>JAPTOF010000013.1:2378125-3813750 GCA_028554755.1 Cordia subcordata | reverse complement strand
TAATGAGTGGCTTTTGCATAGCTTAAATTTTGTTTCTTTTTTGGCTGAGCAGTTGTCTCTTTTTGACTTTATGGATTCCGCGAACGTGCATCACATCGTAGTCGTAGTAGTTAGATTGCTATTAGGGAGAAAGGACCCCCTCTTCCAAGTAAGGGAAAAGGGAGGGCACTACAGTAGTTTTGTGATCAACTTTTTTATTTTTGGTCAATGTTTGTGACATCTCATATGCCCATTTTCTGTCAGTTCAAATAAAAGTAACATTTATGTTGTATTGAAAGTGCTCCGAATCTTGCAAATGGGATTGTACCTAAGCCCTCTTAGATGTTTGTGAACCCTACTCAATAGTCTTTGTGGAGCTTGAAAAGAAACATTTCTTTTCTCTGAGCATGCATTTCTTTACTGGCAAATTCTTCCAAATAATTTTGTCGTTGCAAATAATCAAGTCGTAGGTCTAAGTAAGGTAAAGAAAAGAAATTAAAGTGGAAATGAGAGTTAGCTGATGTGAAAGAAAACGAGTAAAGTTGAGGTGAGGTGAGGTGAGATGAGGTGAGGGAAGAAAGATAAAGGTGAAATCAATGGTCTGGGAAGTTTGCGCTTCATTACAATATTGTTATCGTACTTGATGCGATTGAAAATTTGGTGTCCACATCAGTAATACAAAACGTCTTGCTTGATCTCATCAAGTAGTCGTTGGACAGTCGATTTTGGGTACAATTAGTGGATGATGTTGGATACATGTGAACTACAAGATATGTAAGGAGACGTGTAAGATATGCCGGTGGTGGAGTACAATCAGTGGATGGGGTGGGGTACGCCGATGGACGGAGTACTACGAAGCACACCGGTGGATAGTGTGTGGTACATTGGTGGAAGGTGTGCTGCGGGGTATGTCAGTGGACGGCTAATGTTAGGGTCCACTAGCGGATGGGTTGTAATAGGGTCCGCCAATGAATAGAGTGGTTAAGGGTCCACCTTCCTACAAACAATGAAGAAACAAGGCAGGTGTCACGCCTCGAAAATTTAAGACTTAAAGACATGACGCGTCGTGGATCAGTGAACCCTTTGAACCACAAGGCTAATAAAACCACAACAATTATACAGAGCTCTAAGTACGACAATTCATCGAAATAACACTATGCACTCCCATATATCTTAAGAAACCTCTAAATAGCTATTACAAGTTAATACCAAATGGACATTTCAAACATAAACCAAACCATAACCAGATAGTTTCTTGTCACAAAGTCTTATCTCAAAATACTAGTAAAATAAAGATAAGGTCATCCCTTATTGTTAGCGTACTGTCACACCCTGCCGATCGAGACACCACATGGGCAGCAAGATGACAAGACCGAGGCTTGTACGGAAGCACATGTGGCACTTTCTAGTGCTAGGGCAATCCCGATGATGCAGGCGCCATGCGAGCAACCATATGGCAAGGATGATAAAGCTTGAAAGAATGCACGCATGGCACTTATCTCCAGGAAGGATCTAGAAGATAAACTAGATAAAGGATAATATCAAATCCCCTTTGATTGAGGGATTATGGTTTGAGATTGGTTGTAAATATCCCATGATTAGAGTAGAATTTTCTAGAAGCACATATTAGCCATTAGATTGAAATGATCTTAGCAATTCATTAGATAACAAACATGTATAAATAGCCTAGCATTTTTATTTGTAAAAGATAGAGAAAAGCTTGAGAGCAATACAAAAGTCTTATTCTCTCAACTCTTTACTTCCGCTGCTTTATTATTTGCTTTGCGAAGCCTTTTGTTCGTGGTTTTCAGACTAACTTAGCCACTTTTGCTGTAGAAAAGTGTCTAAGTGCCGCACGTAGCACTTAGATTAGGCTAAGGGCGTGACAGTATGCTCCCTTACTCGTGATTATTTGTAAGAAAAAATAAATATAGAGGTGAGCGAATCAAATGCTCAATAAGGGTTTTTCTCCAAGGATAGAACAAAATGTGAATTTAAATATGATTGAGAAACTGAAACAAGAACACATTCCCAGAAAGTCAGCAAGAAAATAAAGGAGCATGTGGAACAAGAAATTCACTTCATCATAAAAAAATTTAACTCTATGTATCAAGCTAAGATAAAGAAAGTAAATTAGGTATCATGTAACATAAATCGTGACTATGATGTAGTAGTTTATTGATGATAAAATTGCAACATGGGAACAAGGCCCCCATGTCATAATCAAGTATCAATTACAATAATAACAAGTAGTGGGTATAAGGCCTCGATTGACACAAATCGTATGGTGGGTACAAGGCCCCCACAGACTCACACAATAGGGGTGTAGGCTCAGTTAAGCATAAACATACCAAAAGTGGGATCCCAAAAAACAAATCATGTCATGTCATTTATCATAGTGTGAGTACAAATCCCCCACAGGCTCACATGATAGAGGGTATGTGCCTCAACAAGTACAAGCAAATATGAAACGGGATCCCTAGATATCATGATAAGGCGAGCATGCGCCAACCAAGTCATATCATATCATGTCAAGCCATATCATATCGAGTCATAATAGTAAATGCTACGTCATAGCACAATTTATATTATTATCGAGTCAATCTTAAACAAGATGATAACAGGATAAGAGGATAATGATAGAGAATCAAGGTAAAGGATTCGAGTTGCGATCATGTGGCACGAATAGGGATGGATCAATTCCTTAAGCATTAATAATAAATAACAACCCATGTCATTGAAGGGTATAAAACGTTCTCTTGAAAAAAAAAATAACAATGATAATATTAGTGATAATAATAACAACGTTTTTAGTAGTGATAGTGACAATCATAAGTTTAAACCGTGGGTTTCAAGAAAAGATAACAAAAGTAAAAGTGAGGAAGAACAATAAAAATAAAATGAAAAAGAAGAGACTACTTGGCTAAGGATGATGATAAATATACATATAACATATATCTTTATAAGTTGAAGGTGATCAAACTTCCAGCAGAATTTTGAAGAACCGTTTTCAATTTTTTTTTCCCTCACAAAATTAAATTTTGATCTCCCTAAAATTAGAGATTAGTAACTAAAATTGTAAGTAAAATAAAACTTGACAATTAAAATGCATAAAATAAATAAATAAATAAATAAAATCTCTGCAAATCTCTCGTAAGTTAAAGCACTAGTTTCTGTAAAAATTTGGGATAAACAAAAGTTTGGAAAGAAAAAAAAAATCAAGACATCAAGAAAGATTTTAAGGGAAAAGAAACAGCAAAGGACCCAAAGTTTTTAGAATTACAAAAAAAGAATTTAAATGAAAAAGAGCTCAGACCAAAAGAAGTTTAAAATTTTATCGAAATGACCATGTTCTGGCCTCGTAAGAAGTTTCAGAAGAAATTTTTATTTCTGTTTTTCATTCTTTGTTTTCTTCCTAAATCATTAACCTCTACAGAGTCTTTGGCAGAATTCTGAAGAAAACAAAATTCAAAGAATTAAAGAAGACGTTGTGAATTATTTGACTGGATCACATTCAACCAAGTCGCGTGGCCATCACCTACGCATATGTTATGTGAGATCAAAAAGAGAGTTTTGTGAGTTTTATAGCAGGAAACATGATGAATTGGTGACTTCAATCTAAATAGACAAATGAAAGCTCCCGAAATTGATTGAATGGAAAAAACAATCAAGACGTAATATAAAGTTACTTCGAGTAACAATATCAAATCTAAATGACATTTAGGAGATAAACAGAAATAGACGAGGGAATTTGAAATATGAATTGACCCCACTTATCTCAAATCACAAAATCTAAAATCTCTTTAATCTACCTCTAAAAAGACCTTATGTGCATAGAAGAAAAATCTTCCATTGTTATTTCTAAATAACTAGTTACTAATAAATCCTAGGATTTTCAGAATAATTTATTGTAGTCATGGCTTACCTTGAGAAAAGTACTTGAAAGAAAAGCGCATCGTGATTTTTTTTTCCTAGTGTTCGTTGTTTCTGGGAAGCAAAAGTGTAGGAGTAGATATCGTGACGACGTTTACTGACATAAATATCCCAAGTCAAGAAACTAATTGTCTGATCAAATATTTATTATTATTATTATTATTATATTTTTTATAGAGTCCCACTACTCAAATAACTCCCGTCTAAAACACGTTCTTAAGTGATTAAATGGGTAAAAGCTACTAGGTCTTCACAGTAGGGCTTTTTCCATTGTACCTTCAATATCTAAGTTAGTTAAAGATATGAATATGCTGTTGAATATTTATATAGAGTTTTTGAGTGTTGTAACTTGCCTTTACATGGAAGGAATAAGGGGTATTTACAAACATCCTAGCACTTTGGTCGAAGATTTAGCTAAAGAAGAATTGATGACTTGGCTTGACAAAGAGATGACTTAGCCATCCTTACCATTCAGAGCACCTTGGCTCCAACATGAAAGCGACCGGCCAAACATTTAGTTGAGGTCGGAACCTATGTCTATGTGCATGGGTTCTTGGGTCTTGCTAAAGTCAGACCCTCTATACATGGTCCATCAACTCGTCTCAAGCTCACAATTAGTAAAGGCTCGTTTAGATTAACTTTTTTTTTTAAGTGCTTTTTTTAATAATTTAAAAAAAAAAATTTTTTTAAAAGCTAAAAATTCTGATTTCTAAAAAAAATTGTATTTGAGCTTTTTTCAGAATTTTAAATTTTTTGAAACTTAAATCAAATAATTATTATAAATTTAATATAACTTTTTTTAAAAAAAATACTTTTTCTAAAAAAAAAACAAATCCAAACAGGCCCTAAAACTGACCACGTTGCTTTTGCTTAGCTAAATAGAATAGTTGGACCCTTGCGCTAGGGATCCGCCCTTGCACGGTGAAGCAGACCGTTTGGCATAGGGTCCACCCAGGTCTCATTTACTTGCATGCGGCCACGTGTCGGTTCCTTATTGATGGGTTATTCTTGCTGACAGGGACGGCTCTATGTGATGCTTTATAGTTCAAGTGAAACCCCTGAGATTTTTTTAACAAACTTATACATATACATATTAATATATATAGTGTATATTTGACACCACTAACTAAACTAAAATGAACCTACTATTACAATGGTTGAACAAAAGAAACAAGAAGGATCTTTTTCTGTTAAATCTCAATGATATATTTTTCGCTTTTGATAAGAATAGTTAATTTTGTTTAGCTTGTTTTTAACACTTGAAATTTTCTTCTTTGGATCTTTTAGCACTTGAAAATAAGCTTGATATTTGTATTATTGACATGCGTTCAAGTAGTAAATCCAATAAAGAATCAAGAGATAGTTTAAGTGGTTGAGAATATCTTAACTCAAGAGTAAGGTTTGGTTTCGAATCCCATGGAGGAGGGGGTTTACAAAAAAAAAAAAAAAAAGTAAATCCAATAATATGAAGAGGATTAATGATATTCAAAGAAATTGATTTAAAAAATGAAAAATATTGTGTATCTTTTATTCTATTTGCCAGTCAAATTAGCATTATTTTTGTCTTTTTTTTGTTTTAATATGAATATTGTGAAAAATAGATTAAAAAAATTGAGTAAGAGATAATAGACAATTCTTTAGTTACATTTATTGAAAATGATCATTTGAAAATATTGACAAAGAAACAACTGTGCAACACTTTTAAAATATAAAACTTTGTTAAAAAAAACTTGTAATATTTTTTCTGTAAATAATTCAAAATTTTATACATTGTAATTGCTCTACGTTGACCCTAGTGAAAATTTTTTCTGACTCTGTCCCTACTTACCTATATGAGGTATAAGTTGTTCATAAGATTCGAATTTGCATCTTTGTAATATTATAGTACTTTGTAAGTAATTTAAATTTCATTATAATCAAATTATCAATTCATTATAACCGAATCTCCTTTGCAAGGTGATAATATATTACAAGAGAACCCAAATGTACGAAATTCAGCCAACCGACTCAAACGATGGAAGGGAGAACACTTTCACCATAGCCAACTTGCTGGTTTCACTATTATTAGTAGCATGCTCTATACATTTTGTTACACCTTCCATTAATTAGACTAGACAACCAGAATTTTCTAGACCAAAAGTAGCTAGGACATATCAGAAAAATATTCCATTTCAATCACAAACATGTCATGTCAAGGTATATTGTCATCTCCAGCAATTTTTGCTGTAACCAAACATGAATGATGATGATGATGATGTAAATCTTGGCCATTGTAGTATTGCTTCAAAGTCTCTGAAGAAGATGATGATCTATTGTACCACCCAGCCCAGAACAGATAGTTGAGGAAATTGATGAAGCTCAATGCTGCTAGCATCCAATAGAAAAGGTCCAGCCTATCCTTGTTCAGATTGTTATCACCAAGCCAACCTTTACTTGAAGAATGAGAAGTGATTTTATTCACCACAGAAACAAGCACAGAACTTAAGTAAAAGCCAAAAGAGTATGAGCAATAAGTCATTGCTGTCAAGAATGATTGCATTCCTTTTAAGTTCTGCTTGTAAAAGAACTCAATTAGGCCAACTGCTGTGAACATTTCCGATAACCCGAAAATCAAGAACTGTGGAGTGATCCAGAAGATGGATATTATTGTGTTTGAATCCAAAGCAGCGTGTCTTCTTTTTTTCTCCATCAGGGCAGCTGACACCATTGAGAAGGTCGCGAAGAAGAGGCCGAACCCTATTCGCTGCAATGGGGTGATCCCGGAGTCTAGGCCGGTGTATTTTCGTGCCAAAGGGACGAAGAATGTGTCGTAGAGAGGGACTACGAATATTAGCATTATGTAGGGAATGGATTGGAGAGAGGCTGGGGGGATATGGAAGCTTTTGGTTATTTCAGTGTTCATGGCCCTGCCTTGTGTGACAGAGAACGTCTGCAGTTGTGCTAGAATGGTGTTGAAAACAATGGTGCATGCAAATATGGGGATCACTGAAATCAGTGTTTTCACTTGCTCAACTTGGGTTACAGTGCATAGCCTCCATGGAACTTCCTTGGTGTTGTTTCCATCTTTATTTTTTATGCAGGCCTTGTCCAAGAACCTGAAAAATTGCCAGAAATTTGTGAGTTAAAATGCCACAAGTTAGTCTCGACAAGAGGGTCTAGTTCAACGATAGTACCCTTCACTTGAGACGTACAAATCACGAGTTCAAGTCATCAATTAAGGGTAAGTGGAGAACTAGCAATCCACTATCGATCCTTTAAAGAAAAATTAGCCTCATAATGCACTATTTAGGTCTAAGACTAATCAAATATGTGCAAAAATCAATTTTCATGTGTCCAAAAAGTTACACATTTAGATTTTCTCATAACATTATATGAGTGATATATCTTAGTGCTGACAATTTTATCGTATAATAATAATTTATTTGGAGCAATTTTCTCCAGGTGGCCCTAAGATTCAACAAAAGTTAGGTAACATGTAGCATAATAAGAGAATCCCGAGGCAAAACAGCAACTAAGCTAAAAGAGTTACAGATCTTGAAAAGTGCTTCCAGGTTTGATATGCAATGAAAATGTAGAAGAAAAAAATTCGGATAAGTTGTACGCTGTGATGAGTACTATCTGGAAAGAACTGCAATTCAGATTACCTGAATCTTAAAAGAAAAAAGGAAAAAACAAAAACAAAAAAAGAGGAAAAAAAAAAAGATTACCTGAATCTTTCTGTGTGATGAGTGGCATTGATGTAAGCATTGTCAGCCTTGGTGACGTTGATGTGGCTCCCATAAAGCATATTTGGATCAGCTGGAATTTTGTGCTTTCTTTTTAAAGTTGCAGCTACAAGAACCTAATGATGCAAGAAATTAAATTTTAATTAGAATAAATGAAAAGTTGGTTTTAAAAAATTTTGTTTAGTTTATCAAGAAGATGCCCAAATGGTCCAACATATCTAAATGTTCCAATTTAGCATGACATGCATCAGCATTGTGCTTTTTCCTAGAATATGAATCAGAAGCAACCACACTTGCGTGTGTTAGTGTGGCGATAACTAGACTTATACATAAGAATAAGAAGTGATAAACGAACAACGTTTAAAGCATACTTTTTGAAACGAAATACTATTACTATACCATGTAACGCTTTACGGAAGTAATGATCTTAAAAAAAGTTAGCAAAAAGTGCTTATAGACTGTAACATTACTTGTGCTATAGGAGTGAAGATGCTTCCTTGAGGAGGCATGTTTCTGTAAAGAACTGTTCCACAAATTAAGCTGATCAACCCCATAGCCATGACAGCAGCTGAGACCCCAAAGCCAACATCCATGCCAGACTGTGTTTGCACCCAAACCAGAACAGTTAGAGCTATAAGCTCACCCAAAGAGAAGGCGAAATAAGCAGCATTGAAGTATCTTGAGAGCTTCTTGGATTGCTTTGGGTTGTTTCTGTTGAACTGGTCAGCACCATGAGCTATCATATTGGGCTTAACACAACCACTCCCTAATGCGACCAAGTAGAGCGCCACAAAGAATATCACAGCCTTGAACCCCTTTGCCTCCACACACTGGTCACTCTCAGTTAGCATGTCACACTTGGGTGGTTTTAGCTGGGGAAGATGGGCTTGTATTGATAACAATATAAAACCCTGCAAGTTGATGAAGCAAATAGTTTTAAGAACAACGTCATCGTTATAACGTTATAACATTACGAGAGATCGTTATAACATTACGAGAGATCCAAACCCCGTATCTTGTATGACATCATCATATGCACAAACTACATCCACAATATATTCTCATGTATACACTACTAGAAAAAGCTAGACGGTTGACGGATAGAGAGGCTAATTTATTGACCATCTGACTATTATGGACAGTCCGACACTGAATAAATGAGCATCTCCTCTTGACGGAAGGAGATTCTCTCCACCCTCTTCCTTTGACTCTTTGGTCCTAAGTAGGCTGGTTTTAATAATGAGTAATTGCTCTTATTTAACCTTTACTCTCCAACCCGATAACAAACAGTTAATACATTCCACTTATTGAGCAAGGTCTTGTACCATGTCTACAAGATATACTCCTTGTATACAAAACATTGGACTCGTCTTATATGCACATGTTCCTCGTGTTCACACTACCAGAAAAAGCTAGACGGGTGACAGATGGACGAGAAGCTACAGGGTGGCTAGAGAGCTAGGGACAAAAAGTTTAGAGGGGCATAGAAAGGAAAGGTAAGAAAGGAAAGAAGACATACCGAAAGTTCCACAAAGCCAAAAATCAACATGGTCCAGAAGCAACCAAGATAAGAATCAGAGAGGTAGCCTCCAAGCAATGCAAGGATGAAGATTGTCCCAATGAAATTTGTCACTATGTTTGCTGATTTTGGTAAAGAAAAATGCATCTCATTTATCACGTATGTTATCAGATTGTTGCCCACTGCTGCTATCGCCATTATCTCAAAAGCTTGCAGACCTGAATAATAAATATATAACAAAAAAAAAAAAAGAAAATCAAATATATTTATAATATATGCATTTGAAATTAAATTATACATAGAGATGCAATGATGTTTTGACTTAAGGAAAGACATTAGATATAATATTGTATCATTTATGTGCACTGCAATTGTGAGCTCTTATATATATTGCTTCATGTGCAATCAATAACGTTGAGGGAAAAAAAAAAAGTGATTAAGAATGACGCAATAGGCTCAAGTTTAATTAATAATATCATATTTGTCAGATTAAATCCATTAACAAAGAAGCATAAACACATTAGCTTCTTTTCGGTTCCCACTAGAACTCTTTTTATTTGTGTATATATATACAAATGGCTAATTCTTGCATAGACCACTGATCCTAATGGAGTCGGTGACATGTAATCTTTACCATGTTTGGACAAATGGTGCAGATTATCACTACCCGGGGATACGACATGAGAAAGAGTTACGTATCATACGAAGAAAGTAATATTTAATTAGTTTGATATAACTTTTTGACACCGTAAAACCTTCAAAATATTCAAAATGTTCGTAAAAGAGATGTTACCAAGAACGAAAGTGGCAGCTCTCATTCCACCATGCTTGTTAGGGTTGGACGGCCTGCCTCTCCAATCAACTGTGGCATCATCTTCTTCACACACCATGATCATCTCCCCTTTGCAGTCCTGATCATGTCTTGTTCGAGCCTCCATTTCCATGTTTACTTCTTTACTCATATGTGTGTGTGTGTGTGATTGAGTTCTCGTTTTTCTACAAGAAGTTAAACAAAAACCAACTTATAAGTTATATTTAAGCTCATTAGGCGTGTGTTTGTGTGTATAATTTTCTTGCATAAGCTCTATGTTGAAACTGAGGCAAAGTGTGGACCAATATATAAAACACCACACTCTTGAGGCCCCCTTGTAGGATAGTGTGTAGCCAACAGGCAACCACAACTCACTGTCGCGTGATGAGCACTCCCTATGCATAATAATCATCAGCATTTATCAAACAAATTAACTAAAAAAATATAAGTGCTATATGTATTGAATAGTGTCCTAGTCCATACTCTTCTTGACAATATCTATTGGCTTGGCTTTAGTGATAGTGGCTTATTAGCAAACCTTTAATTTAGTGCTCATCATGGTGCTCAAATATGATGATATCATTTTTCCACTACTTTAATTTCTCTTGATTTCAATACCCAAAACATTGCCTTATCTTGGATTTTACTTGTTTGTTGCGAATATGCCAAATTAGATCTCCAAATTCTATGGAAGATATTAGACACGAGTCATCATGTATCATACAATAATGCTTCAAATTATTTAGTAAATTCCTTTAGCATTCTCAACGCATCACTCAAAATATCACTTTTTAAATTTTTTTTGGTTAGAATTAACAAAAAGTAAAGGAAAAATGTATATTTCGAACCAAATAATATCGTTAGAGACGACCATTTTTAAAGATTAGTAAAATGAAAAATATGAATCATTTTCCAGTGAGATGGAGATAGAAGCTAAAGAAGAATTGCCATGAATGGTGGGAGTCAATTTTTAGACATGCCTCATTGCCTTGCCGTGATTGACTACATAGAACAACCACACACGTACAAACATGGGAGGCGGGAACAAACAGAAGAGGTTTGACTTCCCTCTGATCACTCGAAGAAAACATTAAGTGAAGTACTGTTACCATCATGTGATTAATTTTGGTTAAACTCAGGTCTTGATTTTTACTTAGTTTTACTAAGAAAATATTTTAGATCCGTCCTTTCGACAAACATAATAGATTTCACTTTGTCCACGAGATATTATTTGGCTCTAGAACGGTAGCTCTAATTGTTTTCAATTATTTTTAGTCAACAACAAAATAAATAAACTGAAAAATGTGCCTCTTAATTACTAATCTATAAGCTATCTTTGACTAAACTCCAATTTTGAGAAAAATGAGAAAATCAATTTAAATATAGAGAAAGGGAGGTTTAACGCGAAAATAAGAAATTAAAGAAAAACGTACCATATTTCGTGCTACTGGAGGAATATCACGCACAAAATATGATTATGATCAATTAAGTAGCTATCAATTACACGTTAATCATGCTACTCCACTACAGGATTTTCATTAATTAAAATGGCAAAAACGAAGCTTGAACATTAAATTAAAGAAGGTAATAAATAAATAAAATAAATAAACTAGATATAAAGGGAGACACGCCACATTTCAAACACTTTCCATGAAGCGGAAAAAAATATTATTTTTTATAGGATAATAGAGAGACGACAAAACTGTGAATAAAAGTTGATGTGTGCCATATTGCACATACCACCTCCTTGGACTAGGTTATAATTAAGGAAAGCAAAAAGCAAGTGGCTTCTCAGTTCCAAGAAAATTTAAGGCACAAATATTCTATATATTTTATTAAAAGAATTTTTTTTAATATAATATGAGTGAGATTTTTTTTAATTATTGTTTTACATCTAAATAATAACTCAAGTACATTATTTTTTTAATATATAATTAATTACACATATAAAGTAACTATATTTATTTTTATAACACAAATCTAACTCATGGAAGACAACCATGTGTCACATTCTGTGAAATGAAGAGATTGGCTCTCAACTAACACGTATTTCAGTCCCCAAAAAAATTAAAGAAGCCCCCCAAAAAACTAACATGTACTTCAGATATTATGTATTTTCTGTAACACGGTTGCAAAATTAAAGGATACGTTTGGATATAATGTTTTTTAAAAAGAATTATAAAAGTATTTTTGTAATAGACATTTGAATTGAGTTTTAAAAAATTAATTTGAACTTTTCTTAAAAATGAAAAATTCAAAAAATATAAATATATACTTTTTTTTAGTTCAATCAAAATAGACTAAAAAGGTCAGAAAACAATAGTCAAAAGGTTGTCGGTTGCGAAGACATAACAGAAAAGTTAAATGAATATGCTGTTGAATTGTTAATGTGCTGACTGGCTTCTCTAATCCATATTTCGATTTGTTGGTTGGTGATATTTTGTCCCTCCCAGCTTTTTATATATGCAAAAGTTGGTGAGGCATTCACATTATAAAAATTATTATCTCTCAATACAAGGTCAACTCTACATGTTATTGGCTTACGTGTTTTCCCCAGAGAAAAACGCACGCTAGTTTTTCTCTTTTCTCGGAGAAGGGGGAGGAATGTGAAGTGCCCATTCAAGTTCGTTCTTTTCGCTAAAAAAAAAAAAAAAAAGTGTTTGTGACATTTAATTGTTAAAGGCGCAAGTCTTGTCACTATAATTGTATTAATGGTGTGGTCTATATATAGTCTCATTTTCATGTTGTTGTTGCTTGGTACGTGTTAAAGATGTCAAATTAATCATATTAAACTATACCATTCGATAGTTTATATAGATTGATGATCTCATGGGGAATTGTGAATGATGTGATGCAAGTTCGTCTATTTTGTTGATTGAATATATATGGCTATTAGAGGCCATATTTTCTTTGATTAGAGTTGCATTTGGATCGAGTGTATACCATGTTTGATGGAAGAAAAAGCACGAGTACATAATTAACAAATCTTGTACGAGACTGATGTTATCCAACATATTTTTACACGTATTAGATATAGGACTTTGCAAAATAAATATATATACATACAACTGAAAATGATCTTTTGTCTAGAGAGATGGGGCCGGGTATCTATTCAATTTAGATTGATCAAGACCTTGTTTGATGCTTAGTTTTATAAAGGCCTCATTTTAATGTAGGATGAAATAATTTTACTTGCCAAACCAAAACAGAAAATATATATATAAATAAATAAATATAAATATATATATATATATATTCCAATGTAGTAATTATCAAAGGTGTGTTGATCTTATTCTCAATAAACAACTCCCATGTGTATTGTAGACTTGTAATGGAGCAAAACTAAAGTCTCCTTTTTTTAAGCCAACCTAATCAAATTGTTTCCCCATACAAAACTTAATTAATGAAAAAGTGCCAAATTAGCCATTCCTTTTTTTCCTTTTGGGGTGGGGTTTGGGGGCCTCCACCGCGGGGGGGGGGGGGTTGCAAAGCCATTATCTAGTTCCAACATACCTTAATATATAGTAGGTTCTATGATGACACGTGGAAATGGGGGATTGGACGGCCGGCTTGGAAGTAAAAATGTTCAAGTGGTAGCCAACCTAGCTAGCTTATAAGCTGTCTGTAAAATCTTAGCAGTGGTGGTTTGGGTTCTCCAGTCCAATGTTGGAGAGAGCAGTGCGAGCTTTTACGAGAAATTGTGGGAGACAAAGTGGAGACATGGCTTTTGAATTAATTGTGGATCCCTTTCTTTTATTTCTTTGAGCTGGATCAATAGTAATCTTTATGTAAGTAATAGTGGCTGTGCCAGACCTATTATCCATACTTGTCAGGTGAGGGTTGCGGTGTCCTGCCTTGTTACGCTAAAAATCTACAATCATAAATTTTAGAGCATTGATGATATGTAAAACTAAAAGGCAATAGAACGGTACAAATGTTTAACACATGTGTGGTGTTGCCCAAAAAAACTTAGATGCTTTAATAATCTAACAATAATATGAGCGAAAAGTGAGATATGACAGGGTTGAAGAATCAATTGTAATAGGAGAAGCTAGAGTGTGCATGGTGAATTATGTAAGAGGGCAACCAGACTACCGGCATATGAGGAGTGATGCGATATATATATATGTATGAGTGCATTCATATATGAATATAGGAAGAGGGTTAATTAGAGACATTTTTCGTTAAAGATTAAAAAAAAATGAGATATCCTTTAAAATGATTATAAAAGGAAATCTCCGACTACCTTAATCTTCCTATAATTTATTTCATTTTTTTTTTAAAAAAGAAACCCTAATTTGTCATAGCAGTTCAAGATATTAAGAAGAACATGCACAGACTATTAAGGCTCTTAATATATGCGAAGACAATATTAAATTGCGATTAGTAGAAGGACCATGACGAGGGCGACCTTAAACTTTTCATTTTATGCACCGCGCTAGTCCTAAATTTAACGTTTTAAGTGAGTCATCATCATTTACCATAAATATCTTCTTTTAATTTTGCAATAATTTACACGAACATAATTGAACAAATATATATACAATTGTAGCAAATTAAAGGGCATTTGGAAGGGTATATGACCTTACAATATTTTCCCTCTTATTGACTATAGGAAGTACGCATGATTACAGTTTTACAAACAAAATCCTGGTTTGTTTAGTAAAAAGGATTCAAATTGTATTGTAGTATCATAATATTATAAGGAAAATTTAATACTAATAAACTAATAGTACAATAACAATAAAATCATTTAGATACTTCATAATATTATGATCTATATTATAAAAGAATCAAAATTATAAAAGAGCTAGAATTTTAGTTGAGCTTAATTTAATATGATTGTCGAGATATATATCTCTTATATGAAAATTTTCAAATTTTAAGTTCAATAAGCACTCGTTATTCTTTTTATAGATCAACTGGTTTTTTAAAGTAGAACTGCATTGATTCTTAATATAGTCATTACAAGTAATGGTGTTAGGATAGGGCAATAGAAAGGATTACATGTGGACAGAAGTATGATGAACAAGACGAAATTAAACGTTAAATAATAACACTATATTCAAAATTAATTTTCAAATAAAACTTCAAAATTCTTAATGATGATGATGGTATATCCCACCTCAACGAGGATGCAAAATTCAACAAAAGTTTTGATGCAACCCCAGAAGAGGTTTACCTGATTAGTCGTCGACACGTTTGCTTATTTCAAAAAAAAAAAAGAAATTCAAGAAAAGGCAGGAAGCAGGCAAATAAGCAATCACAAACAATATCAACCTTTCTTTTTCCTCCTATACGTAGGGCTCCTCCCAACTCAAAAACTTGTCATGCTTTTCTTCCTTTTTTTTTTTTTTTTTGGCCTTTTTGACTTTTAAATAAATTATATGCATACCTCAAAACGCTCCCAAAACAGTATTGCAAAAGTTTTGGACCTTTATGACTTTCACCACAAGTAATCATCATCATCACCATCATCATCATCTCCATCAAGTTAATTTTCAGAATTCAGAGATCTTCTTCTTAGTGTTCTCCAAATGTCTATTTTTCATTTGCCTCATTCTTCAATGTGAAGCTTTTATCTCTTTTTTCTTCCCCTTTCTTCCCCTCACAATGGTGACTTAATTGTTTAAGTTAATTTAACAAACTTTACCTTTTATTGGTTAGCCAACACGATTGACCACTGATGCTAACATGCTACCTCGTGCGACAATTTCTTGTGATCACTATGTTAAATAATTATGGTCTTGCCTGAAGAATATCTTTTTTGGGTTAGGAGTCAACTCTATATTCTTTTTCATTAGAAAGGGAGGTCAATACTTGGTAAAAAGTAACTTCTTTGTTAGGTCAGTTATTATAGTAGCAGTTAACACAATAAATAAATATATCAATATTAAATGAATACGTAAATTTTTTTTTACAAACTTAAGGTTTTAAACAATGTGATATTTTTTAATATGATAGCAGAATTTAGAAATCAAAAAGTTTCAAGTTTGAAATTTACTGTCACTTTTTAAACTATCAAAACTGTGTACCTACAATGCTCAAAACGAATTACGCATGGACGTGAGGAGCATTGTTAATACAATAAAAGCTACACCAATATGATCACTTGTATCAATCATATTTTGCGTCAAAATCTTAACTAGTAGAATCGGAAGGAGAAAGCATATCAAGTTATTATCATGAATCACACTGCACATCTTTGACTTGTGACAAACATGCTAATTTCAACCCTTAATAAGAGTATATCTTATCCTCTCAAATGTAGATTGAACATCAAAAAGTTAACCTCAAAATGACAGGCCAGATAAACTTATAATTAATCCTAGATATGACGAGGATTCTTCTGGTCCTAAACAAGTGGAAAGATAAAATTTACAAAAAAAAGGGAAAAAAAAAGAAGAAAAAGCTCGTGAAACTATTATTATTTTTATTGTTGTTGTTGTCAGGTGTTATAATTGCTTTTTCGAAGGCAAAATTGATACAAGGCAAGTATAAGTTTTTCTTTCATCGATATTATATAAGCTAATATGTAGCAGTGATCGATGAAATTAAATTGTTAATTAAATTTGAACCACGAAAACAAACATTAATAAAATAATAATTAGCTCAATTAAATCTGTCTTTGCTTTTTTCTTACTTTTTATCAATCATGGATGAGCTAATCACGTTATTGTAAAGATGGACATTTTATCCCCCAAGAATGCTCCAGCGGTAAAAACTAGAGACAGATACTATTTGTGGTCCTGGGTTCAAATACTAGTCTACTATTTTAGGTTGAGTGTTCTTGACTTACTTGGTGCACAATATAGAGGATGTACTATGCAATCGAGATTTGTCAGTTGATGGTCTGGCTCTGCTAGATGTACCAATAGACGAGTTCCCCCAACTAGATTTCTTTCGTCACAAAAAATATGGACATTTTAGGAATGACTTTTTACGACTTGATTAAAATATTATGCATGACAAATTTGCAAAGTCAGGAGACTAGGTTCTATTATTATCTAAATAAAACGTTGTTTTGTTAATCCAACGATTTTGAATATTTAAATTATTATAATTGTATTATTAAATTATTATAATTGAATTTTACCGCATAACGCGTAATAATTATGAACAGATTACGTGCTAGAGTCCTAACTAGCACTAGATCCTTCCGGTTCCGGATGACTTAATTGTTGCTTGCGTATTGGTAGGACAATTGCAAAATCTTGGCTTTTTTATGCATGTCATCTCAGAAGTGGGTGAAACAAAATTGATTATAAAATCTCATCATCATAATCCATGAAAATGACTTTTGCCTGACTTTTCCAAGTAATTATCATAAGAGTCGCTCTCCAAATTGTGCCATTGGTTTCTCATCGGAACTTTTAATTCTCTGTTGAAATTAAAGCAATATTTCACATCTCATTTTCTTGAATAAAGATTTTTATATACATTCTTAGTTGAGAAGACATCATTAGCTTTCGCAATTCATTAACTAAAATATTTTATTGTTTTGGTCTATTTTGTCATTGTTTCTTTTTTTCTGCTATTTCATTCCCAACCCACTTTTCCCCTCCTTTTTTAACCCTTTTTTCCTGGTCACCTCGTACTATCCTAAAATGAAAGAGTAAAATTATGAGACAGCAAATTATTTTCAGGTTTTAATTTTGTCTTAACTAAATGAAGAAACTACAATAATTTATCAGAATCTTGGATAGTTGGATATGACGAGAAAAGTTAGCATTGAAATTCTTGCAACATCAAGATGTTCATTGTGATGAAAGAATAAAATTGAAAAAAAATCCAAGACAAGAGACAATCCCATGATAGAAATCTTTTACACTCAGGTAGAGAGACAAAACTGAGTACTTATAAACAAGTCTTGTCGGTTCCAACAAATTAACTATTTAAGCTAACAAATTTGATCAGACAATGCAAATTGTTATCTCCTAAACATATGGGATAAGAAGGTGTAGTTGAGTAGTAATACTCCTCACTTGGGGCCTATAAGTTTTGATAAGTTCTAGTTATCATTAAAGGATAAATGGAGAGTTACTATTGATCCTCTTTCAATTTAAAAAAAAATTCGAAATCACGAAACTAATCTCGTAGTGTTTGTATATGATATAGGGGTTTTTCGTTGCACCTGATTAGATACTATTCTGGTTTGAAGAATAGAAAATTAGATGCATGAGCAACATACATAGTCGCTTGGAGGGTGGGACATGCGCACCACAGAGGGCTGAGAGTACAGGAGATATATAGAGAGATGTCCATCATTTCATCATCATCATCATCAAAGCAAGCATAGCAGGATTCATTGTATCTACTAAAATTGCTACAAGTCAACACTAGCAATGTCCGAAATCCAAATCCATCAATATTGCATGCTTAATTTCCTTTGAAACTTCTCTATATTCACATTCCTTTTTCTTTTTACATTAAAGAAACTCAATTGGCAAACATTTAACAGAACTCGATTTCCAATTAATAAACTCTAGGTGTAATAATCCTCTCAAGAGCATATATTACACCGGTAAAGTTGAATGCTCAACTTGACAGCAATTAACACAACTTGAATGGATATACGAG
Organism: Cordia subcordata; assembly: GCA_028554755.1. Taxonomy (NCBI): domain Eukaryota; kingdom Viridiplantae; phylum Streptophyta; class Magnoliopsida; order Boraginales; family Cordiaceae; genus Cordia; species Cordia subcordata. The sequence goes on along the minus strand of JAPTOF010000013.1, from coordinate 3,795,203 downwards.
TGATGTTCTTCTTATGTCTTTACCACTAGAGCATTCTTGAGAGACATTTCTGTATTCACATTTTCTACCACATTTTTTACTGTCGGGGCAGTTAAAATTCCTGGAGGGCTATGAATTATGATGCTAGATTTTCAAGTCAAAGCATTAGCCATGACAATGTCCGTAAACATAGGACCTTCTCCTTTGGCTTTATATATCCCACTCTCCCCCCATATTTTCCTCTGATGACTCCACCACTTCTGACACCTTATCCCAAGAAATACGCGTGTACATTCTTCTGCTTTATTATTCTCGTGACTAGAAACCTACTACTTTAGAGCATTATGACATTAATTACTCTAAAATTACAAATTTTATAATATAATTATGCGTTCAAACGCATATTTTTTAGGTCAATCAAGAATCAGATACGAGAAATGATGAATATATTGTAATTGTTGTGTCTGCGTCACACATTTAGTCTTCTTCAAGAAAGGTCTAATGCTTCGTGATGAATATACAAGGATTTGACAGCTTAAAGATTGCTGTAGAGAGTTGATGATATGATCACACACACACGAGTCTCCAGAAGATTCCTGTCATACCCCAAAAGGGAAGAAATGAGGAGAAAGAGCAGAGAAAACGAATTGCTAATGTACATGCAAGACATATACAGTTCGATTATTGAAGGACTTTACAGTGGAGTAATGGAGAGTTTGCTGTGTCAAAGTGGGAATTCAATTCATTTTCCTTATGAATGTATCAACTATTCAACTTGAAAAGGGTGTGGCCAATTAAAGTCAATCTTAAACATTTTTCTCCTTTTTTTTCCTTTATTTAAACCGGTCGTAGAAATTTCAAGTAAATGGTAATACTATTGAATTACACCTTCTTATCGGTCAATATCAATTATTTTAATCGTAAAATTGTTCTAAATTTATGGTACTGTTTTCTTTAGTCTAGTAATACACGACACCCGCACCACGAACACACCTAAGAGGACCCTTAGAGACACGAGCAGATTTAGAATTCTTATTCAGTGGAAGTTAAGAATGCACTATTTAGTATTCATTGATGTAAATTAATTTTTCGATCTAAATATACGCTATATAAAATATAGACATTTCCAAAAATGTAATCCTTATTCACTTTTTAATAATTTTATTCCCAGAATCGTCACTCGAGATGCTCTGAGATCACGTGTCTACAGTTATAAAATGATTTAGTAGAGCTTAACAATGTATATATAGTCTCTAGACTCTTTTGAGAGCATGCAAGGAAAAAAAAAAATACTTCTTCATTTGCGAAAAAAGACCACCAGACCATGTTTTATCGCACAAAAAGTAGAACAGATCAATAATAATGCCAATATCATATGAGATTTTATTGATTTGGAGTCCAACAATTTGTCACTATTATATCTTTCTCGTAAAGATCCAAACTACATATGGTGGAGCCAGTCATTAAGCCTGGTTATCATCAACCATTCTTGACTCATTGACCATTTTTAAGATTATTAACACTGTTTCCTATCAGACTTGCATTATTTTATGGAGTTTTTGGTTCACGTAACCTTATGGGATTCTCAAAAATGCAAGATGATAAATGTTTAGCATAGCAAATAGATTTAAAAACATTCCTAAGAATCACACTCTCAAGAATGTAATTACTAAAAATAAAAAATTATTCCATGATCCAAACGCCCCTTATATTTTTCTGAGCCAAATCTTAATTTATAAGAGTTCCCTGTACTCGACAACCTAACCCAATTAAAAATGAAATTCTCTTGGATATGCTACATGTGAGATATTATTATTATTATTATTATTATTATTATTATTGTCGTGGTCAAAAGGCTTGGAAATATGGGCTGGTCCATTTTTGTCAGATCTAATTGGAATTGATGGGAAAGGGAAATGGGTTGATTCCAAGGTCCGGAGTCCAATAAAATTAATTTTGCATGTAGCCCGAAGCCCTGTTTTTAACCAAAAGAATGCTGTCCATGGGCCGACCCAAACTTTCAGTTGCGTCTCTTTTTTCTTTTTCCAACTGAATTTTTATATTAATGTCAATGTAAATACAAAATCAAGCAAAACAAACAATGCTCTGAAAAAAGAGTGCAAGCCTTAACAAAATAATTTAACAGTAGAGTTGGAAAAATGAGTCAAGCCCTGCTGGGTCACCCACCTAACCTGCCAAATGAGAGAGGGGCTAAAGTTGAGGATTGAATGACCTGTCACAAATGAGTCAATTTGACCCAACTAGCCAAAAGGACATGTCTATTGGGTTGACCCGCTAATCCCAAAATGACCCCTTAGCCCGCCAACCCATTTAGCCTGTCTAACTCATCTTTATTTAAAAATTATATACAATTACTCGTGTGATTTGAGCTTAATTATTATATTTGTGATTGATTATGGTCTTGTGTTATAATTTAAGAGTTTGTGTATTTAATCTCGTAATTATTTTGTTAAAAATTCATAATGTTTTATATACATATACATATATATATATATTGAAAGTACATAGGGCTAGCCCACCTAATTTGCTAACCTGACAACTCACCCAGGGTTGAGTGTAGACTGTCACCCTGCTGGCCCGCCAAAACCAACTTGACCACGCTTAACTTGCCCCGACCCAACCCCCTACAACTTTACGTAATAGCACAAGTGACTGGATCTACCCGCGGTTGACATGACAAGAAACATGTTGAATTTCATATTTAATACTGAAAAATAAGAGGTATAAGAAATTCAGAACCCAAAAAAAAAAAAAAAAAAAAGGTCTTCAATCGAAAAGACAAAAGAAACTTGGACCGCAGACAAACCAACAAACATGCTTGCATTGCGATGGGCAAAATTGGATAGCCATGGAAAGTGAAGCACGGAGAAGAAAACAAGTACATAAAAGTGATTCACGTGAATCTAGGCGGTCTTCATTGTTAGAAAATTCAACATTAGAAATAGGAAGTCACTCGCTTATACTAGCTAAAAAACAACGAGGAAGCATTCAAGTGGTCAAAGTTGAGTTCTTCCTCCTTTTTTTTTTTTTTTGGTTTTTGCTTTTCCTGATGGTATATTCTCTTTTTTTAGTGATTATATTCCTACTTTGCATGGGATATTTGTGAATATAGTCTATGTAAATTGATTCAAATCTCACTATTTTACAACAAGTGGTCCTATTAAATATCGAATAGAAATTATCAAAGAGAAATGAGTAATTATTTAGGGAAGTTGATGACTTGAAAGGGGAGTATATTTTAAATTAAAAGTGCACATTTTCTTCAATTTTTACTTATCTTGTGTTAATTTGATTATGATCATGATAAATATTAAAGATTACCCAAAAAAAAAAAAATCCACACGCACACGAATGGACTTTTGTATCAGACGTCTATGCAAGTCTTGGTCTTCTTCTTAGTTTGTTATTTTCTTCTTCCCTTTAGCATCTTTAGTTGGAAAAAGTTGTATTATGCAAAAGCTGACTTTTAGTATGATTAACCCTTTTATTTTCTTTTCAAAGTCATTCCTTTTACCAAATCTTTTGTCTAGAATTTTATACTAGAACGGGTGATTTTCTTAAAACATAATATTTTCTTTTAATGAAATCAAGAAGTCCTATAGCCATTTTTTTAAAAATCTTTTTTCTCGTATTAAAATATTGCAATAGGCATTTTGAAATTTAGACGAATTTAGTTATTTTCTTTTCTTTCTGGTTTGCTGTCTTAGGTTTGGTGATTGTTGACAAAACCAAAAAGAAAGAAAGAAAAGGAGAAAAGGAAAAAAGGGTTGGTGATTGGACCATATTCATAATTCCATTTCACTTTGTGTGGTTGTCCTAATTAAATCCAAGGGCCTTAATGGACCAAAAGGCACATTAAGCAAAGCATTAATGACGCATTTTACCTTTTCTTTCCCCCCTTACTTTGAGCTACAGTATCGTTAAGCAATGTTGAAATTGAAATTAATCTCTACTTTCTAAAACTTTTGTTCTTCTTATTACGGTGGTGAAGCTACTATTATTTTAACTAATAACTTGTTGGTACTAAAAATGGCAATGGGAAAGGAATTCCAAATCTGTTATTCGAATAGCATCCTAATTCCTATTTTTCTGTCCCAAACCTTGATAAAAAATTAAATGGAAATCCCATTTTCGGAACGTCCCAAATTCACGAGTACCCAAAACGTTCCAAACCCAGGTAAAAAATTTTTAAATTTAAATAAGAAATTTTAGCAAGAAACGTCCCAGATCCAAATTTAAGACATGTTCTCAATCCTGAAAACCGAATTAAATCACTAAATTTTAAAAAACTAATCATTTAAATAAATTTTCCCAAAAATCTAAACAATATCCCTAAAATATATTAAAAAATAAAAATTTTAAAGAGTAAAAGATTAAGGGTTCAAACCTTACTACTAATAGAAAGTAAAAATATCTTCTTAATTTTTAGTGTATAATATGTACTTATGTACTTAAAACTATAATTAATTAATAAATGTAAAGCACCTGTATATACACATATACACACACGTATATGTACATATATGTATGTATATATATATATATATATATATATATATAAATATAACAGGGTTTGGGAATGCAGGTAACAGGGGTCAATCCCATTTTCATCCCTAACCTTAACGGGTATTTTTAATCGTTATAGGTTCGTAACAGGACAAATTTTACCCCATTTTAATCGAACTAGTCGATGCCGGGTATCCTAAATTACTCGTGTCCTAGTTGGTACCCATTATACTTGGAAAGCAACAAGTAGTTACATTTCAATTAATCAAAAAAATCTCATCTCCCAATTTAATCGTAACTTGATGTGTCTCTAAGAATTAGATAAAGTAACTATATAGCGATTTGTTATTATTAAATATTCTAAGTTCAATTTTATATATCTATATTACGTATATTTTTTAACATTTAATTAATTCAAAATACATATTAAGACGTATTTTTACATCAAAAAATATAAATTCTAAAATAAAAGTTTTCGTTATTTAATTTTTCTTTTTTTTTTCCCTCCCTTTTCTTCGAGTTTACGCGCGTGGACACTGGATGGGGAACCTGTTGCCAATCCAGGGCACGCTTTGGATCCCTGTTCCTTTTCTCTTCTATTATTACAACACATTCCCAACACCAAAATTAGTAATAAACTAATCCCACCCAATCATCTTATTTCATTCTCAAATATTTTAACTTATCTTTTACTTTTAACTTATTCTTTTTTATTTACACCAAATGTTCCCCACTAATACATATACACATTTATATATATGTGGAAAAAAAATCATTACACTAAATTTTTTATATAACCACTAAATAAACATATTTTGTCGTGTCACGTACAATAAATAAATTTACACACCATCATTAACAATGTATGCCACGTCATTTTCTATCTCCTCAAAAATAAAGTACACACACAATTACAAATATATACACACACATACACGTATATGTTTATATGTTATATAGTCTATCCTATTTGACACACTATCATAGTACAGACCGACGTAGACCCCAAAGCATAAAATAAAATAAAATAATGAATGAAGAGAACTATGCAATGTGTGGACATACAAATACACGTAAACATATATATATATTTTATATATATTATATTATATGTATACATACATATAATATAAATGCTTATATAGAGAGAGAAAACACGAAACTACTGTCGGCTTCAACCAGGCAAAGTCCATCACCCCCATCTCTCTCTCTCTCTCTCTCTCTCTCTCTACTCTATCGTTCTTTCTCTATCTACTCTATCGTTCTTTCTCTATATACACAATATATAATATATATATATATATATATATATATATAAATTCATTAATAATTAGTGAAATTGGTAAATATTGTTGTTATTATTATTACTGAGAAGGAAGATTATTGGGTTAAGGTGTTAGTTTTCTGAGCTGAAGTTGACTAAGAAGTAGGTGGTGGCTTTGGGGGTTAAAATAAGGATGGAAATGGCGGATTTTACTACGTCTTGTGAGCTGATGAGCAAAATCGGCGTGGTAGCATAAAGGTAATTATATTTCTAGGAAGTTTCTTGTTTATGGATTTTTTTTTGGGGAATTTTTTTTAATTATATCGACTTTATTTTAAGAAAAGCTGTGAATTTTAGAGGTAGTTGAGCTGTAGTATATGTATGTATATATACACAGGTATGTGTTTCTCTTGATTGGATCTTGTTGTTTGTGTAATTGCTCTGGATCTCTAGTGTGATTCAAATGTCAGGACATAAATTATTAATTTTCTTTACTTAATTTTGGACTCCCCTGCATGATATTAATATTAATTATCTATGTACATACACATGTATGCGTGTGTGTGTAGTCTACATGCATAAATGGATGATTGCGTTAATATTATTGGTCTGATTGCTGTATGTGTATGGATAAACACATAGCTACTAGTGTTTTTGATGGATCTAATATCTAGTGTTTTCGAACAAAAAAAAATCTAGTCTTTAGGATTTAGTTCTGTTTTTAGTTCAGAAATTATTAGATGGGAGTAGAGAGAGACATGATTCTATTTGAAAGAGTGAAAGATTTAATCTTTTGAGGGGGATTAGTATAAGAAAGTTGGACTTTCATGGTAATGTTGGAGGATATAAAGTTTTTATGGGTTTATTAGCAAGAAGCCACCCAGTTAATTTATTGTGACCATTTATTGTAATTTGGTTTCCACTGTTGAAATTGGTTGATTTCTGTTAGATTTATTTAGTTCACCTCTTTGCAGCAATAGTTCTTGTAGTAGGTGGATTTCTTTTTGATTGCAAGGGCTTATCACACGTGAATCAGGTCTTCTGGGGTTGTCAAGTTTGTATTACAATGGCACATATAACTGCAAATCATTTGACTGGAGGTTCGTATCCAGGTTTGTGTTATTTGAACTCTATTCAATTTCTTTACCTAATACTGTATCAAAAGTAACAGCTGATTCTGATCTAATTAATGATTCAGTTAGAATTTCTAAATCAATTCTGTCCATTCCGCAATCCCTGTTTATTTCATAAACTCAACTTCTTAGTTTGCTTATGCTTTCACAGCTCGTGAGTCACTACATGTTTTAATTGAATTATAGTAATTTGTGAAATCTAGCTCGTAAATGTTGCCTATAAGATGCTTCTCTGTGGTTTTAATTGTGGTTTGATTTATCTCATTAAGGTCTGGAACTATTGTTTCAATCATTGTAATGAGTAATTGAATTGAGGGATGTTTGCAATTGTGTTTAGTTTGTTAAGGTGCTGAAGTTTATTAATTTGTTCTTGTATATGAATATATGGCATACATGAAATTTCTTTCTGTCAAGCATCAAACTCTATTACTCACTCCTGAAAGGGGAAAAGAGAACTAAATTTGGTGCCCTTTCTAGGTTTATGCCTGCACTTCGGGACAACAGCCTGTTTGGCTAAGCTTATTTGGAGTTTATAAGCTGCAAATAGTAAAAAACATGTGAGGGGGTGCTTTTTCCTAGGAGCTTATAAGCTGCAAAATAAACAGAGCCAAGCAGGCTTCAAGTTATAGCTGAAGAAGCATTTAATAATTATATCAAGAGCTGTGACTTTGACGTTGTCTTTCTTAAATTAGCATAATGTGGTTCTGTTGCAGGTGTACCAAATGATGCTTTATATAAGGAACTTTGGCATGCTTGTGCTGGTCCCCTTGTCACTGTTCCTCGTGAAGGTGAAAGAGTATATTATTTTCCACAGGGTCACATGGAACAGGTTTTACTATTTCTTCTTTGAGTGTTGTTGGTTAGGTATATTTCCTGAAGAAGTTATAGTTTTAAGACATTGGCAATTAGTAGCTTGCCTTATAACTTTTGCATTGAGTTTTTTTGGGACTTGAAATACGTGGGAAGTATGATTCAGGAGTGATGACTTGCTTTCTGGTTCTATTTCTGTTCACGTCCATTATATTTAGTTGTGGCTGCATGGAAACTTATGAAATGTTAATGTTGGTTGTTCTTCCAGCTGGAGGCTTCTACTCATCAGGGTTTAGACCAGCAGCTTCCCAACTTCAATTTACCATCCAAAATACTTTGCAGAGTGATGAATGTCCATCTTCGAGTAGGTTTTGTCTTCCTTCCCCCCCCCCCCCCTCTTTTTTTTGGTTGTTGGCCCGGGGGGGGGGTGTTCTTTTTCTTCGGTCAGGGACACTTTTACCATAGGTTTCTTTGCCCTTCTTTCTCCTGTTGTTTACTTTTGAGTAATATATCTTATTTTCTTGTAGGCTGAACCAGAAACTGATGAGGTATATGCGCAGATAACTTTGGTACCCGAACAAGATGTAAGCTGCACCATGAACCCCCCCCCCCCCCCAAAAAAAAAAATTCTTTTCATTGTAATTGCTAGGATATCTGTCAGTGTTAAAATTACTTTTCAATCCCTACAGTTGATTTCTTATGCTTGTCTTCTACCATTTCCTTGTGCTTATCAGCAAAGTGAGGAGGTCAAAAGCCCAGATCCCCCTTTGCCAGAACCTCCCAAATGCACGGTTCATTCATTTTGCAAGGCTTTAACGGCATCTGACACCAGCACACATGGTGGATTCTCTGTTCTCAGGAGGCATGCTGATGATTGTTTGCCTCCACTTGTAAGATTCAAAAACCTGCTTCATAGTCTAATTCACTCTTCGATGCATATTCCAGCTCTGTTAGAAATGCATTTCTGATTCTCTCTGATATTTCTCTTATCTCTTTATAATTCTTGTTTTATCTTCAGGATATGTCCCAACAACCACCATGGCAGGAATTGGTTGCTCGTGATCTTCATGGCAATGAATGGCATTTTCGCCATATTTTTCGAGGTTTCAAGACTTGTCTCAGTTGTTCATTCAGATATTGGTTTTACGTGGTTAATTGGAGTTGACATTTAAATTGGTTTCTTTAGAAGTCAATAAACTGAGTATTTAAATGTGCTTAACTTAGTAAACTCAAGTATCATCTTTAATTCGTAGTTTGACATTTATTGGCATCTCTTATCAGGTCAACCTAGACGCCATTTACTCACCACTGGGTGGAGCGTTTTCGTCAGCGCAAAAAAATTAGTTGCTGGGGATGCTTTTATCTTCCTTAGGCAAGTTTTAGAAACCACAATAGTTATCTTAATCATGACATTGCTGTTATCTCTTTCTTTCCTGTTGACAAGTATTATCTTGCTTAACTTTACTTGCATACCCCAGGGGAGAAAATGGGGAGCTTCGTGTTGGTGTAAGGAGGCACATGAGACAGTTAAATAACATGCCATCTTCAGTTATTTCTAGTCACAGCATGCATCTTGGGGTACTTGCTACTGCATCGCATGCCATGTCAACTGGGACACTATTTTCGGTTTTTTATAAACCAAGGTAAATTGCTACCTTTGCTTTTTATACAATATTTCATGCTGTGGACACAGTCCGGACTTTATAGCGATATAACTATAAATACAAGGCTCTCTCATTTTTCTTTTCAATGTTATGATTGAAATCGAGCTTCCTTTTGGTATTAATTGTTGATGATGGAGGGTAAAGCTTCTAACGAAAAATTTTGTGTTGTTCAATGAATAAGGATAACGGGTAGTGTACATACTAAGAGAAGAACCAGTTTGTCTTTAATCTGTATTCAGACTTCTGCACTAGATGTGGTTTAGTTTAGTAAATATTATGGTGGTCTAATATTTCTTTGTCACCATTCATCGGCATTGCTTGTGACAATTGCTGCAGCTGTGTTAGCATTAACCCTATCTGAATGTTGCCTACATTTTCCTGGCATTCTTTGGTATTTATGGTTTGCTGATAGTGGCTTTTTAATGAAGTATGAAAATTTTCTTACAGGACAAGTCAATCTGAGTTCATTGTAAGTGTAAACAAGTATCTCGAAGCTCGTAGCCACAAACTCTCTGTTGGGATGAGATTTAAGATGAGATTTGAGGGTGATGAAGTTCCTGAGAGAAGGTACTCTATATATTTGCCTGATTATGATGCTGCATGTTCTTATTTGATAACTGTGAAGAATCCTGGGGTTCTATCCTAAAAACCAATTGGTCAATGGGAGGAGTAGCCCATGATCCTATTAAGTGGTTTTAGACTTTGTGATTTTTCCATGTGGGAGGAAATACTAACACTCTCCCTCACGTATGACGTAATTTGATAATTGAAGAAGGGTCACACGTGGACAAATTAGAATATCACACGTGGATGAAGAAGGGTCACACGTAGACAAATATAATTGGCTGATAACTTGGGCTCTGATACGATCTTAGAGTTACCACCTTATCTAAAAGCTTAAGCTAGTAGAGAGGATATTGTTTTATTTATTTGTTGTACTTAACAATAACAAAAGGAGATTCTTAAGTTCCTTGCCTCTTAACTTTGGTTATGCAGATACAGTGGTACTATTGTTGGTGTTGCAGAAAATACATCATCAAGATGGCCAAATTCTGAATGGAGATCTTTGAAGGTTTTATATTTAGATTAACCTGTCTCATGTCAGATTTCTGGCTTAGCATGACAACGCACTGATAGTTTTTTCATTTCATAGCACGTCACTTGTACATACATAAAGGATATGCTATTTTGTCAAAAACTAATGATGTTTTTTCTTATATATCATCCATTAGTTTTAATTACTTCCTTTACTCCCAGTCAGTCTTAGTTTGACTTGGCATTATGTTTCTTGTGGTTTAAATTATTGATTGGAGTTGATAATTTAAAGAGTGAAAGTTTTTGACTTAGACTATTGTTGGAAATTTTGATATCTTATATGAATAAGGTTCAACTAGGTTCTTGTGGTTTAAATTATAGTTTGGAACCGATAATTTGACCAGTAACAGTGTTTTACTTTAGTACTATTGGAATGGCTAAAGCCAAAAATTTACATTTCTTTTGGGAATGGAGGAAGTATCAACCATTTACTGAATAACACAGATCTCAGTCCAGAGCAGCTAAACTTGAGTCGATAAAATTGTGCTTTATTATATTTTTTTCTGGAGTTTCTTTTGTGTGCTTGATCACTTAAGGGACAGATGCTTGGTATGACTGCCAATATCATGATGAAGGTTTTGCATGCCTGTTGCCTGCATTTGATGTGGAGGATGAAGTTGTTAGGATTTGGATCTTGCGTAAATTTTTGTTGGTGGTGCATCAGTTCCTTTCCAGCACAGTTTATGGGACCTCCTGTAATGCAATATATGACATACACATACTTATATTTTATTTTCTTATCTTCTGAAAAGTCAAGTTGTACTCCACTAAACTAAAACAATTGAAAGTTCTCAGTACCTGTTACACTTAAGGTTCCCTTTCTCAATCTCCTTTTGGATCCCTAGATAATAAGCTATCAGTTAAACTCCATAGTTTGATTTGGTACATTTGTACAAACACACAAAAAGCAATGAATTTTTTGTTCACTATTATGGAGAAGAGACAATTGACAAAAATTGGCTTTTAGTGACTGTTATTGCATTTCTGCCAGCTCTGTGATGTTAGCTGATGGATAATTTCTTCGTTCATTTATGTATATTCAGCCATCCATACTTTCTTTGTTTGGGCAGTGAAGCATCACTCTGTTAGTCAGTTAGTCAAGTGCTTTGTATCTTTTCCACTGTAAGTGGGGCTTAGTCTGGAATTCACCTTTTCAGGTTCAATGGGATGAACCTTCTCCAATTTTGCGTCCAGATATGGTTTCACCATGGGAGATAGAACCGCTAGTAGCTACTAGTCCCCCCACTTCTCAACCTCCACAAAGGAATAAGAGGCCCCGACCACCAGTTTTACATTCATCAATGCCGGATCTTTCTGGGCATGGTATGGCATCTTCCTTCTGTCGGTTTCCTGATAGATTATTTTCTTTCTGTAAATTATTTTGTTTTTTCCTTTGTGGTTCAAGGTACGTGGAAATCCCCTGGTGATGCTGCCACCGCTTTTTCATATTGTGATCCAACTCATGGGGGAGATGTCTATCCCTCATCAAATCTTTCATCTGGTACAAAGGTTAGCACTCTCAGATGTAGTGGAAATGGTTCTCTGGCCCCGGTTTCTGGTACGGCCATGTGCTGGTCTAATAAAAGTGAAGCAGCTATAGAGTCTTTCGCACCTGCTAGCGAAAAGAGGCAGGCCAATGGCTATAGGTTATTTGGTATAAACTTGGTAGAACATTCAACCGTGGAAGATAGTGCTCCAACTGTTGTATCTGGAGGCATGGTGGAGGATCACCCCAATCCATCGTTAGAGGTTGAATCTGATCAGCACTCTGAACCATCGAACCCTAATCGCTGTGATATTCCTTCTGTAAGCTGTGAGCCTGAGAAATCATGCCTGCGGTCTCCCCATGAGTCTCAAAGCAGGCAAATCAGAAGCTGCACTAAGGTACTTGAACTGGACTCTTTTAAAGAGATACAGTTCTACTTAAACCACTATTTGAACAGCTTCCGTGTGACTGTAGTTAATCTATTAGCAGATTAGTTATTGACTCATCACTTAAAAAGAGCTTCTGATTGAATACTTTTAATTATGAAATATGGGACTGTGAATGTGTGTTATATGATTGACCAAAAAAAGGAATGTGTATTATACAAACACTTTGTAGTTACTCTTTATTAAGATGGATAAGAACTTGGGCATACCAGTTCATTTTATTTTTATTGATCCGGTAATCAATTTGAGAGCATGAGATCTAGAGGATTTAACCTTAAATGTATACACTTGAACAGTTAGTTTGAGATGGGTTTCACATACTTGCTGTTATTTTATAGTTTGCCTATTGCCTTTTTATGACTCATGATATGCATTCTGACACGAACTGAAGTGTTACTTATTGCAACTGACATGTTTAATGTCTTCATGGCTATTATTTCCATAGGTTCACATGCAAGGAATGGCAGTGGGGAGGGCAGTCGATCTTACACGGTTGGATGGCTATGATGATTTGCTTAAGAAATTGGAAGAGATGTTTGAAATTGAAGGTGAACTTTGCGGATCAGCAAAGAAGTGGCAAGTTGTTTTCACAGATGACGAGGATGATATGATGATGGTCGGAGATGATCCTTGGGAGTAAGTACAAACAACTTAGTTCTCTTTCATCTGTTCTTCTTTTGCATGCCTTTCGTCAAAGTTGAGCATGTGATTTTAGACATGAAGCGGTGGAAAATTGACTTATAGATCATGCCACTGTAAAAATGATTCTTCACATCTTAGAGGAATTGAGTGACTTTGCATTAAAATTTAATCAGTAGTGAAGTGCTGGTGGAAAACTATTGCTAAATGAAGCCCACTTTAGTCAAGGTTTATAGTTATGCTTGATACTCGTTTACGCTACTGACTTTCCGTTTCCATCAATCCAATGTGGGTTATTCATGCAGTGAATTCTGCAGTATGGTGAGAAAGATACATGTCTTCACGGCCAATGAAGTCAAAAAGCTTTCATCCAAGACAAAACTTCCCATCAGTGAGGTCATACCAAGCAAGCCAATTTCAGACGCTGCTGTTGGCGCTGAAGAGCAGTCTTCCACCATGGGGTCTGCATACTGATATAGCCGTGCTCCATTAAGTAATAAACCATCTAGAATTGAGGAAAACGTTTAGGGGAAAAGAATCCCTAGAACAGGAGAAGATGAACTTCTGAAAACACCCATAATGCGTTGTCTTCAGCAAGTAGTGATGCTGTGCCCATGCTGGGAAGGGCTGATAACTAAGTACCTTAACACAAGATGGCAAAAAAGGAAACAGGAAAAGGACAATATAGTTTGGTTCAAAGACTATTTTGAGAGAGTGGTTAAAGATAAGGATTCCATTCTAGTATTATCTTATTGTTTTGTTTATGTCAAGGGAATCCAAAATGCTTGTTAGAAGAAACCTTAAATAGGTTCGGGAAAAAGTATGTCTACCCATCCTGAATCAGGATTTGAAAAGATGCTACTTTCCTTCCTTTTTTATGTTTTATTCCCCTTGAAAGCTTAATCATTATATACGTATACATGAACTGGATACAGTTGGCTTTTTGTATATAATAATGAAAAAAGCCTTTGGAGGTTTTCTTTATGTGGTGTTGCATGTGTACTCTGTCTTGTCACTTAGTTGCATATCCTTCTATCTCTATAGTCAATTATCTTTCTTTCATTATGCATCATGAACTCTGCTGTGAAACGCATTCAATAATTCATATAGATTTGAGAGATTGGTATCTACCATCGGGGTGGTCCTTAGTTAAAGTTGAGCAGTGCTGTCAAATTTAATAGTTGATTCCACTTAGCAAAGTAAGGTTTAGTTCAGTCGGAATTAGGGGTGGGTCGAGTGGTTGAGACTACTTTTCTTGGGTTTGGTTCTAAGGGAGAACGGGGGGTTGGGTTCGGGGTACGGGTGTGTGTAAAAGAAAAAGAAAGGGTCTAGTTTGGTCTTGGACCTGTATAAAGAAGGATAGGGTTGGGTAACTAAACAGTGTGAAACACAATGGAAATTTCGTACGAATTTGGGGACAATGATAGTGGTTGTCGGATGTCTCTTGGTTAAGAGGAAAAATGACCTTGAAGATGAATTAGTAGTGATGTTAAATTTATATCATGCTTAATTCGATTTGATTTTGAATTGCTAACCCTTTAGCATTATCATGCATTGCCACCAAATCTCTTCCCTTTTCCATGCAATCTTCCTGAAACATCCAGATGGAGCTGTAGCTTTGGCCTGATAGAATTGGCTGTAGAAAATTCACCTGTACAATCATAACAGGGTCGGTAGCACGTCTCACCTGGCGTTCTCATCTCCCATAAACACGGCCAATCAACCACACAAGATTCACAATCATGAAATGCAAGGATAGATGGAAGTCCTCACCTATATGGATATCACATGTTAATATTAAATATAGAATGCGTTTTGTACGACAAAATTTTGCAAAAAACCATTTAAAAATACGATATTTAAAAGCACAGTCATTTGTCGTCATTCTGACAACAATCCATTAGATGTGGTGGAGGAAGTTGAGCTGATCTCTGGTCATGGTGTGGGGCCTTCTTGCCACTTGAATATTCGACGTGCCCATCTAGTCCATATCGGGTTTGGTGAGACAGGAAAAGCTTTTCCTAGACAATTTCCACGAGCCTTAAGAAATTTATTTTCGCCCTCTCCATACCTGTGCTTTAATAAATAAATTTGTCGTAGGTGCATGCATGGTCTGTTGAAATTATGGGCACTGCGAGAAACTACGTTTATGTTCAAGAACTCTCTTGTCCGGTTGGACTATTTTTCTTCTCCCTCCTAGCTTGACAACAAATCTTGCTGATGTGTCTGAAAACACACCATTGACAATTACGATAAAATAATTCGAAAAAAAATCATTTAACTTAGAAATAATCACATAGATTATGCGTGTTCATGATACTAATTTGCGTTAGTCATAAATAATTATAGTGATACGTGTCATTATTGACGGCTTGTATTGTTAATGCTTTTCGTTCTAGAACCGCAATCTTTTCGTATAAAATAAATAAACATGGTAAAATTTTTAGCGAGTAGGTGAATGACACTTGTGAGGTTGAAGTAGTGCAAATAGTAACGATTAGAAGACCACACACGCATGAAAGCGACCCTGGGAGTTGAGTGATATGAAAACTTGGGCCGGGGGGGGGGGACCAGGACTCTTTTGACTTTGTCGCAAAAGGGGAGCTTAATGGCAGCCATGGTTTTTGGTGTAAGAGGAGTCTTTATGTAACGTCAGAAACGTGTGAAAATTGTTTGTTCTCCTTCACGTTTAAATCAGGTGGGGCAGCTTTAAACGACAGATCATTATGTAACGGTTTAATTACTTACAAAATAAAAGAAAAGAAAAAGAAAATGGGTGGAATAAGAAATATGGTGCTTTATTTTAAAATCAATTGCATATCATGATAATTTTTACAAAATGGATTTTTTCTTTGTTTTTTCTCGGATCCTCTATTTTTCTCATTTTTCTCCTCGTGAACACGAGAGGAGGATCCAGATTACGGGCCTGTTTGGATTGGCATTTTTTTGAAAAAAAACATTTTTTTTCAAGAAAAAGTTATAATAAATTTACAATAACTGTTTGATTTGCCATCCAAAAAAGTTAAAATTCTGAAAAAAGCTCAAATACAGCTTTTTTGAGAAGCCAGAAATTTCAGCTTGTAAAAAAAAATTATTTTTAAAAAACTGTTAAAAAAAATACTTTTGAAAAAAGTTAATCCAAACAAGCCCTACATCTTTTGTTTCAAAAGCTTCTTTTTCTTTTGTGCCTTTCGGTTTTTGGTTTTTTGTTTTTTCTTCTTTTTTTTCCCCCCGCTCAAACTTTTCACCCATGCGGAATACTTTGTCATTTTCACGAGGAGAGAATACTCCTATATGACAAAAATATTATTTTAAAAAAAGATTTAATTATTTGAAGATAATAAATAATGAGAAATTTGTCATACAAGAAGAAAATGATTTAACAATATTACAAAACAGTAATAAATGACATTATTAAGGGTCTCTCCACGAGCGATTTTTCACACCGTTCGGCTAAGGGTGGAGTAAAAGACAAAATTATATTACATGTCTCCGATTTCGTTATTTGATTTCAATTTATTCGCTCTTATTCTTAAGAAAAATATTCATATTAGTCGTTAATGTTTCACACTTATTCAAATTAGTACATATCTTAATGGAAATGAGTAAAAGAATAAGAATTAATTTGAATAAAGCCTATGAAACATAAAGAATTAAAATGAATGTCCTTGATATTAGGGACTAATTTGACCATGCTAAACTAATTTGAACATCTTAAAACATGGACTAATTTGAAAGAAAAATGTGAAAAACCTAGATTAGATCTTTCGTGCACGTACTACGTCTAGGAATAGGTTAAGTATTTGAGATTATTTCACACAGAAATGATAATTTGGACTCAAAATCCTATATGGGGAGGGGAATCAAAAAAGAAAAAAAAGAAAAAGAAATGCACTAAGGAGACCAAGATATGGGAGCAACGGTCGACAAGATTTTGAAAAACGTTGCCAAAATCATTTGAAGTCGTCTAACGGATGACCCACCTCACCACCATCACCTTTTGAGAAGAAATTTTGAAAAGCAAAATGGCGCTCCTTCAATATACAATGGCTATTTCATTAGCTGCAGCCTGCACTATCTTCAAACTTCGGAAAATATACACACACTACTGAATCCATGAAAGTGATGAAAGCCATGAAGAAGCTAAAGTTCTGGTCAAGAAAGAAGAAGAAAAAGAAGAATCAATATCAATTCCTGGAGCAACCTCAACCATTATGCTATTCTTCTCATCATCATCATCATTACCGCCACCCCGTTCAGCCCTCAGCCCCACCCTTACCTTCATGGATGGACTATGAGCAGCAACACCATGAGACCGCCATTGTCCCGGAGGCTGATACAGGTCCAGCACAAGACTCTGCACCGGAAATCAGGCCATCATGTCCACCAGTCTCCGCAAGTACTTCATATCAGCAATATATGGTGCCAAATCCAGTATATGGTGTCCCTGTTGTTCCTCAAGTGAGAACAGAGAGAGATGCTGCAGCTTTCAGATGTGTGATTAACTTTGGAGTTCACTTGTTCCGCTGCTTCTTTCCATGTTTTCGCATTCCAGAAGTGAAACAGAACTCTAGCAAGAAGTATCATCAGTGCATCTCAAACATTACCGCTTCTTTCTGCTTTCGATCAAGTCTCTGAATCATGTTTACGAAGTTCCAAGCTCAATAGAATATCAACTCTCTTTTATACGATAAGCATTCTTGTATTGAGTATCAAATCTCGGTTGCATGTATGTACAATGAAGAGTGAAGCTATAGATACACAAACAGCACTAATTGCAATAATGTGGGTAGATATGAAATAACATTATTTTCACTTTCTCACATTTTAATCACATAGCAAGCATCCCATCTCCATGTATGAATTGCAAACGCGCGTGATTGCAGCATGCAGTTAAACACTACTATTCCAGACAATAAAAGACTAGTCCATGAAAGATTAATAAAATTTGTAATTAAAACTTGGAAAAGTGAAAAATGGCAACAATGATTAGTATTATATGATTAGGACACAAGCATTATGCATCGTTTCTCAATCATAACTTGTAAACAATTTGAAGAACTACTACACAACTAGTTGGAACAAACTGACATGTGAGGCTATAACATAGTAAAGAAAAATTAGTATATGACTCTTTCTTAAACCTGCAGATCGAGCCCACAGCATAATTTCAATTTGTAATTCTCCTATAAAGATCTCCAGCATTCTACTTCGACAAATTGGCCGGGGAAAGTCCTCCAGGGGCAAGACACTCTCGTGATTGATGGACAAATTCCCATCCACAGCTTTCAAGAGTGTTCGAGTCAAATTGGATTTCTGTGATTGCCGGCATTTCTTCATTTCCCAGGAGTGAATGAAATTGAAATCCTCTGCATCATATGCAACACAGCATAGACGAGACTGTTCAGCTTGCCTTCTTTCCTGTCAGCCTCCTGAAATGGATTTCACTTTCTGCACTCGGATACCGAGAGCATCAATAGCTAGCTATTAAGCATTCTTTTCCTTTCCCCATCAGCAACAAGAAAAGATGGGATAGATTAACTTCCCATCATTACGATGTATCAGACATCTCGACTATAAAATGGAACTCCAAAACTCTACAGGTAAAGAGATGCTGCAAAAACAATGTCCCTCTTGATTTTGGTTACAGCATCTTCAAATTTTGCTTGGAGTTCAGTTTCCCCAATGGATTTTGCTGCTTGTATTAGTTGCTGAAGAACTTCCTCAAGTCTCCTAATAGCCCTGATCAAGCTTCCCTCAAATACCTGTGTAATTTCCATAATCTCATAGAACTTGGAACCTTTTGCCCAAGCATACACAGCCTCCATGATATCAGGTCGAAAAGAACTAACAAAGTTCTCAACATCAATCTGAACCTGTAAAGAGCAAACAATGTAGCCATCTAAGCTCACGCATAAGTGGCTGAAGTTTCAAGAACAAATATCCAGAAATAAGTTCCAGAAGTACCTTGCACTCAAGCTGCATTTTGGCAACCTTTCCAGCAGTATCTTGCAATTGTGTATAGAGCAATTCGAGTTCATCCCGAGGCTTTTGAGCATCCTGAAGCTTCTCTTGCCAGACAAAACAAGATAGAAGAGAAACCATCTCTTCTACCTTTATATCCTTCAAAACCCCATTAAACATGAGTTCAGTCAGGGTCAACTCATCAGCGCTGCTGATTTCACATGCAACTTTCCCTTTTAACTCCACCACGTCATCACTCGTAACATATCTGCAGATTAACATATGTCACTTATTCTCTATGCTTTTATCGAGGAGGTAAGATAAAATTATTTTAACACGTCCAGAAAGAAACAAGAATTGACTTCTCATCATTCAGAAAGTAAAACTGTCATTAATTTAAAACAATCCATTTTGCTGCTTTGAGCTTGCTCTCAACTTTCATATGAGCAGCAGCCCTAGATTCCCACTTTTCCCAAGTATCATTGTTCCTTTACAGGTTCTAAGATCAGCTATTAAAATAATATATTTTTCATGTCTACATCTATGCCTT
Source organism: Cordia subcordata (assembly GCA_028554755.1). Taxonomy (NCBI): domain Eukaryota; kingdom Viridiplantae; phylum Streptophyta; class Magnoliopsida; order Boraginales; family Cordiaceae; genus Cordia; species Cordia subcordata. Next base: position 3,775,646 of record JAPTOF010000013.1, on the reverse strand, counting down.
TCTGAAAATTTTTCATTTTACTAAAAGCAAAAGAAAATGTACAACTGAAATGAAAAACAACACAAAAGATCACGTGAACAGAATAGAAAATATCAGCACCACAAGGTTTCATCTACGGAGGTTCTTATTCCTACTAGTAATTTGTTCTTCAATAACTTTTCAAGGAAAGCAAAACGTGCTATCATATTAAATCTATTCAAACCTAGGCCTCCATGGTCTCTCCTACTCTACTCCATTAAAGGGAAGAGGAAGAAGGAGAGAGTGTTGGAGAGCGAAGGGAATCAAACAATACCCAATTGCAATAATTAAGAAGGGAACCAAAGATGAAGGGTTGCAGCAGCGAATTTAAACTTAAGAGAATAAAGGAATACCAGAAACTAAAATGCAGAAATCGAAGCCTTATCAGACATACGTGCATGAACAAAATTGGTATTACAATTTTAGAGCAGAATGTTCAGGAGAAAGACCCAGATTGCTAAGAAATAGATGGATTTACATGCTTGATTAATCTTCAAACACCAGAGAAAATCTGCTTGACCAGAGGACATGAGATAAATTCAGATCTCATTTAATCTTACCCTAGTCTCCTGAGTACTCTTTTCCTTGCTTTAAGTTCATCTTTAAAAGCCAAGGCCGAAGAGCTACGCATTGTTCTCTTAATTGATCTGATTTTGGCTGTCAGTTCTTTCTTTTTGTGCAACACCTTGAGCTTTTGTTCAATAAGTGGAGATTTTGCAATATCATGCTTCTCAAAAAGATTCTCCAGAGCCTCTATTCGTCGCACAGCCTTCTTGTATGAGCCACTCTGGACCTGAGGAAATAACAGATGAATTTACGTGGTGAAAATCGATTTAGAACATAAAAAGGGGTAGGTGCTAAAATTGCACACCTTCATGTCATCTTCAGGATCTAACATAGGCACGCCTTCTTTAGAAAATCTAGAGAGAACTTCGGATACTTTCTTCAAGGTATTTTCTCGAGCTTCCAATGGCAAAAGATCCTTTGGTATTATCAGCCGGACACTACTTAAATTATCAATCTGTTGCATAAGTACCATTTATCAGGAAATGTAAAATGACGTCATACCAAAAGATGTACATTGACAAATTGATGGATGACAAAATGGGAAATATAGAAAATTCACTGAGAAACAATACTAAAGAAACCATTGCCACCAGCACAGCCAGTAGCATATGCTAACAGAATTATAAAAATTTATAAAGACAGTCTCATTCTGTACTTTGGTACTTATAACCTGACAAGAATGAGATGCAAAAGTGTACATAGTACATGAAAACAGGTAAATGAGAATAATACCTGGGATATAGAGATGGAAACAACAGCGGGTTCTCCAAGATGTTTTAATGGAACAACTTTTATTGTCCTTTTACCAACATCATCCTTGTGAACTGTACATCTCGTAAGTACATCAATTGTATAGTTTGCATCCTCCGGTTTCCTACCTGCATCCTCTGATGCACAGATTATCAGTTAGTTAAGAATTCAAAAGAGAAAGAGAACAATTCAGTTAGTTAAGGATTCAAAAGACAAAAAGAACATTTTTCTCAGTAGAAATTCATCTAAGCTTCAGAAAGACCTTTCACTCGTTCAAAATTAATTATGACACCCCAAGTGACCTCGTCTTTGATAGAGAACGATGGGGAATCTTGGTCATCCTTTGTACATTGGATGCAGACAAGCCTGCCAGGCTGCAAAAAGGGTAAGCAGTACTTTGGAGAGAAGATGATGTCACGTATATCTTTCTTGAGATTTCTATATTGTTCCAGTAATGAGTAATAATTTTCCAAGCTTTCTTCTTCTTCAACTTTAATCGAATCCCTCTCCTCTTCCAGAACTTTTGCTTGTTTCTGCAAATACAATGTCATCGAATGTCTGAAAATTGACTCTGACCAAATAGAAGGAATAAACAGAATAGGAAAATCAGCAGACTGACCTCGAGATCAGGGATAGCTCGGTCAGCTTGGAACTGATAGAAAGAATTACGAAGCAAATTCTCAGGGTCACCATCTTCACACCGCAGTTGATTTAAAAGCAAATTGTAACTTAAGTGAAAGGCACTGCCATGCGCGAGAGATATGTCAGACCAGAAGGACAAAAAGAAAGTTTTCCTCAAGCTCTTTTATCTAGCATAAGTCATTAAAAAGTTTAATAATGGTTGTCAATTCTCTTATCAAATATAATACGCACCTCGTGGGCATGAAAATTAGTCACAGTGTTGGTATTCATCATTCTAGAGTTATAAGTAATACCACAATAAAAAATTTATACATCTCCAAGTATGGGCAGAAAGCTTTGCCCAAATATACTTGCTCTAACAAATTGAGAGAGAAAAGGCTACACATTTTTTAATCTGTTTTTGAGTACCATGGAAACATGCTCATGAAAGACTAATCATAACAAGCATGTCCCCTAAGAAAAACTATTTTGGATATAAAAAAAACTAACACTTTTAGTAACAGTTAGAAAATAAGAACACTAAAATAGCATAGCAAAATAGGTCAAGCTGCCCCATATTTATGCTGAGTTCACCAGAAAATCCTTACAAGAACTGTTTCAAACAGATACCTGTTTAAACAATCAGCACTTCCTTTCACCATCATTTTAGCTGTAGAAGGTTCTAGCTTTTCATCAACCATAAGGATGCAGATCCCACGTTCATCAATGCCTCGACGCCCAGCACGGCCACTCATCTGTATATACTCCCCACTAGATAGCCATCTAAACTTATCACCATCAAACTTGCGGACATTTGTGAAAACAACAGTTTTTGCAGGCATGTTCAACCCTATGCTGAAGGTCTCTGTGGCAAACAAACACTAAAAGCAAATATTTCAATCAACAAGGATATTACCAAAATATGGTCCAAAAGGGTGTAAGAAGCAAGAAAGAAAAGGAAAAAATGAAAAAATAAGTCCCTCCCCAGGTGCTCTAAGAAGGAGTAGGACAGACAAAGCAAAAGAAAACCTAAAAGTGGAGGGTCTATGGAGTCCACCAACTATCTTTCGAAGTTAAATTCTCTCTTCATAAAATTATCAAGTAAGTCTTTTTAGATGAATTAGCAGTGAACAACAAAAAAAATATTATACTTATTGACAATATCAGAAACTTACGGTGTGCTATATAACACATCCATGATCCAATATCACCCTCCTGAGCTTTGGAATATCTCATTATGCTAACACTAATCATGGAGAGGGGCAAACTTAGGAGCACTATTTTAGGACAAAGAGGGTAGTCAACCAATAACTGAAAATTGCAAATTTGATTTTTCTGCCAACCTTGATGAGTCCTTCTTGGAAGAGGATCTCAATCACTTCCTTAAGTATGGGAAGCAAGCCAGAATGATGCACGCTTATTCCACGTTTCAGAAGGGGCAGCATATTTGAGACCTAGAATTTCCAAATGGTACAAATTAGTTTTATATTTTCTAGAAACACAAACGATTTTAATCAATGCAATAAATTGTGCCATACGTGATAAAGTCATATAAAAAGTAAAAAGAAAATTAAAGGGATTGATCTGTGGCGATTGCAAGGGTTATGGTTTTCTATGGAAGTAAAAAAGGACTAAGATCTCACCTGTGGTAGTTTCTTGTCATCATCTGATAACATGTCCATAGCACTCCAGAAGATGGTTTCGATATTTACTTTCTCATCATCATTGTTTAGATCCATCCTGGCCATCTATATCACAAAAAGAACAAAATTCCATGTTGCTAAATTACATAAGACAATCTTGAACATTAAAAATGTGTCAGAGATAGTAGATCATTAAGAAAAATACACATTCCTGGTGAATACTGGAATTTTTCCTCACAGAAGAATCTGGTAAGATTATAAAGAAGTACGTCGCTGTTTTTTACTTTTTAATGTTTAAGTCATGACAAGGTATTAAAAATTGGTGTGTGACATGGTCAGCCTTGAAGATATATACAATTATAGACCATAAAACTTGTAATAAGTAAACAATATCTGTACCTGCATTGCAAGGTATTCACATTCTCTTTTGCTGAAGCTAAAGCATATCACTGGATCATACTGACGTTGAATAATCATTTTCACCATCTTAAAGATGTCACTGTCTTCACCAGTTTTACCAACAACCAAACCTTTCTGCCATTTTCCATTCTCCCTTTTCTTGATCCCCTCGCTAGCAGGAACAAGGGCATTCAGAGCTTTCTGAAAGCTATCTTCACGAAACTTGCCCTTTTCGTCAACCACCAAATATAAACCATCACCACCAGAAGGGAAGATGTAATGTTGAAGAGGTGTTGGTCTGTAATCAGTATAAACGATATGACATGGTTGCTGGTGGACCTGCATTCTGGAATCACAGTTAATAACATAACCACAAGTAAGCCTTTTCTTTTTCTTTTTAATTATTATTATTATTATTATTCTTTGGGAGAAGTACCATAAGGAAGCGTGATCTTAAGCAAAACAAGTCAGACTTGAAAACATAGCTAACCTCTTAATTTACTCTTGAAATAATGCCCAAAGAGGTTTGTCAATTTGGCAGGCATACCCAACCACAATGACACATGTCAGCTACAGAGAAAAGAGGGAAGAGAAGGGGGGGGTTTTGCAGGAATCTACAGTAATTGAGGAAACAAATTCTAAGCCAGAATAGTTGGAAACCCGCTCTGACATTGCTATTGAGATTCCTACTCCTTTATAACTTTATCTTTTATGTTTCTTACATTTTCCATTCTTTTCAGGCAACTTTTCTCATTAAATATTTCTAGTTCCCTTTTCAATAGCTAGTACCTCCAGCATGCTCACTATTCAGTAGGTTCCTCCTACTTATAAAGATGTTGCTGACTACTACAGTTTCTCTCCATGAAACTTAATTTCAGAACAATACTAGAGGATGAAATGCAACAAATAGTTGCTTCTAGAAGCAATATATAAGTTGATAAAGCTCAACAGTACCAGATTAGAAAACATAAATTAGAAATTAAGCAACAAAATACAACCCAGGTTTGGGCCAATGTCTCTGGGAGTGCCACAATTCATGCACCCCCCAGTGTATTGCTTTTCCTTCTTATTTATACCAAACATAATACGCTTACTTCTCGGGTATATGAATTGATTGCAAGAAACCCAAATAGAATAGAACCTATGCAATATCAAATCTCCTTAGTCAATAATATTTTTTTCCTGATTTCTATTGATGGAGACCAGCATTTTGCTTCAATTGCAACAACATGATGACATCTGCACTTGCACTTGATAATGAGAATAGTGCAATCTAGACTAAAAGGAAATTACCCTATCATGCAGCATTTTAGCGAAGGAGAAATATATGTTTTAACACCAAATGTCAGAAAAAAGCAAAAAGTAAGGTCCTTATTAAAAGATAAAGGTTGTAATATATATAACTTTCTGCCAAGCCTTTTTGTTTCTTGTTGTCATATAGTTTTCTTCATTAAGAAAGGGAAGCTACATAACTTGAATGCTACAACGGGATCTTTTCTACAGGAAGACTTAGTATAAGAATTCCAATTGCAAGAAAGTACATAAACAATGAACATTATGGCTCTTAAAAATAAAATAAAATAACTATTTGACCTCAATCAACTTAGAGCTACAATCTTTCATTTTCAACCATGTAATATTAAGATTGCATAACTTCAGGGTCATTTACCAAAGCCTCCTTCAAATCAGATATAACAATAGTTCGAGATGTTCTCCACAAGAATGACAAATGGTATTTAAAGTGTCTATAAACATCAAAACAGAGAGCTCAAACAAGTGATAACCAATAATCACCTTTGCCACCCAATCTGCAAATTCCTTTGCGTTGGGCACTGTAGCTGAGAGGAAAACAAAACGGGCATTCTTTGGCGCCATAACAATACTTTCTTCCCAGACTACACCTCTTTCTCTATCACGCATGTAATGTACTTCATCAAAAATAATCCAAGCAACCTCTCGTGTGATCTCTGATCCTTTGTACTGCATACTTCGCCAAATTTCTGTTGTCATGACCTGCAATGAACTACCACTTAGCTGACATTGGAAAACAACAGAACTTCACTATAGGGAACAACTATAAGTTAGTAACAGTGTGTACCAAACATGAAGCGTTGGGATCAATGGTTACATCTCCAGTCATTAACCCCACATCCGAAAACTCTTCTTTGAACTCCCTGAACTTCTGATTACTCAGCGCCTTAATTGGTGAAGTATATATCACGCATTGCTTATTCCGCAAAGACATTGCAATTGCATACAGAGCCACCACAGTTTTGCCTGCTGAAGTGTGTGCCGATACCTATAAATGCAATAAACTTATCTCAACCAACGTGAAGTTTTAACTGAATTTTAACTTCTCATGTTTTCAAGCCATAAAATTTACCATCACAGATTCACCACTCTCAAGGCACTTGATTGCCTCAGACTGAAACTGGTCAAGAGTAAAAGGAAATTCCTTGGCTGGTTTAGACTCTTGCTGGGGCAAACTGGAACTTGGAGAAGCTCCAGGAGTATATCCTTGAGGGTACGAGACATCATGCAAACAAGCTACTTGTTCAACTACACCTGCTAAACCGTTCTCTCTCTGCTGCTGCTTCTCTGGAGGTCTATACTTCTCATTCAAATCCTCTTCTGCCTTCCTCTTCACTGAACCCATTGCTGCTTCTATGCTACCTCAATACATGCACATAAATTGAATTTCTTAGCAACTACCAGCAGAAGAACTAGGGGGACCAGCGGAGGCCTAGACCCCCAAGTTTCACAAAATAAAAGCTAAAACACACTGATATTCTTTAGACACCCCCTGTGGTTTGACGAAGATGCACAACAACCCCCTTGTGGTTAGAAAATTAGTTACGACACCTCCTATGGTTGGTTTTAACGAGAGTGCATATACACCCCCTCCATTAACTTTTCTATCCAAAATAACGAGATTTGAGATGCATGTGCGGCTCGTGAGATGCTGCTTTATTTTTTCATGATAAATGCATTAAATGGGCTTTCTACCCTTATTTCATTTAAAGAATAAAAATAAAAATAAAAATTAAATTAAAAAAAAAAAGAAAAGAAAAATAGCCCCCAGCCACCCCACTGCCCAAACCCCATCTTCTGCCATCCCCCACCATCCAAACCCCCATCCCCCGCCACCCCCCACACACACAAACACATGCGCATAGACACACACACGAACACACTCACATACACACAGCGCACCCATTGCACAAAAAGATCAGACCTTACACAAACAAGGATGTTGATGTTTATGAGCTAAATTGTGTGAAGGATGAGGTGTTTAATGGATTCTTTTGTGTTGGTGTAAGTGGTGGTGTGGGTTTGTTGATTAATGGGGGTAGGCGTGGCAGGGATGGGGTTTTGGGCGGTGGGGGTGGCGGGGAATGGTGGTTTGGGTGGTCGTGGTGGCAGGGAAGGAGCGGGGGGTGAGGTGGTGGCTTTTTTTTTTTTTCTAATTAAATTTTTATTTTTTATTTTATTTTTAAATAAAATAAAGGTAAAATAGATATTTTATTTAATAAGATAGGGCAAAATGGACTTTTTTTAAGAATCTGTAAAAAAAAACTAACAGCAGTTGGCTTCAGGGGACATGTGCACCTTCTCAAAAACATGAGGGAGCAAATTACTAATTTCTAAAATACATGGGGTTTTGTGCACATTTCGAAAATCATAAGGGGCGATTATGCAATTTACCCAAAGAAAAACCATAATCAATCAATACATTCCAACTTTACTTCTCTGTCTTCAGCTTGACAAATTATCAATTGCTGAATTTTTTTTCTATAAGATTCATTAACAGCCATATACTGGAATAAATAACAAGTCAAATTCCAAACTTTAGACACGAAGTGACCATAGAGATCTCCAAACTGAATTTCCAACTTCAGATACATGAATCCTTCAAAACTACAAAATGAGAATCTAAAAGCTTCTTTTTTTTTTTTTTTGGCAAAAAAGTAAAACACTAAAACTTAAGCAAATTCTGCACATAATGATGACAAATTTTCAATAAATTACCATTAATTAAAGTAAATACGTCTGGACTTGGGATTCACAAGAACCTGAGTTCGAATCGCACGAAAGGCGGAGATAAAAAATACATACGTTTTGACTTCTCGATTGAATGATAAAAAAGAAAATAAAAATATGCTTAAATTGCAGAGAAATAGAAATATAAACATAAAAACACGCACACTCACAGCATTTATATAATTGCCGTGAAGGAGGAGGATGAAGAAGCTTGCAACACAGCGGCGCAGCAGTGGACGTCGTTGATGAGGTCTGTGCTCGAGTTTAGGGTTTAGGGTTTCTCCCCCGGGAAAATTTGCCCTAATTCATGGAGGGGAACTAAAAAAGGTCGGCTGGGTTGCCGGGGCCGAAAGCTAGAAAATTGTATTAGAAAAATGAGAAATATAAAGAGGTATTATTATTTTGAGTTAGAAAAACAAGAACTTTATTAGGCTCGAAATAGAAAATTATTTCTTGTTTGACCTAAGATAGCAATTGATATTTTGAAAATTAAAGAATAAACGGGGTGCGCAACATTGCACCGTTAAGATTAGATTAATATTTTTATTAATATAAAAACCTATCATTCTCAATCATCCTCACATGTTAAATTTACTATTTTGAATCATTTGTTTTCTTTTTACCATGTATCTACTTATATATCTACATAAGATTAGATGAAATTTACCATTTTTAATCATTTGTTTTTTTATTTCAATATTTGTTATTCATGTGATAGAATATAAACAAAAAAAATCAAGTATCACCATTCATATGAGATAATAAGAATTATCGACACATTTATGGGACAACTGCAATTGACTTAAGGCATGTTTAGATTGATTTTTTTTTAAGAAAATTTTGTATTTTTTTTTGCAATAACTATTTGGTGTGACATTCAGAAAAGATGAAATGCTGAAAAAAACTCAAATACAATTTTTTTTTTCAGATTTAGCTTCTCAAAAAAATATTTTTTCAAAAATTGTTAAAAAAGGGTTTAAAAAAAGGCAATGCAAATGAGCCCTTATTTATTATTATTTTTTTTTGGGTTCAAAAAACGAGCCCTTAGTTAATGAGGAAGAAAGTTGTGATGCCCAGTTTAAGAACAATAAATATTTAGGATAATTGACAATTTAAATGTTAAAAGCTACGAGTAAGCTTCGCCATGTAAATAAACGAATATTTCAGTAAAGAATGTAATTTGAACCCATCTTTATTTGTCAAGTCTCTACCATACTAGAAAAGAAGAAAATAATTCTTTTTATCTTCTTCTTTTTTTCTTTTTTCCTTTCGGGAAAGGATTAAGGAAGAGCAAGAAAGTCAAATACACAAAAATTGAATAAATTTAACTGGGTATCTGTAAATTGTCCATGAACTATTTTGACAAATAGGAAAGAATAAATTAAGCCTCATTTCATTTCATTAAATGAGATCGATTTTATGAATTTAACAACATCACTCATTCTTGTCGAGAGCCATCTACCTTCTTAATTATATAAATATGAAATCTCGTTTGAATGTTTCCTACTAAATCATCTTAGATCTTCCTCCAACCCTCTAGGCAGGCCTCAACCATATCAAATGACTTTGTATCATCTTGCATCCCATCAGGGCCTTCCATAAACTCTTTCTCGTATCAGCTCCCTTTTTGTGCGCGATACAAGAAACTGACCATAAAAAGAAGAAGAAAAAGAGTTTGAGAGAGAGATGAGGAGCAAAAAATAATTATTACATCGAGGATTTCCCTTCAAGTGCTTCCTTTAGTTTCCTCCCAAGAGCAAAAGCCAAAGGAGGTGGAACAGCATTCCCAATTTGCTTGTGCTTATGCAGGATGTTGCCTGCAAATTTGTACCTGTCTGGAAAGCCCTGCACACATAACATGAAATGAACATTATTCAAGTCTTGGAATGAAAAGACACAGCCTTGATATTTGTTACATCTTATAATAGTACTGAGACATGAAGTATAACTTGGATTTGCCATTTTGACTTGTAAATACGAGATTTAAGGCGATTAACTAGTCTTACTTGTAAGCTCGAGGTTTGGGTTCAAGTTTCTGAATGCTAGAGTTTCAATTCGTCGTAAGATATTGATTATGTACCTCAAACAGCAATTAAGAAGTTGGAAATTTTGTGCATGACAGGGGTAAAAAGTAGAAGACTTGATTACCTGAGACCGAGCACATTCTCGGACAGTAATGATGCGATCCTGGTCAGGGTGAAAGCACATCCCAACCTTATGCATAGGATGAGGGTCAGTCACAGTTGTTGGAAAATGACCCTCCCAGTCTAGCCTTCCAAATACTCCCTTCCACTGGTTATGTCTCTGGGCCGTGTTGCGCACGCATCGGGGAACTAAATCAGCCGCCCGTCCATTCGACAACTGGATCTGCAAAAATTCTCCATAATTCAGCTGAAAAGAAAAGCTTGGAAACTGAAACTTCTTTTTAAGCCAGAATGCAGAACAAGAAGCTAAACAGCAAGAATGGTGAACAAAAAGAAAGCTCTTTACGGCATACAATAAAATGCATATTGCCTATGGAGTTACAATAAGTACAGAATTTTACATGTGGTTCGTAATGTAATAGGAAAGACGAGAATAAGTACCCTCTTATTTGGAAGGTTACGCCAGTCAGCGCCTGGACGTCTAGGAATTCCTTGGCATCGAGTGAGATTCAATTCACTCATTTCTTTCGATATATGGTCTGTTAAGACTGCCATATCTCCTCGAACTCTCTTTTGGAACCAAGAAATAGGTTGACTTTTGTACTGATCAACAAAGTGATCGAGAAATACTCAAGAAACTGAGAGAAAAGAAGATGAGAATGGTAGAACATGATGAAGAACAGAGAGAAGACCAAAGAGCTTACCTCCATCATACTTGCTGAAGCACCATTAGCAACTTCAGGGAGATCTCCGATCGTATCTCTGACAGTAATTGCCCGGAAAGGAGCACCAGCAGCAGTGCTTCTTACAGCAGCATAGTGAACATATTTGTCCAAAGTAACCTTAAGTTCAGGACCACGAAAAACATGCATAGGTTCAGGCCATTCTGGCAGACTCTCTCCGGGAGAGGCTGCCCATATGAATGCTCGTTTACGCGATTGAGAAACACCATAAGCTCCAGCTTCCAGGATTCCGAACCTCACCTGCTCAAACGTGAGTAATACATTACTAATGAACTTAATATGAGTTTAAGTACACCCTACTGGAAGAGATTTAAAGCATCCTCACTTGGACAGTACCAAATGCAGAAGCTTATAATATCATGTAAGTTCAAGTACAACCAAAAGGATGCAACGAAGATTAGAAATGGTTTTCTACGACGCCTGTGTAATTTATTTCTCACTGCCTTTCATGGGCACGGCACTTGGAAATTTTGCCTTCATTAATCATTACCATTTTAGCTAAATTACAAACAACCCTTTTGTAAACCTACTTCGTCCTCTCTGTCATTGACATAGGCTGTGCTGGTACCTCTTTAAGGTGGGACTATTGATATACAGGTGCCCAAATTAAAATCTACCTGATATCCCATTTCAATTAGTGAAGCCAGAGTGAAGCGGAACATTTTCCCTTTGTTGAAGGATATGAAGTTGCGAACATTTTCAAGAAGTACGAATTTAGGATGAAAGACATCCACATATGATAAGAAGTTCAAGATCAGCTCAGATTGTGCTTGACTCCACGGGCTTTCGGTGAACCTGTTCATTTTGGAGAAACCCTGCAACATAGTAACAAGAGTAAGGAGAAAGAAATGACCTTCATATTCTGTTGGTAGAAAAATTCTTGTACCTGACATGGTGGTCCTCCATAGATAAAATCTACTTGACCTGGCCGCGGTAATTTATCTATCTCATTCTCTCTTAGCTTTGCAGCCAACTCAACAGTCCGCGAAGTTGAAATGCAATCATCTGCATTGCCCGAGGCCAACATGACAGCCCTGAAATTGAATTTTGTTAACACATGAATGAAGATGATGGGACATATAAAATTATGGACAGAAATTGGTTGCTGTGCTAACTAAAGAGAATTGTTCCTTCAGTATTTGTTTTTGAGTGGGAGAACATAGATACTGGTAGGCAAATGAAAGAATGTTCATTATCTATGATCTGATCAACAGTTATTATCCAATAAACAACTTTATTATGACTTAACTTCCAAACATCAAATTGCAAAGTCTATTTGTCCCATGAAAGCGAATTCTAAAATCGAAATAGAGATGTTTATGAGAACTTCTATGTGAGAAAAAATTGTCAGACCTTAGGATTACATTAGAGTCATTAATAAGTGTCAATGCCTCTGGATGATTAAGTTGAAAAGCTTTTCCAGCAGGTTCTTCAAATTCAATTGCCCACTTAGTGACTGACACACCTGTAAGTCAATATATTATGGAAAGAGTCCTAGAATAATTTTTATTAATTTGAACTGAAAAAGGGAGCTCAAGCAAAATTTGAAACATCAAAATGGAAGATGTAAAGGAGGTTACCTGATTGCTGTAAACCTTCCGATAGGCCACCACAACCAGCAAATAAATCAAGAGCCGCCAGAGAATTTGTAGGAGGTGCAATCTTTTCACTCTTCCGATTATTAGATTCATGCTTTCTACCTTTACAATTTTCCTTCATCTTTCTACTCATAGCCTTTCTTGAAGATGATTCTTTTGGTGTACTAAATTTGATTTTAGATGGTAACTGTCAGAGAAACAGAAGCGCAAACGTGAAAATTCAAAAAACAAATAGATGATCATTCGCAGATAGCTGAAATAGAAAAGAATGTGGAAAGAGTAGCCATACTGATAAAAGTATATATTTAGAAACAAGTAAAAATTATAAAATGAAGAAGGATGCAGTAAATTGGCTCTCTAATCTTCATGTCCAATCTGTTTTCAGAAGGTTCAATGTAAGAACCTGCTTTAAAGCTCCATTCGCAGTGTCATACTGATGCTTACAAAAGAAGATATGCTCAGAAATATAAGGGCCATCCGCAGGTTGAAGATGCTGCTTTTTCCTGACTTCACACTTTCCAAGAACAGCTAGAACAGGAACCGCGATTACTTGTTTGCTGTAATAAACCTGAGAATTGAATGTCATGTCACAGTACCTTTGTAAACTAACATCCAATGTAAAAATAACTCCATGGAAACTTGTCCATATCAAACTGATCATATAAGCATTCAAAAAATTCCAAATTTTCAGTATCTCACCTGCTTTCTTCCCCCTCCCCCAAATCAAAATTATAACTTCTGAATTGCTCGTTCTTTATAAAGACGTGCAGTGGAATATATCTTTCATACCCAGGTGTGATGTGCAAGTGCTTCTCCAATGAAGAGAGGAAAATGATGATTTTATACAAGTATTACCTCTCGAATATCTGAACTGTATGCCTTCTCTGCTGCTATGTCCTCAGGTCTGAAAAACCGACGAACTTTAATAGTCACAGATTCGGCATCAGCTTCCCCCAGAGGATTTGACACTTCCACCTCTAATAACTGACAAACAACGTATGGTTTGAGCCCTACATTTCTCCCTCTTCTACGAGTTTTTCTGTCCGCCTTATCTGCTGCAAGTTGATGAGGGTGTAAGTACAGAAAGTCATGAATGTGGTAATTAACTCCTTGGTATGTGAAACCAGTCATGGATGAGCTCAGCTTGAAGAACTTTATGTTCTGGCTTTCTCTTAATTTGCAAGAGTTGCAGTGCCCATTACCAAGGCCAATTGAGTCATTTTTTTGGGAAAAGATGCCACCCTTTTCAGGCCAATACAAATTCTTACTGACGTATTCAAAGGGCAACCTCCTTTTCCCAGTATGTGAATCAGAATGTGCATTGTCCGCACAATGTTGATAACCCTGATGCAGTCCACGAATTTCAACATTTACAGTTTCTACAACATTCGCAAGTTCAAATTCCTTGCAAACATTTGTTAGAAACACCTCCCTTTTGTTAGCAAAGTTTCCAAGGATAGTCTGAAATCCTTTCAGTAGCTGCCTTCCATGGACCATTTTTCTGGCATCAGAGTCTTCGAACATGTACTCTACAATACACATAGCAGGCTCTTTCTCCCTTTCACTCGTCTCCATGATCAACACAGCACCTACAGTAACCACATTTCCATTAACAATAGCCTCATTATATAGTCTCTCTCCAGCAGATGTTTCTCCAACTGCATCTCCATTCCATATGATTTCCACATTAGACCAACGAAATTTCTTTTGCTTTGATGCAGAATGGAAATTCTTAACTCTCTTATTAGACATAAGCTTCTGTTCTTCTATTTCTTCAGATTTATAATCTTCATATCCTTTTTTCTCTTTAACATTCTTTTCCTTCAAGTCAAGAAGACAATCTTCCTTCAAGTCTTTAGGCCAGTTATCCGAAATCCCACGTCTCCAGATTCTATTGATTAATCCGGTGGTGGTAGCTGAGATTGTCTTCCTCTTTGATATGGTGGCTTCATCTATAGCTCTTGATTTCATATGCATTTCCTTAGTCAGAATCAGTTTTCTCCTCACCAACTTCTTGGTGTAGTGTCGCACTCTCATTCGGTCTTGAAGTGTTCTCACAAATGCACATTTCCTTATAGCATCATCAGGAAAATTGGAAAATAGTTGCAAAATTATGTGCCCATGAACTACCATATAGGCTTCAACAGCTTCTTGATCAAAAGATATGTGGGTGGCATTATCTTTTCCAAATTCAGAGACTTTCTTAATGACCTCTTGGAAGGGAAGTCTTGACACTCTTCTTTGCTCCTTCAATAACGTAATGATCCCGATTGCAAGCTTTGCTGTTTTAAGTACAGGTTCATACCATGAAGCATATTGTTTTGATGGCTTCCCAAGTTTATACCTGACACATACAAAAAGAATTCTACTTGATCTAACACCATGAATTTGAAATATAAGCTACAATATAAGAAATACAAAATTCAAGTGAAATTTAGTGAAAATGTTATATACGCCCGTGTCCTTAGACCATACCACAGTCAAAGGATTTAAAAAGATAATCCATTTACTAATCATAGACAACGCCCTAGCAGAGTAATTATGAGAAAGCTGCCGATATGCATGTGTGTTGGTTGAGGATATGCAAGGATATTAATTGCTTAATGACAATAGACTAAAACTACTTCCTTATGGCACTAACAAAACAGGAAAACTTCAAGGGACAGAACTTGACAGGTCACAGCTAGTCAAAAGTAGAAGGCTTACCATGCCATATTTGTTCGAATTGAAATGGAAACCCGGGATGATTCAAATTCAATAAGCCACTCCTTAATTGCACCTAAGCTTAGAGGTGTACCATACTTATTAATCGATCCCAAAGAACTAAAAGGATTAGAATCAGCAGCAAGAGAAAAATCCCTCCCATCCTCAGTTGTCATAATTCCCGATCCATAAACTGTAACATCACTATTGCTACAATTCTTCATAGGTAGCAGTTCCAAAGAAATGAAACTTGAATCTGTACTGTAAAGGGACCAATTATGAAGCATTCTGTGAGGAAGCTGGTCAGTACTCCTAGCATGACAGGGACTACCAAATGCAACAAACTCATCTGTTTCTTTGATTTCGGCCTTGTAATATGCAGGAGGTGGATAATCTTTTTCTATCTCATGTACATTAGTCTTTATAGACAAACTTTGGGGTGAAGTAACTGATCTCTGCCTTTTCCTTTTTCGGAATGAGAGCCAGGTTTCAATCTCTCCCATCAACCTTGCTAGTTTGGAGTTTTCATCTTCTAGATTTGCTTTAGCAGGTTCACTGATCTGATCACTTTTCTTACTATATGAAACCTCTTGATATGGCATCACCTTTGCAGACACAAAGTCTGCTTTTCGCTTGCTTGCATCCCTCAGGGAAAGAAGCACGGGTAGTTTGCTGAAAACTGGATCATCTTCACTAGCTGTCTCATCCAACCCAATAAGTTGGTTATGTATGAATTCGCCCCATAACAAGATTAAGCCCTCAATAGGTACTCCCTGGGAAAATTTTCCACTCATTGAGGAAGCAACTCGAGTGAGTAACTCATTAAGTCGAAGATTTGGGTTGCCTTTCGTGGTTTTTGAAAGCTCTTTGTATACTAGTGTGCATGCATGAGCCTTATCACTGAAGGAATCATGGAAGTTTTTGTATGCGGAAGCAGGCTCAAGACATTCGTAGTCGGCAGTTTCAGTGGAGATCCATATGATTGGCTTACCATCCTCAAATCCAGATATTGCCCAAGATTCTATTGGTCCAAATCCTACACACCGAACTTTTGTTTCCTGACCTTTGTCAACATTGTCTTCCAAAGGCAAAATGAGACCAGATACATAAAGGAGCTTTACTTCAAGCATTTCCATGGGCTGTGGTTTTCCACCAGCATCATGGAAAATAAATTGGGTCAACTTTCTGTTTTCCATGCAACCATCCATGCCGAAGTTCGTCAACTGGAGAGCACACTCCTCATCAACTACATGAAGCTTTTTAGTTTTAACTATCCTACGTTCATATGATATGCAAAATATGTTATCGTCGCAACTGGTCCCTGAAGTTAATCGTTTTGGCTTCTTCCTAGAGTTAGGAGCATTTTCACTGGTCTCCAGCCTTCTTCGCTTTTGCTCTTTCAGGGAAGATCCTTTGTTGTTTGGATCTGCTTGATCAATAATAGATATTGCTCTCCTCAAATCATCTTGTCTTTTCCTTCTTACCATTTCTGAACAATGAAGAGATCAGTGAAAAGAAGCTAGAAACAACCTCAGTCAGCAATTAATTACGGATTGAGCATTGAATGAATAATAAAGCCAGAGACTACAGAGAATTTTCTGTGGTAGATAAACACACATTCTGGATTGAGAAATCAGATGATACTATTAATCAAAGTCTTCGTTAAGCGTATTAGGAATGCTGATGCAAGACATGATATAAAATGAAATTCCTGCAAATGAGTAACAAAGAAGGATACTTTTAGGAGTATTTATGCTTGCCTTCTTTGACAAAAGTGTATTATCTCAAATTGCTGTCTTATCTTCTTTTGAAGCTCTAGATGATTACAGGTACAACTCTTTGTTGATTATGAGCTTCACATGTTAACCGCAACATCTCATTCTCACAAGTACCTGCCAGAAAACATAGAGCAGTAAGTAAACTCATATAGTCAACGGAATTACTATTTTCACTTACATTTAATTCTAACACTAGAGCTCATGAATATCTTTCGGCTTTATCTAATAGTATAACTTCAGTTCTAATAAAATTCGGAAGTTGAGGGAATTAGCATCATATAATAAACATAATTCCTATTTGCTAAGTAGGTAATAGGTTTGTAGTTCCCCTTTCTTTGTTACAATTTTGAATAGACAGTCGCAAGAAAATGATGATTTACAAAGGAAAATAGATTGACTTAAGGATGTCTTGCATAAAGAAGAGCATATGTAAGATCTGAAGGGTATGATTAACAAAGAATGCAGAGTGGATATGTAGGAAAATCCTAACAGCCCCTTAACATGTAGGAAATTAGCATCATCGCCTGTGCTTAATATTAATATTTATCCACCTGAAACTATAACAGCTACTTTTGTCCTCTGGAAAGGTCATAAGAAACCATGTCATATAGGATAAAGGACCTTAATGTGATTGCAAGCGAAATAGGAGTTTCGATTGTCTATTATCTATTATCAGAATTGAAAAAGGAAAACTCATGGCTGACTTAACTGTTTTGCTTCGTAGACCTTCTTGACACGTGTAGAAAAGTAGATTGCTGCGCAGCAGTATCTTGTCAATTGTGACACAAACAACGACTCATAACGCCCCCCAAAAGGCAAGTGAGTCAGCTATATTGCATGATTCGCTAGTCTAGAATATCAGCTGCACAAAGAAATGATGGAAGAGAGCTAATTAAAAAATTATCAGAAGAGATAACTAGAAATCTGCAGTAGGTATGCATGCATGCATATTCTTGTACATGAAAGTAAGAGAGACAGTGGGAAACTAGGAATAGATACTAATTGGTATACCACTCATGATTATACCATATAAGTGGCAGTATATCTGCTCAAATCAATATTATTCTATTTCAGAGCAAAATGGCATCAAAATGCAAAAGCCAAAGCATGTAGTTGGTTCTTAAGATGCATTCTTTTCCCTTAAATCTACATGACCTAAGAACCTTTTTAAAATCTATGGAGAAAAAACAACAAAGAAAAGAACAGGATCAAAGAATAGGTACTTAAATATGCAGAACATTTCTAAAGATTGCAAAGAATAATTAATAGATAGACAAACGGAAATGCTGTTTCAGGAAAGTAATAGTTATGGAGGACTTGATATACAGAAGATTCAACAAGATCTGAAGAAAGAACTACACATATTTTGAATGTCTGAAGTGAAACTGTCTTGGGCATCTAATCTTCCGGTAAACAAGAATTTCATGATATAATGAAGGCTCAAGTGTATTAAAATATCCATCTTCTAAGTTCATTGATAAGTATTAAATAAACAGAATACTGAGACAATTACAGGAGAAAACTATTTCAGATAATCTGAATGATACAAGGTCAACAAGATTCATCTAACAGCACATAATACATATATATTTTTTTCTAACAAAAGAAGTTAGTTGAAAGATCCTTCTGAAAGTTTCCTATCATTCCTCATTCAAACAGCTGCTTTCATAGATAGTATTGAACATTTCACTTCTCAAGAAAGAAAGGAGAATTATGCTTGGTGCCATTGTAATACTTTTATGCATTCAATTAAAAAACTTCCAATTGGATGACCAGAAGACAGGATTGTGTTATTTAGTGTGCAAATGAATAATCACACAACTACTGTGGAATGCTGAGCAGAAGCTATAGTACATGCTCTGCTGATTGAAAAATATGAGCTTCTCAGAGAACTGAGGGAGGACAACCAACTCTGATGATGACCACAGGAGGGATGAATATCTTTTGTAAGTCCATGTGTGTGTGAGGGAGAGAGAAGGGACAAAGAGAAAGACGAAAAAAGTAACTTTACACAAACATGCATGAATCCGTGCATACATGCTGGTTGCTAACAGGGAGGACAGAGACAATGACACAGGTGTTAAAGACATATAAGGAAACAAATTAGGTTTTTGACCAGCATTGGAGGATTGCATGTTCCCTCACTAAATAATATTGTATACTAGTTATTTGACTAGTTTGGAAGGATGGGATGTCCTCGCTCCAAATCATGCAAATGGTATACCAAAGCGTTAGGCAAACGGTCTCAGCCCCAAGAGGAACACTCTCTTTCATCATCTTCCAGGTGGTTAAAAGAGCAGCTTGCAACTAAGGTCAAACCACGATTTTTCTTACAAGATCAAATATGCATTCAGTTCTTTAAACAAGACATCTGAACTAGAAACCATGATTCAATAGGAAACTGAATACTGAGAAGAGTAGGGCAGGTGCTGCAATGCTCAAATATATCTGGTCATAACAAGATTGAGAAATTTAAAGGGGAGAATGAATAAATAGATCAATATACAGCATAGTTGGCTGAAGACAGGTCATTAGTCTAGACAATCACAAAAGAATCTCAAAGATTGTATACCGTGGTGTAAAATGAGTGATGATTGGTGAGAAAATGAATCATCTGAGTGACTCCAAATTCTGAGTAGTGTTTGTAGAACTATTTGCTACTATAGATCTCATACATGTTTTAAAGTATATATGCACAAAAAGTGAAAGTAAGAACTTGAGCAACCAACACAGCATTGATTAACAACATCAAATGTACAACAGCAAACTCTTAAGGAGTATTTGGAAAACTGAACAAAGTAAAGCTCCACACGCAGGTACATAAAATGAGTGCCATGGTTGTGTGTGCATATTATGATCTCTCTATTATTCACTAAAGATGTCATTTTAGTCCATTCATCCTATAGATGATCTCTCCATAAAAGACACTTATGGAACCACCTATCACCTCACAACCTAAGAAAGTCAACGACTTATAAATCAATATAATGAACATATATGGAATTCTCTGCATGACCTAGAAATGTGCTTTCATATATAGAATTCTCTGTGTAAATTAGAACATGGAAGCATCATTGGAGATATTTTTTCTACTATTCATCATTAACTGCATAACCATATGCATCTCTCTGCCACTCTCTTTGATCTCTTTCTTTCTTTTTATTCTTGTCCACTATGTATAACTCACAAATAATTTCCAAATCAATAGTGCCTACACCTGAGTTCATTTCTTCATCTATTTGTTGTCACAGACAAATATACGCAATTCTGTTGACCTCCTCTCCAAATATCAAAGACTAATCCACTTACACAGATATGAAAATGAAAACTAAAAGAACAAGAGATCACAGACATTTTCAGAACAAATTGACAAAAGACAACAGAAGACATTCGAAAGTCAGAGGCTAGTACCCACAATTAAAAACCACAAAACATACACATAAAATGAATAAGTTATACGCCTTTCTTTTTCTGATATAAACTCCTTTGCTCTCAATTATCACACTCAACTCTTCAATAGACTCCTCACTGTAAATTCTAATGCTCTCTTTTACTTAGAAAACAGAAAACACCCTATTAAAACATCAACTTGAGCTACCAAATGAGTCCAATATATAGCATAAACAGTATGAGCAATAATATATCAATAACTACCTTCCAATTCAGCAAATTTTTCCTTGTTTTGCCATGCTCAACGGCCTGATTTCACCCGCATTTACTGCTTAGTGTCACTGATTATACATGATGATTATTCTCTGTGTGTATACACACACTTGTAATAATAACTCCAGAATCCAAACCAGGTTGGCTCCATGCTGGTTTGGAAGCTACCTAAATTCAAATCAAAACTGAAACCATGATCGAAACGCTTTTGGGTGTCCATGGAAAGTGTTGTTGAAGTTGGATCTTCTGTAACCCCATGAAGAAGATTAATGATGGAATGATAATGCAGGTATTTAATCTTCATACTGAGAGGGTGTTTGACCGTGCTTATTTGTGTGCTTATAAAATCCGAAAATAAAAAGCCATCCATAGTATTTATATTTTGAGTACTTATGAACGTCCAAATAAGCACGATCGAACACCCTCTTAACAGTACATGTCATTTTATCATAACGGCACTTTATCACTACATAATATTATGCAACATTACAGACAATCCAAATTTGCCCAGAAAGGGAGATAGCCGTTACAGTAAGGAAAAAGTCAGCTGGAAGGTATTGCTCAGAAGCAGTTGGCTTTTAAAAGGTACAAGTGGCGCCAAAAAAGTGCCTTATGTAATAAGCCCTTCTGCGCCAATTAATAAACGATTATTTAAAAAGCCCTTTCCCAAATGAATTAAAGAAAACCCTAATTGTAATGTTTATCATCGTTTGTAATGCGCATATGTGTCACTAATACACGTTTGTGGAAATTGATATTTATTATGATTATGTTCCCCAAAAGTTCTTTTTCTTGATAACAAGTTAGAATGGGAAACAATAAAGGAAAAAAATTTGTGTGGCCAAAAATAGTCAAAATGGGAACAAATCTATAATTTATTCTATTTATTGATATATATACCCTTATTGAATTATTTGTAATTTTTCTTTTCTATTTCATCATTATTAACTATTTATCAGTAACTTATATCGTGAACTAATAGATGCACAATATAACGTGCACCTACAACTGTAAATGTACTAAACAAACAGCTTATCAATATTGAACAAAGATGATCTGTAAATTTTATTAAATAAACAGCTTATAAATATTGAACAGATAGTCTTTTTATACTAAACAAACATTTGTAACTGTTTTCATATATAGATGTTTGTTAATTTTACACTTGTTAACATATATTGTGATGATCTGTGTATTTTACTGGACGAACAGCTTATGAATACTGAACAAATAATCTAATAATTCTGAACAAAAATCTATTATTATTTTTATGTATAGATGTTTGTCAATTTTACACTTGTCAATAGATATTGTGCAATGATATGTAGATTTTACTAGACAAACAGTTTATGAATATTGAATAAATCGTCTTTTTATTCTGAATAAACATATATAATCGTTTTCATGTATAAACAGCCTATGAATACTGAACAAGTAATCTGGTATACCATGCTCTGTACTCATGCAAGTAAATGATATAATCTGCAGGGACATTATATCATGGTCCTTTAGGTGCATAGAACACTGTGCACCTACTATTGTGTGAATAGTATGTGCTACTCTTTATGCAATAGTAAATTAAAAAAAAAGATATTATACTTACCTATATATATATATATATATATATTTGTTCACTACTCTATAACTATTTGTTCAGTAGCTTTCATATATACATCCAATATTTATTCATTACTGCACAACTGTTTGTTCACTAACTTTATATATATAAATAAATAACTATATATATATATATATTACCCCATAACTATTTGTTCACTAACTATTTGTTCATTAATCATTATCCACAACTATTTATTCAATACCTCACAACTATTTGTTCACTGAATTTCATATTTATATCAAATATTTGTTCATTATTCCACAACTATTTGTTCACTACTCTCGCACACAGAGACACAAAACACAAACACATCTTCATGTATGCATACTTGAAGGTCAAGGTGAGCTTTAATGACGGATTGATCTTAGAGCGTCCAAACACCACATGAAAGGTATGGTTAGAATCGTGACGAGGGAAGAAAGAATTTGTTAGTTTTGGTGCAGTGAGATGATGCTGGAATCAATAGCTTATGATGGGCCTTAATGATGAATCAATACCTAGGAGGTTTTCTTGGATATGGTGCATATCACTAGGATCATCAAAGAAAGGCAGATTTTATGGTAGTATTTATTTGGTGTAAGATGACTGATAGTGTCACTGATGAAACAAAGAAGAAAAGAAGAAAATAAGAGAGAGGAGAGAATAATGAAGAGAGAGAGAGAGATGTGACTACGTTGTTTTGCTTTGGTTTTGGTTTTTTTTTTTTGTGAGGAGCATGATGCTCTACAGGAACACCATGGTAAAGGATTATGGTATAATTTGCACTATGGAACTAATTATTATGAACTTTTTATAGTCTCAATATGTTTGACTACTCTCTTTCTTTTTTATATTAAATATATATATATATATATATGTGTGTGTGTGTGTATACATATATATGTATATAAGAAAAAGTTACTTGATCAAACACAAGTTTATAGTATATGATGATTGTGTCAACTATAATTAGCAAACTTTGTCCTTTTCTAATCTTTTACTAACATCATGATCATTCTAATATTCGGACAATTATGATTAATTTTCTTTATAATACCTAATATTATGAGAAATATTTTAATTTATTATAGTTTTTTTTTTAATTTATAGTGTTATTAGAAGATTTTATTTGAATAACTAAGTCCACGGGATTCATTCGTGGCTCTTAATTGTTTTTGCCTCGAGACTTTTCTCAAGGACAATTTTGTTGGAGGGTGTACAATGATGTATATTTGCTTTTGACTTTAGTAAAAACATAAATTGACCAAAATTTACACATACAACATATACACTAATGTTTGACTTGTGCGGCGCACCAATCTTGATGTTAATTTGATATATCAAATTTTATATAGCAAATAAAAAAAGAGATCATATGTTTAGTAATACACATAATTCGTATGGTTATTATTAAATTTTATTTTTAATCAAATAATGTTATACTTTAGATTATTAGTTATTAAATATCACTTCTAAACGAACAATATTATAATGATTCAAGAGAAATTAAGAAAAGAAAAAGGAAAACTTTGGAAGAAGCACTTTAAGACAAAAATAGAATCATGGATAATATTTGCCAATTTTTCTATTAACTATAATTGTTTTTACTATTATTGACATAAATGATATAATTAAGTATATGCTTATGATGCGGGTGGCGGTAATGATGATGACGCCGTGAAGCATTAGTAAAATGAAAATTTTTAACAATTATTTTTATCAACATTCTAAAATCAATCTCTGGTTTGTAACACTTAAAAATAACTTTTCAATTATCGTTTAATGTTTTGATATAGTGAAAATAGGGAAGTACACAATCTGATCTAGTTCGGAGATTTCAAATCCCAAATTTTTTATTCTTGAATATTTTAAAACTATAGTCTTACCATATTGGAAAATATATCCGTCCTACACCATCCTAAATTTTCAAGACAATTCGGTATAGGTATTCGATACTTTTTCCTCAAGATAGTATGGGACCAGGATTCGGGCCTTTCAAAACTTATTCAATAATTTTCAAATGGAATTTTAGAGAGATTGTTCGCATATTTACAAATTTTAAATGATAAATAAAATAAAACAGAAAGAAATGAAACTTAAATTTTAATTATAGAAAGGAATGAAAATAAAAGAATTAGTTGATACATCAGTAGAGTTAACTCTTACACTACCAGCCCAAGAAAAATTACACCAATGTCACATGCAAAATATGTAAAATTTATACAAGTTTATGAATAATAATAGCATTTAATCAACTAAGTTAATATGATTAGGCTAATTATATTATAAGATTTAGTTTGTCATGTGACTGGAATCAATTAAGCCTGATCAGGTTATACACTAAATTGTTAAGTTACTAATTAGATAATATGATTAAAATAAATTAAGCTTATTGTGGTTAGGTTAAAGATTAGCAAGTTAAGTTAAATAGATGGAGTTAACAGTATAATTAGAATTAACAAGATAAGTAATACAACCAGCACTAATTAAACACTATTAGCTTAAGCTAGTAGCAATTTAAGCTAGTAGTGAATTCAGTTAAAATATAATTAAAATTGACTAATACAAATATTTATATATTGATAAAGAGCTAATATTGAATTTAAGATTAATAGTTGTTATGTTTAAAATTTATTTATTTTTTTGTCAGCTCTAACCTTATTACACTTTAGTCACTTTCTTAATAATTAGACCATAAATTTTAATGAGTATTATATATATATATATATATATATATATATGATTAAGATAAAATATAAAATTATTTTGTTATTAGATTAAAGATTAAAAACTTAAGATACGTAAATAATGTTAATAATATAATTAGAATTAGTTGTATGTAGTATAACTAGAATCAAGTGTTACTATATTATAAATATGAAGTACTTTTATTTTATTTTTTCTTTTTTAGCATGAAATTTAAAGATTATGACCTTAAAATAAAAATATTAATAATAAAATATTATATACAATATTTAAACATTTGAGCATCAAAATATATATAATTATTAATATTAAAAATTCAATTCTTTCAGCTCAGTTCAGTTTAGTTTTCAGTACTATTCTCAGTACAGTATTTAGAATTGTATCATAAAGGAATTCTTAGTTCGATTCAATTCTATTCTTGTAAAAAAAAAATCAATGGAACTTTCAATTTTGGTATAATTCAATATATTTTGATGTCTAATTCGGGATCTCCAATTTTGGTACACTTCTTCTTATTTTATTATTTAGTAAAATTGTCTTTCACGTTGGCTTTTAGTAGTTGAATTAATTTTTGCCGAAGTATTACAATTTTAATGCTTCAAACTAGTATTTAATGTTTTATTTTTTTTATCCTAGTGTTAATATCTTATTTTATCTTCCCTTTTTCATCATGTCCTTTTATTTTTTATTCTATCTTTATGTCTTAGCTTTTTTTATTCCTCCATATTATTATACTTTTACTTTTTTTTTCTTAATTATGTTTCTTTTTCTAAATAAAAGATATTTGTAATCATTTTTTTTCATGTATAGCTTTGTTTATCTATTTTTCTACCTAAGTAACCACTTTAAAAAAGTGCCATATCTCAAAAATAAAATATAAAATTTTCTCACAATAACATAAATATTACAACAGTTATTTATTAAATTATTTTTTATAAATTATTTTTACATTTTTGTATTTAAATTATGATTTTAATATTGTAATGTAAAGGTTTATAACATAAAACTTGAGTACCATGATTCATTATGGATGATAGTGTGAGATTATTTTTATTTTATAAATAACTTTTTGAAGAAAAATTACATGAAATTATTGAGCCAAAATTTAAAAAACGTAAAAGGCCAATGATTTTTGAAAAAAAAAAAAAACAAATAGAAGTGACAAATGAAGACAGAATTTGTATGATGTGATAATGATGATTTATGTGAGAGAGAAATGAGGAAAAAGAGAAATGAAGAGAGAGAAAAATTTTAGTCATTCAATGTGAAAAACCCCGGGGGGGGGGGTGGAAGAGAAAGAGACAAGTGAAATGAAGAGAGAGAGAGAGAGAGAGAGAGAGAGAGAGAGAGAGAGAGAGAGAGAGAGAGAGAGAGAGAGAGAGAGAGAGAGAGTTGAAATAGAGAGAGAAAAGTGAAATGAAGAGAGAGAGTTGAAATAAAGAGGAGAGAAAAAAGTGTAATGAAGAGAGAGAATTTTGTGATAATTATTTTTAATGGGTAAGGAAGTTTTTTTTATCTTACTATAAATGCTTTTGGCCATTTAACAAGGTCAAAGGGTAAATATGTTGTATTTAATTATTAATTTTTCTTTCTTTTGAAACTTTAATTAATTTGAGTCCTATATGGACTAATAAAAACTCATCAATGTTGCTTATCTAGAGCATTAATGCTCCTGTCCCGAATGTGACAAGTTTCTTTAAAGGTTGGGCAAATATATTATTGGTAGGTATTATTTTAAGCACTTTTAGTAATTTATTAATGGAGTTCCAAATAATTATCTCAAATCCAAGTGATTTTGATTAGTTGCTGTTTATTGGTAAATCAACAAATATAATCAATGCTCAATATTTTTTCATTTTATTTGTAATTAAGTTATTAAATAGTAAATTACTATTGCAGTTTTATTGTTCTTCTTCCTATATGCAGTTTTATTGTTCTTCTTCCTATATACATTTAAGAAAAGTTATTTTGCATACAACATTCCAGAATTGGTGGGCTTTTGTCTTTGATTCATAGGTTTTCCCTATTAGATATATTTTCAATCATAAGAATTAATATGATGTTGACCTCTAGAACATGCATGTGTTATCATCTGCAATAGAAAAATACTATGAGTTGCTTACTGCACTGATGCTAGATAATCATGTTCTCACCTTTTTTTTTTTTTTTGGATTTGGTTTTTTAATACAAATTCTATTTTAATAAAAGAACGCTTCTTTTTTTAAAAAAAAAAAAAAATCCTAACACGCATTAGCATTCGGGTTGGCCTCTTAAGAAGAGTATGAGTTGCGCAATGCGCTAGTGCTGGATATTTTTTTGAAAGAATATATTATAACTTTGTTTGAAATAGGAATATCAATACCCCATTTGACATGGTGAAATTGTTTGAAAAGGAAAGGTCAATTTAATATATGACAAACTAAAGTTTGAAAAACACCATTGTATAAAGAGATATTTTCAAGAAGAAATTGAAAAATCCTTCCTTATCTCAATCTAACAATTAACTAATAAATATTTTATTTCATTCAAATTGTAATTAAGTATATAAAATTAGAAAAACAAAATGACTTCGAGTATCCAACGTCTATTGACAAGACGTAGAGAGCATCATCACCATTTTCTTTGAACTTTTGCTCATCAAAATCCGCAATTAAAAGTTTTACGTGCGGCAAAGCAGAAAAAATTTGAATAAGCCCATTGGTGAAATAACCAAACAAGATTGCTCAGCTACCCTAACAAACACATTGTAAGCGGTTCGATAGGATTGAAATTTCCTCATAACATGATAATATTAATCCAATTGTTATGAACTGTTAAATCTCTTTTATAACGTTATGTGTTATCGGAGAATTCAAATCTGATTTGGCAGCCAAAACAATCAACGAATGTGCTTGTCTCTTTTATCCTTTCGACTTCTTTCCTCGATTCATCTTTTAGCCGTCCATTACTTCTCTACAAATCCTTCAGCACCCCTGTACGATTTTCATTTACAAAGCTGAGATAAATGGCAAGGAAGGCATTGTTTGCTTCTATACAGACTGATTTCACTACTTGTGGATAACAATGTGTGGGTAAAGATCCAAGATATGCTCTGGCATAAAGTCATGCCTTGTCAAGATTCCAACTATTGGAGGCCTCTGCACAATACGATAAAGAAAAGAAGATATAAGTTTAACTATCTAAACAAAGCGCGTAGAAATTACTGTTAAATGAAACTAGAAGATGCTGATCCAGCATGCAGAAAACCACACAAGACCTACTAGCAAATCAAGCAACCGCAGAAGCCGATGTGACAGGTAAAGTACTAGAAGGATGACAACAGACTATTGCATATGGAAGAGAAAGAAAAGAGCATGTCAACGAAATCTTACCCCAGGGGTCTTTGGAACAACACACAAGTGTCTGAGACCGAGCTGGCGGAAAAGCATGGCAGCTTTAGCAAGTGACATCGTCTCCAGCACCGTGTATGGAGAAGTATTAGTAATAGGATGGAGATCAACATACATCTCCATTTCTTGCTCTGTGATGTCCAAATCCTCAAGCTTCAGCCCCTTTCCTGACCCTGGCTTTGCAAAATCAAATGCATGGAACATCCTCAGAATCTGAGATCGTGCCAACCCTCCATGCTTCATAAAATTCTTCCCTTTGAGCAAAACAAGTAAGTGAGACCTCAAAACCAGCCCACACAATTCTGGTGCACTTGAAAAAGGTGGCTCATCAATGACCGGAAATCCATTATGTCTAGTAATTTTCAGAGCATGAACTATGTTCCCCACTTTCTCTACACCTGAAAATGTGAGTAAAGGGCCAGAACAAACATCCCCTGCAGCCAAGTTCCTCATGTATGGCTCAGCATGAGCTTCTAAATACGGCAATCCCTTCATCTTCACAATTTGGTCATAGACACCCTTGTTGAAACTATCAGCCACAGTTTTTGATATAAGAAGAACAAGCATCACTAATGGAAGCATTAGCAGATCATTAGTAAGCTCGAGGAGTATGACACAAAGTGATACTGTCATTCTCATGGTGCCACCAAGAAAGGAGGCTGCTCCAAGGAGCGCAAAAAATCCTACATCTAGATCAGAAACATGTCCGAGGAAGGTCCCAACTAGGCGACCATATGAGGCTCCGGCGAGTATGACAGGGATGAATAGCCCAGAAGGAATAGCAATTCCGTAAGTGATGATTCCCAGGCAGTACATTGCAGCAAAGAAAACAAAAAGGGTAGAGGGGTGAAATTCATTATTGTTTCTAGAACTAAATAAGTTACGGATTGCATCATCATTGGTATTTAGAAAGAGAGAGGCAAGATCATTATAATGCCCTGGCTGGCACTGAAAATTTTTGTAGTTCCCAGAGCGACCTATGGTCGGGCATTCCTCGTCCAGGCCTTTGGGACAGGGGATGCACTTGGCAAACCAAGGAAGACCATATGCGCAGCAAGAAGTGAGGACTGAGATAGTCATCACAAGCATGATTTTGAAAGCAGGACCTTTCCTGTAATTGATCGTACAAAAATCAGCACAAACAACAGAAGAAACACTTATACTGGGAAAAAGATAAGAAAATACAAATTCAAAATTCAGTTTCATAAGCTGTGACAAACCTAGTTCTCAATATTACATCATTGATTAAGTTACATAATTCTACATTAAATACAGCAAAGTAAAGTTAATAAAAATTGACAAGCAACCATGGTTTCCCAACTGTTGGAAAAAAAAAAGGTGCTGTAAAAAATTTTTGTGAATAATTAACCAGTCATCTAATATAGGTTCTCTAAAAGATACATATATTAAGTGCTGTACATGCAATAGAAATATGGCACAATCCTTGTAATTCTATCTTGCAAAGAGATAACAGGCTAATCACATAAAAATACCTCCATGTAAATGAAACCATTAATTGTTTCATCACTAGACAGAAGTTACGAGACATACTCATTGATAATGCTGTAAGTTCGAAGGACTTTGTCCACAAGGAAATTGTAAAGGCTTCCAAAGACTCCTCCAAAAACCCCAATTAACAGAACTGCCAGGAGATCTATGGTGTTGTAAGAAGGAATTGCTGAATTGACATCAAACATGATGAGACCTCCCTGCCCAAATAAACCACATTTTCCACTCCGACAGAATTCAATAAGAGACCTTAACACCAGAGCTACTACAGCAGTTGTGCAAAATGATCTCCATAGAAGAGCACTTCGCCACCTATAATATGGAAAAAGCATATTAAAAGTAAAGAATAACCGATAAACTTCATAATCATCAGAAACTATTGGGACAGCAAACCATACTTTCTAACATCAGAAAACAAGATATCAAAAACAGATTTACCAGCAATTATAATATACCCACTCCCTTCATCAAATAATGTCCTGGAGTAGCAATAGTAACAAGAAAGCGACACACCAATATCAGACGGGCTTCAACTCAGTGCATAAACTACTTTAAGATATGCATGTTCATCTCTTTAGGAGAACATGATATGATTTTTTTTCTTTGAGGAAAAAGAAATAAATAAATTAGCACTTGTTGATTAAACCATAAAATTACAGTACATATGACATCATTATCCAAAGATTATCTATGTTAGAGAATACAACATTGTCAGCTTCCTTCTGGAAAATTCAGCCAATCTTGAACACTTATCATGTACATCAATTTAGACCCTCCTTTTACCAAGTTTCTCAATCTAACAGATGATGGCATATACGTGGCACAAGTATGTACAAGCAAAAAGGATGCATGTTTTTCACAAAGGAACTTTTTTCCCCCCTTCTTTTTTTTCTTTCTTTCTTTCTTTTTTTTTTTTGTTTTTTTTTTTTTTGGGGGGGGGGGGGGTTGTTGGAGTTTATGGGTATAAGCAGGTGGAGGAGAAACCATGAGGCTGCTTCTTCAAGAGCAAACAGTACACCACCAACTGGAGCACGGAAAGCAGCTGCCACACCAGCAGCAGCTCCACAAGTGATCAAATCCCTTCTGTCCCTATCATTTTTGAAATATCTAAGCCATCTCCATGTCAAATGATATTTTCGGGAACCTCCCTGCCCAAGTAAATTGGCTATGCAAGCCCCAGTATGCACCATGGGTCCCTCCTTGCCTACAACAAATCCAGCTGCAACTCCAAAAATAGAACCAAATATCTGCCACAAGATTGAAGTAATTACCCATAACTCCGGGAAATAAGTTATTGTTTAGTGAATGCAAATCAAGATCATTTTTATCTGTCAGTTAAAAGTTTAGTTTTGGCCCATAAGTGGGCATGATGCAGACAAAACGTTCTAAGACAATAATTTATATTGAACAAGCTATGATTGTATTGTGAACAGCAAAAGATAATTCCAGGCAGGAATCTGTACAAAGAAATTAGGTCAGTTCTCTGAATAACTAAAACATAGTGAATTGTGGGATTAGAGCATTTGACTTCAATAGTTGAAAGTTTCTTTGTTTTTCTTTTTTCCTGCTGGGCTTCTATAGTTGAAAGTTATCAAGGCAGCAAGGAGCATGTATATGACCCATTCCCAAGTGTACACCTAAAATGTCGCATATTTTAAGAGCTGAGATAAAGCTACAAGTTCATATTCACCCTTATTTGGTAGCTGGTTTAAGATAAGATTCACCATATGAAATGCATTGCAAAAACAAACACAATATTGAGTTTAACCCACCTTGACAAAGAGAGTACTTGGAGCCAAAATGGAGTGAGCATCGATACCATTAAGATAAGCTTTGACCTCAGGAATGCCAGAGCCGGCTGCAGCAGGAGCAATGAACGCACACAAGGCTGCAGCACAGAATGCTAGCACTACATTGCCACCAACTAATGCCAGAAATGCCATAAGATACCTGCACTGGAATAAAGAGAAACTTCATAGCTGTTCGGAAGACGCAATAGCATAATCAAACACAAGCATCATTATACATTCTTTATCTGACTACTGAGAAACTGTGTGGCACACCTATAGTTTATGTCTATAATATCAAATTTCAAGGAAGCCCCAAAACCCGTAACCAAAACTTGTGTAGTTGTGTTGTACGCTTAAAATACTTTATTGTGCCCTGAACCCGCCCCTTGAAGGAAGACTAGAGGGTGTTTTATAAGCTGGTCAAACATGCTTATAAGCTGGAAAATAAATTTTACTTGTTTGATAAATTATGCTTATAGACAAGTAAAATAGACTTATAAGCAAAAAAAAAAAAAAGCTCCATTCCAAAAGAAAAAAAACTTTGTGAGGGTTACCAAATAAAATTACATCTATACCCTCCTAAGAAAATAATATTAATCACGAAAAGGTCTTTTTAACCATTTTAACAAACATGTCAAGCATATATTTAGCAATTATGTCAAAAACTTATAAACATTATTTTATATTTACCAATTGCTTACAAGCATTTTAAAAAAAAAGCAAAGCCAAACAGGCTCTAGGCTTCAGAATCGGGACTCTAATGCGAACCGTCATGCTCACATAATGTTCTAGCAAAAATATAGTTACATCAATTATCCTAATAGTAGAATTTGAATGATATTATGCCAAAATTAGTGAATACAAATTGAAAAGTTGCTATTAGTGTGGAAGTTAAGCTTACTTTTGCTTAAGCATCAAATCACTTATAAGCAGAAGCTTGAAGCCAGCAATATTCTCCACAGCAAGATTATTGAAGAACCCAACAAGCCCAGTGCTTAATCCAATCAGAAGCGCAAGCGTCCATTTCAGAAATATATACTGAAATATTTGCACCTTTTTCCTAGACCTCCAGTCTTGCTTGAACAAATCATTTTCAATTATCCTGCAACAACCAAAAATTCAAAAAATATATATATATATATATATATGTATATATAAAATTAAATAACCAAAAATCATTACGCAAAAAAATAAGGCACCAATGTGGCGTTGTGCATATTGTAGATGTTTACTCGTAATCGAGGCTTTCGATAGGGCAAATGTTCGCGCCAACGATCGCGATTTGAGACGTCGTATTGACTCTGCTCCGGAGATTGAGAAGCGGCTCCCTCAACGCGTGATCGCTCTCCGAAAACGACGCCGTCACTCCTCTTCCGTCGTGGCTCTCTATGTCCACCACCCTATGCTGATGCTCCTCATCCATCTTCTCAACTTTCTCTCTCTATATCACCCTCTCTCTCTCCCTCTATAAAAAGTAGATCTTCGAAAGTTCTGAATGTCCCTCTGACCCTCTCTATATATAATAAATACGATCTTTATATACAGTTACGTAGATGTGTATAACAGCTTTTCTGTTTTCCCGTATGAGTTGCTTTTCGAGTTGGAAGGTTTTCGCACTGTTAAATAAAGAAAAGTCGTTTGACACGTAGGATTTGTTTATCGCTTGGTTAACACTGTTAGACTTGACAATGCCAATTCCCAAATGCGCATGCAACATCTTTTGGGTGAGGAAAGAAATTCAACTGATAGAAGCGGTAAACTGTTGATTATTAATTAGCAAATCTCGAATACACGTCAAGTTTTAAGATACTTACTTTAAATTCGAGTTATAGATCGTGCTCATTTTCAATTCTTATCGTTAAGACATCATAAGAGGCAACTTTGTTATTAGATCTTGTGTAACTTATGTTTCAACGAAGTTGATTATTAACTAGCAAATTTCAAATACACATAATATTTTAGGACATTTAATTTAAATTCGAGTCATGGATCGTATCCATCTTCAATTCTTATCACTAAAAAATTATAAGGGACAACTTTGTTATTAGATCTTGTGTAACTTGTGTTTCAAGAATCAAATTCTAGGACGAGTCTTTACGTAATGTAAATTGAGCAAGGCTTAAGGAATAATCTTCATGAGTTTCTTTTCCTGTTCTTTTTTTTTTTTTTGGCCCTTTTTTGTGGTTACTTTACAACCTCTCAAACAAAGCCATGCCTATCTTAATCCCTTTTCCTTTCATGTCCTTTTTATTTACGATGTGAAATTTGTCTTAATGACAAAATTTAGTACTATCAATTTAAAATATTATGACTATTCATATACAAAACTCAAGACATACAATAAATAAATATATTAGTATCTAAATTATGCTTGCACGAATATATAATAATATTTAGAGACGGAGCCAAAAAATTTCTTTAGTGGTGTTAATATAAAAATAATTAATATATAAAAAACTTGAATATATTTTCAAAATATAAGTACTTCATTTGACCTCGATAGGGTCTCATATTTGGAAAGTATTGTATAGTCACTTTATTTTCAATGTTACCAAATACATCCCTCTCAATGAAAATCAATAAACAATCGTTCATAAATTCATCTAGCATTCGAATTCTCAATCAATCGGTTCTCCGTAGGATTGGGTTCATGCATGGGCTTTTTCCAATGGTGTCAAAGTGAAAAATTTTTTTTAACATAATATGTACCCACATAATTTAAAAAAAAAAAAAGTTCAGTGGTGTCAAATGACACTGCTAACTTACATGTAGAGCCGTCGTGCTAATTTTTGGAGATAACTTTTAGATAAGATGAAAACTTGGCAACAATTAATACAATAACCCATCATTCACTTACGTATTTTATTTTTCTCTAGTTCTAAAGTTTTGAGTTTTTTGAAATTAACTTTGTTAAATTGAATTCCCATTTTACTTGAATCAAATAAAATAAATTCAAAAAAGAAATATGTGAATTTATACAATTACGTTAGTGCCCATCATTTATGTAGATTGTCACTTTATTTGAAAACAAAACTATCTCGTCTTCCCTCTTTTCCTTGTGTGTCGCTCAGTATCCCTTCCCCACTGAAGGTTTTTAATCATACTTCGGTCTTTGGCCGCAGTTATCATCTCTTTCTTTTTATTTTATTTTTATAATTTTCGTTATTTTGTTTTTGCATTTCTTTTTCCATTATAGCTGTTATTTTATTATTAATATAACCTTCTTCAGTTGATGCAGCTTGTATTATGGTACAAGTTTGTTTTGCTCTTTGGAAATCTTTGGATTTTATTTGGACTTTTGGAGATTGTTTTCTCTTGTTCGGAATTATTTTTTATTTTTCTATGTTGGCTATGTAATCGAGCATGTTTTTCATCATGCTAATCACGTGACAGATTGAATCACTCATGCAATTATGATAATTCTTTTTTTTTGACTTATAGACCTTTTTTTAAAGCCGTGTTTGCTATACATCTAGCTTTTCTTCTTTTTTTTTTGTACCCTTTATTATTGGTAATGGAACAAATCCTTTCAATATATCCAGCAAAAGGAAATGATGACGGTGCAAATGATTGAATTAAGATATTTCCACCCAATGTGCTTGCAACTTGCAATGTCTCATGCCATGCGATATTTGCACACAGCTGACATGAGATGTTTGGCGTATTATGATTTCTATTTAACATTAGCGGTTAACTATTGTTTTATATGCCCTTAATATTATTATGACGTTTTAAATAAAATTTAATAACTTTGATTTATTAATTTTATTAAAATAAAATAACGTGAACAGTTCAAGACTATTGACTTATATTATACTTACTTTATATATATCTTTCGAAATATTATAAAAATAAATAGACTATTTTTGCCCACTCTAAAATAACAGTTTTGTAAACATTGAACACGTTGCTAATTAAGCATGTTGGTGGGAGTATTAGAGAAGTTTCACGTGTGATTAACAGAATTTTTACGTTAATCAAGTCGCTTGTAGTAATGCTGCTAGGGGACAACTTCACATGGGGGTGACAAATTGACAATAGGTAAGGTGGGGTCAACAAAATCCTTGTTTAATTTCTGAGTTCTTTGATGAGCAAGATTGTTCCCTAAGCACGCTAATGGTAACCTAGAGTGCGGCGCATATCTCACATGAATCATGATTGAAAGAAATTAAAAAGAAGAGAGAGTGGCCAACCGACAAAGTGTTTACAAATGTTTGCACTATCGGATGTCTTATTGTAAACTTTGATCACACAAGATATATTCTTTGTTTGAGACTACCATTATATGTTTATGCAAGTAATGTGATTTTATCATATTTTGCAATTCGTGGTTGCCAGTCGCCTGTAGTTGGTGAAGGATTGGGGCAACAAGCGCGATAGGCCTTTGGCCAATTACAAGTGGTATTAGAGTCAAGTTAGTGACTCAACAACAAGGAGTAGAGAAAATAATAGTGACAGGGGTTGCCTATTTTGCTGTGGCCTGTTGTTGGACGTCTACTATTATTCGGTGACTTGTGGTGCTGGTCTTTGTGGCAAGCAAGACAATGAGTGCAAGAGAGGCACGACTACTTGATCAACAACAAGGCCCTCATGGATTAGGTAGGGGTGGTTTGTCATAGGGGCAACAAATGCTTATCATCGATGGTGCCTCGCTGTAAGGCTCTAGCAACAAAGAACGCATTATGTGATTGGGACTAACGTAACATGTCCATGCAAGTAATGTGCTTCTGTGGTGTTTTGCATCTCGTATTTGTTAGTCGTATGTGGTTTGCTGGCCCTAGAGGTGGAGGACTAAGGCACCATACAAGACAGGCCTTCGACCCCATCACACCAACCACACTTGCGACAGATTGAATTGTTACTGCAACTAGAATGCTATTTTTTTTTCTCATGTTGAATTTCTCGTATTCTCTTAGAATTACCTTTAGCTTTGAAACCACATATATTAACTGATCTTGTATATATTATATTTTTGTTTTGTATATATATAGTTTAAGTAACTTTTTAACCAAGAGAGAGAGAGAGATAGCAGAAGAAGAAGAGGTAGAGGCCAAACGTGTCCATATATGTTGTGTCGATATCTCTAAGCTTGTCTTGGCCAAAGATATCGGAGCATTCTCAAATGGATTATTACTATTTATGCTAATTATTTGTCTTTATGCCTTATTTCTATTCCCTTTTTTGCTTTCCCTCTTTACTCTCCTGTTTTGTTCTGGTATATATTTCATGACAAGTAATCTTATATTCTCTGAGTTTCAACTTTTATGTACATGACTACAAGCAAAGTACCACTTACTTTCCTCCCTTTCTTCCTTTGTTTCTAAAACTATTTAGAAATTAAATTAAATATAATGATGGATAAATGTGTTAATAACGCATGTTACCAAATTGGTTATCCCAATTATTATTTACTAATCTTGAAAGTGTTGGCGTACCGCAAAGTGTAATTTGTGCTCAACTCGTACTTTATCGATTTTATGTAGATCACCTCAGAATGTTCATTGAAACAAGATCGAAAAAAAGAAAATGATAAAGAAAATAAAAATTGAAAAATTTTAGCATGCGAAATGCCGCGATTAATTATTGAGATTCACAGCGACGTGCACCACCGTCCAAATCAGTGTGACCGCACAAGTGTTGAGAGATATAAGCATTAACCCATCAGGTGGAATAACGCATAACTTTGATGCCTAGGCCTGCCTATGTACCTCTTATGTTCAATTTTATAGAGGGAGGCGGATGCAACGTGGAAGCGCAACAGCTTGCTGAACGCAATTCGTTAATGTTTGCCACGAATTTAAATATTTTAAGTTAATTAATTAAACTTAATTATCTCGAAATATCAGATTCCTCTTTGGACGAATTCCACTCCGCCAACGATTCTTCGTGACGCTTCTTGTTAAACACATGGCAATACCTTACGTTGCTCACTTGCCATTTCATTCTTGTCTGTCTCTCTGTTTTTATTTTATTTATTATTATTTTTTGGCGTGGTCCTGCAAGGCATCTCATGTCAGATAATGATTCATGGAGCAATCTAACTCAAAGTGTTTAATAATCTTAAAATCTCAACCTTTTCTTTTTTTTTTTTTTTTTCAGTCAAAAATTTCTGCTGATTCCCTCTGTGCATTAAAAGAAGTCTAGAAAAGAATCATTACAATTATTAAAGCAGGACTCTTGGAAGGACATGTGTTATTAGAAGAAAATTTTAAGCATATATAACTAATGTATTAATATTAGTTTACTACCATAAATTCTTATATTTTTTTGTAAAATTTTCTAGTCTGCTAATTATTATCTTTATCTTTTAGTGTTTTGTTTCTTTACTATGTTCATTAAGAATCTTTTTACATAAATTTTATTTTATATTATTTGTATTTATCTTTTTTAATTTTATGTAAGACTAGAGTGGATATATTAGATTATAATTTACAACTATGTAATTAGTGTAGAATAAATCAACTTTAGTTCTGAATATTTACCCAAAAAAAAAAAAAGAATAAATATTTTTTTCAATAGATTATAATTTACAACTATGTAATTAGTGTAGAATAAATCAACTTTAGTTCTGAATATTTACCCAAAAAAAAAAAGAATAAATATTTTTTTCAATATATTCATTAAGAAGGTTTTATTTATTTTTTACATAATTTTTTGTTCAAGGTTGTATTTACCTTTTTTAATAGCATATAAAGCAAATTAAAATTATATATGTAATGAAGCTTTCAAATTTCAATTTATATTCATATATTTGAACTGAAAAGATAATGTCAATATATAATTCTATACATGGCACGGGTAAAAAAATATTTATTGTATTACTTTTAACAGTATGTAATTTATAACGATATTACGCGAAGAAAGAAGAAAAAAGAGGAACCAAAGAGATAAAAAAAATTTTAATCCTTTGTTACAATAACGCTATAATAGCAAGGGTCTGATAGTTACCAATCTATCATGGGTCGTGAGGCCATGCAACTTTAATATCAGTTAGCAGACAAGTCCAGAAGAAAGATGGACAAATTCAGAGGAGAAATCCAAACATCCACCCGGTTGCCTGTTGGGCTCGGCTAGTTCACGCATAAAATTGTGAAACTATACTAACTAACTAACGCAATTGTATTTCATGCTTTGCATAGTTTTTTTTTTTATATCAAAATTAAATATATTTTTGGTTGAAAAATATTAATAATAGTTTACTAATTTATAATAAAACAAAAAAAATCTAAAAGGAAATCAAGTTGGAATTTAATATGTATATTATGAAGATTATAAACTAGACAAAGATAAATTATAATAAAAGTTGCAAAATGAATAAAGTTGAGGCATGAATTCAATTTAGTGTCTTTAAGGCCTTACTGCTTCATTGCTTCGTCATACTTGCCATATGGATTCAATAGCAAAAGACTTCCAAGATACAATGACTTACTTGCTATAATTGCAACACAACCAAAGTAGAAAATTACAAACCTTCAATGTTTGAGCTCTCTTTACTACCAAAAATTACAAATGCTAGAACTATATAAGAACCACATGCTCTAACTAAACAAACTTATGTGGAGCTCTAGATTTGCTTTTTTAAAAAAAAAAGTAGTTTAAACTAAACTAGATAATAGATAAGAGATTACACACTTTGAAATCTTTGATTATATTTATTAATTTTCACTTTTAATTTTACAATCATATAAGATAGATTCTATCATAAAAGACAAAGTAAATATAATTCAATATAAAAAAATAATAGTTTTAGGACTTGAACTTTACAAAATATGTAATTAAGAGCTTGAACGTTAAACCTTTAAAAGAAAGGCTTGAACTTATAAAAAAAGTAACGTTTTACACACTATTAAGGTAACGTGTTAATTCTTTGGTCACGTGGTATTTTTTTCTTTTAAAATCTTACTGGCATTTTACTTTTCTATCAAAAATTAGGTGAATTTTTCTTAGTGTCTAGGATTTTTGAGGATTATTTTGATAGTTTATTGTAATTTATCTAAATACATAATTAATTTATATTTCTAAATTTTAAATATATATTTTTTATGTTAAGTTAAAGAAAAATGTAGATTAATTTATATTTCCACCAAGCCACTAAAAAATTCAAAATTTATATATTTGTATGTATATGTGGTAGCTTATAATTTAATAAGTTTGTGTATGTATGCCATATAAGAGTTGGATTTCTATGCAAGAAAGTCCACATTAGTTATGAAAAAGAATAAAACACCACCTAAGAATTAAAAAAAAATATGCCAGATAAGTAAAAAATTGACACAATTAGTGCATAAAACGTCACTTTTTTATAAGTTGAATCCCTTCTATTAAAGATTTTGAAATTTTGGCTTTAATTTCATATTTTGCAAAATTCATACTTTAAAACTACTCTTTTCCCAATTTATTAGTTATAAATAATTCACATCATCAACGATCTTGAACATTTGCATACGCTAGATCTTATTTAGAATGTTTACCAAGAGGGAATAAAATCGTGACGATATACTAACAAATTAACATCCTTTTAAGGTCTTCAACTATATTTAACCCATTAATTTTCACTATAGTAACAAAAAGTGAGTTCCATCATCATAAATATATATAGTACAAAAAAAGTTAAACATTGCACCAACCTTTCATATCACTTTAACATAAATTGCATTACTAATGTACAACCATTCATCCATTCCCTCCTGAAAACATTACATCTTTTCTTTTTTTGGCCAAGCCCAAAAGTTCAAATTTCAAACGCATTAAATTCACATTTAGATGGAAACAAGAATAGAAAGTAATATTAAAACTTTTTGACTTATTGCTCAAATTGTGGACCAAAATCTCTCTCTCTCACACACATACACGTATAATATACATGTAGTGGGGTGAGACCACGTAACTTATAAGCACGTTAAAGTTGCCGCCCCTTTTGCTATTACAATAACATCTGATAGTACAATTTAACGTATCACAGTGCCAGCTCAACTGTCCCAACTACAATTTGTACAAATCTTTCCCGTTGGTGTGTTCATGGTGCAATCATCATTATCTTGCACTAACTGAAACTCAGATTCTGCAGATTCCCGCACGTTAGTGCTTATAAGTCTTAATTTTTTTTTTTCTGCTTCTTTTGCTATAACTTTTTCTGACTTTTAAGTTATATACTTTACTTTTACATGCACATATATGTATGTATACGTATGTAAAACGGATCTGATATGCTGAGTTGATTATAATGTGTTTTGATTTCAGTTCTTGAACCCCTTTTTGCAGTTGTTTTGAGATCCACCTCAATTTGAAAGATAACTCTCTTTACTTTCTTTTTTTTTTTTTTTTGAAATTTTCCCATTTCTGGGTCATTTCAGAAGTTCAATTTGCAAATGAGTAGTATGTATCTCTAGATCGTTTTCTGCAATTCTCTGAAAAGGGTTTCTTTTTCTTATATATATGTAGTTGATCCATCCTGTACTTTACATACATGAGCTGAAATCCCACCAAAAAAAAAAAGGGGGGGAAAGAAAGATAGAACAGAATAAAAGATTTTTTTTTCCTTTCTTTTTTTTTATAATGATTTTGATATATATTGTTGGTTGTTGAAAGCATTGAAGTTGTGGGGGAAAAAAGCAAGAAATGAAGAGTAGAGGACAGAAAGATGATATAGAAAGTAGGCCAATACTATCAATTCCTATGGGTTTATCAATAAACCTAGTGATGCTTGTTAAGGTTCTGATTGTTTTTGCAGTCGGAGTAGTTATAGGACTAGCCTCAACCTCACACATAGATAGATACCTAACTTTCCAATCTCTGCAATTTTACGTGAATGAGTATGGCGCATATGGGAATAGAATACAAGTTTTTGATGATAACAATTGTAAAATTGTGGTACATTATGAAAAAAAGGATTGTTTGAGCTTGAAGAGTTTTCTTAGGCCGAAAAACTTGAGTCACAATATGTCGGATGAAGAGTTGTTTTGGCGTGCATCAATGGTGCCGAGGAAGGAGAAGTTTCCATTTAAAAGGGTGCCAAAGGTTGCCTTTATGTTCTTGACAAGGGGACCTTTGCCATTGTTACCATTGTGGGAGAGGTTTTTTAAGGGGCAAGATGAGAATTTGTACTCAATTTATGTGCACACGCACCCTGCATACAAGCTCAATGTGGGTAACACCTCAGTGTTCTACGGACGCCAGATCCCCAGTCAGGTATAATTTGTTCATGACATTTCATTAACTTTCTCTGTTTTATTGGTGACAGTTCTGTTTTCCTAATCATATTCATAGTTTTCCTCCAGAAGCAATATTACTATATATGTGAATATGCAAATAAATGCTGGGCGATTTTTTTGGTTTAGTACTTTTGTTTCGTAACCAACTTAGAAAGGATTCACCTTAATATGTCAAGGTTATGTGCAACAATGAGAATGCAATGCTTAATATTCTGGCATGCAC
Organism: Cordia subcordata; assembly: GCA_028554755.1. Classification (NCBI taxonomy): domain Eukaryota; kingdom Viridiplantae; phylum Streptophyta; class Magnoliopsida; order Boraginales; family Cordiaceae; genus Cordia; species Cordia subcordata. The sequence continues at coordinate 3,733,550 of JAPTOF010000013.1, read as the reverse complement.
GTGGAATCAAAATTTAGTATTATGGCCAAGTCTTTGGATTTTCTTTGGATTTTTGATGCCGACCTTTCTGCCATATTGGTACTCATCCTGCAGTGCCAATTGGTTGGTTTGATTGGGGTACTCATTGTTGTTAATGTTACCTGGTGAAGTAGGTTTTGCCATGTAGTGGCTTAAGCAGCATGTCTTTCTTGTTCTAAGTCTTGTGTCTGCAGAAGTTAGATTATATATTGAGTTGTATAATGTTTCCTTCTGCTGTATTCACTTCCAAAAGTTATTGTTTCAGCAATTTTATTCTCTTCTATGCAGCATGTTGAATGGGGATCAGTGTCACTAGTTGATGCAGAGAAGCGGCTCTTAGCCAATGCCTTGCTTGACTTCTCAAATGAGCGCTTTGTTCTTCTGTCAGAGAGCTGCATCCCAGTTTACAATTTCCCAACGGTGTACGGATATCTGACAGGATCCATTAATAGTTTCGTTCAATCATTTGATCAGCCTACACGTGATGGGCGTGGCCGTTACAGGCGTGAAATGCTGCCTGATATCAAACTATCTGATTGGAGGAAAGGGTCGCAATGGTTTGAGCTCAATCGTAGGCTAGCTGTTAGAATAGTTTCTGATACAAAATACTACACCCTATTCAAGAACTACTGCAAACCTTCTTGCTATCCAGATGAGCACTATATTCCAACTTTCCTTCAAATGTTCCATGGACAGCAGAATGCTAACCGGACAGTGACTTACGTCGACTGGTCTGTACGAGCTAACCACCCAGCAACCTTCGCTGCAGTAAATACCACAGAAGGTCTTATCCAATCAATCAGGAGCAATGGCACATTGTGTTCTTACAACTTGGAGAAGACATCTGTATGTTACCTCTTTGCTAGAAAGTTTGATCCAAGTGCTCTAGAGCCTTTACTGAATATTTCCTCAAGAGTGATGGAATATTGAGAGATTGAATTTTGCCAAAAGGATTAGGGGCCTTATTTTTTCTAACCCTTTTCTTTCCTATATATGTTGGTGGTTCTGGTATAGCTTCTTGCAGACACCTGAAACTTGAGAAATTTTGTTGTATCTGTCAGTGTGATGTACAGAACCAAAATATTGATCGAATACATTTTCATTTTCTTATAATGAGTTACTTTAAAGAAAAAGGAAGAGAGAAAGCAAAAGGAAAAAACTCATTCTCATTCTCATTCTCACGGTGTATTAATTATTATTGTTTTCTTCGGTCCTGCATGACTTAAACATGCTACATGATTTACAATAAAGGCTTTCTTCCCCATCTTGAGAAAATGTGCCAAGTAAAGTACGGAGCAGTAAATTTTTTTCCTATCCCCCCATCTAACTTTTCTCTAGAAAACTCGTCGGCAGCATCCCATCACTACTCCATTATCCAAAGCCCCGGCCTTAGTCAGTGGCTCCGGTTTTGTTTTTTCTTTTGTATTTCCTCTGTTGATTTATGTTTTTCTTACTTGGGTACTCATACTCGCATTAATCATTACAGGTTTGATCGCTCATCTCGTCCTTTTATTTGTGTCTGTTATGGATGGTGGTTTTGTCCAAGGAAAAACAAGTTTATTTTTTGCCTTGGGGCCTGGTTCAACCGGATTTATGCCCAAGCTTTTAATATTGTTTGATGAGCCCTCATCGCCTTTTGATTGTATTGATTGTATGGCTTGTTTGCCACTTGTATGGGTGTTTTGGAGGCAGTAGAATAGGTGTGTCATATTTTGTAAAGATGTCATGGGTCTCCTTGTTAGAGTTAAGTTTAGAGATGTTATTTTGTAAGAGTTTTCTGATGATGAAAGAAGGTGTGGTCCTTGTGTCATGTTCTTTTATTTTCTATTGCAGTGGTTACGTTTTTCTTGACCAAATCTTTATGCTCTGTACATGTGTCTTTTATTTGTTGAATGAAAGTTTGTATCTTTTGTGACAACATAAATAAATAAATAAACAAAGGCTTTCTGCACGTGTAAATATCAAAAGAAAATATTACTGTTATCACGAGTCATAATCTTGTCAGTATGTTTATGTAACAAGAAAGTAATATCTACTCATCAGGAACTCACTAAGAATACGCGATTGAGTGATGGGGGGGGGGGCACAAAATGGATGTTCGTGAGCCCGTCAACTACTTAACAATAGCGGTGATGTGATGATGAATATATTAGACTTGTTCATAAAGATGTGAACTCGTCTATAAACAGAAAAATTTGTTCCTTTAGAATAGAATGTATATATACAGTGTCAAGCGAATCAACACTACTCATAGAGGCAAAATTATGCATCCAAGACACAAAAGGGTCTGCAAATTGTGTAGGTGAAGTGACTGGCAGTGTGAACTTCAAATCGGCGAAGTCAGAATTACATTCCTATAATCTTGAGGGCACAAAGAGAAAAACGAAAGAGTTTATTCATATCTGTGGGAGAATTCGCTGGTTCCTGAACTCTGCTCCATGTGTTAGGATTGGAGGTTCAGCATTCTGCAACTGGTGGCTCAAGGTTTTCCAAGACTCCTTTGGGGCCTATACTGCTTCAACAATATGAGAATTATGTACCAAGTTGTTTCAGGTATTATGTGCTTCTGTACATGTATTACAATGAAAGAATTGGCATGCTCTGAAGATGTTGTCTGGCTAACGAATTTTCTGCTGTGCGGTTTGTTGATATGGATCGACCCAGCATTTATCCTCCTCCACAGCCTTTCTCCATCTATTCTTGAAAGCTCTCATTTCAATGTAGGATTCTTTTCTCACCTGCATAGAAATTAACATCGACTTAGCCCCATGGCTAGAAAAGAAACAACGATCTAAATCCTATCAAGCGTATAGACAACTGATTAGAATCAAGCTGAGTTCTTTTAGTGGTCAGCTACCAATTGGCAGATTAATCCTTCTAACTTATGGTAGCATGGAAAATAAGATTGCCATAATTAGAAAGAAAAGTACTTATTTATGCTACAACATGATTCTTAAGAAAACTTGCAGGTTTTCACAAGGACTTACCGCAGCTCTGTTGTCTAAATAATAAAGCATACGCGTCGCCTGCAATTTGCACAGAAACTTCCCAATTCAATTGAAAAAGAAATATAGAGAAGTGAAAAGAAGGCTCTGGTTGGGACACTATACCGATGTTTCAAAATCGGTGCCCTTCGTTGTTGGAGAATGATCAGCTGAATCGTCAGTCAACTACATGAATCAAAGGAAACAGAAGACTTTAGACAAAAAAGTAGTTTTAAGTCCGATCTTTGTGCTACAAAATTAAATAAATAAGGTATAGGCAAACAAATAGAAACATTAGGACTCCAAGCTGAAATTGGAGAATTTGACCATACTAATCAAAAACATTACAGACTCGTCTAGCAATGTTATAGCTTAAAATTATCTGATCACAGCAAGCAAGAGATTGATCTTAAGGTGGTGCGCTCTCTCCTGCAACTTGATCTTGAAGATTACACAAATGTATTACTGCTAACAATAAATATATATCTCAGACTATTTTTTCAACCAAAACTTGCTTTCTTCCATAATTGTCCGAAGGGTTCTCATAACTCATCCAACCTCTACCAAGGAAGAGAGCATTGGAATTACTTGCCTTGTGTGAAAGACCACCAAGGGTGGGAAGACCCTTATGAGCGACATACTCTCTGTCAACCACACCAACTTTCCTTGCACGATCACCCTGTGATGACATGATTCTTATGTCACCAATTTCCCAAAGCTATGAGCGATTAAAAAAAAAAAATCATAAGGACAGTAGTTGAAAATTTGCCTGTGCACAATAGCCAAGCTGCATATCCAGCCCCCACGCATGGATCAAGTCATTCTGTTGCAAAAAAGAAATGGATTAAGCTATTTGTTTTGCCATTTCTCAATTCACATTATGTGGTATTGACTTCCACAAATGGCAAAAACCCCACACCTGGATCATATACCAGGCACAGCGCCAGGCAGATTTCGAGAATACAGGTGCCATCATCTCAACCCATCTGCGCAGAGGAGGTTGTGCAATTTACAGGAGTTAAAAAATAAGGATGATTGAGCTAAAGAACTAACAAAGATGATAAAGTCACAGCTCCCCATGTCATACCCTGCACAAGGAGGAGCACTGTTGTTGTCTTTACACTTGCCACTTGACCTGTAATACCTCCAATTCAGACATTATCATTTTGGTCCGCTTAAACATTGAGATTTATGCACAATTTGTTACAGATAAGAAAAATTTGTACCAGGTATAAGGAACTGCAAGTTAACATTTCTCGATTATTGAATATTGATTTAGCAATTCTCTTGAAATTGAAGAAAGGCATAGAAGAGTTACTTTCTCATGAAATAGGGGGGCAATGGTTCACATTTTATAAGCATGCTTCTGCACCAATGTTATTTAACAAGCAAGGAATTGTTGGTTGTATGACTAATCAGTGATTTGATAAATAAAAGATAAAGAATCAGATAATTCGTTCATCCTTCAATGGTGTCAAGTTACTGCTGTCATTTGTTTCTAAAAGATATGCTGCTAAAAGTTACACCCCACCTGTGAACCCTTGATCGCCTTCTACGTACAGTAATGAAATGATGAACCTCTGACTTAGCAGGATCAAGTGCAGGCTGTGATATTTCAAGACCTTCTTCTTTAACGATAGATAGATACCTGAGGAAAAGGAGTACTTCAGAAACAAGTCTAAAATACTTTGACTTGCTAAAAGATAATTATATTAGATTTTTTTTTTTAATACTCTTAGGAAATGAAATCTAACCAGTAGCAACTGAGATCAGTTGCCAAAGCTCCACACAGTGAAAGTAAGTCATTTAATAACTTAACTTACATAAAGCCATTTTTGGAACCATTAATGAGAGGGAGATAAGAGTATGAGTTCCAAAAACTACAACAGTAACTATCACCAGTTCTCTCTTTTTCTTTTCTGTTATAGAGATGCATTTAGTTTTTAATCATGCAAGTTTATTGTAAAATATCAAATTACTCTACTCCATACAATTGTTACACAAATATTACCATGACACATAAGTTAACACGAGGTCGACCAAAGAAAAGAAAAGAAGAGATCACATGTGCATTACCTTACAGGATCAAAATTTTCAATTCCTAAGTCTTCATCCCACAGAAAAATATACTCATACTCGGCGACTATATCAGGATGTAGAAACCGTTTTGCAAACCACCTGTAAAATGTGAAAGCTTTTTACTAATCCAAAGATTTGCATACTTGCATGAAAAGATTGTAGGTGACTCTCATTGGAGAGAGTAACTTCATTCTTTTTGCAACGAGACACAGAGAACAACTCCCAAAGGACCAGGGGTCACCATTTTGTTTGATTGGCTGCAGAGACATGTACGACATGGCTACTCCATTCTAAGTCATTCCACTCGTCCATGACATTATCATAATGAAAAAGCATCACAGCGAAGCCATTTTCTAGAAACTGGAACAGGAGAGAGCGACAAATATTTAAAATGTGCATATTTATGAGCAAGATAGGCAAGGATAACATCCTAAAAAGCACATGCTGCCTAGTAATCTCCCAAGTGGAAAGGGCAGAAGAGATAAGAACATTACCTTTTCAACAATATGGTTGACTAATTCTTTTTGCTTTATTCCAACTGATAGGGCCAACAAATTTGATGACCTCTTCACTTTCTGCAGATTTAGAAATGTTCCACAGTGTGCAAACGAGAGATAGACACAAGGAATCAAATAGAGATCATGATGAGACATGCAACTTGTGAAAGAGTTGGTGCATCATTTGCAAAATTCATGGATTAACTCATGACAATTACTGGTAGACTAAATAACTCATAAGAAATATATGATGTTCTTAATAGTTATCGAAGCACCTAAGACCTTTTTTCGTATCATTCAAAGTATTGAAAAATCGACTATCAGCTTTTACAAGATTTTACGAGGAAAACTCGAAATGTAAGGCTTAGGTCCATAAAATGCTTCCTAAAATGCATAAATGATCCTTCCAAAACACAGAAACACTTTCCACAAGTTGCCCAAAAAAAAAAAATTTAAGCTTCCATTCTTATCTCACTGAAGGATAGAGATCTGTCATTGCATACATTTTTGTTTACAGGACCCCATAAAGGGCGCATTTCCAAGTTTGAGCTTTTAACAAGAATTCCTTCTGGCAATGCTTCACTGCCCAATGGCCTGCATTTATCCTAAGAGGAAAGAGAAGTGTTAAACTTGGAAGATGATGGATACAGGTAGGATATGTGTCAGTAGAACACTTCCAAAGGGACAAACCTTGCATTTATCAGATTGTGTGTCCACTCTGGTATCATCTACTGCTTCAATTTGTGATTTTTGCAACACCTGCATAAGCAGTTTTTTAGTCACTGCATCGACGTTAAGACTCAAAATAGCACAACCTTGTAAGAATATACAAATGTGGACGTTTGATTGACCCGTCTTAAAATATATTGTTTGCAGAAACCATAGAACTAAGAAACAAAATCTTGAAAAGTTTTTTGCAGGACTGCAATTAAACTATGAAGTTGATTTTATCATGAGCAAGAGTGCCCAGGTATAATTGAAAAAGAAATGATGTTCCACTGTTCAGAGCTTGGACAGCTCAAATAAACCAACAAAATCGTTTGCCCTGTGCAATGAAATGCTTATAATCTTGCCTTCACTAACAAAGCACCCATTGTGGTGATCTGAATTTTAGAAAAATTCTCATGCCACTACATCCAGTTTGTGTTCAAAGAAACGAACCTGGCTATCATCTGATGGTGCATTCAGTTCTTTATTATTCATTCCAAAGACTGGAGATATCTGCATGTCGAAAACCATCATCAATTGCTTGAAGAATGAATCTGTCTACATAATAGAATCACCAAACAAAACCAAACTTTCTGCCAGAGATATAGTCCACAGATATTCTGAAAACCAAGGGGAGCAGCATCACTTTTCAGCTATTAAATGTCATTTGAAAGTCCAATAAAAAACCCTTCGTTGAAAGAGAAGCCTACAACTTTCAAGAGTTTAGAAAGGTAAAATCTGTACATTCATTTACCAGCCCAAAATAGACATGCAATAAAGACAACCAGTGAAGAACCTGTCAATGTCTTGAAGAACAAAAGTTTGGTCTGGGTCAAAATTTTACATCATGAAAAAGCAGGAGACAGTATAGAAGTTAGATAACTGAATAAGCTGAAAGCTGAATGAGAATGATTGACACTAATATATGCCGATTTAACATATAAAACATAAATGCTTATGTCCACTACTTCAACGAAAGCCTTTCATAGCTTCTCCTTGCTTTGAATGTTATGCAGTGTTCAAGAACAGAATGCCAACTCTGTCATTCTATACACTTCAAAGCATTAAGTTTTTATGATTTAAGCATTCCTTTGAGATATGGGAAATCTTAAAACTAGATGCTTCATGCTATCGACAGAAAATGAACTTCATTGTACATGAATTGGGCAAGATATGTTTACTCTGTAATCCTTGGCAAGAACTGAGGTTGCAGTGAAGTATAGACAATAAATCAAAGCAGCAGCCACAAAGAGACCGTAGAGACATGATTTAGTAGTATGATCTAACAGCTTAGGAACCTGCAAGGCAGCATGATAAAAGTGAAAGAGAACACAACTGAAACAATTTACAATTACATCATGATATTGAAGGACCATAAACTAAAACACATCAAGGTTATGCAAAAAGAGAACTTTTGTTATTGCAGAGGCTGTTTTTGATTAACGCACTGATGAGAAACCAAAATTGAGATTACATAATCCAAAAATCATCATTGTGAAAATGATAATAAAATCTGGCATATGCTTGGCAGATAATGCAAATAATTAAATATTATAAAGAGTTGCTCAGATTTTTTTTGGGAGGTGCTGCAATGGTCAAACAGCAAATGGATGAAAGAATCAACTTCCCAATAAGTTGTCCGGCTATTCAATCAAATCGTATAGAATAACTATCCTTTTAAGCCACTGTTCGCATCTATAAACCAAATCAAGACTTATCTCATCGCATGTGGTTGATTATGTTCACTGACATAACCGCGAGTTATATTCTATGAGGTAAAGTCGGTTATGTAGGTTGAAAAAAAAGCCACTTAAAAGCCATTATCTACCTAGAGGATTGGAAAGACACATCCCAATTTATACTCTCCACTTTCAGAGCAAACAAACAGAGCTATCCATCCTCAAAGGCAAATTACTAAACTTGAAGCACAGGCAAACACCAGTAGGCCTATTGATATCCATATACATATTACACACACAGATTCACACACGCCCGCGCACACACACATGTATGTTTTAAACTATTAGTCTTTTTAATACTGCAGAAAAATTAACTGCAGCATGACTAAATTTTAGCTTTTTTTAGCTCATCAAATGATGTAATTTGCGTAATTCACCACTTTTTCACTACACATGACAATCGAAAACTTCTGATTATACACAACTCAAGACAGCAACCAAAACAGCAGAATCCAACAGATCAACACCAACAACAGAACACGTAAGAACATAATAATATCCATGCAATTTGTCCATCTTCATTAAATACATAAGCAAAACTTTTCTTTTTCACGAAAAAAGAAACAAAGAAAGAATATAATAAGCTGGGGACTTACATGATGAGACGGCTTCATCTTGCATGCAGCGTCACCAATAACATCCAAACGGGTTCTTGAAAAGCAATATCTTTTAAAAAATAAACCCAAAAATAGCCTCCACTTTGAGTTTCTTATGCTTTTCTGATCACAAGAAAGTTTCTTTTTCTTTATATATCAAGAAAGATGCATTACCAAAACAAAAGAAATACAAGAAAGTTCAACAGTTTTGCATAGGATCAACTATGCTTAAACCCCAACTTTAAACTATGCATAACTATCACACATATAATATAATATAATATATAACCTATACATATAAAAAGCTATATGTATAAATGCAAGTTTGGAAAATTATTTGCTGAAACTTAAGTTCGTTGCTAGATTACTACTGCAGCACAAAGTACAAATGTCTTAGCGCAAAGGTGTTATCTGAGTCGTGTCACGCGGTTGACTATCTTTGTCGTGCGAGGTTGTGGGGTGAGTTGTCTTTTCGTGTGTGTGGGAAACTTATTACTACTCGCTAACTGATTGGTGAGTTGTTTGATGTGGGCCCAGTTTTAAGGTGGTTTTGTTTGGATCGATAACGTGCACTGGCGGTGCAATCTCGGATGGTTAATTAAATTAATTAATTAATTTATTACTAATCGAGAAAGAAATCTCAAAGATTTTTCTAATTTATGATTAAATTGATAATTATTGAGGAAGGGATTTTTTTTAATTTATGGATAATAGTGTAATTATAGGGGGCGCATATAACTGGAGGCGACAATATCGGGACTAGTCATGTTTGGGTTGTGGAATTTGACTCGTCGCATTGACTATTCTCATTCTTACATTGTAATGGATTTTAATTATTATGTCCGATTTGTTTCGTAAAAAAAAAATTTCTTGAATAATTTTTTTTTTGTATTTTTCAATGTTTGGATGTTAAAAATGGATATGTTAACAGAAAACATTTTAGTGAAAAATTCATGTTACCCCCTTTGATATGCAAAAGTATCACGTTACCCCTTGTGTTCTAAAAACTTCAAATTGGCTCCTTGTGTTTTTCTGAATTGATCACACTCTCCCTTAACGTTAGTTAAACATTAACAACGTTAAATACAAGTTTGCTTTGTGTTGATGATGAAGATGAAGATGACGATGAAGATGAAGATGACGATGAAGATGACGATGAAGATGAAGATGAAGATGATGATGTTGCCGAAGATGATGATGATGAAGATGAAGATGATGATGAAGATGAACATGATGAAGAAGATGAAGATGATGTTGCTGAAGATCAAGATGATGAAGAAGGTGAAGATGAAAATGATGTTGCCAAGGACATTTTCGTCCAAATATAGGGCAAACTGATTAAAAATATTAGACCAGTTGCATTTCAAGCGCGTGGAGCTCAAATTTGACGGAAAAATGGGCGGAAGGAGGTAATGTGATAAGTTTTGAAAAAACACAAAGGGGCGATCTGAAGTTTTTAGAATACAAGGGAGTAACATTTTATTGGTTAATAGAAAATAAGGTGATTTTCTTGGAAAATATTTTCATTTTCTAAAAATAGGAAAACTTTTTCCACACAATTATCAAACTTTCCCGCCCTTAGCCCCCAACGCCCCCCCAACCTTGGCCTTAGGACCCACCCCCACCCCCTAGCCCCACATACGCCCCAAACCTCTTGCCCCCTAAGCCTGATGCCCTGGCACTTGGGACTCGGACCTAACCCCAACACTCGAGAGCTGACGCCCCGACCTTGACCAGTAACCCTACTTCTCGGCCCCATATCCGCCCCTAACCTCTTGTTCCCCGAGCTAGCGCCTTGGCCCCGACCCTTAACCCCCCCGGCCCTACTCCTGTCCCCCGCTCTCTCAGCTCCCGAGCTAACTCCCCAGGCTTGGCGCCCCTGCACTCGGGACCCGATCCCCCAACGCTCGCCTCGACCATCAGGACCCTGGCCCCAGGCCCAATGCTTTGGCCCTTTAGGTGCCCAAGCCTGCTCCTCGCTAGCGCACATAAATATATTTTTGGTATCATTAAAAATATTTTCTAATTAAATCTTACTGTGACAACCAAAAAGCAAAAAAAAAATTCCAAAGAAAATATATCCAAAACAAGTTATTTTCTGCGAAACAAACATAGCTTGATTCTACTTATTTTTTCAAATTTAAAAAATAATTTTTAATATTATAAAATTCAACTAAAAATTTACTTGGATTTGTTACGAGAATATCAATATTGCGCTTGAAATTTGCGTGGGATAACTAGTGGCCTAAATCCCAATATTTCTCCAATTGTGGATAAAGAAAAAAAAGCAACACTTAGTGGTCAATATCAGGTTAACTAGTGGCCTAAATCCCAATATTTCTCCAATTGTGGATAAAGAAAAGAAAGCAACGTTTAGTGGCCAACATCAGGTGAATTTTATATGAATTTAATTGTCAAGTTAACCCATTAATACTTAAAACATAAATGAATTGTAATACATGTTAAGGATGGTTAGCTTTTCATCATTCTGTAACCTGTGTTAAACGTGGGGCCAATTTTAAGGTGGTTTAATTTGAATTGGTAGCTTGTTGTGGCAGTGCAACCTGTCAATAATAATTATTAACCAATAAAGAAATCTGTTAGAACTTGTATTTGTGATTAAATTGTTAATTATTGTGCTACGTTTTGGATAATCAAATGATTATAGTAGTACGAGTATATAGCCATATTTAGTTATATATGGAATTTGATTCATTGGGTATATATATTCTATATTAGAATGGATTTCAATTACTATTAGAGATAGGTTGTCTAATATTTATTCAAATTTATAAATTAGTTTTTATTATTAGAAATGGTTGTTATTTCCGTAGTCTATTTATATCTATTGTAAAAAAAGTTCCTTTTCAAGTATTGCAAGAATAGTGAGTGTCACATCAACATGTCTAATTTTAATTTCTTGTAAATATCTATTAAACATTATTTTTGTCTATTGCTAATATATTATTTTAAGTTAGTAATTTAATTACTAATTAATTAGTACCTAAAACAAGAATCATGGTCGGCTCTTAAAAATGAACAATTGTACGCCTATAAAAATATGAAGTCTTTTTTTAGTAGACACATATGGCTTACATAGAGAGGGAATGTTTTTAGATATATGTTATATATATAGTACTCTTTAACAGTCATGTTTAGAAGTAATAAATAATCAATGTTTTACTAATTAAATGATAATATACCTAAGTCTCTACTTATCGTACATTTGAATGAATTCTATCCTCTCTTTTTTGGTAATCCTTATTTAAATTCTATCATCCAAAATTTGTTCAAATAACATAATAATTAATTTGTTCAACAATAAGTTGTAGCTGGATGATTGACTTGATTTTTGTTAACAATTATATTTAGAACATGACATTGTTTATATTTTCACTTAGTAACTCGATATATTTTTCTTTGTGCTTACTTTTTTGTTTTTCAAAATTGCTTTACATTTAAAAGAATTATTCCATGAATGGAATAGGTGTAAGTTAATTATTAACTATAAAATTTTTTGTAAAGGTTATTGTTTGGGCTTAAATTCAATCATTGTAGGCCAATTGGATAATCATGTAATTATAGTGGAAATATAGTATTTTTTATCATAAAAGAACGATATTATTAATAGTAGAGTCAAAATACAATAGTGGTAGTCATGTCCTAAGCAATAAAAGCACCTAAGGATGACAACACAAGCCGCCAAAAACTAGTGCAGCTTCTTTTGAACAGCATAGCCCACCGTAGTATCAGAGTAATAAAAGTACCTAAGGATGACAATACGAGCCGCCAAAAACTAGTGCAGCTTCCTTTGAACAACACAGCCCATCTTATTATCATTGTACCCCATCTGTGTGTTAATTGGAGAAGCATGATTAGCCAAATAAGAATAGCATTGACCATGCATCCTCAATGAGCAAGGCACACATAAGGCCGCCTTTGACAAGTTTGCATCAAAATCAAATGAGGCACCCACTAAAGCCCCACAAAGAATTGTAGAACTCAACAATCCATGAAGAGACACATCAAAGATCTATCAAAGCACCCACAGGCCTATACCATTGATAGCACTTATCCCTTATAAATCACTCATCACTATCCAAATGACACTCTGACAAAGCAGTAATTACTGAAAAAAAAAAGTTTAGCGAGACTCATAACCCAAACAAAGGATAGGCCAAGGAATTATGTTCCCTAGATAGTTTAAACATCCTCAAAGAGAGGATGGGCCCTTTAGGTCCCTGACTTGAATAAAGGCTGAAATATTGACCAAAGGGATAGATGCATCACCTCAGAGTCCTGCTACTGCTCTTTACTCCAATTTCTCTCAAAGAGGTAGGGGTAGAAATAATAATAGGGGAGGTTGAGGTGGTAGAACTCAGAACACATCTCAACTTAGGCCTGTTAGTTCATTCTTTGGTATTCTTGGCTTTTCACCTTTAGGATCCACCTCCTCTCAAGCTCTACTACTCAAGGGACAGTAGGCTCCTCCACCAAAATCTATTGTCAAGTTTGTGGCAAACCAAATCACATTGCCTTAAACTGTTGGCATAGATTTGATGGTGTTAACTACCCTTCTGAGCAGTTTGCTCCTAAGCAGGCTCATATGGTTCAGCATGCTACTATTACACCTCAGCAATCTTCTACCACACAGAATTGGATTTTGGATTCAGGGGCTAATACACATGTCACAAATGATGCTGCCCAACTTCAAACATTGTTTCCCTACACTGGTTCTACTTCTGTGGCTGTAGGCAATGGTCAACAACTGCAGATTCAGAGTATGGGAAGTGGTATTGTTTCTACTCCTCATGTTTCTTTCTCTTTATCTGAAATTCTTCTTGTTCCTCAAATTTCTCATAACTTGTTATCAGTTCATAAGTTCATCTCAGATAACAATTGTTCCATTGTTTTTAACTCTAAGGAGGCCCTTATATTGGACAACAATTCTCGTCAGGTCCAGTACAAGATCCCCTGTAACAAAGGTCTCTATTGTCTTCCAAGCTCTTTCAATGTTTCAAGTTCCTTAACTCCTCAAGCATTGTCTTCTGTTACTGTCACAACCAGTCCTGCAGATAGTCTATGGCATCACAAGCTTGGACATCCTTCAGCAAATGCTTCTACTGTGTTGTCTAGGCTATTGAATGTTAGATTACCTACTGCTAGTCTAGACTGTGAAGCTTGTTCTCTTGCTAAAGCACATAAATTGCCCTTTTCTTTGTCAAATTCTATAGCTAATTCTGCATTTGAGCTTGTACATTCAGATATTTGGGGCCTTGCCCCTATACATTCTAATGCAGGTTATAGATTTTATATTATTTTTTTGGATGACTATTCTAGATATGTGTGGCTTTATCCTTTGAAAAAGAAGTTTGATGCTTATCAAGCTTTTCACAGTTTTCATACCATAGTTTCTACTCAGTTTAACACTACTATCAGGATATTTAGAACTGATAATGGTACTGAGTACTTGAGTCATCAGTTTCAAATCTTTCTACAATCCTTAGGTACTATTCATCAAACTAGCTGCCCATATACTCCAGAACAAAATGGTAGAGTGGAAAGAAAACACAGGCACTTAATTGAAACAACACTAGCATTATTACATCAGTCACATCTACCATCTTCTTTCTAGCTTGAAGCTTTAGCTATGGCAAATTTCTTAATTAATAGACTGCCTACACCTATTTTGCATAACAAGTCACCCTTTGAAGTTCTATACAAACAAACTCCAAATTACAATGCCTTTAAAGCATTTGGTTGCCTTTGCTATCCTTGGATAAAACCCTATACTAAACACAAGTTACAAATTAGGTCAACACCTTGTGTTTTTCTGGGTTATTGTAATACTACTAAAGGGTTCAAATGTATGGATTTAGCCACTCATATAGTCTACATATCTAGACATGTTCAGTTCAAAGAAATAGTATTTCCCTATGGTGCCTCTTCTAATCTCACTACAGAAAATTTCTCTACTTCTTTTCTTTCTCATGATTCTCTTTTAGAGAGGCCTGATCCTTCAAAACTTATTACTCTAGTAATACAACCATTTTCATTAACTTCTCCAGAGTTCAATTCTCAGGTGAGCTCTGTCTCATTTTCACAATCACATTCACAGTCTTTTTCAGTTCAGTCTTCTATTCCTAGTATTCCCTCTCCACATACAGAGTCTCCCTTATTTGCACATTTGGAGTCTCTGTCTGATTCTTCTTCCTCTCATTTTGAGTCTACCTCTCCTTCACAGTCACAGTCACAGTCACAATCAACTTCCTCTGACTCATTTTCCAGTCTTGTTCCTCAGTCTGGGCATCCAAGGTTGACCAGGTCCAAAACTGGTTGTCTTCCACCCCCCTTGTATCAACTAAATTGTCTTATTCTCACTCCCACTACTCATAAACCTGTTTCTTATAAGGAGGCAGCTAAGTATAAATGTTGGGCTGAGACACATCAAAGAAGATCTGTCAAAGCACCCATAGGCCTATACCATTGATAGCACTCATCCTTTATAAATCACTCATCACGATCCAAATGACACTCTGACAAAGCAGTAATTACTAAAAAAAAAAAGTTTAGCGGGACTCATAACCCGAATAAAGGATAGGCCAAGGAATTATGTTCCCTAGATGGTTTAGACATCCTCAAAGAGAGGATGGGCCCTCTAGGTCCCTTACTTGATTAAAGGCTGAAATATTGACCAAAGGGATAAAGATCCCCTTTGTACCCACTTTATTGGAATTGGGAGGACACAACAAAAATAAAGGACAAATAAAAACACAGAAGAGTGGAACAAAAATAGAAAAGAAAAAGGAAAAACACAAAAAAAAAACAAAGATGAGGAACAAAACGAGAGAGGGAAAGAAAGAGACAAAGAAAATGAAGAAAGAAAACACACAAAGATTTGGTAAGAAGATCCACCGGTGGTGACCATAGAGAACCACCAGCGGGGATGGAAGAAAACGATAAATAAAACTATTTAGAAACTGAATGTTACCCCCTCTAACCACTAGAGAGAGAATAGACATAAGAAATATAGTATTGGAGGCAATATTATTGGGTTAGTCATATTTGCACTATGAAATTTGATCCATTGGATTGATTATATACGTTATGTATTTTAATGGATTTTAATTACTATTAGACCACAACTTTTCTTGCATTGTCTCTAATATTTATTCAAATTTATAAATTAGTTTTTAGTATTAGAAAAAGTTGTCACTCTCATAATCTATTGAAAAATTTGTCATTCTCATAATCTATTTATATCTATGATACACAGTTTTTCTTAAAAATTGCAAGAATGGTAAAGTGTCCCATCAATTAATTTATTATAAATATATATATATTCATTATTCATTATCTACTATTAATCAAAGTGTAAATTCTAACAAAGTTTAGTTTATGATATGCTCTTACAAATAAATAAACTCAACTTCGTCGTCTAATTTTTAAAATAAAATCAATTCATTGAATCATAAATACGCTTAGTTTTTTTAATCAAATTTGAACCAATAAATACAAAATTTCTTTGATGTTGAGGCACCATCTTTTGAAGTTTTATGTTGATCTCTAACTCTGTTTAAATCTTTAAGTTAGTCTTAAAAGATTGACGTATTTGTAATCCCATACTTGTTTTCGTTGCATTTATATAAAGATAATAATAAACACTATTTCGAATATTTCAATGTTGGAGATTCAAACTATGATTTTTGAAACACTAATAATGGTGTGCTTTGAGACTCATTCTGTTCATTGTCAGAGGTTTGAGTTACTTGGCGTTGCTCATATGTCCGCTTTATTGTTGTTGTGCTGAGGCGAGAGGATGGCCGTTGGTATTACATGTTTAAGCATTGGACTTAAAGGGACCATTCTTTTTTTAAAATGTTTAGACCATCTGTGTTTTTTTAATTTCCTTGGCCCAACCTCTAGCCAGCCTGGTGAGTCTCGTTAAACCCACCATTGTGACAGCTTTTGTTTGTCCTTTAGCATGTACCGCTTCACCGGCATTGTTTTCAGATCATGAGTTTTTTGAATCTTATGCCTCTTGGGTGGCCTAGAATGGGCTATTAGCAATCCATTATGGTGCGTCTGTAAATGCTATTGCAATATGGCTTTCTATGGCTTTTCGGAGGGCAATGATGCGTGTGAGGGCGCTAGATAAATAAGCGACTTTTGTCTTACCATATATTGTATCCGCAGACTCTATCTTTGTATTAGTAGTGTAAATGCAATCTTATATTAATAAAGTCACTCTACTGTCAATCGAATTTTAGGGTACTTGATGTTTTAAGTCTATACTTGTTATTGATCCTTTTATGTATAGTTTTACATTGTTAATAAAAAGTGTCTGTTTTAAACCCAAAAAAAAAAAAAGAAGTTGTTCATGTATTTATTCACCAAAAGAAATACTGATAACTATTTTAGTATTTTAAATTAATACTGGGGACGAAAACAATCAAATTTACCACCTATTAAAGAAGTGGAAAATATTTTCTAAACAAAGGATTGACGATTTCAATTGGTTTCTTCTGAGAATTCACAATAATTCAATAGTTTATTAAGGTGCCAATGACTTGCTTTTTTGGTGCAAGTTTGATGCTGAATGTTTTGTCTGCTTATGCTCTAGTTGTATTTACTTTTTTTAGTTCATTGCATTTCACGACATTTTTTTCTCTCATCACCTTTGGTCAACCCATTTAGGGAATATTCTAATGTGTGCAATATGATTTGATCTTTATACATCCAGTATCATATAAATAAATATATTACATACATAATGAAAGAATTGAAATCAAATTTTATTTTATTAAGTAGATTTCGATATATAAATTTTATGAGGACTTTGTAGATGTTGCCAGGGCTTTTTCTTTTTAGATGGGGTCTTCGTGTGTCATCTGTGTGCCTAAATGTTAATGAAATTGCTAACTGGTTAGGTAAGAATGTTAAACGGGAGACTCTTCCCTCAAATTGGCTTGTGATGCCTCCAGTGGGGTTACTCTATATTCTTTTTTCCTTTTTCTAGTCAGAATTACTCCATGTTCTTAATGTTATGTCTATGTAACTGGTTTGAGATAATTTGTATTATCATTTTATTAATAAAATTATGTAACTCTAATGATAAAAAAAATCATGATTATGGTATATTTACATAAAATTTTTTATGATTTCAAAATTCGTTAGTATCCTCCATGTTATAAAAAAATATTACTAATACTTCTTGTATCATAAAAAATTATTACTAATACTTTGTATACTATAAAAAATGTAGCACAATTATCTCAATAATTGAGCGCTGTGGGCAACATTCTTTATAGTACAATAGATTATTAACGAGTTGTGAATTATAGGTGTGTTTTATGTAAAAATTTGGCAAAACACATGGGCTGAAATATATAATTTGCTTAAAGAAAGGAGAAAATGGTGTCGTAAGAATTTGTATTTTTCCTTTTTTGTTCTTTTCTAAATTTATATTCTTATTTTCTTTATCAGTTGTCAAATAAGAAGTAAGTTACTTAAAAATCACGTATTATTGAAAGTGATGGACAAACGACACAATCGAGCAGTGACTCAACGACCGGAAGGTGGCTGGCCTGTCCTTGCAAACGGCAGATTACTTCACATACAGGTAAACTTAGAGCAGTTGAGTTTCTTAAGTTAGTTATTTCCTTAAAAGTCAAAATATCTGATTAGGGTTTATCTTAGTGTGATCTTACAAGTTTAACTCGTGGATGAGACGTATTGATAGTTTGTTTAGAGTGTGTTCATAACACGAGATTACTTACATTTTTTTAATTAATTTCACAACAAGTGTCTATATTATATTAAGATATGCATGCTAATCTTTATGGACATATTCATTTGTTATTGCTTTTGTCATCAATCAATTGCACTTTATCCCACTTCAAAGGCAAGTTATCCTGGTTACATTATGCATTACAACAACAATAGAAGTGTCTTATTTTGATGATTGAAATTAAGCAACACTACAAATTCATCTATCATTCTATTTACTAGAATCGAGAATTTACTTCTTTTTTTTTTTTTTTTGAAAATTTGAGCGTGTCATGATAAAAAGTCGTTAGTTCTTCTTTCTCGGTAATTAAGTTAGTTTGAATGTGATGGGTCTTACACTCGACTTAATGAAATAAAACAACTGCTCTGACCCCTATTCTGTTGGGTAACATGCCTACTTGGAATAATAGATCTGAATCCTTCAATGCTTAGATCACCAAAGGAAATTGCAAGTGAACCTCAAGCTTCACTATAGTCATGGATATTCAAAAAAAAAAAAAGGGAAATTGTAGCATAGATAAATTACCAGACAATTGCATTAGGAAACATATTTTTACCATGACACTAATAGATTCCCTTCAATCGAACTATTATTATGAGTCTCCAATTCATTCTTCAATTGACATACAATAATATCCTAAACTTCTCCAAAATGCTCGAACTCGCCTTATTTCTTTTGACTATAATTAAGATGAATTCAGACAAATATGACAAATTGAAGAAAAATAATAATAATTTGATTAGAAAATGATGAACTGTTGACCCTTTAGCCGTGACGGCTTGGACAACAACACGTGCCCTTGGGAATCGGGGGCCCCTACTGCAGGTTGGCAAATGGGCCGCGGACGCATGCATTGCTTCTAGCTCAGATTCTAACTTAGAGGCATTTAGAACAAAAATTTGCCAATGACATTTTCAAATAATAATGGAGGGAGAGCATTTACCAGTCCGAGGATGCCAACGAAATTGGGCTGAAGCCCAACCTAAATTAAAACCAACAAATTGGGCTGAAGGCCAACCTTAATTAAAGACGTCATATCCTTATTTAGGCCCAGTTGAACCCCGCTCCCGCATTTACAAACCTGCCGTTTGGACACGAAAGCAACCCTATCCGTAACCCGAAAATGACCCGTTTGGACACAAGAGGCGCTGGATAGTTAGCGTGCGCCGCTGATAAGAAGTTTCCCTACGCATCCCAGCGCACATTAGGGTTCCTCCTTCACTTCACCCTCCAACGAATCAATCAAAATCATCTCTACATACACAATATACAATGTATATATACACACATACGTATGTATATACATATATTATTGTATAAAATATGCGCGCAGCACATACACGTGCAGATGAAGAATATATATATACTCTCTGTAATCTCTGTAAGTTTTTCCATACAACTCTATGTTCTTTCTGCTCTTTTCAATTTAATTTAATTTGATCATAATACTTGCATTGCTTAGCTGCTAATGTATTGTTAAGCTTAGCTGATTGTTTTCAAAAAAGTTATGTTTGTATGATCATATGCAATGTTTTGTAGAAATTGCACGATCAAAGCTGAATTTTTTGCTTGCATTTTCTAATGTGACACTTATATAAAAAGAAAAGTTTCGTTAAGTTTAACCTAAAAGATAATACATGTGTGGCCATTTTGGATAACCTCTTGTTTAATATGTTAGTGATCATAATGCTATAAAAACTGCATTTCTGGGAAATTTTAAATGCAATTCTATGTATTTTTCTTTCATTGGCTGATACGAGTGTTTCTGCGTGTGTGCTTTTGTGCACAGATGTGCGTAAATAGATATTCTGATTCATGATAGGGATACTTCAGATTGATTTGTAGGTTTAGCATGTCTATGAATGAGTATTGGGTATTACTCGGGTTCGTGCTTGTTTAGGGAGTTTGGAGGACGGGAGCGTATATAGATTCTGGCCTAAACTTGGTCTAAATTGGTCCACTGTTAAGTCTATGTGTAAAAGATTGCTTTTTTTTTTTTTCCCTTTGTTTGTTTGGAGAAAAGTTAAAACATAGAGGCCTTCTAGAAGGTTGCTCAATTGGCTGTCTTTGTACTGGAATATTAACCAACATGGCAAGTATGACGAGTTGCCATGTATGGCATGTATACATGTGCTGATATTTCATGTGGTGAGTAGAATCAAACTATGGATATATTGTAACCACTTACTGTTGAAGTCTTATTATAATTGACAGACTGACTATATTGTCTAGTACTTAGTCAAAAGCTAGTATCCTTATTTGCTTTAGTGATTAAAGTTGTAAAAGCATCGTTGCCTTTATAGCTTTAAATGCACATTGTTTAAATTTTTTCTTTTTTTACCACATTGGTTAATACACCCCATAATGTTGAATAGTAGCACTACATTTCCATTATTTCTAGTTTTGTATTCTTTAATTAAGTGTGATTATTTTTCCTTTACTTATTCTCATATCTCATAGGTAGTAACTTATAATGTTCATTATCACCAATCTCAGCATGCTTTTCTGTCAATTTTGACCTTGTCTTCATCATATTTTGTTTTGTAGGAACATGAATTATGTGGTATACATATTGTCAAGTGTTTAGGAGGCTATAATGTCAGAAGAGGCTGAAGAGATGATGGTAGTTTATGGTGACCCCTCAGATCAACGATCTTTATCTTTAGATGATACAAGCAGTGCAGAGGAAACACCAGATGAGACCAGGCTGTCCTTAGATACGACAGATGAGGCCATTCCATATATGGGGCAAAGATTTCCTACACATGATGCTGCTTATGAATTCTATAGTGAATTTGCCAGGAGCTGTGGCTTTTCAATCAGGCGCCATCGCACGGAAGGTAAAGAAGGCATCGGCAAAGGACTTACAAGACGCTACTTTGTCTGCCACCGTGCCGGTAATACTCCTGTCAAGACCTTGAATGATAATAAGCCCCAAAGGAACCGAAAATCCTCTCGTTGTGGATGTCAGGCGTACATGCGGATAAGCAAGACGACTGAATTCGGAGCTCCAGAATGGAGAGTAACTGGTTTTGCAAACCACCATAATCACGAACTTTTAGAGCCTAATCAAGTACGTTTTCTTCCTGCATACCGCACAATATCTGATGCAGACAAGAGCCGGATCCTTATGTTTGCCAAGACAGGAATTTCAGTGCAGCAGATGATGAGGCTGTTGGAGCTCGAGAAGTGTGTGGAGCCTGGGTATTTGCCATTCACAGAGAAGGATGTTAGAAATTTACTTCAGTCATTTAGGAAAGTAGACCCAGAGGATGAGAGCATAGATTTACTTAGGATGTGCAGAAATATAAAGGAGAAAGACCCCAACTTCAAGTATGATTTTACACGTGATTCTAACAACAAATTAGAGAATATTGCTTGGTCATACGCCTCATCCATACAGTCATATGAGATTTTTGGTGACGCAGTGGTATTTGATACAACACATCGTTTGAATGCGTTTGATATGCCCCTTGGAATATGGGTAGGGATGAATAATTATGGTATGCCTTGCTTCTTCGGTTGTGTGCTTCTAAGAGAGGAAAACTTGAAGTCTTTCTCATGGGCTTTGAAGGTAAAAGTCATTCTCATTTGCTTAAGGTAAAGGAGTGGAAATATAAATATGTAATGTGTATCATGCATCTGCCTTTAGACCTTTTTTGGCCATACAACCAACACAGAATCTTATTTATTCAACTTTTTATCAGGCTGCTTTACAATAAATGAAACAATTAATTATAAATTAATCAGGATAGACACAGTTAATTGGGTGGTATACAGGTTGGACTTATGACGATTTACTCTCCTTTGCTTTTAATGTAAAAGGTATTTTTGAGCTTCATGAATGGGAAGGCTCCACAGACAATTTTAACTGACCAGAATATGTGCCTAAAGGAAGCAATAGCATTGGAGATGCCTACCACCAAACATGCGCTATGCATCTGGCTTATAGTCACAAAGTTCCCGTCTTGGTTTAATGCTGTTCTTGGTGAACGCTATAACGAGTGGAAAGCTGAGTTTTATCGGCTCTATAATCTGGAAGTAATGGAGGATTTTGACTTGGGTTGGAGAGACATGGTGAATTGCTTTGGGTTGCACACTAACAGGCATATAGCTAGTCTATTTTCGTTGCGGTCACTTTGGGCACTACCATACTTGAGAAGCCATTTTTTTGCTGGAATGACTACACCTGGCCACTCGAAGTCAATCAATGCTTTTATTCAACGGTTTTTGAGTGCACAAACACGTCTAGCACATTTTGTTGAACAAGTATGTTCTCTATCCTTGTTGCTTCTAGTATTGGACACACCGACGTACATATATTTATACATTTGTTTATTTGTATTGTTCCTTGTGCTATTGTTGTTTGAAAGTATTGTAGGCTTTTCCAAGTTCTCTTAGTTTACCAACTGATGTAAAAGTTAAAGCACTACTTTGTTTGGCCATAATTTTGCTTTAAAGATGGTGCAAATTGCTAACAAGTTTGCCAGTCACATTTGAACTTATCTTCATCTGGTTATATCCTTGTAGGGATACATAAAAATCTCATGTGAGTCTTTGAATTTGGTAAGCGATTTTACATTCAGTAGCTCGTATTTGTGTTGTTGTTACTCGGTGTCTTTGTATGTCATACTTAGCTCACAGCCTAGTGTAGATTAGTGAAGCAATTACCTGGCTGATTGAGTAGGTAGGTAGTTAGATAGCTAGTGGTTGAGTTGGTTATGTAACTAACCTGAACAGAATCTCCTAGGTTCATGTAACCAAACTCAAAAAATGAAGATCTGTAATCACAAATCAATCAATGCAAATCAGTTCTCTTCTCTCGAAATCTCTCTATTTTTCTTCTCTCTCTCTCTCAATATCTTCATGGTTAAATGGAGTTTTAGCATCCTTTTTCTCTTTAATCTTCATGTTGATGTGGGTCAAATGTCAGTAATGTAGACTTCTCGCAGACCTCCTTACTTTCCTAGAGAAAGTTGGTAGGAACCCCAGGTACTTATTACTCCAAAGATTGACCTTTAAAGAGTAGGAACTAATTGAGTAGCTTCAAAAAGAAGGTGGCAGCTAATGGGCAAGGAAGTTGGTGATAGAGAACACATAGGTCTGAAGTATATGCTTCTTTGACAGTTTATTAAATTTAAAAGTGCAAAATGGAATTAAAGGAGGAGGATATTCCTCTATCCTCCCGAGGTAAGTTTTTAAAATTTTTTCTCCTAGAACATGATACAATTTTGATCACTTAAAATTGAGCAGTTTGACCTTTTTAATCTTGTTTAGCTTTCGTCAGTTTGAATGACTTATGATCACACGTACAAACCAATTGTAAATGGGAGCTAATCTGGATTTTGCTGAATCAGACTATTTGCATATGAAGCTATCAATGTTAATAGTCCGAGGCCAAGCAAAAAAGGATAATATTATTATTTTGTCATTGGGATACCCAAAGCTAAGAGAAATGGGTAAAAATCTGATAATTTCCTTTACAGTAAGTTTTGATTAGTCTAGATGGTTTATATAAAATGGGTTCTAGCAATACATAGATCATTCTTGTTGGCCTGTTGACCTGGATTTTGCACAATCAGGTTGCTGTCGCTGTGGATTTTAAAGACCAGGCAGGGGAACAGCAAACCATGCAACAGAATCTTCAAAACATATGCCTGAAAACAGGGGCTCCCATGGAATCTCATGCTGCTGCCGTTCTCACGCCTTATGCCTTTTCTAAGCTTCAGGAACAACTCGTTTTGGCTGCCCACTATGCATCGTTTCAGATGGAAGATGGGTTCCTCGTTAGACACCACACAGAACTTGAGGGAGGGCGGAAGGTATATTGGGTTCCCCGTGAAGGCATTCTGAGTTGCAGCTGTCATCAGTTTGAATTCTCTGGAATTCTTTGTAGGCATGCACTTAGAGTTCTCTCAACTGGGAACTGCTTCCAGATACCAGAAAGGTATCTTCCCCTTCGCTGGCGCAGAATTAGCACGCATTCTACCAGACCCCATCAGACTACTACAAATGATCATGCAGAAAGGGTTCAGTTGTTGCAGAGTATGGTATCATCTCTGATAACAGAAGCTGCAAAGTCAAAGGAACGGCTTGATATTGCAACAGAGCAAGTCTCCATCCTCTTATCTCGTATAAGAGAGCAACCGATTGGTTCACAGAGTATGAGAATGCTCCCCTCAACTCATAGAACACTTTGACTTGGAAGACGAATCCAGGGTACAACCACGACATTCTTGTAAAAAGCTGATAGAATTAAACCACTAAACAATAGAGTTGCGACTGCGAATTGGAGGTCAATTGCGAGATTCACGCACAAGGCTGATACACCTAGTGGAAGAATGTTAAAATTGGGGACAGCAAATCAGATATACCGATAAGGCCTTGTTTCTGTAAAGAATAGGGTATGCAGCCGGCCAGCTATATTCTCTCCCACGATATTTTTCTGTTCCATTGAGTCAGAAGCTCACACTTTGTCTTTCTCAGACAAGCACCTAACAGGAAAGATGTAACAAGTCTGATATGTAATCTATTCAAGAGAAAGAAAATCCTCGTTTTACTGTGAAATGAATATCGCAATGTAGGAAAATCTTTCTGGAGTCATGATTGTTCTTTTGTGTCTGACGGCGTCAGGACCAATTAGTCTGTCCGAAGAGCCAACTTGGTAAGTCTCATTTTCTTTTGCTTACTCCGATGGCAGGACAACAAAAGATTCGAATTATTTGTCACAGTTAAGATCTTTCTTGAATAATGTCACTGTTAGATCTTTCTTACGACATTATACATTATGAGGGTACTCGAATATTGCGTAGATTACTTGAGACAGAATTTTCAAGCATCTCATTGGCAACCACTGTCATGCAGTCATAATCAACCATTACTGTTTTAAAGACGTCTCTCTACTTTCAGTGCAACAAACCATAGTCATAAAACACAGCGGACCACATAGCGGATCAAAGACAATATGCTCCATGAAGGTCCTCTTCATCGGTAAAGGAGATTTATAGTATGACTGACGTTTAAACATCATAGTATCAATGCACATGATGCTTCTTTCTGAGACTTCAAGGTTTCTTCCAAACTAGCCACTAAACAAAAACCGAAATGGCTACCAGTTCAACATTCAATTTGTGAAATTTCATATGAACATAAGGGCTACCGGAGAAAGAAAGAAGCAAAAAAGATATCACTCCTTGGAGGTAGAATTCAGCTAGAGAGCAGGACTCAGTTTATCCAGCAACAACCCCTGCCTCATGATTCTTTCTAAATCGTTTTTCAGCCAAAAAGACCTAGCACTTGAGAGTACTTGCAAATGCTGGATTCTGCAAGTAATTCTGCAGTTCATCCTCCTGGAAAAGCTAGCTTGATGGCATCAGTCAACCAGATTGCACTATCTTCACATTGGTTTTCTTTCCAAACTTTAACTTTAATCGCGTAGGAACTAGACTCGCTCCACCTTTTAAGCAGGGATAATGAATATTTTGCTGTCTTATCTCCGTCTGTGCCTGATATATGCCATACGCTGCTATTTGGGTCTTCAGGGTTCTGCTTGTTAACAATGATCCTGGATATGTTATCACTATCATCGCTGCTCAAGTTATTTGACTCAGCTATCACTGCTGCTTGGTCCTTTGGAGTTGCCTTTTCAACATTTGTCCCTAGATTTCGTTTTGTCCCAGCTACGTAAGTACATATATCCGCTTCACTCTGCAATGTTATATTACTTTGGTTTTCAGGACTAGGACCATGAAACTGCTCTGGCTGTTCCTCATTGCATGACCTTATGACGTTTTGATCTTCTTCTGAAAGAGAAAGTTGAGACTCTTTATGAAGCAGGGCACTGTTTTGGCCTTCAAGAAAAAGAGAACATGACATCAAGAAAACAACACAATTTGATGAAAAGAATCAGTTGAATGTCTGTATAATCCAGAATGTCCATTGATGACAATAGATAAAACGATTGATTCATAATATAGCAAGTAGCAGCCGATTGTATAAAGCCTACTTATATTATAAATAAGATGATTTCAGGGTCTTTTTAAGCATAATGTTAGTTTTAATGACAAAAGAGAATCAGAAACCCAAATCTTGAAGCAACTGGTTTATATATTGGGAAAAAGTCATGATTAGATTAACATAACTAGATTATAGGAACTTTCCCAGGTTGAGCTATTCAAGACATTATTTTGCGTAGCGGACTGAGAAGTGCAATGGTTTGTCCAAAAGGAAACCGGAATTAGCCAATTAAGTAGCTTAGTTTACCTGAGATGATGGCTTCAAACCAAAATTAAAACCATCTGCTTGTACATCTATCTCCACTCTTCTTTTGAGAAAGTAGCTTTTCACAAATCACAGTGGAAGGATAATTCTTGATAACCAGAACTATTTAAACATTCACACTTGTTAAAATTCTAAAAGTTCAAATTACCTGATGAACTTCGATTGCCTTCCCATGTATCATCAGAAACTGAAAACAGAGTTGATATTGGAGAGCGTCCCTGATCGTTTTCATCCTCAATATCCTCATAAACAGGTTCTGACTCCACTACTTCTGGAATCACTCTGGGGATGTTGCCTAACAGTCGTTCCTGTTCTGCCGATGTTTGTAGCAGCTGTTTCCTCTCCATGTACCCAAAAAGCGTAAAAAGGTGATGGTCAAGGACACAATATGCTTTTTTGTGGCATAGTCAGGTCAGCTCATAATCTCCAAGAGAAACAAAGGATCCCTGTCCAAACTTAATATTTATAGGATGTATCACCATTTTATCAAGGCAATATTGCATTAGACCTCTAACGTACTAATGGTAAGACACAAATGTGGAGATATCATATCAAGAATATGCTTATACAAGTAATGTTTTAGTGATAAGTATGCTTATACAAGTAATGCTTTATCAGCATTTCCCTGTTCTGCAGTAAGATGTTTGGATGTAAGCTGGATTACTCTGCAAGGAGCCAAACAGGCATATGGCCTTCCAGCCATTTGACCTCTCTTTTCTCATTACCAATCCAGAAAAGGTACATATTGATGGTACTGTCAATAAAAAGAATGGACTCTCTTCCTATTCATTATACAAATTCCATTATATGGCATAATATAAGTAATTACCAGTGTAAACTGATCTTGTCGAAAATCTCCTAAATACATCACAAAAAGGATATTCTCGCCTCCATCCTTTCTCATTTGCTCGATCAATGAGCCTTTGCAATAAATCCAGCTCTCGGGAAATCCACTAAGACAGATAGCAATCAAAGCATTAACTTAAATACGATAAGATGTGAAATATGACAAGACATGAAAGGACCAAAAGTATGATGATATATAAAATGAGGTTCAAATCCAAAATATATACATAGATTCACACATATTTGTTAAGTAATATAGGTAAGGGTTCATCCGAGTCATAAATTTGGATAGATTGATGTCTTATTTGCCATCATTCATCTTCTTAACAATTAAAAGAAAAAAAAAGGATGAACAAAAATCCTTCATCTTATTATATCTCTCCTTGTGCAGTTGACTATCTTCCTATAAATCTAAGAGAAAGAACACATTATTAATTTAATCGTTAATCAAAAGCCAAATGAAATTATTTGTGACAATAGTGCAAGTCAAAGCACTTGAGGCTAGTCATTAATTTTATGAGACCTGTTGAGTATTCATCTCCAGCTATCTGCTTCTCTCCCATCTTTCTTTCAAGCTGTGGGGCAAATTTTATGGCATGTTATCATGAATGACAGTGTTAACTATGGACAATTACATATTGGCAACACTTCCATGATTATGTATCATATGATAATGTATCATCATATGCTACAAGTACTAGACAAGATGAAGAGAATACATGTTTCGTTATATCCTTGTGCAAATTTCTAGCCATCCGTTCAAGCTCAACCTGCAAAAGACATTGTTTTAAGATTTATTCGGAATGCAAGTGAATGGTTATAATATGGAAGATGTATGCTATACAACACTGAGATGAAAATTTAATTTCCTCTGCATGGGATGTATGCTAACAGATTCAATGCATGAGATCTTATAGAAAGGGAGGGGAGATGCCTGACAGATTAAATCATTTGTCAATTTTTAATGATCTGTGGTCGGAAAAGATAATTAGTCAATTAGATAATTACATATCTGGACCATATGAGAGAACAAAATTAGACATGGCTCACAAGCGTCAATTATGAGCGCAAGGATAAATCTATCGACAAATGTCACAATCTGACATTTATCTTAAAATCGGTGACTCCTTTTCCGTAGGGCTTTCAAGGACTTCGAAGTCTAGATAAATAAGTGAAGCTTAAATCTTGATATCATAATCAATAAGCATTTCAACTTCTGACTCATCAAGATACGCACAAATCAACAACTCTTTCTCCTCGAATCACAAACTGCCGTGGAACTCTAAGGGTTGGAGTTATATTCAGCATCCAGTATTGCAAAACTCATACTAACAAGCAAAAACAACCAAATATGGATCAATAACTTTCAGGAAGATCCCACTTAGAGCTGATTTATCGGACTCCTTAAATATCCCTTGTTCACGTGTTGCATCACTAATGCAATATCTGATTATATATTGTAGAAAGAGAGAAAGAGGAGAGAGAAAATATCTTTTTCATTATGTCAATCTATTACAAATGATTGAGTACAAGTTCTATTTATAGATGCTAAGCTATAAGTTGCCAACTACCTATAACAGACTGCCACAACTAGGCAGTTACCAGCTGTCCCACTACTTACTGCCAGCTATCTTTATCAGTTGAATACATATTACATACTTATACATTACAAAGCTTAGCCTATCTATATATATTGTCAACCCCCCTCAAACTGAGCTTGGGTAACAACCAAGGGCAGTTTGCCTCTAAGATAGCTAAATTGTTGATGAGTAAGAGCTATTGTGAATAAATCAGCAATTTGCTCCTGAGAAGGTATATAGGCCAGCTTGAGAAGTTGATTCACCACTTGCTCTCTTAAGAAGTGATAGTCAATCTCTATGTGCTTTGTCCTAGCATGGAAAATTGGATTAGCTGCCAGAGCCATAGCAGACTGATTGTCACAATAGAGGACTGCGGTGGAAATAGAAATACCAAGATCTTGCAGTAAATATGTTAACCATTTCATTTTAGTTGCTGCCAAAGCCATAGCTCTATATTCTGCCTCTGTGGAGCTTCTTGCTACTGTGTGTTGCTTCTTGGAAGTCCAGGAGATAAGATTAGGTCCTAGAAATATGGTATAACCAGATGTAGATCTCCTATCCACAGGGTCAGAAGCCCAGTCTGAATCAGTGTAACCACAGAGTGCAAAATCTCCTACAGTGAACTGAATACCCTGCCATAGAGTGCCTTGAACATATCTCAAACATCTCTTGAGACTAGCAAAGTCGGCCTGAGTAGGAGCATGCATTTTCTGACATAAAGAGTTAACAGAAAATTGTAGATCTGGCCTGGTAACTGTCAAATACTGTAATGCTCCTACTAAACTCCTAAACAAAGTTGGATCATAGTAGGGTAATACAGCATCTGCAGCTTTGGAAGATTAACTTATTGTTGGAACTTGAGCAGGACATTGACCATGCCAGCTTTCTTTAATAGATCTAGAGCATACTTGTGTTGATGAAGAAGCAAAGTATGCTCTGTCCTGGCTACTTCTAGACCCAAAAAATATGATAGATCTCCCAGATCTTTCATGGCAAATTGATGACCCATAGCCTGAATCAAAGTAGTAATATAAGATGAAGAGCTCCCTGTGATTATAATATCATCAACATAGATCAACATGATGGTGAAATCCTAAGAGGATTTGTGAATAAAAAAGGAAGTATCAGCGTTGCTATTAATAAAACCTTCTTGAAGCAGGAACTGAGATAGCCTTTGAAACCAGGCCCTAGGGGCCTGTTTAAGCCCATAGAGTGACTTGTCGAGATGACAGACTAATATAGGATTTGCAGGATCAACAAATCCTGTAGGCTGAACCATATACACAGTTTCTTCAAGAGTACCATGTAAAAAGGCATTGGAAACATCTAATTGTTTTAACTGCCAATTATAGTGCAAGGCCAAAGAAAGCACAATCCTCACAGTTTGAGCCTTAACTACAGGACTAAAGGTCTCTGTATAATCAATCCCAGCTTCTTGAAGATAGCCTTTAGCAACTAATCTTGCCTTGTACCTGGAAACAGTTCCATCTGCATTCCTCTTTATTCTGAATACCCATTTATTACCTATTGGAGTTCTGTCAGGTGGAAGAGGAACCAAGGTCCATGTACATACAGATATATGGGGACCTGCTCCCTTTTCTTCCAATACTAACAGCTGGTAACTGCCTAGTAGTGGCAGTCTGTTATAGGTAGTTAGCAACTTATAGCTTAGCATCTATAAATAGAACTTGTACTCAATCATTTGTAATAAATTGACATAATGAAAAAGATATTTTCTCTCTCCTCTTTCTCTCTTTCTACATGGTATCAGAGCAGGTGTATTCTGGACCTGTTCATTTGCTTCTCAAGCTACGCTTCAATGGCGGCCTGATACACAAATCATTTCTAAGCTTCTAGAATTGCTTTGAGCTACAAGATTACAAGGTGCGACAAGAGTTTTCTGGTTTTTTAAGCTCAATTTTTTTTTGTTTTCTCTCTCTTCGATACTTTTCTCTCTCTTAAAATTCTAGGGTTTTTTTTTTCCTTCTTAATTCACCATTGTTGGAGCTTCAAATCAATTCAAAACTACTAAATAATCATTTGCCCAATCCATTCTCAGCTTCGCCTGTGTTCGCAAATCTAATACCTCAGTTTCTAGGGTTTTATCTCTAGCATTGCTCTCTCTTCAGCATTTTTTAGTGAAATCACTTCTTCAATCAATTTCCAATGGCTGTTAACTCAGATTTGCCATTTGAACTAAAGAATTTACTTCAAAATTATACAGCCTTTACTCCAATCAAATTGGATAACACAAATTACATCATGTGGAAGACACAAATAGAGGCTCTATTTCGTGCTAACAAGCTCCTGGATCATATTAGTGGCAAGAAAATCTGTCCTCCACAGTTTATTACTGCTCCAGATGGTACAAAACTGGATAATCCTGCCTATATCACTTGGTCTACTATTGATGAACATTTACGACCTTGTCTCCTAGCCTCTCTTTCTTCATCTGTCTATCCACAAGTTTATCATCTTACCACCAATTCTGCTATTTGGAACACTTTAGCTACTAGGTTCAACTCCCTCAGTAGAACTCATGTTCAGCACCTGAAGTTGCAACTTCATAATCTCTCTAAAGGAACTCTCACAATGCATGCTTACTTGGATCATGCAAAGTCACTGTGTGACCAGTTATCTGCTGCAGCAGTGGCAACTACTAATGATGATTTGGCATACTATATTCTCAAGGGATTGCCTTCTCAATATGACTGTATCAGATCTTCTCTTAGAGTCAGATCAACACCAGTCACTCTACCAGAACTTACAAATATTCTAGTTGCAGAGGAGCTGCATCTTCAAACATTATCTTCCTTGCAAATTTCCAACTCCAGTGAGGTCCATACTACTATAAATACTTCTTCCACTCAAACCAATGCATCCTTCAGAGGCAAAGGTAGCAGAGCTCACTTAGACAAAGTACTGGCAGAGGCAATCCACAAGCTTCAAGCATTCTAGGAGCATATCCTTCAGCACCTGTCTCAGGGCAAACTCAATTCCACAACTCTAGCTCTCAGACAACATCAAAATTGTTTTGCCAAATATGTGAAAAACCAAATCACTGTGCCTTAGAGTGTTGGCACAGGTTGGACACAGAAATTACTACAAAGGCAAGCCACAAAAGCAAGCTATGACTGCTCAAACTGGAGTCTCTACTCAGCGAACTGAGTGGGTGTTGGATAGTGGAGCAAATGCCCATGTCACTTCTAGTATGGCTTCCTTTCACTCTGCTCAACCTTACAATGGTCAGGAAACTATGACTGTGGGCAGTGGTCAAACTCTGCCAATTCATCACATTAGTAATGCCACCCTTAATACTCTTTCTTCTTCATTTCATTTGTCCAATCTCTTGCATGTACCTCAAATCTCATCTAATTTGCTCTCTGTGCACCAACTAACAAAGGACAATAATTGTACTTTGATGTTTGATGCTAAGGGAGTTACAATTCTGGACAATTCCACTCATAAGGTTCTGCTTCAAGCCCCATGTAAGGAGGGTCTCTATTCTCTCACAGCTGAGGCTACTCCATTCTTTGCTCAGTCCACTCCCTACACATGTTTCACAACCTCTGCTGCTAAGAACTCTGCTCAATTATGGCATGCAAGGCTTGGACACCCCTCCAGTTCTATAGTTCATCAAGTCACTTCCCATCTAGGGATTTCTGTATCGAAAATAACAGAGCATTGTGCAGCCTGTGCAACTTCAAAAGCACATAGGCTTCCCTTTCCTGTGTCCCATAGTTCTTCTACCATACCTTTTCAACTTGTACATACAGATATATGGGGACCTGCCCCCTTTTCTTCCAATAAGGGTTACAAATACTATGTACTTTTTCTTGATGACTTTTCTAGATATTGTTGGTTGTATCCTTTGAAATCTAAATCTGAAACTTATGATGTTTTTCTCAGTTTTAGTACATTTGTTTCCACTCAATTTCAAG
Source organism: Cordia subcordata (assembly GCA_028554755.1). Taxonomy (NCBI): domain Eukaryota; kingdom Viridiplantae; phylum Streptophyta; class Magnoliopsida; order Boraginales; family Cordiaceae; genus Cordia; species Cordia subcordata. Next base: position 3,700,492 of record JAPTOF010000013.1, on the reverse strand, counting down.
CTAAAATTCAAGTGCTTAGATCAGATAATGGGACTGAGTTTGTTAATACTAAATTTGCTATTCTTTTACAAAGAATGGGTACTATTCACCAAACTTCTTGTCCTTATACTCCCCAACAAAATGGAAAGGTTGAAAGAAAACATAGGCATCTCATTGAAACTACTTTGGCTCTTCTTCATCAGGCTGCACTTCCATCTTTTCTTTGGATGGAAGCATTGGCAGCTGCCAATTACCTCATAAATAAGATGCCTACACCAGTACTGAACAATGAGTGTCCCTTTTTTAGACTATTTGGAAAATATCCTGATTATTCTTTTCTCAAAGTTTATGGATGTCTTTGTTTTCCATGGCTTAAACCATACACTAAAAATAAACTTGAGCCTAGGTCTAAACCATGTGAATTCATAGGTTACTGTCCCTCTACCAAAGGGTGTAAATGTCTTGATCCTTCATCTAATCAGGTGTTTATATCAAGGCATGTAACATTTGTTGAAGATCAGTTCCCATATATCACTCAGTCCCATTCTCCTCTTAGCACTATATCTTCCTCCACATCTTCCTCAACATCAGTGGTTATTCCTCAATTTTCCACTTTAGCCACTATTTCACCTTCTGTCTCTTCAGAGACATCTCCATCTATTAATTCTACAGATCATGTGTTTTCTCCTGATAATATTCCTATAGATTTGTCTACTCCTATCACTTTTGCACCCTCTCAGTCTTCCAATACTACTCACATGTCTAATATCAATGTAGTCAGTTCTCAGGATACCTTTGCAGAGGATTCATCGACACAGTCTTCTAGCTCTGATACCATGTAGAAAGAGAGAAAGAGGAGAGAGAAAATATCTTTTTCATTATGTCAATCTATTACAAATGATTGAGCACAAGTTCTATTTATAGATGCTAAGCTATAAGTTGCTAACTACCTATAACAGACTGCCACTACTAGGCAGCAACCAGCTGTCCCACTACTTACTACCAGCTGTCTCTATCAGTTGAATACATATTACACACTTATACATTACAAAGCTTAGCCTATCTATATATATTGTCATATATCTTTCACCATTAATGGTCATAGGCTATGTAATGGCCCCATCAAATCTGAAAACAAGACAGCAAGCAAAGAAGTTCTGTAGCTGCAAATGAAGCAGTTAACTGTTGACTACCAACACTTAAAAAGAAAAGAAAAAGGGGGGAGTAATCTGAGACACTAGTGGAAAATAGTTAAACAAGGGATCAAGGAATACATTGCCATCTACTTCATCCAATCATAAGACATTTTCCATTTCCAGCATCTGAGTGAAAGGTGGCACTAAAACAGTGTCTATAATAGGATTTAACATCATGAGACGTAAGGAATTTAATCATTTTCCAGTAGGTTCCGTCACACTCCAAATCCACCAAGGTGAACCCGGGACCGCGATGGCAGCGAGCCTAAGAAGTTTACTCCACCTAAACCAAAGGCTCTAAAACAAAATATCATAAACTAAAGCATCCCACAAATACTTCCATCAGAGCACTATAAACCATCAATATTAATTATTTTACTAAGTTAAAAACTATATAAATACATATTCTACTAAGAAATCAAGACTATAAGATACACGTTAGGTTCTCTCTCCAAAAATCCCTGACCACCCCTTGAGAGGCAATAAAAGCACAAGCAAAGAAAGCCTCAGTGAGCTAGATACCGAAGTTAGGCTTGGGGTAGTCCCACACAACATGCAGGACTAACCATTGCACAATTTACATAAAAATCAAGGGAGACAAGATTAGGATAGAGTACGTAACCAACAACTCAAACCCAACAATCATGTTCAAAGCACAACTCAGTTTCATATCACTCATACAATTCATAACCTATAAACGAAAACATCCCACATTGTTTCACAAAAAACCCCCTAGAGCCATGATACATAATGTACTTCCACACTAGACACATATCATATTAGGCCTAGCAATGCGTGATGTGTTATGCGAGTATGGCGTGAAACTATATATTTTTATATCAAGGTATGTAGTATTTGTGAGATCAAATGTGATATGCTTGTATAAAGGTTATGAATGACGTAACAAGATTTGTTATGAGATCGAGTTGTGCCGTGTACACGATTGGTTCGTCAGAGATATAGTTTGACATGTCCTATTCAGCTTTGTATTTTATATATGTATACTATGTCATGATTAGTTCTGCAGTTTTTTTCCCTGGACTACCCCGAGCCTAACTTTGGGTGTCTAGCTTACTCAGCTTTGGAGTTCATGCCTTTATCTGCTTTGTAAGGGTGGTCAAGGAATCCAAGAGGGGACCCCTTCCTCAGAACCAGTTTACTGTATTTCTACAGCTTTGGTTTCTTGGTAGGATGTGTTTATATGATTTTGAACCTTGTAATTAATTGCTTTAATGGTTATAAAGCTCTGATGGAACGTTCCTGTGAGTTTGAGTTTTTTTGTAGTGTGTTTGGGAGCCTTGCAAACTTAGGAGGAGAAGTCTTCTTAGGCTCGCAATGATCACTGCCCCGGGTTTGCCTGGGCGGCAGATTTGGAAGCGTGACAGGTTGAATATCAGATAAATGAAAAGCAAAAACTGCTGCAAATTCATGTAATCACTCACCACTCTAGGCTTCTTAACCAGTCCAGCTTTTACTCTACTTCTTAGATCTTCACATTCTTCCTGCAACAAAAGTGTCACAATATCAGGAATTGATGACAGAGAAAGAATCCTCAAATATATATCTTGGTACAAGATTCAAATCCAATAAGAACATGACGGAACTAAGCATCCTTTGTGATCTTTATGCATCCAAAAAGGCCAGCACAAGCACAGTGCCAGAACGTCGTCTTTCTTCATTTGAAACACACACAAGTTCCCAAGTGTGCAGGCCTTTCTTAGATGTATATAGCAAAACTCTAAACCCCAATTTCTTTTCAGGGAGACTATTTCCAACCACCCCCCCCCCCCCCAAGCCCAGGGAGGTGTTTATGCCAAACAATTGAAGAAAGTGAGAGAGAGAGGGCCATGAGCACAGCATGTCAATGATCCTACCTCTGTGAAGTCATCATTTGATAGCATACTCATGTCAATTTCTTTTGGCATTTCTGACACTAGAAGAAGCAGCTCGGCATTTTCTGCACCAATAGAAACCTTCTTCATGCCTGAGAATACAAGTTAATAAGAATGTCAGTCATTAGAGAAGAACAAATAGCCAATATTACATTGGATGAGAGTTAGATTTCCATGTAATTCTCTATTAGTCATGGCTATAAAAATCCTTAATATAGAAAAAAGCAATGATGAATACTTTATCAGATGTAGCTTAACATTAAACACAAAGAAAAGTCACTCTCACATGTTCAAGCAGCATGAATATGTGCATCTTCCGAAAGGACTGCAGGGTTATCTCTAAACGAGCATTTAATATCCTAAATACTGATCTGATTTTGCAGTTAGCAGTTCTCTGGTAAATGCTTTTAGCTTTGGTTTATTTCCAGGAAGGATGTTACAGGACTTTCATTCTGTTGGAATTGCAAGATACAATATCTAATTCAATGCTGCTAGCTTACAAGAAAGAAGTACTTATGAAAAAGTGATACGTATTATTCACCTGTAACTTGCATGAGCTGATGAGAGTTTTTCTGGAAAGCGTCATATGGATCAGCTTTGACTCGAATAAAGCTTCCAGTTACCTTGTCTCCAAGTGATTCAGGTTTCTTGCACAGCTCATATACCAAACTCTTCTTCAAATAAACGAGCTTAATGTTTTCAGTAACAATAGCAGCAAATTCGCTTTGAGTTACACTGGATGCCCTCTCATGTTTAGGGGATTCTTCCTCCATTTTCTTTACCGTCTGCCTCTTACAAGCCACCAGTCTGTCTTCATCCTCCTGTGAACTGTATTCAACCTCATCTTCCTCCGACTCTTCCTGATTTTCCGCAAAATGGGCTTCTAAAAGGTTTTTTATGCTATTTTTGTTCACAATTTTCCTCCCCAAAAGAGATCGTAGACTTGCATCACATATAATCTTTCTCTTTTTCTTCGGGTGAAAGAGCTTATGCTCTCGAACATACTCAGCTATTATGTTAGTTACCTCCTGTTGTGTCAACTTTTGACTTGTATCTTTACCAATAGAACTGAGAAACTGTATAAGAGACATTGAACCCCAACCAACAAATAACTTCTTACATGATGTTCTCTTTCTTTCATTCAAAGATTGCTTCCTCTTGGACCCCTTCTTTCTATGCCATGAATCTTGTGCATCCGAATCATCCATGCTCTCATAATCAGAGACCGAATCATTGTCTTCATCTTCATCATATGCATCTGAGTCAGAGTTGTGAGGATAGTTCAGACCCTTCCTTAGTCGACATTTTGCTGCACAGAGAACTTTTATATTTAGACCAATTTTCTCTTTAATTATCTCATAATATTCCTTGAACAGGCCCTCGTATGTTTCTCGATTTTTAAGGTCCACAGTCTCCTACCAAAGCACATTGAACAATGAAGTAAATTAGTAATCCAGAATGGTAATAAATCAACGAGAAAAGGAAGCAGGAGAAGAGGCAAAAAGTTTTCATCCATGTGCATGCTTAGGATACACTAACAGTGGCAGCTTTTGATGACCAAAACCGCAACAGCAAGATCTATGTGAGGGAAAGATCAGATATTCTAACAAGGTTCAAAGAGAACTAGGTTAATAGATCTCTTTTGGTAGAGTTAGAATTACGCTTGCATGGAAGCAAATACCAAATATAGGTAAAATAATCCAAGGTGCCATAGCAAGAGCAGATTTATGTAAAATTGAAGGGAGTAGAGAGGTACTTCAAACTCACCAAAAATGAACAACTTGATTATTTTCCTCACTTAAATCAACACCATACAGAAAATCCCCATCTAACCATTGAAATCTTCCTTTTTTTTCCTCTGAGGAGGTCTGTATACTTTCTTTTCATCTTCACAGCAATTTCTTTCTCCTGTTCTGCCTTTAGGAAGGGAGAAGAAATTCTACCTATCCCACTAGGATGATGGCACAATACCAAAAACTAGCCTAATTGGTTAAATAAATAAATTTACTCATACAAATCTACTCAAAAGCTTGGAAATGGAACATGCTATGCATGTTGTATTACAAAAAGAATAAGTTTCAGATTGTCTACGCACAGTATCAGGTGTATTGTTAAGATATACAACCTAAACTTATACTCAATATATGTACTTATTGTGCAGGATAACTGTCGGAACTATGTCTCAAATTGTTAGGAAGTTAAGTAATGTTTAGAAAACATTCCATTATTCTCCCCTCTTGTTGGAAGCGGATAGGGTTTTCAGGTGTGTGAGAACCCTCAAATCTTTTTTCCTTTCTCGACAAGTGAAAGAAAGGTTTTATTGGTGAGCTGTAAAAGCTTGCAAGTGGCATATAAGAGCCCTGACATTGCCTAGGATACACCAATAAATGCTTTTAATAAGTTCCAGATTAGAAATAAACTGTCTAGATTGTGCACATTAATTCACATTAAGAGATCAGACACTTGAGCCATAGAAATCTTTCCTTTTAGCCCTCTTTTCAAAACATAAGCTTATCTAGAGAGTGTGTAAGATACATGCAGAGGAGTTGCTACCAGTATACCCCATTTTTATTTTATTTATTTTTCTTCATCCATAAACTCCAGCTAGGAGAACCTGAATTTTCAAGCCCAGCTACCTCGCAGTCTAGAATAATGGTTTATACATGCTTGCACCTATTAAAGAGCCAAGATACAACAGTACATGAAATTTCCAATTTTACCCATTCTTACCAATTCAAGAGGAAATTGGACATAATTTCTGAAATGGTGAACGGCAGTTCCTGAAAAGTTTATCTCCACATCTCAATTTCTAAATGGTGAAATGCTAAAAAAAGTTGGATAGCTCTCATAGGTATTCTCTGTAGGACCACTGACGAAGATAATTACTTCAATAATTTCTAATTGGCATGGAAATTGGTGAGCTACTTAATGCCCCTTAAGACCCTAAACTTTGCCAAACAGATAAAAGCAATAGACCTACAACATCATCTTGACCTGCTAATCAGGACATAACTCCTTTTATTATTCACATTGGTAATTTAATAATTTTTTATTCAACTTAGGATTTTGGATTCTACGAAAGTTGCTTCCTTGTTTAGGACTCATGTTAAAATCCTACATTAACAGGCTTAGTAAGATTTTACAGACACCTTTGACAGATTGATAATTGAGCTCCTTCTTTGAGAGTTCTAATTTCCTTAATTATGTTTTCACTTACCTACTTTCATATCCTATGCTGTGAGTAGGGTGTGAGTATCGGTGTACTATCCAGTTACATTTCAATTATACTGTGCTATGGACAGAGACAAGAATGGCATAATGCTCCCATGGTTTTCAAGATTAAGTAGCATGAAAAGACCTAGGCAGCATAATAAATCCAACTTCGATGTCCTCATCCTGGCTGCTTGGGTCAATTACAGAAATCTCTCTTCTCTGCTATGATCTTCATTGTGAAAAATATATAAACATAAAATATGAGAGAAAACATGAAAGTGCTAAAGATAGTTGGAGCCACCACTAATGGTAGCTCTAGAAGCGAAATACTCATAAAGACTACATTGTGAATTGTTGATACTTCATCAATACAATAGAAGAGCCTATTTATAGGCATGATAACTTGGTGAGCAAGACTAGAAGCTAAACTAATAAGGTAACTTGGTGAGCAAGACTAGAAGCTAAACTAATAAGGTAACTAGAATTCTAAAGAAACCAATTTGACTAATTACCTAATCTAAACTGTTGCCTAATTCAATACCATAAGATAAGAAAATACATTAATAACTAAAATATTCTTCAACATTCATGAAGTCATACCTAGAGTGAGATCAAAGGTCATTTATTGACTCATACAACATTGGTTTAAAATTTTCCATGTCATTCCTTCAGACAGAAGAACTGCCGTCAGCCTATTGTTTGCCATTTACAGATTATGTAACTCTAACCAAACAAAAGATAAAGAGAGGATATCTCTATTGTCACACTATCCCACTTTATTAAATTTCATAATTGCTGTGATAGTGAATATGTAGTACTATGCACCAATTAGCTAGACTTACTGCATATTGGCGGCTGAGTTAAAAAGATTATTATCACTGGATGCTCATATCAAGGTTTTCCTTTTGACAAGAAAGAATTATGGAAGAGTTAATATGACTATAAAGTTATACACACATGCCATGTCACCATACCCCATCAGAGTCGACATTCATGTTTTCTTCTACAAGCAGTGCAAGTTTTAAACAATGATTGCACAATCCATACTTCCCTTTGACATGCACAAATTCTGAACCGTGAATGCAGTGCCGGCAAACAGCATGTGGACAACAATAACAACGAAAAGTTGAAGCCTTACGGCAAAGGTGACAACAGTGCCAATCTGAAAACGAAAATTGTTATGACTTCAGATACGCATATAGGCAATCTAGCAAATAAAAGAACTAAGTTGAAGCAGAGAGCGTGAAAAGATATCATCACAGTAAAATAGGGTTAGAAGTCAATGCTTTCATGAAACAAATGGAAACAACATTATTGCTGTTGAGAGATTCGCAAGAAAATTAGACAATGTTAAAGTTCTATTTTCAAGTTGAAAATAAAATGCAAAAAATATTGTTCAACCAGCCATGGTTTCTTCTTTGAGATTATCCACACCCAGCTTCAAACATCAATATTCATAGTGAAACAGTATAATCCTAGTCGGAAAATAAAACATCAAAAATTGCATGCAAAGTTCCTTTAGTCCGTGTATGAGTCAAATTCCTCCATATTGTCAGATATCTCTTGAGTCTTGAATATGCAGAAGCACATGATATACTTGTTTGAACACTTCAGCTTGTCTTTCTTCTGCCAGAAGCACCCAACTCTTTGTCTTTCCGGTTATTCTTCATTGTTCTTTTTCACAATTTCAGAGCAGCACTTTTAAGAAGAACAAAAGTCAGTTTAGTTTATCCAAGTAGCTCAAAATGTTTACATCTACTCCTATGATGAAGTTTTTATATCCAATGTATACTCGGGGTCTATTCCCATTGAACCAGGGGATCAAAAAACTTGGAACATCACCAAACTGGCAAAAGTTGCAATTTTTCATCATTATACCCAGGAGAAAAAATATATATATCCAAAGAGTGGGAGCAGCTTACTGCAAGTCCATTGGCTTTCACTTGTCAAAAAAGAATCATCCTTATCCACACAATTGGAGTGATAAGCTTTCAGACACTGCCTGAAAAGAGTAATAACATATTTTTTAAGGAACTCATGTAAGACACAAATTATCTGAATGTTACAAACCCTACATTCGCTTGTATTAGAAATACTAAATAGCTTTATCAACAACCTCAGCACTCCATATCCATGCCATGGTCTGTGTAGCATGCACAAAATTTGTTTTAGAACTGGTTCTCCAGGAAATAAATGAAGCGACGGTATCCACTGGTTTATATCTATAGGTCAAACAAAGGCAAGAATTTGAAAGCATAAATTCTACTCTAGCATAATGAAAGAGTTACACCATGGACTCTCAAAAGAGCTTCAAATCTTTCATAGGTGCCCAACTTTATCTTCATTAAATGAGAATCCAAATACTTTTAACTCTATAAGGGCTAGTATCTTATTTAATGAAATTATGATTGACAGCCAAAAGCCTGATTTTAACTATTTTAGTCTATGTCCCCTACCAAATAGAAGATAATGTTTTTAGGTTGTGCCTGATTCACCAAGATACCGAGTGTTTTATTTGTCAAAGGGCAGATTGAACTTATCAGCAACTCAAGAAAGCTCGATATACACCATTTCCTAATATCCATGCAGCTCAAGCTTTTGCCAGGCAAATCTCTTGCTCATCTATCAATTAGCTGAAGGAGTAATGATAAGAAAGAGCTACATCAAATAGTACAGATCAACAAAGGAAAGTCCATTCCTTCCAAATAAATGTAAATTTGATAAGCATGCTAAATCTCCAGCTCACATTTAACCCGTTAATGCCAAAAACTCGAGAAATGACATGCATTCATATAGGTCAGGATGTGGCAGAAAATATATACCCAGTCATAAATTTAATGGATAAGCATATAGAAGAAGCAAAAAAATGAATAGTACAACTAAGAACAGAATTGAAGAACAGAACTGGGCAGCCAAGCTGCTTATTTGAATTGCATTGTAAGCTTAAGTCACTTGAGTATCCATGAAGATAACTTCTCCTATTGTCCTTTCACAGCTAAAGTTATTCATAACCTCCTTCATCCAAGGCAACTTATGCATAACTTCATTGAGACAAGGTGAAAAACAAATCACGTTAAGTCATTCAGAGACAAGTTTAAACCCCAAGGGATAAGAACATATTCCCCCACAGTAGAAGAACATGCAAATTATCACTTACTATAGTTATCAATCATGCAAATTGGACTAGACAACCATGAGCATTTCCTATTACCAAAGATGGAGTAATAACCAATATCCACATAAGCAGGAAATCTTGGTTTCATTTTTTTGGCATGTGTTGTCATTGTAAGGGTCTGCATTGGTGTTTTCATTAGGACAAAAAAAACCAATTTTTTCCCATGAAAAAGAACACTTCTTTTGCGACAAGTATTTGGATTGGTTCTGTGAAGAAGTTGAAACTCCTTTAAAAAGTCAAAAAGAAAATTCTCAACTTTGTAGAAAAGCTATACAAGAAAATGTTTTCTTTAAAAGCTAAAAACCAATCCAAACGAGCCCCAGCTTTAATGTGGTAAAGGATTGGTTTAGTTTGGTTGTCATAGTAAGTTCTCATTAATTCGCTTTCTTATATCGAATTTTTCAAGTACTCAAGCTTCTTAGAACATTCGATTAGTTCAATTTACGCACATTACTAACTACTTACAAGTTAGGAAAAAAAAATGCTTAAACATGAAGAGTTTAGTTGACACTTGCTAACTTCTCCTTTTGTAAAAGAGTCATTAACTTCCTTCAAAAAGAATCTTGAAGTCATTCAAGGAAACACACGCCATTTCCCAGGAGACCATCAAACATTGTCAGGACAGCTTTAGTCGTTATAAACATAAAAATATACAACAAATCCAAAAGGGGTAGAAAGACAAAAGTACCCTTCGTTCCAAACACCAGAGGGGGAAAAAGAAAGGAAAAAATAACAAGCAAACAAGCTGACAAGTTCAGGTGAGTGGTCCCTACTCTTCCACCCCCAATAAGCTTGAAAATGATTTGTAAATTAAGGACCAATTTGAATTAACTTTTTTAATGAAAAAAAAAAAGTCATTTTTCTTTTGACAAAAAAAGTATATACTTATTGTAATAATAATTTAACTTGATTTTTTGAAAGTGCTAAAACTTTAAAGCCAGAATCTTTTTGCTTCTAAAAAACTATTTTTTTAAAGAAGTTGTTAAAGAAATACTTAAAAAAAAAAACCAATCCAAATGAGAAAAGAAGCAAACAAGAAGGAAATAAAGGGAAAAATGATGAAAGAGCTCACTTGTAATCACATATGAGAAGAGTTCCACCATCTTTGCACATAAAGCACCAGTCTTCTGCTATGTCTTCTTTGTTCAAAACAACTTTTCGTCTGCCTCTCTTCTTCATCTCCACCACACCCCTTATGGTCAAGTCAAACCACCATCCCCTTTTCATCAGAATAAAAGGACAGTTCAGTACACAAAACTCTACTACATACTACGATCAAGAAAGTGCATGGAGCATAATTTCAGCAAGAACCCAAAAGTCATCTCCTTTCTTGGAAAAGAACAATAATAATAGCTAAAATGGCTCAAAAATAAAGGTTCAACACATACCCAGAAAAATATACTGTTTTAAACTTGGAAATTCAACTAGAAAATGATGATCAAACTACCACATTTCAAGAAAAAGAAAAAAAAAACACATGCAAAACTCATAGAAACATCAGAGAGAGAAAGAGAAAAAGTAGTGTGTGTTTGTGTGTCTATGGTAAATGCGGGTTGCATGAGATAGAATTGATAGTAAAAATTAATGGGGGTTGATAGGAGAAAGATCAGATACGTTTGGATTATATGAAAATGTAACCGTCAAATAGCAGTAAAAATAAAACCAGGGTTAAAAGGACAACCTACTTTTGCTGACTAAAGTTAACCCAACATGACACTCTTCTTTCTTTTTCTCTCATCCTTTTTCTGATGCGAGGAATTTACTTTGGTTTAGGTCAACAACCGATTTAGCCTAAGCCCTAATGTCATAAAGAATAATATCGTGTTTTTAGAGTATGGCCCAAATTAACTAGAGTTCTTGTGAATAAAAGTACGTATAAATTCGAAAGTAGCCGTGCTCCGTTGTCGTTATGCGGAGATTTTAACAATATAACTTTTTTTAAAAAAATAAATTAAAATCTCTCATCTTATAAGATTCGAATCCAAGATCTCACCCCTACAAGAAATAACCCAACTTTTATAAAACTTTTAATAATAAAGTTTCAAATAGAGATAACTCAACTTTTGTAAAACTTTTAATAATAGAGTTTCAAATAGAGATAGCTCAATTTTAGAGTTGCAAATAAAAGTGCGGTACAAAAATTGTTAATTGATAGCTTGATATTTTAAATACCGAATTTTCAATTTCTCTGAGATAACGTTAAACTTTTAAGAATATCACATTCTTTTCCAAAAAATTCTAATTTAAACCTTCGATTTCTTTTGAACTTTCTTATTTTGATTTTCACCAAAAGTTCTTTTAGAACTAAACCCAACAAATTTTTTTACTCATAGCAAGTATTTTAAGTCCGCTAAATAGAGCCTCACAGTATTTTGTTGGAACCAGTTGGTTTTACATAGTTTTACAGACCATGTAACACTGATCTAATTGCTAATGCATTGGGTCTTGCACGTACATTTGTTGAGAATATAATGTAATTAAATAAAACCTAATAGAGTAAACTATCAAAATAGAAAGAAACTATCACGTCTTATACGTCATAAAAGAAGTGAAGTTTCATTCATAAGTTCCCTGCAAGCGCATGAACCGTGCATGGCATGACGCAATTGAGGTTAGGCAAACCTCGGCATCACATATGTTGTATGCTAACTTCAACAACCTCCCTATACACATATGTTGTAGGCTAACTTCAACAGCCTCCCAATACACATGTTGTAGGCTAACTTCAACAATCTCCCTACACGAGGCTCAATGAACAACCAAATCATCAGAAACCGCAATTCAACAGTCCACCCACAGAACGGAAACAAATGACATCTTCGAGAAGCCTGATATGTCTCCGACCAACATTTTTAGCACAGAACTCAATCTAATAGAAGAGGCAGAAGATTCTCTAATGGCACGACCAAGGTTCAAAATATAGATACAAGGCATGGAGAAACAACATACAAACTGGTCTATATGGAGTTGATTAACTAGAAGGCAATCAGAGAACAAAAACCAAGTTGTTGGCACATATTTAAGTATATGATTGTCCAAAAAATATAATCAGAATGATCAATTGCTGACAAAAATGCTTTGCTTTTCGTCCTAGTTCGACAAAAAGAAACAGCACAGCAAAGCCCTTGGCGATATTTATTTGATGAGATAATAGACACTTTGTTCAGAAAAAGAATACATGAATGATCATACTCTTCATGCTGACCACTAACTGTAGGCGAATTTAAGTCAGAATCTTCAAGCCGTTGCTTTCTTCAGATAAGCTATAAGATCGGCTCGATCCTGAGGCTTCTTCAAGCCGGGGAACACCATCTTGGTACCAGGAATATACTGCACAAAATAGTGTAACAATTTGAGGAGTGTTCAGTTTTAAAGGGACATGCTAATTTTCAAGAGCAGAAAGCAACACATAACAAACATATTGGGTAAACTTTTGTGGGGTGATTTCACATCCAATGTTACAAATAGGAGGAAAAAAGGGAAGGAAATACATAATACGAAGTACCATGAGCAAAGAATATTTTGCCAAAAATAACAGTAGATTGATAAATAAGCAACCGCTGATCCAAGATGCATTACTTGTAAACAAAAAAATTAACAATAATAGATGCTCCTCCCCCCCCAAAAAAAAACCCCAAAACCAAAACCAAAACCACCCAAAAAAAAAAAAACAAAAACAAAAAGAAAGGAACGAAAGGAGAAAGAAATCTTCCTCAGTTTTTGTTTTTTGCCACCTCATGCCCTATCCGCGTATGCTTTCAAGTAACCATATCAAAATCGAAAGAAGATCACTCACCTTTTTAGGATTAAGCAGGTAGTCATACAAAGTATTCTCTCCCCAAATCACAGCCATATTCTTGTTAGCAGCAGAGTAAGAATAACCTGGAGTTGTGCCGGATTGCCTTCCAAAAAGGCCATTCAGATTGGGTCCTGAAATGAAAAAGCGTAAGTATATCCCAGATGCAGATGCTAACATCAAAACTATCAATTCAGATAGTCAAAAACCATAACTCCACTAAAAGAAAGAGTACACAGAAAGTGATACGGGCGTGAGATAAAGTATCCTTATCAACTTCTTCCCTAACTTTCAATCAATCCAACGTCATGCATATAACAAACACAGGTTACACAACACTTAACTAGCACATAGCTTGTATTGAAAGCTGAGCAAACAAACGGGTCAAGCAATCACAACCGCGGTCTAGATTTCAACTTTTTTCTTCTCTCTAATCTATGCACGTGAAATAAATTTCCTACACAGTTTAGATAATAATCAAGGTGCATTCCAACACATTAAGCCTAACCAATTGGCCGAAAATGCTTAAACTCGTGAGTATAATAGTATGTGAACCAAGTTGTTATAAAATAAACACGAATCTCACACAGAATCGAGGTTAGACGAGACGAGACTTTCAGTTGTCAATCCGAAAATGCTAGTCACTCAACCATAAGCAAAATCACTTACAAATTGAAAGCAACTTGGCATAGACATAACTCAATAGGTCAAGCTTTGGTCAACAAGATTTCAGCTCAATATTCATAGCTACAATAACTTTTCACACTAATTGACATAGACTCAAGAATCAATCATTCGTATTAATAAATATACGTCACAAATCCAACCAGATATGATAACACAAACAAGAAAAAAAAATTAGTTATATCTTTTTTTAAAAAAAAAAGAAAGAGTGAGAGAGAAGCTGAAGAAGACCTTGTTTGTGGCCAGCGCCTTTGTCGACGGTGTGGCACTGAGCGCACTTAGTCTTGAAGATCTTCTCTCCGGCGGCTGGATTACCGGGCGGAGCTTCGTTGAAGGTGGCCATTTTCCCACGCAACCAAACACGGCCTTCACTGTTACGGTTAGGTTTGGCTCTTTTTGGATTGAATTGCTTTTCAGATCTTTGAGAGAGTTCCTGCTTTCTGGGACTTCTCTTTGGGCCTTTGGGCCTTTTATCGGAAGGAAGTCTCTATCGGAAAGTTCGTTCGAGGGCTTGGGTCAAGATAAAGTCAACAAAGTTTCCCTTCTCTATTCTATTAAGGAGTGTATATACTCATACTTATTCGAGTGCTTATAAATATTCTTCAAGAAAAAAGAAATGACAGTAATCAATTATTTCTTTTATTTTGAGAACTTATAAACAGCCGAGGGGCCCGCATTTTTCTCGTGTTGAAAAGATGGTAATGAACTAAACTTACATCGTATCTTTATACTCTTTACTCGATGTTAAACACTACAACCCCGGTCGTCGAAAGCTTGAAAACTAGATTCTCTTATTACGTTATAATTGTCAACGGCAAAGTGGCAATATAATCATTAAACAACTTAAATTATTAACTGAGTAGATCAGATATTAATTATTGTCTTATCATTATTAATTTCTATAAGACATCTCATGTGTTAGGGTTTGTCATTGGAAATTAGAGTTTGAAACGCTCACCTAAATAATAACTCAAATTATAACATTACAAGTTACAATAACTCTTATTAAAGGGTAACAACATATACCAAAAAATTGTTAGTTAAGATAGTATCAATCTCACCCTTATAAGAAAGAGAATAATACAAGTTCAAATCTCAAAATTTGTACTTAAAAGGACTTTTCTTTCACCACACTTGATCCAATAAAGAGTAATTTCAACCGATATGAATTCGAAATACCATAACTCAAAGCGAAAAAAAGGGTAACAGATACAACAAAAAACAGTTGATACATGAGAATTTTTGTTGTCCGTACCAGATTGTCAAGGCCTTAAATTCATCATCTATGATAGTAAATAAACGCATAACAAAAGGAAATGTAATGAAGGATGCAAGAGAAGCAGTTTCAAGCTAAAGAGAGGTGTCATATGAAAATATTACAGGATCTAACATGCTTTCAAATTCGGAATGAATAGAGCACGTATAACTTCACAAAAATAATATATTCTTGCAAAACAAAAAGTACATTCAGAACACAGAACAAATAGCACAAACTGAACTTAGTTTTCGCGGAACCTTCACATGTTAAAATGCAAGAATATGATGATAGAAACTAAACTAAAAACCAATTATAAACAACTTTTATAAACACAAAAAATATATATATAAATAAATAGACAAACGAAAACAAGCACTATCCAACCTTGATCCCTTCTAAGATAAAACCTGGAGGGCATTCTCGATCTCTTACAGTCAACAGCGTCATAAAAATGTCATATAAATAAGAGAATAGAAGTATAGATCAAGAATTCCACCGAATAAAAAAAGAAGATGGTGAAAAACAGGCAAACATTATATCTCGAAACTCAAAAGCAAAATCAAAAATAGCATATCCTTATTAAAGAAAAAAATAAAACTAAGCCCTTTACAAACAGTTTTTCTTCGCCTCAAAAATGTGTTTCACCTTGATTTGTTGCTTACATTAGCTTTTAGAGTACACTTCTTCTGCAGGAGGGAGCATCGGCCAGCCAACAAGTCTAGGCGAACCAGGTGGTGTTGAATGCCGGCTTGCAGAGAAGATGCTCAGTTCTACAAATGGAGCAGAAGTTTCATCTTTCTCCATTGCCCGGAAAGAAATTGATCCACGGTTCAGTGCTGAGTTCCTTCCTGGACTACTTACCGTACTTCCACCAAGCGGACTCTGGTTAGCAACTAAAGGAATATTTTCATTATGTTCATCAGTAAACCTCCTCCTAGCTTCTATGTCTTTCTGTAGACTCCCCAAGGCTAAAGCATCCGCGACAGGAAAGTATACAAGCATACAAATTCCTACTACCAGGCAACACAAAAGGGAAAGAAAAGCCAAGAATGCAAGTGTCTCGAACACAACTTGTTCTGGCTTAGAAAGAACAGTTAAACCAAGCAAAAGAACCCTCAAGGGAAAGAAAGTAGAAACCAAGAAAATTAATGTGTAGACTCTCTTCTGCAAACCCTTATTAATGACCAAATGTAGTATTCGTCTTCCAAGCCATAACAAATAAGCTGTTAGGATTGTAGCAAAAGCTCCAAGGAAGATGGTACTCAATAAAGGATAAGTGCAGAGAGCAATAACATCATCATTTGTCTTTGAGGCTATTGCTATACTAGTAAAGTAAGAGGGTAACTTGTGCAAATAGTTTTCATCATTGAACCGTTGTCCAACTAAAATTACCATGAGCTGAAGAACGAACAACGGAAGGCAATAAAGAAGAATGTGACCCGCAGTTCTGCAATTCCATTGCCGACCCAATGTCCCCGACTTTTGCAAGGACGCTCGAAGAAGAAATGCCAGCGTGAGGAAAAAGCAAGGTTCTGCAAACCCCAGATTCGAAACAATGTAACATTTGCAAACATTTTCTTGCCATTTCAAGGTAAAAGCATTCAGTACTCTTCTGTGGTGTCGCAACAGGTCTAACCGGAGAATCTCTCCAAAACCCCACCAGATAGCAAACAAGATGAACACGATTCGGATAACCCAAGGACCACAAAAGTAACCAAGTTGAATAAAGCCTCGACTGCGTATCCGACTATGGAAGTATGATGAACACAGGATGCAGAATAGACCAAGAAGAAATAATATTCCTACAAGACAAATTGTCACCACACCGAGTGCATCAACAACAGATCTAGACAGGGGCATTACCCAAAGCACAGATTCCACGCATGCTCTCTGCCCGCATGGATACCAGAAAATGCTCTAGGAGATTTAAGCTCTACAGTCAATGACCATAACCATACAGAAATGACTTGAGAACAATAGAAAAAATCTCCTGTCAACCCCAAGAAAACCATATACAAATACTCTGGACTTCAATTAGCCACTTCCCAAGAAGAAATCAGAAAATGGAAATTTGAGGGTCCCACTTATGCAATGTATTTCAATACAGAGTAAAGTTCTACTTCCCGAGGAAAATGCAGTCCCATATCCTACTGATAAGACATCTTAAATGCAATCAATACTCAATTTCGATAACAAAATTGGCGGAAACCCTTCCAAAATCTCCCAACTATTACACCGATATGAACCAGCCAAGCAAAACAACCTACAAGTAGACACAGAAAAAGATTAACAAAGCCAAGGAGAGAAGATGTAACAACGCAGCCCAGCTGAATGAAGAAACAAAGAGCTGGTCTGTAAGCAAGTACTGCAAGATCTCAGTTGGACATGCCTACCATTTTTTAATGTTTAGCTACTAAATTTTGACCATGAGAATAAAATGGGCATTCAACAAATTTCTCAAAATATTTCTCTGTTACAGACATATCTCAATGGTGGCTACAAGTTTGCAAACAGATAACTCCCTGCAATTTTCACATCATGGCAGACAACTGATGACCAAATGGTGACAAACACATGTTCTGGATAAATAGTGGCAAGGTTTAGAAATCCACATATAAAGTTACAAGGACATTGAACACATCAATGCAAGATTGACCTAAACAATTGACAACCTTCAGTGCCAAGAATTATGAAATCAGAGGCTAGATCCTTTTCCTATTTCTACACGGAAATCATATTCCTTATCCCATAGTAGAATATGAAAAGAACTACTACTCAGAGATATCAAACAGGCAAATACACGAAGCAGTGGGCAAGACAGCGACGCTACCAAAAAAAAATATCAGCAATAACTTTTGACGCTCGAGACAGGTAAAGAGTCTCCACAAGCACTTCACTTTGTTAACAAGATGAATAAGATGATCACACGGTAAAGTAGTTTGCCTTTCAATACATCTTGCTGGTTGAGAGAAAAATTAATGGTACAAAACATAAAACATAAGCAGACCAAACCCTAGCAAAACAAGTGCACGAGAGACAGCTCATGACATCTAATTTGAAGGTTGTTTGTTACTGTTCTTTCAAGTTTTAGGTACAGCTCTAAGCAAGTAATCATGCACCGCATGCATGTATAAACCCACTAGACTTGTTGACTGCAAAGCTGACACAGTGGGCCACCACAATCTGCAATGATTGAGAATCTTTAAGAGGCATGCAACTAAGGCAGTTGGCAGTAATTTATAGGCGCATGCAGACAGTAGCATGCCATGAGAAACAATCAAATTACACCATCATGGATAAGCAATTCTGGATGGAGGATCCTTAATGGTAAATGCATACAGCTTGTGGTTTTTGTGGCACTAGGTCCTTAAACGGCCAAGAAGTGCTATGCAACACTTCATTCACAAGTATGAAACTAACTCCATGCACTTTAACCAACATAGAAATCCTGAAAACATTTGGTTGACGTAATTTTTCAAGGGTTAGATAATCAATGAATGACAGTAGACCATTTATGAAGTGCTGTTGCTTCAAAAGCAAACCTCAGCAATATAAGTTAACTAAATTTATTACACATGCCAGCAATATATAGAAAATGTTAACCTTAAGTGCATACAACCATATATACACAAACAAAAAAAACACAGCACCTTGGATGTATTCAATTATGCAGTAGATTACGAGACCCTAATAATAAGAAGTTTCCCCAGATCACTTAAAGAAGTTAATGCCTGTATTTAATAATTGTTTCCATTCTAATTCATATCATTACTCATCGTTCACCATGATAGGCAGACAATATGCGCCACACCATGCACTCTTCACCATTGCAATACAATTTCGAAAAACAACTTACTGCATTCAATCAAACATCTCCTCTCTTCTTCCAAACATGAATAAAATCCTCCATAGATTCGTATCAACCACAGAGCTATCAAGAAACTAATCACCTCTAAGCTGACGCATCTATTAACAACTAAAACACATCAAACACATATACATATATCATTAAATTATTAGTCAAATTACAATGATGTTAATCCTCAGTGCCTCTGTAATTTCACTAAGACATAAGCATTTACATATGTGTACATTTTTCACTTCACTTCAGCACAATTCATTAACTTTCATAAATTCATACAAGTCCATATAAACAAAGACACATATAGACACGTATACATATAGACAAACGCACGGGCATGCACAGTACACATACTTGTACTTAGAGCTTCGAATTGAACATGCAAAATCATAAAACCCACCAGAAAAACCATTTACAATTTCGTGGCAACAAACAAACGACCAAAAAAAAAATTCACAAAAAATTAAATGAATCACATCACTAAAAAACCTCACACGAATGAAGAACAAAAAACAAAACCTTGAATAGAAAAAAGAACAAATGCTCCAAAAAACTGTACATTGATCCTAAAAACCCTTGTTCAATGAAATAAACAAAAAGTAACTAAAAAAACACAGATCAGGATAAGACTTACAAGTGTTCAAGCGCGGATCCAAATACACAAGTCTCTAAATCGGCACGACGAAGACCAAAAACCCTAACGGATAAAAAATCTGCAGAGAGAGAAACAGTGTGTGTGTGTATGTGCGTGTCTGTGCGTGTGGAGAGAAGAGAAAAATGTCCAAAAGCGAGAGACAGAAGACTTAGAGAGGGAGAGAGAGAGAGAGAGAGTGTGTGTGTGTGTGTGTGAGAGAGAGAGAGAAGAGGCTTTGTTGGAGACAGGCTGTCTGACAGCGAATAAACCAAAAAATTGTAATTAAAAAAAGATTATGAGAATTCATTATTTTAAGTGAAAATTTAGAGGTAATAAGATAAATAAATTAATTGTGATTTCAATGGAAAAGGAGATTTTTAGGACAGGCTGGACACAGCTGGATTAGTGTAATCCGAGGCCAACATCCCTACGTGGCAATGTGGCCGTGGCGGCGTTTACGCTGAATGTTCTCATGTTCTTCAGCTCTCTCGTGTCGGAAAAACTATAGGAGCCCGTTTGGCTAATAAGCTTCTAATTTTAAGTGCTTACAAGCACCTATGGCTTATAAGCAAAAGTTGTTTATAAATAAGTTGATATGTGTTTCGATAATACGTACTTATAAGTAACTAATATGTTTAGTAATAAGTGCTTATAAATAATGATAGTAGTTTAAAATATCTAATAACGTATTATTAATTAATGTTTGTCATCTTTAAAAATAAATGTCTTTTTCGTTAGTTTGACCAACAACTTATAAGCAGCTAAAAAATAAACTAACTTTTTTTCCCTGGCTTATAAGATGGCAAAAACTGCTTATAAACTGATTTACCAAACATATACATTGTCATTTTTAGCTTATAAGCTAGTTTGACCAACTTATAAAGTTAGCCAAACACCCTTTAAAAAAATCCAGGAAAAAAAAAAGGGGGGGGATGTTCTTAGTTTTTCCGACAAGTGTGTAGTGTAGACAATTAATTGAGATTCTTCTGTGAAATTTTTATGTGGAAGATAATGAGTTAAATGCCTTAATTTAATAAAAAAAATTAAAATGTCATATTTTTTAAATTAATGAGTAAACTGTTACAAAATGAATCTTAAAGTTTATTGAAATTCTTTTTCCTTTTGAAAACCAGATATTCGAGTCTTGAAAAGTCAAAATTGAATTTTGAAGTATTTTACTCATTAATTTAAAAAATTGACATTTTAGTAATTTTTTTTAAAATAGAGTATTTAACTCATTTTAATTGATAAAATAACTTTCAACACCCAACAAAAACAAATGATATTATTATCAATTTTATATATCCAAATCTATTTAACTATAAAATTTAAAAGTGGACTATGGATGTTGGATTCTTAGAGCAATTTCAAATTTGGCCTCAGATATAACAGCAAAAGGTTAATTACATGATATATAATTTTTTAGCTTCAAGGGGAAAAGCAGTCTTATTTAATTCATATCATTTTACACTGTGTTTATATAACAGTCAATGTTAAATGTCAAGTTAAATACTTGTAGACTTTAGTTTCGCTATTAGTGTTTCTTTAACTTTGATCCATTAGTTCCAGAATTATAAAGCTACCACAATGCTCAAAAAAAAAATTTCTTATATATATAATAGGTTAATTCTATATTTTGGATAATATTTCTTCATTGAGCAAAAGCTCAATTTTCTTTAAGGCACGTATACTGCAAGAGGAACAGTTTGTGATGATTAGCTAGCTAATTTCTACTCGGAACAACTGATAAGAGAGCATCATTTAGAGCATCCAAGTAACGGCACTTTTCGCCCCCAGGGGCATAGATGAGTTGGTAAGTGGCCAGGTGATTAGGGTGGAGACACCCTGACAACGCGGGATCGAGTCCGTGTGGCGGCAGTACTCCGCTGAAATATTGCGGGGGCTGTTGCTGGATTTCCACGCCCGTTGGTCCTCTCCCTGGTCGGGCTGCCACTCACGCACATCCCTCGATTTACCTCCCGCCTGGTTAAGGGGCCTCTGGCCAGGTGGGAAAGGGGTTCTCCTTTGGTTAACCCTTTTAAAAAAAAAAGTAACGGCACTTTTCGGAATGACAAATGAAGGGTCATAATTCTCAGATAATTTGTCTATTCTGATTGTTGACGAGACCTCATGATGCGAGCATTGGTCACCATGGCAATAGACTTGGAGGAGGATCATATCAAAACGAGGACCTTGCACTTTCAGTTAAGTCAATTACTAAATGACAGGCGAAAAAGCTTAAATTGGCATTACAACACTGTGTGAGTCGCTTGGTGAAGGAGAATTTTGGTGGGCCTTTGTTTGAAGATGAGACCAAACGTCGATGGAAGTTGAAGCGTCGATTGGCCTTGTTTCGTTATGCCAAACGTATGAGTCGTCTTCGGTTGTTTATGGGTAATTGATGTTTTTTTCGAGATGTCGTAAATTTTGGATCAACTTATGAAAGTGAAGCAAGTCATAAAGTAGAGACAAAAAGTTCCATGATTACGTTATGAAGTTTTTTGCAATATATGATATTTGCTTTTAACCCATGAAATTGATGGGCAGAAAATTTCATGACGATGTCATGAAAATAACCTATGAAATTGCAGTCAAAGACATAAAATTAAAAATACGAAGCTAAGCCACTTGGACTTGAACTTAGGCTAACCCAATTAAGAGTAGTGTTATTTTTATTGCTTTCCTTTTAGGACTAGGACTTTATAGGAGCATAAATACCCTTTCTTTTGCTAAAAAAGCATATGATTGATTGAGATTTACAAACCAATCATATTGGCTTTGTCAAATTTTCCATATTTTGCAAGTGAGAAGTGTTTGTATTTCTTGGTTATATCAAGAATTGGTTTTCTTGTCAAGGTACCATATTTTGCAAGTGAGATGTGTTTGTATTTCTTGGTTATATCAATAATTGGTTTTCTTATCAAGGTATTTTTCCTTTGTGACGAATTTCAATTCTTACTTTACTTTCAATTCCTATGATCTGGGTTTTTTGTCTTGGATAGATTAGGGGTTCAATAGAGAACGACTTTATCTCGCTTAATTTCTAAATTCAAAGCGTGCATTAGAATTTTGGAATCAATATACATCCTTAATGTTCTGCTTCACCTCCATTCAAAAAATAAGAAAAAAGAAGAAAACCTTCCCAATATATATTAACTCACTGATAAAGGTACATGTAAACATTATATTACAATAGCTCAAAAAGAAAAACATATTGTTTCTTGACCCAAGGTGAATGATTAACCAAATCCTTTTTCTTTTTTCTCTCTCCGAATATGCTGTCTTAAAAGAAACAGCAAATCTTTTTTCCCCTCTCTATTCTCTTTGGGTTATCGAAATCTGAAAATTTTAGTACCTTCCAAAATTATCTAATTTTTTTCAATCCGCAACAAATTACATTGACAAACTTTGACTACTTTAACCTTTTATTCCTTGTTGACTAAACACTAAAGAACTCCCATAAAAGAAAAGTCAAACTCTTGACTCCAAGACACATCCAAAATTTCATTAGATATTTTGGGGTAAAAAGATCACCTTCCAAATACAACAATTTCACATTTTCAATTCTTATCAGATTAGGTCTCGTTAGATTGCTCTTTTTAAAATTTTTTCTTCATAATTTTTGAAAAAAAAATTATTTTAAGAAACTAAAATTTAAAAACAACAACGACAACTAACTTTTACACTCATGATTTTATCCAAAAAAGCACATTAAAAAGTTTTGTTACACTCTTTTATCACTATTTCGGAAATCTCAAAAATTACCAATAAACTAAAAACTGGAAATAAATTAGAATATCTTATCAGCGGAAGTTAAATGAATGCTAAGCTAATTTAATAACAAAATAGTTAGGAGTTAAGTGATTTTATAGAATAAAAACACATTAAGAAGGTAAAAAGAGTTGTGTAAAATCTCATAAGGCTAGCAAAGCTATAGCTTTCATGCCCCATTGGCCACTGAATAGATTTGTTGTATATATGGGTGTGTGTATATGTCAATGTCACCATTAGTTTAGGTCTTGACAAAATTTGATGCACGACAAGAAATAATTTTGCGAAGGTGTTGAAAAATTATTTGAAATGATCCACTAATAGCTTATACGACTTCCTTTTGAAATACTATAAGATTTAGGATTTTAATGGGCCAAAAAAATAAAAGGACAAACACATATGTATTTAACTATTTTTCTTTTTTTGTCAATTATATGTAATTAGTTTCGTATGTTGAACCCAAAAATGTGCGCAACATGGATGTTGATGGGCCACACTCAGTGGCAAAAAAGGAAATAACACTTACAATACATCTGTAGCCCACTGACTTCATCAGTAAGCATAAACTAACCCAATCTCCATAAATAGTCCAAAATAAACGGAGTAACAATAGAATATATGGTAATTCGCAAAAAAAAGAAAAAAAGAATATATAGTAGGAACAAGGTTGAATTCGCATTTTTAAAAGGGATTTTTTATATAATTTTTGAAAAGAGAATACTTTTTTAAAAACAATTTAAATTTCTAACTTTTGAAAAAAAAATCAAAAGTAAGTTCTTTTTAGAGTTTTAGTCTTTTATTTTAAAAGAAATATAGTTTCCTTATGCGCGAGGGAAAAAAAAGCCAAGGCCCTAATTATATGTTATTATATAATGTCTTCCCTTTCTTAAGGCAATAACTATGTAGCACCCTTGCAATGCCCAGGATTTCACTTAAATAACATGTCTCTCTATTTTTAAGGCTTGATATTAAAGTATCTGTAAAATCTTTAATTAAAAGGTTATCAAGAATCTCGATCAATGCTTCGTAATTAGAGGGATCCATAACTAGTATAAGTTTTTATACATTTGTAAATTATGATATGCTTAAATAATATTAAATTTGATATTAATTAATTTAAATGGATTAGCTTACAGTTATCAACAAAAACTATGACTAAATAAATAGAAGAATATATGATAAATTTTAATCTATTTTTATTATCCATTTTTATTACTTAATTAAAAAATATATTCATTACAATTTTATTTTTTATGATAAAAAATTTAAATAAATATATGCCATAAATCTAATCCTTTTCTATTATTAATATATAATAAATAAATAATAAAAATTTATACGTATATTATAATTTTATTTTTTCCATGATCTATAATTTAAATAAATATTGTGTAATTATATTATTTTGCAAAAATCATATTTCAAAATAATTGGATAATTCTTAAGTTTTACAGGGATCAAAGGCTCTTTTGAAATTAAATGATTTTTAACCAATCAATTAACTATAATATCTAGTGGAGAAAAACAATTTTTTTTTTCATATCTTACATATCTCACTGTTTTATGTATATATTGCAATATCAAAGTTTAATACTAAGAAACAACTAAAAGAGTACAACTATTTCCCGAAATCTCCAATTCATCATTTTCATTAGACCAATTAACTATTAATAAGAAAAGAAAACAAAATAATTTTATTTTTTTTCACAAACCTTAACTCATTCTTGAAACGAATAAATTATATATTAATAAAAACTAACTATAGAAAACATGCGACTAAAAAAAAGTTTATATTAATTTTATTAAATTTTTATTTTTAAAACTTTTAATTTTTAATTGAATGTTATATTAAATGTACCATCTATAGCTTATAAAGTATATGTATCCTAAACTAATATTATTTTTATAATATAGATAAATAAGAAATCTTATGAAAAGTATCTTATAAATAACTTATGACAAATAGATAACAAATATTTTTATATAAATTATCAAATAAGATAAGTATCTTAAAATAAGTCCCAACAAAAAACAACAATCTTACAAAATAAAGAATTTGTATTTGAAAAAATTAGTTATGGCAAAAATTTGGAATAGACATTTAGTGCTAAGGCAGGTAGGATGTGAGAGATTAGTAAGTCTATTAGATCTTTCATCGTTTGTAACGTTCCTAATCAGCTCCAAATTCTTTTGGATGTCGATAGGAAATGGGCGACTTGCCAAAAATGATTGACTTTTAACCAACTTAAACATGTAATGTGGGGAAAAAATAAAAAACATTAAGGGCATGTTTGGATTGGTTTTTTTTTTTTTAAAGGAGAAAACACATTATTTTCCTTGGAAAAGTAGATTATTTTTGTAATAAATTTTTGGTTTGACATTCAGAACAACTGAAATTATGAAAAAAACTCAAATATACTTTTTGAAAAAAAACACTTTTTTAAAAGTCAGAATTTTCAATTTATAAAAAAAAAATATTTTTTTTGGATGAGAAGTGAACAAAAAATTGCTTTTTTTTTTAAATCAATCCAAACGAACTCTTAACACTTAATTCATCATTTCGTCTTATATCATTCCAAAAAAGACACCGGCTACCATCAAGGCATCAAGAGGACAACAACTGCGCAGATCTTGATAGCAACCTTTTACCAAAATGCAGTCGGCAATCCCTGAATTTGGCAGCTGTACGATACATACGTCCGCATAAAAGCATCAAGTCCATGCGATAAGCTTTTAAAATCTTCTAACCGCGTTATGATTCTATATATACATTAATAAACGTTCTAAATTATTATCTCATAATATTTATAACGTTAATTTTGAGTTTAGAAAGGGAAATCCAAGTCCAAAAATCAAAAATGGGAAACAAAAATAGCTTGGCTTGGGGTAAATTTAGCAATATAAGAATATGGCAATAGTTGCATCAAGTCTGGATGGCTCGAGTTGAGGGGTGAGTATATTTCAAAAATACTAATTGAACAAGATTACTATAAGTGAAGATATTATTATCTAATATTATAAAATTTAAGATTAAGTTTGTCATTGACATAGTAATGTTATATCATGGTTATGGGTTCATATATTGTTACTCTCTTTTTTTTTTATCTTTTACATTGATTTTCTTTTTTTTTTTTTTTGGTGAAGTTCTACATCTAAATTCAAGATCACACTTCTTAATATTTGTATACGTAAGATATCGTTTGAATACTATCATCGAATTACACCCTCTTGTTTAATTTGCTCTTTTTGGATTTTGATGGAGTAGTTTAATTAGTAATTTGCCCAATTAACATAACTCCATTATCTTTGTTAGCTTCTATTTCAATACCATTTTGCTATCATTTCAGACATGTCAATCCAAATAACATTTCAACAATACTTGAATTGACTTGCAAATTAATATTTAATCACTTTATTTAATTTTGAAAGAGCTACTATGTTACCCCTTTAAGCTCCAATTCTCCAAATGGGACCAAGTAGGTTGGACTCTTCTGTTGAATAATCATAAAAATAGTCAATGCTTTTTATGGTTATCTAGGTTTCTCAAGTCTTTATTTAGGTTGAACTGTTGTGTGGTAATTTTCAGCTTATATTTTTGAGTTGACATGTAAAAAGAACGATGTTGAATCCCATTGAATATTTCGACACTCAAATTAGTAATTATGTGTTATTTATCCTAATAGGATAAACGTAATTAAATAAAGAGAGTATTTAAAAGAAAAAATATTTAGAGCGAGTTATTATTTTTAGGGTTTATCATGGATTATTCTAATACTAAAATAAAACAAATAGTCCCGATCTTTGTGAGCCTTAATAATGTGGTAACGTAGGCGATAAATTGTTAGACACGAGGGGTGTGTGTGTATATATATAGCCTTTTCCTTATGCTGTTGTCACTTAAGATTGTTATTATTATCTTTTGATCTTTGAAACAGACATATGATTATATGTAAAAAGATTAGAGGATTGTCAAAAACTTGACTTCAACCTAACCCACTAACATTTATATTTAATTATACATGTAAAATTAGTTGAAGCACAAAAATTGACATTTAGTTAAAGGGACAAAACCTATCCCGATTGTTTGAACAACTCAATAGAACAAACAATTGACATGACAATGGGTCTGCTTGGATTGGCAAAAATACTTTTAAAAAATCACATATTTTTTGTATTAAGTATTTGAATTTGATTTTTTTTTAAAGTAGAACTTTAAAAAAAAAATCTCAATTTTAAGGTTTTTTTTTTTTTTTCAAAAGCTAGAACTTTTAGCTTGCTTTTGAGAAAAAAAAATTCAATCGAGCCCAGTATATATGAGTCTTTTTTGGCCCAATTGAGAAATTCTTGAAAGTACTTTTACGTTAAAAACCCAAAGTTGAAAAAACTAAAAAACCAGAAGCTCCAAATTGAAGCTTTTTTAAAAAGACTTTTGAAAAGTTATTTTTGCATCATGCCAGATTTTTTTTTCTTTTCTCAAAAATGCTCTATCATAATTTCAAACAGAGCCTAAATCGGAATCTATAGTCTAGATTTGAAGAGAGAAGTTGCATAATTTGAACAAGCAATCAAGTTTTTGACTGGTTCGGTGCATGTCTTGACGTGAACCACTGCATCTCGGGGTTTTAGTTCACATTTATCCATTTAACCAAGCAACAGGACACAGGTGTTTCGAGGTTTGCTTGAGGCAGGGCCAATTTTAGTATTATCTATGTATTTGAATTGGATGGGCAGGAATGTGTGTGTTTATATATATATATATATATATATATATATATATATATATATATGCACAATATTGTGCTAAAGAAGCCAAAACAATGTAGAGATTTTTTTTTTGGCGTGCGGGGGAGGGCGTGGTGTTTGGGGCAATAGAGGAGAGGATGATAGATATTTGAGTGGGTCCTCACCATGGAGAAATAATCGCAATCTCTTGCCACGTAGCACTCAGCGGGACCCGTTCAGATCAAGTATTGGTGGCGCTAATGGAGCTAATGTAAGTCGGGTCCCATTGGGTCCCACAAAAGTAGTTTTCCTTTGCTTCTAAATCAAGAGACCTCATCTTATAATTGCTTCCTCTGTCCTCAAAAGAAAAAAAAGCATAATTATTTTTTAGAAAATTTAATTTCAACGGCTCTTTTCCTTTTTTCTTTCCCTTTTTTGTTTTCCTTTTTTGGTCAACTTATGTCCACGGCTAAATAATTAAAAAGATACAAAGAGTACACACAATTTTATGCATAAAAGTTATTGAAAGTGACCCACTACGTTAGTGTTATATTTATAAAATCATCTTTATACTTTGATATAACTTAGATTAATTGTTTTGAATTTATTAAATTTTAAGGTTTGAGTAATTATTTTTAAATTTATGATATTAATTATTTTTGTAAAACATGGACGTAAAGGATATGATCTACAAGTGAACTAGGTTATGATAAAGATAGTTTAAAAGATCGATCATGATATGATTTCTAAATCTAAAAAATATTTCCGTAATTTTCAGTATTTCAACGAATTGTTTAATTGACTTAGATAACCAATTTAAAATTTAAAAAATTAAAAATCCGATTAATTCATCAGCCTAACTGAACACAAAAATATATATAAATAAATTAAACTCTAACATCAGAGCGCTCTGAGGTACGTCTTTAGATCCGAAAATCTCTGCCGAAGTTGAAAGAAAGGCCATTTTTAAATGCCCAAATCGTAATTTCTCATAAAGTTTTTGAATTTCGATTTTTTTTCAAATAATTTCCACCATTAGATGTCAAATCACAATCATCGGACGTGGACCGTTTGACCTCATAAAATACCGGAAATAGCCACCCAAAAACGACACCTCCATGTTTCCCAATTGAATTGAATTGAATTGAATCCTCTCATTCTTTAATCTGTTGCCATTTTCACTTCTATCTTATTCAACAAAATCATAACTTTCGTATTATTTATTTATTTAATTTTGTTTTTCTAATTGTATTTTTGAATTTTCTGGCAATGTAGGTTGGTTTTGATTGAGAGATAGTGATTTGGGGATCTGGGTTTTGCTCAGATTGGTGTTTTGTTGATACCCTTTTGAGATTCTTGAATTTTGAATCAGGTTTTATTTATTATTTATTTATTTATTTATCAGTTCATTTCTTGTGAATTATTATCTGCATTTTCTTTTTCCTGGTTACATTGGATTGCGAACTTGGCATTGGTTTGAAGAAAAGCTTGAAGCTTTGTGGCTATCAATAAAAACTCGGGTGAATATTGAGTTTTACTTTGGTTTAAATACCAAGAATTTGCATTGAACGACGTTGTCTCCCCAACCTCAGCTAGTGGAATACAGGTTTGTTTGATTTGGGTTATCAAGAATTTGCTACAATTGATATGGATAGTGCATTGCTTCAAATTTGAAGGCTTGTTTTGAATAACTGGTTGAGAGACTTTTATTGGTTAAAGGGTCTTGGAGGTTTGAGGAAAGATGTTAATTCCATCACAGCTTGATGCCTCAAGAATTGGAGAAAACTGAATTGAATTTCACTGCAAGACACTGAATTTTGGACTTAAAAATGGGGTGCGTTTGCTCAAAAGGAGCTTCTTCAAGTAAGAAGCATCATAAAAAGAAAGAATCTAAAAAATCTGGGTCGAAACAGTTCATCCCGTCCTCAAGAAAGGAGGAAGTTGTAGTGGAGGTTGATAATGGTGGCAATGATGCAACCACGAGGCTTATTTCCGAGGAGTTTGTTGAGAAAAGTGCATGTTCCACTCCGCCTGCAGGGGACGAGGAGGAGAAGAAGCCCGTGGTTTTTGAAGTACCCCCAGTGTCTCGGTTGCAGACGCGAAGTCCAGTGAATGGTGGAATGCCCCCAGCGCAGCCACAGGTGTCTAGAGTATTCAGTGTCCAAAACGGTGTTGATGGGGCACAAGTTGTTGCTGGATGGCCATCGTGGTTAACTGCAGTGGCAGGGGAAGCAGTCAAAGGATGGGTACCGCGTAAGGCAGAGTCATTCGAGAAGTTGGACAAGGTCAAACAACATCAGATCTCTTCTGTTTTAGTGTGTTTTCAGTTTCTGTTTCTTAAACATATGCTTGACGGAACATGGTTTGCTTCGGTTCCATGCTCATCTTTCTTTTTTTACTTGTGTTAATGTATGGCGTGGGATCTCAATTTGTTTGATATGCCATAGTAACCTAATAGTTGGTCCCTTATTGGTAAGTGTTCCATGGATTTCCTTATTATGTTCATTTACTTGAAGGGTAGACTATAGAATCATAGACCTCTCATAAATTTAAGTGAAAGAGAAAGAGTATTTTGACATATTATGGTTCACACTCATTGTTCTCTTCAATGTCTTTATTATCTCAACTTGGAATGTTGACATTGCAGATTGGTCAAGGGACATACAGTAGTGTCTATAGAGCTCGAGATCTGGAGACTGGGAAAATTGTTGCTTTGAAGAAGGTGCGATTTGTTAACATGGATCCAGAAAGTGTTCGTTTTATGGCGAGGGAAATTCTTATTTTTCGTAGGCTAGATCACCCTAATGTCATGAAGCTTGAGGGTCTGGTCACTTCAAGGGTTTCAGGCAATTTATACCTTGTCTTTGATTACATGGAACATGATCTTGCTGGACTTGCTGCATCCCCATTGGTCAAGTTTACTGAACCACAGGTCCAGGTTTTTGCTTTGGATCTCCATTGTGTACTGGATATAAACATCAGGAAAGCCTGTTATGTGTTGGTAACTGATATATTTTTCTGTGTGTGTGCGCGCGCATCTCTGTAGCACACTGTTTAAACCATGTTATTTATAGGATTTAGTCCCATTGATAGGTGAATAACTTCAACAACCTAAACTATTGTTGATTAAGAGTATTTATCAGTTATAAAATGCTACTCGGAGTTATTTGGCTAATTCAAGGTTCAGCCTCGACCCAACTAGCACTTTTGGTCAGCTAAGCTGTTGACATTAATTCACCAGTAGCCTATGAGACACATGAAAATTGGTGTAGGACTCCAGAATTTGCCACCCAAAGTTACTTTTTTATTAGTACTATACCAAGACCTTGCAGCCATCTAAAGCTGTTCTATGCTCTGATGCTTTTCAGTTACATATATACTCCTGAAGTATTCATAACCTTCCCATATGGAGCAATTGTCAAAATGAGATTGAGTTACCCTTTGATATGACATCTTGGAATGGATATAGTAGTGGCTATCATCTGATGTTTTGCTGTTACCACCTGCTACAAAATGGTGTTAGCCAACAAATGCTCAGTTATCCGCTTCAGTAAAGTAAAATACATGTTCTTAAGATATCACAAACTTCTACGAGTCTTCTACAAGAGCCTTTGTTGTAGTCTGTTTGCTAAGGGAAGAAGAGATTGGTAGTCTGCACGCTAAAGGGAGAAGAGATTGGTGCCTGAGTTAATTTGACTATGAAAAGTTTAGTTCATACTGTATAGGTACTTTAAGAACTTGAACTAAATATTTTTGGGGTTCCAGCCCCTTGTTGTATATTAATAAAATTCTTCTCTTCTCCCAAGATGAAAAGTTTACTATTATTTTTTATTATACTGCTATTATACAAACTGTTAATTGTTCTGTCTTGATCATGTTTTGCTTAGGGATCCCAAAGCTCTTTACCTTTTAGCACGCAGTGTATCTCACTTGAGTTCATATTTCAACGGGTCTCCAAATTAAGGAATAATATCTACACCTTTTTATATCTTATATTTTTTGTTATTAAAGTTTTTATGCAATGGCCATGCAGATTAAATGTTACATGCAACAATTACTCCAAGGTCTTGAACATTGCCATAACCGTGGTGTCTTGCACCGTGACATCAAGGGCGCAAACCTCCTGATTGATAACAATGGAAATCTAAAAATCGGTGATTTTGGGCTTGCAACCTTTTACAGAACCAATCAGAAGCAGCTGCTGACAAGTCGTGTAGTTACCTTGTGGTATCGGCCTCCTGAGCTTCTCCTTGGTTGCACAGATTATGGGGTGGCCGTGGATTTGTGGAGTTCTGGTTGCATTCTTGCTGAGTTGTTCGTGGGGAAGCCTATCATGCCTGGAAGAACAGAGGTAGTTAACCTGTCAAATAGGTTTTATCAATCTGATGTTGTTGTCAGAAGAGAGAATTTGAATTGTTATATGTTAGATAACACACTAGTCAAACATTGAAATAGTGATGTAGTTAGAGTAAGACTAAAACTAGAGCATGTTTGGTAGATGAATGCAATTAATGTGCTACAAAACCTTATTTTTACCTGTCAAATACTGTGAAAGCTTTTGCCACTTGTGTACTTCTTCATGGCCGAGAACAATTAACATGTAAATAAAGAATAGTGACCATTAGCTTCATGTAATTGGTATGGGTGGATAATAAAATCTCTGTGAGCATGCTTTTTTCGAAGAATGAAGAACTTAATCAATCTTACATGATGGTTATGATATTACAATTTTAGCTAATACCTTTTGCCTGTTATGTGGTTATATAATTTTCATAATTTTGATAACTGGTTTCTGATTCTTGGAGAAGTCCTGAATTGTAATGATTTGAAACTCGTTAATGATTGTAATCGTCTAAACTTTATATGCAGGTTGAACAGCTGCATAAAATCTTTAAACTTTGTGGTTCACCATCTGAAGAATACTGGAAAAAATCAAAACTGCCACATGCAACTATTTTCAAACCTCAGCAGCCTTACAGACGCTGTGTTGCTGAGACATTCAAGGACTTTCCTGCATCAGCTTTAGCACTTTTGGACTCTCTACTGGCATTTGAACCAGAGCTCCGAGGATCTGCTTCTTCTGCACTTCAGAGTGAGGTAAAGTCTAGTAACTTGCTGCTAATATCTTCTGCACTTGCATTCTCATATGGACTTCCGTGTTGGATGTATCGCCTTCTGCTGATGATTTTATTTTAAAATTGGTCAATTCATTCATAGAAATGGTATACCGTCTGGTATAAAGCAGTTATTCTGCTGATATCTATTTGCACAACCTTGTATACTAACTATGTAAAGCAAGGACTGGTGGGGTTGGGGGGGGGGGCAATATGGACCCACTGACCCCCTAAATTTTGAGGCTTCATATATGGAACAGCCAGTTCGTGTTAACGATACCAGGTCAGCGCTCTGCCTAGTAATGCAATTTTAACCGTGAGGATCAAATTGGTCTAATAATGCTCCAAGATAAGTTGTCGTTACTATTTGATTATGTGTGGATAATTATTGGCAACTGTAAAATTATTTGTCAAGAGTATTCTGTTTCTCATTTTCTTGACTTTGGATACTTTTCATGTTGAAGGTCAGATATATTATCTTTTCCCTTTGTCTGTGGCATGACATCATTCTGCTGGTTTTTGTACCTAAACTGGAGTTCTATCTTTCTTATCATTTTTGGCCTCTTCAGTTTTTCACAACGAAGCCTCTTCCCTGTGATCCATCATCTTTGCCCAAGTACCCACCAAGCAAGGAATATGACACCAAGATGCGAGATGAGGAAAGAAGGTATGTAGTTCTCATTTTCACCGCGCTTTGGTAAATGTGTTTTTTATCATGTCTGAAATGCAAATCAAGATTTTTGCTTTTCTACTAGAGATTAACAGGAAAAAGGAAAAAATGGTAGTAACATGTCTTGAAGATATCTTGAATATACAGTATCCTGCATGACAGGCCATGCAAAAATGCACTTGTGGCAGATGTTAATGACATTTTTTTATTTTTTATTTTATTTTTTATAATTTTTATAAATAATGTGATTCATTTCATTTGAGTGAAATTGCTTCTATTTCAACCTTTCAAGTTTCTTGAACTTGGTAGAGATGGGTTTTTTCCCCTGGTATAGAGAAAACTTTTTGTGTGGAACATCTTGAAGTTATCATGAGCAAAGTAATATGCTTTTTTCATAAGTTGCTTTTGCTTACTTTAGACTTGTCATTTTAGTGCCAGGCAAAGAGCTGCAGTTGGTAATGGTCGTGGATATGACTCCTACAGAAAGGGTTCTAAGGAATCCAAAGCAGTGCCAGCTCCTGATGCTAATGCTGAGTTGTTAGTGTCCATGCAGGTAGTCATAGAGTTGACATGCACATATAAGGCAGTCATGTGCAATGTTAAATAAGATGTATGCTTGTTTAGTTTAGATTAAGTAGCTGGTTTGGTGAGAAAATTGATTACCCCAGTTCCTACTTCAAAACTAGATTTAAGTATATTGTCATGTATTATATTCATATTTCCCTGATAAGAGTTAACAAGAATTTGCGAAAATTGTTTTTGTATCAGAAGATATAACGAGCATTCTCCCAAACAGCCACATTAATCCATTGAAATATTCTGAATTAATGGGCCTACATCTTAAGCAATGAATACTTGTGCACAGAGGTGTGTAATGCATATAAAGGTCAGTTATGATATAAATCAATGCATATTAACACTTGGTTCGTGTTAACTTAGAAGTGGCAAGGGCAGTCAAACCCCAAAAGCAATAGCGAGAAGTACACTCCTGAAGAAGATGGAGGTTCTGGCTTTCCAATGGAGCCCTTTAGAGGTGCTCGGCTTAATAGTCACTTGAGGCAACTTGGAGCATCTGGAGGTGCACGCAACATTGCTTCTCAGCTAGCATTTGATTCTTCTAGGTATGAAGCAGAGTTCAGGTCACAGAGATCTTTCCAAGCAAAGGGGACTGGAACTGGACTTTCTAGATTCTCCAACTCGGTTGTGGCTCACGGAAGTTCACAGTTTGATGCCAATAGAGAGGCTAAAGCCTATCCCTACTGGGGGGAGCAGCACCTAAATACCAAGTATAATCAGATAAATGATGCTGAGTCCTCCCATCATTTGCTGGGTAGACCCAATTCTTTTTCGAAGAAGGATGAACAGCCTCCTGAAAGAGAGTCAACAATTGTAAGAAATTATGTCAAATATTTTTAACCTTTTTGTTTTATGAGTTCTTTCTTTTCTTGGTCAAATTATTTTTGTAAGTTCATAGAAACTCTTTCCTGTGAAAATCGTAAAGGGGGGGAGGCACATATTAGTTGTCCTCCTTTCTTTCCCTGTCACCCTATCCCTTTTGTCAAATTCAATATTAGTTCGGACAGATAATAAAAGGGCAAGAAGTGAGTATTCTTCAAGTTTCTTATGCTTTGGTTTTGACAACAGGGCTTTGCTCCAAAGGGGACTCGGATCCACTACTCGGGACCGTTATTTCCTCCTGGCGGGAATATCGAGGAAATGCTCAAAGAGCATGAGAAACAAATTCAATATGCTGTCCGCAAAGCTCAGATTAACAAGAACAAAACCAAAAAGGGATATATAGATAATGGACAGACAGAATCACTTCTGAACTATGGTGGAAATGTGCGGTGATGTCAAGGAAAATATTTGCCACCTTTACTCCGATCTTGCAACCCCAAAAGGCTTTATGGGTGTACTGCATCTGGGCCTCAATGGAATCCATCTTTGTTAGAAAAACTCAACTTTTGAGAGGCTTCTACTTCTTTTGCCGAAGGAGATCCGTTCAAGTAACATGAAGTATGCTAGACCATTCCAGCCTTACCAAACTCCCTGGCTGATCGGAAAAATGTTGAGTTTTGCAGAAATAAACGATGCTGTACTCGCTACCAGATGATGAATGTTGGTCTCTAACACTGATTCTTTTGACTTCTTGGTGGAAAGAGCAGCTCTAAGAGGGTGCAAGGATGGGGTCTTCTTGCGACATTAGATCACAGATTATACTTTGTACAGTTCTATGTCCTTTTCAATGTTCCTTCATTGAATGTAAAGATAAGCTAGATGTTGCTAACTTGATAGGACTTTGGATGTCAAGCAAGCACCTGCTAGAGCAATACAAGAATGCAATCTATTTGGCAGACAAATTCATTGGCCAACTAGTTTCTCACAGGACCTGTACTGCTTCCAAATGTAATATTTTACCATTCTTTTAAAGCATCTCTTTACCTTATGGAAGGGAGCATTGGCTTCATAAAGGTGTCATCTTTGTCTTGTTGGCAAACAATTAATTTCCGCTTATGTGCACGATTTCATTCACAGACATCTGTTTTAACGTCGAATTTGAATCTGAGGTAGTTGTCAAGTTCTCACTTGTTGACTACTTAGTTTCGAGTTCAATTTTAAGAAACAACCTTTCTAATGTTAAGAGGTAGAATTGCATGAATTTTGGAATCTTGTATATTGAGTTTGATCTAAGTACCACCTTTTGTAGGATAGTCTGTAATCAGGATTTTCTTTCAAGGGAGGAACAGGGCAGCCATCACTATGCGTATATATCATTTTCATGACTAGCCAGAGTGTCTTTATCGTGATACTGTTCCTACATTTTGGTCTGTGACATATTCAAGAGCTAAGAAAACTAGAGAATTTATTTAATCGGCCTATTTATGGAGATGAATTTCTTGATTAGTGGACTTCATACGTTTTTTATTATCTCCACACGTGTTTCTAAGCTCTTTAAGTTGTATTCTAAACACTAATCATCTCTTCATCATGACACATTATGAATGCGATTAAACATTCATGCTTCTTAATTAATTCCATCACCTAAGCTCAGCAACAAGAATATCAAATTTTAAAAACACCAATCATTTTCTAGCACCCCGCAAAATCTCCACCAACTTGCAGACCCACCAGCGATTACTAACCACTTTGTTTGCTTCATCTAAAATCTTTGTAGTTTCCTTGTCTTCATCAACACTAAACCACATCAATTTCCCTTCATCTCTAAGTATCACAGATTAGTGTACCAAACCAAGAAACATTCACCATTTTTTTTGCTCTCACTTTTACACTCTTCTTTCTATAACCTAGAGAGCCACACAACATCCCCCCATATCCAAATACCAAAAGACCTCCATTTTTCCTCCGCTGAAACAAAGCAAATTCTTGAAGTTTGCTGCTGTTTCTCAAAATGAGGCCAAAAACACAGTACCCCTTCAACACTAAGATTCTCCTCATTGGTGCTTTCATCACATTTCTGCTGCTCTTTGTGTTAAGATCAAGCTTCTCATCATCATCATCATCTCCAAGCCAAAACTCATCCCCAGTTGTTTTTGATGTAAAGAAAACAGAAAAATGCTCACCAACATGCAACAAAATCCCACCTTCTCTATCCCAAGCGCTCATTCACTACTCAACCTCAGCCATCACCCCACAGCAGACACTGAAAGAAGTCTCAGTCTCCGCGAAGATTCTAGAAAAGAAGTCCCCCTGCAACTTCTTAGTTTTCGGCCTGGGCCACGATAGCCTAATGTGGAGTGCACTCAACTATGGTGGACGCACAATCTTTCTAGAAGAAGACGAGGCCTGGATTGAACAGATAAAGAAGAGGTTCCCAATGCTGGAATCATACCATGTCACCTATGACAGCAAAGTGAATCAAGCTGATGAGCTAATGGAGTCTGGAAAAGGCCCTGAGTGCACATCAGTCTCCGATGTTAGATATTCAGTGTGCCAACTCGCGCTAAAAGGCTTGCCTAGCGAAGTTTACGACATAAAATGGGATCTGATCATGGTGGACGCGCCAACCGGATACTATGAGGAGGCTCCAGGGAGGATGACTGCAATATACACTGCTGGAATGTTGGCAAGGAATAGAGAAGATGGTGGTGAAACAGATGTTTTTGTTCACGATGTGAACAGGGTTGTAGAAGATAAATTCTCCAAGGCATTCTTGTGTGAAGGGTACATGAAGAAACAAGAAGGGAGGATTAGGCATTTCAGGATCCCAAGTCACAGGGGTGACTTGAACAAGCCTTTCTGCCCTTGAGGTTTTGTTTGATCGGAAAGTGTGCTGGTAAATGGCGACAGTTTCATGCACCGAACTTTCTTTTTTCTCGTTTTGTCGATCTCTTTAGGGTCCGGCTCTTTTCTGTATTCGTGCATGACGAGAATTTCATACAGGGTTTTTAGGATGGTGACATCAAGTGCATGGTATTGGTGTGGGGTGAGATTTTCCTACACAGAAATAAGATGGGATGATAGAAAAGAGAATTTATCCATTTTATTTTCATTTATTCTTTCTTTAAAGGTTCTTTCCAATGCTTGTGCCTTCAATTATTTTTCTATGTATTCTATAGTTCAAGGAGTATAGTTTTCGTTTATCTGCTCTCATCGAAGAAGATTCTTCTCTAAACATCGGCCAAGCATGAAAAAGGCCATTTACTTTTGGCATTATGACTCTCAACATATAAGTTAGAATTATTTGTTTAAAAAATTATTATTATTATTATTATTATTATTATTTTGTGCAAACCTCACCTGATAGAATATAGAGTTCTTAACCTAAAGCATGACAAAAAAAAATCGCAAAAACAATTATACGTATGGAGAAAAAACAATGAGATTTGATCTTTTATTTTACTGGTCAATGTATTTATGTTGAGCATTGTCATAATTCGCAAAAGACTATAAGAAAATTAGCTAAATTTCTGTTGAACCAAAGGTCAAGTCTATTGAAGCATATTCATCACACAAACTAGTGTCAAATGACAGCACTTTTCTGGAAGTTTTGTTTTTTTAGCTATACGCTCTTTTTATTAATTTTTAAGACCGGAACACCTTAAAAAAATTTTCAAAATTGCACAAGAATTCAAATCTAGACACACGTTATTCTTTTTAAGAAAAGTACGACTTAAATTAATCAGTAAAAAACTTTATGAAAACTAATTCCTAAAGAGATATAATCTCTTAGTTGATTTGAACTTAAAATGTGAACAAATTTTCAATCTGCACTCGAAACATTTCACAAAAATACTAATTCCTTTAGAATCACTTACTTTTTATTTATTTATTTATTCATCCACACGGAGATCTTAACAAATGACTATTACATAAGCAAATGAAAATTGTTGCTTAGCCAAAAATGAGCAACAATACTTGGCATCTCACAACAAACAAGCCAAAAGTGTACCTGACAAGCAAAACAAACAGCCAACAGCAAGGATAATCCATGTCAAATGCATTTCAAGACTCATTTCTTATCTAATTGTCTCAAAATGCTTAAACTTAAAATAATAATAATAGTAGTGAAACCAAATCGTTACAAATTGCACACAAATCTAACGAAGAACTGATGTGAGAGAACATTACGCTTGAGCATTAAAACTTTTATTTCACTAAATTGAACTATTATTACAACGATAGAACCAAAAAAATTGCCTAATAAAGTAAATTATGTAGGAAACTATATACATATATATATATATATTTGAAAAAAAGAATCCTTCTTTTTATTTTCAACTTTTTCGTCAAAAAGGTACTCTTCTTGACATAACTCTATTTTTTGAATGATCCGATCTTAAAGACATGTCTAAAACATATTTAATTTTCATTAGTTAAACATTAAAAAACATTTTTCTAATTGATTACGCTCAACGAAGGGCACGATAGTAATTTCATGGTATTGGACCGATGGAGTATCATTTTCGTTCGTTTTACTTCTCTTTCTTGACGAAAGACCAGACATACATTTCCTAATTCCTCAAAACTCGTACCACAACAAAAAGGAAAAAAAAAAAAAGAAAATAAAAAGGGGGCTTTGTAATTAACACAGAAAAAAAATGAGTAACGAATAGTAAGATTTTAGTTAAATTTTCTTATTTTCTTTTTTTTTTCCTTTAGTTTATTGATTAAGAAAAAGGGGAATGTTAATATTAGGAATTTGATTTTGTTTGACCACAGCGATTACTTGTTCAAGCTATTGCTCATCGGCGACTCGTCAGTCGGAAAATCTTGTCTTCTTCTCAGATTCGCTGTATGTTATTTGTAATTTTTTTTTTGACGATTCTATTTTTATTTTCTTTTTAATTTTATTTTTTGGATATATTATTATCTGGAGATGATTTTTTCTTTTTAACTTTCTCGCCTCTTGATTTCAGGATGACTCATACGTGGACAGTTATATTAGCACTATTGGAGTTGATTTTGTAACTCTCTTCTCTCTCTTTAGCTCGCTATATGTGTGTGTGTGAGTGTTTGTGTGTGTCAGTGTGTGTTTTCAATTTTGTTAGTTAATTGACAGGTGTTTTTCTCATTTTAGTAATGTATGTAAAATTTTTCAGAAAATTAGAACTGTGGAGCTCGATGAAAAGACGATCAAGCTGCAAATTGTGAGTAATATTGACGTTTGTGATTTATCAGTAATTTGCACGCAGAGTAATTTTTTTACATGTGCTTATTTATGTTTGCGCATAATTGTGTGTATGTATGTGTATATATGAGAAGAATAAGAAAGGAATTATTCGTGATCTTAAATTTTGACGAGCTTCTTGATCAAATTTTGCTGCCAACAAAACAGTTGATTTGTGTGAAAATTTTCGGTTATCAACGTAAGGAGAAGGTGTCATGTAGGGTAGAAGGAGAAAAAGACACAAGAGACATGGCTGCACCTCTCGAAATTGTTGCTGTTAAATTTTGCTATTGTGCACAATTGTGGTTTGGGAAACGGTGATCGCTCACTTCGGGTACCTAACATTGTTTAACTATTCATAGGCATAGCCTTGCAATTGTGTTGCATCGAATGGTGCAACTTTAGCTTCTCCACATTATTTGCTTCAATGCAAGTGCTTAGCAGGTGATGATACTTCGTATTGATTAGCTAAAAGCTATTAAGGATGGATGTGGCTAGTGTATCATTTTATTTGCAAACAACGAGGGAAAGGAAAAGTAAATGAAAAACTATCTGGAAGTTGCTGCCTTAGGAGTGTATAACAGAAAAGATATAAGGATTGATAAGTTGATGCATCTTGAGGTTTAGGATGAACAATACTGAGTTTTTCTCCTGGTGAGGATCTCTTTCTGTTTTTATCAAGCTCAGTCTAGCAATGGAAAATTTCTTTCTCCTCCTTGTCTATATAAATTTTCTCTTTGTTTTCTTCGGTCTCTATTCTTTATTTCTTACCTTTAGAACCAAAACTGATCTTGTATATTCTTTTTGTTTCATTGTTGATTCACAAAATCAAATCTAGATAATTTTCTTGGTAGAGAATTATTTAGTTTTTGTGCATAATATTTAGTTTATGTGCATAATATTGCCTTTGTTCTGTTACTCTTTTTTGACGCATTTGACTTATTTTAATATTTTCCCTTGTCTTTCCAGTGGGATACTGCTGGCCAGGAGCGGTTTCGGACCATAACAAGCAGTTACTATCGAGGAGCACATGGAATTATTGTGAGCATCTCATGGTTGTGATGTTTGACATTCATTCTGGACCATGTGGATATATGACTCAATGTGGAAAATTATATAGCATATTTATATGGGATTAGGTTGGATTAGAAGGTCTCTGCAAATCTATTGCAAGTTTGGAGTTCAGAACTATAGGTGCTGCTGGTTTTGTGAGACTACAATCTATGTCTATTCCTCTTGGTGACTTGGCTTTTAGTTGTCATTTTCAGCTTATTGACTGCCTACAACAATGGACCTTATCTATTAATTACCTCAATGGGTAGTTCGAGGAATCATTCCTTGTGAAAGTGCTTGAGACCACACATCTTCCTTTTCTGGGTGGACTTGATGTCATTACGAAAGGCTAATCAGGGAGGCAATCATCTCTTTTGCATCTTACTTTAAGACATGGTTTGACATAGGACACTGTTGCCTGGCATATTGTCCTGGCTTATAAAGAGACAGATCATATGTGAAAGATTGTCATAATGCAGTTCTCTTTCGTTTTAGATTAAGCTGCATCAATATGCTTACTTTCTCTTTTTCTACTTCGTGCCTATAGTCATGTTTTACCCATGGTTGTATTTCTGATTATGTGATTCCGTTGTTGTATTTCTAATTATGTGCTTGAACTTGAAATCTTAGAATTCGTGGTGAACTGTTATTGTTTCCGGTCACTTAGTATTGATATTAGCTGTGGTTGTAGTTGAAATGCATATATGCAGTTTATGGAATTTGAATCAGGTT
The DNA here is from genome assembly GCA_028554755.1 of Cordia subcordata. Classification (NCBI taxonomy): domain Eukaryota; kingdom Viridiplantae; phylum Streptophyta; class Magnoliopsida; order Boraginales; family Cordiaceae; genus Cordia; species Cordia subcordata. The sequence continues at coordinate 3,658,113 of JAPTOF010000013.1, read as the reverse complement.
ACTTATCTGTCAATCGATTCTATAGAGTTCTACTTGCAATATGGTAAGCTTTGAACAATGCAAAGAACTTTTGGGCTGAAATGTTTTTTGTTATTTTTATGGTTCATATTTTTGCCATAGTTCTTTCTCATTTTCTTGCAAAGTGTCTGACATTGGATGTATATGGCATTAGATTGTGTATGATGTAACAGAGATGGAGAGCTTCAACAATGTCAAGCAGTGGCTGAATGAGATCGATAGATATGCAAATGATAGTGTGTGCAAGCTTCTAGTAGGAAACAAATGTGATCTAGTTGAGAACAAGGTTGTCGACACTCAGACAGCAAAGGTTTGTCCTGGTTCTGTAATCATTCTTGATGTATTACAACTTACCTATACCTATGCTAAGTTTCTGCTGAATGAGTTTTTAAGAGCACATTATATTAGATTTGCCTGAAATATATAATTTCTTTTACATAATACAAACAAAATTGACGTTCTAACTATACCTTAAATTTTGCAGTTGTATACTATAAATTCTTTTCTTTTTTTGAAAGCTGAAGAATTCTATTGAAATGCATCAAGAGGTTGCAACCCAAAAAATACATCAAGTTTGTAAACCATCTATACAATCACGTATGCTATCCGCATTATCTACAAAAATTTTTACTCCAAAAAAGAAAATCTTGATCTATATGGGCGTGATCTATGCTCTAATACAAAGATGAATTTCGATATAATCAATGGAGAAAAGGTGATAAGGTTTGCGTAAAATTTATTTTAGTTCATTTACACGGACTACAAGTTTACTCGATTAGGATTGTGTGTCATGTTAGGTGTTCATAGATATTAAATATGCTCATCGTTTCATTTGATTTATGAAAGAATAATGCTAGATGTCACCCCCTTTATCACCCAAATATCACCCTTTACCTGTATGCTTAGTTGGCATAATAAAAGAAAAGAGAGAATTAAGAAGTTTCTTTTGTTAGCATGCTAACTAAGCATAAACATCGGAAGTGATATTGAGATGATAAAATATGGTGACATCTAGTATGAGTCTGTGAAAAACCTTCTTTCATTTCTGCATTCTGTCCCTCCTTGCTGTTTACATAAACTCTTTATTGTTGAAATGTGGAATAAGTCCTCATCTTTGTGCTGGACACTTGGATTCCAGGCATTTGCAGACGAGCTTGGTATCCCTTTCCTGGAGACTAGTGCAAAAGACTCCATCAATGTGGAGCAGGCTTTCTTAACCATGGCTGGCGAGATTAAGAAAAAGTGAGATCTCTATGGTTTTAGTTATTCGTGTGATTGTATTGTCTCACCTCAATTTATGTCGTGATAAGTTATGAATTAACTTCATTGCCAAAGATTTTGTATTAACCAGGGTATATAGGAGAATAATAACATTAAGGAATGACCGGATGGTTTTAGCACATACCCTTGATACGTGCAGGTTTTTCTCGCTAAATTATAAGTAGCGCTAACCAAACCCAAGCGAAACCAAGCCTTTATCCCACTAGGTGGGGTTGGCACCACTCGTGCTAATACGAAGAATTTTGCTGGAGTTCAGACTTTATTTCATCATTGAGCGGCTGTTTTTATCGCCTTTGTTTTATCATTCTAACATTATTTTCTCCCCGCATGCAGAATGGGTGGCCAGCCAACAGCGGGCAGGAAAGCATCAACGGTTCAAATTAAGGGACAACCAATTGAGCGGAAGGGCAACTGTTGTGGTTAACCGTAGATAAAATGTTGCTTTTCCCCTCTTATGAATATATATGTTAATGGAACAGGAAAACAGCTATTAACTAAATGTTATAAGCGCACGTTACATAATTGTCAAATATTGTGGGGACTAAAATTTCTTTTTCTTTTTCTTTTTTTTTTTCAAAGGGAGGTTATGCCAGATTATTAAATAAATCTAAAAGAGGAGACTCTTCTAATTGTCCTTAATTTATTTTTGGGTCATAATCTATTGAAACACAATTGCTAATGGGGTGTTTGAAATATTATAACATAGGACGGACTATGGAAATGTTTATAACATGAAGAGATTGGATAATTGCACATTGGTAAACAATAAAATTCTTGTAATTTTTTCGTTAAAATCTCAATTTTTTTTAATCATAAAAATTTATCAACCTTTCAGGATTCACAAAAGTTTCTTTTATAGCCTACAGGAAATTATTATCATTACGATAAAAATGGAAAAGAAAAAAGAACTGAAGAAAACCTCAGAAGGAGAACCAATATGTAGTAAATTATAAAATAAAAAAAAAAGAGATCTGCTAAAGCACCCAGCAATTACTGTATAAAATTCCATTTTTCCAATCTGTGGATTTCACCTTTTTTTTTTCTTTTTTCTTTTTTAAGAAGAGGAAACTAAAGAAGGAAAGAAAAAAGAAAATTCATTATTAAGTTTCTAATTTTATCAGAGTTGGTCTTTAGTGTTTGAAGTACAACATTTTCTTTTAAATTGTTTTGAAGTATTGTTCTTATTTAATATTGGAAAAAGAAAGAGAAAATAATTATTTAATATTTTTACGTACAATTGTCCTCCCCCTTCCAAACAATATAATGGCAACTTTTTCTTTGTTTGCTTTGCTTTCACTCACGAATCCAAAAAAGTGTCTGCAATTTTATTTACACGAATTACTTTATTGTTTTCTCCGCATCAAGCTCAGTTAAAGTTACAATACAAATTAGGGGGTGAGGAGGACAACGAATTGAATTGGTGAGTTCACATTTTCCTTAGATTAGTAATTAATTCACCACCATGGATCAATAATACGTCATATTTATTTTATATTTATAAATTTTGTGATGTAACTAGATACCAATCACATGTTATCATCCATTATATTTAAATTACCCAAACAATTCAACTTCTCTAGGAACTAACATAGCATGGAACTCGAAGTGCGTTCTCCTGAATCTTTGGAGCCAAGGTAAGAGTCCTTCAAATTTTTTTTTTCGTTATGAAAGAAAAATTAATAATGGAAATCTGACTTATTTGGTTATAGTAATTTCTCATTCAAGCTATTCCTCGTCGGTGAGCCAGTCGTCGAAAAATCTTCTTTCCTTCGTATTCTCACTGTATGCTCACTTCAACTAATCCTTTATATGTATGTACGTGTGTGTGTGTGTGTGTATATATATATATATATATATATATGTATAAAATGTTTGTATGTTTATGAAAATGAAGTTTACTTGCTCCATGATTTCAGGAAAAACCAGTGGAAGTGCCACGGGTAGCACAAATGAAAAATTTAAGAGGTAGTCTATATTTTAATTATTTATTGTTATTACTGGGTTGCCTCCTCTATTTGATGTCAATTAACTCATTTTCTCTCTTGCACAAATATTTAAATAAAATCATTAAGTTTAATTGGTTATTTAAAACATAACTAGATGGCTATTTAAAACCTCAAAATAACAGGTTAGGTAGTTTATTGTGATAATTTTCAACAATAATGTCATCCCACACCACGCAAGGGTTATAATTTTGTGTAATTATTAGTATTGCTTAGTTGAGGTAAAATTTATATACAATCATATATCTAATTCTCTTAATTACATGAGAATTAGTAGATCCGGACTTTTCAGTCATTTAGCCAGGCTTACAGAACTAAACTAGTTTGAATAAGTCCAAGAGCTTTTGAAATTAAAAAACTTCTCAATAGCAACTTAAGATGTCACGTGAGATATATTGACATGCAATATATAATTTTTTAACCACGCTTTACTAATTAATAACGTTTTTCATCCATTTTTTGAGTAAAAGATGTATTAAAACCGGGATTGGATGAGCACGAACTCTTCTTCATGCACAGTTGGCTTAAAATATCTGAAAATAATGTTGTAAGTCTCGCTCTCTCTCTCTTTATATGTATATGTATGTATATGTATAGATATGCATGTATGTATTTATATATTCATTAATATTTATGAAACTTTCAGAAAGTCAGAACTACCACCTTGGATGGAGAAACGTCATGTGAGCTAGAAATTGTGAGTGTAATGTAACGTTTCGCTTTTGCCAATTTGTGTCAATAAATAAATAGTGATGTCTGTGTGTGACATTTTGCTGATATGTGGTGAAGGAAATAAATTTTTGGGCATATTTAACTCTTTGTAATATACACTTTTATGTTGTTTTTCCAGTTTGATGCTCCCGGCAAATCGTTTAGGAGCATGACAAGCAATAGCTTTGAAGGAGTAGACGGAATTATTGTAAGTAACACTTCATTCGTTTTAAGTTTCGTATATAGACAATTTTAGTATTTTTAAATGGGAGGCGGTAAAGTTTTGAACATATAACGTGAATACTAGTTACCACCACCTCATTTGAAACTTGTACGAAGACATTTGTTGTATTTCGTAGTCGTATCTACAGCCTATTTATTGTGTTTAAAGAGATAACAATGTGTTGCAAGTAATGACTTTAGAATTCCATCTGCTGCTGATTGTGCATACCTTTTGTTAGGATGTATCTTTATTCCTCTATCCAGCTTTTTTTTTTTTTTTCTTTTTTTCTTTTTCTGAAAAGTTTAGAATTTTGTTAGTATGGTTTGAAATGTTTTCCTACCATCTTACATTTATTGTTTTAATTACAATCCCTTTCTGATTAATTCTTGCCAAGTTTCTTATAATTGGTGTAAATTGCAATAGATTGTGTATGATGTAACCAAAATGCACACCTTCGACAACGTCAAACAGTGGCTTGATGACATCGACAGATATGACAATGGCAATCTCTGCAAGCTTCTAATTGGAGACAAATCAGATTTAGTTGAAGAAGAGGTAGAAGAGGTTATAGAAACTAAAACAACAATGGAAAAAACTGAAACGACAATTGTAAATACTGAAACAGCACAGGTAAGTCCAACTTCTACAGGTAAAACTCTTCAAATCGGCACCATCCCTTAATTTCAACGTATAAATGGTAGACTCTACTCGGTCTTTTTGTTTGAATGGTGCTGATTTGAGGAGTTTTTCCTTCTATGTAGATGCCAACTTGCATTCTGATTTTAAGATTTTTCTAAAAGAGTTCAAGAATTCATCAGTTTTGGCCATAAACATATCAAAAAGATTAGTTTCGCAACTTATGAATATCTCATTGTTAAGAAAATTGATAAGGACAATTGACGGGTAACTTGGGAGGTTTTAATTTTTAAGTGAAACAAGAAAAATGGAAACCTAAAATCCAATTATTAATTTATTAAATGAAATACAAACACATATATATAAACATACATATAGATACATTTAGAGATTGATTTACTTTGGGCTTTTTGATATCTAAATTGAATGTCTTTATACTTTTTGTTGATTTTATACCTAATCTATCTTTTATCTTTTAAATAAATATTTAAAATTATGATTACTGATCTTCAAACTCGTTCCATAACCATTGCAGTTTCCGTTATAAATTTTATTAAGCAGCTTTGTTTATAATTACTGAGACATACACTTTCGATTATATATTATGCAAAATAGTTATAATCACGATTATGTCATCTTTTGCAATTAATATGTGAGTTGTCATAATTGCTTAGAAATATTTATAATTTATCTACGTGTACTTCCAACTTTATTTACTTTCTACTTTGTCATTTTCTTTTGTCAGAATTTTGCAGAAGTGTTTGGGATCCCGTTCATGGAGACTTGTGCGAAAAATGGTGACAATGTTTTGCATGCTTTTCTTATATTGGCGTCCGAGATTTATAGACGGTGAGATAACTAGTTCTTTACTACTTTCATTCATCAATTTGACTGAGAACTTGGGCTTTTTTCTTCTTTTTTTTTTCTTTCTTTTTTTGTTCTCATCATATAATAAAATGTGCTCCCTTAATACAAATTTTGTATCGTTTGGAAAACAACTTGATCCTTTTTATGTCTCTCACCTAATTTAGAGTTGTAATATGTTGGGAATTGAACCTGTTAAATAAAAACTTGTAACACAACATCAATATTATTTATATTGGTATGTGTTAAAATTACTACATCATTTGAAAGTTTAGAGGATATGTGTGCATTTGTTTGTGTATTTATTTATTACATTAATATGCCCCCTCACATACAGACAAGGATGGGCAGTGGTAAGTTTTGACCGTTAGACTGATTAGTTTCTAGAATGTCAAAATTACCACCTTGTACATAAAGTTTAAATTAAAAAAAAAAAGAAAGAAATAAAGAAAAAAACCCACTCCCAACCCGATGTTGTCCGTGGGATTTGGACCTCACTCTTAGGGGAGATAATTTCAACGATTTGAATTATTAATTTCTACCATTTGAGTTAATATTAGTATATTTATTGATGAATTTATTTATTGTATTAATATTATGCATTATCGTAAGTCAAAGATTCTAAGTCATAAACTTTGCTTCTTACAAAATGTAAATCAAGATTAAGATTGTGCATAGTAAATCTAACCCTCCCATGAACAACGAATAATGAGAGCTTTATGCATCGAACTATCTTTATATTTCTTGTTATATCTTGGTTGATTATTTGCTACTGCTGTGAGTTTATAATGGCACATATGTCGCTTCTTTTTATTTTATTATTCAAGATAATGAAAAATTCAACTTAAATAAGATTACAAATTCTTCCCGTGCAGAGCGCTTTACAAGCGGATACGTGTAGGCAAGGAGGTATCAGCGGCCAAAGCTAAGCGAGGGCGAAGAAGGCAGAAGTCACGCGGTTGGACCTTGTCGTCAACCATAGATTACGCGGGGTGTTTCCCTCTTATGAAGAAGAGATCACAAAGGAAAATTGAAACAGAAATTGACTAAATGTTCATGTGTACCACTTGATTAATTTAATCTTTCTGGTGTGGTGTATGTTATTCGTCTATAGTTTGTATTTGGTCCTTTCGAAACATTGTTGTTAATATTTCCGAAGAAAAATTTAAACCCGAAGAAGAAATATAGGTTATGAAATTAAATTGGAAAAGATCATTTCCCTATCCTATTTCGTATGAATATTTTTGCAAGTCTATTTTCATTTTCCAGTCACTCAATCATTGTTTAATTTTTATGCTGATTACTCAATTTGATATATTCTTTCTTTCTAAACTTCTATCTTCTAATGGTCCAACTCAATCCCCCACCTCCAATAAAACTTGAACGAGTAATCCCAATCACTTCAGCACCTTGGTAACTTTTTATTCCAATTTAATATAGTTTTGAATCTAAACTCAAATCAATGGAGGGTTTTTAGGGAAGTTTCACAAAATCATAAAACTAAAGAAAAGTGAACAAAACTGAAAATAGTGAAAATTTGAAGAGAGAGCAAATACTAAATCGTGGTTGAATTGTAAATTATTAAAAAAAAGAAATGCATCTCATTTCTTTTATTATTTTTTTTCAAATTTTTAGCTTCTCTGTCATGATATAATGACACATGACAAATATATATTAGGCATGCACTCTGTTTTGTATGGTACATGACCTGATATATATGTCGATCGTGTGTTGTGTATTAAGCTGTATTCTTATTCTACATCGGTGGTGGAAACCTATGTATGTGGTTTGTTAACCTACTTGATGATTGAGAATTGTGAAATCTGCAGAAAGATGAAGAAATGGACTACTATAGAGAAAAATTTGCTGAAAGCCAAGCCCATAAGGAAGTTGAAGGTAGAAGCTGAATCCAACAAGATTGCTGAACAACTAAAGAAAACCAATATTTCAGGTAAAAAATCTAAATAGAATGAGGAAAAAAAAAAAAAGAAAAGAGAAAATTCATGTAAAGGTATTCCATCCCATACCGTCCCAAACTTCAAATTTTGGGATCGGATGTGATACACCCTTTATCTCATTCAATCTCATCCTGAAACCCGAACTGTCTCGTCCGGTAACCGAAATAATATATAATCATAATATATATATGTATATTTAATATATATTATTTTAAAATTCCTTTTACATTTCTAATCCTACCTATCTAATCTTCACACGTCGAAGGCATCCTTTATTAAGTCTTGCACATGAACAATTTTAATATTTTTAAACACATGATAGTGAATTTCAAACATATGGCATGGACTTTGATTTTATATTAAGGTACCACCTCATCTTAAATTTGTAAAGACGGGTTTAAGATAACTATGTGTTGCTAAGTTATGACTTTAGAAGCTGCTGATTGTGCATGCCTTTTGCTAGAATGCATTCGTATTCCTCTAGGACACTTTGGTCTTCAGTGGTCTTCTGCAGGTTTTCTTCTTCTTCCCCCCCCCCCCCCCTCTTTTTTTTTTATCTTTTTTGAAAAGTAAAGAATTTTATATAGTTTGAAGTTTTTTCTTCTTTATTTTATGTTTTATATTTTTAGTTACAAATGCCTTTCTGATTGATGTCAACTTGCGTTCTGATTTTTCAAGTTTCTGCTCAAGGAGTTGAAGAATTCATCAGATAATGATAGATAGATAGATATATATATATATATATATTTACAGTATAAAAACTTCAACTATACAGTAAATTTTTCAAGAAGTAGCTTGTGTGTATATATATATATATATATATATATATACACACAAGCTACTTCTTGAAAAATTTACTGTATAGTTGAAGTTTTTATACTGTAAAGTTGGACATATAGTATAGTGTCTTGTTTGTTGACTGGACTTATCTTTTAGGAAAATTTTACAGAGTTACGTTGTACAATTCACTCACTGTGCTATCTTCAAGTACTTTACTCTTTATTGTACGTAAATTGTATGCGAGTTCAACACTTTTATATTATATATTTACAATTTTTTAATGTTCACAACCTTTACATTATTTGTCCACAACTCTTATGCTATATTTACTTGTAAATTTTATAATTTTAAATATTCACAAAACTTACATTATTTCTTCACAATTTTTCTATGTTCACAAATTTTAAATATCAAAATATTACATTATATGTTCGCAAGTGAATGTTCACAAACTTTAGATTATACGCTCATGAAAAAACAATTCAAACTTTAACAAGAGAATGAAGGAACTTGATTCAAGCAAACCATCAAACACTTTGGCTCCGTTTGTTTGTAGGAGAATAACTTGCTAGAGGAAAATATTTTTCCAGAAAAATGATTTCCTTGAAAAACAGATTTTTTTTTTTTTTTTTATGTTTGGTTGCCCCACTAGAAAGTTTTTTCTAATGTTTAATCATTCTCAATATAAAAATTTTTATGAGAAAATATATTTTACTACTAGAAACATGTTATTTAAATTCAAGAATAAATCTAAAATATTAAAATATAATTAAAATTTAAAATATTTAAAATAAAATTTAACTTTTGCTTTTATTTTTTAAAAATGATTCACTGTTTTATTTTTAATTTTAAAATGTTTATTTCAATTTTCAATTTTTTAATTCCAATTTAATTGTTTTTTTTTATTTTTTTAAATTTATAATGTTTTTAAATTTTTTATTTTTAATCTTTTATTTTTTTAAAAGAGGTGGGGGTCTGGGTGAGGGGGTGAAGGGAAGGTAGGCATAGTGGAAGAAAAAGACAAGGAATTACTGAATGTTTTCTCCTCTCCTTGGGTATCAAAAACCATTTTCCTCCATTTATATAACACAAGCTTTAGGATCATACAATTTCTCACTAATTTTCTAAGCACCTCCACATTATCTTGACTCTCAAATACTTTTCAATAATTTCAAAAAAGAATCATTTATCTAGGTAACACCAGAGCGTCTTATGCTTTCGATCTATATTTTCTTCATCTTTTAAATCTTCCCAATTATTTTCTAACATTATTTTGGCAAATCCTATAGAAAGAGCTTGCTGTGAAGAAAAAAAGAAAAGAGTACGCGACTGCAGCGATGGTTTAATGACCATACATGCATGTGATGCATCTTTGTAATTAATTATGGTTCGTATTCACTGAGCTTTTTCTTCTTGTACATGAAAAAAACACAACAAATAGCAGCAAATAAATGTGTATATAAATATATGAAAAAATAACTATAAGGAAGAGGAGCACAATGCTATTATGGTGTACAGGAAAATGAAAATATGGTAGAATTTGCGAAACTTAAAACAGAAATTGACTAAATGTCACGTATACGTCTTGATTAATTTATCAAGTATTACCTTATAATTTAATCTCTCAGGTACTTAATTGCTGTTTCAAGAAGCAAAGGACCTATACATATTAAAGAATGTCACGAATCATTTGCGTCAGCTAGTGCTTGTAAAGATTTTCTCGCGTGATTTGTTTTATTTGTTCATCGTTAAGATTTGGTGCTCTCAAAATGATATCAAAAAAATCAACCCGCAGAAGAAATGTAGATTTAGGACACGAAATTAAATTGGAATAAATCATTTGTCTATCCTATTGTCTTATGAATATTTTGCAAGTCTATTTTCATTTTCCAATCACACGATTATTCTATAATTTTTATGCCAATTACTCAATTTGATATATTCATTTTTTTCCAATCCCCTATCCTCAAAAAAATTCAAATGAGTGCTCATTGCTTCACTAATACAGTCAAATTAATCTCTATCGTTCTCAATGTTTCATAAACACAATCAAACTAGTTAATTCCCATTGTTTAAAAAAATATTTATTTTAGTTATCAATGTTTTACAAATTTCCTCAAATTACTCTCAAACTTATTTATAACATAAAGAGATGGATTATCGCATATTGGTGAAAAAATAAAACTATTGTTTTTTATAAAGAAAATACTAATTTATATATCCAACACTTTTGATCAGCTCTCGTATAAACTCGTCTTTTCTAGTCATAAAAAATTATCGAACTTTCAGGATTCACTAAAATTTCTTATATAGACTACATGAATTTACTATTATTATTACGATAAAAACGAAAAAAAAAAAAAACTGAAGAAAACCTCACGAGGAGAACGAATAATGTAGTGAATTACGAAAAGAAAGAGATCTGGTAAAGGCACTTACAAGCATTTGTTATTCTCTTACAGCAAAGAAGGAAGGAATAAAGGAAATTCATTAAGTTTCTTTTCATCAAAGCTGGTTTAGTTCACCGTTATTGATACTACGTCATATTTATTTTAAAAATATAAATTTAGTAATGTAACAAGATATCGAACATATACTACGTACCATTCATTTAAATAACCCGAACAATTCAGCTTTTCTATGAGTTAATAGCATGCCACTCGTACTGTAGCATCCTTCTGAACCTTTGGAGCCAAGGTAAGAATTCTTAATTTCTTTTTTTTTTTTCATTAGGAAAGAAAAGATAAATATTGGAAATTTGACTTGTTTGGTTACAGCGATTTCTCATTCCAGGTGTTCCTCGTTGGAGACCCATCCGTCGGAAAATCTTCTTTTCTTCAAGTTTTCACTGTATGCTCACTTCAATTAATCCTTTAATTTACATATATATATATATATATATATATATGAAGTCTATTTGTTCCATGATTTCAGGAAAAACCAGTGGAAGTGCTAGAGGCAGACGACATAAAAATTTTTACGGTAGTTTATATTTTTAATTATTTATGATTATTACTACTGGGTTGCCTCGTCTACTTGACGGCAATTATTAACTCATTTGCTCTCTTGCACAAATATTTAAATAAAATCATTAAGTTTAATTGGTTAGTTAAAACATAAATTGGTGGCTATATATTTAAAATCTCATAGTAATATTTAGGTAATTTATTCTTATAATTTTCAACATTAATGCCATCCGCCACACCATATAAGGGTTAAAATTTGTATACAATTATATATCTATTTCCAAACTTCAAGTCATTCAAGTCTTTTTTCTTTTTAATGCTATAAAGACTAGCAAACGTAATTTAATTAAGATGTCATATGAGATATATCAATGAGCAATATACAATTTTTGGGAGACAAATAGATAACAGATAGTTACTTTTTGTATGTACTTAAATATGTTTCTAAAATAGAAAATATTTTTCATTCGTTTGATGCCTAGATCTCATGAAACCTTCTGTATTTGTGTTATTTTTTAATTACAACGCTTTACTGAAAACCTTTTTCATCCATTTTTTGAGTAAAAGATCACTTCAAACTGGGATTGGACGATCAAGAACTCTTCTTGATGCATAGTTGGCAAAAAGTATCTGAAAGTAATGTTGTAAGTCTCTGTATATATATATGTATATGTATGTATGTGTGTATATATATATACACACACACATGTATGTATGTATTCAGTAATATTTATGCAACTTTCGGAAACTCAGGGATACCACCTTGGAGGGCTACCACCTTGGATAGACGGACATCATGTGAGCTGGAAATTGTGAGTGTAACGCCTCACTTTCGCCAATTTGTGTGTACAAATAGATATATATATATATATATATATATATATATATGCGTGTGTGTGTGTGTCACATTTTGCTGATATGTGGTGAAGGGAATAAATTTTTGGACATGTTTAACTCATTATAATATATACTTTAACTGTTGCGTTAATTTCCAGTTTGATACTCCCGGCAAGTTGTTTCGGAGCATGACAAGTAGCAGCTTTGAAAGAGTAGATGGAATTATTGTAAGGCACACTCACTTTAATGTTGTAGTGTTTGAACATACCTTTTTCTAAACAACTTAGGGCTCGATTGAATTGTTATTTTTTAAAAAGCACTTTTTTAGTTAACAGTTTTTGAAAAAGTATATTTTTAAAAATTAAAACTTTTATCTTTTAAAAAAAGAAATTTGTTTTTGAAACTTTTTCTTTAAACTTTCAATTTTTTTGAAAACCAAGTTGAATAATCATTCCAGAAAAAACGTACTATTTTCAAGACCCTTAGATGAATGGTCTCGATGCGCAAAGTTATATAACATCCTTGGGACTAGATTTGCAAAAAAACAGGTGCATATGGTGTTTGGTTATAAACAAAAATGAATTTGAGAGACTCAAAATAGAGTTTTAAAAAAAACATCAATTATGTTGTTTTTCCTCTAAATGCGTTTTACAGAAAGCAATTACACATATATATATATATGTGTGCGTGTGTGTACATATATATACACATTTTATTAATTACAACAATTAGAGCATTAATTATATTATTTTTTTATAATTGGTGTAAATTGCAATAGGTTGTGTATGATGCAACCGAAAGAAACACCTTCAACAACGTCAAGCAGTGGCTCGAAGACATCGATAGATATGACAACGGCAATCTCTGCAAGCTTCTAGTTGAAAACAAATCAAAGTTAGCAACCCACGATTTCAATGAAGCAAAGGTAGAGGAGACGATCAAAACTGAAAAAACTGAAACAACAATTGTGAAAACTGAAATAATGGTAAAAGCTAAAGCAGCACTAGTAAGCCCCACGTTTATAGATGTCAAAAATTAGTACGTACAAACCACATATACGTAAACATAAATATAGATTGTTCCCCAAAGATATTCTGACGATAATAGTTGGAGACGAATATAGCTCATAATCTAAGTTTAAATACAGTCCATTGTCCTAAATTAAGTGTCTTTGACTTACTTAGTGCACAGTACAAGGACTATACTGTACACCCGAAGTTTGCCAATTAATGGTTGGATTTGTACTAGTGGTCAAGTTCTACCAACTGAATTTCTATTGCCTTAAAAAAAAAAAAGTTTGCATATAGGTACATTTAAATTGATTTACATTTAAAAAGATAATTTCTCTTCTCTATATATATTTTTTTGTTGATTCTATGCCTAAACTATTTTATAGTCTTCTAAATAAAAAATTACGATTATAACTACAGATTTTCACATTTATTGTATAACTATTACGGTTTTCTTTATAGATTATACTAAGCAGCTATTGCTAAAATTACTGATTTTTTCAAATTCATTGGATGATAGTCACATTTTTTATTATAGATTATGCTAAATAGTTACAACCGCGATTATCCCATTTTTTTTGCAATTAATCCATGAGTTGTCGTAATTGCTTGGAAATATACATAATTTATCTACGTGGACTTCCAAGTGTATTTATTATCTACTTTTTCATTTTTATTTTTATTTTTTTGGTCAGGATTTTGCAAATGTGTTTGGGATACCCATCATCTACGCTGACACCGAACGTGATTTTGAGGTGGCGTTTGCTTCCCTTACGTTGGCTTCTGTGATTTATAGACAGTAAGATAACTAGTTCTTTATGGCTTTTATTCATTGATTCCAACAAGAACTTGGGCTTTTTTCTCCCCTTCCCTCTAATAATATAATAAAACGTGTCTCTTTAATACAAACTTTGAAAATAACTTGATTCTTTTTATATCTCTCACCTATATTTACAGAGTTATAATGCGTTAAAAATTGAACCCCTTCAATTGAAACTTGTAACACGATTGTAATCTTGTTTATATTATTATGTGTGACCTGTAAGTCACAGATTCAAACTGCTCTGTTGTATCATTGTTGTTAAATAATTGCTAATTTCTTGAGTCTATAACTGCATATCTTTCACTTTTTTATTTTATTTTTTAATAACGAGAAACTTACTCTAAATAGTATTACAATTTTTCCCCGTGCAGTGCGCGTCGTAAGCGGATCCGTATAGACAAGAAGGTATCAACTGGTCAAACTAAGCGAGAGCAAAGAAAGCAAAAGGCGAAGTCAGGCGCATTGACCTTGTGGTCAGCCATACATGGTCAGCAGTGTTTCCCTCTCATGAAGAGATCACAAAGAAAATTAAAACAGCAATAGACTAAACGTCATTGCGTCCATCATTAAGATTTGTTCCTTTCAAAACGATGTAGTATTTACCCAAAAAAAAACACAGAGAGAGAAAGAAAATTTCTAAACCCATAGAAGAAATATGGATTTGTACACGAAGTTGAATTTGATTAAGTACTTTATTTATTGACTCCAATAAAATTTGAATCAAGTAGTCTCAATCACTCCAACTCCTCCCTAACTCTCCATGCAACCAGATATGGTTTTGAATCTAGACTCAATTTAATGGAGTTTTTTTTTTTTTTTAAAGGGAAGTTTCATAAAATCATAAAGCTAAAGGAAAGTGAACAAAAATGAAAACACTAAAAAAAAATTCCCCTAAAAAAGCAAGTACTTGTATTGATTAAAAATTTACAAAAAAGAAAAAAACAGAGAATAATTTCAAAACCCATTTACATCAAAATCTCCTGAATAATCCTCGATGAACTGCACAACATGGAGTTAGGGATGGCAATGGGACGGGTAGGGTCGTTGTATGCTTACCCCTACTCCGCACTTGTACCAAGGTAAGCTTCTATACTACCAACCCCACTTCTATTAGATGAAAAAAACCCTACCCTGCCCCTATAAAGTATCGGTCAACAAAGTCAATGACATTAATTTTTTTTTAAAAAAAATACTAATACATAAAAACATATTAAAAATAAATTAACTTTTACAACTAAACCAAAAAAATTTCAATGATATAAGGTTTACATTAAAATATATAAAAATATATTTAAAATATATAGTAAATGATATAATATTTATATTGAAAATATATAAGATATTAAAATTAATAATATACATATATAGCGGGACTAGATAAATAAACCCCCACCTCGCCTTGCCCCGCCTTTGCATCGAAATTGGGGAACAAAACCTTGCCCCACCCCTAGCAGGGTTTTTTGACAAAAATTCTACACCTACGCCTACAGTATTCATATGGAGTAGGGTGGGCCAGGGTACCCTGGACATTCATACATGGAGTTAAGAAAAAATGAGAGAAAAGTTCACAATAAGTCCCCATTGTTTTCTCTTTTTTTTAAATTGGTCCCTATTATTTTAAAATGTCCAATTTAATTCTCAATGTTTTACAAAAAGTTCAAATTAGTCATCTATGTTGCACAAATATAGTTAAATTAGTCCTTATTGTTTAGAAAATATCCATATACCTCAATGTTTTACAAAGATGCTCAAATTAATCCCCATTATTTGAAAGAAAATTCATATTAGTCTTTAATGTTTTACAAACTTACTCAATTTAGTTTTAATCTTTTTATTTTTTTTCTTAAAATAGGGACTAATTTGAGTAAATTTGTAAAATATTAAGAACTAATATGACTTTTTCTTAAACAATGAGGATTAATTTGAATATTTTTGTGAAACATTAAGAACTGATACAAATATTTTTGAAACAATAGAGACTGATTTAACTATATTTGCGAAACATTGATGACTAATTTAAAATTTCTTGTAAAATATTGAGAATTAAATTGGACATTTTAAAATAATAGAGGCCATTTAAAAAAAAAAAAAGGGAAAGAAAAAAGCATTGGAGACTTGATGTGAAATTAACGCAAAAAAATGAAGTAGTCAAAGATTGCCTATTAATGCAGTCCCATGTGCATGCACAAATGAAGGGGTTAGCTGATTGGTGAAAGGCACTATTTGCGGTACTAGACACACTGTTTATCAACAGCAACATGCAGCGCCGAGTTGATTTGTGGCTAATGAACTTCGGTTTCAGTGAAGAAATCTACTTTCAAATTAAACTAGAGCTACCAAAAGTGATAATTAGATATCGTGCATTAGCATGCGTATACCAGTTTCTCACAATTTATTTTTGATGAAAACTGGTAAATAAAATAATCAAATTATCATTGTTGTTGTAAACAAGTCGATCAAATTATGACACATGAATCTCCCTTTCTTCAAAAAAAGAAGATTTAAGCCTCTCGCACATAGATACAATAATTAAACAATCTCTAATAGTATATTCAAGTTCCTAAAACTATTTTGTTCACATACACGAGTATTGACACATTTTAAAACTAAAATATCATAACAAATAATTTTGACATGTTTATATATATATATATATATATATATATATATATATATATATATATCATAAGAGTTATAAAATTATAAAATCCAAGAAGTTAAAGAAGAAAAACACCAATCTGCACAGTTTAGCTCTTCTAGAACAAGAAGAATGAAGCCTTGTCTTGATTGTCTAAGTCTTAGCTACTTTCTTCACCCTAGTAAGCACTTAAAAGAAATGTTTCCGCCTGTCTTGTTAACTTTGCATTCTTTGTAATTCTTGTATTTGCAGTGTTATTTTATAAGTTGGTACCTCTTGGATATTCATTTACTCCTTGTAGGCTTATCTAGCGACTCCTCAAGTCCCAAAAAGGGTATAAAGTCTGATGCTCATTCTAGTTCTGGTGGCAACAAGGGCTCCAGTGTAATAATCATATGCCTTGTGTTTGTGGCTGTTGTACTTCTATTGTTTTCTCTTTGGAACTAGGGAATTTACTTTCCTCGGGTTAGAGGGTCTTTCTAAGATAGAAAATAGGTTACCTAAGGAAGTTTAGTGATAAAAAGGTTGTGATTCACGTTATTTATGAATTGAAAGATGCTCGAGATTTCAACTTTTGGCGAAAGAAGATGCATGAAGGACAATATGCTCGGCTGCCAAAGTTGTTGAGGATGATGAGCTTGAGGTTGAGCTTGGTCTCCGGGATAGAGCCGTTGTCAAGTTCTGTGTCAGTTCAATGTAATAGAGGTGAGGCTTCTAATTGATCTGATTATAGTCTTCTTTTTTTATATATAGATTTGTCTTAGAAGCATGACATTTCTTTGATACCGTGCATGTTTTAGTCGTATCATATCTAATTTTCTTAAATCTCAACTACAGAAAGTGATAATTTTGATGAGTAGCTCTTTCAACGGGCCATCAATCCCACCGCCCCTCACATACAAAGTCAAAAAACACAAGCGGGTTCGTCATTTCACGGGGGGTGGTCTTGGGCAATGTCGGTTCCAAGGATTTTCGATCTTTGATTATGGATCAGTGCTTACATTGTCTTGATGTAGAAAACATGGGTATTCTCAAGAAAATTATTCTTTTACGAAATGTTAACTGATCCAATAATAAATCTTAAAATAGAGACAAGAGATTCAATCATTTTGATCAACGAAACACCCGCTTCTAGCTGAAGTTGGACATAAAGCATTACTGCGGAAATATCCTTAATAGTTACTGGAATGATACAATACCCACATTCTTCATATAAAATAAACAGATTGAAAATGTTGTGTGGTGTAAGGATTTTTTATTATTATTTTTTTTTTTTGGGTGCAAACTTCAGCTGTTGCACATTCAGAGGCAGGTCGTCTCAGCTGAATAATGTTGTGTGGTGTAAACATTTCACACATTTCAATCTGCTGCATGCATATTATGTTACAAGTTCCACATAAAATATAATGTAATTATTTGAAAAAATAAACCGAGCAATAAGTTCTGTAAACAAAAAAAAATTGACAATTACAATAATGCTCAAAAAAAATTTGACAAATACACTAATCTTCCCGTTGCTCGAGAACGCTAACAAATTCAAGCAGTCTTCAATTTGAGCTAGAACACAAAAATAAAATCGATCGTATACGGGCTAACTCTTCTTGAGTGGCCTGGATGACCCGAACGAAACAGACAGGGAACAGAATTCAGACTAGAGTTAGTAGGGGTGCGCCAGGCCAAGATCGTAGTGCAGCACTAAGGCAACGCCCAAAGACCCCAACAGCTAACTATCGTAATAGGCCTCCCCCATAAAACAAATTAGTTTAATATCATGTGAGAAAATAGCCCACATATAAAATATTTTTATACTGATAAGAACAAATACTACATTTGCTCTTATGGCCTTTTTACATTGGCTTTTTTTCAAAAAAAAAAACACCTTTTTTCTTAAAAAATTTACTTTAAATTTGTAAAAACTATTTGATTTGATTTTCAAAAAAATTAAAACTCTGAAAAAAAAAAAAAAACTCAAATAAAACTTTTTTTAGAAACCAAAATTTTCAGCTTCTCAAAAAAAACTGTTTTCCAAAAGCTGATAAAAAAACACCCTTTTAAAAAAAGTCAATCTAAACGAACCCTTGGCCAAAATGCCTAAAAAAATCAGCTTCTAGACCTCCGAGGGCCTCTCTTTAAATATTGTAGTGTCCCGATGTGGGAAGCTAAAACACCCGCTTTTGAAGTTTGGCAAAGCATACTGCGGAAACATCCTTGTATTGCAGGAATGATATAATTACTCACATTTTTCAAATTGTAATAGAACAAACTTCACATTTCACTCTGCACCTTATGTTATAAGTTTTTTGTAAAAATAAAATGCAATTATTTGAAAAAATAAATTGGATAATAAGTTTTACCCAAAAAGAAAAGAGGACATGTAGTTTTTTTTTTCCCCTCAAAATAATGATCACCTTTGTTCCTTTTTGAGGCCATTTTACACCTAGTAGTAAATGGTTTCCCGTAAGAGAGATCCTTTATGTATTGTTTCAACTTAAAGTAGATGAAGATATGTTAGATTGACTTTTTCTATGAAAAAGCATTTTTTTCTTAAAAAAAAAAAAAAAATTATCTTTTTGCAATAAGCATCTAAATTAGATTTTAAAAATTACTGAAACTTTGAAAAAAAATTAATTTTAACTTTTTTGAAAAGTTAAAACTTTTAACTTCTCAAAAAAAATAGTTTTTTAAATATTTTATGAAAAAGACGCACATTTGAAAAAAGCCAATCCAAACTAACCTAAATAAGGGCAAAGATTTTTCATGTCAATTCTTGGTTTCTTATGTTGGTTTTTCTGCATATTTTGCCCCATTGGTTCACCTCATTATCAACCCTGTTTCTGACAGCCACTTCATAACTTTTTGCTTTATCGTTTCATAGCAAAGAGCACAATCAATTTAGTAGTCACCTCTTCATATTAGAGGAAATAGAACATTTTCTCTCTCATCATTATGTGAACTTTCATGACAAGGCTATAGTTTATCAAGCTAAACAAGCAGTGGTGGATTAACTTTTGGTTCCATGGCCCTCTCCATTTCTATAATGTATACTTAGGGCACGTCTGGATTAACAATTTGAAAAAACATTTTTCTTAACAATTTTTGGATAAAAATTTTGGCTTTTCAACTTTTTTAAAAATCAATCCAAATAGTTAAAGAATGTATTTTTTTTTTCCTTTTAGGGGAACAAAATAGTGCTTAGCCAATTCCAGAAGGGCCTTAGTTGCATCTTTAACTAATGGCATGGCCAAGGCTAAACAAGCTCCAACATACAACATTGACATAAAAACATTTTAAAAATCTAAGAATAAATGCCAACGTGGACACCAGCATACACTTATAAAGATACGTGGAATTTGAATCATGTCAAACTTTCCTCCAGTTCACTTGTACAGCAACCTAATTTGCATGAAATATGCTACTACTCCACATATGAAACAAGTATTATTGTTGACATAAACTAAACATAACATTATTGCAATTTCATAAATAAAATTAATAAACTAAATAATGAGTATGACAAAAGCTAAAGTATTCAAGCAGATGCATAGAGCTGCCGGCGTCATACAGTGCATCGCACGTTCTAAGTCATGCGGCTGGCTACTACATTCTTGCAGGATGCATATGTGATTTTCGAGCACTGCAGGAGCATATCAATCACTTGATGTTAGCGAACCAACTACGAGAAACATTATCCTCATAGTCAACGTGACACTGTCATCTTGAGTTGACTTGTTTTTTGCTGATAGCAATTTGGCAGTGTTATCTTCCTGTTTTGGCTCGTTTCATTCCTGCACTGTTGAATGGAGACATGCTCGGGCTCATACTTGGACTCATGCTGGGGCTATCCTCCCTTAGGGTACCATTTAGCATAGCCAATTCTCTAAGTTGCTGCTTCTTGTAAAGGTCCATGGATTCATCCTGAGAGAGAGATCTTAATAATCAGTGTGAAATAAATATATCATACCAAATGGACGCAAGGTTGTTTGACCTCATACCACAGGTGTAAGAAGTTTTTCTAATATCACCATAGCGCGATCCAAGCGTGAGTCTATGACATCTTCAGGAAATTCAGCTTCCACCAATATGTGCAGCGGCTCATTGAGGTGCTCATACCCAGGTTTATCCTTCAATTTTTCTTCCTATTAGAAGAACAATATATGAGCAACCTCTGAAACTATAGTCATTTTGAGACCCAAGATGATTTACATATACTATCCCTAGCACATATCTTTTAACTTCTCTATTTGGTTATTCCCATCTTTGGATTTGCATAACAATTTGGCAAAGACACATCAAACATCTCTAGCATGAACTCAATCACTTGGAAAAAGAACAGAAATGTGAGGACACGCAGGACCATGGTGCTAAAAAGAAAATCCGGACCAAACCCTATTTCTTAACCTTATGTTCGACAAAGGGAAGAAAATTGTCTGAAAGGATGACACTATAGTTA
Organism: Cordia subcordata; assembly: GCA_028554755.1. Lineage (NCBI taxonomy): Eukaryota > Viridiplantae > Streptophyta > Magnoliopsida > Boraginales > Cordiaceae > Cordia > Cordia subcordata. Next base: position 3,636,915 of record JAPTOF010000013.1, on the reverse strand, counting down.
GAGATGTCTATGTACAGGAAAATCAACACTATGTTTAAGCACTGTCAAATTCAAGCCGCCAATCATAGTTAAATAAGAGGAGAAAATTCTTCTCCTTCTAGGTGATTAACTTTGAGGGGCAATGTTAAGACCATGCTTGGATACTGTTCCTCACAAGTAATTAATTAATAGTGAGACTCATATTTATAGTAGTTCAAACTTAGAAGTCTTTTTCAGAATTACTGTTTTACAACCTAAAGAATCCTGATAACAGATAAATATTTGGCCAATCTCTGTCTGTTATTGTTGACAAGGAGTAGGCATTGACCCAAAAAGACAAACAAGGACACATGATACTCAGCAAAAGGCAAAACTAGAGAGGATAGAAGTACACAACAATATGAAATCATGCTGACGGTTATGCAGCTTAAGCTCAAATAATAGGTAAAGCAGTATAGCAACAAAGCAGAAATCCACTTTGCTTGATCTCCTTGCAGATACAAAGGGGCAGTTCCCCTCCACCCCAATCAAAAAAGTTGAAAAGAGAAGGCCTCTGAGTCCCTTTATAAGAAATTAAGGCTCGGCCACCACCTCAATCCAATGCTACAAGAAAATGAAAGCCCTTCTCTCCCAACTTCTCTTACAATTTTATGCTGGCCTCTGTCCACCTAGGCTAGTTAGTATGGCCTCCTCCATCCCACCCTTCACCTGGGCTAATTAGTATGTTCGTCCACCCCCTTCCGAATTCCTCTCCCTTTCAGACAACAACGAATAAGCAGTGTATTTTCAACTCATTTAGCTTCTAGATGTTTATTGAGAGACAATACCAGTATTACATATCCTGTAGTAGAGGAAGAAAAAAGGAAAAGAAGCAAGAACTATTCAGTCCAAAAAAATCCCTTCTTTTTTTTAACACAGTCCAAATACATGCAAGGAAACTACACATTTTGTTAAGTGTACTTAATGTTTTCGAAACTGCACCAAGAAAAGGAATGACTATACCTTAAGACAATCTTTCACCGAGCCTCGACCTCTTATATAGATCTTACATTCTGTCATAGCTTCCACCCTTTTCAAGGAGTTCCCACGCGGTCCCAGAATGCGACCAACAAAATTGTACTGCATCATTTACAATTTTGAATTTAACGCTATTCAGAGAGCATGAAGACAGAAAAACATAAAAGTAGAAAGAAATTATTCTACTTACGTTAGGATATTTATCTATGGGAACATCCAACCTAATTACTCTCTTCACAATAGGAGTTGTTGCAGATCCTGGTGCTGCTTGCCAATTTAGAGGAGGATTTTGGAAATGAGCCATTTTCTGAAGAAGTATGTTCTCCTGCAGCATTTATCATCATACATTACAAATCAAATTTCAGGACATTGTGCTAGAGTGCTAGAAGTTAATTATCCCATAGCTAAATCAGCACACTTAACATTTCAATCATTTAAGTCATACAGGAACAAGGAGAAGGGTGCAAGTACTCTGTCAAATGTCCAAGGAAACAATGACTTTTAGGTTTGACACATGTTGAACATAGATAGTGGTGCTATGATCTTCCAACCACAACAACACTTCAGCAAATGATGCCATAAGAAACAGGACTCAGATATGATCAGTGTTTTATAGAAGTAGTCAATATATTGTTCCTGCCTTTTCCTCCTCTGTGTATATACTTGACTCTCTAGAACATTTAAGTGAAGAAATTAAATTCACCAAATTCGACCAATTGCAATATCACTTGAGATCTTTAGGCAAAAACGATTTCTGTTGAAATTTAGTTGTTAACATATTTTACACTTCCTGAATGCCAATCCAGAAGACATTTCATAGGAATTCTACAGTTTCTCCATGCCAATGTCTTTAGTGGGTTAATGCCATAAATATAAAATATGGATCAGAAACAAGCACCACAAAAATTTGGGTAGACAGAAATGAGACAAGTTCTCAAGATCAGTTCTTGACAACATCCTTCTTGGTATTTCCACCATGTGCATGGCAGATTTGTGATCAATTCTGTAGACATGTAACGTATTTGAGGACAAAATAATAAATTATTTCCTTTATTAACAGATCTTAGATGAGATAGTAGAAAGTTGCGGCATCTAAATAAACATGTGACAGTGATGGTTATAATAACTTCAGAAAGATGTTCAGCCGGAAATTTTTTATAAGTGTACATTTAGTGGTCAATAAAAGCTAATTGATACTGAATAAATCACCTAAAGTGGAGATCTAATGACCATACACAAAAGTAATTCCCACGAATTACAAAAAGTTGGTTGGAAAGCAATGCCTCGATAATCTCAACAAAGATAAAACATACCATACCTCTGTTTGCATTGCACTCCATCCTTCTACATTCATTTGTACCCCATTTGGTTGTTGAACTAATGGCTTATATGGATGCTCATTGCCCATCCTTTCATGATCCATAAATTGTTTAGGTGCCAATCCTGAGACCCGGAAGATTTCTGCAAAAGTATAGAAAACAAAAGATGCCTATTACTCAAAGAACCAAAAATGAGTCTTTCACATTTAAGTAGTCATACTCCAAGGTACAAATGAAAGAACCTATCCACAGAAAGCTCTTTTACAGCTTGACTGAAGTCCATCCATAGTTAGAGTCAACCAATGGCATAAGAAGCCACTATGCCAAAAATGTTGGACTGGAAGCTCACATAGTCACAACTACAGGGAGAGGATTTCATGTTTGTCCTCAAGATAATGGAGGATAACCCTACAAGTTTTTTCTGTTAATTACTTGAGAAAGCCTATGACACACAATTGTCTATATCTTTTGATGTGTTAGCATTCAGAAAGATAGTAAGAGAAATTTAGGCAATTGGATTCTAGACCATTTGATTGCTTCGATCCCTAACTTGGTTGATGTACAAAATATTCCTGACCATAGTAGCAATTTAACTACGAGGGGATCTACTTCCCCTTTCTATCTAAACAAATTAACGCCAATCTTCAATATTCATGTCCGTCCAAATAAATAATAAAAGACGAATATCCGTCAAGAGCCTCTCTGAGATGATTTCTCTTCTGTCCTGTCCAAGCAAGCCAGTGAGATCATATGGATGAACCAAAATCTACAGATTAAATGCAAGAATGAGGTGAAATAAGCATCGACAACCTTGGTTAAGAAGCCTGCTGCAGACTGGCATAATCTGCATAAATGGTCCCAACTTTTGCCTTTCTTCCAATAACTCTGACAAATATCTGCAGATTTGTAATAGCCAAACTATGAACCAGAATGAAGCATACGAAATACCATATGCAGTGAAAGAAAGCCTCAATCATAACTAGCAAAATGTATTCAACGACAATATTCATAATCAGAGTTTGACAAGCCATAGTGATTATTTAATTGTGAAATTCTTTAAGATACTGCTGTGTCAAAGTATTAATGCAGTACCAAATGGAAAAAGTGCATGTTTGGAACTGATAACAGCAGTTTGTTTTACAAGACCATATTTTTATTCCTGGATGGTACAGAACCAGAGGAGAATAATTAGACCAAAAACGCCAAAAAGTAGTGCATCCCGTCTTGTGGTGTCAAAAACTACTTCTCATGTGAAAGCTTTTGAAAAAAACTGCCAACTGACAAAATCCAAATTTCAACATCCTTCCGGCTTATGCTTTAATGAGAGTTCATGAATTTTCACTCCCATCACTGAACCTCCCGAGATTTCTAAACCATATTATCTTAGGATATTGATAAATTTCAATCCCGAGCAACATACAAATTAAGCTACCAGATAGATGATAAGCAGAGGCCTCACTGTGCATAAAACTTTCATAGTTTCCAAATCTTGTGAACATAAATAAGCAGTATCAATATTTTCTTTTTTGGGTAAATAGCAGTATCAACATCTGCTCAACACCCTCAATATATGAAATAAGGAACTATAGCAATAAATATAACAAATATTCTAATACAAATGAAGAAAACACAAGTCATGCAACAAATACCACCACATCTACATATCAAAAAAGGACAGAACAATTTAAACATGTCAAATTGAAGAAATGCTTAAAGGGTATCATAAATTTCACACCTTCCACGATCTGAGAGAGAAGAAGACCTTTGAAGTGGACTATGCACGCCAGTTGGAGAGTACTGAAAGTAGCTCCCTGGTGGTATTCTATTCTCCATGTTCACACACACCCACCAAACAAAAGCTGCCAAGCTACCAACTTTTGCTTCTATTTTATCAAAAACAAAAACAAAAAAACAAAAGAATCAAATCACAATTAGATATAAAACACATCAAAAACATAATCCAAATACATTAAACTTAATTAACTGACTCAAATATTAAATAATAACCAGATAAATATGTACAAGTCTTACAGTTGAAGAGTCTAGAGTCTTTACTTCTTCAATCTTTCCCCCCCTTATTGGACTCTTTCTCTTGCCTTTGTGGGGGGAAGGAGAGAGAAGAGAAAGAGGCTGAAAAGAGAAAGAGACGAAGAGAAAAAAAAGACCTACTTGTGAATGGCAATAGTCGTGGTCGTAGTGGACCTTCTAGCCTTGCGAATCTTGATCTTGGTTTGTCTTGTGTGGTGTGCGCGTGGAAAGGAAGACAACAGACACGTTACAAATGATTTGAATATTTTTTGCTTACCCTTTGTGTGTGGGTTGTGTGTGATTTAGATTTGATGACGTTCTAGTAATATCTTGATTCAAAATTACAGAATTATCTGATCTCAAAAGTGGAAAAAGATACAATATTTGTCACCTTTTGGTGGTAGAAAATTTTATTACTTTGTTTTCTTCTCTTTCTTTATTTGGTCAATGAACACATGATCATGTAATAAAAATTATATCAATTAATCTATGTGATACCAATACCAAATTTCTTTTCCACAAGCAAAAGTAACAACATCTAAAGTAACCTAAAGGTACAAGTCTTATTTGAATTGAACGAGGAATCGAATTTGCCACTCAAATAACCTTGTATTTATATGCTTTTTATGAATGGTTCAAATTAACGCTAAAAAGAAAAAAGTTACTTTTGACCATATAAATATTTAATTCAATTCTATCACCCAAATCTTTTTCTAGGCCCAAAGAGGGATGAAACATGCCTCAGTTTAGGAGTAAGTAAATTGAGAGCTCTTTCAAGTTTATAATTTTAGAATCATTCTTAAATGCATTAGTTCTTTCTTTCTTTTGTTTTTTCCAAGAACAAACTAAACCTTACAGTAGTAGGAATTCAAAAATTTGTAAAAAACCTAATAATATATATAACCTATAATAATCGTATAAACAATTTAATCTACCATTTGGTTGATGCAATAGATAGATATGTTTGGGGTGCATATTTATCTACCTCTACTATATTAAAAATGTTGGGAAATTAGGACGCATAACACACACTCACACAGCAGAATTAAATCACAAGTAACGAGAAAAGAATACATGCTATTAAACGTGGTTCGACCCTCTGTCTATGTCCACGATCCCCTCTGGGATAAATTTCACTATTCAACAATAATGGAGATTACAACTCAGCTCCCCCACAGAGTTCTTATAATGGTTCTATCCTCAACAGGACTAGAACAAATATAAGATACTCTTTATGCTCTCAGGCTCTCTCCCACACCCTCCCATGGGGTGTGGCCCTAAGGCACTCTCCTAAGGCACACCTTATACAACTAATGCAAGAGTCCTATTTATAGAGGAGATTTCCTTGTCCTTCAAAACAAAGGATTTCCTCATATATCAATCCTACCATAATTAAGACTCTTACCATAACTAGAATTTTAATTCTCATTAAAATTCTTTTCTAATTTGTATGGGCTTGGACTTTGAGTCATAACCCAACAAATTCCTCCCTTGGCGAAAAGTCCGAAGCTTCTTTGCCGCAACTGGAACCTCTTCACAGTCTTTATGCTGGAGCCCTTGCTCGACAACACTCTTCACGGCAGCAGCTACCAACACATCCTAGCAGGTTTTCAGAGTCATCCCCAACATCCCTCTTCATGCCGTCTAACCTCGACCTCTCAAGGTTGTTTGCGTCCTCCCTCGACACAAGGCATCTTGGACATGGTCTTCTCTTCCAACAGTAGCATTCCTTATCAGTCGTAGGCATACGAAATAAGATCTGGCTTTTTACGCCAATCCACACACAACTTCTCCATTCTGGAAAAGGAGCTGAAGAGAAAGACTAGTGATACAATTCAAATTCATTCAAATGGAAGCAGGCATAGCACTCGAAGATTACGTAGTGTCTATTTATTTTTGAGAAAGGGGTATTTTCCATGGGTTTGCCTTGGTATCGTGTTCATACCGTTGTATTGAATGATCCCGGTCGGTTGCTTTCTGTTCATATAATGCATACAGCTCTGGTTGCTGGTTGGGCCGGTTCGATGGCTCTGTATGAATTAGCAGTTTTTGATCCTTCTGACCCTGTTCTTGATCCAATGTGGAGACAGGGCATGTTCGTTATACCCTTCATGACTCGTTTAGGAATAACAAATTCATGGGGCGGTTGGAGTATCACAGGCGGAACTGTAACGAATCCGGGTATTTGGAGTTACGAAGGTGTAGCTGGGGCACATATTGTCTTTCGTTCACTAATTTCTTTAGTTGACATGGAAGCTTTAGTGCCACGTTCAAGCTAAAAGCAGTGCCAGATGCTGATGAAATAGTGGCTTAAACCTTCACTCGAATTAGGGGCTAACCTTGAATGTCGAGGTGAGCCGGCAAGACCGGGGAAAGAACCTAATGAGACCCTGTATGAAGCTCGGGTGCTTCATGTAGAGAGAGACCGAAGCCAGTCTAGTTCACTTCATGATGCCAGGACAGGACTCTGATTGTTCAGCTACGTAGACTCTCTGCGAGTGACCCTTCCCTCGAATCGAACCTTCTTCAACTAGTCTACTCATCCAAACTTCTCTCCTCTAGAAGTTTGTTCACTAGTCGGCTAACTATGTTTGCTCGCATAATGCTTCGAAGACTTTCGCAGAATTTCATCACCACTTCATTGTTTTACCCAATTTCAAGGCTCACCCACGATACATCAAGAAATTTGGCAAAACAGACCTAAAAAATGAACTCAAGACGTCGAAAAACGGTGAGAAGACCCTCGGTCAATGCGGTCAAACCCCTACAGCCCGCTGGTCAAACCTTTTGTTTGGCTGTTTGACCACAAACTCACAAAACTTGACCTACTTGTATCTCACAATCCGACCGTCAGATCGTTATGAAATTTTAGCAGCTTACTCTCCTCTCTGACACGAAAACACAGCAACAAACGGATTGTCGATCGGACTCCGGGAAGGCTGCCAAACGTGACCAGCAGATCGGCAAATTTTTTACTCCTCTTTGGCGTTTCTTTTTCCTTTTTTCGTGCAAATCAGCGTCCTCCCTCCAACTTAGCTCTGATACCACTTGTTGGGAAATCAGGATGCATAACACACACTCACACAGCGGAATTAAATCACAAGTAACGAGAAAAGAATACGCACTATTAAACGTGGTTCGGCCCTCTGCCTACGTCCACGATCCCCTCTGGAATAAATTCCACTATTCAACAATAATGGATATTACAACTCAGGTGGTGACTTTTTGTACGGACAGAAAAGTCTAAACCCTCCTCCACAGAGTTCTTATAATGGTTCTATCCTCAACAGGACTAGAACGAATATAAGATACTCTTGATGCTCTCAGGCTCTCTCCCACACCCTCTCATGGGGTGTGACCCTAAGGCACTCTCCTAAGGCACACCTTATACAACTAATGCAAGAGTCCTATTTATAGAAAAGATTTCCTTGTCCTCCATGACAAAGGATTTCCTAATCTATCAATCCTATCATAATTAAGACTCTTACTATAACTAGAATTTTAATTCTCATTAAAATTCTTTCCTAATTTGTATGGACTTGAACTTTGAATCATAACCCAACAAAAAAGAATGAGTTTTCAAACCTGCTCTTCATTACTGGTTCTCCTGGGTCCCAGGGTAAGATTGTAGTTTTATATTTTTCTTCTTTTTCAATTCTTTCGTCCCTTTCTTCTTCGTTAACTTCCTGTCTTCCCCTTTTTCTCCTTTGCAAACCACCCAAATTGTGGAGCTCCCTTTTTTGCATTTGTTTTTTCTTTCACACTCGCACAATTGATTGAGCTAATATTTCAAATTCTTGGGTATTTGAATTCCTAAATTTTTTTTCTATGCAATTAAATGTGATTTTGGTCAAAGAATGTTGCTACGCATGAGTAGCTAGCTATTCATCAAAAGGTTAAGTCTCTGACTCTCAGTTGCAGTTGCCCTTTTCCTATCACAAATTGAGCGTAGTGGATAATTTTGGTCTCTCAAAAGCGTCATGCTTTGTGCCAAGCAGTGCAAGTTGAAATCTGTTCCTCACTCTCTGCTCACGCAGACATGAGATTTACGACAATGATGTTCGAACATGAGTCATAGCATCTTATCCTCCAGGCTCTGGACTATCAACTTGCATTTGTTTGCTCATCCACAATTGCTATAATGGCTGCATTTGAAAGTTCACATTAAGGATAATTTAGGGCTCGTCTGGATTGGCTTTTTTCAAAAACGTTTTTTTAACAGTTTTTAAAAAACAGTTTTTTTTTTTAAGCTAAAAATTCTGAGTTCTAAAAAAAAGCTATATTTGAGGTTTTTTCAGAATTTTAACTTTTTTTAAAACCAAATCAAATAGTTATTGTAAATTTAACACAACTTTTTTAGAAAAAAAGTATTTTTTCTTTAAAAAAAAATTAATCCAAACAGGTTCTTAATCCTCGTGCTGACTTGCTAATACTGGTAGAGTGAATTCTCTACACGCTCTAGATAATTGGATGGACTTTGTCTGGAGTTCTTTGTAATCATGACTCTGCTATACAACCTCAACTAGCATTTTATTTTCTCCAGTGCATAGCTTTAATTATAAAAAATGATTGCTGAAGTATTTACGAAACTGTATTAACAATCATTCTCTTTGGTGTCCTTCTCTTTCTCACTTGCTTACTTATAACTGTTCTAGAAAAATACAAGTCAATCCTATTTATCTCATTATATTTTATGTTTAGTTCTTTTTTAACCCTATCCCAGTTCAAATTAAAATTATAAATGTGGCGTTTAGTTATGGAGCCTTGATTTATACATGTGATTATAAATTGCATTGCATGCATGACGGCTACTGTTTGGCATACAATTTCTTCTTAATGTATTATGATTATAGACCAGGCAAGTTAGGGCCTGTTTGGATTGGTTTTTTTTAACAATTTTTAAAAAAACAGCTTTTTTAAGTAGCTGAAATTTCTGGCTTCTAAAAAAATTATATTTGAGCTTTTTTCAGTGTTTCTCTTTTTTTTTTAACCAAATTAAATAGTTATTACAAATTTAATATAATTTTTTCAACGAAAAAAATATTTTTTTTCTGAAAAAAAGCCAATCCAAACAGGCCCACAAGCAAGTTAAAAAAAAAAAAAAAAAGTCACTTGTGACAAGAAGAAATAGAAGATTGTCCCAACCATGAAGGATTATTTGACCTTTGGTGTCAACAATGCTGCTCAACGAAATTATTCTAGCACGGGAGACAAGCATGACTAGGCAGATATTCAGAACAGAGCAAAGAATTTCATTATTGTTTTATTCTATTGCTTTTAGTTTCAGAATTTGACTTTTTCTCCAAGAGTTATTGCTCTGTTTTGTAACTTCCTTTGTGCCGTTATTCTATTTATTATAATATAATTTATGTAAATATTCTATTATAAAAGTATTAGATAATATTGTCGTGCCTTACATGGCGTTTTTCTATTAGGCTTGGAAAAATAAATGATAGGAGGAAATACTTAATAAGGGAGAACATCTCCAAACAAAATCCACAATAGCCTAAAAGTTCTAAGCAGATTTATGGTGTACGAGCCAATGAGCACGAGCACATATTACCATTCAGTTAACACGATAGATCTGTCAGAGTGCATATCCTGAAAATTAGGTCATAGGAGGAAATTCTGAACGAGGGAGAAAATCTCTAAGTAGAATCTCTCTCTCTCTCTCTCTCTCTCTCTCTCTCTCTCTCTCTCTCTCTCTCTCTCTCTCTCTCTCTCTCTCTCTCTCTCTCTCTCTCTCTCTATATATATATATATATATGGAAATTGAGATTCGTAACAATAATCATAAGATTTTAAATTGACGAAATTTGAAAGACCAAACTTGAATTTATTTATATTAAAAAAGAGAACAACAAAAAAGAACAAAAATAGTTATACATAAATAAGTGGAATTTAAAAAGTGTCTAGGATTCAGACAAATCAAGTTAGGAATGTTTAATATTTGATTTGCTGGAAAAAAAAAAAATTGTAAATGCGATTTCCTAAAATTAACATTTCCATGAATTATTCAATTTTCAGGTCCATTTCAATGCGAGTTTGACTTTGACTTGATGCAAATCTGACTTTGCCAAATAATGGACTACAAAGACAAAACCATTCTTTAACTAATACAAAAAATAATTTAATTTTTCTTTTTATTTTCCTTCTCATATACTTTTTCCTACAGACATATCCACTTAGTCAATGCACACATTTTTTTTGTGACAAAAAAAATTCAGTTTGCAGAGCCTGACTACAGATATACCCGCCAGAGCCCAACCAACGATTAGCAAATTTCGGGTACATAGCACGTTCTCTATACTGTACACCCAATTAGTCGAAGGCACTTAACCCAGGGTAATTGACAAGATTCAACCCCAAGCATGAATTAAATGCTTTGGGCTTCTACCACCTGAAAGATCCCGAAAAGACTATTTAGTCAATACCCATATAGAGACAACGCATTCGCAGTTAAGCACACACATGGGCTGAATAGGGGTCCTAGGACCAACCATCATTTTGACCATGTACATCGGCTCAACATGGACCAAGACATAAATCATGTGGGTTGGACTAATGGGCTTTGGGTAAGTCTACATTTACATAGTTTAGGGGGGGGATATTAACCTGCCTACCAAGCCTGTATATAGGTTTACTATGACCCGTATTATGTCCCATGTAGATCAAGACGACAGATCCTATTACATGGTTAGGGTAGTAGATCCAACTACTTGTTCGACCCATGTGCAGGGCTCACATGGTTGGAGCCATGACTCATACGGATTGGGTTAGTGAGCTTAGGTTGGTCCTTTTCTTAATATATGTTAAAGCAGGAGTTCATCACCCACCAACTCAGCCCATGTACAGGCCCATTATATGGCTTTTGATTTGAACTTAATTTTCTACTTGTAAAAGTAATAATTAAAAAGTTTAGGCACAACTAGAGTATAGCCGGTGTAATACATGGGAAAATAAATGTTCTTTATGTATTTATTTATTATTTATGACATTTTTGTAATCTCAGTGAGCATGAAATACATATATATCTTTTAAATTTTATTATTTGTTAATTTTTATTATTAATGTTGTATTGGACGATATAGTTTTATATAGGAAGCGGGATAGAATCAATCTAAATGTATTGCTTTTAAAGATTATATTTAAAAGTAATATAATATATATTTTGAAATGTTCTATGTATATATACACACACATAAGTCATATTCTATTTTTAAAAATAAGTTTATTTTTAACCTATAATATATAGACATACAATTACATTATAAATACAAATTTTATCATTCTATTTTTTTCATGAAATAAAATTAAAACATCGATATCTAATTTTGAATAGAGGCCATCTTTTTTGAAAAAAAAAAAAGAGTTTGAATAAAAATTATCTAATAATTAATAAATTATTTGAAATTCAGATATCTATTAAAATGTCATTTAAAATTCAAGAATTCAAGTAATATATACTTTATTAATTAAGTAAAAAAAATATATGATATATTATACATGTGCATACACATGACAAAATAGTATCTTGTTTATGTCTTTATTTATCATTGACAGCTAATTTTTTATATTTTTTGTAAAATTACATAATCTTGAAAAAAAAATTAATGCATATATATATATGGAAGTGAAGGATATAATTTGTATATGCATATATTTTTATATGTATATGTGAATGTACGTACGTACATATGTATATATGTATATGTATATATATATATAGAAAGAATAAATTTGATTATGAAGTTTATATATATATATATATATATGAATAAGAGATAGATTAATTTTTTTTGAGAGAAAAAATGTATGACTTGATGATAATATGGCATAAAAAACTCAAAACATTATTTTATAATATATATAGACTAGAGTGTTTTTTTGTGCGATACATGGGTTTCGATATTTATATAATATAATATAATATTAAAAATTATATAATGACTTCAAAATTAAAAAGTATTATTGACAATTATTTTGATATTCATAAAAAATGATAGTACTCGTGTGATATGTAAGATAAATGAGCACTTTTATGTTTTATTATTGTTAATAGTCAAATTTGACAATTAACACGAGGGATAAAACATAAATATATTTTGTCATAGTAACATTGATTAAAATTTTTATATTTTTATAAAATCTAATAATTTTAGGGCAAAAATCATGAATGAGGTAAATTGACACACTTTCATCATTTATTGAACATCGTTTTAAGTTAACAAACACAAAATAGATGGCCATATCTAGGGTTTTAAGATATATAAACAAAAAATTAGCAGAGGAGCATTAGTGGATTACTGGAAAAGAATATGACCATTTTTGTCTATTGCTGAATGAATTCAAGAACTACAAGTGGTAGCTTTATAGGAGATTGCAATTTTGGAGGGAATGAGTTCTCCTTTATTATATACTATAAATAGACTATAGACACTAATTTAGTTCACCAAAAAATATAATGTCGAATTACATATAAATAATTAAATTATGAAGTAATTTATAATTAAAAAGGTAATGCTTATTTTAAATTAAGAAATAAAATCATTATATAAATGTGACTTTAATTGATATAAATTACTTGACCTTAAAAATATTACTCAATTAAGATATAATATGTATTAATGCAAATGGCCTGCAGATAGACTAAGATTCATTTGGTAATTCATAAAATATGAATGTATGATTCCATTTATCGCCAAAAACAAAAAAATGCCTAAAATGGAAAAGAAACCAGACTCATATTCGCTCTAATGAGTGACCAATAAGTTTTAAGAACTCGTGTGGATTGATTTTTTTTTTAAAGTATTTTTGAAAAACAGTTTTTTTTAGAAGCTAAAAATTTATGGCTTATAAAAAAAAATTGCATTTGAGTTTTTTTTATTTATAAATTTCAACTTATTTAGAAATCAAATCAAGTAGTTATTACAAAAAAAATATAAAAATTTCCCAAAAAAATATTTATTCTTTAAAAAAAAAGCTAATCCAAACAGGCCATAAATACTCGTAGATTCACGGTTCACTTACGAGTTTATGAAATGTTTTGGACTGATTAATCTTAAATACTCGTTATTTAAAACTATACAAAAATTAATTTGAGTTTTTTACTTTTGTTTTTTTAACAAAAAAAGATTGACTAAAATTTGGGACATTAAAGTCAAAATGAAGCCACGCCACTTAAAATTACACTTTCTCGAATATTAAGTTTTTTTTTTTTTTTTAAAACAAAGGAAATCCAATGAATAGAACCGAACTACAGATATACCTGACAGAGCTCAACCACAAACTGATAAATTTTGAGTGCACAATATATCTCTTATATTACGCACAAATTAAATAGAAGCCACTTAACCCTGGATCTATATAAAATTTGAAACAGCTCACAAACTGTGTTCGTCTCGAGCGGATATTCCCGGGGTACCTCTCGAACATTAAGTTAATCAAGCGTAACAACAATAAATTTAAAGATACAATGGCATATGCGTAATACGAAGGCAAAGGCACGTATATACCCATTAAGAAGAGGTACATCTTCATTATAACTTATCAGAAAGGGAAGAACAAAGCTACGGCTTGACAACGCACACACAAATACACACACTACAGCGTGTATATATACACAGACACGTACGCATCATTCGCTTTCGTCACTCTCTCATTTTTTCTTCTTCTCTCTCTCTCTCTCTCTCTCTCTGTCTATCGCTCATTGCATGGCCGTAGCTGATCGAATTGACAAAATTAGGGCACCAAGAAGAATTAATCGATAGGTGATAGCAAAGAAGATGTGATTTCAAGGCATTTGAAAGTTAATTTTCTTTTCTTGGTATAATAGTGATTGAAAAAGAGGGGAATTGCGATTAGGGTTTTTGCGTTCGAGAAGTACATGAGGGGCCCATTAGATCGGACCAAGGTAGTGCTGCGGCACCTGCCGCCGTCTATTACGCAGTCTGCGCTTATGGAGCAACTCGATTCTCGTTTTGGCGGCCGCTATAACTGGGCTTGCTTTCGCTCTGGGAAGAGCAGGTTAGGGTTTTACATATACGCGTGGTGATAACTATTTATTGAAGTTTAATTTGCTTTGAAAATGTGCATACCCCGATATTTTGGTTTATTTATTGTTGTTATTATTATTATTTTTGCAATTTGCTTTTGGGGCTTAGTTAATTATTCGATTTTTTTTGTGTTTATGTCCGTGTGTTATACACTATGTCGTTGAAGTTGGTGGATTCGACATAACGTTTCAAGTTAGCATGTGTATTTTTTTGAACGATTTTGGAGTGAGGATAAGGGGTTGAGTAATTTGAAAGAGGGTTTGGTTGAGATCGGTTGGTGCTTCTTGGAGTGGCATGTTGTTTGGGCGTTTGAGCGGATTAGATATATGGAAGTCTATTTATGGAACTGCAGTTATATTGTAAATCTTGAAGGGGTTTTAACAGTTGGTGGAAATTGATACTACAAGAATTAGCGCGAAATGTTGTTGTACAGAGTTTGTATTTTGTTGATAAATGTGGGGTGGGGCTGAAGGAAACGTGGAGAGCATTCGGGAGGTAGCTCTGTTTTTGGCCTTATAGGCCCTTGTTTTATACAAAATTATGGCAATGGTCTTTTCTTGTTATAGCTTTCAATAGCGTGAATAAAGTACTGCTGGCTCACGTTTTGTGTTTGATATTTGATGTAACTACCTCTCGTGCTGGGTTTTATGATGTTCCTTGCTTCAGTGACATTCAACAAATTCCTCGAATCATTTGCATTAGTTGTCTCTATCAATGAATTCAGTACCCACTGGCTTTATGGTTTGGAGATTTTGACTTTGGAGAATATTTATGTTTGGTCATGTTATGTAAGGATTTATCCTAGATATGGGAGTGGAAATTTGGTGATGACTAGAGTTCTGCTTTGTGTTGTTGGGATTCACAGCTGGTGCTGATCTTCAGCTTACTAATTTATTACTTTGACAGAAGAACTTTTCTGCGTCACACAATGTACCAGGCATTAATACAGATTGCTCCTTATCTTTTGCTGTTTTCTGTAAAATAGGTTGATATTTGAGTAAATGGAAGGTAGGAGATAGTACCTGTGTCATTATTGTCACGTGCTTCCAATTCTTTTTTTGTTCTTCTCTTAGGCCCGAAATAATTGGAAAAAATGTCTCACTTGAGTCAACAATAAAAAAATGCGCTTACTTGCCTGGTCTGCAACCGGAAAAGTGATTGTTTTATGACACATTTCAATTTATGGCTACGAATGCTTGGTTAGTGGGCTATTAGGCACATCTATCTAATCAGGTAATTCTTTGGTGTTTTCCTTTGGAGCTGTGCCGAATTGGAATAGACCAAAAGATAGCATGTAGCATCTATACATCTAAATAGGTGCTAAGCCTGTGAAGCAAGTCCAAAGAATATCCCACTGCTACTCATCTGCGAACCCGACGAGAATGGGGAACTTTCTTTTCCTGTTTCGATTAAGGAAATTGTTCTGCAATTTCGTGAATTTTTTTCTGATTTTTAACGTAGCACAATAGATGTGTGCTTTGTTTTGGTGCTGCTGCCGTCTTACTTTCTATTGTTCTACTTTGCAGCACGAAACATCCTACATATTCGAGGGCCTACATTAACTTTAACAGACCAGAGGATGTTATTGAATTTGCAGAGTTTTTTGATGGACATGTGTTCGTGAATGAAAAGGGTAATTTTCACTCACATATTCATTAAAGAGTCATAAGGATCTTAATCCTTTTGCTGGAATATAGCCATGAAATTTGGAAGTTTATGAATTTTAGAGGCAGTTATCATCTGATTCCTTTGGTCAGAAACTCAATGAAAATATCAGGACTTCTAGATGTTATTGGAAATTTAATTCTCTTTCTATATCCTTCCCCTGTCAGGAAAGAAAGAACTGAAAAATTGTCTTTTTCAGTAAAACTACTATCGTAGTAAAATTTCTGTCTGACTAGGGATTTTATTCACCAGGTACACAATTCAAAGCTATTGTTGAATATGCGCCTTCGCAGCGTGTTCCTAAGCAGTGGTCTAAAAAGGATGGGCGTGAAGGGACTATAGTAAAAGGTATTAATTCTGTAGTTAGTATGCTAGCTCATGTGGTCTGCCTACCATGAGCTTCTCTATAGCAATCACCATCAATTTGTTGGCGACTTTGTAGATCCGGAGTATCTGCAGTTCCTCGAATTTCTTGCAAAACCCGTGGAGAATCTTCCCAGTGCAGAAATTCAGCTGGAGAGAAAGGAAGCAGAACGATCTGGTTAATCAGAGATTTCCAAATATTGTCGTTTATATTGCTAGCTGAAATTTGACTTGAAAAAGAGTAGTTGTGGGAGGATGTGAATGGTACAGGAACTTTTTTTCAGGTTAATTGCATTAATCTATTTATATGTATTGGTTTACAGGTGCTTCTAAGGATACTCTTATAGTCACTCCTCTAATGGATTATGTCCGTCAGAAAAGAGCTGCCAAAACTGGGGCTCGGGTAGGAGTTCCATTATTTTCTCTTTCCAAATCTGTTCCATTAACTAGCTCTTGTCTGGCAATTATGTTTTTCTCACGTGGGATGTTACACGTGTCCTTTGATTAATAGCCGATGATGCAAATGGTTGGGACTTAAATTTTAAATGCATGTAGGAGAAGAATATGCTTGTTTACCATCACATGCTAATTGTAGGAGCTCAGGAGTCATTTCCTTCTGCTAATTTCTGTTATTAGTTATTTGTTGCTGATTGAGGCTGCTAATGCTGATGGAGAGAAACATGCTAGTTGAACTTATAGCTGGACAAACTTATAGTAGGGAGAGAATTTGGTGTTCTGTTCTGAAGCTGGATGTCTCTTTTTCCCTTATGTATCCTTCTCTTCAATCCTTTTTTTGTAGCCTCATTATCATGTTTAGATGAAGAATCTAGATCTGATATTTGTGCACAGTATGTGAAATCTGGTAATACCCATTCAACTCTTTGGGGGATAAAGCAGACGATTTAATCTGGGGATTGTGAGGTTTGCCATAGAATGGGATTATTGGAGTTGCTTAGGTTTGATATAAAATTCAACAGATGAGAAAATCATTGGGGAAATATGGACTAAGGATGGGTGTGGTTGGAGAGGTGTTTGAGGTTGAAGGACTAGGAATATGGGTTTAAGACCTGCTTTAGGTGTATATGACAGTAAGTCAGTAACCATGAATTCTGGAGACGAGCATAAGAAAGCTCTAGGAACTTCCTCCAGATTTTCCAAGGATTATTACCTTTATATTGGGCTGCTTCAAATGGACGGGTTCAATCTTCAAGAGGAACATGGAAAGTTACAGAAAAAATCATAGCTCAAACCAAATGATTTGACCACTTTAAGAGTTGTTAGATTAATCAGCTGCTAAAGTTCCTAATGCCAATTTGGTACATGGCTTTAACAAATGTAGCACGATTGGAAAGCCATGGCTTTAACAAATGTAGCCCGATTGGAAAGGCTTATTTGGATTGGTTTTTTTAATTGGAAAAGTACTCTCCCCTAAAAAAAGCACATCTTTTTTGTAATAAGTATTTGGATTAGATTTCAAAAAAAGTTGAAACTGTGGAGAAAAGCTCAATTTTAGCTTGTTTCCAAAAGCCAGAATTTTTAGCTTCTCAAAAACACTTTTGATAAGTTTTAGAAAAAAACACTTTTGAAATTCTGATGGACTGTGGGGCTGAAAGATTAAACATTTTTTATATTATGACAAGGTATCTTGGTTTAGCAACTTTTTATGCTGGAAATGTTTGTAATTTGTGCTTTTGTTATTGTGCTTATGCATATATCTTTTTATAATATGTGCTTTTATATATGTCCCTCTTGATATCAATTGTGTTCATATTATTTAGATTATGGCAATGGTGTGGGTGTTATATTTGGTTTAAAGTATCTTGATTCAACAACTTTATGTACTGGAATTATGCTTCTGCATATGTCTGTTTATCTATATAATTTGTTCTTTTTTTTTTTCTGTTGGCATGTGCCTCTGGATACCTATGAACCTATCAATCTAACTACAACAGCCACAATGATTACAAGATCTTTTATCAATGGTGAAGACAATAAGTAGGATTACGTTGTCACTAGATTGTAGGGTTTAGTTATGGAGTTTCTGTAATAGAGGGGATTGAATCTTAGTTTATGTTCATAGGCTATTTCTAAAAAAATTTAGGTTGCGAGGACATTGTTTTGTGAAGGAAGCATCTTGGGGCTTGGTAAGGGAGGAAGGAAGGTAGGTATGGAAATAGGCTTGGCGAGGTCAGGATGGCGTTTTCCTTAATATGCTGTGTCTTGTTATTTGTTTATGTGGTGTGTTTGTAAGATTGTACGTCATCTGCTATCTCTAATTAGTTTTGAGGGATAATTTTGGGACTTTTTCTCTTGAATATCATCCCGAGGATTTTTGGTATTGTACATTATCTCTTACCTATTTTATGTGGCAGAGATCTGTTTCTAATGGAAAACCAACAAGAAGGGTTGTCGGCTCATCAACTGGAAGCCCGAACTCTGGTTCATCAAAGCGGGGTTCTGAAAAGAAAAGGACATCAACCATGGTAAGTGGATCTCTTGTTGAATGACTTGATGTGTTGTTAATTGGTCTTCGATGTAAAGAGTTGTCCCGACAGATATAAGATTGTGTGTTCAACATTAGTCTTCCGCCGGTCAATTCTTCCCGACAGATATAAGATTGTGTGTTCAACATTAGTCTTCCGCCGGTCAATTCTTTACTTATCAAAAAGAAAAAAGATATCAGATTGAGTGACATCTTTTGTGTGTCCATGCGTTTTTCATGTGCTATTTGATGTGTTTTTTGTCATCTTCTCATTGCTGAATATTTGAGTCCAATATTCTTCACAAAATAGTGTTACAATTGGAATGTGATAACTTAATGAAAAGAAAAGGGAAAAAGCAGAAGGAGAAGAGAAGTGGAAATTTCATGACAGGGTAAGGTGATATATAATTTTGGGTATTACGGTGGAAATCTCTGCTGCTTTCCTCCATCAGTATTGTTCCATCAACATTTCAAGATGCCACAATTCTAGCTTTACTCTTATGTATCCACATCAAGTATTTTTCCATATCATGTGTTCATCATGAATAACATTTTGGTGCTTGCATCATGATCTCCATGTTTATCTAAGTGCAGGTTCTTCTTTCGTTGAATTTAATTTGTGTTATATACTATTACCATGAACTTTTCATTCTCTGGCAATGGGTTAACGTTGAATCCACTGTAGTGGTAGGGTCTTCTGACTTTTTGGCCAAGCGGGTTCCAGAATTTATTGACAATGGTTGCCTTAGATTTATTAACTAAGTTCGATTCCAAATGACTCTTTTGCCCCCCCCCCCCCCCCTCTTTCTTCTCTTTTTCTGGGTGACGTGGAGTTGACAATGGAAGTAATCTGCATCTTCTGTCTGGTTGTCAGTATGTTTTAAGGGACAGTACAAAGGGCAGAAGTGGCAGAGACAAATCAACTTATGTTGTGGTTTCGAAACGAGATGATCAGCAGGTCTCAGACAAATCTGTTCTCCTACCTCCTGCTTCTGGAACTGATCGATTGGGGGATGAAAGTGGTACAATCTGCTGTTGAAACCTATGTTCCCTTAATAATGGTTAAGCTTGTTTTACTTTCTTCACATTGGGAAAATTGTCTCACTCATGTGCTGACATCAGTATTGACACTATTGTACTGGTCAATTCTTTTTGTTCATGTGCTATTTATGCAGTTCACGGTTTGCCGGTGTGGTTCTTTTGGTTTGTATAACTTAACCTATCTCTCACTGCAACCGGGCATGGGGTACCTATCTCTCACTGCAACCGGGCATGGGTTTCCCAGGGGTTGTTTCAACCCCCCACACCTCCGTGCGGGCGAGGGGGGTGGGGCCGCGGGCAGCTGCTCCCACGGGGAATCTTTTAATAACTAGACTTGCTACTGATTCTAGTTGTCCTGTCCTGCTCTTGATGTACGATGACTATCCTGATGTTATTAAATTTGTTTCAGGAGGTTCTGGGCTTGGTGATGCGGGTAAGAAGAAAATCTTGCTTGTTAAAGGGAAAGAAAAGGAAATTCTAAATGTGAGTTACTTTTCGTGCATCATAAGGAATTGAGGAGAAATGTGTCCTTACAGAGAAAAGAGGAGAGTGGTTCTCTATTTGTTGCAACGTCAATACTTTTGTTTGTTTGTTTGTGTGTTGTGTAGGTAGCTGATGGTCCGACCCTGCAGCAAAATGTGGCATCTGTTAGAAATTCACCTAGTTCAACTGGTCTTAAACAGAACCAGCGACGGGAGGCCAGTGGAAAGATGATCAGAAATATACTCTTGAACAAAGATAATCGTCATAATCAGTCATCGTCTGCTGTTCAATCTGACCACCAAGTTCAGATTGACAAGGACAGAAGACTTCCTCGACCCCCGAGTGGCCAAGCTTTTCAAAAGGATGCAAATGGACCTTCTGAAGATAAGGTGGTCGGGAATGATGCCCATGCTGGTCAAATTGAGAAACAGGAAAAGCGCACAAGGAACAGGGACAGACCTGATCGTGGTGTTTGGGCACCTCTTCGGCGGTCAGATGGTTCTCATGCGAGTGATGAGTCTTTGTCATCATCATCTTCTCAACCCAATCAAGTTTTGGATTCTGCAGAAGGTATAGTGATCACTGGACATACTTGGTGGAATTATTTAGTTCTGGACGTTCCCGTAGATTGTCTTTCGTAAGTTATGAAATTTGTGGTTTCTGGAACATGAAACATGGATGGTGATTTAATACTATCAAGTCTTACACATAGATTGGTGCTACGTGTTTTAGGAGCTACTGGAGAAATGAGAAATGACATGCCAAGTGGACGTGCTGTCGAGTTCAGACCCATCGGAAGTGGACGCACCAGCCATTCTTCTGTTGATAATGGTTTGTCTGACAATGAATGATGTGATTACATAAATTTATGCTGATTGTGCTTTGTGTAACAATTAGGTTCTATGATTTATATAGGTTCCTTTAAGCATGGTGCTCGTCGTGGATCAGCACATAACATCAAGGAAGCTGAAGGAGCAGAAGGAAAGCCTTCAAAAAGAGGAGGTTCTTCTGGCTATGGTTCTCATGAGGTATATTTAGTGGGCTAAATTGTGGTTTTGACTTGTATGGTGACTTTTTCTCTCTAGGCACTTGTTGACCCATTTTTTAATGTTAATGATGTACATGCAGAAACAAGTGTGGGTCCAAAAGTCAAGCTCTGGTTCTTAGTGGTGTTGTATATGGTGAGCGCTTCAGATACTTCCTTAATAATGTATTTGCTCTTAGTTTGATGAGTGATAACTGCTGAGTTTTCCACTAAACATGGGCAATCCATATGCAAAAAGTAACTGTTTGGTATCACTTTCTCCTTTTCAACTATAAAGGAATAATCACGTGGTGTTTTGTTTATCACCGGTCTTTTTACGTCAAAGGAAACAGACTTCTGGTGTTTTGGTTAGAAGTGTTATCTAAAATATGTGCCAGGAGATCAAAGAGAAAGTGGAAAACAGAAGTACAGAATTGGGTGGAGGCCAGGATGGTTAGATTGGGGATAAATCTATAGGATGGAAGAAGTTCAGGAAGAAAAGGCTAAAAATAAGTAGATTAATTCACATTCCCGTGGGATATGGGATTTATAAGGGGATATAAGTGCTATAGTAAATCAAGGTTTGCCTTTAAGATTTCTAGTAATAAATGGTGAAACATGTAAACGTAATACAAGAATAGTGACTTAGTGAACTTGGTAAAAGCTCTAGTCTTATGATACCTCACTTGTTTGTTGTACATAGTGGGAGTGTTTGTAACTCAACGCTTGTGAATCCTTTTCTTCCATCCCTTTAAGGAATATAAAGGTTAAGCACCTTTTTGCATTGGTGCTCATGAATTATGCCAATCATTTGGTGCATAAGAGATTAGGATCTAAAGAAAGAAGAAAAACCAGGGTCATGGTTCCATGATTTATATTTCTATTGAGTGCTATATGAGCTTGGTCATTAGATAGTGGAAGGAATGTATCGTTATTAGTAACACGTTCGTGCTTGTTAAAGGAAGGCAGAGAGACAAACTTTGAAGAGGATCCTATCATATATGGACCTAAATAGTGGGTAAACGGTGTGTTCTGTTCCTTTAGTTTCCAAAGCATAAACTTCATGCAAACTCTGTCCTGATTGTTCTAAAATTAATGATGAAATGGCGAGTTTTGTAATGATTATGAACTGTGATGATATTCTTTTGCAGTGAAATACTTGGTGAATTAATATATCGAAGTATTGATCTGCTAGGGGCTGGAGCTCTCTTCTGCTAATCGGAAGATACAGGAATGAAAATTTCAGGAAACAGCAAGGTTTATTTGACTGCCTTGGAGGAACTCCACTTTATGGGGAAGCTACAGATACTGGCTACTTTACATTGTGCGTGGAGAAATTCTAATCGTACTTACCTAAAGATTAAAGATGGTGAAGAATAGGAGCGAGGAAGAAGAGGTATAGTCATTATAATCACGTATGGCACCACAATTTTCATGTGGGGTGACCCTCTTGATGGGGTTGTGCTCATCAATGAAGCGATGGATATCCTGATTCATGCCGTTGTTTTGGCCGGGTATCAAGACGTTTAAGCTTCATGGGTGGTTGCTTTCCTTTTGTTTTGAACTGTAAATACAAAACCTGGAATGGCGTGTGCTGCTTCTTCTCCATCTTATATACATGTTTTGCCGAGTTGTGTCGGAGAAATTTAGGCTTGTTAATAGTCCTAGCTCGGTTGAATGCTAGGTATGACTGTAACCAGGGAAGAAAGCTTTTGGAGTTGCTCAGTGCTTTAAGAGTCTTGTGATTCTAATCCCTCTCTCTAAGCGGTCTGGAGCATGTAGATGAACTGGAATATGGAGTTGGCAGACACTGATTTTACTGGTGTTGTGATATGCTTGGATGATTTGAATGAATGAAATATATTATGACAACTTATAAGTCAAAAGTGTTGCTCATACTACCAGCTTGATGGTTAAACTGTTTAATACTAAGATATTCTTTTAGTTTTCTTTTTACCTGAGGTTTCTTCGACTCTAAACACAAGCACTAACTGAGGCATTACTTTCTATTTTATTCTTAGAAAGAGTGCAAATCAGTCACCAATAGTTGTTAAGGGAGGGCATTTGTCTTTGCTTTTTTTAAGCTTATAAGCAACTTTTGGTGCTTATAAGCAAATAATAAACAAGTAAAGTAAGTGTTTAATAAAATGTGGTTAGTAAATATATGGTTATAAGTAAAAGTATTTGTTAAAATGATTAAAAAGGATTTTTTATTAATTGAAGGGTAACATTTTTTTTTTCAAGGGTGTAAATATAATTATGTTTTGGTCCACTCATTATTTATAAGCAGTTAAAAAGATCCATGCCATTGTACCTTCTCTGGGCCAGGTAGGCCTGGCCAGTTTTGAGTGGGCTTTGGGCTTTGGAGTTGAATTGTCCATACTTGACGAGAAACCGAAACCACATGTTGATGTAGTTCAAGTGCTGGGTTGGGGGGTGACGTGGCATGTTCTAAACTCTGTAAGAAAACACCACTCACCATGCAGCATCAAGTGGAGCCGAGCCATTCATATATATATATATATATATATATATATAAAACACGCATCGAAGAGGAATGTGATGATAACAGACTAACAATAGAAAAGTGTGTTTATGGCGTTGAGTTCAATTGCATTTGCACCGAAGTTTCTTCAACCGCAACACCACCTCCCCACCCTCTCCAAATTCAAATCCAACGGTCAGAAGCGGACAGTCTTGGCGCGAAATGCAACTGCAACTGACACCCCTTCTATCTCTCCTGCGCAAAACGGATCATTCCCAGGTGGTGCCTCTCAAACTTCTAACTTCCATAGGTGTTATGTTGAAATTGCACGATCCATGCGATTTAGCTTACAGTGATATGGTTATGCTCGTGTATTGTGTGTTAACGCAATAAATGGACACACCAATATCCTCTCTCTCTCTCTCTACAAGGTAAAAGTTTTAGATGAAATGGTAATTCTAATATAATATCAGCCGGTCACAGCTCAAAACTTCCCACCACCTATTTAAAAAGAAAAAAAAAAGAATTGTCCACTTACGAGACTAGAAAACAAACGTACCTTGCTTGCACGTGAGGTAGCGTGTTAATACAATAAATAAACATGCCAATATCCTCTACAAGTTGAAACCTTGACATGAGTCATAACCCTACTAATATGATTACGAGTTTTGGAGTTTTAACCAACTCTAATTAAAGGAAGTAGTCGATGATGTGATGTGCAGGCAAACCAGAGGCAGATGTGGTGGTTATCGGGAGTGGGATTGGGGGACTAAGTTGTGCTGGACTGCTAGCTAGATACCAGCAAGATGTTCTACTACTGGAAAGCCATGATCAACCTGGTGGTGCTGCTCATTCTTTTGAGATAAAGGGTTACAAATTCGATTCTGGGCCATCTTTGTTCTCTGGCTTCCAATCAAGAGGCCCTCAGGCCAATCCTCTTGCCCAAGTATTTCCTTCTTCCTTTGTTATGCTTTTGTTAGTATAATCAGTGTTATTCGAAATCTCAGATGTGCATTGAGTTTCTGACTCGAGTATTAGCTGATCATGATAACATTCCTTTGCTGCTGCACTCGGGAACTTTTGATATCAATACTGTGGGATAACAGATTAACAGTGAAGTGTTTGGAATTGCGGAAAACTGAAGTGTGTTGTTCGGTGTATTTTTCAAGAATCAATTGGAGAATGGTCTTGTACTTTGTACCCTGAGATGATTTGAAGTTGTTTGGACTTTAGTAATTTTTGTTCTATACCATACTAACATTGCAGTGGTCCATTTCAAGCCTATTAAAATGTTACGTCAATGGAGTTGAGTGATTAAACTAATCTGTTAAAACTTGGAAATATCTTTAAGACCACACCACTGGAATTTTGTAGTTACGTATTTAACAAGCTTGAGGGAGTTAATTATGAGTTCATTGTCTGATGAGTGCCCTGGTGATCTGTTCCTGGCCTATTCCTCCCAACATCCTCTCTTAATGGGAGCCTAAATGAAATATTGCCCTATATAGCCGTCAGGTTTTTATTCTGTCCTCTTATAAGCCTTCGGAAACTGGCATGATTTGCATAAAATAGGGTTACTGTGCTTACATGAGCTGCAGGTTCTTGATGCATTGGGTGAAACAATTCCTTGTGCAAATTATGACTCATGGATGGTATTTGTACCTGAAGGGGAATTTCTGTCACGAATTGGTCCAACAGAGTTTTACAAGGTGAGTTTATTGTTCAATTGTTAGCAAACTCTAGCTTGTCAACATAATATTTTTGCTATTTTTAGGTTTTTCGTGACACTCCTTGTGTTGCCTTTTCAGTTTTATCCTCGGCAAAGATTTTGTACGTCCTTTGAAGATACTTCAGATTCTCTAGTCTTCACCACCAGAAAACAATAACTAATAAAGCACAATAGTGTAACAGCCAAGATCTGGCGAGCTTCTCAAAGCTTAATCAGTGACAATTTAAATTCCATTATATCACTGTAGCACAAGAACTTTGCAATAAGAACATCAAGGATGCTGCAGATATCAATGATTTTTTGTTCATTCATTTCTGTGGCTGAAACTGCTCCTATGAGGCGAGTGCTGGTGCTCCATGCTTCTGTTGTCCAGCCAGTTGATAATTGAATTGTCGAGGGTTTTCAATAAAAGTATATTAACCATCAATTGGAAATCATCTCATCCATGAGTTTCATAGCATTTCTTTCATGAACCATCAAATTTCATCCGACTTGGCAACCCCACAAAGTAGGATAAGGCTTTGTGAAATAAGTGTCTCCTGACGTGGTCTGAATTGAGGTCAATGCGAAATTGAGAATGTTAGCTCTATGCTTGTCCTTTAGGAATGATAACTATATGCAACAATCAAAACTTTTGCCATATAAGCACTTAGACTACTTATATGGTTCTGCAGGTAAGAAAATGTAATTTTTTTCACTCGTGTCGAATTAACTTTGGAGGGAACTGTTAGAGGACCAAGTGATTACATTTATGCTATATTTCCTTAGTCCTCATAGAAGTGCTCACATTTATGCTATATTTCATTAGCCCTCAAAGCCTTATGATTATTGAGATTATCGTATATTTGGTTGACATACTCCTGAGCTCCGAATTCAAGCAGCATGCTTGCTAAACAAATTTTTTCATCTTTAGGACCTCGAGAAGTATGCAGGTCCATATGCTGTGGAAGAATGGCGAAAACTACTTGTGAGTGATATAAATATTTTCCCCTGACAGTTTTATTTCTTTGACTGTGCATCCATCTTGTAGAAGATATGCTTTTAGATTTTGGAGTATGAGTTTTGAGGGTTGTGCTTTGTCGTAAAATCTTGATAACTAGAATTATTTTGTTGATTGTGCCTTCCAAATTCTCTAATATGATGTTCTTTCTGTAGGATGCCATACTTCCAATGTCTGCAGCCGCAATGGCCCTGCCACCTCTATCAATCCGTGGGGACTTGGGTGTTCTTTCTACAGCTGCTGCTAGATATGCACCTTCTCTCTTAAAATCTTTTCTTCAAATGGGACCTCAAGGAGCCTTTGGTGCAACAAAGCTACTCAGGCCCTTCTCGGAGATTGTTGATTCCTTGGGGTTGAAAGATCCCTTCATCCGAAATTGGCTGGATCTTCTAGCTTTCTTGCTTGCAGGGGTGAAATCTAATGGTATACTCTCGGCAGAGATGGTAACGATTGTGTATCCATTGCTTACTTAGATATGTTGGGCCATTATTTTAATTTTAAGCATCTACTCTGAACTAAGTTCTCAAAAAATTGGCTTTTCTGTATATCGAGACTCTAATATCTTCCTGTTTCGTATACTTTGATATGATATGTTATTTCTTGGACCAGGTAGGCTTATAACAAATTAGATATTGATATATATTGCAAAATCGGGAAAACAAATTGTTTGCTGATGTTTCAGTAATTGACTGAAGGTGGACACACCTTTGGCATAATATAAATCTTCTTATTTTTTTAAGTGGCTCATGCGCTAATGATGAAAATCAAATATGTTGGTCATGTTTCACTTGCACATCATGGCTATTTCACTTGCACATCATGGCAATTCTCTTTTGGAGGTGTCTAATTCCTGTGTTTTGACATTTTGGTCTTGAGTCTTCACTTTTCCTGTTATAGATTAACGGAGCTTTTCCTGCTTTATTCTCCCAACCTAAAGTGCCACTGCCAAATTTTTGTGTCAGTTGATCAGGGGTTGATCAGGACGGGACCAAACTTTTTGCGTTGCTTACAGCAGCTGCTTTATTGATCAAACCCACTTTAACTAACACATAATGAATTGCAGAATACCACCATATTTTTGCGTCTCATCATTCAGACAAGTGCAGTTTCTTCTAACCAGCATTGCACTCTGTGAATTATGCTATTAAATTTTTAGTGAAGTATAGATTTTCTGTGGCATGTTTTCTATATGTATGATCCATCTTAATTTCTATGATCACCTTATACTGTTTAAACCTAAGTCGTTCTCTGTGTACCTCATCTTTTCAGTGTTCTTATGTTTCAGACTTTAGTACTGCAGTAATGTGTTTTTCCCGTCTTCTCAGGTGTATATGTTTTCAGAATGGTACAAGCCAGGTTGCACTTTGGAGTATCCTCTTCATGGAAGTGGGGCAATTGTTGATGCTCTTGTCAGAGGATTACAGAAGTTTGGCGGCCGGATCTCTCTTAGGAGTCATGTGAATAATATTGTTGTCGAGAATGGTCGAGCTATAGGGGTGAAGCTTAGCGATGGTCAAGTGAGTTACTAACTGTTGAAGAAATGGTGAAAGTGTAATTCTTGTCCTTTCTGCTACAAAATTGAAAGGAAAATCTTTATTGCAGTTTGTGCGTGCCAAAAAGGCTGTTGTCAGCAATGCATCCATGTGGGACACGTTGGACTTGTTGCCTAAGGATGTTGTTCCAAAAGAATACCAAGACAGGATTCAAACAACACCGCAGTGTGAATCGTTCATGCATTTACATTTAGGATTTGATGCAGAGGTGAGCTACTTTGAGGACTTCACTGAAGTATTGAAATAATTTTTCTTGATTATTATTGAATTTTACATTTGGAAATTGTTTTTATAATGTTTTTTTCTTTTGAAACCCAAGCAAGATGTTCTGCCGTCTTTCTGGCAGTTTTACTATATTCAATCTCATTATGGATACTCGACTCCAGCCTTTGCATGTAACAAAAACATGCATCTTCAACCTACAAGTAGTAGTAAAGCTTTTCATCAATGAACAGACTAGAAAATATTCTGCTATCTGCCTGATGATGCCACTTGAGATTCTTCATCTTTGTACTCGTGCAAACGTCAATATGCATCTTTTTCTCTAGCCATCATCAAATATTTGTGCATTCATGGTGTCATGAACATTCCTTTTGTGAATCCATCCACTGATCATGACAATTTCCTTAAGGCTACCCTTTTCATGAACATTTCAGGTCAGTTAAATGTTCTAGTGTTTCTTATTAAATTGAATTATAATTCTTAGAACAGATCTACCAATATATATGTATAATATCATATGGCTATATGTTTCTATTTGGATTCATCGTACTCTCTGCAACTATCTATGACTAATCTTGTGTTGCATATGTGAAATTAGGTCCCCTCTGCTGTAGATACACATTAAATCTCTAATTTGTGTTGCATTTCTCATTAAGTGATTGTTGACATGAGAGTTTGATGATTAGGGTATACCTGAGGACCTGGGAATCCACCATATAGTTGTAAATGACTGGAACAGAGGAGTCGATGCTGACCAGAATGTTGTTTTAATATCTGTACCTAGCGTTCTTAGTCCTGATCTTGCTCCCCCTGGAAAACATGTTTTACATGCCTATACACCAGGAACTGAGCCATTTGAACTTTGGGAAGGGCTTGACCGGAGAAGCAGTGACTACCAACAACTCAAGGCTGAAAGATCTGAGGTACGGTATCTGATCATGACTAGAACGAAATATTTACAGACTATCAAGTATGTGATGTTATGCTATCTTTTTGAGTTGATTCATGATATTGTTTAGTTTCAAGAACTTGAGGCACTTGACAAACTTTACAGAGATCAATAGATCATCCTTTTCTCATAAACCTGGACTTATTCTTTTTGTGATCTTTATGTAACCTTCATAAAATCAAATGATCTGTGCCAGGTGATGTGGAAGGCAGTTGAACGGGCGCTTGGTCCAGGCTTCAATCGCGAGAAGTGTGAGGTGAAGTTAGTCGGAACTCCGCTGACACATCGAAGATTTCTCCGGAGGAACAGAGGGACATATGGCCCGGCCATACAAGCCGGGGAAGGCACCTTCCCCGGGCATTCGACTTCAATCCCACAGCTGTTTTGCTGCGGGGATTCTACTTTCCCGGGCATAGGCGTCCCTGCAGTTGCTGCCAGTGGTGCCATTGTTGCTAATTCACTGGTTTCAGTATCTGAACACTCACAGCTTCTTGATGCTGTGGGAATATAATGACATCTTTGATTTGGTATAATACCATCCACCTTTGTTTAATTAGCTGCATCTTTACATCAATTTTTGAGAAAAAATATTTGATTACTTTAATCTCTGTGGATATATGTATATACATAGACATTTGGTGTAAATCATGGTTACTTTGAGCTCTTGATCAATCAAACTAAGCCTTACCTTATTAAATGGAATCGATTATTTAGATCTCACAACACTATTTATTTACATCCAACGCGGTCCCTTTTCAATTTAATTTAGGTCATGTAACGTCCAGTAACAATGAAAGAAATAATTACATCCAAGTCTCTTAGCAAATTAATTTATTACTTCATTTGTGGTTCTATTTTCTTAATAAATGTTTATATTAGTTTTTTTTTAGAAAAAGTTAAAACTTGAAAAGAAATCTCAACTTTACTTTTTTCAGAAGTCATAAACTTTAATGGTTCAAAATAATTCTTTTTCCAAAAATTGTAAAAAAAGAATACTTGACGAGCCCTTAGTATGCATGTGCATTATTGGAGGGACAAAGTCTACTCACCTATCATTTCCTTTATTTGAAAAAAGTTTGTGAGAAAGAGATGGGGCTGTATACTTTCTTTTTCACTTTTCTTTCTTTCTTTTTTTTTTTTTTTCTAAAGATTCAATTGGTTAAATAAATGAAAAAACTTGATGCTCCAATATTTTGTAGCATGATAGAGAGCTATTGGACCTTCTGATTATGTTAATCTAGGACCATTAATGAATAATGTACCATGGTCCAAAAAGCAATATCAGGCCGACACGTGTCAAATCCTTGTCCAATCTTGAGGCCTAGTGGGGCCAAGAGGCTTGGTGAGCTTTTATTAATTTTGAAAAATGCAGGAGATGGAGGGGATAAATCTGTCTTCATCAGCCAGGGCAATTATGCCCTACTATGAGTTGTGACATTATTCGTAACCTTCTTTCAATTCCTTTTTAGTTATATTGAAAAAATTATTCGTGCAATCAAATATCATAAACAGACAAGTATCGTCTAGGGGTTGGAAGTCATTTCACTATAATATCATAATCACTTGTTCATATCATTATGCACATCAATTATTGTACATCATCAAATTATACGTGTTATGGTCAGCTTCACAAATGTTATTCTAATAAATAATAAAACTTTTAATGCGTTTTTACACTATCCTTGCATAACATTTACTATATGAGGTATCACTTAAGACAACCTCATTGACCAATTATCTTTGGAAGGACACACAAGTCAAATTTGTTATAGTTAAGAATTGGGGGTGCACGCAACTCAAAATTGTTATAATAAAGTAAGTATTATGCGTATAACTTTGTATTCTATTATTATTGTCTCATTATTTCGAGTTAAAGCAAAAATAAACATGAGAAATTACCAAACATAAGAAACTTTCAATTTTTGAGGTTTACAACTACGTTTCAACCAAATAAAAAACATATATAAGTTAGTAATTCCACATATATAACATACTTCAATAAAGAAAATATACAGGTTAATAATTCACAACAATTACCATTTCAAGTTTCTAAATTTTTTAGCCTTGTAATTTGTTTCACAAAATAATGAAAGTTAACAATTAATCTTGCCTTTAAAATTAACAAGATCTTGACATGAAAAAAGGAGAATAATATAAAAATATGAAAGATAAATGAAAGATCAGCACCCCAGAAAAAAAAAAAAAGAAAATAACTTGGATTGGTTAGGTTCACCATGCACCAAAAACACCTAACCAAAATAACAAAAAGGATATGGAAGAGGTGACGAGTGTGTGTGAGAGAGGAGAGAGAGAAAGAGACGACTACTTTCTGTTGTCGCGACTCACTTGTCTGTCAAAGAAGACTGTCACTCACTCAACCAAAAAAAAAAATACACACAACACACGGGTCATGACCTGATTCAAATTTAATAATTTATTTTGCGTTAAGTATTATCGACTTAATTAAAACATAATATATGAGCGTTTTATGCAATTAAAATTTGCCAGATTGTAGTCGAATTTTGATAGGTGTATGGAAAGTCGGACTCCACCAGTAAATTTCCCTGCTGCGGAAAAAGAGATATCAATATATATATTATTAAATATTAAACAAAAACAAAAATCTTTTTATTAAAAGAATTAAAAAAATAAGGAAGCTTAGAAAAAGGAAAGCGAAGTAATCAAAATCCACAGTTCACGCTCTCTGTCTCTCTGATCCACTCTTCTTTCCACCTCCTTTTTTTTCACACCAACCTATATACACACACACACACATATATCTATATCTATATATAAATACATATACATAAAATTGTTCTCGGCTTTGAGAGCTCTGCTGGAAATGCGCGAGAGCTGCTTTGAGTTAACGGAGGTCAGTTAATAATTTTTTTCTTTTTTTTCTTTTTTTTTTTGGTTTTGATATGCTACCTGCGACTCTCTGTAATATCGTAAGCTAGCAGAGGTGGTTTGGTTTGGTTTGGTTTGGTGATTGATGGGTACTTTATTTTATTTTTATTTATTTTTTAACTGGCAATTGATAAGGAAATTTGGTAAATAGAAAGAGTTGATTTAACTTGAAGTGGCTTTGATAGGATTTGATGATGGGGACAAGAGTTTTAGTTATTTTATTTACTTGAATTAGATCTGACTGCTTTGATAGTAGTGTGAATATATATTTTTATAACTTTTATGTGGACTTGAAGAAGTTGTTAATTTATTTATTTATCCATTTTTATTATGATAATTATGTTAATTGTAGTTAATTTTTTTTTTCAAAGAGAAAAGAAGGTTTTACCTTTTGATTTTTTGCCTTAAGAGTCAATTTAGTTACTTGATTAATCGCGTGTAATAGCATGGGATATTTAGCTGTAATGTCTTGTATTTTTCTTTTAAAATTTCTCTAAATGCATTTATGAACACTTAATAATGGGGTAGCGTAGTGATTTTGAGATAGATATTGGCTTTTCCTTTTGAGCAATGTTTAGATAGTATGTGGATGATGCTGTGCATAGAAATTTATGGGGAAAATAAGAGATATGGTGGCAATATGGAAGCAATGTTAAATATAAAAGTTGTTAGGAAAAAATGTTTTTACGGAGTTCACGTTCCCCATTATGTCAAATTGAGTAAGGTCTTGTGAGGCAATTGTCTACTTCTATTGAGATTTTACGGGTACGGTATGTGAGGAGAAGTAAGCAGCTGCGGATGAGTTAGTTTGATAGGTGTTTTCATGAGTTTGATGTTAAGTTTTAGAGTGAAATGTTTCCTTGTTCTATACTCTATGATTTCCACAAGATGCTATCCTGATGGAGGCTATTGAATTCACAACGTTCTTTTATTCTGCATTGTTATAATGCAAGAGAGTCATGGCCTGGAATTTTTGTAATTTGGACATTGTGCAAGATTTTTGTGGTTCTAGATTCGATAAAGAAGATCCTTTTCAAGTATTGGAGTTTTGATGGGCCAAAGAATAGTGGGATTTTGTGGAGGGTTGTCTTTTGGCCCTTCTGTGGTGAATGTATGTGGATAGAAATGCTGGAATGTTGCAGGACCCATTTCCTCCTCTATACTGTGGTGGGATTGGCTTGCATTTTTTATTTCATTTTCGAATTCTTCAGGTGCTTTCTTTGAGACATCACTTTCAGACTGCAGCAGAGCTTACTACTTTTACTCATACTATTTTTTATTTGTTTGAAGATATTTTTCCCTCTCAAGTTTGTATTATCTTACCTATTATAACTTATAATTTTCTTCTCGTGAAATAATATACATATTTTATTATATCTTCCTTTATACTTGGCTTTTCTCTCTCAAGCATCATCAATATACATATCTTTATATTTTCTGTTGTTCTCATTTCTTTTAGTAAAGTGGGTCTTTGACCTTTGATTTCAAGAGACTTCAATGTTGTATTAGGTAGGTACAGGCTTGGATGAGATGGAACACCACATTACAAATGAATTCGCAGGAAGGAGCAAATAATAGTGTTAAAGTTTTAACCAGACCTTTTAATGGCGTCTGCCAGCAGAGGGCATGGAGGAGCAGGCAGCTCCAGATCTGCTAATGGCTTTAAAAAATCATCCACTTCAGTTGACTGGCTGGGAAATGAGATGCATGAGTTGAAGTTAAGGGATAGAGGGGACCACGATGAAGATAGAGTGAGATGAAAATTACTTGAAATTTATTTTACCTATTCTTTTCTTTTTTCTTTTAGCTATTGTAATATTTTCTGTAGTCATGGCTTTCGGCAACTCCTGAATCTTCTTGAATTTTATAAGATCGTACTAGATTATCTTTTAAGCTTGTACTAGAATATCTTGAACATTGGTCAATCACTACTCCTTTCACATATGAAGATCACTGACATTTTTCTTTTCCCTTTTTTTGTGTGTGGGTAATGCAGGACAGTGAACCAGATATAATTGACGGGGTGGGTACAGAAACAGGTCATGTTATAAGAACTACTATTGGCGGCAGAAATGGCCAAACCAGGCAGGTAAAAATGGATTTTTGATACCAGGAGTTTGTATTGTTAGCATGATCTATTGGCATTACTGTGAATGTCTTGCTTACTCCTAGCCATACTTTTTTATTTATTAATAGGTTGTCAGCTACATAGCAGAACATGTGGTTGGAACTGGTTCTTTTGGTGTTGTTTTCCAAGTAAGTGTGGCAGAATTCTTCAAATTTTATTATGTGTTTGAGTCACTAAGAATTTGTGTACCTTCTGTCACTTTGTTAATTAGTTAAACTTGTCACAGGCAAAATGTAGAGAGACTGGAGAAATTGTTGCTATTAAGAAGGTTCTTCAAGATAAGCGCTACAAGAACAGGGAGTTGCAGATTATGCAGATGTTGGACCATCCTAATGTTGTTGGGCTCAAGCATTCTTTCTTCTCAACTACTGAAAAGGAAGAAGTATACCTCAACTTGGTCCTTGAATATGTTCCAGAAACTGTGAATCGAATTGCAAGGCAGTACAGCAGGATGAATCAGCGGATGCCCTTGATATATGTTAAACTTTATACCTATCAGGCATGTTTTGGTAGTTTGTGATTCATTTTTAAACTAATTTGCTTGGCAAAGTATGTATGTTATCTCCAGACTGTTTCCCATAGCTAATTCATTTCTGCCATGTATACACGATTCTTTTCTTTCACAAAGTCAGAGTGAAGAATAACAATTGGGTAGTGTTCTCAGAAATAGTCTCACTTAAGTTCTGCCATGTCAGCACCCTATGCTTTTTAAGTTTCATACCTTCTCAGTTCTAGTTGATTAGACTCGTTGCCGTCTGCTCCGATTCTTTTCTTGTTTCCTGCTGCATCAATATACCTTACAAATGAGACACTTCAAAGCTTATTTCTTTCCCTAATCATAACTGTAGCAAGTTTTGGAGGCGGCGGATTGGATTGCGGGTGGGGGGTTGTGTAAAATAAAGGGTTTTGAAGAGCTATCCTTTCCTCCTGAAAAAAATAATTTCTTTCCTTCTCTTGAAATTAATATTCGGTCTGAATAAATTGAGGAATATGTACTATGTTAATCCTGCATCGATTATGTGCTACTACGTTTATTCCGGGTTTGTTACGTGCTTCTTATCTATATCTTACTTTTGTAATTTCTTTTTGTGATACAGATATGCCGGGCACTTGCTTATATTCACAATTGTATTGGCATCTGTCATCGTGATATCAAGCCTCAGAATTTGTTGGTAAGGATCTTCTCGTGTGATGATTGTATCTCAGTTGCCTGGTAGAGATTGTTTATATGAGAGATGTGTTATGTAGTAATATTCACTTCCTGACAGATAACCTATGTGCACAATTATAGAATCATGGCATGTATTAAGACCTTAATAAGGGCTATAGTTTGATATCAGATGTACCTCATTAAAGAGTAGTTAAGAGGATGGCAACAGAAGCATCATTTGTAAATATATGCGTATTTACGTATTTGCAGATTCTTAGATTTAGAGACCTATGTATCCTTGTCTATTGTGCTATGTGGAAAGAAAGATTATAGAATCTCACTTTGCAATTGCATCATTTACGGTGCAATGCATGATGGAACAATACCAGTACTGGTCGGTGATCAACTGCTTATCAACAAGTTTCAAATTGTATGCTATTATCTGTTCATTTACCTCTTTGATATCATGCTACTGAAATCAGAAGCAAGTTTACTTTTAGATAT
Source organism: Cordia subcordata (assembly GCA_028554755.1). Lineage (NCBI taxonomy): Eukaryota > Viridiplantae > Streptophyta > Magnoliopsida > Boraginales > Cordiaceae > Cordia > Cordia subcordata. The sequence goes on along the minus strand of JAPTOF010000013.1, from coordinate 3,600,832 downwards.
TGCAAGAGAAATGTAAACAGGACTTGAAAGGTGCAAATTTTGCTAGATTATCATATACTACAAGATCATAAGATAGAGAAAGAAGCACAATGTGACGTCTCACTGAAGAAATTCTATTTAGCTAAAAATATTTGATATCATACCATTTAAGTGAGTGATTGGTGATCATATCTGGTGATTCTTGCGCATGGTGCTGAGTTATCAATTGATTACGTCCAGGTGAACCCGCATACACATCAACTGAAAATTTGTGATTTTGGGAGCGCCAAAGTTCTGGTAAAGTTTTCATGGCATCAGTTATTAGTGTCCTTGTGTCCCTTGCTTACAGGCATTAGTGTCTGTATACATCTCTGCTTAAAATTTTTGGTTACCTTTTTCTCAGGTGAAAGGAGAGCCCAATGTATCGTACATCTGTTCAAGATATTATCGTGCTCCTGAACTGATATTTGGTGCCACTGAATATACAACTGCTATTGATATATGGTCAGCTGGTTGTGTGATGGCTGAATTACTTCTTGGACAGGTATTTTAACAATTTGAAAATGCTTTGCAGAGAACTCAATCTAAATCACCCTTCTCTCCGGGAAGTAATGTTTCACTGATTTTCTTCCACAGCCTTTGTTTCCTGGAGAAAGTGGGGTTGACCAATTAGTTGAGATTATCAAGGTAATGAACATCAATTCACTTGCCTTTCAATGTACCTGTGATAAACTTTGCTATTTACTGCATGGGGTTTTTCAAAAGGATTCTGACTCATGTTGGAGAAGAACCAAAAAGGTTTGAGAATGTGAAACAAGGTTTTTACTTATTCCCCCCCAGTATGGTTGGATCAAATATGTGCTAGATGATGTTGAAGAGTTGTGTGAAAAGATTTTGTGCAGAACCTGCATCTGAATTGACACATTGCTTGTTTCTCATGTCCGTGCCGCTTATTCTGGTGCTTCTTGGTGTATCAAGTTCAGTAACAGCAGACATGAAGTTAAAACCCATTTAAAGATTGTCTCCTGCTTTCTAGATCTTTTGACTTTTCGTGAGAAAGACTGATGCCAGACCTCCTTATGACAGAAAATATCCCTTACCTTTGGTTTTGCTGAACAGGAACAAATGGAAACTCCATCCTCCCTGCCCTTCCTAGGAGTCATTTTCTCTCTCTTTATGCTATTTGGGCAGTGTGGGGTGGGGGCAGGGGAGGGGGTTTATGAACATAAATGAGTCACATGCACATGATCACTGCAGAAATAAAATAGTACATGCATAGCTATTTTAGATTAGGTGGATAGCTTATTGTCACCTGTAATGTCTCAGGATAGTTTGTTAAAAAGACGTACTTTTAACTACCTTGTTCAATGGTTGTCGTTTTTTCGTTTTCCTTCCAGGTTCTGGGGACACCTACCAGAGAGGAAATTAAGTGTATGAATCCAAACTATACTGAATTCAAATTCCCTCAGATAAAACCTCATCCATGGCACAAGGTAATTAATTAAAAGTTTGTTTGTTTTTCTCTCCTCTCACCGCCATGTTTTGCCCCTGCCTCTCCTTTTGTTTTGAAATTCTAAATATCATATATATATTTTTGTTGTTATTTCTTATAAGTTGCTCCTCCCGTGCAACAAAATCTTCCAGGTCTTCCAGAAACGTTTGCCTCCAGAAGCAGTGGACTTGGTTTGTCGATTTTTCCAGTATTCGCCAAACCTGAGATGCACTGCTGTAAGTTTGACTTTGAAATTGACTCAGTCAATCCTTAATGCTGTAAGTATAGTTTATCAACTGACTAGTGGTTTCATTGCAGTTGGAAGCTTGTGTTCACCCGTTCTTTGATGAATTGAAGGATCCAAATACCCGTCTTCCAAATGGCCGCCCACTTCCTCCACTCTTTACTTTCAAGTCCCAAGGTAATTTTTGCTCTGCTCAACTAGTTTTATTTATAAATGGATTGTAACATTAACGTAATTATGATTTGCGCAGTCTTATCTCTAAAACTTTATAATGCTGAAGCATTAAGCTGTTACTTCAAAACTGCTTTTGTCTTTTAGCAGAATTGTTAGTACAATGAATTTCCCATTTGTAATCATGAACGTTACAGCAAATCCCCCAACACACATCAAGGGAGTATGAATGTCGCCCGTGAGATAAATGGATTACAGACACATGATTTTTTCATAAACACTGCTGAGATATTTGAGATAAATATGGTCATCGCGTTCTCAAATTAATTGATAGAATATGTGAGCATTTAAGCAATCTGTTAGTCTAAGGCATCAATTTCCTATTTTCTTGACAGAGCTGGAGGGGATTCCTCCTGAAACTCTCCATCGTCTCATCCCTGAGCATGCCCGAAGACAAAACTTATTTATGGCTTTCCATTCCTAAAGATATGCTGGAAGTTCCCTTCCTCTGCTTTATGTGCTGCAGCATACGGTGCTCGTCACGAGCAGTAAAATCTTTCTAGCCGCTGCTAGCCACGCATCACCAGTCGTTACCATCTCAGAGTTATGATTGATGTCCTGAAAGTTTCCTACACGATCGGGGGGGGGTGCTGGAGATGAGTTATCGTAAATGGTGTTTTATCATATTTAGTTATTCGTTTATTAGTTTTTCGTTTGGCTTTTGTCGAATGTTGAAGACGGCAATTACCAGTGTGCATATTTGTCGGGGCCCTTATCATCCAGGGGGACGCGTCCCAAACTGTGGGATGACGAGAACACTTTGTATATCACTTCTAAACCCATATATTGTATTTTCCATAGTGTTATGTGAGTGTATTCAACTTAGTTGGTGTTCAGTATAGATGACGTATTGTGCACCGGAAGTTTGCTAGTTGGTGGGTCGGTTTCACCGGTTGTTTCGTTGATCGAATTTCATCAATTAGATTTTCCTTGTCGCACAAAAAAGCTAATGCCGTTTTGTCTCTCCCTGTCCTCCCTTCACACACTTTCATGTCAGACTTCGGTAGAATCTGTTTCCGATATGCGAAAGAAAGCAGGTCACTATCATTAGCTTTTTTCCGTCATATTGTCAATCGCTAGCAAATTTGTTTGCTCATATTGTGATTTGACGTTGGAGCTAGAAAAGGTTGTAAGAAGCTGGATTTATAGTGTGTTTAGAATGATCTTATTTTAAGATATTTATTCTATTGAAATTTAGAGATATCTTATAAGATTTAAGTTATCTTATTATATGTATTATGTATTTTATAGTTATAAAAAATAAGATAAGATAGATTGCTTTTACTTATTTTTTATAAGATAAAAAGTATAGTTTTATTTTGAATTTTTATAGGGTGCATGATGAGATTTATTAAATTTTATAAGGTGTATTTTTATTTCAATAAGATAATTATTTTAAAATAAGACAAACGAACAGGACATTAGTTTTATGTCATGTCCGTCTTGCCTGTTAATTCTATATTATTACCACATGAGAGGATTCTAGTTATTTGTTTTTGTCTTGAGGGATGCAACGATGAAATGATATAAATTTTTGGATGGATTGAAAATTAATTTGTTTGATGTAGTCACCTAGATGATTACGTTAAATAAATTCGTCTGATTTAGACAATCATCTATTATATAAATCAATTTGTCTGTTCTAGACAATCATCTGGATAACTATAAGCTACTCTTGCATTGTTTTTTCCATCCAAATAATCACCTTTTAGGAAGAATTTTAACTATTTGAACTATTTTTTTTTTCAAAGTTAAAACTTAATCGATTGTGAAATTTAAAGTCTTATAATTGCAAACTCTTCAATAAATCCAAAATTATTTTTAAAGAAGTTCATTATTCACCCTTGTATATTAATAATAATGATCTCATGTTACTTTCTATAGAAGTTTTCTCTTGTTTCTCAATTATTACATGATAATTATCTTTTTATTTTTTTTAAATTATATAAAAGATAACCTTTAAATATCTTAGCTTTATATGTCTCTTAGCAAAGCCTATCAAGTACAAACACTGTAGGGTAAATTTTACAAATAGTTATTATTATATATAAAAAATATTATTTTGATTTTCATTATTTTAAAAGTGATTTTTTTAGTCTTCATTATTTATAAAATGTGTTAATTTAGTTTTTATTATTTTAATGATCCATTTAGTCTCTACTTTTTTTTTTTTAAAAAAAGTCAACTTGATCCTCGTCTGGCTATTGAAATGGCCAATATATAGTCAATTAATGAGAATGAAATTTATATTTTTCATAAACATTAAAGACCAAATTGTCACTTGTAAAAATAAAGACTAAATTTACACTTTTTACGAAATTTTTTTTTTAAAATAATAAAAATTTAAATAATATTTTTTGCAAAAAAAAATACGATTTATAAGTTTCCCACTAGTGGTCTTCACAAACTTTTCCTTTACAAATAATAAAAAAAAAGGAATGCTCCCAGAGCATAGGTGAGTTAGTAAGTGGTTAGGTGATTGCAGTAGAAATACTCCGACAATGCGAGTTCGAATCCGTGTGGCGGCAGTTCCCTGTTGAAATATTGTAGGGGTTAGCTGTTGGGTTCGTGACATGTTGGTCCTCCCTGTGGTAGGAAACGCTTTCGAACTAACCCTTTAAAAAAATAAAAAAAGGAATGAAAGAAAGAAAAAAAAAAAAATCTGACATGGCAATTACTAGCCGAAAATCTTTATTTTATTTTTATTACCTAAAAACCTAAAACCCTTTTCAGCTCTCCTTCTTCTCCATCCTCTATCTTTTATTAACTTGTTATTATACATTTGCTACTTGTCACTCTCTCACTCTCTCTCCCTCTCTCTCTCCCCACTTTTATATTTTTCTCTAATTTTCACAAGAAAAAAAGGAGGAAAAAATGGCTTGTGTTTCGTATAGTTTGGGAGCTACTGTAAAGTACACGGGCAGCATCCACCACCACCACCTCCGTTCACCGAAACCCCTTGCCGGAAATCACAGCCGTTCTTTTCAAGTGGGACCCATTAATCTGGATTGTCTGAATATTCAACTTCATTGGAATATTCGCCGTGGCTCGAAAAGTCACCGTTCATTCACCACCATCTTTAACAGCGTTTCTGTTAACGGTGCATCTGCCGGTGAGCAAAATTTAAGCTTTTTTACTTCCGTGATTCGGAGTTTGGTTGCTACTGAGGGCTCCTTTCGATTGGTTTTTTCTAAAAGTGCTTTTTTATCAACTTTTGAAAAAATTGCAGTTTGGAGAACCTGGGGAAAGCTGCCAATCCAAACAGGCTCTTAATGTGTTTAAGCAGTGGTGTATAATCTGATAGTTAGGGCCCTTTAGCATCTTTTTTTTTCAAAAGTATTTTGTTTTTAATGAAAAAAGTACCGAGGTTTGAATTGGCTTATGAAAAATAAAATTAAATTCTTAAAAGAAAACTCGTGATTTTTTCGGAAGCCGAAAGTTTCAACTTCTGAAAAAGCAGTTCTTTTCTCTTCTTTCATTTTTTTTTTTGCCAAAGGATAGACAAGAAGCGTTCTTCATAAGCTAATCCAAACGGGCCCTTATTGTATTGGCCCCATTTTGCTCCTTAAAGGTTTGGTCTTTTCAAGCCTCAATGCTTTCTCTGAATTTTTTTTTCCGTTCTTAGTTAGAGTAAGGAGAAAAGGAAAATTAATTTGCGGAAATTATTTTTCTCCTACCAACCGGTTTTGAAAGAAACAATTTTGATGTTGTTGAGTTAGTAATAGTCATCTTGTTGATTAGGATTATCTTTATGGAATTTTTAGAATTTTCCGGGTGGTTGGATCATTTAGTTGAATTGTTACGTGCAATATATATGAAATAGAAAAAAAAAAAGTAGTAAAATAAGGTTTTTACATGCGCGTGATGGATCTTTTCAGCCTGACAGACATTTGTGGATGCTGAGCTCGAATGTTCTCGTTATTGCAATGGTTGTTAATTGTAGTTTGATGCATTGTTTGATAATTTAGATGCTTGCATGAAAAATACACTCTAGTTTGCAAAACATGGTATGGACTTGTATTAAGTTCTTGGTGTTTGTTTGGTTCAATAATGCTTGATTACTGGACTGAGCTTTTATATATTGATTGGCTAGTGTTTTCATATTGCGCTTCAGATATGTGTTTAGTTACTCTCTTTTCTCCATGCTGCAGCCGAAGAAAGGGTGGCTGTGTTGGTTATTGGAGGAGGGGGAAGGGAACATGCTCTTTGTCATGCTTTGAAGAGATCTCCTTCTTGTGATGCTGTATTTTGTGCACCAGGAAATGCTGGAATTTCTAGCTCGGGTGATGCTACTTGTATTTCAGACCTTGATATATTGGATAGTTCGGCTGTTATATCCTTTTGCCTAAAATGGGGAGTTGGGCTGGTTGTTGTGGGACCTGAGGGTCCTCTCGTAGCAGGTCTTGCTAATGATCTTGTTAAGGCACGAATTCCTACTTTTGGTCCCTCCTCCGAAGCTGCTGCCTTGGAAGGTTCGAAGAATTTCATGAAGAATTTGTGTGACAAATATGGGATTCCCACTGCTAAGGTTTGCCCTCTTAATTTTTTCCTTCCATGTACAATGTAGGAAGTTCCATTTTCCCCTTAGCCTTGACAGAAATTTGTTTACATCTTCCTTTTCCTTGTTTTTGTCATTCTAGTTAAAAGGTCCTTCTTGTTCATTTTGGACTACTCTGAATCTGCTCTTTGTTAACACTTCAAAATGCTTGGGTAGATTGTTGGTCTGTTTAAGTAAATAACTCTGTTACCATTTTCACCGTCTTTCTTGACTTATAAGTTGAGTGGTTGCTGCAGTATCAAACATTTACAGATCCATCGGCTGCAAAAGAGTATATCAAGGAGCAAGGTGCGCCCATAGTTGTTAAAGCCGATGGATTGGCTGCTGGTAAAGGAGTCATTGTTGCCATGACATTGGAGGAGGCCTATGACACCGTTGACTCAATGCTTGTCAAAAATGAGTTTGGATCTGCTGGTTGCCGTGTCATTATTGAGGAATATTTGGAAGGTGAAGAAGCATCATTCTTTGCCTTGGTAGATGGAGAGCATGCCATGCCTCTAGAATCTGCTCAGGACCATAAAAGAGTTGGAGACGGTGATACAGGACCAAATACGGGTGGCATGGGTGCGTACTCTCCTGCACCCATCTTGACAAAAGAACTACAGACTGTAGTTATGAAATCTATCATCCTCCCTACTGTAAAGGGTATGGCTGAAGAAGGCTGCAAGTTTGTTGGGGTTCTATATGCAGGGCTCATGATTGAGAAGAAAACTGGATTGCCAAAACTAATTGAGTACAATGTGCGCTTTGGTGATCCAGAGTGTCAGGTGAGTTAGTTATATTGGTCCATCAGTTGTGGTTAACATTTTGCCTATTAAATATCACTTTGGTAGTCTGAGATGCTATGTGATACTTAATAAAGGATTCTTCTCTGACCATCTGCTATTGGGAACGTTGATAAGCTCAGCCAGTTCTATGCACGTTAATTTTAAATTTTGTCATAAGCTACTGCTGTTTTTGGCTTGGGTTTAGTGATTAGTGATGCAGAACTCTATATTTGAGCTTGAGCTTAAGCTGAAGCCTGAATTCAAGCTTCAGGTGTTCCCCATCCAGACCAAGCAAGCTTCAACATGAAGGTAGAAAAGATCAAGCTTGGGCAAAGCTTGCACTTGGTTTATTTCCAGCAAGCTCGGATTGAATAGTGAGGAGTTTGGCTTAGATAAGCTCATTTCCCCTCCTAGCTTTGTTGACTGAGATAGTGAGATATGAGAATGCCAGGAAAACACCAATTTGCTATTTTCCATGTTAAGACCGATGCTTCCTGATATGTAATTACAAATTCCACTTTTTATTTAGTAATTCTTACCCATTAGGGCTGAATTTTGTCGCATGACATGTCAATTTCATTTTTGCCATATTTTATATTCCTACTTTCATGTCATATCAAATATTTTGAGCCTATCAACAAAATATGGTTATGCAGGTATGATTTTAATATTTACGGGATCATGAATTTGCTGCTTATACATCCTTCAGGTGTTGATGGCACGATTGGAATCTGATCTTGCACAAGTCTTGCTTGCGGCTTCCAAAGGCGATCTAAGTGGGGTATCTTTGGAATGGTCTCCTGGGTCTGCCATGGCGGTGGTCATGGCTAGTAAGGGCTACCCTGGGAGATATGAAAAAGGAGCAGTGATCCGGAACCTTGAAGAAGCAGAACAAGTTGCCCCATCAGTTAAGATATTCCATGCTGGAACTGCTCTTGACGCGGATGGCAACTTCATTGCAACAGGGGGACGAGTTCTTGGTGTCACTGCCAAAGGGAAGGATCTCGAAGAGGCACGAGATAGAGCGTACCAAGCGGTTGAGCAAATAAACTGGCCAGGAGGTTTTTACCGGAGAGATATCGGTTGGAGAGCACTGCCGAAGAAACAATATTCTACGAAATGATAAAGTCTATCTACTTAAAGAACTACAAAGACAAAATCAAGCTGCCGAAGATGAACATGTTACACTTGAGGAAATTACTGGGAAATGACTGCATTTCATGGCACCCTTTAAAAATCCGAGGTGCTATTGCTATTTGACAACATCAAACTTGTCAAGGTTTTGCTCCGAGAGGTCTTTGGGTGCTGACTGTTACGTATCTTCTTATGTCTCTTGCAAAAACAGTTGCGTACAGGAGGCCTCTTATATGTATAATAAACACCGGCGGCATTTGTGCGTTAGAATTTTCTTGCACTATTATAACGATATTTGGGTGTTATAGCTTCTTTATCTTCCATAAACGTGAGACCATTGGTATGTTCTCCTTGAGATTTTGGGTTTGTTTGGATTGATTTTTTTCAAAAGTTAGAAATTAATTTTTTAAAAAATACTTTTAATAAAAAGTTAATCTTCATCTCGTGTCCAAATGGATTGGTCAACAATTCATCCTCGGCTTTATTTTGCGTATCCATTTTCTGACTGAATCTTGATCTACTTGACTCTCGGATACTGAAACTCAACATTGATAGTACTACCCCCAATAATTCTTTGGAGTGAGCAAAATCGAACTCTAACGAGGAACAAATCAAGTTGAGTTAAATTAGTCTATTCGGTTTGATTATTTAGTTTCTTTGGTACGATTTGATTATTAAAGTTAATTAAATTTACTTATTCTTTTTCTTTTAAAAATGTACTAAGAAATAATTAAACAAATTATACTCCAAAATAAAAATAAAAAAGTTTTATTCTAGCCGGCCACGATAAAGACTAAGGGCTCTTTTGGATTGACTTTTTTTAAAAGCGTTTTTTTTAACAATTTTTTAAAAACGTTTTTTTAGAGGTTAAAAATTCTGGCTTGTAAAAAAAATTGTATTTAAATTTTTTTTTTCAGAATTTTAATTTTTTTAAAAATCGAATCAAATAGTTAATGTAACTTTTACAAAAAAAATTTTTTTTTTCTGAATTAATATAACTTTTTTAAAATATATATATTTTTCCTTAAAAAAAAAAGTTAATCTAAACGGGGCCCTAAGACCTCCGAGTAGAAAACAAAAATGTTAACAAAGATTTTCATATTAACTAAAAAAAAGGAAAGGAAAAATTTTGATAGGCTAAAAGACGTCTGAGGATCGAACGGCCAAAACATCGTCCATGCATCCCTAAGAGATCTCTCGAGAAACTTCCACGTGTCCTCACCTACCCCACACATAAACCCTCCCTTTAGCTTATCTTCTTCTCCAGGTTGCTCCCGCAGATACAATAGCCACACTTCAAGCTCTCTCTCTATCTTCTCCAAAGGGGTTCGGGTTAGGGTTAGGGTTAGGGTTAGGATTAGGATTTTAAATCTCCCTCTTCTCCAAAACCCTACCCTTCGAACTTCACATACTCACACACAAAAACACACATATATATATTTATAGTGTCATCAAAATGGCAGCTTCAGCAGCTCAAATTCACGCTCCTTTTGGTGCCTTACAGCCCACAAAGCCAATCAACAGCAACAAGTTTGCTAACAAGACTGTGTTTTTCGGCCAGAGAGTGAGCAACACGGCGTCGTTCGCTGCGAAGCTGAAGAAATGCAGAGTTGCTAAGAGGAATTATGGCCTCCGCGTGGTGGCAGAGAAGGTGGTGGGGATTGACTTGGGGACGACGAACTCGGCCGTGGCGGCGATGGAAGGAGGTAAGCCGACGATAGTCACGAATGCTGAAGGGCAGAGGACGACGCCGTCCGTGGTGGCGTACACGAAGAATGGGGATAGGTTAGTGGGGCAGATTGCAAAGAGGCAAGCTGTGGTGAACCCCGAAAACACCTTCTTCTCGGTCAAGAGGTTTATCGGGAGGAAGATGTCGGAGGTGGATGAGGAATCCAAGCAGGTTTCCTACCATGTTGTAAAGGATGAGAATGGAAATGTCAAGCTTGAGTGCCCTGCTATTGGCAAAATGTTTGCGGCCGAGGAGATTTCGGCTCAGGTATAACGATTTCTCTCCATAAAGATTCAAACTTGTTGGATATTTGATATGTTATCTTTGATTTTTTTGATCTTAGTTATGTGTTCATTTGAAATCTAAGTAGTTAATAGATAATTCTTTCACCAAAGTTCAGCCCTTTTATGTATGATTTTGATTGTTCTGAGTTAGAAACTGTGGGCTGGGGGAGTTTAGTTTACATACCCCTGATTATGCTTGATTTCTGCTGTTGGGTGTAGGCATATACCTCTATGTGAATAATCATATGGGGTTTATTGGATAAGATTTATTTGGAAGCGGAGGAATAGCCTCAACGAGAGAAAGAGACAGAGAGAGGCAGATGAAGTCTGAAACTATAACGTTCTTAAATTGGTAATCGAATGATTACATCTATTGGACTATTTTGGATTGATCTTGGCCTAGTTTATTTGCAAGGAATCAGGGCTCTGGAAGACTGGAATAAAAATTTTGGTGTTTTGTTGCTGTAGATTTGATATTTTGGAATTTAAATTGGGGAAGGTCCAAGTTTGATGCATGTACGCATCAACACTCAGGTTATGAGCTTTAAGCTGGTTTAGAGGTGAATAATGTCTGAGGCCACTGAAATGAAGTTTAAACAAATGGGAAATTTGATGTGAAATTAGACTTTGGTAAGCAAAGGTGTCAAAGCATTTAATCTTCTTAGAATTTGTTGCATATCAAAATTTAAGTTGGATTTGGCAGTCTCTTGAAGGATAGTAGTTCACTGGGAAATTTGTTCTGTTCCAATTTAAATGCTTTGCTTTTGCAGATGTCTTTATCAGTGGGTTTCTGTTAATGATTTGCATCTTTTGCTGATGTCGATTAGGTCTTGAGAAAGCTTGTGGATGATGCATCGAAGTTTCTGAATGACAAGATCACTAAAGCTGTTGTCACTGTTCCTGCATATTTCAATGATTCTCAGCGAACAGCAACAAAGGATGCTGGTCGTATCGCTGGATTAGAGGTTCTTCGCATTATTAATGAACCTACCGCTGCCTCATTAGCTTATGGTTTTGAAAAGAAAAACAATGAAACCATCTTAGTGTTTGATCTTGGAGGTGGTACTTTTGATGTTTCAGGTAATGATATTTCCCCAAAATGTCAATATACTTCTCCCACTTAAATTAAGGTGGCTTACACTCAATTGCTGGTAGAAGCATTGTTGTTAGATTTTAACTTATAACTTTGTCACTGTTTTTCTCATCCAAGGCCTGTCTGGTGTGTCACTTTATTGTACTGAACTGCTTAAGTATTTCTCTTCAAGTCTGGCTAGGGGAGGAGGTTTCTTTTTCAAAGTTAAAATTACATCATATGGAGTTTATTGTTGGAAATACATGAAAATGTCCTCCCGCCCCCCGGCCCCCCCCCCCCCAAAAAAAAAAACCTGTAACCCAAAAAAAAAAAATGAAGTGGTTCATCTTTCATTTTCTGTAGTAATACTTCTTTCTGTTGTCTGTAGTTCTTGAGGTGGGTGATGGTGTATTTGAAGTGTTATCTACTTCTGGAGATACGCACCTTGGCGGTGATGACTTTGATAAGGTTTGCATCAAATTTTACTTTAGCATTTTGTCAACCTGAACCCTCCCCCAAAAAAAGAGAGAAAATAAATAAATAAAATAAAAGGTAAAGCCAAACACACAACAAGAGAAAGAAAGAGGGATGTGGATTACACTGGGTGATCTGTGATTGCTAAACCATACAATTTGGTTCGTGCAGAGAATTGTTGATTGGCTTGCTTCAAATTTCAAGAATGACGAGGGTATAGATCTTTTGAAGGACAAACAAGCTCTTCAGCGTTTAACTGAGACAGCAGAGAAAGCTAAGATGGAACTCTCAACCTTGACTCAGACAAATATCAGGTGTGTAGTTGTGCCAAGGGTCATACTGATTACTGTTTGCCTATGGTTCCTCTTGGGATGAAGATGGTTACTGTTTGTCCTTCATTTTCCAGCTTGCCCTTCATCACAGCTACTGCTGATGGTCCTAAACACATCGAGACCACTCTCACCCGTTCTAAGTTTGAGGAGTTGTGCTCAGATTTGCTTGACAGGTATTTACTCCAGGGAGCTGCTTTTGGGCTGATAATCAACTATGATTGATGTGACCTTATACTGTCCCCAGGGATCTAGCTAACTTCTTTTGTTCACCCTCAGGCTGAAAACACCAGTTCAGAACGCATTGAGGGATGCAAAACTCTCTTTCAGTGACTTAGATGAGGTAATCCTTGTTGGCGGTTCAACACGTATTCCAGCTGTTCAGGAGCTTGTTAAGAAATTGACTGGAAAAGACCCAAATGTCACAGTCAATCCTGATGAAGTTGTTGCTCTTGGAGCTGCTGTTCAGGTGATCTTTTTCTTTCTTTTTATGATCAGATGTTTTTAGCACTTGAAATACTGACTTACGGACTCTGAATTCCTTTTTGAGGGGTGTTTATTTAGATGCATCATGAGTCATGAATAATTTTTGAAGCCTTTTCAGTTCATCAGCTTTAGACTTATGATTTAATTTGTTTAGGCCGGTGTTTTGGCTGGAGACGTCAGTGATATTGTACTTCTTGATGTGACACCACTGTCCTTGGGGTTGGAAACTTTGGGTGGTGTAATGACAAAGATCATTCCGAGAAACACTACATTGCCTACATCAAAGTCTGAGGTCTTCTCCACTGCTGCTGATGGTCAGACGAGTGTGGAGATTAATGTACTCCAAGGTGAGAGAGAGTTTGTCAGGGACAACAAGTCTCTTGGCAGCTTCCGTCTTGATGGAATTCCACCTGCACCTCGTGGAGTTCCACAAATTGAGGTCAAGTTTGACATTGATGCAAATGGTATCTTGTCCGTCACTGCCGTTGACAAAGGCACTGGGAAGAAGCAAGACATTATAATTACTGGTGCCAGCACATTGCCAAGTGATGAGGTATGTTTCCATCTTTTTAATTGCTGGAATATTTCTTAAATCAGAGAATGAATGAATTTGCTGCTTGACTTTCCAGCTGCCATAGACTTGTAACTTAATTTTTCATGCTTGTCTGTGACAGACCAAGGCTAGTCATTGTCTATTAATAAAATTTTTACATTTAAAAAAAATATATATATATATATATATATATCCAAGGCTAGTCAATGCACACAGCTTTTGCTTGATTAATGTAATTTGCAGCAGTTGACAAAGAAGCCTTTTCTCTCTCCCTAAGAAGATCCATGCAGTTTATCTCATCTTCTGAATGGATATAACAGGTAGAGAAGATGGTGAAAGAAGCTGAAAGGTTCGCGAAGGAAGATAAGGAGAAGAGAGATGCCATAGACACCAAGAACCAGGCAGATTCTGTTGTCTACCAAACAGAGAAGCAGCTGAAGGAGCTTGGAGACAAGGTCCCAGGACCTGTTAAAGAGAACGTTGAGGCAAAACTTGGAGAGCTTAAAGATGCAATCTCCGGGGGATCAACCCAGGCCATCAAGGATGCAATGACTGCACTTAACCAGGAAGTGATGCAGCTTGGCCAATCACTCTATACTCAACCTGGCGCATCTCCTGGCGCTGGCCCAGCTCCGGGTGGTGATACTGGATCTTCTGAATCAGGCGAGGGACCCGATGGAGACGTTATTGATGCCGACTTTACTGACAGCAAGTGAGCGGGCTTGGAAGAACAACTTGGAGCTTGTTTCTCCTCCGTGCCCTTTCTTGGAGAATGCATACAAGGAAGTAATTTTGTATGATTGGTTTTCATCCGAGACAAATTCAGTAGGTCTCGAGTTCGAACAAAGACCATCTATAGGACAATAGGTTATAAAATAGGAGGCATTTCACGATAGCAGAAACTTAAGGTTGTCTATCCCTCAATTTTTGAATATTTTTTGTAGACAGTGGAGATTGATATGGCAATTTACCGAGAACTTGTGTCTCACATCGTAAGTTCATGTGGTCGTTAGATACAGAGAGATGCTACAGTCAATAGTTGAGAAAGATGCAACGCTTGAATCATATGAAGATTCTAGTTTTATCGCATATTACTTGGTATATGCCTGATTCATGCTTTTCATAATGCTGTACCGTAAACATGATATGATGTAGATATGATGAACGATTTAGATATTTCAATGTCGCTGGATCTCTTTCTTGACGTTAACATCAAAAGAAAAGTGGAGTTATGTCCAGGTAATAAACAATATCTCGGGATTAGGGGTGGTTAAAGTCTCAATTAGTTGAAGTTACATTCCTTTGGAGTGATAACTTGAGTCCAAATCTTGTGGGGGACGGATGGGTAGGGAGTGAGAATTATGATTTTTTTTTTTTTAAAAAAAAAGAGATGTCTTGCATTGCACAAAATCTCAATGATTAATATCTGCAGGGATCTCAAGTTCTGCTTCCTTGCATATTCCCAAAGTAGTATGTGTAGCAAGCTATATTCACATGAATTCAGACTCCGTGAGTCTTACTAGTGTGCAATTATATACAAACGCATCTATTACATCCCACAAACATTCCTTGACAAACATAGCCATGGAACTCGCAACGTATCACATTTTATCTTTTGTATGCTCTTACAACACAAAAATTCCTCGAACAAAATAGCAATAACAATGACATCCACACCTGTATATCCTGGAAAACACAAATGTTTATCATCTTGAATAGTTAGTCAGTTAAGCTATACCCTATTATTATGCCATACGATGCCTTAGAGCCAACACAGCCACAGGCATAGCAGGTCCTTCTTTTAGGTTCAGTAGTCCACTGCTATTGGGGTATCCCATCCCTTAGGGCTAACATGCCCGTGGCGGGGACTCAGAGGGGCAGGACTCATGGGAACGCTACCTGTTCTATCCGGTCTTCTATCAACATAAGCACTGTATTCATCATATTGAATGCATTTCGGATAGATTCCACTCCCACGGTTGTGCCTAGCTAAGGGGTAGTAGTACTGTGGGAGATGATCCACTTGGTATTTTACACCCTCAACTCGGCTTACAGACCGAACTGACACCAGCCTTTCAGGGGCACCGCTACATTTATGATGATCTATTGGTGGCTTGGTATGCTGGTAGCCATGATGTAAGGATTGCCGGTAATGCTGATGAGAAAGATTGGAATATTGATGGTTGTTGGGGCTGCCTTGTTGTTGGGCATCAAGGCTGCATAAGCTAGGTGAGCTCCAGACCTTATGTATACGCGACCGACCAATCTGGTTACTGCTTGGCAGTAGATTCTCATGGTTTACAGTATCAGTGGTGCAACTCTCAGGTGATCTTGGTGAGGAGCAAGCACTGAACGAGGAAAAACCCAAAGACCCCTGGTTGACATTGACAGTTGGGTGTCTCTTCAAGCCTGTTGGCTGAGCGCGAACAACGCCATTGATGGCATCAATATATCGCTGCTCGGGTGGGTGAGGCTCCATTGATCCACTGTCCACCACAACGGGGTTTACTGGGAATAAGAAAGTGCGAAGTCTGGGGCCTCCTGCTCTTTCATACCGGTCATGTTCCTCAAACATGTGCTTCAGATCCTCATCTGACTTCACAGAGACCAGTGTGTCAATGTCCTCAGGTACTAGCTGATACTTGAGGGCCATTTCACCATCAATTTGGTAAGCAAGCTTCTTCATAAGTTCTGCAGATTGAACGTTGAAGAATATATTCAGCTCACACTACAAAACATTGATCAAGAGTCCAAACGTAGCCTTTATTCTTTATATTTCAGAAATTTTGGTACTGTGTATTGAATCCGAGCACATTCGTAGCAAATTTTCATATGCAATCAAGTATCAAGATTTCAAATTTGAAAGCATCAATTAGAAGGAAAGTTTGTGGCATTTCTCCACACGTGATCGTTCTGGACGACTACGTGGTTTATTATACATAGCCTTACCTTACATTTTCTACAACTAAAACCCGTCACCTCATACCCATATGTCAACCCCTCTATAAAGCATCAATATGCCAAGAATATTACAATAAAGCTTTTATGAAGCAGAAAACTTTTCACAAGATGCGAATGTGATTTTTTGCATTGACAAGCCAAGCCCTCAATTTAGCCTGTCCTTGTAATAATTTCTCAAGTTAATTGGTACTCATGAATCTTGACACAACCCCATTTCACAAGTTCTAAAAAATTTCCAATTATAACAATGGCGGGGTTATCCAACCCAATAGTTCCAATCCACGAAATATAATAAACAAATATGACGAATCAAATCAAACCAAACCGAACCATATCAAGAACAGGTGGTACCTTGGAAACTAATGTCCCTGAGCACAGAAATGATTCGAGTCTCGCCGCCTACATATTTAAGGTGGCCATCAGGAGGCCTGGGAAAAATCTTGCCACCATGGCTGCACAAGAACTTGATCCTAGCCTTTGGTGACCCTGGTGCTGATGGTGGTGCTGAACCACTTGTTGGTTCCCCCACTATTACACCTTCTCCTGCCATTATTGACATCTTATCAATCAAACAAAAAATTCACACAAAAAATGAAGGCAAAAAAAAATAATGGTGTCTGTTTTATTCTTGAAAGGCTTCAGAAAGATTGGTTATTTTGTATGTTTGAAATATTGAAGTTAAGCATCACTCGTGGTATATATATACGTTTTCTCTCCTCCCTAAAAGTAAGTTGATCACATCCACATGTGGAAGTGTGGAATTACTAAAAGAGACATCACAGTTTGTGGTTTCTTCAACTATTTATGTGGTTATTGAACATCTAGTCTTGAAAATTCAGGGTTATATTTGTAAATTAATGATTGCGTATAGGATTGACACGGAAATTACACGGCAAAGGAGTTTGATGGTTCTTCAGAGAGTCGAAAATATAGGACTACTTCTCAATGGATAAGGTTGAGATTGTGTTGGGGATCAAAGATTTGCTCCTGCTCTTGCTTTTGTTTTGATTAGTCAATATTTTTCTCAAGAAAGAGTCCCCTTTTATGACTAGAGACCTAGCTATAGGCCGGATTATTTTGGATTTAATATTAAGTTCGTGGTGCTGTTACATCTGAATTATTTTGAATTTAATATCAAATTTATGATACTATTACGTGTTTTAATACAAGATTAACTTTGATGCTTCACTACAATAAGTATGATGTACATTTCTACCAATAAAAACAAGATTAGTCATATATAATAAATATGCGGTTGGTTTCTAATTTTCTTTTTCTTTTGGACGTTAAATTATTGCTTACTGAATATAATTAAATATCAAACAAAGTGTGTTACAACCCAAAGTTAGGCCTATTCTAGTAGGCTCCGAATCAAGAGTTCTAGTGTGTTTGGAATGATCTTATTTTAAGATACTTATCCTATTGAAATTTAGAGATATCTTATCATATACACCATGCATTTTATAGTTGTAAAAAATAAGATAGGTTCTAGTGTGTTTGGAATGATCTTATTTTAAGATACTTATCCTATTGAAATTTAGAGATATTTTATCATATACACCATGCATTTTATAGTTGTAAAAAATAAGATAGGATGAATTACTTATTTCTTATAATATAAAAAGTATAGTTTATTTTAAATTTTTTAAAGAATGCATGATCTGATGTCTTAAATCGTATAAGATTTTCTCCCATTTTATTAAGATAAGTGTCTTACAATAAGTCTATAACAAACAAAGCATTTGGCAAGCTGCATAATACGGGGAGTATAAGATAATCGATTAATTCGAAAGTTTGTAATAAGATAGCGTTTGAAAACCCAATCAACTAGATTGTGTTGGACTTTTTGTCTAAAAAAATGCAACAATAGTATAAATTGTTAATTTAACAAGTATCAATTGTTAATTTTTGTTCAATTCAAATGTATGCCTATATAATCCAAAACGAATAACAAATATCAGACAAAGTTAGAAAGGCAAAGTTAGCCTATTCCAGTACGCTCCAAATCAGAGTTAAGTAAGCTACGCAAGAAGGGAAATATTAGATATGCAATCAATTTAAAGGTTTTGAATAAAGTATTTTGTAGCAAATGCGATAATTATATCGATTGTTAATATACATAAAGTTCAAGAATATATGCTATTTTTAATCTAAGATAAATAAAGTTTGGATCTTGATCATTTATGCGATATTTTCTAGAGATTAAAATTCCTTTTCTTCTTGGTATCATAACCAAAGGGACCACATAGAAGATTGACAAAAACTATCGTTGTCAAACTTCTGAAACAATGTGAGGTTTTGTTGCCCCTTAATAGATGAACTCTCCCACTTTTCATAACGGTGAAACTCTTGGGATTTCGGATGTGACGTGTGTGTGTGTATATATATATATATATATATATATATATATATGAATTGAATTGCTAATTATAGTTTAACCTGACTTGTAAGGTATTGTTTTTGCGTAAATTCTAATGAATCTCTTGCTAAAATATCTTAGAATGATTAATGGATAATCTAATATGACTACCTTTCTCTTACTGAACTTGCAAAATTTCGATTAAATCTCCCTTTGAACCCAAAAAAATGAAAAAGTTGCAGCGTGTTGAAAATAAAATTTCTACTAATAGGACTTAGGAGTTAACAAATAGATCACGTTTGCCAGCTAATGCTCTTTCTCCTTTTTAAGTGCTAGATATCTTAAATTATAAAGGTAGTTATACAAGTGAGCTAAAGATTTCTTTTCTCTCTCTTTTTGCATACAATGCTGTGGAAGAAATTTTTAGGACGCTTCATACCTTACCATGATCATTCATCTAATGCAAAATATTCGAAAATCTAACATTGGCTTATGCCACTAATTAGAACTAATGCAATATAGTCCACAATAGTAGACATTGACCAAAGCTTGAAATATATCTCAAACACGACCAAGGAATTGTGAAACAACTAGCTAGAGGCAAGATATATAAACTAATCGATCTTACCTAATAAAACAAGACTTGATTTTGTTTGATTTGATTTGAGACAAGACTTATCAACTAGAAATATCTTGTACTTGTTCTAGAAGTTATAGCTTCTTAAGCTAAAAGGAAGGCCTCATTTGCGATGGGTAAATTGATGTAATATAGCTTTTTAAAATACTATGATAATATCCTAGAAGTTGTGGTTTGGAGTGAGAGCATTGGAGAATATGGAAATGTGATAGCTACGATATCATCTATATTATGAGTACGATTCAATTATTATAAAACTTAACTATAATTGATACAGTTCTATACACGTATATAATTCTTTCACTTTTATAATGCTACAACCTTGTTCAATGCATCATGTATCAAAATTTATCTGCATTTACTATCCAGTAAAGGAGTTGAGATGTCAACTACATTAGTTCTTAAATAATTTAATATGTCAAGTTATGGTACAACGTGTCAAGGTCTAGTATAATTCCTTTGGCTTATATATATATATATATATATATATATATATATATATATATATATATATATATATATATATATATATATGTATATATATATGTATGTATATATATATGTATATATATATGTATATATATATATATATATGTATATATATTGATTTCACTATTATATAACTACATATCGGATTATGATCATCACATGTCACTAATAAAATAATAATTTGATGATTGAATCCTTACCCAACAATATAATGGGAATGAAGCACTTTTGCCAACTGATTATTCTTTCAAGTACAATGAAGTAGAACAAGATTACAAAAGGCCTTATTTCGTTTGCTACATAGTAAACTTAAAATTCATTTCATTTCACGAACTTGTGTAACTAAAGTCCGAATAGGCGTTTGCAGGCTTTCAAGATCCTGACACCACCATTTTTCTTCTGCCTCTTCTCTATAGATCTTGTCTGCATTGCATCATCGCCCATACCTTCAACTTCATCCTTCAATGGTGAAGATGGTGCATCATCATACTGGTCATGGATTCTGCAATATTTTTCAGAAACTGAAGAAGATCTTGACACTGAAAAAGCTCTCTTTAATGCAGTTTGTATAGCTATTTTGCTGCTTTGCCTATCCAATCTGAGCCTGTTAAGCATAATAAATAAATTAAATCAACCAATATTCTCCCTACGAATTTAAACTTTTAAATAAGGTGATAACATTATTATAGTATCAAACAGTTTCAGGTTCAAAACTCGCCACCACCTACTTAAAAAAAACACATCAAAAGTGAAAGGCTCTAAACAAATCATGCTTATATGTGAGGGGACGTGTAAAGTACAATAAATAAATAAACGAATATTCTCTTTACAAATTTAAATTTTTAGATGAGGTGGTAACATAATAGAACCTGTCAAATGCAGTTGAAGAGATTGAAGAGTTCCTGCTTAACTTCATGTTACTAAACTTCTTCACCTTGCCATCTTCTTCCTCCATCTCTGAAGAGAAATGGTCATCATAACTGGTGTTTTTCCTGACTCTGATGTTTTCTATCTCTTTGGGTTTTTCAGTTTCAGAAATGATATAGTTTGGACTAATTTTTTCATTGGGTTTTTGGGTGTGTGGAAATGAGAGTAGATTTACAAGATCAAGAGATTTTGATCTGCTGCTATTGACTAGTTTGGTCTTAGCATAACCATGCATTTTTCCTTGTGCTGGCTTTAATTTGCCACTCCTCTTGACTAAGAAATTTGAGTTGGGGGGATCTATCTAAGAGGCTATCAGAGTGGAGTTAGAAGTGGGGGGTGAGATGTTTTTATAGGCATATCAAGACAATCTTTGTTCCGAGAGTGGGACTTCAAGGAGAAAAAATTGTTGAATGTTAGGTAAGAAAAGGAATTGGATTCAACCGAAGTAGATTTGGATTTTGGTTCAAACTTTTAAGGGCTATATGATAGGTTTTGTCACCACAAAGGAATTCTATTGTCGTTCCAAGGGATATCTTAGTGGTCAGAATTGAGAGAGATTGCGACTCATGATTCAGGAGAACGTGTTATTCACTTAAAGTTTACTAATTAGTGGTTAGATTTCATTATTTAAAATTTTCTTGTCACAGGAGGGGGAAAAAGCACATTTCTATATTACGGGATTTAAGACTTTTTGATAGTAAAAGTGATTTAAAAAAGAGAAAGGGAAAAGAAAGAGGGGCCGACCAAATTGTGAAGGTGGTCAAATGTGAGGTCAGAAGTGGTGGTACTATTATACCAGACAAAAGATGGGAGTGCAAAGAGCCTAGTGAAGTAGTGCAAAGTACATATATCTAATAACAGTGCCTTTAAAGCATTACAGTCAACAACAAAGAGGAATTAAAAATATTGATGTGAATGCAGAGCATGTAGCGGACGTGGGCGTGGTCCAAATGTGTCACTCTCGAGACCCTGTTGCCACATATACTTTAATGCAACAAGTCAAATAAGTAATTATTAGACGAATGAATTGCACTGAATTTTTATGATTTATTATAAGTATTTGTTGGTTTTAAAATAAAAACAAACATTTATATTAGGAGTATATGTGATACATATTTAAAAACCATAAATGATCTTATGCCTATTTTTGGAATATGTATATTATGATTTTAAGACCTCAAGGGGTCTTACACTTATTTGAAACTATAGATGATAACATGCACTTATAAAAAATTATAAGGGATTCGATACAATTTATCCATTATTAGACAATTGCACCGAAAAGTTAGTGATGCGGAAAACATGGTCATATTGGGTTGAAATTTGGTCTACTAATAAAATGGAAACATCATGGTAAAAAAAACAGCAACAACAGCACATGTAAAGAAAAATAACTCAGTGGATTGGGAAAATTGTTGCTTGACCTAAAAAAATAAAATACCATATTGGTGCAAATTTGAATCCAATAAGCCGTCATAGGTACGAATCCGCTCATAGTATTTATTGGTGATAAATTAGTTAAATTATTTTATTAGAATTATGCAAATAATTAATTATTATTAAAATTTGAATTATGATGTTGACTAGTGAGATTTGTGTGACTTATTTGAATCAAGGAAACAATGGTGGAATTGGGAAAATCCAAAGGGTGCTGATTGAAGTTCGTTACTCAACGTGGCACGAGAGGAGATAGAATTGCACTTCGCATATAATAGACTACAAAATTATATTGTTAAAAAAAATCTTCAATTTTTAATATTCCAACTTTGTCAGTTCTGCAATGCTACTATCTTTTTTCTTTTTTTTTTTTTGGGGGGGGGGGGGTTTATTTATTTAATACCTCTCTCTGAAGTAGTACGATTAACAAATAATCTGTTGGTATTGTCTGTTTTTCAATGATATTACTCCCCTGTATTTTTTATTTAGTTTGAAATTTGTCTTTAGGTGTTTACTATTTTAGTCCGTGTTAAATGACTTGATAAACATTTTTTCACAGTCCACACTTTTGTGTAAGAACTAGATTCATGTTTTTCTTTAAAAAAGTAAAAATAATGCGGAAAATGGGGATTTAGGGGAAATGAGGGTTAGGGATTTTGATTGGGTGAAATGGGGGAAGAGGAAATGTTTCAAGGATATAAAGGCGTGGGCTGACCATTTTGCCCTCAAAACATGGTGCTGACACCCGCACGTGACGAACACACGTGCGATTTATGTCTAATTTTTGAGGAAAAGTGTTAAAAATACTAATAATGACGCAGTCTTTAAAACACGAGGGACTGAAAAGTGACACTTCTGAATATGGGGACTATTTGGCTTTACTTATTTGGTGCTTATAAGTATCGAAACAGTAAAAAACTTGTGTGTTTACTTTTTTCTAGGTGTTTATAAACACTTAAAATAAGTAAGGTCAAACACGCTCTAAGTTGGCAAAAACACTAAACATCAGGGACTGCCAGGAGAAATAGACCCTTTGTTTTACTTTGGAGATCTTCACCTACAACGTAATGTGCTTCTCAACAACAATGTTTAAGAACACGAGGAGAAAAAGAATAGACATCTTAACTGATGAAGCATATAGTTGAAATGACTTTTAAGTTAAAATTCACGTATTTAGCATCAAATCTCGAGCATACGACAAATTCTTGTCAAAGACACCGTTTGGTTATTCTTCACAGAGAGGGTGGAATTATCTATTTGTCAGCACTTGAAGAGTCCAGACAGCAAAGATTTTTTGCTTGCTTTACTATTATGCAAGTGATGCATAATTCAAGAAATGAGGTGATGCAAAAATCAAGTGATCTCTGCAGTTCACACTAGCTAACACATGCTTACTTCCTCAAGACAGATAATTTGTAGCTTGTTTTTCCAAGAAGGAAGAGTCATTTCATTCATAAGATAAACATTCTCTCTCTTGTTTTGAATTTTCACCAAGAGAAGCACGGGACAGTAAGTAACAGATCAT
This sequence comes from Cordia subcordata, assembly GCA_028554755.1. NCBI lineage: Eukaryota > Viridiplantae > Streptophyta > Magnoliopsida > Boraginales > Cordiaceae > Cordia > Cordia subcordata. The sequence goes on along the minus strand of JAPTOF010000013.1, from coordinate 3,577,165 downwards.
TGTAATAACTCAAAATTGCAGTTTCGTTCAAGTAACGGATTCTAGCCAACAGAAAGGATCTTCTGATCAATCCAGAGATCATTTGGATTCCATTAGTAATGAGGATTCGGAGTATAACACAGATCGTTGTAGTGATGCAAAATTGCAGTTTACTTCCTCGTCCTATAAAACGATACAGCAATGGAAAGAGCTTGTTAACATCATCTAAGGGAAGGCGAAACTATGTTCGTGGCAGGGCCAGTAAACCCCTTCTCTTGAACAAGGGAGAGGAGCAGGTTGCGCGATGAACGTAGGATACTGCTCTCCTGGCATTACAACCGAGCAATCGGAAGCATATGAAGTTGGAACCTGTCATAAAAATGTATCTGTCAGATCACTTTTAGTTGAACAAAGAACTTGGTTTATGATTAGGCAAAGACTTACCATGTCTGCATCACTCAGCTTTTGCGTTTGTGACGAATGTGATGGCCTGCTATTGCCTTCTTCGGATGAAGAGTAAGATTCATTCTGTTTAAACAGATGCTCAAAGATGGCCATGATCAGAAACATCGATATTAAGATGGCTGTGGCGACAAAGCCAAACGAAATGGCATCCATCGATGTCCCATTAACTTCTGCATGTGATGGACTCGGCTCTTTGCTTGTATAGAAATTCCACCCCTCTGATCTTTCAGAGCTAAGCTCATTCATTGTGTTTGATCTCCAAACTTATTGAGCAGGGTGTTTGAAATTCTTTCAGTTCTGTACTTAAACCTTGCTGGTATGAGCAAAGGTTTCTGCTTATCAGCAGATTCTTCTAGTCCCTACAGGGAGAAGATGACAAGAAAATTGTGTTAGATACTCAAATCAAAGAATTGAATTGTTGGTTTTATAACACTAATACGATTAGTTTGAGCACAAGCATGATTCGATTTTATAAGCAAATTGCAGCATGAAGTAACCAGCACTTAGGAGAAACTCTTGTGGCAATCTGCTTTATAATCCTGAGATGCAGGAGAGCCCATCATCATACTAGTCTTTTCACTTCCTTAGTTTCCTATCGTGGAAGAAAAAGACGTGTTACACTTAGCACTATTAGAGAATGCAGCTCAGTGTAGGTAGCTTTATATCACGTAGAAAATGTAAAGACAAAGTTATATGATAATCTCACTTTGGTACACTTTTTCATGTGTCTTCTACGACACATGATCCTGATGCCTAACTTAGTGAATACTATACCTTGTCTGGAGGAGCAATCTTAAAGAAATCAGAATTATTGACTTGTTGTCTAGAAAGTGAAAACATAAGTGGCCTGTTGGAGCTCCCTAACGTATTCACTTTTGTTACACCATTAGTATGGCAGCTTCTTATTTAAATGCTAACATAAACATCATTGACCAGGGTACTTTAAGTTCTTTTCTGTTACATTCTTTTGCCTTGGCAAAAAAAATTCAACGGTGTTAGTATATGTGGAAAGTTTTTACGTAAAAGTTAAAGTTCGCAAGGAGAAAACAGCATATTCGGCTTTAATGAGGCTGGTAGTGCTGATGAAACCTAATACCAACTGATCAGCAGAGAGCAGATCCAAACACGTGCACCAGTACTAGATGGATTAGTCATTTAATAGTTTAGCAACTATCACATCATCTACTTCTAAATGAACAAGATAAATAAAACTGCCAAATACAATTAAATTACATAAAAGTTGCTGCATGAAGTTGTTGGATATCAATAAAACTTATAAGCTGCACCATAATTGAGCAGGTGCTTGGAATCAGATCACATTGGAAGATGCAGAACAAATAGGGGGAACAGAATGGAGAGAATAAATGTTGGATAGTTTACAGCTATCAAATTCAAAGTAGTCATGATTCTAATTAAGAAAGAAAAGTGTCTGTGACAAAAATAGAAGGAGCTAAAAGGGCGCTCATGTGGGCCATAGTTACATTTATTCCTCAAACTTTCCCTAAAACCTGTACAGAGAACTGCACAACTTTTGTCAGGAGGGAAATTTAGGATTTTTGTTAGAGAAAAAGATGCATAAACAAAGAAAACAATCAAGGGAGACACGAGAGATTTTACGTGGTCCGGCACATTCACAAGACGCAAAAAGCAATTCACTAGTTGAATACGAATACGACTAGACTCTCAGCTTTGATGTTCAGCTTCCGAAAGTCTATTGGGTTAAGAAAACCTATTTTACTTGGGGCTCAAAAAATACGGGCCACAAACTAATAATATTTTTTTTCGAAAGGCTATATTACGCAGTTTAACGCTCATACAACGAGTATTTGAACAAGTTCTAAAGCAAATAACCGATAAGAGTTGGCCTCCAGAATTAACAAGAAAGAGCAGCAAAAATTACAATATAAATGATAAAAGTACTATTTTCTTGCGGAGGAAAGTTTTTAAGGGGTCTACTTTTCTTTGCTTTAAATGCACCATTGAGGATTTTATTCAACAAGACAATCAACGTGTTTCTGAAAGACCTGACCATCTATCTTAGCTTATTGCATAAACATCATTTCAATTATAAACAAACCAGTGGCCACACCATGTCTCGCTGTATAATTGAAGTACATATCAAAGGAAGAAATTAGTTTATTATATAAAGAAAAGTAATAAAATGAATAGTTCAATGCGATCATTGACCCTTTGACCCAAATCTCTAATTAGGATTGTCTAGAAACCATGGCTTGCTTTACAAAAGATCCTGCAAAGACCACAAGAGAATGCAATATCAGCTTTCACGTTTTATCAGTTAAGTCATGCTGAAGTGTAAGGTGCTCCACTTATCTATAATGTGTTTATTTTTCCCTTTTTCATCATTGTTCTTGCATAAACATGAAATATCTTACGATATCAGAGCCGTCTTCTGATAAATGGGTCAGAGGCTGTTTAGCTATTTTTATTTAGGGTTGCTCTTCAAATCGGCAGATTAGTTTAACCACCCCTAATTTCAAGACATAAATGGATGCGGCTTGCTTGGGTGGTCAAACTAGGCTGCCGGTTTGTAAGTTCTTTCTACAATTCTTTAAAGTTCATGCTTATAAGCAGACAAATAAAAAGTTAGGCGTTGCCCATTTTAACCTGTTTATAAGCCGATAAATAAGCGCAACATAACAGCTTCTAAATCTTGACGTGCAAGAAAATTTCTTCAGAAGAAGGGCCCGTGATGTGAAAGAACATTAAAGCCAATGTCGAGAGAAAAATTGAGATAGAATGAGTGTCTTCTTTAGCATCATTAGCGCATCTTTTGCTTTCTCTTTACAGAAGTCCCCTCTCTCAAACTGAAGTTTGCTTTTCACTTTCATAGAATGCTTACCAACAAAGTAAGAATGGTCTCAAGACAAAGACTTGTCAGTTAACTTGCATTGCAGAGGTCGTTAATTAACTGACAGTGTTGTAGAAACGTGTGAGCTATTGATTTCTCTAATTTTTTGTATACTTTTTGGACAACTATTCTTTTATTTATTTATTAAGGGGAAAAAAAAAAAGGATCTTATATCCAGTAAGTCATAGACTAGTTTTATATTAAGGAGAATGCTAAGATACCTAGGTGAGTATACTCATGATCATATATCCGCTTTTGAGTTACCTAGCTAGCCTCTCCAAGAAGCCCTAAAATCTTTTATTAACAAGGCACGAGAGATTGCCGAGATTTCTACAGAAACTGGCCATCTACTGTTGGCCACGGTGTAATAAACTATCGGTCAAGAGGAATGTCATCAACTACGTCCTTTTAGTATGTAATTAAACTATTTACATTCTAAGGCTATTATTTTTGATAGTTTTATGTGTCAAAACTTTCGTAAACTTTTCTAAAACATCTCCCGTAGAAAATGATATAATTCTCATCATCCTTATAGTTGGAGCCGGCGCCAATGTAATTTCAGTGAGCTCGAGTGATCTAGCTGGAATTTAATATACATACATACAATTTGACTTTAATATTTTTCACTTTCTCCCTTAATTCCAATAGATATACATTTATTATTTAAAATTTAAAAATTATAACCCACTAACGGCAATATTTTTTCCTCCTGAAACATGAGACGTCTATCGTGTAGAGCCCATAGATATATAAAATCAAACCAAACCAAACCAAACCAAACAAATTATATTGACCTAACATCGCCAAAACAACGACACCCAATAATCACTTGATAATTGTGCCATAAACCAAAACTTGGAGGTTTCTTGGAAAGGGGGAAAAACTAAGCAGTGCAGAAAAACAAACATTTCTCTTCTCCCTAAGATTTGACTCGCCCGTAGAACTTGGCCTTCTCTTGTGTTGTCTGGAAACGACCATGGCCAAACTTGGAGGATGTGTCGATGAACTTGAGTTTGATCTCCTCCAGGGCAACCCTAGATGTCTGGTTCAATAACGACTGCCTCAAGGTTACCACGCGCTTCTTTGGTCCAACACAGCACCCCTTTATCAGCAAGAAATCATCCTTGACAATTCCATAGTGAGGGAAGCCGCCCATCGGTGTAACATCCTTCTCGGTCCTGGAAATGAAATAAAACTGAATCAGCAAACAGGAATCATCCCAAAGATGCGCCCAGGTAGCAATAACTAACGAAATAACTAACCTGTCAAATTCAGTCATAGCACTATGAGACTCCTGCCCAGCTTTCCCTAGCTTGTAAATTTTTTTGTTCATCTCAGTGCGATGATGGTATCCGTTTTGTCCTGCCCTGGCCACTGTGAATGAAACCCTAGCAGGATGCCAAGCACCAATACAAGCAACCTTGCGAAGCCCACGGTGGGTCTTGCGAGGAAGGCGGGTGACACCCCAGCGGGTAACTACGCCTTCATAACCCTTACCTTTAGTTACCCCAATAATATCAATCATCTCATCCTTCTGGAAAACAGCATCAACAGGAATTTGCTTCTCGAAGAAGCCATACGCATAATCAACCTTTTGAGCAACATCTCCACCATTGACCTGAATCTCCATCAGGTGGGCCTTCTTCTGTTTCAGTCCTTTCATCTTTCGGATCTGCAAAAGAAGATAAATTAATTATGGTAAGGAGTTTGATCACTCACAGACCTAACAGGTCAAATTTACTCTCCTCAAAAGGTAACAGGTGCAATTTTTGCAGTCATATGAAAAGAGCTTATAACATGAAATTTTCAAACAATCAATAGCTATGAATGAACAGCAATACCTGTGTATGAGCCAAGACTCGAATGACAGAGCAATATTTCTTCAGTTTCTCCAACTGACTCTGGATATCTTTTTTCCCTTCATCACTTTCATACTTCTTTGAGTACTTGGTGAACGCCTTCTTCTTGGAGTTGCACCAGTTTTTGTAGAATCGCCTCTTCACTTCCTCACTGAGATGCTGAGCCCAAACAGTACCAAGACAGCGGAGGCCACGTGGTGTCTTGACATAACCAACAAGTCCCACAACCACCATTGGTGGAGTTTCTATGATGGTTACAGCTTCACATGTCTCTTTCTTGTGAAGCTCTGGAAACATAAATCAAGAGGAAATCAGGAAATAGCTGCTAACAAAATAAAGCATCTGCTTCACATTGACATCCCATGGTCAACTACTTGCACAACAGTAATCATGTGACAAAGCAAACCAAGGCTCATCCTACTAAAAAGGGAACAACAATAATTAGAATAAAACTGCAAAAAATTAGAACCCACAGTTACAACAGTGAATAATGAACAAGCAATCTGACAACTAATCTGCAACTTGGACCATACAAAGACAAGTAACAATAACAGGCTGCTCTTGCCATTTTACAATTATCACAATGGTAAAAGAAGCAGGCAACCTATTAAACTTCATAATCCATGTTAGCACAGTAGCAAAAGAATGCAATAGTTGAGATGTACTCACTTGATCCAGGCTTCTCAACTTCACGGACAATATGAGTCATCCCAGCTTTATAGCCAAGGAAAGCAGTCAACCTGCAAGGTTTTGTTCGGTCGTCTTTTGGGAAGGCCTTCACTGCATTAACATAAAATATTGAAATTCAGCAAGCAGTATTAACATTCAAGGATATGGTTAATTAATATTCTTAGGTATTGTCTGCAAGCAGTGGAAGCCTCTCCCCACCATCACAACCATTAAACCATAAACGTAATCTACAGCTAAGCTCAAAATTAAATAGTAATACATTAGTATTGCAAACTAATACTTAAGAGAATAGAATTAGTTACCATCAAAACACAGCTCAAATTTTGTTATTTATCCCGAGACATGCATCAATGAACAAAGATATTTTTTTACTAAAAGAAGAACTAGCACATTCTCAAAGAAAAGAGGAACAAGAAAACTTTTATGCTCGCTTCCAGATAACCTAAGCTGTGCAAATCTCCATAACAACATCTGATGCATATCTCGAGATTCTCTAGAAACTTACACCATGTGTCGTGACAGGATTTGAGATGTAACCAAATCACAGAATTAACTGAGACAAAATGTTTTCTCAAGTAACCACGAAGGAGAAAACCAAAACCAGAAAAATTACTTAATCAAGGCAAAATGCATGATGGTAAGGGCATGAATCCTTCAGCCAGCTTTTATGCATGCATGCAGAACATAATAATAGAGATGTTATAAGAAACCTTTTCCTCTTTGTCGAGATGCTCTTTTCCTTGGAAGAAATCCCAAGGATCCATGCCTTGGATGCTCAAACTTGCGATGAGACATAGTTCCTCAGTGAAAAAATAACTCTGCAAAACTTCAAGACATTAACTTGATTTCCTTCACAAGGAGTTGATAATAGAATACATATAGGAAATAGAGAAAATTTGGCAAACATGATTAGAAAGACCAACACATCAATAATAGCCATTTCCTTCATAAAATTTAAGTTAGATAAGCAAAAATTCATCTTTTATGAATGCAATTAGAAGAAAGAATAAATATACCATCTTCTTGTTATCAAGAAGGCAAGCATTATTTGTACTAACCAAACTGAAATTATAATTTCAGCGATATTCCAAAAGTCATGGTGTCACAAACCAGCACAAGTTTTTGAGGAACGCAAATGACACTTGGGAAAGGCTGTTCTACAAATAAATAATCCACATTTTGTTTCATAAAATATTTCAAAGATCAAAAAAACAAAAGAGAAAGATAAGTATAAAAAGAATTAATGTCTTAAAACTGCTTGTAGATACAATTTGAACAAAAGCAACTGTGATTGCTTAGTGAACATATGAACTGCCACCAGTCTCCAGCACATGAACAGAAATGATCCCAGACCAAAGGCCTATGGCACAATGCCAATTCTCGGGCTCATTGGTATTTCTTCCCAAAGACCCCATTATCAGAGTCTTGGCAGAAGAGCCGTTTCTGAGACTCCAGCCTTGATTACTTACACTCAACTAATATTATGGGATACATTTCTGTCATCACTAGGAAAATGACGCAATCTCAATATGCCCACCACAGCAAAATCACTTAATATAACTTTTAAAACATCCAAAAACTTGTATATGATACAACCATATATATGTACATATACATATACATACATATATACATATACACATATATTTAATAATACATTAAAAAATAAAGTTTGTTAATAAAGTTCGTTCCAGTAACAATTTCATTATATATCAACTATGAAATAATGAGATTACCAAAAAACCCATAGAGAAACTTAAGAAAAACCAAAAATATACACCAAAAGATTAAACAATTTTCTCCAAAACTTCTCTTGAAAAAATATAACTAAAACCAAACATATATACAGAAATGAATTAATTGTCCAATACTTTTCTAAGAAATATAACTATCAAATCTCTAGGAATTTATATGGGCGCAAAAAGATAAACAAATATATATAGAATTTATGCACAAAAATGTGTAAATTTACGTATTTGTGTATATATAAAGTCAGTTATCAGGAAGAGATCTGCATCATTTAGAGTATACATACAAAAATCAATTAACAAACATAAATTATAAAAAAAAAGAAAATATAAATGTGCTTTGAGCATCGCCAAATGTGTGTATGTAGAATATTATAGCATTCTCATGAAACACATATGTTATATATATGTACATGTGTGTGCGCAAGTAACAGGGAGAGATCAGCACCATTTAGAGTATACATACAAGAATCAATTAACAAACATAAATCGAAAAAAAAAAGACAAAAAACATATGAATGTGACTTAAGCATCATGAAATGTGTGTATATACAATATTATATATTTTCAAGAAATACACACGCAAACACAGACATATACACGCACATCAAACATTATTGAACGATGTTACCTCTCGGTAGGAGAAGAATCGAAGAGAAACTGAAATGGAACAGCCGCCGGCGAGAAGAACTCGTTACTCTGATTGTGTGTGTAGGTTTTGATTGAGGTGTTATATATGTGAATCCACTGATGACTGGACGGTTATGATTTAGATACGAGGCTGATGCTCGAATTTGGATCGTTCGATTGAATCTCTATAATGGTGTGCTAGGGTTTTGGTTTGCTGCTCTATTAGTTTTTGGGCCTAGTAACTAGTTTGTTGGGCTCAATATAAGCATTTCTGGGTTCGGCCCAATGTATGGTCATTGTGATTGTTGATCTTTCTTTTATTTTTGGTCGAAATTCACCATCATCATAATAATAATAATAATATTTCATTAGTCGTATTCTTTTTTTATCACAAAATATAACATCCATTCCTCCAAATCAAGGTACAAAAATTCAACCAACTCCGGTTGGGTTTATGTAAGAAATAAACATAAAGAGAGGCACTTGAGATATTGGATGTTGACCGATCAATTACTAAATTTACGTTAGCCATATTTTAAAATCTCAATTTCTTTCAAGATTTTTCTCATGAAATCCTCTAGCTTTCTTTCAGTTAAATTTGCACCACTTTTCAGAAATTCAATTTCGTATCCTCGTAAAATCATCTTTTGAATTTTTAAATTCGATTTAAATGTTTGTTGAAATCTGTAAATGTTTTCTGGAAAAAGAGCATATGGTTACATGTATGTTATTCTTTTTTCTTTTTCTTTCTTTTTGGGATCTGATATTCTTTTTTGTTTTCAGTGGACTTAATTTTTTATTGCGTGTCATGTTGATCCTCTTAAAATAAAATGATTTACAATTTTACACCGATTCAACACTGAGACATTTTAATCTCAATCTGTTCCCCTTTTCCCCATTTGCTATTAATTGGTTGGCTTGTTATATGTCGAATGAAGAAACATAAGATTTTTCCAATTATTATAGACCCTTCTTTGATCAAAATTGTTATAGATATATATTAATCCATTTCTTATTAGTTTCATATTAACATTGATATGTATATATACCAATTTAACGAGCGTATCTTGAATTTTGTATCATATTCTATCTAAAAAAAAGTGACCATGCTGAGCCCAAAAAATTCCACCCCTGACAACTCCAACCCAAAAATCTCACCCCACACAACTCCAAGTTTGTTAGGGTTGAACTAAGGTTTTTTCTTTAGCCAATAAGCTACAACATGAAATTTTTATGACTTCTATTGACATTCAATCATCAAACATTTATCTAATCAACCTTAAACCTCTAATTTTATCCAAATTCTACCACCCTCATTGTTTAGATATCCTACAAGGATTAAAGGTTCAAGCTAACACCTCGTATCTTTGCAACATATTTGTTATTTGCTTGAACAATTCACATGAAGTGTCAAAGTATTTTGGCGTTATACCATTACGAAATACATAATATATTTTGTAAATCTTTTTTTTATTTTTGCTTTATATGCGACATTCATAATATTTTGTAATTTTTTTAATACAAAACAGGTCGGTAAACCTTTTAATTGTCTAAATATTGTCACTTATACGTATGTATACCAATTCATCACACGTCTCAAATCTTGTACCGTATTTGTTAGGGTCGAACTAAGATTTTTGCATTAACCAAGAAGCTCCAACATGGATTCTCTAGGACTTCTATTGATATTCAATCATCAAACCTTTATCTAATCAACCTTAAAACCCCTAACTTTATCCAATCTCTACCACAACAATGGTTTATATATCCCACAAGGATTAAAGGTTCAATCAAACACTTTGCATATACTTGAACATATTTGCGTTGCTCGCGTACACCACCGACTTGTTCATCAAAGTATTTTGGTATTGTATCATTACAAGATACATAATATTTTGTAAATATTTTCTACTTTTATGCATAATACTCGTAATATTTTGTAAATCTTTTTCTTTTAGTTTTATACATAAGATTTTAGTAAATATTTTTATTGTGTGAATATTTTCTTAATCATAAACAAATACATCCATGTCTTAAAAAATAAAATCCAAATCAAACAAACGGTGCCTCCATCGAGCGGCCCACATCTCTCCAAAGCAAATCAACAAAGAAATCTGAACCGTCGGATCGGAATCAAAGAGGGTTTAGCAACAGTGTGCCCACTCTCACGCCTCCACTAAACACTTATAAGCTCCACCACCATCACTTTCCTTCTCCCTCTTTTCGCCATTTTTCTTCTCTTCTGGCCACTGGAAAACCGCTTTTTCTCCTCCCACACCCGGAAGCGGTTTTCCTCCCAGCAGCCGCAGAAAACCGGATCTGTATCAGCACCCTTTAGCTGAACCCGGTCCGTCTAATTTCCATGCAATTTTTCTTATTATTTTCTTCTTCTTTTGGTTAGCTTTAATTGAAAAACAAACAATGGTTTGCTTTGTTGTTGTTGGTTCTTTCTCTATTTCTTTTTCTGAGTTTTAACTTTTTGTGTTGTTTTATTTTCTGGGGATGTGGAAATGGTTGCTCCGGTGTGTTTACATGTATATGGGTAATTTATAGTACATGAGTATGCTATTATTTCTTCTGTTTTCTTTCTTTTTATGGGTTTTTTCTGCTAGCTTTTGTGTGTGTCTGTTACTTTTTTTTCCCTCTATTCTTTTTTGGGTGTTTTGTGTATCTATGTGTGCATTTGTTGATGCAAATGTTTGAGAAGCATTGAAGTATGATTGTTTGATTTAATTTGATATGTGTTATATATATACTTCAAAGTGTTGATCCTTTCTCGGATCCGGGTCAGCTATAGAGTTTCATGAATATAGCTGTACTTTTCTCGATGTTGATTTTTGAAAAAGGTGTTAACTTTTAGCAAAAAATTTCAGCAAATCTGTGGAAAAGTCGAGTGATTTACTCTATTTGGGGAATGGGTAATCGGTATTTTCCTGCTTTTTGTAGTAAAGCAATGTTGGTTGATATGCGTTAGTGGGTGTACGATAAAGAATGTTTAGTGTCCTTTTTATTCTTTTATGTTAATGTCTTTTTTATCCTTTTTTTTTCCTTTTTAAATATAAATAGTTTATGGTATTAAAATAGTAAACTCTTTTTTTTTTAGGCAGAAGTTATTGAAATTGTTGATTTTGTCAGTTTTGGTAAAAGGAAAGAACTATTTTTCCTCAAAATATCCCATGTTTTGTGGGATTTACACACTTCATCTCACCAAAAGTGGACAAAAAAGAAAATATCTTTTTTCCCCTTGATAATTTTTTCCTCTCCTTTTGCGTTTCTGAGAATTTGGAAGTAATTTCTGATCTTTCATTAATTTCTTGAACTCCATTTTCAGGGTCATTTTTGTCCATAGTTATGTTTTGCGTTAGAAAGCACCTTTTTCCCTCTTTTGTGTTGTTGTGCTTTTCTTTACGTCTCTATAGTTGACAATGAAAAGCTATTTGATGTTGGGATAATAAATATATGTGATTGATAGTGAAAAGCTATTTGATGTTGGGATAATAAATATCTGTGATTGATTATATTCCCAACTGAATTTCATTTTTTGAAAAAGAACCTTCGCCAAGGAACTTGTTCTAGACTTTAATATACTTCTAAACTGTAAGTTCCTCCAATGTCTTGGTTTTACCTTATTTATCTTTTTCCCTGGTTTGCTTTTGTTGTAGGTAAGAATTGCATTTGAAGATTGATAATGGCTGGAGAGAAGAAAATACAGGAATGTATCCTTTGTCAGTTGTTTTAGACATAGTAATTAATTGTTAGTATGTGAACATGCATTGTATTCTGCTTTGTTATTTGCAAATTGTGGATTTCGTAAAATTTCTGGGCCTTCTTTTCCCTTTCTCTATATTTTGTGATACCCTTGTTTATTGGGTAACTTTGGGCCCAAATTTGCATAATTGCTCCCAGGAGAGTTAATGCCAAAAATATAATGAGAGAGATTAGGATGTTATTTTTTGAGCTGGCAATGAATGAGCATCTCTTATGCTGTTTCATGGTTTCTGTTCTGTCCATAAGCCTCATTTATCACACTTTATGACAGAGTTGATGTAGCAGATGCTGATGTCTTACTTTGTGAATATTTTATTTAAATGGCATTTGTGAATACTTTCCCTATAATCTGCGAGATTGAATCATGAATCAGCATAAGTTCTGATGTTAAGAAAATCGAACTTGCTTTCTAATGTATACTTCATGGATATGTTTTTTCTTACCCCTTCACTTCATTGATTCTGAACGAATTAGCATGAGGTTGTTACTTAACCTTGTTTCCAGCTGAGCCTGTTGCTCCAGGGTTGAAGTCTGATTCATCCGCTAAACTACCTGAGAAAGATATGGTAGGCTATGGGACTAATTTTTACTCTGTCAAATCTAACTTAGTTCTTTGTGTTTTCATCTGTTTCTTGGGATAATCACTAATCCAAATCCTCCTTTGAATGCGCTGATAATTTCCTTAATATGCATTCCATGCTTGTTGGTCCCTCTTTCATGCAGTCTAATGTTGTAGTTTTTAATTTCTAGATACCTTTTTCTTTTTAATTTGTTTGTCCTCTCTGTAGTCTAGGGTTCTGGGCTTGAAGTTACTGTTGCTTCCCCTGTTCTTCTTGGGGCAACTATATGTTAACAACCTTGACCATCCACCCCGCCGTACACAGCACACAAAAAAAGGAAAAGAGAAGAGAGCATTGCAATTATCTTTCACATTTTCGACTTCTTTTGATGTGGTACTTACCTTACGTCAAAATGTGCATTCTTATATTTTTCTCTGCAGGCTCCCAGGAAAGATGGAATACCATCTGATTCATTATCTTCTGTGGGGGGGAATGCTACAACTGGCATCAAAGGTGAGATAGATCAAGTCCAAGTTGCAGAGCAAGGTGTTTATCATCCACCTACTAGCTGTTACAATTATTACTACCCAGGTTAGATATTTAATTGGTTCTGTTACTGAATGTTACTGTTGATATTTAGTAATGTGGATTGTGTCCAGAAGATATGATGAGTTCACATTATTAAGTTATAATATGTGTATTTTGGTAGAATAAGTATGAATCGAAAATCCTTTGCACTTTGTCAGCACATCTGATCTTTGAGGTTATGTTCCATATTTGTTAAAAGAGAGAATCACATGTATAGTTGATCTGACTGGATGTAACATATATTGGTTACCGTATTTTGTTTGTTTAACCTCCATAGCTTACTGCTGAAGTTGGTTCATAAATTACCCCGTCGTCTCCTCTTTTCCTCCCTCGTATCTCTACCAAACACAGATAAAGGTTTTCTCGTGGTTTCCCTTATCTTTCCCTCCCTCTCCCTATCATTCCTATTTCTATTTGTCTTCCCTTTTAACACCCTCGTCAAAACTCCTTCCTATCTCAAGCTATGGAGAATACATGACTTTGGATGGACTTGTTTTGGATTTAATTTTCTGATTTAATATCAATAAGTTGATTAATTTGCTTTGATTTTCCCTTTGTGCAGGATATAATGGTCCTTGTTCCCAGTCAGATGATCAGGCTTATCTTAATGCTGGTGGCGGTTCTTACAATGTATGTACTTTTCTTTAGGTCTTAATTCTAATACTTATCTTTCTGATTAATCGGTAGTCTTAACTTACTTTTGATTGAACATTATATGCTTTTTGGAGTACTCATCGTGAAGTTTCATTTTATCTCAGTGCATATCTGTGAATATATCTGTTTTCTTTGTTTCTCAGGGTATCCAATCAGATAATGGCTCACTTCTTTATTATATGCCTGGTTACAATCCTTACGCTGCAGGCTATATGGGCGTTGATGGTAAACAACCTTATGCATCATCGGGATATCTTCAACAACCTGTATCTTATGGGTCTGAGCCTTTACAATGTTACTCATGGGATTCCACCTATGCTGGAGACGTCATCAATGGGAGTGGTGCTAAAACTGGGAATGTGAAATCTGCAGGGAACCAAAATGGTTCTCTAAAGTCAAATGGTTTCAACTCTTCGAAGACAAATGGTAATCTTTCAAGTAAAAGTTCCACTTTACCTTTGAATTCAAAGGCAAAACAGTTTGATGCCTCATCTAATTTGTCAAAAGCTGTCCTTCAGAATCAGCCTCTCAAACCATTGAACAAGGTATGATATTTACAAATTTCAATGTTGACAGGAAGAGTATGTGGGCCTTTATTAGCAAGGAACTGAGCATGTTGTCATATTTATATTTTAATGACAATCAGCAGCCAACATCTACCGTTATTCAGTTTTCTATCTTGAAGGGATTCAATTCTAGATCGGTGCCTTTGTAATACAATATTATTAACTTTTTCTGTTTTATTTCTGTTTCAGTTAGGTTCAGGTTACCAGTCCATGGGCCTTATGAAAGGGTTCTATCCTGTTGGGAAATTTTCTTCATATTCGAACCAAAACCATGGTGGTTTCATGCATTATGCCCCTGTGAATTACCAAACAAATGGTAGGGTGTGGAACGGCAATTACAAATATAGGCCGAGAGGAAATTTCAATAGAAATGGTGAGTTTGAAGCCTCGGCTGAGCTAATTCGCGGTCCTCGGGCCGACAACAGGAGCAATTCTGCAAAATCATCAGCTGAGGGTGAAGAACCAGGGCTGACGGTTCAAAGGGAGAAGTACAACTTAGAAGATTTTCCATCTGAGTATGAGAATGCAAAATTTTATGTTATCAAATCATACAGTGAAGATGACATTCACAAATGCATCAAATATGATGTTTGGTCAAGTACCCCAAATGGCAACAAGAAATTAGAAGCTGCTTTTCGGGATGCTGAGACAAAAGCTAGTGAAACAGGCAAAAAATGTCCAGTCTTCCTCTTTTTTTCGGTGAGTTTATTTCCTGTCTTTACCTTCTGTCAGTGGTAGTAAAATGGATTTCTCCGATAGGTTATTTTAATTCAACGTGTCTCAGTTGTTACGCGCCAGCCTATTTTGGTTGTTGAGAAAGAAATTAATATTTTCTACATTTTAATTTATGGTTGATATCTGTTACCTGAATGCACACCTCATTAATTTTCAGGTGAATGGAAGTGGACAATTTCTAGGTGTAGCTGAGATGATTGGGCAGGTTGATTTTAACAAAAACATGGACTTTTGGCAGCTTGATAAATGGAGTGGGTTCTTCCCTGTTAAGTGGCACATAGTTAAAGATGTCCCTAACACCCAATTGCGGCACATTATTCTCGAAAATAATGATAACAGGGCTGTGACTTATAGCAGGGACACTCAAGAGGTATTTCTTTTCCTTTTCTTTTAACAATGGCTTTCAGCTGATTCATGCATTTTAAGACTTAAGTCATGTTAGGAGTCTCCAAATATTTTGACTGGGAGATATTAGGAATGTGCATATAATTATATGTACGTCAATCGAGATCTGCATTGGATTGAAAGCTGCTGATAAATTCTCCAAGTACCATCATACATTTGCAGCTTACTTTATCTGTTACTGTTTCTTCGTACAGATAGGACTGAAGCAGGGGTTGGAGATGCTGAGCATCTTCAAAAGCTACGCTGCAAAGACATGTATATTAGATGACTTCAGCTTCTATGGAGAGAGGGAAAAGTCACTTAAAGCCAACAGGAGCAGTAAAACGGGATCTCAAGCTGATGATGCAACTGTGAGACTCCCCCTCCCTCCCTCCCTCCCTGTTGATGGTCAATTGTTCTTGGATCATTGACTAGTGAAAACATGTTTTACCTTGTATCTGACGTTGGCAAGTGATTGATTCTGTTACTGATCCTACTGATTCCTGATGAAACATAGGAAGCATTTGCTTCGGATTTACTGAATCTGAAAATTTTTAAAACTATTCTGAGGAGTCTGGTTAGCTTAGAAATAGAATTTCAAGTCAATTCGTTCATACTGAACATTAGATGGTAGAGAGGGATTTTTCTGAAAATCTTTGTTCTTTGATATAAGACGTATTATATTAGTACTGCCAGTTCACAGCTTTGGGATACATCTCTTTTGGCCGTTCTGCATACATCTTAGTTAGAGTTTTGACTTTTTCAGGCGAGCCATTCTTACATGATCTCTTATCTATGCAGAAGCCTCTCATGGCAACCAAAAGGACGGTTGAAGAACCCGGGAACACTGACCATTCTGATCCAGCGACTATTATCAATCTGACCAAAAATCTTTCGCTTAATTCGCAACCACTTACGGGCAGTGTCTGAATTCAAGGCAATACCAGTGCCAGCAAGAGGAATTCAAGGACTTAGGATAGACCTGTAGTTTCAAAGAGGCTTTGCGTTTATCTTTTCTGTTTTCTTTCGATTTTTCCATATTTAGTTTGCTTTATAGGAATGCTCTATTTTCTGTAGTTTTGTCATTCTGCTGTCAGTTAAATTCTCCCTAGGTTACCATCGTCTCCTTCTAGAGAGTCAGTTATAGTTACAATTTTCTTCTTTTAGTTCTTTTTGCTTTTGGATCCTGTGTGCGTCGGAGTTTGTTTTCAGAGTTATAATTTTTGGTATGCTTTTCGTCTGCAACTATTTTTTTTTCCTATTTCAATGAATTATAGGAAAAAAAAAAAAAAGAGTATGTTCTCCAAATTTTGAACTCCTTCCAATACCCTCCTTTCTTGTGAATCTCACCGTCCATTTTTAATAGATAGAGCCGGTAGCAAAAGCACTCTACGCCAAAACTTTGCTTGGAAGTGTTTCTTTCTGCTATAAATGTGAAATGTCATGCCTAGCTCAACATTTTCCTTCTACTCTTTGAATTCCTTGGCCTCAAAGCAGTGCCTTCTTTTTCTGCCGCAGATACTTGAAGGGTGAAAATTATAAGTTGTTTGGTACTCTAAAATAGAAAGACAACTAAGTCTTTTTTTCCATCACGAACTTTGTTGTGCCAATGTTAGTCCTTTTGTCACAACTTGTTAAAGAGTTTAGGAGGGAAAATGTCGTACGGTTGTGCCTCCGAGGTTTCCAATGGTTTCTTGTGGGTTAATATATTAGTATTTCCTTATCGTTTTTCCCTTCAAATTCCAGCTGAAGGGCTAACATTGATATAACACAAAAACATGAATGGAAACGTGTCACTAAAAGAAAAAAAAAAAAAAGGAAACAAAGTTGTCAAAAATAATAAAGATAAGGAACTTTGTGAATAATAAACCTTAGAATGGTAAAGTTTATCATTGGTTTTCGATATTTACTCATACTTTTACGGTAATCTAATTGATACGGAAGTCATGTCACAAGTCTAATCACACATGCACACCCACACACGTAAACATTACAAATTTCTAATGAGATTTACCGTACGTAAATACTTGCAAAATAAAGGAAAATTAGTACAAAGAAAGAAAAAACCCAAAAACTGATGCTTCCAAGTGAAAATAACGTTAAACCTTGGCGTTGAAGACAAGTCAAATGTTGAAGAAGCGTGGTAGTGTAGTATATATATGATGACCTCAGACATCACAAAAACCTAACTCCCCATGCCAGCACATGAAACATGGAAAAAGACTAAATATAATATTTTGAATCCTAGCATCGGATCTCAATCGTATTACTGTATAGTTTATTCCTAACAATTTAGCAATGCACAACACGTATTTGTTTGTAAAACCCAAGTCCACCATTAATGCGAAGTTTACAACTGTTCACACACGCAATACGCTGCTTGTAGACTCCCCCAAGTTCCCAAAAGTCATCAATAACAGCTTTTCTTGTAGAAGGATCATCAGATTAAGCATGGCTGATCTCAGGCAAAGATCAGTGTCTTCAGTTCAAGAATCCAGGCCTGATTCAACCAGAAATTCAACAATAATCACAAATGATCATGATGATGATGATAGTAGTCCTCCTGATTCTCCAGGGCCTCCAAGCAGGGCATCAATCTCTCAGCGCACGATTTCACGGGCCCTGGAAAGCACAGCAAATTTAGCCAACCTTCTTCCAACAGGCACCCTTTTGGCTTTCCAGCTTTTAACACCAATCTTCACCAACAACGGCTCCTGTGATTCGGCTACGCGCCCCATGACCTTCGTCCTTCTCTCCATCCTTGCTGTTTCGTGCTTTCTGGCTTGCTTTACGGATAGTTTCAGGGCATCAGATGGGCAGGTTTATTATGGACTCGTGACGTTAAAAGGGCTGTGGATATTTGATTATCCTGCTGCTGCTGCTGCTTCTGGGATTCCGGTTGATCTCAGCAAGTATAGGCTGAACTTCATTGATGTTGTTCATGCGGTTGTTTCGGTGCTTGTTTTTGTTGCAGTTGCTTTGAAGGATAAGAATGTGGTGAGCTGCTTTTATCCGAGTCCAGGGCATGAGACTCAGGAAGTTTTGGATATTGTTCCAATTGGGATCGGGCTTATAAGCAGCTTGTTGTTCGTTGTTTTTCCTACTAGAAGGCATGGCATTGGTTTCCCAATTACAAGAGATGATAAATAATTTCTTCATCATTCTTGCTTTTTAGATGAAGAGCACTTGTTTAAAATGAATTGTGCTCATGGCCATCCATTATTCGTAATGGTTAGGAGCTTAACTTCGTGAATATGTATACGTTTACACCCAACTCTTGCATAGATAAAACTTCATGCACTGAACTAATTATTAGATGTAGGGAGAGAGTTCTTTTTTTTTTTTTTTTAATTTTTATATGAGTGTAAGAAAAATAAATTTGCCAGCTTGAAAATGGTCTTACATTTTAACAGCTTTGAGGCTGGCATTAAGAAAAATAAATTTGCCAGCTTGAAAATGGTCTTACATTTTAACAGCTTTGAGGCTGGCATATCTGTAAAAGAATCATCAAACATGAACGATAAATTATGTACTGTTCATTATATATATATATATTTTTATTTATTTTGCTAAGACAAATTTCTTCTTATAAAAGGAAAAAAAAAATAGTCTTTTACATTGCACAATTAATGGTTATTAGTTTGCTTTCTCAGAATCAAGAGAAAAACAATTGATAGGTTTCTGGTTTTGGCAAAATTATGAAATCTAAAAGTGCAGATAGCAATATCAAACTAATGCCAAAGAAAAGCCAACTTTAAAGTCAAAATGAGCTAAACTAGTTTTTCATCTACTTTTTCTTACAACTCAGAAGTCTAAATTGAATGGAGGTCATCGAATCAAATTGAATTAAATCAAATCTTATCCAAACAGGTGAGTGAGCTTTTAAATGGTGGTGACCCAGTTCGGAAAATACAAGCTAACCTTTCAATGAGCAAAAAACAGAGAAACAGAAGGGCAAGTGATTTCCATCACAAAATCAACAGCTTAATGGAAATAACTGGAAGCATACAACATAATCTTTACCATAGATCAAGTCATAAACCATTTAGCATTCAAGGCATCCGAATTGAAAGATAATGATGCCCCTATGACTGCTGCACTGCTCCTGATGGTGCCTTTTGCTGATATATAGCTGCCTCGCCACCAGGGGGTGGTGGAGGCCCTGGTGGGGGAGGCATTGTTGACTGAGTACGAGGCGGATATTGCTGATAAGGTGGGGGCGGAGGAGGCATATAACCGTATGGTGGATAATATCCTGGGTAAAACTGAGCTTGATGTGGTGGCATAGCTGGGTAAGGATAATGCTGGGTTTGCTGGTGCTTCTCGGACCCACTTTTGTTTTCAGCCGATCCTGAAGCGCCCTCTTGTGATGGGACTAGGGCACCCATTCTCTGAGGATCCATTGAGGGATAATATGCTCTCTCTTGCTGCGGTAGAGGTGGAATGTTGAAATAAGGCATTGGCTGGGGTTGATCTTGGGTGCTGGGAGGCTGAAGAGGCTGGTTCTGCTGCTGCGATATAACTGCTCTTGGCAGCATCCCACTATGAGCAACGGCAGCCTGATTTCTTGCTTCATCCGAGGGTTCAAGCTCTGGCTTTTGTGCTTGTGGTCGACCCCAGAGCAGCTTTAGCCTCTGGCCGTTTACAACAAGCTTGTTTGCAAGTTCTTCAGCTGCTCTTTCCGCACCTTCTCTCGTCGTGTAAGTCACAAATGCACAAGCACGCTGAGGCACCATCTTTATGGACTCGATTTCTCCATGTGCGTAGAATTGGTCCCTTAGATCCTGCTCGGTAATTTTGCCGACATCAACCCCACCGACATAGAGCGTTTTAATGCTTTCATCTTCAGGGGGCTCCAGACTAGGCATTTCACCTGCTTTGCTGAGAAGCTTCGCTGCCACTGGATCATTGACTCTGAAAGCAGAAAAGATAACGAAATGTGAAGATTATTTTCATAACAGACTTGGAGCAAGTGAACTTCCAATAAGCTTCAAAATAAAGCATCATAAGGACAACGAGAAGGAACTACTGTCAGGTTCTAAAGGAAGATATCAAGACAGGCAAACAAATAGGAAGAAAACTTTTTTAAGAGCACACCAGAATCCAATTGAAATATGTAAATATGAATGGAACTCAACTCGATTTTTATCGTTTTTTCTTTTTTTCCCCAGATATTCGTGAGTTGACCTAGTGAACTTCATACACTTGAGGAACTATAATAAACTCTCTCATGTTAGTATGCCAGTTTCTTTTCCTTCTCCTTTTCTTTCCCTTTTTCATCAAAATAATTTTTCAGCCAGTACAATGCATGTTCAAACTCATTAGGAGACAAATAATCAACAGCCAAACCAATCTAAATTAGAGATACTAAAACTTCAAACCAATTCTAGGTAGCATCACTAGATAATTAATTGTGAAAATCTTAAATGCAGTGTCAAGAGGAAGAAAAATTCCAGTTCGAGAAAGTGGAAATACTATTTTAAAATGGAAAAAAAGGGTTACACAATCAATTAGGTATAACAAAGTTGACATACAACACACGCCTCAGCATGTGCGTGTACCAATTTGGCCTTTATCCTTGACTTCTTTTGGTATACATGTAAATGCATCAAATTTGCAAATAACTTAGATATAAACCATAACACGTACCCATAGTAACGGTCTTTGATATTCTGTTGTGACAACTCTCCTGTAACAGGCATCTCATGCCTGTATGGGCACTCGAGACCTCTTGTGCATTGACCACGGATATAAAAACTGCAAACATGTGCTCTATTTCTCTTGTAATATGGGGTCGTCCTCTGAAGCTTTAAAATGGTGTCATTTGCCCGTACTTTCCCGTATGAAGATTCATAATCTATCCCTGCTCTTGCCTGCATCAATAATTAAATAAATGAATCATCAGAGGTGAAGGAAGAAGTAACAGTTAGGTATCTATAACTTTGAATGCTAGAATTCAATTGTTAGAAATGTAAGCTTAGTAGCTTACTATGTATCCGGAATTGAAACAATCATACCTTGCGATCATGCTCCTCAGCAAAGTATTCCCGGTTTACATCACTCTTTGGAATGGCATCATTTGTACTGATATGGAGAGCAGTATCTCTAACCTGAACTGGCAACCCATACTCCAGATCAAGAAGGCAAACTTGACAAACATTTTTCAACTTACTACAAGTTTGGCAGATTTCAGTCTTTTTATATCTCGCATCACGACCAGGCCTCCACCTGAAAACTGTAAAGGGGCGTGTGCATATTTTGCACTCTTTATCATAATCTGCTTTTGTCTGCACCAGAACAACTTAAAACAATTAGAACTACTTTCTCTGCTTTAATAAACAGAGAAACGAGATTTTAATGTCTACTACAAAGCCTTGAGCTCACAACCCTTTTTGCTCATTAGTTCTAGTACTTGTAAACTGATCCCCTCATCTGAAAGGTTATTTTGTTAGAGAGGAGGTTTATTTTAATCTGTTTAATGACTTCAGCAATTGGAAATGCCAAACAATCAAAGAGAGAGTACATACAAATACCCTTCAAAGGAAAATATTCTCATATTGACTGACAAAGAGAAAACCTTTGCAATCAGCTAGAAAATGTTTTCGCTCAAATTTTGGTCCTAGAGACGTACTAACACGCCCGGTTAGAAATTTCTAACTTACTCGAGCTTAATTTAGTGATATGTCTAACAACTACTATACAAACCATATATTTTTAAACTTCCACCACACATGCAACAACAGTAAACACAACAACACTGCCCACAAGCATACATATAGGCAACTATTTTTAAATCTCAGCATATAGAGATACGAATGCCAGATAAATCAAACATCACAGAAAGCATTAGCAGTGGTAAACACAACAACTTCACAACAACTTTGCCTAAACGTGTATGCTATCACATTCACTGGCAAATATTTTAAAGCTAGGAATACTAAATAATCAAATCTCAAATCCATCAAATGCATCGAAAATCTTCCAATTCACAATCAAACACTCACAATACGAAAAAAAAGATAAAAACCATGACCCAAATCCTAAACAGAGGTACATGTAAAATAAAAACAGATAAAAAGATCTTCGGAATTTACCATTCGGACATAAGGACTGTCGCCGAGGCACGATTCACATATGATCGGAAAATCCGATCTTTCCCATCCGTCAGCTTCTGCGTCTCTGAGTAGCCTATGTGCCATATTATTTACTCTATACAACACCGAGACAATATATAAATTAAAAAATAGAAAAACACATACAAATATAGTGAGTGTATGTGTATTGAGAAAGAGATAGATAGATAGAGCTCAAATTCAAGCTAAATAATGGAGAAAACTGGCAAAAAAAAAAAAAAACAAAAAAGAAGCTCAAACCAAGGCAATCAAAAGTTAATCTTTTTATTAAATAAAATAAGAACTTATTTAGTTAAATACATATGCAGCACGTGATGGTTATACACGGAATTATAATTCAACACTATATAGAAGAAGAAAGGAGCGGAATTAGAGGAGGTGATGGCGGTGGCTCACTTGGAGGCGGCGGAGATGCGGCGGCGAAATTAAGGAGGCGGCTGATGATAAGCAAGCAGCCTAACAGAAGAGCGGGACGCGGTGGGAGAGTCTTTTTTTTTTTCCGGCTTTTTTTTTTTTTTTTCCTATTGGATGTGGGCAGCGTTTGTGGTTTTCCGGTTTGGCCCCTCAAATAATAAGTTGTCCTTTTTAACACCCCAAAGATTCTTCTTTTTTTTTTTTTCCCTCTCGAAAGAGATTCATTGGAGAAGAAGGGGTACAAGAAACATTTACCAATGCCTCTAAAGACAAAGTCAGAATCAATCCACGAACACCCCAAAAATCATTTGTCTTGAATTGTCAATTGATATTACACACGTCTTAAAAAATGTAACAGAGACTCAAAATTTAATATTAGAGATGGGACTAATCCTTATTTTTGACAAAATTTTCAACATGCTCAAAGAGTTTTTACAGAGTGTTTTAGTAAACATGAAATTTTGGCTCATACGCTTAATCTCAATTTAAAAGTTTTAGATTTCATCATTAAAGGAGTATGGTATCGGCCACCCAATAATCCTATCCTTAACTCAATCTTTGGGGTAATCGTGCTACTAATACCGGACACTTCTCACCTAAATGGCATATTTTGGCTTGGCAATCCAAATTAATCATTCTCTACAAGTTTAGCATGGGAAATGGTTTGCACTAAGAATCCAAAAGTTATTTGGAAAGATATTATTTGGTACAAGAGGTATATCATTGTTTTGCCTTGATAGAAATTCAACAAAGTTTAGACTTGTTTCTTGGGAAAATCACCCAACTAGTGCTATATTACCTACAGATTGAGATCAGGAATAACTTATTCTTTGAATGCAATTATATACAGAATTTGGAGACATGGAATGAAATTTGTTAAAGGATCTCATTGGTTGTTTACATGGGGAAGATATTACCATTTAGATTTTATATAAATACAGCTGTAACAGGCTTTATTTATTTATTTATTTATTTGTGAAACTTTTCTAGGAGACATCTATATTTCACATTTGGTGGGAATAAAATGGGAGAATTCATGGAAGCAGCATGCCAAGAAGTGAGGCCAGTTGTTCAAGGCAATGTTTTTTTATGTAAAGCACAAATTTTTGTTCAAGGCAATAATTTTTTTATGTAAAGCACAAATTTGTTAGTGCGAAAAGACTTGGAAGGAGCTTTGCAAATAGTAGGTTGTGTAATAGTGTTTTGGACTGATTGTGTAATGTTGATTGTAGTGTGATATAAATGTTCTTTTGGAAGTTTGAGTCTTATACAACGCACTTGATAGTTTAGCCAAAAGAAAAGTCTTCTCATATTAATTATTTTATCATATTAATATAATTTTTTAAAATTATTTATGTATACATCATATCATTTCAATAAATTTTTTACAATGCTTTTTTTCTTTGTAATTACCTACTTTTTAAAATTTAAAATTTATAAATAATTAAAATTATATTTTATGCAAATAAATAATTAAATTTTTTATATTAATATAAGTAAACTAATGATACCAGAACATTTTTATCCTTATATAACATAGTCGAGCGCTCGTGTGGGAAATTAAAATTTCCATAAATGGACAAGTAGAAAAGAGGGAAAAAGAAAAGAAGGATTCCGACAAAAAAAAAAAAAGAAAAGAAGGAAAATGGAAAACGAGAAAAAGATACATGGGCCCTCTGCACCATCATCAGGCCATCAGCTAACAGACACGGTCCCACGTGAGACTCCATTCACGGCCAACGTTAATCAAACTAGATCTTCATTGTCTTCTTGTAAAACAAACATCAAAGATCAAACTCCAGTACAAAAGAACATCATAAACACACACACACGCGCACACACACTTAAACCTTCAAAAAGATTGAATCTTTTTCTGTCATACTAACAGTAATCATGGTTCTCTCTTTATGCTTCACTCCTTTGATATCACACTCAAAAAGGTTCAATCTTTACAAGCCATTGTTAATCAACCCCATTAATCTAAAAAGACCAATTTTTTCTAAGCAAAATTTCCCAATCATCAGATCTGTGCATGAAAATTCCGGGTATTTACATGTTGATTCAAACAAAGATGCAAAACCCAAGTGGGAAAATTTGTTGTCAGCAGCAGCAAGTCTTTACCCTGTTTATGTTACTGTTGGAGGCATTGTTGCTTGCTTGAAGCCATCAATTTTTTCTTGGTTTGTGAGGAGGGGCCCCACTTCATATAGCTTGTCACTTGGGTTTATCATGTTGGTTATGGGGATTACATTGGAATTCAAAGACTTGACCAGTTTGATCATGCAAAAGCCTCTTTCTGTGAGTTCCCAATTCTATCAACTTATTATTGTTCTTCTTGTAATTGGTTTTCTGAGAAATAAGTATTTTTGTTTCTTGTGTGAATTTGAGCTGCCAGTTTTGCTTTGTTTATCTTAAGCTGCTTATAAGTTTTAAGCAAATATTAAATAAGTAGAGGACTGTTTGGATAAAATGTGGTCATGTGTTATTGACATATTTGGTAAATATGTATTTATTGGTAGCAGTGTTTGTTTAAAATGACTTAAAAACCTTTCATTGATTATGTTGTAATTTTCTTGTGTTTTTACAGGATGTAAATGCCTTTTTATTTGTTCAAACTCTCATTGTTCCTGAACGGTTAAAAAAAATTAGGGATGGTGCTTTTTTTTTGCTTATAAGCTTAACTTTATTTATAAACACAATTTGCCATACGTGTATATTTTATTTTTCTACTTATAAGTAGGTTTGACCAACTTATAAACATTGCCAAACACAGTCTTAGTTACTTTTTGTCCTAAACACTAATCTGACCGGTAATGATCTTCCACGCCGGGGATCTCCCTTTTCTTTGGGTAGTTCATTAAGTGCAAGGGTTACAAACTAGTCTTTTGAGTTGGACACTTAGTTTAAAGTTATTACATGTATGATGGTGTGTGTTTAATTAAGCATTTGGAAATTTGTTTTGTATTTTAGATTCCTTGGCATTGACCTTGATAAAAATCTGTTGCTGTTGTCTTATAGTTCTTTTGTTTCACTACAATAAATCTTCAACGATGGTACAAATTATAAGTTGGTGCAGATCAGTATACTGATAATTAGCATCATGCCGTTGGGTTGATATTTTCTTGTTGTTTCAGATACTATTCGGATGTGCTACTCAGTATACCATCATGCCATTCTTTGGAATGGTAATTAGCAAGTTTTTGGGACTTTCAGCTGCTGTTTCCGTTGGGTTGATATTACTTGCTTGTTGCCCTGGTGGTACCGCTTCTAATGTGGTATGTGCAATCGTCCGTGTCCAAGGTTTATTACATTTCTATTCTTGTTATAATCAATTTAGATAGCTTAGAAGTATACACCGTCAACCTAAAGCTTTTTACTTGCCAGATGAACTCAATTATTGTAAAACAATAACCCATGGATTCTCGTTTTTTATGCATTAAATGGTTTTTGAGTTAAATGCTTCGATTCTGGTATAATAGTCTTTAACATCATTCAAAGGGATAGTGCACTTTTCCTGTGCCTGTAAAGATTTTAAGTGGTTTTAGCCTTTATTTTTCTTTTGCTTTGTATTAAAACTGCTGGTAAAATGAGCTGCATTCTAAATTCAAATCCAGCATGGTTCTCGTTTTTATCAAAGTCTTCATGTTTTATGCTTCTGTAACTGCTCTTAACTGCTTTCTGGTCCATAAACTTGGCTACTCATTCTGCTTTTGTGATGTAGTGTTGCAGGTGACTTTGATTGCCCGAGGAGATGTACCATTATCTATTGTAATGACGACATGCACCACTCTTGGAGCTGTGCTTCTTACTCCCCTTTTGACTAAGATTCTGGCAGGAACTTATGTTCCCGTTGATGCTGTTAAACTATCCATCAGCACCTTACAGGTCAGTGAAAGCTATTTTTCTTTTTCCAATGCATATGGACTTCGACATGGACATTTAAGTGTTATGTGGTTATATCTTGTGTTTCTTCTTTCTCAGGTGGTGGTTGCTCCAGTTCTGCTTGGTTCTTATTTGCAGAGTGCATTCCCCAAGGCTGTTAATCTTGTGATACCCTTTGCCCCCCTACTTGCTGTTTTAGCTTCTTCATTGCTAGCTTGCAGGTAATAGGGTTGTCTACCTATGTTTCACACAGAAACTAGTTTGTTTATGTACTTCTCTTTCTTCTGTCAAGCTCTGCCCATTTTCACCTCTCTGTCTTTTGTCTCCTTCCTCATTCCCCCAGCGTATTCTCAGAAACTGTCATCTATCTGAAATCTTTAGGAGTTGGTGCATCTTTGTCATCTGAACTGTCTCCACTTCTTAAAGCCCGATCCATGCCGTCTGGTGAACTGGGGGGTGTCGTACTTTCTGTGTTGATGTTGCATTTTGCTGGCTTTTTCGTTGGGTAAGATTTCCGAAATCTTTAGTCAGTAGTGTTTTTAGGTTCACTGGGGTTTTGAGTTCTATTATTAATTTTACACTATATTTAGCGGCTGAAAGTCATTGGTCCACATTGTTTAGCTGACCTCCTAAACGTGAATCTTGGTCAATCCAATGCTAATATTTTATCCTCCTTCTGACCATCTTTAATTCTTTCCCTTGCTAACAATTGTGTTTATCAGATATCTCTCTGCGGTGATTGCTGGATTTGGAGAACGACAACGGCGTGCTATATCAATTGAGGTAGTTATCTGTTGAAAATTCTATCAACTAGCTAATGTACTTAACAGTTTGTATTTATGTTTGTAGTCCAATAAACAATTACTAAACCAATTATCTTCAAGCTCCTTCGTTCTTTTGTGTTCACAAGGTTTCAGACCATAAATCATGGAAGTTTAGAGTATGATACATCATGTTCAGGATTGACAAACATTGCACTGATATTGTCTAGCCCCGGAGCCTAGGCCCAAAGGTGAGGCTGGTGTTGTAGGCGTAATAAATAACTACTTGGGAGTTGGGACTCAAATCAATTGGTCCAAAAAGTTATTGTTTTGCCTGCCAATCTCGCCCGCGGGCCTGGTGTTTGGGATCGGGGACAACAAATATCATCAACAGATTTCTTTAGCTCTGCTTCTTATGGTTCTGGTTTGCTTTGCAGGTTGGCATGCAGAACTCATCACTGGGAGTAGTTTTGGCTACCTCTCACTTCACCTCCCCCATGTTTGTATTACCCTCAGCAGTGTCAGCTGTTGTAATGAATATAATGGGTAGTAGTTTGGGTTTCTTCTGGAGATATCTGGATCCATCTGATTCAAAAGATGGTGGTCAAAATTGCTAGAATTGGTGACCTGATTCCCATTTTGCTGTTAACTGAATATTTCTCTCCTAATAATTTTCATGGAAATGTTTAATTCCCAATATTTGGTTCTGGTATTGAATGCGAGATAGTTTAATTATTTAAAAACCAAGTGAACCAAAAGCATAACAAAAGAATTGAATCTTGAAGCTCATCGAGAGAGGATGCTTTGGAATGACCCGTATGTGACGGGTTTTACATGTGGGGCTCACACTGCCCTCACACCCACGACCTGTCGTTTCAAATAACCGGTCATTCCCAAGTTCCCCCCTCCCCCACCCCCACTTGTTTCATCGTTCAATAATTGAAGGCATGAAAAATGGATACATGAGATTCTCTGCCCTACCATGTTTACGGTTTAGAATGCCTGACAAAATCATTCTCCCGCGTCCTGTCTTGCCAAATGATATCACCCAAGCCATATGGATCTGCGATGCTTTGCTGCGTTCTCAACGTTTTTCAATTCGTACAGGTCATGTAGTCTCATGTTCTATCATAACGTCATAACTAAAGCATGAAAGTTCAATAATGATGAATCGATCATGTAAATGGTAAATCTACTTTTTATAGATGTACCCGCGACATAGAACTTCTTCCAACAACGCGATCCTTTTATGCTGGGCTGATGTAAACTGTTTCTTCCGTTGATCCAATAAATTTGTAAGAACTTGGCAAAAAAGCAGTAAAATTAAAATTATAAAAAACAACAAGTATATTCCTTACTGAAAAAAATAAAAAAGGTCTTCTTTTACAAAAGTCAAAAAACCAATCAGATCTAGAACAAATTTAATATAAAAAAGAGAGAGAAAAAAAAAGAAGCAATCAGATATTCTCTCTCTCTTTTTTTGGTTTCATTATTGGCTTTTTAGACACAAGGAATAAAAGCAAAAGAGGAAAAAGACAAACTAATTTTTACAAGCAGTACTTATTGCATTTTATCCTTTTTTTTTTTTTTTTAAATTAGAATAAAAGTACAGATCAAGACCCAGGAGAATCTTTGAACCTGACACGACTTTAACTGATGATTATAACTGCCCACACTTCACCCCGCTTCAAGTGCTTTCACTCTGATAAGTCAATTCATCTCTCAGCTCACACACACACACCCACACGCACACGCACATATTTACACACACAATATACGTATACGTATATAGAATGCAGAAGAGTGATGGAGATGGGAGCCCTAACAGGAGACCTTTACTGAAGAAATCGAAGACGATCGCCGATCACGCCAGCAAGGCGCACTTCCCCGCCGTCCGCCGTCCTTCCGCTGCTCGTCCCTCCGAATCCGAAGCCACCGCCAGCACCAGCGCCAGCTCCGGCGATTACATCACCTCGGTCAGCGGCGGCGGCGGCGGCGGGGGAGGCGATCGGAGCTTCTCTTCCTTCGATCGGGACTACGTTTATCCGCCGTTTCTCGGGCCCTACGCGGCGCGTAGCCGCGTGACGGTCAAGTCGTCGAGAAAGAGTAGAGATGATAAGTCTTTGGCTCAATTGCCTGTGAGGAGTGCTTCGATGCCGTCGAATTTGGGTGTTGCAGGTGGTTCTACTGTGGACTCGTCGCACAGGATTGCTGGTTCTTCGGCTCCGGCTAAGGCGGCGTCGAAGCCGAAGCTGAAAGTCGATAAAGGATTGAATTTATTGGCGGCTCAAGTCTCGGCTTATTCTTCTTCTTCATCGTTGTTGTCAACTGCTCTCAGTTCAGCTACCTCTGCTAGAAGTGCTCCAAAAGCTTTGCCGTTTCGAAAGTCTTGGATTTTCACTTTGGTTTGTCACTTTTTCCTTTTTTTTTTTTTTTCACTCGGTTATTCTACTTTTTTTAAACTTAATTCGTGAAAATTAATAAGAAAGAAAATAAAAAGATTTTGCTATATCAAGGAAAAAGAGTCATCATTCCAAAAGAAAAAGAGAGTCAATATTCCAAAAGGTTTTACCTCACTGATTAAGGAAAAAGTAGAATTATTATATGTTTACTTCTTTTAAGCACAGGGCTTTGCTTTTATTTTCATGCCTCATCTAAGCTTATTCTATTTACTCGTTTAGTTATTGAATATTAAACGCCGGAGGTTCTCTTTTAGATATTCTTTTTTCATTGGATCTAGCATGTACAAATATTTTTAACTTATAAATGGTTATTTGGTTGTTATAAGTGATCAGCTTGTCAAGAATTTTAAACTTTAAAAAGTGGAATTCGTTTTGGTATTGAATTTAATCTCTTCAACAATCAGGGCAATTGGTATTCTTCTGTTCTGTTCGATTTTTCTCTTTTTCTATTTGTGGATGACTTTTTAATTATCTTTTGTTTTGCCTTTGAATACAGCTCAGATACATCTGTATACTATTTGTAGTTTATGCAATTTATTTGCAGAAAGAAGTAACTAAGCTTCAGGTACGTCTCCTTTTAGAAAGTCTGCATTTAGTTGGTTGGGAGCTTGGATAGAAATTTTGAATATATTTATTTTTGCGGCTGCTGCAAATGAATTTTCTTGCTTCCTTTCTTGATTTAATGTTATAAAATAGAGATATCATAAGCTTAGCTCTGACCATACCATACTATTTGGTTTAATTAAAAACAATAATTATAGACCCATTTGGGATTATTGAAGCTACTGGAATTGGAATAAGTTTAGAAATTAATACAACAAGAAATGTGCATTATGTCTTTTCAAAAATTTCTAATAATAAGTGCTTATTTTCTTGCAGGAAGAAAACGCTAACCTTCGTAGAATATGTATCAGTAGAGATGCTTCTGGTGGTGATCCCACTGTACTGGTGAAGCTTAAAAATGCGAGTTCATTTTTATATTTCGCTGATCTTACGAGTAGAAGAGTTGCTTTGTATACTGTAGTTTTCACTCTTGTCACACCATTTTTATTATATAGATGTCTTGATTACGTTCCTCAAATAAAGAGTCTCTCTAAAAGGTCAAAAGCCAACAAGGAGGAAGTTCCATTGAAGAAAAGAATAGCTTATGTTGTAGATGTGTGCTTCTCTGTATATCCTTCTGCAAAGCTTCTTGCACTTCTCTTTGCCACTCTATTTCTTATTGGATTTGGAGGATTGGCATTGTATGCGGTCAGTGACGGCAGCTTTACCGAAGCTCTTTGGCTTTCTTGGACCTTCGTGGCCGACTCTGGAAATCATGCTGACATGGTTGGTACTGGGCCAAGGATAGTTTCAGTTTCTATAAGTTCAGGAGGCATGCTCATATTTGCCATGATGCTAGGACTTGTTTCAGATGCTATCTCAGAGAAGGTAGATTCATTACGGAAAGGAAAGAGTGAGGTCATTGAAAGCAACCACATACTCATTCTTGGATGGAGTGATAAGCTGGTAATTCTTTTGCTTGCTCAAAAATTCTCTTATTACTGATTACTGAAATTGATTTCTGGCTCAGGATGCCATTGCAAATAGGCCTTTGCCCTTGGAAGGTTGTACATGTTGCCTTAGCTTAGTTTATGGGATTCCCCATATTTACCACTGGAAGTTCCAGGAAGGGCTTTCAGATTCTTGTTCTTAACCTGTGATGACTTTTTTATGATTTCATGAAAATAATTTTTGGCCTCTAAGTTGGACTAGACTTTTCTAGTTATCAATTTTAAAGGCCTAAGATTTGACCATTCATCACAGGGTTCACTTCTAAAGCAGCTAGCAATAGCAAATAAGAGCATTGGTGGTGGTGTTGTTGTTGTACTCGCAGAAAGAGACAAGGAGGAAATGGAGATGGATATAGCAAAGCTGGAATTTGATTTCATGGGAACATCAGTGATTTGCAGAAGTGGCAGTCCTCTTATACTTGCTGATCTGAAAAAGGTATGCTAGTGCATTTGTTATGCCTTACAAAGGGCTCGCATTTGGCTACTAGCAGAAGTTAGAGCACCCTACTCCTTTGGGCTCCCTCATCCTTTCTATAAAACATCATTTGCTGTGTGTATCTGCCCCTCACACCGTTGTCTTTCTCACAGTGATCTGTCCTTTCTTTCTGATTTATTTTTTATTTTTTATTGTTATTATCATCTATATCATCCTTGTTCATGCATACAGGTCTCTGTCTCCAAAGCACGTGCCATCATTGTCTTGGCATCTGATGAGAATGCTGACCAGGTCTTTCAACTTTCAAAATTTTGAAAACCTTTTTGCTATATGCTAGCAATACTTTAAGAACTAAATATTGTCAATCCTGACAGAGTGATGCCCGTGCTTTAAGGGTTGTACTTAGCCTCACTGGTGTAAAAGAGGGTTTGAGAGGTCATGTTGTTGTAGAAATGAGTGATCTTGACAATGAACCCTTAGTGAAACTCGTTGGCGGTGAACTCGTTGAAACTGTTGTTGCTCATGATGTGATTGGACGGTTGATGATACAATGTGCTCTCCAGCCTGGCCTTGCACAGGTCAGCTGAATGTAGTCCTATAATTTCCCTTTTTGACAGTTTTGGCATCTATGATATTTGCAGATAAAATGTTATGCCTCTCTCTCTCTCTCTAATTACTTGGATGTGCATCTGTAGTCCTTCTACATTTGGTTGTCGAATCCAGTAGTCAGGCCTTTGTTACTTTTTCTGATCTGGCAGATATGGGAAGACATACTGGGATTTGAAAATGCAGAGTTCTATATCAAAAGATGGCCTCAACTTGATGGCTTGTGTTTCAAAGACGTCCTGATATCATTTCCTGATGCAATTCCTTGTGGAGTTAAAGTTGCAGCCGATGGGGGGAAAATAATAATAAATCCAGATGACAAATACATCCTGAAAGAAGGTGATGAGATTCTTGTCATAGCCGAGGATGATGATACATATGCCCCAGGTCCCTTGCCAGAGGTTATTGCTTCATCTCTCACTATGTATAATACAGATGGCCCATATTGGGACATCCTGACATTTTGGATGCATTCACTTGGCTTCTTGAATGGAAAACACTAGACTATTCCATCTCTGGCCTCCTGCACCATCAATACATATATGTTTATTTATCTGTGTAACTTATATACCCTTTTGAGTATTATCAGTTGATTTGACTTCTTTGGTGCATTTGGTATGCTTGCTGCAGGTCCGTAAGGGTCTTTTTCCTAAGATAATTGACCCTCCCAAATACCCTGAAACAATATTATTTTGTGGCTGGCGAAGGGATATTGATGACATGATTATGGTATCTCTTTTACCTTCAGTTTCACCCCGCTTTTCCCAAAAGCTCTCCTCTCTCTACTTAGTTGATAAATGCAGTAAGAGCAACATAGCTATCTGAACATAAGGTGTTGTCACCTAGATGGAGTTTTCTCTCATCATCTGTTGATTAAAGAAAACGACATATACGTTTAGCTGTCAAAATGACAAGCACCAATAGTTTAAATACATAATATCTCCAAGAAAGTGTACAGAATATAAATAAGGAAAATAAGGTTAGCTACCCAAACGAAGTAACTAAATAAAGTACCAGACTTGTTCGTCTGGATATCAAAACTGAAAATTTTGGAAGTTGGAGAAATAAATGGTAGGTAGGGAGTGTATGTATACGTGTCCTGTTTCTCTTGTTCCTTTCGGTCCATGTTCTTGTAAAATGAGTATCTGTGGCCCATAAATGTTTTTATTTAGAGTTCAGGCCTCCTTGGAAAGGGAAGCCTCTTCTTGATATGACAACAGGGTGCTACTTAGATGAATTGCCAGGAGAATGACGAGATAAAGGAACTTGTAAGTTGTGCTTTACTACTTGCTAAAAACACTTCAGTGATCTTCTCTTAGATGTTAGCCAGCCATGGTAGGCCATCAATGAGGTCGATGAGAACTTCTATCAAACCTTGAATTCTGACAAGTGCATGGTAAATCTGAGAAGTAAATACTACAGAGTACAATACCCATAATTGGGATTCAGAATGGCATAAATAAGCTTTAGTCACACTTCAGCAGTTTTCTTAAAAAGAGGGTGGGGGTAAAGGGCCTGTAGTGGTAGTGGAATTCATTGGCGGAAGGTGATTTGAAGAAACAAGTCTACAGCACCTTGGTAGAAACTAATTCTTGTTTAGGATACGGTAAACTCAGAGCTATATGATAAAAGAGACCATGAAGAAGATGTAGAGAGAGAGAAAATATCTTTTCTGAGATTATTTCATTATGTTTACTGATCAGGTACAGTAAGGTATTTATAGCTACAGTAGTTAGAATAACTAACTATCATGACAGCTGGATAACTGACAGCTGTCTCTCTAACTCACCCTAGCTGGCCACTACTTAAGTGTATATACAATCTATCATTTACAAAATACATTACATAGTGCAGCCTAATTATTTGACAGGGTATCTAACTGATCTGTACATGTCTTCAGACAAGTTGTTCCCAGTTCTCACCCCAAATTGAATGTTTCATAAGTGATATAATGATGGGTTCCAACTCCTTCATACGAAGGCATTGCTTGTATTAAGTTCTGTTTGATATGTGGCCTTCCTGTTCCATTTTTCAGGTACTTGAGGCACTTCTGGCTCGAGGTTCAGAATTGTGGATGTTCAATGAGGTTCCAGAAAAGGATCGAGAAAAGAAATTGATAGATGGTGGTCTGGACATATCTGGATTGGTGAACATAAAACTTATCCATCGTGAAGGGAATGCCGTTGTCAGACGTCATTTAGAGAATCTTCCTCTGGAGAAATTTGATTCTGTAAGTTTCCGTGTGCAGAATGAATCTCATTCTGACCACCTTTCATTTCTCGTCTATAGAAAAATAAAAAGAAAAAGAAATATTGGTAACTTCCAGTTATGCTTTTATTTGCAAGAGACTTGCTGCTACTAGAATTTTAGTATGTTAATGTTTGGTGAGGAGTGATATTAAGATTTCAGGTTTCGTTTATAGGTTGTAAAATTAATTTGTAGTGGAATTATTGCTCTTTGGATTTCATGGCTTTGCTTCCATTGATCCTTGATTTACCTTTTGCTTCTGGGCAGACACTGTGGAGAGGACATATTGATCTCAATATATATAGATGGCAATTGTTTGTTACATGTGACTTAGCAAGCCAAAAAGGGGGGGGGGGAAGATGTGTGTGAAAAAGTATAGAGGGCATTTTGAGTTCACTATCTAGCCTAAAATATAGAGTTATGGACCTGAATGGCAAGTGCAATTATCAGGAGTTACTTGATGGGCTTTTATGTAGATGTTAGTATAAAATTTGTGCGAGAAATATTCTGGTCAAGTTTTTGTGATCTATTCTTGAGTAGGTGGAATATACAGGTAATTTCTTTCACTAAATGTCATTGATGAGGATTTTGTTGCTTGCATGAAAGAAACCAAACAAGCAGGAGAGAGCAAAATCAGAAAGGGTAAAGATATCAAGGGAAAAAAAAAATACTTCTCAAAAGAAGATATCAAGGGAAAAAACACACCTGACATAACCTATGTAACATGGGAAAATATCAGAAATTCAATCATCTGGATTTGGTTGCTCCTGCGGATCACTAGCTTTAAGACAACAGATATTAATAAAAACACGCCTGACATAATCAATGTAACATGGGAAAGTATCTGAAATTCAATCATCTGGATGTGGCTACTGCTGCGGATCACTAACTTTGAGACAACAGATATTAATTCTTGCAGATGAATCTGTGGAAGACTCAATTGTACATTCCGATTCACGGTCACTGGCCACCCTCCTCCTCATCAGAGATATTCAGGTCATTGCTATTGCTACTCTTACTTGGGCATTATAGAATTACGCGCATGATTTCCCCATTTGTCCTCTCTTCTTTCTTTTACTTCTCTTTTCCTTTGTTACATGTGACGTTATATCTTCCCTCATAATATTTTTCTTTCTTACACCTTTGTCTGTATGAGTGATGTGTTGTGTTGTTTCTACCTAGATCCATCCTATTTGGCTACTTGTGCCTTTTCCTTGTTATGTGTACATGTTATTTAGTAGAGGCCTCATTTCTGTTATCATTAACTCGTCATAGCTGCTCTTATTTACAGTCCAAGCGTCTCCCCTATAAAGATACAAAGTCAATGCCTTTACGACATGCTGGCTTTTCTCAGAGTTCATGGATTCGTGATATGCAGCAAGCTTCAGACAGATCAATCATTATAAGTGAGATATTGGATTCTAGGACTAGGAACCTTGTATCAGTGTCCAGAATTAGTGATTACGTGCTATCAAATGAGCTGGTTAGCATGGCACTAGCTATGGTAGCTGAAGACAAGCAGATTAACCGTGTGCTTGAAGAACTCTTTGCAGAAGAGGTATCAATTTTTGTTCCATCTCACTTTAATTCTCGTCTTAGTTAGGACTGCGAACTTTATACTGAATATATAGTGGCCTCTAAGGCTCTCAATAACTTTTCCGCATTTCTTAGTTATTAGAAGATGATGACTGATATGTAATCCATCTCTTATAGAGAGATTTCACAGAGAAACAGAAGTGGTCTACTGATATCTATTTCTAGAATATGTTTATCTGAATAGACCTACAATGGACGAGAAAATCAATTTTGCTCGCCCATAAGAGAATTAGCTTGAAGAATGGAATGACATATTTGAGAACATATCTTTTATTGGCTCTTCAAATATATCCCATTAGGTCTGCCTATGCATCTCCTACTGGCATGCACACCTGCAGATGCATTTAGGTCATAACTTTTAAGTGAATTTCAGCTTCCTGATAAGTCAACTTGAAGTACCTTCTGATCTTTCACCAGAATTTTATCTGACTTAAAACTTTACATGCAGGGGAATGAGATGTGCATCAAGCCAGCCGAATTTTATCTTTATGACCAGGAGGAAATTTGCTTCTTTGACATAATGATTCGGGGTCGTCAAAGATCTGAAATTGTGATTGGGTATCGGCTAGCTGCAGCAGAGCGTGCAGTAATCAATCCTGGGGACAAGTTGAAACCCCGTAAATGGTCCCTGAATGACGTATTTGTGGTCATTTCCATGGGTGAATGAATAAGCAACTTGCACCATCCTCCTTCACAAATGTGTATCATTTGACTGATGTCCTCGTTACTCAGCTATTACTAAGTTTCCAGAACATGCCTGAAGATAACGGCAATGGTCAAACGTAAAATATAACCTTTTGAAGGATTCTTCGATCCAACGGATAGGGAAATGGAGATAATGTAGAGAAACTTCGCAGATGAAGATTTAGACGTAGGAGGGCAATTTTTCGTTATTGGCAAAGTAGTTGACTCAAAGTCCGAGTTGACCGGGCAGGCATGGTGTAGGGTTAAGCAGCAGCATCTTTATTTTGCTGAGATGAAATGAAGGAAAAGATCCCATGACATTTTAGAGTAGTTTACTTTCTTTACTCCGATTCTGTGCCAAGGAGCTCTAGAAGATAACCTGGAGTAGAAGTGCATTACAAGAGAAAGCTTACAATTGTTTGAATGATATATAGTAGCGCTGGGATCTTGAGATCCAGGTTCAGATCTTGAACTGCTATTATTGATGTCGTGTATCTTTAATGAAAGGCATAATTTTATTGGTGCTAGAATTGCATTTTGATGTTAACATTTTTGTGTTTGGTTAGTAGATATTTTCCATTTTTCTACGCTCCATTTAATGTACCCGCAAGGGGAGTACGTTTATAAGATTGAAACTCAAAGTAATTGATAGGGGTTCGCACAAGCGGTGGAGCATTTGGTTTAATTCAATTAAAAGCGAAGAACCTTACTAGCGCTTGACATGTTGCAGATCCTCTTGAAAATTGGGGTGCCTAGGAGAGCACAGACATAAGTGGTGCATGATTGTCGTTAGTGTGCAATAAAGTATTGGATTAAAGTCCGCATCAAGCGCAACTCTCATGTTTAGTTGCCATCATTGAGTTGGGACTTTGAATAGATTGCTGGCAATAACTCAAAGGAAAGTGAGAGTGATATCAAGCCCAAAATGCCTTAGGCGACACGTGCTACTATAGCCGGGTTCAAGAGTCACTAGCCTCTACTTTTCTTGTAGAGTAATAATATTGTTCTCTTCTATACATTGTTCTCTCATATTAATATGAGAAAAAATTATAACTATTCATGTAGATAGTGAATTATCTCAACTATCTATGGCAATCAAAATTATTTTTATAATGTTTTTTTTATATCACGTTAGTTCTTTTTTTTAAAATTTAAATTTTATAAAAAAAAATTTAGATTTTCTTATATTAATACGAGAGAATTAATAATAGAACAAAATCTTGATTCGTATCATTCACCTGTAGAAGATATCAATTATGTGAGTTGAGTAAGATTTCAAATCCTCTTACTTATACATCGCATGTTCATAAATAATACGTAGTTAACAGTTGGAATTGGTTGGTGGATTGTGTCTGCAATTGTGGGAACCCCTTATTTAAGATGATGCGGACCCAAAGCCCAAAAAGCAATGCGAGGCACGGGGGCATCCCATGTCAATTATCATGTTTGATAAGAGCTCAGCTTGGATATATCTTGCATGTCGCAATTGGCTTTTCACAGGCTTATTTACCAGAATAATATTAAGGCCCTGTTTGGATTGATTTTTTTCAGAAAAAAATATTTTTTTTTGAAAAAGTTGTATTACTTTTACAATAACTATTTGATTTGGTTTCCAAAAAAAGCTGAAACTCTGAAAAAAGCTCAAATATAATTTTTTTTAGAAGTCAGAATTATCAGCTTCTCGTTTTTCAAAAACTGTTAAAAAACGCTTTTAAAAAAAAGCCTATCCAAACGAGCCTTAAAAATAAAAAAAAAATCTTTCCAAAATAATATTTTTTTGAGGTGATTTTCCAAAATATAATTTTGTACTATCATATATGTGGTTATTTTGTGCTACTCAAATATAGGATTAGATAGCTAGCATATCTTGATTAATTATCTGTTGTATCATGCAATACTTATCCTTGTAAAACTAGTAGAATAACGAGTCTTTGTCCTGTATATATTTTACTTAGCAGCATCAACGAAAGCATGCTTTTCGTACCATCTCTATTTGTTCCTTTGCAAAAACTAATCCAAACGAACCTTAAACCAAGATTACATTACCATAGTCTAACATATACTCAAGCTAAGTAAGAGAATAACAATGGATGTTCGATTCTCCTAACATTAGGAGACATTGAAACTAACCATGCATATATATAACCCTTCATCTGACAACCTTTGATCAAAATCCTCATTCAGAAGCTATTTTATTGGGCAACTATTTCATCAATTTAAACGAACATTAATCACTTACATGGGGTGCGCAATCTATCATTATTATATGGGGTGCGCAATCTATCATTATTATATGGGGTGCGCAATCTATCATTATCTCACATACTAAAATCTGTTTAGATGAATTAGAGTTTTTTTTTTTCCCTGTTCCATGACAGTGATGACACCTCTGGAAAAAATTACTAACATTAAAGTGGCATGTAATGTAATATCAAGGTAAGTGGTACACCACCACGCCAGTGCAATTAGTACCAATTAATTTAATATCAGTAAGCGGCTTATGCAGTATGAGATGTTTATTACATTGCCCATCCCCACTCGTATAACTTTATAAAAGAGATTCATTAGTAATAAACTCTTTACACGATTTTATTTTAGTTGTACCATTAACTTATCATTACTAAATTTCTTTGATAACGTTACATAACAATATAATGTGATGAGGAATTTTAGTCTCCATTTCCTTCCCCTTGACTGCTGCATTTACGACATCAAAAATCCGTGTTGAAAATTCAAACCACTCCCACAAAACTTAAAAAAGTATCTCTGTGTTGAAAATTCAAACTACTCCCACAAAACTTAAAAAAGTATCGGACATATCAATCAGATATTTCATTATTATCAATATGACAAAAAAAATTAGAAATTTATGCAATGTCAACCCACCCTGGAAGATCTGGTCCTTTGTCATTTAGCTAACTCACCAATCATTCATAATTATTAAATCCAACACTCAGTACTTTCGCCAGCTGACACTTATCAATAATATAAAGGACAAAAAGGAAAAAGAAAAACATGTTTAAAAATTCGACAAATACAATATCATTAATTAAAACATTTTCTGACAGGTAGTTCATCAAACATGGCAGATGATAATTTCACTCATCATTCTATTTGGTTCGCATTTTCACCGTCAATTAAATGTGTCTCTCGCTACTAGAAAATTGCAGATGGGATACGTTCCAATACATAGCATACGTAATAATTATTGCAAAAAGAGAACGATACTATAAATATTTTGAATTTCAAATACATAATATTCGTAGTAATTATTACAAAAGAGAAGGACGATGTAGATATTTTGACTCTACATTATCCTATCATCGTATCTCAAAATGAAAGATTCATCATGTCCAAAGTTAAGTTCTCCATCATCAGTGATTCTACTTCTCCAGAGCATTGCTGAGCTTTCGCCACCTCCTTCCCTGCATTTATTGTAATATCAATGTCAGTACATCCAATTTATGCCCTACACTGAAATATTTAGATATTTTTGTGGTTGTGCAATTATTTCGTATCTTACTCGACTCAAATCATTTTTTTATAGTTGTATTGTTAAACGACTTGAAAAGTTGAACATGACAAAGCATGCTCTGATCAAAAGTTGATGTTTCTTGGAAGTCACTTAATTCATTTATACTTATCTCGTATCCTTATTCGATTGAGATCATTTTATCATAACTGTATCGCTAACAAACCCGAGAAGTTGAATATGATATATATAGCATACCCTGATCAAAAGTTGATGTTTCTTGGAAGGCATTACAATCATTTGTACTTATCTCGTATCCTTACTCAATTCAGATTATTTTATCATAACTGTTTCATTAACAAACTCGAAAAGTCGAACATGATATAAGCATACCCTGATCAAAAGTCGATGTATTTTGTAAGGCATTGAGATCTTCTGGGAACTTCTTGAGGGGGCAAGGAGCTGAAAGTGGAAGAACTGGAAGCTTCTGGCAGTTGCAGATCTCAATCATGTAGCCATCAGGGTCATGAAAGAAGAGCTGATCTACAGTAACACCACCTTCTTTTACCAGTGCTGTGACATACTCTATATTCATCTCCTCCAATTTCTGAATTATGAGCTCCATATTTGTGCATTGGAATGAAATGTGGTTGTCTTTTGGGTTAATCTTGCCCTTCTTTGCTGGCACATTTTCTGCTTGAAGCAAATGGATCCCAATTCCATGGTTGAACAGCCTGCATAATTGCAAATTCAATTAATGATCTAGTTGGTTGCAAAACTATTAAAAACTGTTGTCAATAACTTTATGCAATGTTTTCTAACCGATGTTTGAAGTCTTGTTGCTTACTCTCTATTGCAATGGACAAATAAATGGCAATAAAAAAATATAGTTAGAAATCATAGCAAATTAACTGATATTTACTATAAATATTTGGAAAAGGGAAAAATTATGAGTAGTATTTAACAAATCGACATATACCATTTAGATATAGTGCAATTACTAGATAAAATTGTTACCGAAGGGTTTATTTTTAAATAATAATTAAAAATTTGTTACACAGCATATTAGATGGCAGCGACGATTTTTTTTTAACTAGTGTTGTCATAGCTTCAAAAACGTTGTAGTGTCTATTGTCACAATTTGCATCGTTATAATGCTAGGTACGGTTCAATAGTGGCAAGTTATTTATGTGTTACTTTTAAAACTTTCTTGTAACGTTTAAAAAAAAAAAAAAAGTAATTGATTAACAATGGGACATACCAAGCTCCTTCAAACTCGAAAGAAGAGGGTCTTTTGATGAGCATGAAGCCAAGCACTTCTTCATAGAATTTAACTGATCTGCTCACAGATTTACAGACAAAAGAGACATGGTTCAAAGCTAAGAGTGGGAGTTGCTTTGAGTTATCATCATTACGAGTTGATGATGATGAAACAGACAATGATGCTGATGAAGATGAACGGCTCAACGATAACATTTCCTCGACTTCTCCTGCTTGCATGTACACCTGATCTTTCCCCATAATGTGTGTGTGTATATATATGTATGTGTGTATATTCGGTGTATATTAGCTATAGTGTGTGTAAGTACGAGTAACGGATTTATTGATGAAAAGCATGTATGTGGGGGTATATATCGGCGGAAGAATTGGAAAGGGGACAAAAGAAATAAAGAATAGATTAATATGGTGGGGTCTTATTACATCTCATTCCGAGGTGATAAACACGTGGTCAGTTCAGCACCTTTTATCATGATCTTATCCACCACATCAACCCATAATTACACACTGAAATCTGCTCAGCTAAACTCAACTTACCTTTTATGTTGTTTCTAGCACTCAGAAGAACTCCCTTAAAAAGTTAAGTCCCTAGAGATGTCCTGATGATAAAGGTGCACAAACAACTTCATTCGTGCATGAGTTCGAAATGCGTCAATTGCTATTAAATTATCTATTATAATGGTTTTGGAAGGGGTTTTTATACTCAGAGTTTATTAATTAGTGATCGAATTATACCGAATATCTAGTAATCGGACTAATTGAGTTTCTTTCGTATCACAAAAAAAAAAAAAACCCCTTAAAAAGTTATCCCTTATGTTTTTCTTCTAACATAAGAACAGTTATCATTGAGTGTTTAAAAGTAATTCTGGACGTAAGATTAGAGATGTTTATGACATGTGACATATGGTAAATTGCTATGGTGAAGCATCCAGTTCTTGGAAGTTGTAAATTTTGAAACTTCAACTCTAAACTCTATTAGAAATGCTAAATTTTAAGATGAATTAAATGAACCTGTATAGAATATGTATGATATAAATTAATCAAATAAATCAATATAATGAATTGTGAATCCAATATGTACGGGTTTAATTTCCATTATTAGTCTATAATATCCGTTACAGAAACCATACCGATCGAATTATAATATCCAAGCTAAGAGAAAATTAACTTCATAAACTAATCCAAACTCGAAGACAAAAACTCAATATTCTATCTACACTCGAGCTTCTTTTTTTTTTTTTTCTGCCGTCAATTTTCATCACGAGGCTTACAAGTAGTGTGAGAGCAGACCAAATTGTCTTTTTTCTTTTTATTATTTTTGTCGTGTTGAATGAAAATCCCGTGTCTCTGTCTTCTTCTGGAAACGACTGGGAAAGCACCTGATGAACAAGCATGTTCAAGAGCTCCCTTGATAATTGAGAATTCTGTTTTCTTTCTTTTTTTGTCTAGGTGGGTGGGTGCTTATATTAAAAGCACGTGCTTATAAGCATCCAAATTAAGTACAGCAACACAGATTCTAAATTGATTTTTTCGTTACTTTTTTAAAAAGAAACACATTATTTTTACACTAAGAGGGTGCATAGCTCTGCTTATAAGAAGAAGAAAAATTACATGTTTAGTAAAATCTACTTATGAGTAAGTTTTATCTAAAAAAGTAGTGCTCCCCCTTCTTCTTCTTTTTTCTTTTTCCTTTTTTTTTTCTAACTTGCTTATAAATAAGTTGGTTTAAGCATATAAAAGGACAATTCAACCCTCTAAGAAAAGCAACACTTTCCTATTCTACTAAAAGTCTTTTTCGTTATTTTAACAAACACTATTATTTATAAGCACATATTTGTCAATAGGTCAATAACTTATAAAAACATTTTATCCAAACAATTCTCTATCTATTTGTAAATTGCTTATAAATATGATAAAAAGTTATTTATAAATATCAATTACTTATAAGCAACTTAAAACTCCCTAAGGATTTAATTTAGCTTTCACTAAAAGCCAAAACCCTAAGAAAAGCACAGATTTTAATTATTCAAAAGTAAAAGATTTTAACTTCTCAAAGGAATTTGTTCAATGATAAATTAAAAAAATTTTAACTTCTCAAAAAAATTTGTTCAATGATAAATTAAACTCAAATCTCTACTAAAAGAAAAGGATGTTTTAGTATTTGCTTCTTATATATCTAATTATCAATAGTACTATAGTATAAGACATTGTTATCATCACAATTTTCTAATATAAATCTACATCACTAAAACAATTAACATATATTTTTTTGGACCTGTCCTGCATTGCACCAGTCAAACTATCTAGTCATAGTATTACAGTATAAAAGAACCAGAGAAGTGATTAAACTGGGTTGGCTAAGCTTATTTAGAATTATAAACTGTAAGTAATAAAAAAATATGTGAAAAAATATTTTTTTAAAAATATTTATAAACAACAAAATAAGCAGAGCCAAACATACTCGTAATATTTTTGGGAGGGGCTAAAGTGTGAGTAGTGAATCTTCCTTCGATTGTGTGGACCCTAACACTAGAGAAATCATTTTGCAAATTCTTGCACGTTTATAAAATGAGTTCAATTATTTTCCTATCAACATTGGACAATTTGGTGACAT
Source organism: Cordia subcordata (assembly GCA_028554755.1). Classification (NCBI taxonomy): domain Eukaryota; kingdom Viridiplantae; phylum Streptophyta; class Magnoliopsida; order Boraginales; family Cordiaceae; genus Cordia; species Cordia subcordata. Next base: position 3,532,532 of record JAPTOF010000013.1, on the reverse strand, counting down.
ATAAAAATGGTGATAGAATAGTTTATGTTGTCCTCACACTCTTGACCCGACATGTTTTCTCCGTGAAGTGACCCCTCAATTTGTCTGTTTTCGTTTTATTTTACTCCTTTCCTTCTTAATTAAATGCTTTTGTATATAATTTTCAAACGGAGTTATGTGTTTTAGATTCTAACGAAAAGTTTATTAATGAAATATAGACTTTTTGTCTATAATAAATGCGAGAAAATGAAAAAAAATAAACACTTCAACGATGAATTATCGCAGTTTGGAACACGGGAATAAACAAAGAAGATGAGTTAATAATGCTTTTGTTTTTCGTAAATCATTCGTCAAATATAAAATGATGATTTAACAAATTATATACATCTAAAGTCCTTTCTTTTGTGATATGTTGGCGCCAGTCATTTATTTTGTTTTTATGAATTGAGGAGAAAGGGGCTTGGCAGAAAAAGAAGTGTACCGTAAAAAAAAAATAAGGAAGTCAACCTCTTTTAAATATATAACATGAATTCTGATAATGTAATGTAATTGGACACTTTCGGATGAATTATCTCAAGTAGTACATTTTAAGATAACAATAGGATCTAGAGCACATGTGTTGCGTTCTTAAGTCAATGTTTCCACGCAAGTCAACGAAACGTGTCTATGAGTCTATGACCCCAAGAAAAAAAAAGCAAAAACTTGCCGCGATTCTCTGGAATTATTCTATCTACCTCTTTATTCTTCTTCATGTGATATCTCATTCTTGATTGAGATTAGCAATCAACAATTACTAAGGCCCTTTATTTATTTATTTTGATATTCTGCAAACTTTAGATTGCATGTGGTTCGTCCGTTTTTCGTTTTTATTGTTCCACAAATTGAAAATTTTGATAGAAAATATGTTTGTTTAATTTATGTTTTTATTATTTTAGAAAATTGAGAATTATTTTCAAGCAATTAGAACATCTAAAAATTATTTTCGCTATTTTCTAAATAGTGCTTTTTTTAGCACATAATTTTTACACGAATCCCTTTTTCATGCCGACGCGCATACATGATTTTCACACAGTTAAACAAAATTTTTGCAAATATAGTTCGCAGAAAAAAAAAAAAAAAAAAGAATTACATGGCCACACACACTCTTTTAAATATACACACGCACACAGGAAAACACATATAAACACACAGACAACACGGTGCGTATAAAGCCAAAATACACACAGACACACACACACAAATAATTTTTCTCATGGTCAATTTATTGGAAAATAATGTTTCGCTTTCTTCAGCTAAACATATTTTCTAAACTTCACAAAACTAAAAATAAGAACTCTTTTGAAACAATTAAACTTAAAAAGGAAAGTTAAAAAATCATTTCTCAAGCCAAGCACAATCATAGTTTTTTTCATTAACAACTGTTTTATTTTTTCTAATTATATTGGTCTCTTCTATCAAGCATGCAATATAATTAGAGTTTAAACTAAATACATTTTATATTATTATTTTAAAACAAAATAATGAAATCAATAAAAACTGCAACCCTATATAAAGATGGATCTACTCATTGCCACCTTATGCTTCTTGAAAATAACGGGAGATATAAATTCTACTGAATCTAGTTAGGTACGTAAATATATATACAAGCGGACAAAATAGAGATCACTCTACGATTGACTTTTTATAATTTAAATATTATAAAAAATCAATCATAGACCTCTTAATAAGTGTAACATTATATTTGTTAAGATTAAATTAATATTTTTATTAATATAAAAAATTTTCATTCTCAATCGTTCTCACATTAAATTTACTATTTTTATTTATTCATTCTTTTAACATATTGGTTATATTTAATAGAAGAATCACTAAAAATGATAAATTTTTATATACATAAAATTATTTAATGAACTTTAACAAATGTAATATTATATTTGTTAGAAAAATTATTCCTACACGTGACCTATCAGATCACTGTGATTGCCCGTGACATAAGTTGTTCCATTTGTATGATGTATGAATATTACGTCGTAAGCAAATTTTTATTTGTTTTTTAAAGATTAATTTTCTTATGGATCACGTGAGATAATTAGAAGAAAACAAAACTGGTTCAATCTAGACTACACGCCATAATGAAAAATTATCGCTTCATCAACACATCAAAAGTTGTTTTCTTCTTTTTGCTAAATTTCAAAGCACTAAAGTTAAATGTCGTTAAAGGAGTTAAATTCAAATAAGTCTTTATTGTTAGCACCTTTTTTTATTTTAGTCCCTATTGTTACAAATAATTCATATAAGTCCTCAATGTTTACTTATTATAGTCAAATTAGTCCTTGCAGTTAAAGTTAAATTCAAATAAATCCCTAATGTTTACATATTTTTTAATTTTAATCCATATTGTTTCAAATAATTCATACAAGTCCCTAATGTTTAATTATTATGGTCAGATTAGTCCCTACAATTAGAATGGACGTTAGTTTTGACGAAAATGTCCCAAATGACCTCAAACATAAATGCAATTGACAATCTTACTCTTTGCGCTATAAAACGAATTCCGATTATCTATTTTTTTAAGCAAGAATTCCTAGCCAAAAAGAAAAAAAGCAGTAGGAATTTAACATTTTGGATGATAGTTATTGCATTCTTTGCATATTTGGATTTATTGTGAACTTTTATAAGACACATTAGACATCTTATTGAAATTTTTTAATGAAAATTAGGAACTTTTATTGTCTAAAAATTATTCCATAATGAAATTCACAGTACAAAAGTTCAAGTTATTATAATCAACTAAGAATAAAAAAAAAGAAAATAAAATTACTTCCAATCTTTTTTATTTATTTATTCTTAAAACAAGGACTAACTTAAATAAGTTTGTAAAACATTAGGGACTAATATAAATTCTTTTCAAATAATAGGGACTGGTTTGACTAATTTTGTGAAACATTGGGAATAATATAAATTTTTTAAAATAATAAAGACTAATCTGATTACATTTGTTAAATATTAATGATTAATTTAAATATTTTAAAATAATAAGAATCACTTTAAAAAAAATAAAAAAATAATAGGGACTTATTATGAAATTTATCCATCGTTAAAGTATAGGGCAGCTGTCGCATCAAAGTGTGAATGCACGTGCTGGCAGATTTTTTATTTTTTTTACTTTTAGCTTTTTTATGACATTTAAAAATACTCCTTTTTTAAAGGTGAATACCCTTTTCAAAATTTCAAACTCCGCAACGGGTTCTCAAACTCCGTTTCGGATATTTAGCCTCCGAATTGGTTCTTTTGACACGGTGGCAGCGAGATTTCTTACTTTCAAATATTGAAACTCCATTTCGGAGTTTGAAACTTCGAAATATCACTATCGACCTTTTGGAATTGAAACGCAAAATATCTGCCAATAGTTAAAGTTATCAAACAAGACAAAAAAATAGAGATTGATTCTCCGAAACGGAGTTTGAAACTCCGAAAAAGATATTTTTAAAAATACTTTAAAAATAAGGGTGTTTTTTAAAGAAACTACAAAAATAAGGGTAAAAATAAAAAAGCCCCCATGCTGGCTCATCAACAGCGGGGTGACCAATATAACATGTGTACTGGGTCTATCTTATGTTCATGAAAATTTGAATTTATTTTTATTTTTTCCGAATAGTGAGCATTTAATTTAAATATTCATATTTTTCTTCAATGAGTGAAAGATCTTCAATCAATTGAGATGAATGTATTATATGTTGCTAGAATTTAAACTCATAAACTCTTTAATAACTAGTTTTGAAGAGTGAGCGCTTAATTTAAAAATGTATGTCTATCTTTGATGAGTGAAAGATCTTCAATGAGTCGAGATGAATGTCTCATATGTTCGCAAGAATTTGAATTCAAAAACTCTTCGATAACTAGATTCGAACAGTAAATCTTTAATTTAAAAACTTATTGTTGGTTAAGGCTCGAAAGATTTGAATTTTTACGTAATATTATAACCTTACAAAAGATACCTCCATGAACTTTTACGTAAAAAGCCCCCTTGGGAAGCTGATCTATAATACTGAAATATATTTCAGGCTTGTTTAGATTGGTTTGCTTTTCTTCTTTCGTAAAAAGTACATTCACAGAAAAAAAAAAAGTTTAAAAAATTGTTAAATAATTGATTTTTAAAAAAAGCCAAGCCAAACGAGCTCGTCATGTTCTCTGGAAAAGCTGGAAAAGAGTTTCAGCTCCAGCTTGTCCTCTATTTCCCTCATTCTCTTCATCACCAGTGTCCAGGGGCTGCAAATTATCCTCCAGAATCTGAAAGGAGAGTTCATGTTGATGATCATGATCACAAGCTCGTTGATCCGACGACTCAACATTGCAATCTGGTTGTTCAGCTGACACTGCATTTGCATCAAGTTGATGAGATGACCCTGAAGATGAGGCTGGAGATAAAGTCCCTGATGGCCCGGTTGTAATTATCTCGTCCCTTTCATCTATTGTTGATACCGAGCACACAGACCTCGTGGTGACTGAATGCTCACGTTTGGACCTTTCTTTCACTCTCTTGTACCAACTGTGCAGCGAGTCTCGCACGCTCTCTGCAATCAGTGCTTTCCTGCATCGCGATCCCATCTGCCATGTACGCAAATGGTTGAAATCAAAAAGTTTACAGATCATTTTTCCGAGGAGTGTTGATCAGAGTTAACGAGTCAAATGACCAACTTTTTAAGTTTATATACCAAAATAGCAATAGTTGAGAGCTTTGATTAACGTGTGTTAAGCATGCATGAATCTGTTTAGCTATTCGCACCTGACTGATGATTACATTCAGAGGAGCAGTGCTGTAGCTACACCACAACTGAACAACAACCCTGCATATGCCACCGCATTACCAGATGCCATTTCGATTAACCAACTTGAATGTACAGCAAATTTTGCAGCTACAGTAGGTTGAGGTTCAAATTTAAGGGCATAAAGGCATTAGGTTGTCAAAGAAAGATCTAAGAAGCTTTTACAGCAACGTTATTCGAATCAAAATCATGTTTCTCTGGCTTAATTTTTCATGTATTACCAATTCATCTGTGCATTTAGCAACAGGGAATTTTGACAAATATGACAAATTTCTGTAGGGAGTAAGATGACACAAAGAAAAGCAACTTTCCCCCCAAGGAGATTGGCACTATAATCTTGATGTAACACAAAGGAAAAGCAACTTCCCCCCTAAGGAGACTGGCACAATGATCTTGATATGAAACACAGAAAAGCAATTTTGCCCCCAAGAAGACTGGCACAATGATAATGATCTTGATATGAACAAAGAAAAGCAACTTTCCCCCTAAGGAGACTGGCACAATGATCTTGATATGACACAAAGGAAAGCAACTTTCCCCTGACGAGATTGGCACAATAATCTTGATTTCAACGCTCTCTTAACTAGTTTGTAGAAGGTAGGATTATGGAGTGTGCATAGCTTTGTAAAAGTGGAAATATGTCATATCATCTTTAAGAGCTGGCAAGAGATGGACACCGTTCACACCTGTAAATGCAGATAATGGAAAGTACATCTATAGTCACAGACATACCCAAAAATCAGCCGAATGATGATCATTGCGTGGTTATTCATGAAACACGAACGTCGCTCGAGTCCCCACTACAATGAACAGAAAAAGATTAGACACCCCAAGTGCTGAATCTTTTATTATGGAAAACAACATTAGATTGACTAAATTCGCTTGACTAGATGGGCAAAGGTTGTTTCATACTGCATTCTTCTCAAGAGATTCACATGGCAAGATTATGTTGCAAGTGACGTTCTTACCAAGGACCAGATAAACGTTGCCATCTCGAACGCGTTCTGCAAATGTAAGAAGATAGTTGAGTACTCACATTGCATAAAATGTCATCAGTGACACCAGTGGTACAATGGGAATCAGAGAATTACCTGAAATGATATAAACTGTATCAAGCGCAACAATATTTCTGGTTTTCCGAACCAAAACAAGTCATCGCGCGGCTTCACTTGATTTCCAGCAGACGACCCCCTTGGTTCTACTATTGCAAGTGCTAAAATGGAGACAACATGCTGAAGTTTTGTCCCAACCACCATAACAAGCTTTTTGACATGTGGAGTTATTGGGGTATGAGAAGCAATGGGGGAGAAAGATCACTCCACTTTCAGCAAAGATGAGAATAGTCAGAAAGACTTACAATGGCAGGTATAAAAGAGAGCCAGAAATAGATGTTAAGACCTGTAGCAATATGACCACATTTATACATGAACATGAGAAACAATAAAATAAACCGAAACATTCTTCATTTGACAAGATTACCATGAATGTTGACGAAGATGCATAATATGGCATAACCCCAGAGCAGCCAGCTGACAAAATTCACGTATCTTTTAGATTAAACTTGTCCAATATCGACATTAATTTAATTTGTCCAAACTAGTTAGTTTATCAATCGGTCACATACCTGATGCCTACAATTCCATAGAACTCATCTTCCATGCTGCGAACTATATACTTGTGAAAATTATAGGTAAGCGGCAATTCGTGATTCTGCATACACGAAATCAGGGATTAGTGTAACTATGCATAGCTTCTCATCTGATAGAAGTTTTTGTTTTCTGAACCGCGGATCGGTCAATCAGATCGCGAGTTTCATAGGCCAGAGGCAGCAAACAAAGCAATGTCGAAAGGGTCAATTAAAGTGTGAAACCTTCAACTAGCAAGGTGAGAAGAAGATGGTTTAGGTACAAATATATGACACTGCTAATGAGGAAAGAAAGAGAAACAGTACCCACAGTGATAAAACCCAACCGCAATGCCCTGTAGTCTGACTTGTCTATCGAATGCCTGAATTGTTGTAGAAAGCAGAGCTGTAATACGGGACCAAAAGTTATAAACCTCACAACCTTCAGCCGATAGGCTGTAAATTTAGTATAACCACAAGCAGCCTTGTAAGGTAACATAACATGTGAGTGCAACAAGCCTTATAAATTCATTGTTCACTATTAAATTTAACATAACTAGAGCAAGAATCATCACCATCCAGATTAGGATCCGACTCCTACTCCATGGATGAGATGCATGATGCTTCACAAAGGTGGATTGTCTACTCATCACCTTCTTCCTCGTTGCTAGAAAACAAAATCAACAAATAATAATCAAATTAGTATGTCATAGAACCGCAGGACTAATAGATTCAATGAAGATTTACAAAGAGCAGCGAGTTGAATTTACAAGAATTGTTGTACTCTACATACCTAGCACATTTCCTGCAATTGGATCTTCCCACTTCCTCCAGCTGTAAATCTACAATGGTTTCAATCAAAATGAAACTAGTCATTCTACTTAAAATAATTTGACTCGCATGCATCATAGAGGCCCAGAAGATAACTCTTTTGCCATTCTATATTGGATTTTGTCATAGCCGAAACAGCCTAATGGGATAAAGTTCAGTTTGGTTTGGTTTATTTCGGAATTTTGTCAGACGAATATCAAATCTGTTGAGAATTTAGAAACTACACCTTGCTCATAGCCAAGCCAACTGTAACCCAACTATATAGAACATGGGTGACTCCAAGAACGAACAAGAAGCGATGAAGCTGTTCAAGACCTTCATAAGAGACGAAAGGTTCACGGCCCTGAAATTGGAAATTTCAGCTCTGATGAAATCGTCCAAAGAACAAACAAATCAGCGAAAAAAATGGATTTGAGCAGTGAGCATTTCACCTTTCCACATTGATGCGGTGGTGGCCGAAAATAAACGCCTTTAGGAGGAACATCAGTTTCGTTTTGGAAAGCAGTGGCGGAGATTAAGATTTTCTCATTTTTGCTATAATATTCTTCAGAGCAGAGGTAAAATTTGCTGCTAAAAAGTGAAGAGTTCACACAAATTTGAGATATCCAACTCGCGGATTGCCCCAACAGCAATGAAATAAGCCCAAGCAGCATCAGCTCTGCTAAAAAAGATCCCCATTTAAAGGAAAAAAAAGTACAGAAAAAGCAACTTCATTTGTACTTGTTAATGTATAGTTCAAAATATCAGTTCAATTAGTACAACACACAAATGAATTCTAGGAAAATAAAGATGTTGAAGCAAATTTATTAGTTGAATAAACTATTCATACTTGCAAGAGCATGGCTTAATAGACCCTTTAAAAGAAACCAAGCTCACCTTCTTTGATCTTCTCCAAAGAAGCAAAAAGAGCCTTCCTTCTGGTCTTTTTCAACCACTGCAAAAACCACAGTAGAACATAAGAAAATAAATGCTTATAAAGCAATTAGCCATGAGAGACCCGGGCAAGAAATGGTATGTCTTTCATTTTAAGCACGGGATGTCACAAGATAAATTCTCAATAGTCGTAGTTATTGTATTACCGGCTTCTCGACATCTCTTGAATAAAAATTAAAAAAGAAGAAAAATCTCAACGTAACCAACTATTCACTGTGCCAAAAAAAAAAAAAAACAACTAACCTTTCCAAATCTGTAGATTGAACGTTCGATAAACAAGCAAACGAAAACCAAAACAGTAGTAACAGTAGCAACAGACCATGTTGGTGTTTCCTCTAAAGACCTCCCTTCTCTTATCAACGACCCTTCCATTTCTAACCTTCCAGAATATCAATATGATCAGAAATGGAGTACTCTTTTTCTTTCTTTCTTTTCTTTTTTAACTACACTTTCTTGAAAAAGCTTTGCTTATAGAGTTAAGAAGCAAATAAAGATCCAGAGAAACTGGGGTGGCATTAAAAATGCTACACGTGTTTCTTGATTAGTATATGTAAAAGACTAAAGAGGGTGATGGATCATGGAATCTTCTGTTGAGTTTCACTATACGTATCAATGCATGTGCGGGAGTTTTTTAAGCTTGTTAGAAGATAGTTCTTCTGCCTGCGCTGTTTGTTTTCTTACTTATTCTATAAGAAGTCACATAAAAGTTTTTGTCACTTTAAAACTTTCTAATACTTTCTATAATTTTAAAAAGGTTATAAATTAAACATTATCATTTTAAAATTAGTGCAAAAAAGATGCATATTCCATTTCTCATTTACCCTCGGAATCCTGTAAAGTACGTTGATCATATAGTCATGTTGAATTTAAGGTTTATCTCGAACGAGCCAGGAGCGGTAAAAAAACAAAAAAAAAACCCTCCTATTAAGTGCGTTTTTCGAAATTTGAACTCGTGTCGTGAGAATACTACCACTTACCAACGACTAGTTGGTCATTAAAAAATATGTGGAGAAAGATGTTAAGCTCCTAGAAAGGCGCTGGAGACGTTGAGATCTCTACTGCCTTGTGGTTTGTGCTTCCCCCAAGTCCGACCTCCCCACATGGAAGGTATCCCTGGCTGATACCTAACTGCCTGTTTCCAGGAAATTTTGTGGAGGGAAATCTTACAACCAAATGCAACGGTTGTTTTGTGCGCATTGTAACTGCACAGACACACAAAAAAGAAAATAGAAATATACGCTATGACTTAAATATTTTCATATAAATATGTTATTTCCTGCAGATAGGAATGACAATGATATGCCATGCCCTACTCTGTAAGAGTCCTACAAGGGTAATGGAGGAGTTTTGTAAAAAAATAACCACGCTAGAGGCAGGGTAGGAGTGAGCATTATTCGGTTATAACCAAATAAACTGAATAACCGAACCGAACATAATTGAAATATAAAATTTGGTTCAGTTATTTTTAAGTTTAATTCGATTTCTGTTATTAAAAATGAAAAAAAAGAAAAAAATCAGTTTTCAGTTCAGTTTTAATTATTTCTCTAAAATTTCAGTTAATAACCAAATAACCGAATAGTTACTTTTTTATTAAAAATTTTTATTTAGTTATTATTTTTCAACCTTACATTATATATATATAATGTGAATTTTGATGATGGATATTGGAACTTGATTATTATAATTATAAAGAAATTTGGTTTTTTGAATTAGTTTTAAGTAATGCATGACTTTTTAAAATAATTCAGTTATTTAAGTTATAACCGAAATCGAACCGAAAAAGTTTAATTAAATAATTTCGGTTATTAATATAGTTTGGTTTAGTTTCAGTTATCAATTTTTAAAATTTCAGAAATTTAATTATTAAAATTCTATTTCAATTTCGATTCAGTTAAATCGAATGTAGGGTTTTGTTCTTCTACTTCGGTGGAGGGGCAAGGGGAGTAGACCTCGCTTTGTAAGCATCCCTCTCTGCAGGAAAAAAGAAGAAGAAAAACAGAGATTTACAAGTGAACAAATGTTGAAAAATCTCAAATTTAAATCTAGATGTTTTTCTTTTACCAAAAAGAAAAAAAGTTACATACTTTTATTACAAATAGTCTATCCCTTTATATACCTATGCATCCCCGTATTAGCAACTTTCTTCCATGAAAAAAATAAATAAATAAAGGTAGCACATCTTTTGCACGAAGTATTTGGTTTACCTTAAAGAAAAAAGCTAAAAATTTGAAAGAAATACTCAAATTCTAATTCAATTTTTTTTTTCAAAAGTCAAAATTTTAACTTCTCATAAGGATACTTTTTAAAAAATTATAAAAATACACTTTTAGAAAATTCGATCTAAGCGAGGCCTTTAGAGGTGTTTGGATTGGCTTTTTTTTTTTTTAAAAAAAAAAAGAAAATTCTCCCTAAAAAAAATACATTTTTTGTAATAATCATTTGGCTTGAATTTTTAAAAAATTAAAATATTTGAAAAAATTCAAATGCACTTTTCAATAAAAGCCAGATTTTTTAACTTATTAAAAAAGTTACTTTTTCAGAAAATTATTAAGAAAAGCTCTTTTAGAAAAAATAAATCTAGTCGAGCCCTTAGTCCTCGTAATATTAGAGAACTTGAAACAAACCAAGCCATCTGGACCGCATAGCGCAGTGGATTAGCGCGTCTGACTTCGGATCAGAAGGTCGTGGGTTCGACTCCCACTGTGGTCGATTATATGTTTTCTCAATTTGCTGTATTATGTTTTCTCATAGTTATTTGGCAGCAAATTATACTGCTAAACTTTTTAAATAATTAAAAAGCAAATAATATAGACACTATTAGTGACTTGTTTTATTTCTTTTTTCATTTCAAATACTAACAAGATTTATCTTTAGCTAATTGACTAATTTTCCTTTAACAAATTTTCTCTTGCAGATATTTTGGATAATAATTAAAAAAGAAAAACTAACGACCCATCTATTTTATTTGCATAGTTAAAAAAGAAAAACTAACGAGTAATCTATTTTATTTGTATTTGTACGTTTTGAGAGATCAATCAGAGTTTGAGTAGTTGAATTGTTTTTGCTTTGCGGGCCTTCCATCTCACAACTATTGAGGTACACGAACTCATGAAATTATAATGAAACACAATGTATGCTTGTAGCTATTTGCATTATTTTTTTCAAGGAAAAACACAATGTATGTGTGTAGCTATTTGCAATCTTTTTTTGAAGGAAAAGAAGAATGTAATTGTGCTAGAGGAATTCAAATTTTCAGATTTTAGAAACATTTTTTGCCATTTTCTTTATGTACACTTTTTAAAGAGTTTTAACATTTCAATTATCAAAGACATAAAGAGATCAAATGAAAAAAAGTTATTGACCAAAGGATTGTCTATCTTTCGTCTTTCCTTCAATCCTTTTTAAACGAATTCCTTTTCTCTCGACCTTAGTTATACAATAAAAGTATGTGCATTAAGTATTTAATGAATCAAGTCAAGTTTGAACTCTTGTTAATTAAATAGTAGGATGGGTCGTAATAAATAGAGGGATCGCTAGCTTGTGATCTTTGGCCATGGAAGTGACCCTTTTTCTCCTTTGGGTAAAAAGTGGCAATTTCTTGATGAATTAAAGTTTGCGCTTTAGTTGAATTATTTAATTTGGGTTGAGTATGAGAGACACAAATACCAAACGAAAAGAGAACATGAAAGTCTCTATTAAAACTTCTTCCCTAAAATTAATCTCAAAGCCATATTTCTTGTCAAACAATTGCTAATTCCTTGATCCCAAAATTTAGTTAGTCCTGTCGAGCAAATGGGAAAAAAAAAGGTTAGTCCTTATAATCAATACCTCTTGTTGGAAATTCCTTTAATCGGAGTAATATCTCCATCAATTTCCACTAATAGATTATTGATTGATGTGGATTTACTTGGTAATCTGTTTGAATAATTAGTTTCACAACAATAATAAACTATTCTTTTGCTTACCCCTCACATTTTTATTTATCTTTATCATTCTTTTCTTTTTTTGTCATTGACCTAAAGTTCACATCCATCGCGGGACAATCTTTATTAGTTCATTTCTCATATAAATAATTAGTTATTATTATAATTAATTTATCATGGAAAGAGAGAAGGGAAAAAAATGCTTAACACGGTACTATTCGACACTCGTTATCATTATTTAACGTAATAAAAGAAGTATGTAATCAAAAAAGAAAGTTCGTGAAATGCAACATTCATTTAACTCTTTTTAGTTGTTTACACAGTTTAAATATTCATGAAACAAATAATAACCATATCAATTGTTAATCTTGATAATTATTTTACAAAATATTCCTAGAAGAAAAATTGCATGTGTTGCATTTATTTCCCATAAATTCAATATAACAAGGTCATACACATCATTCTCCAAGAAACCACAAAAGAAGGAAAAAAGACAATAAGAAGAAAAAGAAAAAAAAGAGATAAAAAAAGAAAAAAAAATGGACTTTTGATATTCTTTGAGTAAGTTAGGGGGCTTGGGAAGGGAATTAACTTTTATTAGAATCCCTAATCACACCAAGTTGCCCCCTTCTACAACTAAAAATCTACCCCCTCTCTCTCTCTCACACACAACACACACCACAAATCACAAATCACAAATCACACCCTCTCGCTCTGCTCCAAAAGCATGATTCTCAGAAAATGTGTTTTTGATTCTCATTTCCCTCCTTATTCTTGTTGTTGCCCCTCAAAACCTTTCTTGTGACCAATCGGCTAGACCTCATCTACCCATCTCACATTCACCATTGCAGCCAATCTCAAATTCTTTCTTGTTTTTGTTTTTGTTTTTTGTTTTTTTGTTTTTTTTGTTCTGGAATTTAGGTTATGGTAAACTAAATATACTGTAGAGATTTTCAGGAGAAGTTTTCATCGTTTTCTCAGCTGGAAAAAGGATCTAGGGTTTGTCCATTAACGAATGAGTAAGAATTTTCTTTGATTTTTGTTTATTTATTTTTGGTTTAGTTCAATACTACCCTTAAAAGGGCAGAAAAAGGGAAAGGAAATGGGTTTTTCGGGTTCAATTCAATGTTATCATTGAGAAATGGGTTTTATCTTTAAATTGGGAAAAGGAAAAGAGAAATTTGATGGCTTTTGTTTTTGTGTAATTCGACTATTTGTTGCGTGTGAAAGATTTTATGTGTTTATTATAGATTTTCGAAATTTTGGCATTTTGGGTCTGATTTGCTCTGAGGCGTGCTTGACTATTGCCAAATGTGAGAAAATCTAAATCCAAAATCGTTCTTGTATTTTTCGTGTACCCCGGAGCTTATGGAAGTGGTTGCCTTTGATTGAGATTTGTGACGATGATTAATTGATAATTAGGGTTGATGAATGAAGAAAGTTATGTTTTTAGAATATTCGTCTGAGTTTTTAGTGGGTGTAATCAATTTATAATTTTTTAGAGTTCTTCTAGTGATCATTTTTTGTAAATTCTCTTATTGTATACATGAAGATATATTTAGCTGTTTTGTCCATTTGGGAATCGGCGAGTTGAGCTTTTTGGTTAATAAGAATGGCCCGCAATTTGTTGTTAATTTGAGGTAAAGAATACTTCCTGCTACATTGATATCTGCTTATTTGACTTCCCTTGAGCTGAAAGAAACTTTTAGCTGCTTTGTTTTGCATTCTTGGTTTATTTGGAACTGCTGTTAGTGATGCCAGTCTTGATTTCCAAATTTGTTAGAGTTATCTGTCTTCAGATTGCATAATTATCGGAGAACTTGCCACATAATCTTTGTGTGCTTTAATGTAAAATTATTGCCTTTTGAGTTATTCGTTTAAGTTTAAACACCTGATAATTAGGCCAGGCTTAGTTTCCATTTTTGTTTTGAAACGTATATCCCAGTGTATATTCTAGTGTTGTTTAACTGTGTAAAAATTGGCTGTTGTAACTGTCCTCTCATTAATTTAAAGTTGTTGCATTTTTTTGGGTTGTATTTCCTGTCTGTTATGGTTGAGCAGTTAGATATTTCTATTTTGTAATGCTGTTGGCGGGGTGCTCCTTACCAATGGATAGCATTCATTGTACGTACCAATTAGAATACCATTGAGTCTTATGTCCTTTCCTTTTGTGTTTCGTGTAGGAATGAAGAGGACATCATATTATGGTGCTGGTGTGCCCCAAGTGCAGGACCCCTGGCCTATAAAAAAGGCACTAACACTGTCTGATGTGGATATTACTCACCCATTTCTGACCTTGTCTCGGCAACAAGTCGAGAACCATATAGTTGTGCATATGACACCGCAACAACAGGAACATTTGAGAGCTGAAGGCCAAGTGGATTTTAACGCCCAAGATGATGATACTGGTGAACTTTATATCATGAAACTTAAGTGGCGGGGGAGTTACTATAACCTTATTGGCAAATGGGGCAAAGTTGTCCGTGGAAAGGGGCTGGATGTTGGGCAAGAGATTAAAATACGCTGGTTCAACGGGTGCTTGCACTTCTCGGTTCCACAGCAGCAGGTTGTCGCAGTACCACCTATTCGAATGGTTGCTGCACCCATGGTGCATGATCACTGGCCTATCAGGAAGGTGTTGACTTTGTCGGACGTAGATCCCCACCACCCGTTTTTACCTTTGCCCCGTCGGTCGGTTGAAGATCATATTCTTGTGCATTGGACGCAGCAACAACGGGAAAAGTTGAGGAAGGAGGAGCAGGTGAATGTGAATGCCCGAGATTATGATACTGGTCACATTTACTTGATGAAATTGAAGTGGAGGGGAAATTACTATAACCTGATTGGGAAGTGGGGAACAATAGTTCGACAGAAAGGACTTGGTGCCGGGAAAGAGATCAAATTACGCTGGGCAAATGAATGCTTATACTTTTCAGTTCCACAGGATCGTTATGTACCGATTGCACCAGGACAAGATAATTGGCCTATTAAGAAGGCACTCACATTGTCTGATGTGGACACTAATCATCCATTTCTGACCCTGCCTGGCAAAGCAGTAGAAGACCATATCCTATTTTACTGGACACCACAAGCTCGGGAGCAGTTGAGAAATGACCACCAAATAAGTGTAAATGCTAGAGACGATGACACCGGTGATCTTTATGTGATGAAGTTGAGATGGCGTGGAAGCTATTATAATCTTATTGGTAAATGGGGCAAGATAATCAGAGGGAAGCGACTCCAAGTTGGAAGAGAGATCAGACTGCGATGGGACAATGGGTGCTTGTTCTTTTCAGTTCCTCAATGATGGCAACATATAATGTACATAGTTGGATGTGGCTTAGGTTTCTTTTAACCATGTTGAATAGCTAAATAGAGCCTGAGAACTTTTGCTCCATGCAAATGACTGGAAAATAAGATTGCTGGAAGCAGCAATATGAGAAGGTGATGTTACAAAAAGATTGACTATCTACATACTTTAGATAAATGAACATGAAAATATTCAAGGTTCTTTTGTCACTTATTTACTTTTGTTGGGATTGGACTACCGGGACTTTTACACACTTGTTCAGATGGAGAAGCTCTTTGGGTGAGCAGGTCTATAGATGATTGCTATCTTTTGACGCAGAATTTCTTGATCACAAATGTTGCAAACTTTATAAAGGTGTTGCAACTCTTAAGGACCTGCTCAAATGATAGCAGTGTGATTGTAGCTGTAGGCGATTGTACTTGTATACAGTTCTGAGGAGTTCAAGGAATCAGTGGATGGAATTGGAAAAGAAATATCCTGCAGGGTTGCGGGAAGCTGCATCTGGCTTAAAGGGGAGCATTTAACTCTTGCACCTGTGGAAGTCAGCAAGCATTTGATACTGTATATAGTACAGTTGATAGTCTCTGCTGTTCTAGGTTTGGATCAAAGAACTTCGCAAGATAGTGGATCACTAGTAGGGAGCAGGTGGCAGGTCTTACCAATTGTCCTAACCTGCAATTATTGGATGATTTGATGCTTTTGGAAGAGGGGAAGTTGACAGTCATAATCTCATTGCTTAAGAAGCTTCTGTGTTTAGTTGATCCTGGGGCCTCGGATGCTTTTAAGCTTTATTAAGTGAAGCAGCCTGGGGGACTATAGACACGAAGCCTAGTTTTGTACTTTTCTCCTGGCTTCTGTTCAGGAGTTTGCAATTCATTAGAGGCGCACAAATGCCTGCAAGTGATGAAAAGTGTGAGATCTGTTGAAATCAGTCATGAAGCGCAGCATGCTCAGAGTCCCAGTCTAGTATGAAGCTTCAGAAATCAGAATGCGAGGCCTTTTCTTGGGAAACTTCTGTAAAAGAACGAATCCACTTTGGTCTAGGAGCTACGCCAAATTCCTTACTTCAAAATGGCCGTGAGGATGATACTCTTGAATTGTAGATGGAGCTCTGCTTGTGAAGAAACATCGAGCACAAGTTGAATGGATTAGGAGGATGCAGGTACTTGGCGAAGTTGAAGTGCATAGCGTTTCGATTAGTCTTATGCTGCAAAATCGCTTGTATTATGGCTGTTTCAATTTCTACGCGGATTCATCAAGTTTTCTGGTTTAACTGTGCCTGGTTTTGATAGCTCTTGAATTTTGATGGAGGGGGATTTTGTTCAGCCAAAATGATTAAAAACTTGGTCCTTTTGTACATATATAGAGCTGCCTTTTTTTATTAAAAAAAATCTGAACTTCATGCATACGCACTTGTAAAAAGGTTTTTACTCCATTTCTTCAGTAATGCAGCTGTTGGAAATAACTGTTACAATTCATGGTTCGCAGGTTGATTTATGAAGTTTCATCTTTGGTTTTTACCTAATTTTACCTTTTCAGTGATCTTACGTTGTCGAGATTTCGTTTGCGCATTTTAAAACAACCAAAACACAAGTATAAAGAGGTGTGACTTTCACAAGCGCATGGCTGTGAGCCTTTTAAGCTGGGCTGTGCTGTGAGCATTCTAAGCTGGGCTGTGCGAGTAATTGTTCGGCAGAAGAGTCCCTTACTTGTAATACACGCAACTTGGGCGTAGCCACCTGCTATTCAATAGCATATATGGTATGGACTTCTTATTCTGCTCATAAAACTATTTATTACCATTCCGCTATAATAGTTTGCAATTGTTAATCACTTACAATTGTTATTTTTTTTTAACTTTTAACCATAAAATCTAAAGTACACAGTTATTCAAAGAAAATTTTATTTTTAAACATTTATAACATAAAGTTAATATCAAAATTGGTGTATCACATGGGTATAATGCGAAGTCTGTTCAAAGTTTATAAAAATCTAGGCAAAGCTTATATAAATCTAAGTCTGTTCAAAGCTTAATAACGAAATTGGTGTGTCACACTGGTATAATGCTAAGAGGGTGATTGGCTTTGCTAATTTAAGCACGTAGAAAAAAGTATCATCTCACATGTTTTTTTACTATTTACGTACTTATAAGTACCAAATAAGCAAAACAAAACACCCTTTTAGGGCCTGTTCGGATTAGTTTTTTTTTCAGAAAAAAAATACTTTTTTTCCTTAAAAAGTTACATTAAATTTGCAATAACTATTTGATTTGGCTTCTAAAAAAGCTGAAACTTTGAAAAAAACTCAAATACAGTTTTTTTTAGAAGCCAGAATTTAAAAGCTGTTAAAAAAAACGCTTTTGAAAAAAGTTAATCCAAACGAGCTCTTAGCCTGTTCAAAACTTAATACTACACTCTTACGCTACGTTTGGATTGAGGGGAATGGGGGGAAGGGAATGGATTAGGAAGGATTTATGAATCATTTCCCTTGTCTGAGTAGAAAGGATTTGGGGGTGGGGTTAAGAGGGGATTGGAGCAATCCTCTCATTTCCTTTAATATTAATCCTCGCAAATTGGGAGGAAAGGAAGGGAGAGAATTCTTTTTTGTTATAATGACTTTTTTACTTTTTATTTTATGTTTAAATATAAAAGTAATAAAGAGTATAAATGTTTATTTAAATATAAAATTTATCTCTTCCTTGTATTTCTTTTCTAACCAAACACAAGATAATCATAATATTTTATATTTCTTTCTCTTACAAAAAAATTCTAATCCAAATATAAATTATTTATTTTCTCTTCTTTTCTTTATAATTTTTTCTTTTATTAAATTTTCTCCCTCTAATCCAAACACACCCTTAGACAAAATAATCACGAATATTTAAGTTATCTCTAATCCCTTATACAAGCAACTTGGCTATTGTTGCTGCAATAAATGCTCAACATATTTGGTAAATTTTTCTGGCAACAAATTCAAAACGTCACTATCAACTTCCCAAGGCGGATTTGCAAAGTAGTAATAATGAGCTTTAAAAATGTAAAAGACCTTTTGCCTGACTCTATTTTGGGGGCTTGATTGAGAGCATGACAGGTTGGACAATTACCCTATTGGCTGGGTAATCTAATCTCTCGTAGCCCAAATTAAGTACACCTTTTCCCTCTTCAATTCCCATGCATGGAAAAAAAGCATTTGTTTGCCAGGTTGTGCGTGGGACCATAGTTTGGCTTGAAACAAGTTATTCTAATTAAAAGAACGTTAAGTTCGCTATAAAATTGTGTATTAAAATGGACAATAATATGTCTTAACGTATATTTCAAATCAATTATAAATCGTCTAACATGTGCTTACATGAACATTAGGTTATGAACGGTTTAAAATCCTCCTAAATGATGAAAAAATAGAACAAAAATGGAAAAATGGTCTCCACGGAAGTCAAATGAGCTGTAAAATCCTGCTAAACACCCCAAGAATACCCATCATCGTGTTCCAAATTCAACATTTTGAATTGACAACTATATGCATGCATCGAGAATAACAACTGCATTAAGTTAAATATTAAATCATACCTAGGTGGATCAATTCAAATAACACTGGGTAATAGTAATTCATAAATCATAAATATGTCACGCTTCACGAGACATTACAAATTGAAATCCTAGACTTGCATAAAAGTTAATAAACAACAGCTAAGACTGTAAAACTTGCAAAAGATCTTCTCTCTCAACACATTATTTTATCTCACGTTTAAAATGACCAAAACTCATTGATGGTTTCGAAAAATTTGCCACTGCTACTTCCACCTAATTAGTGAGCTGTAAAACAATTAAAAAGCATGTTATAGCCTCACACTTAGGTGCATGAGCTGTTCACTTGGAGGTTGTTGTTTGTTATCACACCTCCAAATGAGTTGTTTCATATATATATATATATATGTATTGAGTTGTTTTATATATATATATATATATATATATATATATATAAGTTCAACTGCAACCACGAAAAACCAAACCCAAATTTTTTTTTTGGAGGGGTCCTTTTCACATATACCGAAGAATTGGAGGGCCACATTGCAAAATTATAAAAAATCCATTAAAAAAGCTGTCATTCCAGCTCGAGAGACGTCAACGACAAACAGGTTAGAGAGAGAAAGTACGGAAAAGGGAAGAAAACCCTAGGAGAGAGAAAATATAAAGCTCCAATTTTTCTTCACATTGCGTGAGATCTTCTTTCACAAGTAACAAAGGTCCGCATTTTTCGTTTACAAAATTCATATATATATATATGTGTGTGTGTGTGTATAATGTATATGTATATGGCTGTGTATATTGAATATGATTAAATATGTATTGCTTTGATTTGAAGTAATCTGTGTGGTTAATGAGAATGCGTGTGCAGCAAATGGAAGAAAATGTTGCAACGTGAGAGTTAGTGGATTTGCTGTATTAGGAAAATTTGAGGTTTTGAGTATGAAATGTGAGATTTATATGGTTAATTGAAGGTGTTTCGTGGAAATGTCTGTATATTTGATGAAATTGTTTGCTAAAACTTTGATGCGCAAGGGAATTTAGAAGCAATTGTATGATTCTGGTGCATTACTCTCTTCTGGAGTTGTTTGAGTATTGCTTAGTTTTCAATATTCACTGGATTGTTGAGCTTGAGAGTGTCTAAAGATACACGGAAGTACCGGGAGCAAAACAGGGCTTGGATAATGATGTAAATGTTTTGAAATGGAAATGTGTTTTTCTGCTAGATATGTCAATTGTCAAGCAGCAAGCAACCATTTCTGTAGTGTGTTTCAAATGTGTTGCAGTAATAGCTTGGACTTTTTCATTTTTCATTCTGTTGATTCTTGCCTAGTTTGAGGAAGCTCTTATATGAAGTCCCCATTCTATTGAAAATGGGCTTTGCAGACAGGGTTGGGTGTTCTGTTTCTTTCAGATTGGAAAAAGAGGTGTATGAACTGTTTTTGAAGTTTAGAGTTGAAGCATTGATTGGTGAATGTTCAGAAATTTCTGATTGGGAGAATGATGCTCGAGTCAGATTCAGTTGCCTGAGCTTGATTTGAACTTCCACCTATAATGCCTATATGAATTTCACAAACTTCAGTGCCACTTTAGTTCTTTGATGGTGGATACTTACCATGCACACTTGTGAATATTGTCATGGAAGTTGGACTTTTTCACTCTCCCCCCTTCTCTTTTGTCCTTTAACTTCTACAGATTTTAGTGATGGTGTGAGGAGATGGAAAGCTAATTTTTACAAATCATTGTGGACAGGATGCTAGAAGGTGCATTTGCAGACTGCATTGAGGATTATTTGCTCACTGGCCTATGAATTGTTTAGGGTTATTCTAGCAAATTTAATGCTTTGTGATGGCTATTGAGATTATTTTGGTCAAATAGCATATGCTAAGTTTGTCAAAGTCATAGTCAGTGTAGCCAAGTGATTCCGTAGTCTATGTCATTGAATTTGTTCTGGATTACTACACTTTGGAAAAACTTCCTTAACTTTTTGTTCTGCATCACTAGCATTTTCTTATTCGTAGATATGCATAATTCTCTATTTATATGTCTGCAAACCTGAATAATCTAAATAATGCATTTTTCAAGTACCATTTCTCCCATGCAAAATTCTTGCTCTGTGCTATCTATCTAGTTCTTCTGTCACCTTGGACTCTATTTACTAGTGCAGATGCTTGCTTTTGGTCTTCGTTTCCTTTCCTTTGCAAACAATTAAGTGTTGCTTCTTGTGACCGTAACTTAATTTCCGACAGGGGTTGATTGTGCTTGCGCAATGGAAAATTCCAGGGGAGCATTCAGCATCAGAAACATGATGTACAATGGAAAGAACCCTTCACTGCCTCCTAAAAGTCCATTTCCAAGCATATCCCCTTCCCATTTCGATTATATACATAGTTCTGTTCTTGGACAAAAAGCTTTCACAAAGCCTAGAGAGGGAAATTCGCATCATCAACGAACTTCCTCCGAGAGCTTTTTGGTAGAGGAACAACCTTCTTGGTTGGATGATTTGCTTAATGAGCCTGAAACCCCTGTACGGAAAGGAGCTCATCGGCGTTCATCAAGCGACTCCTTTGCATATATTGATACTGCCAATGTTGCAAATTTTGATCATGTAGCCAAAGACGACAATAGATCTAAAAATGTGACCCCTCCACCTTCATGGGGATTGCTAGACTTTGATTATTACAAAGATGCTCGTCATGCTTCTTTTTATTCAGATCCAAACCCTTCAGGGAAACACAAGAATCAAGCACGGGATGTATCTTTAAATTCAGCTGTGCATCCACACGGGCTTCCTTCTCTTAGGGAGAAGGTCGTGCTTCAGAGCTCAGGATCATCATCTTCCCCACAAGAAGTGGATGGTGTTCCTTCCACGGCTACTGAGAAGCAGGATTCAGTTGATGCTGGCCCTCTTGAACCAAAAGGTTCTTCTGAAAGAAAAGAATCTTCTCACTCCGAGCCTTCTGCATCTGAAACAGACACAAAGCGTGCCAAGCAGTATGTCAATTCATCCTTACCAAACCCCCACCCCCATGGAAATGGAAAGACAGGAGAACTTATAGCTGTTTTTCCCCTTTGTTGGCTAGCTTTATTGTTTCATGCCCTTTTAATAATTTAGAGTTTAGGGGTTTGGTGATGATATAATTCTTATAGATGCTGTTTCCCTGGATGCCATGCATTTATTTTGCTTTAGTCATAAATGTTATGAGACATCCTTGTATCATTTGAAGTTTTTCTTTATGGTTGTTGATAGATATAATGGGGGTTGTTGTCTTTATACTGTGCGAGTGCGTACAGCAAGAGACCATGAGAAGGTGTGAAGTTGGTTACTATGAGAATTACAACAACTAGTACTTCAAAATATTCCCAAATGCTTAAGGCGAACTCTTCTTTGTGACTTATCTCTCTCCTTTTTTCCTTTTTGAAAAGAAAAAGGGAAGCGTGGGGGGGGGGGGTGGGAGGGGAGGGGAGGTGGATAGGTAACTTATTTTAGTTTCCAGTAGTAGAATCTCTCTTGTGTTGGTGTTACTCTGATAGAAACTCATATCAGGAGATGATTGAGTTTATAATATAAGATGATCCAGAAGCCGCCACTCTTTTAGCTCGCTCTGAACTCTTTTTGTCTACGACATCCAGCTATGCAGGATAACATACAAAATTTGATTGTTATAGTTCATATTTCATTTTGGAGTTCGTCAGACTAATATGTTACCTGCTGCAGGCAATTCGCTCAACGGTCACGGGTAAGAAAACTTCAGTATATAGCTGAGCTGGAAAGGAATGTTCAGGCTCTACAGGCAAGTAACAGAAGAAGCTTAGTGAAACATTGAGATGGGTGTAAAAAGATATGACATAGCTTGTGATGTTAACTCTTTATTTGAATTACAGGCAGAAGGTTCTGATATTTCAGCTGAGCTTGAATTCCTAAATCAGCAGAATCTCATTCTGACCATGGAAAATAAAGCCCTGAAGCAGCGGTTAGAAAATATAGCTCAGGAGCAGCTCATTAAGCATTGTGAGTCCCCTCATTATTACCTCAGTTCTCAATCTTTTTCCCGTGCTGGCATAATTGTTTGTTTATTGACTTGATATCTGAAAGTTTTGGACAGAAGTAGTTGCTATGATTGTCTATTAAAAATCATTTAGCGCCAGTGAATGAATTAAGATGTAAAGGGAGATCGGAGAGAAGTTTGACAAAAATTACCCAGAAAAGTTCTACTAGGGAAAAGAAAAGGAGTAGCTGGATGAAGTAAATGAGCCGACTGATTTTGGGAGAAGGTTTTACCTGGCAATGAAATCTCCCAAAACATTCTCTGATGAAGACATGTATGCTCTGTTTGTTATAGTCTTATTTTAAGATACTTATCCTATTGAAATGAGGACACATCTTATAAGATTTAAGAAATCTTATCATGCATCCTATAAAAATTCAAACAAAAATCATACCTTTTATCTTATAAGAAATAAGCAATTCATCCTCTCTTATTTTTTACAATTATAAAATGAATGGTACATGTGATAAAATATCTTAAATTTTATAAAATATTTTCAAATTTCAATAGGATAAGTATCTTAAAATGAGATCATTCCAAACACACTAGTAGTCATGGATTATTTATAAGATAACATTGCAATGATAGGGATTTTAACATATTATTGTTAAATCAACTATGATCTTCTACTAATGATGACAAAAACTGGTTCTGAATTGTCCCAACATACATAGACCTACGTGTATGATTGAGAGCAGCTGCAGGGTAGGCTGCAGAAAGTTCAGAAATGAATGATTTAAAGAGACTTATTGGTAGTGCTTTTGCAGTGGAACATGAAGTACTGGAGAGGGAAATAGGAAGGCTACGAGCCATGTATCAGCAACAGCAGCAACAACAGCAGCAACCTTCTTCTGGTCTTCGACGCACCAGCAGTAGAGATCTGGACCAACAATTTGCAAACCTTTCCTTAAAACACAAGGAAGCCAGTGCTGGCCGCGACCCTGTTTCCGGCCAACTTCACACTTGAGTACATAATTGCTAGGAGCTTTTGCCACCTTTCTGACTATGCCTCGACTAATATTGCAATAGCCCTTAACAAAATCATGATTCCTCGTCCGAGTCAAGCTCGGCTCTTCCAGCTGTTGTTTTCCACTCCCCTCTTAGCTTGTTTTACCCTCTTAATCCATTTTTTTCTCTCTTTTCTGGTGCTCATTTCATCTGTATTGATCACTCTCACTGTTTAAGCTAGTAACCTTTCATGTGCACCTGGTGGTCAGTTCCAGATTTGGACTTTTGGCTGATGGCACACCTGAGGTGGTTGCTGCGAACATGATTGTTCGTCCTTGTATGTTCTAATTAAGTGTTTTATTTCATCAATATTCTTCATTTGACTCTTGTAAAACTCTAAGCTATTCACTCTGATTTTTAGTTAGCCTCAATTAATATCGAAAGTGGGGAGTAATCTCCTTCGATCTCTATTGTTGCATTGGGTAGGAGCTTATTATAAGATGCTTATTTTATTCGATGTTTATATAAAAATATATGGTTTTCTTTGAGCTTTTGTAAGATATCTTATATATGGTTTTAAAAATTAAGTTTGGGATGAATTGTTTGTATCTTATAAAATAATATATATGGGTTTTGAGTTTTTATAATGTGCTTGCGATAAGAATTTTTTTTATCTTATAAGGGACGATATATACTGCTTTTTTTATATCAATAATAAAATAAGCATCTTAAGTAAGTTTATTCTAAACACACGTTTCTCGTCATCTTCCACGATATAATACATAATTTTTCACATATAGGGAAGTTTTATATTCGATACATGAATTTTTATAGTAAAAAGCCACATCGGGAAACGCTAGGCCGGGATTAGGTGAAGAAATGTTTGAACGACGTTTGTTTGATCTCAAAGTTCAAATTAGACCATTATTCATATCACTTATTTAATTTATACGTTCACTGAAAAGTCTATTTGCTTAACCCGATTATATAACCAGCTTGTGATATTCTGTAGTTTGAAATAGAGTAAATTTTACAATAAGTCCCTATTATTTTTTTATTTTTTTTAAAGTGGTCTCTATTATTTTAAAATGTTCAAATTAGTCATTAATGTTTCACAAATGTAGTCAGATTAGTCTTTATTATTTAAAAATTTTTATATTATTCTTAATATTTCATAAAATTAGTCAAACTAGTCCCCATTATTTGAAAAGAATTCATACTAGTCCCCAATATTTTACAAACTTATTTAAGTTAGTCCCTGTGTTTAAGAAAAATTGAATAAAAAAGATTGGAATTAATTTGAATAAGTTTGTAAAAGGGGAAATCACACGCATAATCTCCAAAGTTGACATGATTTTTCAAGTTAGTCCTACTTGTTTAAATTGATGCAAATTAGCCCCCAATGTTTTCAAAAACCAATCAAATTAGTCCCTAAACTCAAGTTGTCATTCTTTTTTCTTTTCTTTTTTTTATTCTTAGTTGATTATAATACTTTGAACTTTTGTACTGTAAATTTCATTATGAAATAATTTTTAAACAATAAAAGTTTCTAATTTTTATTAAAAAATTTCAATCAGATGTCTAATGTATCTTATAAAAGTTCATAATAAATCCAAATATGCAAAGAATGCAATAACTATCATCCAAAATGTTAAATTATTGCTGCTTTTTTCCTTTTTGGCTAGGAATTCTTGCTTTAAAAATAAATAATCAGATTTCGTTTTATAACGCAAAGAGTAAGATTGTCAATTGATTTTATGTTTGAGGTCATTTGGGATATTTTCGTCAAAACTAATGTCCATTCTAATTATAGGGACTAATCTGATCATAATAATTAAACATTAGGGACTTGTATGAATTATTTGAAACAATAGGGATTAAAATTAGAAAATATGTAAACATTATGGACTTATTTGAATTCAACTCTAACTGCAGGGACTAATTTGATTATAATAAGTAAATATTGAGGATTTGTAAGAATTATTTGTAACAATAGAGACTAAAATAAAAAAAAAGTGTTAACATTAGGAATTTATTTGAATTTAACTCTATTATAGTCACACTATATAT
Source organism: Cordia subcordata (assembly GCA_028554755.1). Lineage (NCBI taxonomy): Eukaryota > Viridiplantae > Streptophyta > Magnoliopsida > Boraginales > Cordiaceae > Cordia > Cordia subcordata. The sequence continues at coordinate 3,506,515 of JAPTOF010000013.1, read as the reverse complement.
GTTTAATCCGTAATCTTTTTGCCACTTCATAGGTATTCTCTAGTTTGAAATACAAGAGATCATGCACCATCTTCAAAATCAATTCATCAAAATTAAAATAATAGTGTGAAAGGGACAATCATTCCCATTATTTTTACACTAGTCAAGAAAGTAGTTGTAATTCTTCGATTATTGATTAAGATCGGACTTGAAATTCAATATAAATCAATTAAGTTTCAAAGTAGATAAACTTTTTAAAGCAAGCCTGCATAAAATAATGGTAATAATTCCGCTCCTGGATAAACCCACGTATATCTCTGGCTCCGTAATTTCAATAAAAGATGATGTCATTCATATAAACAATGTGAAATTAAGAGAAAAGTCATCTTAAATTACCATTTTCGTCTAAATTTAAGCAAAAGATGCAATCATCCTTATAAATCGACAGAGTCGGTTGATCTGTGTAATATATAGGATGTAATAATATAAATTTTAAGCTATCCAAATCAATAATAAAAAGCTATTGTTGAACACAAAAATACTAGTTTACAGGTCATAGCGTATAAAATTAGTTTACAATCATGTGTTCAAAATTTTTATATTATATGTTCAAAATTCTTATATTATTTATTCAAAACTTTAAGAGCAAGTTCTCAAAATAAAAATTATAATCTCATAAATTTTATACTCTATATTCAGAACTCTTATATTATATGTTCATAGATTATACTCTATGTTTAAAACTCTTATATTTCATGTTCAAAATTCTTGTACTATATGTTCAAAACTTTTATATTAGAAGTTTAACAGTTTAAAAGTAAATTCACAAAATAAAAATTATAATTTTGTAAATTTTATATTCTATGTTCAAAACTCTTACATTATATACTTATAGATTATACTCTATATTCAAAATTATTATATTAAATGTTAAAAATTCTTATATGAAGTTGGAAACATGTTCAAAATTTTTAACCCAGGCAAAGACACATGGTCAAAAAAATGACCACAAATAGTATATATATCAGGAAACCACCAATGACCATACTACAAATGGCCAAAAATATTTGAAGGAAAATGCAGTGCTCGTGTGACTTCAACTTTTGGCATTAAGATGTCTCGAACAACTCTCCTATTTTTTTTTTTAAATTTAAATGATGTGAGTCATTTTCTTATAATTTGGAATTTCCTCTTTTCAATTCTACTCTAACAACCCCCTATTTTTCTTCAAACTCTCAGTTTAAAGAATTCTTATTTAGTTTCACTCCAATAGTTCCCTTATTTTAAAATATTGTAGTCTTGAAGCTATGGGGATGGGGGATGGGATTTAGGGGTTGGCTTTGGGGATGAAAAAAACACCTATATATGGATGTTTTGTTTTAAGGTTTGGAAAAAATCTAAAATTTTGGGATGGAATAGGGGGTTATTGGAGTATTTTACTGCTAACAACTCTCATAAATAGCGGGGGGGGGGGGGGGTTTGTTGCTTTAGGGGATCTGTTGAAGTTTAGATTATAGACTTTATTTAATCATGTTAAAGATATTAACAAAAATAGGGAGATTGTACCATTTTTGAAAAAGCACAAGGGTTAATATAATGCGTTTTAAATCTAAAAGGTAATTAACTATTTATACAAATTATAAGGCTGGCTCCAATAGATCACCCAAAATACAAAAACCCCCATATTTAGGTTAGTTGTTAATAGTAAAGTGTTCCAACAGTTCTCTTATCATATCTCCAAAATTTTAAGTTTTTTTTTCCAACCCCAAAAGCTAACACCCATACATAGGGGTTTTTTTCATTCTCCAAAGCCAATGTCCAAATCCCATTCTCTATCCCCAATCTTTCAGACTATAATATTTTAAAATAGAAGAGTGGTTGGAGTGAAATTAAAATAGAGATTTTTTAAACGGAGAGTTTGATAAAAAATAAGAAAGTTATTAAAGTAAAATTGAAAATAGAAAATTCTAAATTATAAAAAAATAATTCAAATCACTTGAATTAAAGAGAACAAATAAGAGAACTATTAGCCTAAGGGTTAATGCGCATCTTGCATTTTATGCGAACGTTGATCATCCAGGCCAAATGTCAAACCAAGCGTTCAACTTAAAGAAGCTCTAAATCTCCGTGTGCTCGTCAACACCGTCATAATAATAATTTCAAAAAAAGCATGGATATAATACTTCTTGTGGTCACTCTTCTCGTAATCCTCACAATTTTCTTCAAGAATAGAAGGAAAATCATCACCCCACCTGGTCCTCCAGGGCTTCCCATAATAGGAAACTTGCATCAGTTGGATATTAGCACTCCGCTTCATCTCTTCTTTCGGCAACTCTCAAAGAAGTATGGTTCTCTCATGTCCATGAAGCTTGGATCGAAATCAATCTTGGTTGTTTCTTCTGCAGCCATGGCGGAAGAGGTCATGAAAAACCATGATCACATATTCTGCAGTAAGGGAGTACAACTTGGGGCATTAAGGCTATCGTACAACGCCTCAGATGTTGTGTTTGCTCCGTATGGTGACTACTGGAGACAGATGAGAAAGATTTGCGTTCTCCATCTCTTCACCTCCAGGAAGGTCCAATCTTTTCGTCCAATTCGCGAAGATGAAGTCCACAGAATGGTCACAGAGATAACAAAAGATGCTTCTGAGTCTAAGCTCACCAATTTGAGCGACACGGTGATGTCTTTAACGAGCACGATCATTTGCCGAGTCGCTTTTGGGAAGAGGTACAACAAGGAGGATCAAGAGAGGACGGATCTTTTCCGCCTGATTGAAGAGGTTCAGGAAGTGATGATTGGGTTCTATTTTTCGGATTATTTTCCTTCGATAGGCTGGATTGATAAACTCACAGGGCAATTACCCGTCTTGAGAACGCTTTCAACAAGATGGATTCCCTTTATCAGGGATTCATTGATAATCATCTTGATGCAAATAGGCCAAAATCCATGGATGATGATATCCTTGATACCTTACTCAAACTTAGAGACACATCAACTGGAAGTGGTCTGACTATGGATCATATCAAAGCTATGCTTATGGTAATTCCTTAGCCCAGAAACTTGTTTACTTCAAATTTTCAAAAATATTTTTCCCAATCATCAATTGAACAAATTATTTATCATGTCCGGAGCCCAGACCCAAGCCGGTAAGCAAGACTGGTGTTGTAATGTCCTGCATTGGTTTGTGGGGTTAAAAACTTAATTGATTGACTATTTTGTGTGAATTGGTTTGAGAGTCCAAGTGATTATTAGTTATACCTTCAATGCTAGTCTCAACTCATGTGCCTAGAGTCTGGGCTCGAAGCCATGACAATATTACTTTTTTGGTTTTTACACCGAGCTATTCATTTTAGATAAAATCACATCTCGTATGATTTTTTTTTGTTTGATTTTTTTGTGATAAAAAAAAGATAATTTCAAGCGATACAAAAAAGATACTGAGCAATTTGTAAGATTATTATACGCTAATTAGCAACCACTTTTACAAAGTTGATTTCAGCTTATACATGCTTTATGTATAACCTATTCACTAGATCATCCCTCATATGTAGAAAACAGTTTCAACTTCCAAACACTTTAGCTATTCACTAGCCTCTTCAGATTTATAGTTAGTCATTTATATTTTATAGATCTATTCAAAATTAACTATTACCTCATCAAAATATTAGTAAAAATAGGCACTAATTTAAATAAATTTGTAAAACATTAATAAGTAATTTAAATATTTTAAAATAATATAAATTAACTAGAATAATCTTTATGTTGGGGGTGAGGTTATATATTCTCTTTATTGAGGAAGCATAAACTCATAAAGGAATATAATCTTTATGCATGGTCAGGATATTCTTAATTTCAAGGGCATGGAAGCAATAATTGAATAAACACTTTTATTATGACCTATCATTTCTTTTTAACTGTAATTATATTACTAGGGATTAGCTACATATTTTATGATATGATTAAGAAAAGTAGTTGCCCCTTTGCATCATAACAACGGCTATAGAATTGATAACCACATGAACATATTTAGAAAAAAAAAAAAAGGATTACTTTTCGGTTAATCACTTTCCAACTTTTCCATCATTTTAACGAATATAAGCATCAAGATGATGATTACAATCTTGCCCCATACTAAATTATGATGGAAATGTTGGAATTGAAGTGATTAACCGAAAGCCAACAACTATCATTTTTCATTTAAAAAAGTAATTATTTTCATCGGTTATCGTCAAGGTTACGTGTTGATCCTAGATCGTGTTCAGCAAAACCAAAAAAAACTTCTCAAGTAGCTTTTAGTGTTTTAACTATATCAAAGTACTATTTCTTAAAGTTAATTTTATCAAATATACCTAGTTAAATAGTTATTCGCTAATAACTATCAGTTATTTAAACACTTATCAGCAATCCTAACTGCTGAACAGGCCAAATGTTAAATTTGGTTAAAAAAGCATTGGTTATTTAAGAAAAAAAGTTTTCATTTCAAAATTTTTTTCAAAATGACAGCTAGCCATTTGGATCAACCCGTAATCATAGCCATAACGTGATATTAATAAGCCGAATAATCCAAAAAAAAGGATTGGCTGTTTGAAAAGTTTTTTTTTGGGGTGAAGACATACGCTTCCCACAAGACAAGAGCCAATGGTTAAAATTAACTTTTTGGTTAAGAAGAAAAAGGCGCAAATTAACATTTTAATTAAGTACACCACATAAACAAATGTGTTGATGACATCCACAGGCTAAACCAAAATCCATGACAAAACGGCTAGCTTTTGAAAGAAGAAATATATGTATAAGTTTTGGGGAAATAAAACATTATATTTTTTTCGAGAAGCTCAAATTTTTTATTTTTGAAATATTAAATATTTTAACAAATTTTACTTTTTTTATTTAAGATAATCTCATATTAAATATTCTTTTATATTAATATATATGAGAAAAAGTCATTCATGTATACATTATTGTTAGGTTATAACTCAAAGTCCAAGCCCAAAAAAATTAGGAAAGAATTTTAATGAGAATTAAATTTTTAGTTATGTTAAGAGTATTAATTATGGTAGGATTAATAGATGATGAAATCCTTTGTCTTGGAAGACAAGGAATCTCCTCTATAAATAGGACTCTTGTATTAGTTGTATAATGTGTGCCTTAGGGCCACACCCCATGGGGGTGTGAGTGAGAGAGAGAGTCTAAGAGCATCGAGAGTGTCTTATATTTGTTCTAGTACTGTTGAGGATAGAACCATTGTAAAAACTCTGTGGGGAGGGTTTAGACTTTTTTGTCCATGCAAAAAATCATCACCCGAGTTGTAATCCCATTATTATTGAATAGTGGAATTTATCCCAGAGGGGATCGTGGACGTAGGCAGAGGGCCGAACCACGTTTAATTGTGCGCATTCTTTTCTCATTACTCGTGCTTTAATTCCGCTACGTGAGTGTGTGTTATGCGTCCTGATTTCCCAACAATTATGTATATCATGTCAGTCATTTATGATAATAAAATTTTAAGAAGTAAGATAAATTTTTTAAAATGCAATTTTTCTCTCATTAACCACTTTTTTGGAAATCTGAATTTCATGAATGGTTGATATTATATTTTATATACATGAATGATTAAAATTGTATTTTATATAATATAAGAGAACTAATGATACAAGACTAATAAGTTGATAGTTGAGATAGTAGTGGCCTCACCCTTAAAGAAGAAAACACAAGTTCGAATTTGAAAAATATACTTATTAGGATAGCTTTTTCTTCACCGCTCCTACCCTCATAAGGATTACTCAAAAATGCAATATGCCTTGAGAATATCTTAATTCAAAATAATTAATGATACTAGACAATCTTAATCCAAATATATTGGTGTCACCCCTACCCACACTGCATGTACCATATGATTTAGCTGTTGAGTCTTTAGGACAGCCTCATTGATGTTGGAAACGACCTGTGAAAACCTATACATTTAGCCCCAACTACAAAATGCACAAAAATATAGGGAAGATAATGCAAAGAGAGGATTTTTTTAATAAATAACCCAAATTATAAAATTATTTACAAAAATAGCTTTATTTTGTAATGGATGTCAAATATAGCATTTTCGACTATTCAAAAGCCAAATCAGCTGTTCAATCAGCAAAAGCAAGTATTTATTATTGTACCTTTGGGGGAATGATTTTCGGTTTTGAATAGCCGAAACTAAGCAATTTAAATGACCACGGTAAATGCGGCTCATTATTAATGTTTCGGCGATTGAATAGTCGAATTCGTCTATTCAAAAGCCGAACGCTAATCGCCATTGAACCCGGCTTGACCTTCTTCCTCACACCCGAAGCTTTTTCCTTCTCCCCTCCAATCTTCTCTCACGAAAAATTCAAACTCCCAAACCCTCCTTTCTAATTCAAAACAAGCTCCAAGCTTAGGGATTTGCTTATTCTTGTAAGTTTTTAAAGTTTTTTTACAGATTTAAATTTTTTATTTTTATGTGCATATGTATGTATATGTTGTATATGTATATCATGTGTATGTATATAGCTTTTTTATGTATAGATATGTTGTGTATGTATATATCTTTTTTATGTATATATATGTTGTGTATGTATATGTTGTATATGTAGACGATGGTATAGTTGTTGATGTAGATATTGTAAATGTATAGTTTGGTTGTAGATATAGACAATAGAAAAATTAAAATTAATAGGATATTTGAAAAAATAAAATCTAATGAAATTAAGAAATTTAAAGTAATAAGAAATTTATTAATTACTATGTTTAGAATGTTATAGAATTAAAAAAATGGAATGGAATTAAATTAAGAAATAGGAATTTATTAAACTTATAAAAACTTGTAGGAAGTATTGAATTTAATAGGAAATTTATTAATTACTATGTCTAGAATATTATAGAATTAAAAAAAAATGGAATAGAATGAAATTAAGAAATATGAATTTATTAAACTTATAAAAGCTTGTAGGAAGTATTGAATTTAATAATTATAAAAACTTATCACTATTTTCATCATCATTATCATCATCATCATCATTATTATTATGTCGACCTTTTCATCTTGGTAACCACTAAAATTTACATTCAAACAGGAGAAAGCCACTCACTGTCTGGAGAATGTACATATCATCCGTGTCTACGTCAACATAAACATTTGTCGTACGCATGTAATTAGGATGGGAAGCAATCTCATACATGTCCCGCAACTCTTCATCAAAAGTGACTGCATTAATGTTGAAGTATGGATATTGGGAGCTGATGGGTGCTGATTGGAAATGGTGATGTAAATGAACTCTGTCAACGCCTTAACGCAAATTAAGCTACTCATAAACACTATAAACGAACTCATTGTATGATGTTTCTACTATTATTTTGACTTTGCGTCTTAGCTTTGTAATCTCGTACGGTACACTGAAAGGGTCATTGACTTTTTGGCCACCATAATGTAAAATAGCAGTTATTGTGTTTGGATTCATATTTTTTTTTTAGGATTGCTATGAAATTTTGCATGGTTTGCAAGTACATTTTATAGATTTGAAAGAATCTGGGCGGGTTGAAAGAAGTGTTAAAATAATAGATGAAAGTAGATTTTACAAGCAAGTTTTAGAAGCAAATTATTTGCATAAATAAAGGAAGCAACGGGATGGAGGTTTATATAGAGACTTGTGGGGCTGACTTCATTAGTAGAATAACCGAAATATTGGGATTTCACCTATTCAATAAACGAATTTGGCTGTCACCTAGTCAGGAATATATTTGCTGACGCGATGGGTGAAAGATGTCACAAACATTTGGCTATTGAAAAGTCGAAATCTGCCACTTTGATAGAGGAATATATTCCCCATCAATTTTCAGCTATTGAATAGCCGAAATATATGGTTTCAGTCATTGAAAAGTCAAAAGTGGCTTATCTGCCTACCACCCTGTCAAATAAGGAAGTTTCGTTTTTTCAAAAAACTTTTGTTTTTTCAATTGTCTATTTCGGTCTTTGAATAGCTGAAAAGGTTATATTTGAAATTCAATCCAAAATAAGGTTATTTCCGTAAAGAATTTTATAATTTGTGTTATTTATTTAAAAAAAAACGGCTAAGAGATTCAACTTTGTTTGATGCTCTTGACTATTTTTTGCGCAAATTTACATTTTTTTTTTCACTTTTTACCTTCCGCCTTATATGGGGTCTGAAAATTAATTACTGAAAAAAGTTAAGACAAATTTGCAGCTTATATATATATATATATATATATATATATATATATATATATTTGCGCTTTTCGGGGTAAACACAGCTTTTTATACTTTTCTTGGCAAAGATGGTAAATAAGGAAAGGTGAATAGGTTCAAAAAGGAAAGTTGATTGGAACAGAAATAAATGATGATCAACATTGAAATATACCATCGAACTGCAGTATAAATTTTGACACAAAATTTTTGTTCAGGAGTGGTTTTTTTTGTCCTTTTTAACTGACCAATAATATAATAGGCTGAATTTTAAGTTCTTATTTCCTTTCCTGAAGTAGTCCAAGTGAGGTGGCCTGAATGTATCTTTTCTAACTGTACTTTGGGTAGCATTGAAAAATCTGTTGTCTATCTGATTTATTAAATTTTGTTAGTTGGAAAAAGATTGATGATGATGGGTTTTTATGTGGGATTGGAAATCAAGAAACTATTCGACTAGATAAATTTGTATTTATTCTATTTTTTCTTTTTTTTAATAAAAAATTATGTGCTCTCTCTTTTTTCACTTTTTCATTAACCACACCCTTTCGCTTTGGACTTTTAAAATTTTCTATTTTTGTTAAAAATAAAATAAAAGAATAATCAATCAAGTTAAGGAAGAGAATTCATTTGAATTTTTGAGTTCAAATTTTTAAATTTCTAGAGCTAAAAACTGTTAAATTGAACATTTAAAATTATAAAAGCTGATCGACTTTTAGATACTTGGTTTTTAGGTTTTCTTGAGTTCAAGTTTCATTTTTTTATTTGTCAAATATATGATGTTAATTTGTACTAAATTAAAAAATAGATATGAAAACCTATGTGTGAAAATGGATATGTAACGTACAAAAAAATAAATATAAAAAGTTGAAATTCACTCATATTACAATTATCTAATTCAAATAACTATGAGATCATTCCAAATTACATTGAAATACTTACAAAAACAAAAAAAGAGAAAAATAGTTTTTTGGGGTGGTTCAGATCTACTTTTTTTTCTTCTAACAAAAACAATATACTAAATTTTCTTTTTCTTCTTTTTTTTGGCTTTTCCGTTAATCATGACTTTTAGCTTTCACCTAAGAATGAAAATTGGTTTGAATTTTTGACCTTTTAGGTTTAAAATTTTTTAACTTCGAAAGCAAAAAAAGAAAAAAAAAACTATTCAATTAAGTATTTAAAATTATAAAACCCTTTCAAAATTTAGATAGTCGAGTTTGGGATTTTCTTTTGGGATTTTCAAGGATGGGTTTCTTCTTTTGTTAAATCATATTGTGCTAATTGGGATTAAATGCAATAATAGATATGAAAATTTGAACATAAATAAATTTAAAAGGTTTAAATGCATCTAAATTACAATTTTTTGAGTTTAAATAATTGTGCAATCATATCAAATTAGATTAAAATACTTACAAAAATAAAAAGTAAAAAAATAAACTTTCGGTCAAGCTTATGCATAAATTTTACAGTTTAAAATCCAATCAGATTCGATAAACTACAAAAGAAAATTTAGATATTTCCACGCTCATATTCACCCACTTCTACTGAATCCACAATTTTTTTTTTCATTCTATAACTAATATCATCCTAAATTTGTCAAACCATGAGGAGACAAAATTACACCTTTTTAGGTTTCAATTTTTACAAAGAGAAATATAAACATAAATACAAATTTCTTTAAATCCATATAAGATTACTAAATTTTTTTATAAATATTTATTATATATTACAAAATTTTTTATTACAATAATATTGGGTAATATAGCCATGCTTTGCATGGTATCACTTTACTAGTATAGCTATAAAAAGTAAGTTTATGATGAATTGTTTGTATCTTATAAAATAATGTGTATGGTTTGTTTTGAGTTTTTAGAATGTGCTTGTGATAAGATTTTTTTAATCTTATAAGAGACAATAAACATTGTTTTTTTTTCACGTCAATAAAATAAGCATTTTAAATAAATTTATTTTAAACTTTTTCGTTTCTTGTCATTTCCCACGATATAATACATAATTTTTCACATACAGGGAGATTTTCTATTCAATTCATGAATTTTTATCATAAAAAGACATATCGGGAAACACTATGCCGGGTTAGGTGAAGAAATATTTGAACGCGTTTGTCTGATCTCAAAGTTCAAATTAGACCATTATTCATATCACTTATTTAATTTATATGTTCACTGAAAAGTCTATTTGCTTAACCCAATCATATAACCAGCTTGTAATATTATAGTCACACGATTGTTCTGTTTGTTATATTCTTATTTTAAGATGTTTATCTTATTGAAACAGAGAAAAATCTTATAAGATTTAAATATCTTATCATAGATCCTTAAAAAATTTTAAAACAAACCATACTTTTTATCTTATAAGAAATAAGCAATACAATCCTATCTATTTTTTACAAGTATAAAATATATGATGCATGTAATAAAATATCTTAAATCTTATACAATATTTTTAAATTTCAATAAGATAAATATATTAAAATAAGATTATTCCAAACACACTATATATATGTTTAATCCGTTCTTTTTGCCACTTTATAGATATTCTCCAGATCATGCACAATCTTCAAAATCAATTCATCAAAATTAAAATAATAATGTGAAAGGGACAATTATTCCCATTATTTTTACACTAGTCAAGAAAGGAATAGTAGTAATTAGTCGATTATTGATTAAGATCGTACTTGAAATTCAATATAAATCAATTAAATTTAAAAGTAGATAATCTTTTTAAAGCAGGCCTACATAAAATAGTGACTTTTTGATGAACCCACATATATCTCTAGCTCCTTAATTTCAACAAAAGATGACGTCATTCATATAGACAATGTGAAATTAAGACAAAATTCATCTTAAATTACCATTTCCGTGATTCGGTCTACATTCAAGCAAAAGACGCAATCATCCTTATAAATCAACAGAGTCGGCGGATATGTGTAATATACAGGATGTAATAATATAAATTTCAAGCTATCCAGATCAATGATAAAAAGCTATTGTTCAAGACAAAATTAATAGTTTATAGTTCATAGCGTATAAAATTAGTTTACAATCAAGTATTCAATTTTTATATTATGTATTCAAAATTTTTATATTATGTGTTCAAAATTCGTGTATTAAGCTACAAATATGTACAAAACTTTTATATTACATGTTCAAAACTTTAAGAGCATGTTCACAAAATAAAAATTATAATATCATAAATTTTATATTTTATGTTCAAAACTCTTATACTACATGCTCATAAATATATTCTATATTCAAAACGCTTATATTATATGTTCAAAAATCTTATATTATATGTTCAAAATTTTTATATTAGAAGTTTAAAAGTTTAAAAGTAAGTTCACAAAATAAAAATTATAATCTCATAAATTTTATACTGTATGTTCAAAACTCTCATATTACATACTCATAAATTATACCCTACGTTCAAAATTTTTATATTAGATATTCAAAATTTCTATACTATATATTAAAAACTCTTATATTAAGCCACATACACGTTCAAAATTTTGAACCCATGCAAAAAAACATGGTCAAAAAATGACCACAAATGGTATATATCAGGTAACCACCAGATCATAGCACGAAAGGCCAAAAATATTTGAAGGAAAATGCAGTTCTCTTCTGACTTCAATTTTTGGCATTATAGATTATAGACTTTATTTGACAGTGTTAAATATGTTAACGGAAACAGAGAGATTGTGTCATTTTTAAAAAAGCACAAGGGCTAATATAGTGTGTTTTAAATCTAAAAGGTAATTAACTATTTATACAAATTATAACGCTGGTCCCAATTGATCCCCTAAAATACAAAAAAAAAAAACCCATATTTAACGGAATTGTTAATAATAAAGTGCTCCAACAACTTCCTTATCGCATACCCAAAATTTTAGGTCTTTTTCTCAACCCAAAAGCCAACACCCATATATAGGGGTTTTTTCACCCCCAGAGCTAACACCGAAATCCAATCCCCCATCCCCATAGCTTTAAGACTACAATCAATACTATTGTATATAACAGACCCCGTTGAATATAATGTTGTCAAGTAGCGCTGTCAATTTCATACTACGTGTATACTGCTCCACTTAATTGTTTAAAATAAGTTTTTACTGTATCTATTCCCCAAATTAATACATGGACATCCTAAGTCTGTTGTCTAAATTATACAATCAACTAAATCATTTTTTTGTTATTCAATTCAATTTCTTCTCTTTTCCTACACTAAAAAATCTTTCCTTCTTCTTCTTCATGTATTATTTACACATAATCACTAGCCTCAAATCATGGTTAAATCATTATTTTGGTATTATATTTAACCTCCTACATTCTAACATCACTCATAGCAGCACAAATTCGGTTCATTTATGTTTTAGATAATCATAATTCGATCAATCTTTTTATCACCACAATTTCTCTGTAATTCTAGATTGTGGTATTGTGCAAATTTCAAAATTGTGCATATGTAAGGAAATCATATATATGTATATTATTATTATTTAATCTATTGAAAATAGTTCATATAATTTGTTTGAAACATTTAAATGGATAAAAAAAACTAAATCTTTCTAATATATTAATCTAAATATATCACATCCCGCGCAATCGTATGAGTGACATACTAGTATTTTAAAATAGGAGAGCTGTTAGTGTGAAAGTAAAATAAGGATTCTTTAAACTGAGAGTTTGATAAGATATATATATATAGGAATTGTTAAAGTAAAATTAAAAATAAGGAATTCCAAATTATAAAAAAAAAAAAAGACTTAAATCACTTAAATTTAAGGGAACAAATAGAAGGGTTATTGGGGTTAAAGCGTATTTTGCCCTTTACGCGAAAGTTGATCATCCAGGCCAAATGTCAACCCAAGCGTTCTACTTAAAGAAGCTCTAAATCTCCATGAGCTCGTCAACATTGTCATAATAATAATTTCAGAAAAAGTATGGAGATAATTCTTGTTGTGGTCACTCTTCTCATAATCCTCATTATTTTCTTCAAAAATAGAAGAAAAATCATCACCCCACCTGGTCCTCCAGGGCTTCCCATAATAGGAAACTTGCATCAGTTGGATATTAGCACTCCGCTTCATCTCTTCTTTCGGCAACTCTCAAAGAAGTATGGTTCTCTCATGTCCATGAAGCTTGGATCGAAATCAATCTTGGTTGTTTCTTCTGCAGCCATGGCAGAAGAGGTCATGAAAAACCTTGATCACATATTCTGCAGTAGGGGAGTACAACTTGGGGCATTACGGCTATCGTACAACGCCTCAGATGTTGTGTTTGCTCCGTATGGTGACTACTGGAGACAGATGAGAAAGATTTGCGTTCTCCATCTCTTCACCTCCAGGAAGGTCCAATCTTTTCGTCCAATTCGCGAAGATGAAGTCCACAGAATGGTCACAGAGATAACAAAAGATGCTTCTGAGTCTAAGCTCACCAATTTGAGCGACACGGTGATGTCTTTAACGAGCACGATCATTTGCCGAGTCGCTTTTGGGAAGAGGTACAACAAGGAGGATCAAGAGAGGACGGATCTTTTCCGCCTGATTGAAGAGGTTCAGGAAGTGATGATTGGGTTCTATTTTTCGGATTATTTTCCTTCGATAGGCTGGATTGATAAACTCACAGGGGCAATTACCCGTCTTGAGAACGCTTTCAACAAGATGGATTCCCTTTATCAGGGATTCATTGACAATCATCTTGATGCAAATAGGCCAAAATCCATGGATGATGATATCCTTGATACCTTACTCAAACTTAGAGACACATCAACTGGAAGTGGTCTGACTATGGATCATATCAAAGCTATGCTTATGGTAATTCCTTAGCCCAGAAACTTGTTTACTTCAAATTTTCAAAAATATTTTTCCCAATCATCAATTGAACAAATTATTTATCATGTCCGGAGCCCAGACCTAGGCCGGTAAGTAAGACTGGTGTTGTAATGTCTTGCATTGGTTTGTGGGGTTAAGAACTTAATTGGTTGACTATTTTGTGCGAATTGGTTTGAGAGTCCAAGTGATTATTAGTTATACTTTCAATGCTAGTCTCAACTCATGTGCCTAGAGTCTGGGTTCGAAGCCATGACAATATTACTGATTGATTTTCTCTGACAGAATGTCTTCCTCGCTGGAACTGAGACGAGCGCTTCTGTCATAGTTTGGGCAATGACAGCACTGATTAAGAGTCCTACTGCAATGGCCAAAGTACAAGCAGAAATAAGGGAGCTGATGAGAAACAAAGACATGGTGGACGAAGATGATTGTCAAAATTTTCCATATTTCAAGGCTGTGGTAAAGGAGGCAATGAGAATGTATCCACCAGTTCCTCTCTTGATACCAAGAGAGGCATTGGATAGGTGCACCCTAGGCGAGTACGAAATCCAACCCAAGACGGTAGTTTACATAAATGCATGGGCAATCGGAAGAGATCCCGAAGTCTGGGAGAACCCAGACGAATTCTTGCCTGAGAGATTCTTGAATAGTAACGTTGACTATAAAGGACAACATTTTATGTTGATTCCCTTTGGCGCTGGCCGAAGAATTTGTCCAGGAATTTCTATGGGAATCGCAAATGCGGAGCTCATACTTGCCAATCTTCTGTATTTGTTTGATTGGTCATTGCCTCACGGGATGAAGAAGGACGATATTGACACTGAGCCGTTGCCAGGTTTTGGGATGCATAAGAAAAATGCACTGTGTCTTCAGGCAAATTACTATCGCACTTGAGGTCAACTTTCTTTGGGGAGTATCATTAATATAATGTGGACTTGATTTATTTTTGTCCAAATTTTTAAACACTTTTTTCTCTGTTTTTTTTTTTAAGGTTTGCCGTTCTTAAAATGTTTTGCCTTGTTAGAACTATGAAATCACTTCGTCCTCTGTTTTCTTTTCGGGGAATAATCATCAATTTTTATGTGCTGAAACAATATTAGAACAAGAAATAAAAAAATTATGTATCATTCTGTTCACACAACTACTTGTAAATTTAAGTCATCACAATAAAATTTTCAAGATGACCATATATATGAGAAAAATTACCACTTTTGCACCATGCCGTTGCGGTACATATTTGACTAACAAATTGAAAAGCAAAAACAAAGTACATAAAACTTCAAAACCAAAACATTCACAGAACAAAAATCACAAGAAGTGGAAAATAAAAACATAAATAATAACTTTAACAAGTTTATGATGATCCAGGTCCTTGTATCATCCTATGAAAAGTTGGAAAAACAATCAAAATCCCAAATCTAAACAATAACCAGTAACAAGACCCAGATTTAATAGGAAAGAGTTCAATAATTTGATACTATCATCATAGAAAAATAAATATCAAAGAGGAACAGACTTGACTCTACACAATAAACAAACAATAAAGTTGTAAAGCAAATCAAGAAAACAAAGCTTTGTGATTTTTACCTCAAAGAAAAAAAGAAAAACAAAAGAGTAAAAAAGAAAAGGCTTCTCTCCTCTTCAACTTGAGCGTTGGGATTGAAGTTCAGTAAAAAACAATAAGGTGTTTGGTTATAAATAAAATTGAGTTTTGAAAGCTGCAAAATAGAATTTTGAAAAGTATCAATCATATTGCTTTTTCTCAAATATTTTTTCAACCAGTCAATTTATATTAATTACAACAATTACAACATATTCGTTTATGATTAAAGATCAAATATATTACTTAAACAGATTAAAGATTAAAATTTTAAAAAAATTTAAAAATTCAAAACTTCTAAAAGTTAACAAATTCAAAATACAAAAAATTAAGAAATATAAAAACAAAAAAGTTCTAAAATATTGAAATCAAATAAACAAATAATTAATAGCACTTTAAACTACAATTTCAATAGGAAAATCACAAATTGTTTTGGGTAAATGGTATCGTACCCTTTGTAGTTAGTCATAAATATACAGTTAATCTCTATCGTTTAAAAAATTCATTACTTTTAACTGTGAGTGCAACATTCTCGTCCAAATTGCAATTGGACTTATATTTTTATGTTATAAACTTAATTTTAGTCAAAAGTACCCTTCTCTCCCAAAAAAAACATTAAGTCATAGCATTAAAAAAAAACCCTCCATAGCCATCATCTTTCCTCAACACAGCTCCCATCTCACCACCACTACACTACTACACCATCACTACACCACCACATACAGACCATGTACAAACAACATACACATGACAAGATCTGTAGCAATAGCCACCGGCAATGGCGGCAAACAATCAACACTCAACTTCTCAAGTCCATGATTTTAATCCAAATATCACAACCATAGACAATTTCACCGATCATTTTAATCTGAAGAAGAGAAAAGAAAGAAGCCTACTCTATATATATATATATATATATATATATATATATATAGATATACACCAACTAATTCCAACTCACTCCTATGTCCACCCCGCTCGCCGCCAAACAACTCCTCGTTGACCGGAGACTCCACTGGCACCGGCAACAAGAAAATTTAATGCTGAAAGCTCAAAAACTCGTGACTTGTGCGATTTGAATTTCCTCAAAACCAAACAGAGCCTTGAATCCCGTACTTCCAACTTTCTTTGCATTTTGGTTGTGGCAGCTTGGGAACGATTTGGTGCCAACCACGTTAAGATTCAACGGCATATATGCGTATATACAAATAAAACATTGACTATATACATTGATGGGATTTGTTTTTGGGGGGTGGGTGAGTTTGCTCGGGGAAGGGAGTAACGGAAGGCGGCCGTGCTGATATTGGTGGGAGGTGGCCATGCTGATATAGGGGAAAGGGTTTTGGTCGAGGTTGGCGTTGCGCTGGAGCAGAAGAAGGAGAAGGGTAATTTAAAAAAAAAAAAAAAAAGTTATACAAGTCTTGTATTTATATTAAGGACATATAAATCTTTTTATATTTTTTAATCAAAATAAACAAAGTTAACAAATAAGGCATGTGTGCTTTATTTTTAAGACGACACGGGGGTGTGGTGCCTATTTTTAAACAATAGGGACTAATTGTATATTTATGGCTGATCACAAGGAATACGGTGCCATTTCCCTAGCTGTTTTTTACAAATAGTTTTTCATTGAACAGCAATTTTACCAAATAGTAAAATACTTTTTTGAATATCACGTTTGAACATAAAAGATTCTTCTAACCTTGTTAATTTAAGTTAGAGCATTCAAATAAAGAGTTTAGAATGTAATTTCACCTAATGATATTTAAAAGACAGCCAATGCATTTCAGAAGGGGTATTAGGCAAATAAAAATAGTGTACAATTTTAATAACATAATGTATAAGCATATCAATGCTAGAAATGAACGAAAAATATTCTTTTCAAACAAAAATACCTCTCGGATTCACTTTTGTATAATAGATAATAGATTAGTCAGCAATCTTTTATGGTTTTTGATTGTGCATACATCGTCACATATTATTGACCGTATTTTACGTACCTATATCTTTTTCATATTTTCTTGGGATGGAGGAAAAAAATTGAATAATTATTAATGATGTGTGTCTCATAGAAAATGGATAATATGTGATATACTTGTCATCTAGGAAATAAAGAGACATTAGAATTTAAAATTACAAGATTTACAAGCACGAATAATTTAAAAGGCAATAGAACTAATAGTGCAAGTCTTTAACACCAATGTAGTAATGGTCAAAGGTAATTCATGCTTAAACAAGTAACTTGAAGGCTATAATTCTGGATTTCTTAATTAATAGATGTTAACAGAAGTGATATATGATGTTAATAGAAGTGATATATATTTAACTTACCTGACTCAGGAAAAAAAAATACATAAAAGGAAAATAATAGAGAAATGTGGACATAGAGTCATCAGCATAAATGCTTCCAGATTAAACATTAGTATATTAATATTAATACTTTAAGGAAGCAAGAGAACTGTAACATCAAAAAGGAACGAGACAGGCGTAAATAACAAAGCTTTGTTATATTCCCACTGCTACCTAACTTTGGAATCTTGGGCTTGGCATGCATGCGCTGCAGGTTGAACATTTTCTTGTAGCATATGCCTTGGGGCAGACACATGATTGACCACGCGAATCGATCTTGTGTACGAAACTCCCGTAATGCAATAACAAATCATTTCAGCGTAATATCGGCCAATATTTCTCTCATCAACAATTTCTTTCCGGATATATCAACATGACCACTTGCTTTATGGCTAGGAAGATTCTTGTGTTGCTTTTTGCCCATCTTGTTGCTATGCCTTTTCGGAAGAACAAAAAAATTCATCCACGTAGGCAGTCTAACAGGCTGAATATTTATACAATTCTCAATTTCCATGATAATTTCTGCAATTGACGGACGGTTGTCTACTTTTGAAGATACACAAAGTGCAGCAACGGCTAGCATGTGTTTTATCGTGCCTGCCATGAACCTTGGCACTGGAATCCTCTTGTCACAAATTTCCATCCCCCGGCCCTCTTCGAGTGCTCGCGTTGACCAGTCAACTATCGAGGCCGGCGTGCCGGAGATATCGATTACTTTTCTGCATGAAAAAATCTCAAGTAACAACACACCGAAACTGAATATATCGTTTTTAGTGCTTAACTTGCTTGGCTTGGTGTAACACGGGTCCAAGTACCCCATAGTGCCTGCGGGCCGATTCAGTACCAAATCATTACTCATTCTTATTGAGAGCCCGAAATCAGACAGCTTAGCGTTCCAATCCGAATCGAATATAACATTTGTAGACTTAATGTCCCTGTGGATTATTGGAGATGGCTTGGCTTCATGAAGCGATTGTATTGCCTTGGCGATCTGGAGAACTATTTGGACTCTTTTCATCCATGGTGGTGGTGTAGATGATGCTGCATGAAGCATTTCATGAAGGGTTCCATTTGGCAAGTACTCCATGATCAAAAACTTGTTCTCATCTGTAGAATCTTGACTTCCCCCAAGAAAATGTATCAGATATGGATTTGGGGGTAGGGATGATAAGATAAGCACTTCATTTTCCAGCTTCTTGTGCTTGTCTTGAAGCTTTTGGAGGCCTACGGATTGCTTCTTTATTGCTACAAGCTTGCCATCTTTGAGAACCCCTTTATACACCTTGCCATGGCTTCCTTTGCCGATAAGTTGAGAATCAGAGAAGTTATCAGTGGCTCCTACAAGTTCTTCGTAGCTGAACTCATTCATGTTGAACGCCGAAGAGGGTATCGTGCATTTTACCCTTCTCCCTCTATTAGTATTTATAAGTCATATTTATAGCTAGTCATGTTTGAAATGACTAACTGTGTTCATATAAGGAGGATATGTAGACAGTTGCAATACACCAGCATGAGAACATGTTTCATGGGATACGGAGAATAAAGATGCCATTTGCTTCATTGAAATGAGGAAATTAAAATAAAATAAAAGAGTGTGTGTTAAAATAACAATATGAAAAGCAAAAGTAGAAGAAGGAATGAAAGTTTTAGAAAAAAGTGAAGGGGTGGCAAAAGTGTCTGACAAGGCATGAGTCTTGAGAATATGCTAAATTAGGTGGTTAATGGCCTCCTTTTACCTTTTTCCGTTTTCACACCGGACTATTCATTTCAGATAAAATCATATCTCACATAATTATTTTTCTTTACTTAATTCTTTTGAAAATGAAAAATATAATTTCAAGCGATACAAAAAATATACTAAGCAATCTGTAAGATTATTATACGCTAATTTGCAACTACTTTTACAAAGTTGATTTCAGCTTATGCATGCTTTATGTGGATAGTAAAATATATATATAATTTCCATTCTTATATTAATCAATATAAAATGGAACTCGCTTATAAAATAACAATACGTCTGTTTATTGAATTCTAAAAAGAATAAGACATTCTATTTTGTATTTCCTTAATTGAATTTCTTTTGCTTACAGCGAAGTTCCTTAAAAACTTCCGCCTTTTTAAAAATATCCTAACAATTCCAGTAGGTTAAGCGCCCTTTTCAAAAAAATATAAAATAACAAGAATATTTAAATAAATTTGATTTTTTGTCGGTTCATAAAAACCTACTTTCCAAGGATTATAGGTGTTTTACAACTACTAAAATTGGTGTCTGACTTTCGTTTCAGTATAAGCAAAATCTACAGATTTCTGACAATAATTCCCAGCTGTTGAAGGTAAAGATTGTAGCCGAAACTCGCGGCCACCAAAGTAGTTCAAAATGTTTTCTGTTCTTACTATGAAAATTGATAATCTTTTTGAAGCCATATTTAGAGGGAAAAATTCTTTATCTACCACGTGACAAAAGGTGAAGTCAATTTGTTGGTTTAACGGTAAAATTTTGGTTTCGTGACTTGAAAGTTAAATATTTTAATCATATACATATATTACAATTTCACGCATAAGAAAAATTTCATGGATCCCGTACTGTTACATCACGGACTATCTTGCTGGGTAGTGTAGGAAAGTGGCTTGTTGCTTGCTCTTTCAGGGTATTATAGCAAACTGGTCAATCAAAGGACGAGCTGCAATCCAAGTAGAAAATCTGCTCTTTATCAATAGCAATAATATAATGAGTAGCTCAAGTAGATATATGAGGAGAAAGTTATGACCAAAAATCTACTTTTATATGAGAGACATAGGAAAAATTTGTCAAAAACTTAATTTAGTAATTAATTAGATGATTTTTATTGAAAGACATAGAGGGTGTTTGGATTAGCTTATAAAAAAGTTACTTAAATCACTTTTGGTTTTAAGTGGTTTTTTTTATTGTCAACTTTAAGTAGTTACGTATTTGGATAAAAGTTGTAGTTATAAAAATAAGTATTTACATGTTTAATTAAAGTAGGTTGAAAAGTAAGTTATATAGTTAAAATAACTATCAAAGACATTAAAATAGAACTTCAAAAGGTAAGTATAAGATAAAAGAGCAAAGATATTTTAGTAATAAAAATAAAAATGTAAAGATAAGATAATAAATAATTTGGTCAAACTTATTTTTTTTTCAAAATACTTAAAGCCATAAAGAGCAAAAGCTGAGATTGGGAGCTTTTTTTTTTAACTTAAAGCTACTTTAAAAAAATATGTTTTTAATTAAAATAAACACTTTTATTAACTTAAATTAAGTTTTACTAGATTTTTGACCAAAAAAAAGTCAAACCAAACACCCTCTTAAACATGAATGGTTTAGCCTTCTTGTATTCGGGCCGAGCTCATGACGTGATTTCTTAGCTCAGTCCCGCCGTGGCTTCCTTGCTTTGTTTCCCTTTTCCATTTTCATTGTGTGCTTTTCTGTGTTTTTTTGGTTTTTTAGTGATCTTTTGGCATTGTTTTTGTGCAAAAGTTAGAGATCATAGTCCGTGTTGTCTTTCTCTATCAGATCTGTAATTCTTTGGCTTAGTGATGCTTTATTTGGCGGGAGATTTGGCGTGCTTTGATGGTTGTGTTGGGTTTCTTCCCGTCAACTACTGTGATGTCTTGCCTTGGATCTCATCTTCCAACACCCTGTTCCTTGTGCTGCCGAAGGTGCAATCAATCGGGTACTCTTTATTCCGCTTTGTTTCTGTTGCATAGAGATGACAGGGTGGTTTTTGGTGCCACTCGTTTAAGCCATGGACTTTAAGGGTCCATTCTTTTGTTTGGAATGTTTAGACCATCTAAATTGTTATCTTTGTTGGCCCAACCTCTACACCGTCTAGTGAGTACCATTGAACCTACTTTATAGACAGTTTTCAACTGTCGTTCTCTGTTTGCTGCTTCATTGTTGTTGGTTACAGAATTCTTGGAGTGTCTTGCTTTTTTCGTCTCCTTGGTAGCCTAGCATGAAATGTTGGTCGTTGGTGCGGTTTTGATTGACTACGGTGTGCAATCCAGTTTGTTAGTTAATAGCATAACCTCTGTTGTACCATGTTCATCTTCTCAAAAGTACTAGGTCCATTGCAATAGCTATTGGGAGTTGCCACTGCCAGGCTCAGTTAAATGTAAGGTTGATGCTTCTTTTGTTGCTGTTGACAATTCTCCAGGCATGGCATGTGTTCTTCAGGATGCCATTGGTGGGATTATTATGGGCGTGGCGCAGCTACGATGTAAAGAAAACGGTTGCCACGCTTAGGCTGCTGCACTTTTTCAGGGATGTATCATTGCCCAGAATCTTAATCTATCAAATGTTGTCCTTGAATATGACTTAGCGCAGGTGCTTTATGCTGTGATGTCTAATGACCATCCTTGTGGTTAGAAAATTGTTGGGTTCGTGTCCAACACTAGGCAATTGCTAGCAAAACTTTGTAATTACGTTACGTATGTAAGCAAGGGTACTATGCAGTGTTTTCAATAAAAAAATCTCCTACTTTTATTGTCAAAAAAAATTAAGAGAATAAGGGCATGTTTGGATTGGTTTTTTCATAACAAAATACTTTTTGTTGAAAAAAGCATATTATTTTTGCAATAACTCTTTGGTTTGGCTTCTAAAAAAACTGAATTCTGAAAAAAAAAATTTAGTTTTTCGTTATTTCGTAATCCAAGCAGTAATCCCCTTTGGGATAAATTACTTGTAGTAGATTCAATGATCTTGCCTCAAATCCTAGCTCACTAAAAACTCAAATACAACTTTTTCTAGAAGTCATAACTATTAGCTTCTGTAAATAGCACTTCTTTTAAAGTTGTTAAAAAGTACTTTTAAAAAAAGTCAATTCAAACGAGCCCTAATTGTCAAATAAAAAGTCAAACCTTCTTTGTTTGTTATTTTGTTTACTTTCATTTGTTTTTTGGGTAAGTGATTCAATAATTTGGTTTGGGTACGTGAAGCCCAGATAAAAACAGTTATTGAGAACTCATACTTGAGATATTGCACATCAATCCACTTAGAAGACCGCTTCATTTTACAAGGTTATCAACAAAATAAACTTGGGAGTTGGGATTCATTCGCAAAATTATAGTAATACGAAAAACGAAATTATAACAGGTAAAATGTACCAGACTTTCCCTGTGATTTATTAAAAGTGCATTGAATCCTCGTAAAAAGTCAGTCAAACCCTCCTATGGTCCATTGAAAATGCATCAGACCCCTCTAGCGTTAAGAAATCCGTTGTCTTTAACCATAAAACTTTTAACTATCCAAACTACCAGTTTTTTTTTATAAAAGAAATATAACTAAAATGATTTAAACCATCAACCTTAAATTAAAATACTAACTACTCTAACCAACTAGACTACAAAAAAATTATGTTTTAACTTATTACCATATGGTAAATACATCATATACTTTCATAACTAAAAATATACAATCTCTATTACCTTTTATTACCTTTTTTATTATTATTATTATTATTATTATTATTATTATTATTATTATTATTATTATTATTATTATATAAAAAGAAAAAGGATTAGGTTTCTTTCATTATGGACCATGATGTTTTTTCCTAGTACAATTTCAAATCTTTTTTCATTACGTGATATTTTTGGACACAGGTAACAATTATTGTTTATGTGTTTTTTTAGAGTAACTGCACTAATCAAAATAGAAATGCTAAAAAAATTTTTTTATTTTCGAATTTAATTTGAAAAAGAAACTTAACTGAGATCGTTAGAAGTGCTAAAGTAGTTGATCTCGTTGCCACTACTCATATCCCTGTGACTTATATATATATAACTAAAACATAAATTAATTATAGTTTAGTTGGTTAGTTGTTATTTTAATTTGAGGTTAGGGGTTTAAATCTTTTACCAACATTTCTTTTGCAAAAGAGAAGGGTAATTTGGGCAGTTAAAAATTTTATAGTTAAAAATAACACATATTTTAATAGCAGGAAGGTCAAATGTACTTTTGATAAATTATAATGGGGGGTTTGAAATGACTTTTTTGACTCTAGGAGAGGGTCTAATGCACTATTGATAAACCACAAGGGGTTGTAGTGTATTTTAGGGCCTGTTTGGATTGGGTTTTTTTTTAGAAAAAATACTTTTTTTTCCTGAAAAAGTTACATTAAATTTGTAATAATTATTTGATTTGATTTCCAAAAAAGCTGAAACTCTGAAAAAAGCTCAAATACAGCTTTTTTTAGAAGCCAAAATTTTCAGCTTTTCAAAAAAAACTAAAAAAAAGCCAATCCAAACTAGCCATTACCCTAACATAAACTATGGATGGGTGTCATGTCCCTCCACCCAGGGGAGGAGCTAAGGTGGTGGCAGGCGCCACCCCTTAGTTTTTAAATTTTTTATTTTTTATTTTAACTTTTGTACATCAAAAAATTTGCACATATACTTCCACATCTATATTTTGCTACTCCTTTTTCATCAATGGTCCTTAAGTTAGCTTGATGGTTTAGAGCTTGATGTGTAACTTTGATCATAGGTCGCGGGTTCCAAACTTGCTAAATATTTTTGGTTCCATTTATTTTATACATTTTAATTTAGTATTAAAGCCCACCATAAAGCCGGCCCATTAACATATGAAACCCACCACCTAAAGCCAGCATTTAGAGCTTGATGTATAACTTTGATCATAGGTCGCGGGTTCCAAACTTGCTAAATACTTTTGGTGCCATTTATTTTATACATTTTAATTTAGTATTAAAGCCCACCATAAAGCCGGCCCATTAACATATGAAACCCACTGCCTAAAGCCAGCATTTAACATATAAAAGAAGTAGCATATTGACATATAAAAGAAGCAGTAAATGCCGCCTATTGACTGCAAAAGAGAAAAAACAATTGCGGCTAGATTCTTAAATTTACATTAAACAATAAGGTTCGTAACACAATTACAAATTATTTTTTTCTTCAGTTTTTGAATTCAATATCCTCTTTTTAATTTTTTACCTTATTGAATATTATTTGACCTTATTGAATATTTATTATATAAGGAATTGTTACAATCTCGTTCAGCAGTTACTATTATACAAGTTATAAAGCGATAAAGCCTCTCATCTTCTGAATCAGGTTATTATTCTTCACTTAAATTTAGTTTTTATAGATGACTCGTGCTCCTATGCATATTATTGATATTTTTATTTTGGTGAATTTTGTAAACATGCTAAAGTAATTACTTGCTAATTTTTATCTTAAGTACAATTGTTTCTTAATTCTTACATTACTTATTAAATTTGACAACAATTCAGGTTAAATAGGTGAATATAAAGTGAGTAAACATGATTAACTCAAAAATTGACTCTTACTTCAAGAAAAGATCTCAGCAAAATGAGGTTAATCTTTCGATTCCTGAACCATCAACTACCAATGTCAATAATCCTCATCTAGAAGTTTGCAATCCTTCAGAGCATGAATCTCCCAGCCAAGAATCTCAACCGACCAAATTTGCTAGGATTGAACCTAAAGAATTTGATGAAATTTTATTAGAGCGCGATCTAGGATTGCGTAAGCCAATAAGTGATTACCCAGTAGAACAAAGAGATGCAATACGTAGAGCTTATATTAGATTGGGTCCATATAAAGGAATTCCGCCAAATGGTATTTATCCAGTAAATGAAAAGGATGGTTGACAGTTTGTTTCTGTTTGGTTTAAATTGTGTCCTAATTGGTTGGAATATTCTCCAACAAAAGATAGAGCATATTATCTTCCATGCTTTCTCTTTGCTAAGCCAACTGGTCAATTTGGCTCAACTACTTTTACAGTTGAGGGTTTTTAACATTGGAAGAAAGTTAACAGCGGGAATAATTGTCCTTTCATGAATCATGTGGGAAAAGGTCCAAATTCGATACATAAGAAAGCTGTGGAATGTTGTCGTGACCTAATGAATTCATTTCAAAACATTCAGAAGGTTTTGGACAAACAAATGTCTGAAAAAGTTTTGAAAAATTGATTGCGATTGAAAGTTTCAATTGATATTGCTAAGCTGTGCGCTTTTCAAGGTATTGCCTTTAGAGCTCATAATGAACGTAAGGATTCAATTAATCGTGAAAATTTTATTGAGATCATAAGACATGTTGCTTCTTATAGTGAGTAGGTAGCTTCAGTTGTCTTAGAAAATGCTCCTCAAAATGCCTCTTATACTTCCCTTATGATTCAAAAAGAGATTTTGGCCCTTTGTGCAAGTAAAATCTAGAGCTTTATTCGAGAAGAAATTGGTGATTCAAAGTTTTGTCTTCTTGTAGATGGATCATGTGATGAGTCAAAAAGGGAGTAAATGGCTATAATCTTAAGATTTGTTGATAAAAATGGTTTCATTTGAGAAAGATTATTTGATTTGATTCATGTGCAAGAAACTAATGCTTCTACCTTAAAGGAAAAAATTTGTAATGTGCTCGCATTTCATAATCTTAGCATACAAAATATTCGAGGGCAAGGATATGATAGAGCAAGCAATATGCGGGGAGAATGGAATGGACTTCAAGCATTATTTTTGAAAGATTGTCCATTTGCTTATTCTATTCATTGTTTTGCTCATCGATTGCAATTAATATTGGTAGCAGCTTGTAAGAATGTTATTTCTGTTGAGCATTTTTTCTCACATCTGGCTCTCATTATCAATGTTGTTGATTCTTCTGTAAAAAGAAAAGATCATTTGCAAATTGCTCGTGCCATTGAGATTACAGAATTGGTCTCAAGTAATGAGCTTGAAACTGGAAAATGAAAGAATCAAGTTGGCACATTAAAAAAGACAGGTGATACACGATGGGGCTCTCATTTAAGATCTCTTCGTAGTTTACTTGATTTGTGGAATCCAACTCTCAAAGTTTTAGCTGAAATAATCAATGAAGGTAGCACTCCATCCCAAAGGGCTTTAGCTGATGGAGCATATGATTTGATGACCACAATTGAATTTTTGTTTATTTTGCATCTTATGATAGAGATCTTAGAAAGGGTAGATAATTTATGTGGGCTTCTTCAACACAAATCACAGGACATTGTTAAAGCGATGCATTTAGTGGCTCCAACAAAGAAAATTATTCAGAACTTTAGAGATAATGGGTGGCATATTTTGTTCAAGAAAGTGCAATCTTTTTGTGAGAAACACGAGATAGAAATTCCTAACATGAATGGTCCCTGCCGGTCTGGTAGAGGCCGAGTTTTGAAAGGTGAACAAAATTCAACGATGCATCATTATCAGATTGATTTATTCATTGCCACTATAGATTCATTACGATATAAGATGAATAGTAGGTTCAATAAAAATACAATAGAGCTGCTTATTCTGAGCTCATGTTTAGATCCAAAAGATGGATTTACATCATTCAAGATTGATGACATCTGTCAGCTTGCACAAAACTACTATCCTGATGACTTCACTTGTTAAGAAAAGTTGCATATGAGATATGAATTGGAGCATTTTGAACTCGACATTAGACGAAATTCAAATTTTCAGAGTGTTTCAAATCTTCCAGAATTGTGTCAACTAATGGCAAGGACAGAAAAATCAACAATATTTGCTCTCTCGGATCGTCTGATTTGACTTATTCTAACTCTTCCAGTTTTTACCGCATCTACAGAGCGTGCATTTTCAGCCATGAAGATTATAAAGACAAGATTACGTAATAAGATGGAAGATAATTTCCTTGCTAGTATACTTATCCTCTACATTGAGAAAGAGATTTTTGAAACTATTGACACAGAGTTAGTCATTGATGAACTTGAAAGAATGAAAACACGTCGAGCACAGTTTACGATGCCTAATGTAAAAATATAACTTTTAGATTTTGGTGTTTTATGGGATCTATTTTTATTCAGAAATTCATAAAACTTATAGTAAATTTATTGATATATAATATCTTATTTTATGGTTTATTGTTATTATTATTTTAGAAGTGATTTTGTAATTTGAATTGAAAACTTGAACCAATTTATTAGTTGGGAAAAATACTTTTCGCCATCCCTTACTGAAAATCCTGACTCCGCGACTACCTCCACCCTCGTGATCAAATCTACTAACATTGTTATGGCATTACAAGTAAAATTCAATAATCATAAGTTGTTAATTCAATTACTATAAAACAATACACATGATTGATAACAGTTGAACCTCAATTATAAAATTCTAAAATACGACGAGAAAACTTCTAAGCTTTTTAGACAATAGGTTGTGGATTTCATTTTCCCTGGGGGATTTAGAAATTGTGGAGGCAAAAGAGAAGTCCATAAAAGCGTGGGGTAAAATGGTAAATAGAAAGAAATCAATTTTATATATGCGAATGAATTAGAGTAAAAGTGGAGAGATGAGGCACACGTGATCCGCATGAGTGGTCAAAATCCACACTAAATTCCGTCATAATGATTGCATCACCGCCTCACCCACAAGTCACAACCCCCATCTTTTGACTATTTCATGATTGACCAAACTTTTCCAGATTTTTCTATTTTCTTCGGCCAATTCATATTTCCAACTTTCACTAGTAATGTGATTAATTAATTACATTTAATTTTTGATATATACGAGCGATCGAGGAATAATTTTATTGTAAATGTTATCATTCAGATGTTCTCATTACAAAGAGTATTTGACTCGTAATTGCCTTAAACTGTAAGTTTTCTATTGCACGTTAACACATGTTTAGAAAGAAAATCTTCGATATTATATTGCACTAATTATCAGTTGAAGAATATTTTTCAACGATTAATGTCACCTTGTTTTCTAGTTTGTTGCTACGCATAGTCTGCCAACATGGAAGAACACCTTCAGCGCAAGAATAACGCTTGTATATGTGTCTTACATATTCTAGTCGTTCGTTTTGGTCTCCAATATTATTATTCTCTTTATTGAGGAAGTATAAACTCCTAAAGGAATATAATCTTTATACATGGTAATGATATTCTTAATTTCTAGGGCATGGAAGCAATAATCGAATAAACACTTTCATTATGACCTATCATTTCTTTTTAACTGTAATTATATTACTAGGGATTAGCTACATATTTTGTGATGTGATTGAGAAAAGCAGTTGCCCCTTTGCATCATAACAACGGCTATAGAATTGATAACCACATGAACATATTTAGAAAAAAAGATTACTTTTCCGTTAATCACTTTCCAACTTTTCCATCATTTTAACGAATATAAGCATCAAGATGATGATTACAATCTTGCCGTATACTAAATTATGATGGAAGTGTTGGAATCGAAGTGATTAACCGAAAGCCAACAACTATCGTTTTTAATTAAGAAATGTAATTATTTTTGTCGGCTATCGTCAAGGTTACGTGATGATTCTAGATCGTGTTCTACAACACCAAAAAAGAACTTCTCAAGTAACTTTTAAGTTATTTTTGGTATGCAAAAATGACTTAGAATAGAATTATCAATCCAGCTTCTCATTTCCTCTCGTTTGTTTGGTGGAACTAATTGAAGTCAGAAAGCTCAATCCCATGGAATGACCTTTCTAGAAAAAAGTAGGAAAACCCATTCCTTAGCCAAACCCAAGAAATGAGTATTCTAACTTAAGTTAAAATTATAAAAAATAAAATAAAATCAAAAAAATAATTTATCATTTCCTGTTTAAATCTTTAATTGTTATCAGATAGATAAAAAAATTAAAAATTAAAAAAAGCAAAAAGTAAAAAGTTTAAAAATTAAAAATGCACATGTTTTGTTTTTCATTTTTAACTTCTTTTCACCCAAAAAATAGGTGTAGCTTTATTGGATGATTAACTTTTCTCTCAATTATGTTAGAAAAGTAAATAAATTGAAATGTGGTGATAAAAATAAAAAATGATTGAACAAATAATGCTATGTTTTATCATTGATGAAAAGGCAGAGTATTTTAATTTATGTTAATATTGTATAAAAATAATTGTCACGTATAAGTCTAAATTTATGCCAAATTAAAGAATAAGTGTATTTTAGTTAATTAAATTAATTTTATTTTGTTCTAATTTTGTTTTAAAATAATTTTACCAAATATATCAAATAAAATAGTCATTCAATTCTAGTTTTTTTTTTTTTATAGTTTTAACCAAACATAAGAAAAAGAAAAAAGTATTTCATGGCCATTCTACCTTGAATTATTTTCTGCTTTGAATAATCATCTTTTTTCAAACCATTCCATCATACCAAACGGACCATTAGTGTTTTAACTATATCAAAACACTATTTCTCAAAGTAAATTTTATCAAATATAACTAGTTAAATAGTTATTTGCTAATAGCTATCAATTATTTAAACAGTTATCAATAATCCTAACAACTAGTTATGTCGAACAGGCCAAATGTTAAGTTTGGTTAAAAAAAGGATTGGTTATTTAAGAAAAAAGGTTTTCATTTCAAAGATTTCAAAGATTTTTTAAAAATGACGGCTAGCCATTTGGATCAACCCGTAACCAAAGCAATAATGTGATATTAATAAGCCGAATAATCTCAAAAAAGGATTGGCTGTTTAAAAAGTTTTTTTTTTTTTTTTGGGTTGAAGACATACCCTTCCCATAAAACAAGAGCTAATGGTTAAAATTAACTTTTTGGTTAAGAAGAAAAGGCCGCAAATTAACATTTTAATTGAGCACACCACATAAATAAAGGTGCTGATGACATCCACAGACTAAACCAAAATCCATGATCAAAACGGCTAGCTTTTGAAAAGAAGAAAATATGTATAAGTTTTGGGGAAAGAAAACATTATATTTTTTTCGAGAAGCTCAAATTTTTAATTTTTGAAATATTAAATATTTTAACAAATTTTACTTTTTTATTTAAGATAATCTCATACTAAATATTCTTTCATATTGATATATATGAGAAAAAGTCATTCATGTATACTTTATGTACATCATGTCACTGATTTATGGCAATAAAATTTTAAAAAAGTAAGATAATTTTTTTAAAATGCAATTTTACTCTCATTAACCACTTTTTTGGAAATTTAAATTTCATGAATGGTTGATATTGCATTCTATATACGATTAAAATTGTCTTTTATATAACATAAAAGAACTGATGATACAAGACCAATAAGTTGATAGTTGTGATAGTAGTGGTCTCATCCCCTAAAGAAAAAAATATAAGTTCGAATTCGAGAAATACACTAATTAAGGGGGTTTTTTTTTTTTTTTTTTACCATTCCTACCTTAATAAAGATTACTTTAACATGTAATGTGCCTTGAGAATATTTTAATTCAAAACAATTAATGATACGAGACAGTCTTAGTCCAAATTTATTGGTGTCACCCCTACCCACCCTGCATGTACCATATGATTTAGCTGTTAGAGTCTCTAGGACAGCCTCATTGATGTTGAAAACGACCTGCGAAAACCTACATATTCAGCACCAACAACGACCAAAAATATAGGGATGATAATGCAAAGAGGCTCAACTTTGTTTGATGCTTTTGACTATTTTTTGCTCAAATTTACATTTTTTTTTTCACTTTTTACCGTCCGCCTTATATGGGGTCTGAAAATTAATTACTGAAAAAGTTAAGACAAATTTGCAGCTGTTTTTCTCTATTTTTGCCCTTTTCAGGGTAAACACAGCTTTTTATACTTTTCTTGGCAAAGATGGTAAATAAGGAAAGGTAAATAGGTTAAAAAAGGAAAGTTGATTGGAACAGAAATAAATGATGACCAACATTGAATTACCATCCAACTGCAGTATAGATTTTGACACAAAAATTTTTGTTCAGGAGTTTATTTTTTTTTTTAACTGACCTATAATATAATAGGCTGAAGTTTTAAAGCTCTCATTTTTTTTCCTGAAGTAGTCCAAGTGGAGTGGCCTGAATGTCTCTTTTCTGACAGTATTTTGGGTAGCATTTGCATTGAAAAATCTGTTGTCAATCTGATTTATTAAATTTTGTTAGTTGGAAGAGGATTGATGATGATGGGTCCCTACCAAGAATATTACCTTTCTATGTGGGATTGGAAATCAAGAAAAAAGATGGAATGATGCGTGAACAATGTAATTCCACCTAGCTCATTGTTTTTGGAGGAAATTACTCAAAACGATCCAATCATTTTGTATAATTAAATCATGTTTGAGTCGGAAATTATAAACTCCATAAGCATATAGGGTTCACCCTCCACACATAATCGTTCCAATATCCCTCCATTGGTCTAATTAATTAGGAGAAAATGAGCTACTCATATTTAATTAGTATTGGTCAGAAAGAAAAACAAAACATTTGATTAAATGGCAGAGGGGAAAAAGGTAGAAAATTGGAAGACATAGCAAATGAGGCATTTTTCTAAAGCAAAGATGCTACAAACCCAATGCAACGATAGTATGATTGCTAGAGAAAAAGGGTGAAGATTTCTTTGTTCTTGTGACAAGATTATATAATATACTATTGAATTAAATATAATTAAGGTGATTAAGGATGAGGATGTGGGTTGGAATTGTGTGGTTTATTTTAATTTAGTTTCATTAAAGTTGATCATTATCTATTTAAAAAATCAATATAAAATTTCAAGGGGAAAAGTGGGTCCAGTTGGAACTGCTTGGCTGATTATTGTTGCTGACTTTTGTGTATACTTTTTGTGTCAAAATTTTACAATGAAAGTGATGTATATGATTAGGTTATCTTTTGAGACCCTTTTTTTTTTTTTTTTGTTATTTGGGTTCTAATAATTAGTGGACAAATCTATCCCTAATCAGCCTCCATTAGAAAATTCTAGATATCACTAGGTAACTAATGTGGTTTGTGTTGCTTGTTTAGAAATTATTATCTTCATTGGGTATATAAATACGACTTTTGCTATTGTGAATTTCAAGAGTAAGGAGTGTCCAATTAAATTAAACTTTTCTAAAAGATTGTTTGGCTTTGCTTATTTAGTGCTTATAAACACTTAATAGTAAAAAATATATGAGAGTGTGCTTTTTTTTTGTGGTTATAAACACCTAAATGAACAAAACCAAACACCCTCTAAGTTAGTTAAATTAATATTAAATTTGATTATGCAGTTTGATTAGTTTTCTACCACTTTTTCAACATAATATATTTTCAACTTCATATATATCAGAAGTTTCAACAAGAAACTTCCTATTAATTAAGAGAAAAAAGAAAGAGAAGTGCAAAACTATTATATTTTTATGTATGTCCTCTTAAAATAACAGCAAGTGGGTGTGCCCACATAACAACAGTTAAAGCAGGTAGGAGGAAAAAATAAAAAACAAAAATAAAAAATAAAAATAAAAGATGATAGAATAACAGCAATGTGGGGTTTGGGTTGGGATGAGCTGTCTTTAGGGCATTTTAGAGATGCCTTTATGTGATGCTTTACCTGCGCTGTACATATCTGCCACTCTGTATTCTTGTAGGCATTCATTTTTTACTTCCCACAAAAACACCAACCCGCCAGTTCAACACCAGCAAAAAAAAATTAGCCAAGTAAAAACCATGTTAGGTTATTATTTGTTAGAGATTTTTTCTTGAAAAGTCTTTCAAATTCATATCTAAATGTTAAAGTTTCGGTTACAGAATCTAAGTTGATATAATCAAAAAGGCCGATACCAAAAAAATAAATTTCAAATTCTAACTAAAACGATCTACCACTAGACTAGCTCGCGTAGGTTGAAAAACGTGGTGTTTATTTGAGTGAACAAGAGCATTTGAAGATGGTGAGCGACAAACTAGAAGAGCAATCAACATCTGGCTTTAGAGTTCTAGAAAAAGAGGTAAAAAATATTTGGCAGCAGATATATATACACGTGATATGTGTTTGCTGTTGGAAATGTTACACTTCTGCAGTAAAAAATTTTATATATAAATAATATATAGACTGCAAAAACTGTTGCTTTTACGTGCACAGTAGTGCAGTAAAGAAAGAAAGAGAGAAAGAGACACTGCTTTGCATGTTTTCTTGTTCTTTTTGACCCTTTTCAGAATAAGGAGAGGAAGGTTTTAACTTTTTACATAATAAATTTGCATGCCTGATGAATCTGATAACTTCAACTAATGGTGTTTTCATCTTCTCTTTTTTGGACAACTAGTATATGTTGTTATGTGAAGCGACCATTAGAAAAGGATTAAAAAAGACTTGGATTTTTTTTTTTTTGAAACATTATTAAATTTCGTTTGTAATATAACGTGTTACGCAAGGATTACAGAGATTAATCTTTGATAGAGTTTGAAGCAGATTTTGAATATCTAACTGTGATTTTGATGTGGGAATGGATAACACCACAGGAAAAGTACAGTAAAACACTAAGGCAATTCTTTCTTACATTCCATTGAGTGGGGTTCTGCTACTTTCTTCCCTGGACCCCCAAAACCCCTTACCCAGAAGACACCCCCCCCCCCGGGCGGCCCCCCCAAAAAAAAAAAAACCAAAACTTCTTCTTCTCTGTCTCTCGGCTTGTGTGGGAAAGACAAGAGTCAATTAGAAATCAAAGAACCCCACAAAAACAAACTCAGTAGTCCAACTAAAAGTTCCAGTCTTGTAAGAATTTTAAAGGGTTTTTCCTGCTGTCTCTCTCACACACTCTGTGTGTGTTTCTCTCTCTATGGTGATGGGGTTGATGAAGCATCATCAGACAAAGAAAAAGGAACCAAAGAAAGATCAGCTGGCTTGAACCCACCAAAGGCAAAAATTTTTCTTTCATTGCCCCACAAAATGGAAATTACAGATTTACAACAACATCAACAACAGCAGCAACAGCAAAGCAATAGCAGTAAACAAAACACTTCTTCACAACCTCATCATCACCTTACTGCTGCAGCATCTCTCCACCACCACCACCAACAACCACCACCACCTCCACCGCCACATGGCGGCCGATCTTCCCCATTCATCACCTCCATCTCCATCCAAGCTGCTGCAGCAAGCCACCTCCCGCCTGGTGCTGCTGCTGCTGCTGCTGGCAACACCTCCGCTAGCGTTGGTGGTGCAGCAGCAATTTCACCCTCCACTAGTGCTTCCGCCACCGCACCACCGCCAGCTCAGCTCCTCGACGCCTCCCTTGCCATTGCCACCAGATCTGAAACCCTAATTGACCCCTCCAAGAAACCCCAACAGCAACAGCAACAGCTACAACAACCACCCCAACAGCCACCGAAGAAATCGACCAAGGACCGGCACACGAAAGTCGACGGCCGGGGACGGCGTATACGAATGCCGGCGGCTTGTGCAGCTAGGGTTTTCCAGCTCACTCGAGAATTAGGTCACAAGTCTGATGGTGAGACAATTGAGTGGCTTTTACAGCAGGCTGAGCCAGCCATCATCGCAGCCACCGGAACCGGCACCATTCCAGCCAACTTTTCTACCCTTAACATATCCCTTCGCAGCAGCGGCTCCACCGTATCGGCCCCGCCATCAAAATCAGCTCCTCATTCTTTTCACAGTGCACTAGCCGTAGCTCACCGTCCCTATGAGGATCAAGCTAGTGGCTTTTCTCACATGTTAGGCTTCCATCAACAGCAACAACATCAAGCTTCTCATCTGATCACGCCGAACCAACTCGGCGATGCGGTCCCGGATGGCGGCGGTGGTGACCGCAGCGGTGCGGCAGAAGCAGCAGAGAATTATTTAAGGAAGAGATATAGAGAGGATTTGTTCAAAGATGAAGGTAGTAATCATCATCATCATCAAGGAGAGAGTTCATCAGCAGGGCCAAGTTCGCCTTCGAATAAGCAATTCAAAAGCAGCGGTGGTGGTGGCGGCGGCAATAATAGCAGTATGCAGCTGCCGAAAGTTCAAGATTCTTCTACTAATGCCGGACTACCTACAAGCATGTTACGTCACCATTCTAGCATGATGATGCCAGCCACCGCCATGTGGGCGGTGGCCCCGGGCAGTGGGCCCACGGGCAGCACGTTCTGGATGCTGCCCGTGAGCGCCGGTGGGAGTGGGAATAGTAGCGGCGGCAGCAGCCAGGCATTGGCTGCTGCAGCTGGTGTTGCGGGGACATCCGGTGAAGGCGCCACTATGTGGCCTTTTCCTACAGCAGCAGCAGGAGGAGGCAATACGCTTCAAGCGCCTTTGCACTTTATGCAGAGGTTTAATCTTCCGGGAAGTTTGGAGTTTCAAGCTGGAAGATCAGCGAGTCCGTTGCAGCTGGGGTCGATGTTAATGCAGCAGCAGCAGCAGCAGCAGCAACCATCTCAGCATCTCGGCTTGGCAATGGCTGAAACCAATTTAGGCATGTTGGCTGCTCTAAATGCTTATTCAAGAAGTGGTTTGAATATCAACTCTTTAGAGCATCAACAACAACAACAACAGCAAAAACAACACCACCACCACCAACAACAAAATCAGCCTCAAGCTACTGATAGTGGAGAAGATGCCCAAAACAGCTCCCACTGATGATAGCATGCAATAGCTTGCTAATTACAATTTCTAGTTGGTTAGTATATACAATCTTTCCTTCTTAACAATTTAATCTTCTGCCTTATTTTGGAAAAATAAATAAATAAATAAATCAATTCTTGAATCATTAATGTTGATGGCTTTGCTTTTTCCCTTTTTTTTTTTGTTTTGTTTTTTTTGCAGATTTAGATGTTGAATTGTGTTTCATGGTGAGTTTTTAACTGCTTGGAAAAGATTAGTGGACAAGAAGATAGATATCCAGTTTTCATTAATTTTAGTTTTGTTTGTCATGCATTATGAATATTTTCAATTTTTCTCCTTCTATTTTTTTTCTATTTTTATTTTTCTGGGTTCTTTTTAGAGGATTTGAAATGTATAATTTATTAGTTCGATCTAGAGAAACATTAGTGTGTGAAAAGTGAGAGTGATTTGTATAGGAGGACCATTGGCTTGTTTTAATAGTAGTGATGCAATTTCATTTTCTTTGTATTTGTATGACAATGGAAGATGAGAAGATTGAAGATTTTGTAACGACAAGATTTTTACAGCTTTAAAACCAAAAGGGTGGTGCTTATAAGTTATAATTGATCACTAGCACAAATGTTCTTGTTTGTGTGTGTGTGTGATCCAAAGAATTTTGTACTTGTGAAACTGTTGGGTTGGAATCAGTTTTTTATCCTTTCATTCATTCACTTTTGCCTAGCAAATTACGCAGATTGATGCATTGTGAGAGTGACTTCTTCTTTGTTCTTTTGCTTCTCCAGTCAATTCTCGTTTTATATTGCTTTTTGATCATTTTCCAACGTTTATATTATCTGCAATGTGATTTGTGCTCCCTAGATCCTTGGCAATTTGCATTGGCTAACATTTCACACCTTATTTTTAGTCGTTTATTTCACTCAAAATATTTAAAATTTTATTTTTCTTCTCATCTTTTCAGTTTAAAAACTGAAATAGACGGTTGACATGATGCATTATAATGTTGAAATAAAATATTAGTTAAGAAATGATCGTGATTCGTAGTTGTAGGGATTTGATATACTATCATATGTGCATTATTGAGTTACCAAATTAAACGACAATTCCAATGCACGAAACTTTTACTATGCATAAGGATAAAAATGTGTTGCGGGGAGTTGAAGTAAGTTTTCTTTGTTTTCTTTTGCTTTTCATCTCACTAGACAAGAATCCAAGGCAAGCAAGTATCCGAGGCAGACTTGAATTTCGTACCTTTTTCTCTCTTGGTATAATTAATTCTTTCAAATGCTTTTGACTTAATTTGTTGCAATTAACAAGCTTTATGTTCTTTTTCTCTGTGATACTTTTGAAGAGATTAGGTTAAAATAATAATACCCATGTGAAAGGACACGAGATTAACTTTTCCTTGTAATTTCATGTATAGAATCGAGGTTAATCTTGTTTAGAGGTCAACCGTCTTTATTATTTAACAAAAAGAATTGGACAAAATTGAATTTTCAAAAAAAAAAAAAAAAAAAGACTAGCTTATGGGAAATTACAAAAGCATTTTGCTTAGGGATATGAAAACAATAAGTGAGAATAAAACACACATTCACACGTCTCTCTTTGTGTGTGCATATAATCTTGCATTCCTTTGATTAATAATCAAAACCCCTCGCCACAACCCATTTTACATTTTATTTCTTAGGCTTTATAGTTCACCTCACAAAATGTCTTGCTCGCACAATTTGAATTCCTTTGTAACATTATAATATTGTATTGTATTAAAAACCAGTAATTTTCACGATCTACAATCGAAATCTGTTTATTAGGACTACATTATCGGTTTTACTGTCATTGACACTCCTCCTAATATTAAGTATCCGAGCCCAGCTCACACGACCCTATTGACCTAACAAATTTCTTCGTATGTAAAATTTTTTGATAAAATATTTTACATCTATCTGTACCAGATTACACTGAGTTGTACTTTCATGTGGATGGACGATCCAGATTCTTTTGAATGGTCACGGATAAAATAGTGACGTTGGGGCATATTTATAAATCATAATCGTCCTGGAAGTATAATAGTTGGTGCACAAGGGAATAAAGGTTTTCTCTCAGCCCACGCCCTTCTCGTGCACCCATCCACTTATGGACCGCATCCCTCTCGAATTATTACAAAAACACAAATTCTTCCACACAGTCTCTGAAGATTAAAACGAGAAAAAACCAAATTTTGGTACACGAAACTTTTATTATGCACAAAATTTGACCAAGAGAGTCGGATCTACAGATGCAATCTTATCTCGTACTTTACAAGAGACTTTTTTTTACGGCATGATCCTGTGAGCTGCGAATCGTAACTTCACCACAACACTAACATCATATGATAAGAAAATTGAGATAGAAGATTAAAATTTTTGTCTATCCCTTCTTAAATAATGGTATCCAACTAACAACCAAGCCAATTGATGCAAAAACTAAAACAGTTTCAATGATGACCAAATTGTCATTTCAGCCGGTTGAATGCCTTTGTGTAGAACAGTAGAAGTAAAGCTTATACACAAATGTAGCCAGACTCTGTATCTTGTAACTGGCGGGTCTTACAAGCTGCCGAGAAAACACGTAGAGCTCACTAAAAAAGACACGTGTGACAAAATGCACAAGTTCAGGTAGAATACATTTCAGTCCAAGTAGATAAAATGCAGCTCCAAGACTAAGCCAAAGAATACATTCCAGATAGAATATACACAAGTTTCACTTGGCACGACACTTGTTCACAATTCTTTCTTAACCATATGATCTCTCTAATTTGAACATTAGACAGTTTCTGAGCACAAACTGCACCCATCTGAAGGGCAAAGTTTTCGACATAAATAGCAGATACAAAGTGGAGTTAGAACTGCTGTTTTCTTTGAGACAGCATTTCAAAGTTTTACCGTCTGGAAAAACTCTGTCAACATTGCCAACATGCATCAGGTCATATCTGTTGGGTCATGAACATGATATGTACAGTTCTAAAACGAACCTGATGTTGGGTTCCCAAACCCAAGAACCTTCCTCGCTGGATTTAATACTGACATGGCACTGTAGTTTTTACACGTCTGTCAAGTTCTCAGTCCATCTTGTTACCTTGCACTTGAAGGCGACGTTCCACAGGGAAAAAAGACAAGATTTTCAACCTACAAAGAAAGATTAGATGACGAAAAATGGATTTATCAGTACAATGTACATCCCAATTATTTAAGAGCTCAAAATGCAGTTCCTTGTTCAAATAAGGGCAAGTTTGAAGTCCCAGGAAAGGAACTCAAGGTTAGGAAAGAAACTAACTTAAACATAAACTACCATATCTTAACCCTGAAAACTTGCCTACAATAGTCGAGAAAGGTTGAAAACTTCAAATACATACCACTCACCAAATCAGGCATAGCACAATGTCAAAGAAAGAAGATATTTCAAACTCAAATTGAGCATGCACAATAAGTCATGGGCTAAGAAAAGGAACTCTGTGTTCGGAGCATTACTTTTGACCCAAAAACATAATCCTTGAAAGAGTTAAGCGGTTTACCAAAGCCTTGAGCTCTCTCAGAACCCCTCACGTCCCAAGGTAAGTAGAGGATGAAGCCTAACTTTGCCTTCTTCGGTTATGTGCTATAGATGTGCCTCACTGACACTTGTATCTGACAATATACCAGAATTTGTAGTTTACAGGACACCACCTTTAACATACTTAATTCAGTTGGAGGAAAAACCACGAAAATCAACATTTCACTGACGTCTCATTATTAAGACTATGTTTCAAGTCATATGTCAAACATTTTTCATACTTCAGACTAACTTGTGTAAAATGAGCAATTATGATAGTCATCCACCAAAGAAGGATTTTAGGCCACAGATCTCACGTACAAATGGCCCCATAAAAATATCAAATTCCAGAAGAACCGAAGAGATAAGCTTGAAGGAGGATGACTTACGATAAATAGTCAGCTGCACAAAATATAGGAAGCCTTCCCAGTCCTGCATCTTTCCAAGTTCTTCTTGGAGAAGAAATGATTTTGTCAGCTTCTGAGCCAGTTGCCGTCAGAACAAACTAGAAACACCAATAGTTATTATTATTGGTGGAGAAGGTAAACAATCAGGCACCATTTATTAACGTATGTTATTCAATGGAAACAATCAGCTATCAACTTAAGCATGGGAAACCGTGATTTCTTATTATTGTGGCGCTTCTAATATTAACCATAACAAAACAATAAAGTAGCCATAAACCCTGACAGAGATAGACAGACACACATGCATCCATACAAGCAGAGACTACCAGCCTGTTTGGCTGTGCTTAATTGGGTGCTTGTAAGCATTTTTTATCAAAGCTACTCCACCCAGCATTTTATAAAAAGTGCTTATAAGCACCCAAATTAAGCGCAGCCAAACACGCTCTAATATTTGCAAACTCCACATCAAGCTGCACGTAGACAGTTGGATATGCATGTCAGGGAACCAACAAATTTACTGATTAAACTACATTTCCACTTTTAGTGCCCATCCTCTACCTTCTATGCATCTGCAAACATATACAGCAAGAAAGGAACAGAATATTACTCTTTAAGATCCAGAAATTTACTACTCCTTTGATTTCTTGAATCTCTGGAAATTACTATCTTATTTCTAAGAACAGATAAACAGATGTCTAGAGAACTCTTGGATAAAAGAAGCCACAAGTTATTTGCTGCTAAGAAAAGGGGATGCAGGAGAAGCTGCAACAGTTACATAGTGGTGGGGAAGAAAACCAAACCATGATCAAACTCACATCACAGGTTCTCCTTGCGTCAAAACTTTTTAACACCCAAATCACCACCTAATTGCATCTAAACACTAGCAAAACAAGATTCAATTAGATTTGCCGGGGAATTGCACATGGGATGAGTGAAAGCCAAGAAGAGGTTCAAGAAGAAACACTTGACATTGAGAGAGTTTACACATGATTCCATCAACAGACTTGTGTACAATGTCTCTAAAGGACAAGCAATAGATATACAGCACCTGGAGATAGTTGCATATGCATACACATAAAGAAAGAGAAACATTAGTTAGTATTTACCAGGGGAAACAGTATAGCCATAACCCCGTAGCTAACTAGAGGAGAGAAGAAGAATATTGCCAGCACACAGGGGTTTCCTGCACAAAATATGTATGAAAATAAGTAATATGATTAAGAAATGCACAAAAAGTAGCAGTTGCTAGTTAAAGACCACACAACTGATGCAAAGCCTAGATGCAGAACTGACCAAAGAAATAGGAGAAGGTTCAAAGGAACCCATAAATTTCAAAAGGAAGATGTTAAAATAATTATCTGGCAGGTAAAATTCCAAAAAAAACTAAAAATGTTTTGGATTCTGCAACACCAGACCACAAGCATGCTCAGTTAGAGATCTTAGAAGTTGTAGAGCAGAATGTGAAATAAAGCCACTTTAAATATTAAGTAATCAAGCAGCTCTTTTGATAAAGAAATAACTAAAGCATACCAAAACCAGCAAAAAATGCCCAGTTGGATTCGAAAAAGTCCAGCCTTTTGTCCAAACTCAATCCAGAAAGATTCCATTTGTACCTGAGATTATAAAAATCTTAAATGAGCATTTTAGCAGACAACCTGCAGTTAAAGAAACAGAGCATGAAGACAAACTACTTACTCAAAGCAATAGTATGCATACATCCACGAGAGAAGTAGAAAATTTAGCTGTTTACCAACATAGGGGATAAAGCCTGTAACATAAACCTATATAGAGTTTGTTAGAAAAGTTACCATTAGCTTATTAAAATGGAGAACAGGTTCAGTTTATAATCAAGCAAACATATCTCAAAATCTATGTTACCTCCAGGAAGAAGAAACTCAATAGAAAGATTGAATAAACCTGTTCAGCAATTCCAATCATAACTCTGTCCCCAGAACAAACAATATTTGTTAAAATGATAAATTTGCAAGATAATATCACATTGCAAACCCCTAGTTCTGACGGAATAAATCATTTAGCATTGGACTATTAATGACACAAACAACTGTCATACCCCTCAAGGCTAGCTGGTTTATCATTATAAGTTGAATTTTGCAAAGCTGGCGACTCCCTTTCAGCAGATGGTTCAGTACCACATGACCCCTTTTCTTCAATTGCAAAGAAACCATGTTTTGCAATGTCGCTGTACCTGGATGGATTCTCAAAGGATATCAGATGAAGAAAGTGTAATTTCTGTGGAAGGAGAATATTACAAGTCAACCATCTCGATATACTGCCTTAGAATATATGCTTAATTTCAAACACATCAACTATACAATTTCACACCAGATATCATTACAAGAACCCTTATCTGTTTACATCGCCAGTCATTTCAAAGCCAGCACCCCATCATGGAGCAAAAAGTAACTACTGAACGTGCAACATTATTATATCATACTCGAATATAGCATGTTCAATATAATAACAAAAACAAAATTACATGAGCATAAAAAGAACTGAATCAGTATACTAACACAAAGTTACCAGAGATCAGCTCCCTTTTTGCTCACGCACTTGTTTCACATATACATAAAGAATAGATTGTTTTTCTCATCGTTATGTAAGAGAAAAAAAAATCAATTAGCTCATAGTCCTGAAAGGATGAGCAAAAGGCCAAGTCATTCCAAACAGCCCTGACAAAAGATCAGACATAGATCACCACAGAATCATCTCCTTTTTCTGGGCATTAGGCTTCTCAACCTTTTCTCTCCCTATAGAAGTTTCACACATCAGAATTACAATCGTCAAGTGTGTCAGACAAAACCAACCAGAAGGACTGTCATTCCATCTATAGAACATAAGGAATTTGCACACTTGAATATCTCAGACAGACAAAGTACCATACCAAATAAACAAAATATATATGCAATGGTTGATAAGAAAGAAAGAGCAATACCAGATGTTGCTAAGAATAAAACTGAATATGTACAAGGGGTAGAACCAAAATACCTGCAAAGAACAATTATTTCACCAAATTACTACCAATAGACGTCTGAGAAACTTTTATGTAAGTATATGGGACTGATCATAATGGTGAATATGATGAACTCACATAAATGAGTTGTACAAGTCCAAGACGTAAGAAGGAGTAGAATCTCAAGATACCCCCAACTGGGCAGGGTTCTTCTGAACTATTATTTGGACATCGACCAGGCAACACCCATTGCAGTGCAGGGATGATGACCAATCTTAGAAGATATATACTGCAAAAGGAAGATGGTTTTTATTCTATGGTATAAAAATATGAATTTTACAAGTTGAAAAATGCACTAACATAAAGGTGAAATTAAGAGAGCCATATCAAGCATTCTGCTTTTCCATAGATCGAGTCACCAAGCTCAGAAATTTAAACACAGCCAAAACTCAAAACACATAAACAGTGCTTTCTAGTAAAACTCTTCAAAGAGTGCTGTCATAACCAAATCCCCAGAGGGGATGAAAAATGATGCAAAGCAAGCCAACCCGGAATCTATATAATACCATCAGAAATATCAAAATAGTAGAATGCATCAATCCCGGAAAACATTCGCTTAAGACCACTAGCGGACTTGGATTTCAGAAGTTTGGGCAAGCAAAAAGTTATAAACAAAAAGTACTAGTATATAGACATAAGCTGCATTATCTGGTATACAATTATAACCCATAAGATTATAGCTTATGCAGTCTACAGAATCACACAAAAGATTATAGCTTTACTGAAAAACAGACACGGGTTTATGCAGAATTCATCTGAAAATCAACAATACACCCTCCATCTTATCTCATCTTCCCACAAAATAGCACAAGGCTAAACAACAACACATCCACATACACAAGTAAATGCATATATGTGTTGTGTTGTAACTAAGCGTGTCGAAAACAACAAATAAATAAGTAATTTTCCCTCTAATAACAAAAAATTCTTGATGGGGTGATGAATTCACATGAATACATTATATATACAGAGAGAAGCGGACCTGCCCAAGAAAATGAAACCATTCAAGAGAAAACATTGGCCGGTACGAATCGCTAGTTGTCTTGATCTACAGCACAAAAAGTAGGGAAAAAGAAAGTAAATAATTATCCAAACATTTGAAAATTTTGAAGACGAATCAAAATTAAGGGAGGAAAAAAAATGATGGGTTGTTAATATGGTCGATGAAGCACCTGAGGCAGTAGATGATGACGCGGTGCAAACAGCAAGCCTCTTTGAAGCCATGAAGCCA
Organism: Cordia subcordata; assembly: GCA_028554755.1. Lineage (NCBI taxonomy): Eukaryota > Viridiplantae > Streptophyta > Magnoliopsida > Boraginales > Cordiaceae > Cordia > Cordia subcordata. Next base: position 3,461,966 of record JAPTOF010000013.1, on the reverse strand, counting down.
TTGCAGCGATGCTTGCTTCAGCTTGGTTTTCACAGTCCCCATCACAGGCCCGATTGTTTCCATGAAAGACAATGACAATGGAAGCTAAATCAATACCCCAGCTGAACACTTTTGTTTTTTGTTTTTTGTTTTTTTTTTAATATATTATCAGCCTGTTTGGCTTAGCTTTTTTGGGGCTTAGAAGCTGTAAACAATTAAAAACATATGAAGGTTAAATATGCTTATAAGCAATTAATTAATTATGACTAGTCTTTTATGCTTATAATTGTGTGTACGAGAGAAAGAAAGTGTGCACACCATGTAGGTTAGTTTTGTTGTAAAATTTTGTGTTGATCTTGTTATAATTTCAAAAAATTTAGAAATTGTTTTTTGTTTTATAGTTACTTACAAGTAAGAATTACCAAGTGTGCTAATAAATTTGACTAATTTATAAGGAAAGCCAAACACTCAATCTGATTTCTTATTTATTAAATCAGTCAAACACTTTATCCAACAAAAATTAATGGCTTACAAAGTGAGACTTGCCCTTTCAATTTGATTACAAAATCAAGCAGAGATTAATTTGGTAAGCATTCTAAAAGGCGAGTTTTAATTTTGTCTCATCTGTGCTTCTCTAGAAAAATTAAAAAAAGAAAAATATGTTACTGTCCTAATCTATACAGAATCTAATTTTAGTCTGTATACAATCATTTTCCAATCATTAATTAAAGGTTTAAAAGGATAATTGGCAAGAACAAGAATATTGCAAAAAGGATATTCTTAATCAGGAAAATTTAAGCTGAATGTAGGAAAATTTAAGCTGAATGTATCTTCATTATACAGCAGTCTTATACGACTTGGTTAAGCCACTGTATTTGCTTCATCACGCGAGACATGATCCAAGCTTAGCCATTTCGAGCTCCATGCTATGGAGAGCGCAAATTTTGTTTGTGACGAAAAATACACCTTAAAAGACATAATACATATATCAACAAATTCACCTTAAAAGACAATACAATATCATATCATAACACATACTTTAAAAGGGTGTTTGGCTTTGCTTATTAGTGTTTATAAACACCTAAATAGTAAAAAATACATAAGAAGGTGTTTTTTCCTAAGTGCTTATAAGCACCTAAATTAAGCAAAGCCAAACACCCTGTAAGTCAATTAAGAACTAAACAATATTTGTGATAAAATCTTGTTAGAGGCATACGATAACACAGGATCCTCCAGGATCTTAACGTTATCTGTAGATGCCATTTAAAGTTTCAAGAGGGTTGGTGATAGTCTTCATTATGAACAATGCAAGAGGAATATAGGAGAAGCAGCTCAAAGAGAAAGGCATATATCTCTTCTCCCTCAAACAGTAAAATGGGGATTCTCTTTTCTTTCCCACTCTATATAGACAGAGAACATGATGGTACTTGTGCTTGCTAAGTTACATTTCGATTTTAGTGTGGTCTCTTCTCGGAAGCAGCTCGACTAAAATGACCATGAGCAATTGAAGGGAAAAGAAGAAAAAGAAAAGGAAAAAGAGTACACTAAGATCTCAACATGGACTCTTGCCGCCGCAAGGGGATGCCTTCTTGAACAAAGCCGTTTTCGTCATCAGCATGCTTGGGCAGTCTTACAGGCAAAGATGTTGAACCTGCATTTGGATCATCAAAATATACTCAGAACTAATTACCTTTGTAAGAGAGAGACATGGGTACCAAATTCCCAAAGAAGGTCCCTTGTAAATGATCTTTTCTTCACTTTGAAACTTGAACTAGAAACTCAAAGGGAATGCAAGAACATAACACTGTGCAACAGAGTAAGTTTAACCCACCATCGACCATGTCTTTTGTTTTATGAAGAAGAAAAGTTCCAGAAAGGATCGTCACGAAGCCACACATTTCAGTCACAATCTGGGTAGGGTTCTGCCTGTCCCAATCCTGTACAAATAAGTCAACTTCATTATTATTTCATCTCAATAAACAGACTTCTACGTGTCCTCGATCCCTTCTTTCATCCTATGGTCAGACAAAAAATCAATATACTTGGAGATATTCCTATAACTTCTTGTCATAAGATTAAAAAGAATGGTAAAAATTAATTGGTATTATCACATATTCCTTAAATGGAGGTTAATTTTCATAGCTGTAAATTGCAGAAAATACCAAGCCATTTTTAACCAACAAAACATTAGCCCAATAACCTTGTAAAGTCGGAGGATTACCTTGAACATTATCACACTTGCCAAAATAGTCAAGGATGTAAACATAACATAATAAATAGGTGAAACAACAGCTGTGTTGAATGTGTCAAGGGCCTGCAATCAAGATCCAACCAAAAATGAGATGACAAATTCTAGCCTGAAGAAGCAGATAGGAAACAGTACCACACAGCCATGCACCAATGACACAAGAACAATAATTCATGTAAATATGCATTACAATTTAACATCACGTGTATCAAATTCAACCTGAAGGTAGATTAAAGTTAGAGATGATGTTAGTAGTCAGAATCAGCACATCTTAACTAATTTAAGATTTTGAAAAGCTCTGAAAGAGGGTGACTATATTTTTATTTCTGCTCAAACTTGGCATTGAGAACTAAACAATCAGCATAACCAACATGTATTGATTTCTGCTTATTGCAACTCCGAATGATTTGGTACTCATAATGTTATTTCCAACCACTAAAACAGCCACCTATCCAGGCAGAAACTATAATGACAACAATCATAGTAGTAACAGTTACGGCCACACCATCGGACATCAATTAATGATAAACTTTATCAAATGCAAGCATCACATGAACTATCTAAGTAAACTTGTGATCATGTTTAAAGCAAAAAAAATAGACACCGACTGATTGCAGATGTAGTTTAGCAGCTAAAAGTTTGGATGATTAGATGCATCCAACATACTGACTCACACACGCAGTGCCTATAGTGAGAGACAGACAGTTAACTCCAACGAACAAATTTCACATGTTACTTCGGTATTTGCAAAGTAGGATAGCGTGCATAGTGGACACTACACACTCTTCATCACCCTTCAAAGAATTCTTTTACATGTAAAATAGCTATAATTTATTTTTCTTATGCATGAAGAGGAAAATAGATGTTTAAGAATAAAGAAAGAAGACATAACAGGACAAGCAAAACACCCTCTCAAATAATTCATTTGGATCATTGTATTAATTCGAAAAATAGAGGCAACTCTACAGATGTAACGGCATAAAGAAAGAAGATATATAAGGATAAGTAAACACTCATATAGGCATTACCTTATTCAAATAATTCATTTGGGTAAGGACGCATACAGCGACAACCAAAGTAAAGGCCCATGTCTGCGGATATATTAGTTGGTTCATTCCTGAGAGTGTTAACTTCAAAGCAATTCCAAGTGCTTTCACGCTCATGACCTGTCAGAACATAGCTATTAGCTGAAATATTGATTAGGTAGTTCAAAGGAACATAAGAGAAGGAAAAGAAGGACAAAGGAAATTGTAAGAGAGGATGTAATTTTAACATACCGACAACGAACCCACTAGTGAACACACTCCAATGTAAAACAGTATGTGTGTCTGACCATATTGTGGGATATAGTGAAAGATAAGTATCAGGACAGCAGTTATCACTAGAGCCGCGTACAACATAAAAGCTGCAAGAGAATTTGTTTTGCCAATTAGGAAACCAGATGGGTGTCATCAACCAACCAAGTAAATAAGAGTGGTATGAAACAGACAAATAGAGTCAATACACATTGCTTTAGTAAAATAAATGCTCAATAACTTAAGTGAAAGAAGATACCAGGTTCAGTAGCAAGATCCCACACTTCTGCCACAGATTCAATTTCACGTTCTTGAGGAGCATGTAGGACGATCGTGGTGGAACCAACAACACATAAAGCACAACCAAGAATTCCAAATATATGTAGCTTCTCTCGTAATATAATATGTGCAAGTACAGCACTGCAACATAATTTGAGGATTAGTGATAAAACCCCAACAATATAACTGGATAAGTTGTCTAGTTAAAGCATGCCTGATGATAATACTCAATGCCCCAAGAGGAGTCACTAGAATTGCTGGTGCAAATGCATAAGCCGCGAAGTTAGCTATTTCTCCAACAATCACTGTTGCAACAGAAACCAGTCATTAGAAATCAGATGTCAGTAGAATCAGAGCACAAGTAACTTCCAATAGGACAATAAAGTAATTGATACTTGAACCAAAATACTGAAATTATAAACCAAAGCAAAAACAACATAGAATTTATAAATGTTAAACTACTAAGAGGCCACATCATAAATAATATGCACGCTGAAGAAAGTGAAAAGCGGACGACAACTTACTTGTTATCATGCCTACCCACCAGAGTGGTTCATATAGGTAAGAATATCCTCCAACTCCTGGAAAAAGCAAGTCAACAATTTTTTATGGTTAGTATTGAAAACAATCAGAATTGCATTATTTTTATCAAATTAAAAAAATTAATCTGAATGGTAAACACAATTGCATGCTTCTTGTTGAAATACTCAATGGTATGATGGTAGTAATGTCCTCTGTGATTTAGCAGTTATAGACGGTAGATATAGCAGTTAATAGATGGTGGATACAGCTGACACTATCCCCGCATTTGAATTAAAAAGCACCAAATGATACCCCTTGCAACTACTTCTGGAGGATCAATAGGTGGATTTATGAGGATTATGGATAAACCGCACTTGACAATTTTTTATTATGGTGCCAGAAAAATTCAATGCCTGAGAACTGTTGCAGAAAGTTCATCCATCTCTCATGTTGACATATCTATAAAACCTTCTTAAGCACAAAACAGCCACTTGACATCCTGGCAGGCCTTATACTATCCAGTTATAAACTCCACGACTAATGGTTCAAATGGCTTTGTGAAACAGGAACAAGTTGCGCAAGATTGAAGTGTTACAGAAAGATCTGCCCTCTCTCATGCTGACATATCCATAAAACTAATGATATCCAGGACCTAAGTATCCAGTTATCAACCCCAGGACTTAGAAACAGGAACAAATACTTGAACAGGCTGTTGAAAGTGGAATTCAATTTTTCAGACAGAAAAACAAGTGTGGGGAAACAATTATCACCTCAAAATCTTTTCATCCAAGCAGTCAAACAAGCACAAGGAGAAGGAGATCAAAAGACAACTTTGAAAGTGCTCACATTAGCTTAAGAACAAGGGGTCAAATTCTATTCTAGAAATTGTTGAACTAGAATATGCCGCCCTTAAATTAACTCAATTTCACTATATCAATTATGTCTTTGACCATAAGAGATTAAATTGCAATCTTCTAGACCACAGTTTCTATATAAAACTTAAAGAACAAGACATTTCTCACAGGCCTCATGTGTTCGCACATAAATGAGATTCTTACATAGTTCCGTTCCATTCTGAAACATAAGCTATAAATCAAATTGCTGTGTTCATATGCCCCCAAACATAAACAAAAAGAGATAAACAGAAAGTACATTGTCGAACAAAAATGAAAAGCCTACAATTTATGATACAAATTGATGGCTGCGTAACATAAATCCAGAAGTGAAAGGGGCAGTAGGGTACAGATCCAGTAGCACAAAGCACCACCATCGCAACAACACCATTCTGAGCAGTGAAGATATACTCGTTTTTTTCCCTGCTCTTTTAACTGTAACCATGAATTGCACCGAGCTAGCGATCAGTAGGTTAAAAATCTTCATAAAAGGAAATCCTAACTAATCGATCTTCTTGAACTGATCCTTTTAACGATTCGCCAAATTAAGTAAATTAAAATCCCAACACCAAATCCACAATCAAAGATCCAAACAGATACGATTAATTGATACATTGCAAAACTAAACCCAAATGAATTATCCAATTACTTCATTTCAATTAAACCAAGCCAAACCTTTATCAATTAAATGAGGTCGGCGATATCTAAGTGCTATAAATTAAGTAAAAATTAAGTAAAACACATAAAGTAAAGAAAGTGATTATATAGCTTACCTGCCCTGACGCCAGAAGCACCAGCTTTCTTTAAACCCTTTTTCTTAACAATGAAGCTGGCGCCAATGAAGAAGCTAGACGACAACGCCAGAACCAACCCCTTTATGTTGTCCGACGACATACCCTTATACGACAACCCCGCCGTCGCCGCGGCATCTTGCGCTGCCGCTGCGACCACCTCCGTCGCCGCAGCCATCACTCCCAAAAAAAAACCCAAACCCGGAAAATTTTATCAAAATCCCAAACAGACCCTTCACAATTCCATTTCAACACAACCAATATATCAATTTGAATTGTTCTTTTTCCTCAGTTTTAGTATTTTAATTTTAATTTCCACCAGTTGGGTATTGGGGTTTTTGCTTAGATCTTAAAATGTAAACAAGTAAAGCAAGAAATTCTCGTTTTGTATTGATTTAATTGAAGAGAAAAGAGAGAGAGAGAATGGATTATTAATTGGGTGGTTTTAGATGAGGGTTTTTGGAGATCTGTCGGCGCAACAAGCAAGCAAAGCACAGCTGGAGTTGGGGACGGCTGTTTTTCTCTTTGCTTAGATCGCTCACAGAGAGAAGAATTTGTGTGTGTGTCAGTGTGTGAGATGGGGTTTACTTTACTTTCTTTCTTTGTTCTCTTTCTCTTTGAAAATTAATTATACAAATTGTAAAGCTCTATTCATAACAAATTAATTTTCACCAAAAAAATCATAAATTATTTCGTATGACAAAAACTTTTTTGAAATTAGAAATAGAGAATAAAGATTTTTTTGTTTTTTTATATCGAAGAAAACTAGTCAGTAAAATTCTGACTATTAAATATTTGGCGAAACTTGATCTTACTCCAGATATTGTTTTGGCTAACTCTTGTTATTCTCTGCTCTATCCTTGTACTTGGAAAGAGAGTGTGGTTATCTAAAATTCTTTCATTTTGCTTTCTTCTGGACCTTAGATTCTATAGATTATTTCATCTTTTAATTCTCTAATTGGAAAAGAAAAGACACAAACTCATAAATCTATAATTTTAGTTTATTTAGAATTTTTTTCATTGGGTTTATTACTTAGTTTTGAATATTATATGTAATTTTAGAAGGAAAAAAATGGTTAATAGCGTGACCGATACGATAATATTATTTTGTTATTTATTATTTAGTGTTTAATAAAATTTATTTCCCCTTTACTACAAAATAGATTAGCAAAACATTTAACAAGAAGGAAAAATAATTGTTGGGAATAGTAAGTTTAAAATGAAGCCACAATTGCAACAAGCGTGAATCTCTAAAATTTAAATATTTTGACAAAACCAAAAAGACCAAAAGAGAAAGAAATAGCATGCTAGATAAAGTATAGGATGTCATTATTAGAGTATAAAGTCAATGTAAATCTCTCCAAAATAGAGAAATTTTAGCGTAGCTCCTCATTTTAGGGAAAAAAAAAAATGAAGACGAGTTGGCTTAATTGTACACTAGCATTTGTACCCATGTGATGCACGAGATACATTTTAGCATTTGTACCCATGCGATGCCCGTGATACATTTTAGCATTTGTACCCATGCGATACACAAGATACATTTTATATGGTTTTTATGCTCTTACAAACTCAAGAGAGTTCTCTTGCATACAAGATACAGTAGCAGTAGGTCCAAAAGGTGATGTGTCTCAACCAATTTGTTGCCTCCACTGGAACATCCCACCTATCTTGTTTTGAATAACACAACTTCCAATTTTGGCAGTTGTTTCAAGAACTGCGCAAGGTCTTTACAGAAGTTGAACGGCCGCAATGGACGGAATCTTCCCTCGCAATTTCTGAGTCACAGCTACTCGAACAGTTATCACGCCTGCAGCTGGACCAGTGATCCGAACCTTCACCATAGGATCCTCAATTCCCACTAGTTCCAGAGTTCCACCTGCTGCCTCAACGAGGTAAGCCCTGATGTCCTCGAGCACCTATGACAAGAAAGTAAAGTTTATTCGTCTAGAAGCCGAGAAAAGGAGTTAACGTACAAAGGGTAAAGAAGGCACTCTTCCAAGTTGAAAAAGGATGATTCCAAGGAAAAAGCACTTGATTGAAATTCTTGATTCATAGAAAGAGACTTGTATAATTTGGAGTAAAACAAGCACTTATGAGGGGCAATGTTGAAAAAAGCATCTGGGGAGTATATAGGGAATGCAACAGCATAGGTTTGCGGTTTGAGGTACTTCAAAGGCAGCAGGCAATTTTACCATCTCTATGTTTTCCTCATTCAGCTCAAGGCCAGTTTCTTCATCCGCTACTTGTTCGACTGCAACTACTTCCGGGATCTTTTCCATTAGACGACGTTCAATGCCCATTTTCATGGTTACTACAGAACTTGGGCAAGAGCCACATGCTCCTTGAAGCTTCAATCTGATTATATTGCCATCAATCTCATGTAATGCTACATTACCACCATCTGCAATTAGGTATGGGCGAATTTCATCTAATACACTCTCAACATTTTCTGCAGTGAGTGGCAGTTCCACAGCCGAGTCCGGAGTTTCAACAGCCTTCGCAACTGCATTATCAATGAATTTGTTTAAAGAACAAATTTGATACAATTATTCAAATTTCCAGGAAGGCCTGAACATCGAACAAGCAGTGTATTTTGCAAATGAACCCACCACACCTGACCTACGTGCTTCAAGTCTTTGACTATAGAGTCAACAAAGCATTTCAGCATTTAAACATGTACAATCCTACTCTGTTTCAATTTTCTCCTTCAGAATGAGCTTCGAGGGCAAAAATGTGGCACCCAAAAAGAGAAAAGACATATTAAGAAAAAGATGAGTGATGATTTTCCTGATGGGTTAGTATAAAACTTAGACACAAAGAAAAAGAATCACTTGAACAAACTAAAACTAGAAATTAAAGAAGCAGCTAAGATGAGTGCTTGTACTCAAAGATCATATCCAAATACATATGACAACTTAGTAACAAAAGTAAGATCTCAGTTGTCGGCCACATTTTACAAAAATTGTTTCCTGCTACATGTATTAAGATGAGTTCTTGTACTCGAAAGATCATACCCAAATACATATGACAACTTAAGTATCAATGCATGATCATCATAATTAAATAAGACGAGAACAAATGTAATAATCTTCATATTGACAACTTAAGTATCAATGCATGATCATCATAATTAAATAAGACGAAAACAAATGTAATAATCTTCATATTCCTCGGAGACCAATCAAAAAATGAAAAGTAAAAAAACATTTCACAAACCACACGCAGCCTTTTAGCTCTGCAACCATTTTAGCGTATAGCCATGGACAACAATCCGTTCTAGTAGTACACGAAGATGAAAAAGAGCCTCTTTCTAGATGTTCCTTATGGAAGTTCAAAACTGAGTTAATCTTTTCTGAAACTCTTTACCCTCTAAAATCAATCTCCTGAATTTGTTGATTATCTTCTAATCAGAAACTTTTGACAAAGATACATGGAAACTTCATGGAGACTTATTTATAGTTGGATTCTTCAGCTCAACTCACTTTCACTGTCTCATGTAAATGGTTTCTGTTTCTTTTAATTTTTTTCACCCCCACCTCAACCCAACGCCACCCTCAATGGTATTTTTTTACTAATTTTTCCTTGTTGCCCCCCCCCAAGATTTGAATCCAAGTCATCACTCCCGAGGCCCACCGTAGTTCGGTGCCAGCAAAGCTGGACCTACGCGCCCTTACCCACATTACCCATGTCACTGGAGATAAGTTGGAGCAATATAAGTATATAGCAAGACAAATACCCAAAAGAAAAAAAAGAAAAGACCTCGTCGTCGTGAAATACAAACTGACCGGCGCCGCACAGGATCACACCATCTACAGCCCAAGAAGCTATGCACCTGCCATCATTGAAACCATCATAAGCAACAATGAAGCAAAAAACATTCTTTAAATAAATAAATAAATATATATAAATATATATATATATATATATATACCTTGAGAGGAGGAAAATGGAAAAGGGAGGTGTAGGAGGAGGAAGAAGGTTGTGAATAATAGTTATAATATGGTGTTGCTCTACAATTTAACACCACCATGCTTGCTTGTTTGCATATCTTTTGTTACAACCAAAAACAACAGCCTAATTGTTTTGTTACTGGGTATTTTCCCTTTTTGGCCTCGGCAGCATTTTTTTTTTTTTCTTTTTGTGTGTGTGACTGCGTGTGCTTAAGAAGAATACCTGGTTTGAGGGTTGAGCAGCTGAGAATTTTCAAGTTTGGAATTTTTTTTCCTCCCATAAATTCTTTTGTTCTGAAGGAATGCAATTTTTCATAATAAGAATTTTTAATTAAGTTTAAAGAAACAAAATAAAATTTTGAAAAAGAAAATAGTTTTAGTTCCTTACAAGGAATTCCTAAAGTTGGCAACCTCAATTTAGGGTATGTTCAACAAAATTAATTGTTAAAATTGCTGATAGGTATTGAATAACATATGATTATTATATTTTACTTATTAGTTGATAACTATTTAGCTAGTTGATAAAAGAGAACATGTTCGATAAAATATAAAATGATACAAAATGATATTAATATATTATTACTATTGCAATCGTTGTTATCATAATTAGAAATATTATTACTATTATGGGAATAAGATAACATATTTTATAGTTAAATATTTATTTTTATAATAATATTTTAATATTAAAATATAACAAAATTTTGATAAAATATCCGTATCAATATTATAAAAATTAATTTTAGTATATTCAAAATTTATTTTGTAACAACAAAAGAATTAATAAAACTTATCCATTTTAGTATATGTTGATTAGATAAAAATTGAAGTTTATTTTTATATTATTTTTATTATATTTGGGGAAAAATGTAAAAATATAGAAAAATATTGAAGAAAGAGTATAATTGCCCAGGAAAAAAGAAAAAGAAGAAGAAAAGGAAAAATTACCAAAATAGAAAATAAAAAGCTAAAAGCTGCCTAAGATGTTACAATTTTTAACTTTTTAGAACTATTTTATGAAACAAGAAAAGAACTAGAGGTAATAGTCTTTTGACTTTCAAGAAGTTAATTTTTTGTTTTAGTAACACATATATTTGATACTTATATAAGGTGTTTTATTTTTTCTAAAAAAAAGAAGATTGAAAAAATAAAAACACTATCGTGATAAAATTGAAAATGAAACTATCTAAAAGTTAAAAAAAAAAGATTTAAGTAAAAAAAAAAAAAAAAACTCCCCAACTATAACAAGGGCGCTTAATTGATTAAAGAGATTGGTGTAGTTGCTCTAATAAAATTTCCAAATGGGAGGCCCCACAGGAGACGTGTCCAATTTCAATTAGATTTTTACCATCATCCCCTTTAGATTTTTGAAGACATATATCAGGATCCACCAGATTACAACTTGCATTGCATTGTAAGTCTCACCTATAATATATACATATACATATACATATACATATATATACACACACACAACACATAGTCACATAGCAGACTAAACTAGAGAGAATCTCAGATCCTCTTTCTCTCTGTAGATCAATCTCACAATCAATGGCAAGGCGATCTCGCGGCGGCGCCACCGCCATCGTCTACCTAATCGCCGCCCTCTCAATTATCCTTCTTACCCTTCTTCCCTCCCTCACCTCCGCCTCCCCTACCACCCCTCCCCACTTCGAAGGCTTCGATGCTGAAGACGGCGAGGGCGACGAAGACCTGTCGTCCCTCTCTGATGATCTGGATTCTCGTCCCACTCTCCGGCCCACCACCACCCTCTCCACATCCGATGACCCTCCGCAGTCCACCACGCCCACCGCCGCCGCCGCCGCCACACCTACCCCCTCCTCTTCCCCCTCCGATTCTCTCTCCTCCTTTGAATACTGGGACGAAGACGAATTCGAAGGCCTCCCTCAGCCTGAAATTACATCCCCTCCTGCTACTCCCTCAAACTCCGAAAGTACACCCGTTTCGGAGCCCGAAATTTCGCCTTCAGCCACTGCCACTACCCGAAAAGGGCTCCGTGATTACACTACTGAAATCGTTTGCGTTTCGTTTTTGATCATGTTCGCGATTAATTATTTCACGGGTAAAAAGGAGAATGAGAAATTGGCATTATCCTGGGCAATGAGGTTTGCTGGAAAAGACTCGATCTTTGATAAGAATTTTAGTCTTTTAGGTGTAGGAGAAGGCGACGATTCGCCCTTGTTGTTGAAAGAAGGGCAGACTCTGTTCAAATTTTACGCGAGCGGGAGGAGGTTTTGTCAAGGGTTGTTGGCTACGTTGGATTTGAAGAGTAGGCACGATTTGATTGCGAGGTTGTATAATAGTGTGGTTCCGTGTAAGGATGAGATCACGTTTGAGGTTTTTCTGAATGATGATGCCATGGACCACGTGGTTTTCGCATTGGCTAGGAAGAAGTTGGCGAAGTCAATGCAGAAGGAAGTGAGGGATTTGCAGAGGTTTGGTAGTTTGGTTACCCCGTCTAGCGGGAGGAAGTGGGTGGCTGATGAGTTGGCTGTCGTGGCTGAGTCTAAGGAGGTGGCCGGGGATTTGATCACTGAAGCTGTGCTGGACCAGGTAATGTAGTTGATTTTTTATCATTGCTTATTATTGACTATCTGTTTTTTCTTTATTGAATTTGTTGTTTCTACTTTAATTATGTGGTGCTTGATTTTGATAATTTAGATTAGCTTGCTGCCTCAAAATGAGTCTTTTGTTAGCGACTAGAGTAAGTAGTCAGGTTCAAAACTCGAGTGGGGTATAAATGTTTATACTATGAGCTCTATACTTGTTTCATGATTTTTTATCTCATATCCGTGTTGTTGTATTGATCTATTATTGTGATTTAAAAGCCAAACAGTATTTGTTTTCTAATGAATGCTCTTTACTCTATGAAAATAGTGCTAATTGTGCTTGAGGATTCTATTGTTTCTTTGAGCTGTTTCTGCTTTATATCTGACCCATACTTGAGTTAAGCAGGTTATATTTTCTCAGGAAACAAGTTGAGATATATTTCTCGTATTATAGCATTAGAGTTAGTTGGAGCTCAATTTTGGAGAGGAAGAGTGAACATATACCTACTAAAGTGATTTTGTAGACTCTGCCCACATGGTTTAACTAAGTGCAGTACATTAAGTCAAGGGAAATGCTGCTTTGAGGTGTTTGGCTTAGTTTAGGGGCTTGTAAGGGTAATAATGCTTGCAGCTTTTGGTTAAGAAGAAAAATTATCTTTTTTTTAAAAAAAAAAAATTGCAGTGCTTATAAGCATTTTCATGCTTATTTTGTCGGCATCTACCATTTAGCTTATTCATAGTGCTTGCATAAGTTTGATGAACATAATTTCCACTATTTCCTTTGCTAAATAAGCAATCACAGTTGGTGCTTATAAGCTCTTGAAGTGGCTTACAACAACCCTTGTAAGTACCCTTTTAAACTAACTCACAGACCATCCTAAAGGACAAGCACTTAGGATTTCTCTACCAAGAATCCAGCTTTTCATTTACTTTGTTTTATATGTGATCTTCATCCTTGTACTGCAAGAAAGCTAGAGGCATAAGTGTTTTAGTGGAACAGATGAGGTGTGTGTATTTTACTGGAGGGGAGGAAGTTACATGCTGTGATCTTCTTTCCCTTTCTATGGCGAGGAAGCAATATTCTCTTTTTCACCTTTTTATGTAGAGGAAGCCATCTTCACTTTTGACTTGCATTATAAAAGTAACTGGTTGGAAATTCTTTTTGGTGACAAGAAATAGCTGATTACACATTTAAGAGAGTTTATAATCAGTCTTACTGTCTTGCTTTAGAGAAGTTTGGGCTATATCTGTCTATTGTGATGAGTGCAAGGGTAGTGCCCATTCATATTAGCCTAGCCATGCTATTAGTGGTATGAATTATGAGTTGACATACACAATTTACATGATGTACCTTGATATTACCCTTGCCTGAGGTTACCTACAGTTTACCTTGCCAATCTCCTTTAAACTGATTCAGTACTATTGAAAGTGAAAGATCACTTGGGACAAAATATCAGGTCTGTTTTGAGTAACTTGGCTTCTGTTTGCATGGAGGATCCAAATGGACATGGTTGCATTCTGTTTGCTCCCATGTTTAACATGGTGCTTTCCCCATGCCACAGCAGATTGAGCTTGTATCAGCGATAAATTCAAAACATTTTATGCTTCAACCTATGCCATGAGGAGATTTGTCCGACTTGCCAACACTTTCACCTAGGCAAGTCGTGTCGGAAATCGGTAAAATTTGCTAATACTGTGAATCTTGGCATAAATCAACTTCTCTATTTTTTTCAAGAAAATAAAAAATAAAAAACTAATTAGTAGAAGACATGATATACGATTATTCTAGTGTATTCCCTTTTTTCTAATGAGCACAATTATTTGAACTCATAACTTTAAATATAAGTTATGTAATTTTTATTTGATAGTCACATTCATATATATGGAGAGTCAGTTGATGTCGAAAATGCTTAGAAATGCTCAATATAGTTTATGTAAATATGATTATAATGTACGTAAAATACAGAAAGATTCTTAATGATTATCAATTAGTATTTTAGGCGTCTCAGTGAATCTTTTTAACTTTAAGAGTAATGTAAGATTAAGTTACATTTTAGATGCTGAACCTTAGGTTTTTTAGGAGCTGTTCTTGTGCTTGCCCTCTTCCTCTTGCTTATGAATTGGCTGTGGTTTTGCTCCAGCAGCAGCACTAGAGGTAGAGTAAAAGTGAGGAATTCTTTAGGACAGCTTGTTTTCTGACATCAACTTTTACAAGATCTCAGATGTAGGGGCGGGGTTTTTGCAAAAAAACACCTGGGGCGGGGTTTTTTCTTTGTGCACCGGTGCCGGGGCGGGGCGGGGCGGGGTCGGGGTTGGGTGACCCCGCCCCGGTATATATATATGTATGTATATATGTGTGTGCATATATATACATATGTATGTATATATATGTGCGTGTATATCTATTTATGTGTGTGTGTGTGTGTATATATATGTATATTATATGTTATGTTTAATAATTATGATTTGGAGTAAGTTTGGATTTAATGTGTTATTGTTGTAAAATTATGTTGAATTTTAAGTATTAGAGTTTGAATTTGATGTGTTAAGGTTTGGTGCATGATTTATGTTGTTTTTTTATTTATTTTTGTCTAATTAAAAAGTAGGGATTTTACTTGACAGATAGGGGCTTAACAAGTAGGTGTTTTGTCCCGATACTACCACCTCTTTGACTTTTGTTGATAGGTGCTCCGTAGGTAGGGGCATGATGTAAAAAACACCGGTTGGGGCAGGGATGGTAGTCAGGAGAAAACTCTAGTACAGGTATAGGGGCGAGGTAGGGGCAGGTGGAAAAATACCAGATGCGGTGTAAGGGTTTGTGAACCCCGCCCCTACCCCGCCCCATTGACATAACTACTCAAATGCTCTACAACTTGGATAGCACAACTCTGAGAAAGCACGTATCTTAGTTAAAGGCTTCTTTTATTTTTCTTTTCAATTTTATTGTTGGGGGTATTGGGGGTGGGGGTGTGATGAAGGGTTTGGGGGTTCACTTTGTGTTCCTCTCTTCACTGACTTCGAGGCAGTAAGCACTGAAATTTTTGTTCCCTAGGAACTGCTTTCTCAGTGAATATGCAATATGGTTCACACTTAATTTCCTGCAGGTGTTCGGTGACAAAGCATTTGCGAATTTTGGAAAGTATTTCATCTCAATGCACTTCTCTGATCAACACTCTGGCTCACAAAAGAAGATGCTGGTATTCAAATTTGCTCTCCCTGATGCCAATCACATGGCAGACATGACAAGATTGGTGGCTCTTATACCCTATTACATTGACCTAATTGGACGATACAAGCTCAGCTCGCATGTGAGTTCAATTGTCATTTCTATATGTATGATTTAGATTTGAAATTGAAAAATCTCTATAATAGCGCTTTTTAACATGCAGGCTCGATCTAAAACAGAGGCAGCCAGATTGAAGGTTGCTCAGGAGATTCATAAAGAACTTCTGAACGCCAGGCAAGAAGAACTAAAGAGGAGGAAGGCTGAGCAAAGGAAGAAGATGGAGGAGGCAGACGCTAAGCTTAGTGCAGAGGCTCTTCGCAAGAAAGAGGCTAAGGAGCGTGCTCGCCAAATGAAAAAGGGCGTGCCAAAAATGAAGATGACCCGGGCTCACTAGATAGTAAGATTTTATAATAATATCTCATGCCCTATTAATCCTGGCTCTGGTTTATCGTGGTCATCAGGTTCCGGATTATTTGACCAAGGTTGCTTCCCTTCAGAAGAATTGCAAATGAAGCGTTCTGTATTCGGTCACGGTTGTGTAACTTAATGATTTCCTGTAGTAGTTACCATCACATATTGGTATGGTGTAGGCCAAATTGCTTTTACGAAGGAAGTGATAGAGGTTCCCATGGAAACAATTTTGTAGCTTTCGGGGAAATGATTATGCAAACTACGGATATCAAACAAACCAAAGGCACTTTCTTTTTGGTTTCTTTAGACTGTTGTGTAATGATACATTTCAAGCTGCTGCAAATTGCCAGGTTTCAGGCTTACATAAAGCCATAAGGAGCTACAACATTTGGTTGCCTTCTCTGTATACTTTTCCTTTCCATGGTTTTGCCACTCAATAGGTTTCTTTTAATGGCTTTATCACTCTAGCCATACTGGAAAAAAGGTTATATCTTGCGAAGGTTAGTAAGCTGCTTTGATGCTTTCTTTAACACACCCCCTTTTAGGTTTCGCCAAGTTAATAATGATTATTTGAAGCCTTCTTGGCAAATGGTCCCCAACACTAGCATCAAGTGCCACACGTTATTTTGATTATCAAGCTTCACCAATTTGCGTGCAAGCGGAATTCACATAGAACTTTTACCCTATTTGAGTAGTTCTCATTTGAATATTTGTTATTATCACTAAGATTTGCATCGAGGATGGTGAAGGGCTCTGGCCCAGGGAATTGCAGAGCAACCGCCCCTCCTACTCACCGTGGTCTAGCACTTTGGCCTGAAATTAGTTTCAAGTTCATGACCACCTCATAAAGCAAGCGGGGAAAGAAAAAGACACAAACCGTTATTGTGAACTTGGTCTGCAAGTATAGCACCTCTAGGACTAGAATTATGGGTTCGTTTGGAACTTTGGATTAATTTTTTTTAATAACTTTTGAAAAATAATTTTTTTTAAAAAATTAAAAACTTTACCTTACTAAAAAAATTATATTTGAACTTTTTTAAAATTTTAATTTTTTTAAAAACCAAATCAAATAATTATTGTAAATTTAATATAATTTTTTCAAGAAAAAAATACTTTTTTTCTTCAAAAAAAAAAAAAACCCAATCCAAACAAACCTTATGTCAAAGACATTCTGGAAAAAGAGAGTTAAAAACACGTTTGTCGGAACAGATTTTGATCCCCACGAGCAGAGGAAGGAAAAAACCAATAACAGTAAAAGATAATAAAAGATGAGCCAAGTAAAAACATAATGGAAAAAACGAGACATCACAGGTATTGAATATCATGAAAACATATATATATATATATATAGCCATAATTGTTTAAACATAATTCACAGATGCAAAATTCATTTCCTCGGGCTTCATCTCCAAAAGGAATTAAAAAAAGGATTAGTGCTTGCCAAGCCTTTCCACTCTGGCGGGAAAAGGCAAGAAATAACTACACAAAACTAACTACATGAAACTAAGTCTAATATCGTATAGTATTCTCCATTACAAAACATTCGCGCGATCTATATTATGAAGCCTTTCTTTTACAGGCGGGGAAAGAAGGGGGGGTTTGGGGGAGGGGGGTAGGGAAAATTTTCAGCGCTTCCCCACAATCCAGGAGGGTTACGTACCACGCTCAAACCCAGGGAATCTGTGCAAGAAACGACAGGGAACCGGTAGAATGATTATGGGCTTCCGTTAATTTTCTAAGCACAAAGAAGCAGCATCAATCTTTCCGTCCTTCAATAGAAATTAGTCACATTTGATGTTTCTGTAAATTCTCCTCACAAACAGATTGGAGCCCAAATAGCCAACAGCACCTGAACAACAGAAAAACAGACAACGGGCGGATTAAGAGAATTTGAAAACACGGGAAGACACAAAGGAAATCAACAATAATTTGAATGAAATAGTTTACTGCATTCTGTACTCACCGCACAGGATTCCGAGGCCAAAACAAAACATCAGTGTGTATCCAAAGTAGAAGCTGGTTTGGAAGAACCCTGACATCTTTGTCTTGACGTAGTAGTAGTATACAGAATACAGGTACACATAGATGGCTGTAGAGGCAGCTGAGAAGAATGAAGTCCATTGCCAGTGATAATTCTCAGCATTTAACAAGAAATATGTACCCACAATAGTCACACAAACTGTAACGATGACAAGAATCAGAAAAACCAACAGCATAAAGCCATAGACATAGTACACCTGCACAACAACCAAGGAACACTTTGTCACATGCCAGAATGTAGGTAAGACTGGAACTTAAGACCCAAAGCAAGGAACACTTGAATTCATCACCATCAAAATCTTTCTATAGAAGATCTTTGTGATTATCAGAAGAACTGCACACATATGCATTACTAAATACATGAAGATACTGATAGTTGTGATGAATCAGCAGTATCAGGATGCTTAAGTGTCTTGCTTTTACAGAGTTCAAGCATTAAAAATGTAGTTTCCATATCTAAGCAATACTTTGTTTTCTGTCAAAGTATCTGGTACCTCTAATGAACCAAGACATCAAACCCAAGAGAAGGAAAAAAACAATATTATTGAAGCAGATCAGTTCCTTGAGCAAAAGTTTATGCAGCACATGTACCATAGTGCATAACATATACAGTGAGTTCAATATACTCTACTATAAATTCAAAAAACACATCAATGGAAATAAGAGGTGCACATCAATATATGTTTCCTTTTTTCTTTTTGTTTTTGAGAAGTAAAATAAAATATAAAATTAAAAGAAAAAAATATAGCTAGACCAATGCTCTCCAAAAGCTACAAAAATGGATTTAGCAAAAGGACAAAGGTGAAGAGCGCGGCCGATCAATCTCGCAAAAAGAAATTTGGAGTTGGAAATAATCAACTTTTTCGAATTATTCCGATGGCTGGGGATCATATTAGCTCTCCATATTGACAAGTCTAGTAGTTCCAGATAAAGTTCATTATCAAAATACAAAGAGCTATAGTTTACCTTGTAATTCCAGAAAGACGTGAACACAAAATACATCTCAATGAATATGCTGCCAAAGGGCAACAATCCGCCCATCATGGACACCACAGATGGTGTCAGGTACCATTTCTTCTCAGGTATAGGGCGGGGAATGGTCTTCACTCGACATGGATTATTGGGAGCACCACTCCAGTTTCTACCAACCACCGTACCAAGAAGTGCCAGCGGGAAAGATATAAAAGCCCAGATAACAAAAACAACCACCATTGTGCCAAAGGGAATGGCAGCTAAAGACCCATAAAAGATCGCAATTGTGTTCAGAATGAAACCAATTCCGAAGCACAAGAATGGAAAAAGTGATGCTGTGAGGATCATCGTTTTTATCCAATTTTTACCTGCAACCAGAAAGGCCCGGCTGAGAAAGCTTACCTTTCAAAGAACAATATAAATGACTTCTTACAATTGGACAAATAGAGAAGGGTATCCAACAAAAATCATGCATACCACCATGGCGTGAGTACATTCCCCCACTGACATATCCTGAAATGAATGAAGTGAGGGCATAACATACTATGAAAGTGGTGACAATTGCACCTCTCCTGAAGAACAAAGAAAAAGTATCATTTTAGCTAATATCAGCAGAATAGCATGTGCAAGGAACTGTGAAACTCAAATGCAGGGCAACCAATACCCAAATCAGCTAGGAACTTGACAATGAACCATCATTACTATGTAAAAGCCAACTAATTAAATATCAACCCAAAATGAACAGAAAAGCATGTAAAACAGAGCCAAAAGGATGCATAGATGTTGCATATGTTCATGTAATCAAATAACTTTAACTAATTTTTATCATACCCGACATACAACATCCCCACAATTGCAAACAAGATGACCAGGAGAACAAGCAACGCCAGTTGCGCGCCTGTGCCGACAATAGCAGAGAGTAATGCTAGATTCCAAGGTGGTCGAAATACATCCCCATGAACAAGTTTCCAACCAGACTCTTCGCTTACATCTCTCTCCTGGAATTTAGAACTTTGAACGCTCAAAAACAATTAAACCACCAACTTTTTAAAGATAATTTTAATCTAACATTATTACCAAAGTTTCAAGATCATCATCTTCCCGAGCATATTTGGCATAATCATTCCTCAAAGTTCGCATCAAAATCATTGAGACCAGACCGGTAAGGAAAATAACCATCATGAAGGAATTGAAAATTGAGAACCAATGTATCTGTAAATGCAGGAAACCATTAGAACCCACAAAAATGAAACTTAAAACAGAAAGTGCATGGAGAACAGCAAAAGGCTTCTGATTTCCCTTTTAAGTGGATATAAGTTAAAGCCCTCTTAAGTCATCTAAATATGCAGTGGACAATTAAGAGTCATAAACCCAATTTCTGAAAGGTGATTGCACCATCAGTATACTAGTTTAAGATAACAACAATTTAAAATCTTCACCTGATGCTCAAAAAATGGGTAATCAAGGTAAACATCAAAACGACGAGCAAAAGTAATATTTGTTGGAATCCATTTAACAGAATATGTCATGTCCAATGTCCTCCCGACTTCCAATGGTTTTGGACTCTCTTGAGTGAGATTAACATGAATGATCTGCAAGACCAGGAAGTTAGAAACAGTTACATGAAAACACAGAGAATCAACAAGAGTTCCCCAAGTGGCGGACCTGGTCCTTGTTGTATTTAACAATTATGCTCTTATGTGTATAGAGGACATGCTTATTGTCACTGTTCCTATCAGGATGCAGCTCGCCAACAAAACCTATGAGATCAGCAAAATATAAATTATGACTGCTTGGGAGATAAGAATCTAAGTCATTTGTATGATAAGATGGCATAAAGAACTAACAGACACATACCCCATAAAGGAAGATCATCTGAGCCCATATACAGTACATTGGACACCCAACAAAGAGAAAGAAAAAAGAGTCAGGACAAGTGTACCAAGATACAGACACCAAGAATACAAAAACAAACCAAGGCCATTATATAATAAATGAATTGTTCTCAAGTACACTTATCTCAAATACGTAATGCAGGAAATTCATGTTTGCTGCATTTTGTATGCATGTTGTCTAAACTTGATTTCAAAAGCAATAAATTTATTCAACCTTCTAATACATGTACACAGGAATGAAAATGCAACATACCCATGAAAAATTCAAACCAGTAATTGTTTTCAACAGCATCCTTAAATTGTTTGACCTTAGCTTCATCAAGTTCAAGCTCACAGATAGTACCTCTATCAACATTTTCTGCCAAAACCAGAATAACTCAATATTAATACCCAACTAGTGCACAAAACAACTCTACCCAAGATGTCAAAGAGATTTACATACTTTGGAACCTTATGTCAATCTGGCTATCAATGAGCTCGTTTCCACCCAAAACCTCACCAAGACCACCCCATTTGTGAGCAGGATTACCACCAGAATGACAAAATGGAAGGCTGTAATAATTGTACGTTTCCTGTGGATTGTTATAAGGGCCCACTTTATTTACCCACAAGGTAACTGGATCATCAGGTTGGTACTGGAGAAAAAGCAAATGAATGTTAGAGAAAGCATATCTAGCAATAGATCCACAGCAATGAAACAACAAGCTCATTATCACAGCAGCTAGGCATGAGAAGAGCTTTTGCTAAACTACCTAGTATAAATTGAGTTTGGTAATATAAACAGATCTTGATACTACATAAGACTCTCGACTCCAAAATTAAGGTACCAACAGATAGGAATCCACAATCAACAGCGTTACATCAAAAACCACAATCTTGAAAAACTTGTAACCAGAACTGCAAAAATAGAACTCACCAGTCCACAAAATTACGTAATGATTAACATGAAAGTCATCAAAACTGCCAAACACCCCCTAGAGCATATGACCAGATAATACCCCCCAACAGACAAATGCCACAATGTTAATATGTAAAAAACTAACCATCATTATCTTTATGGTAAAATGAGCTTTTATCCATTAAAGATCTCCTTCATTTACAGGATTAGAAATCCATTGAAGTAGTACTACTAGTCAACAAGTACATTAACCAAGCAAGCTGTAGATCATGAAAACGAAAGTTTACTATCATTTTCAAATTGCATACGCTAGTTAAAAGGGACAGGATCGAAAAAGATATACCGACACGAGTACAATGAATAATTTAGGAGCAATGAATAATTTAGGAGCTACACTGTGTGCCACTATTTTTTCTTTTTCTATTTGGTCGACTCTTTTTCCCAAGACCATATTATAATAGAAATGTGAAGAAAGCTTTCTTTATTCTTTTTCTGTTGTAAGAGCACACATTCTTGTTAACCATTTTAAACATCTTCCACACTCATTCACACATATACACATAGAATTATAGACATCCATTCTGTAATGACTCATAGCAAGCCCACTGATCTTGGTTAAATCGGCATCCAAAAGTAGAACAAGTATTAATTCTACAAGTTGATAGGTAGAGTAATGACCTACAAAACTTGCAATTACAAATAATCACCCACCATATATATAATTACATAAGATTGCGTTATTGGTTAAAGACTTCAAATTACAGTTGAATCATCGTCTAAACTGTTAGCCAGCTGAATAGATAAAACATTTTTTGACAGCAACCCAATAGCAATATATATAACTCTCCAGTTCTCTTTCACTCTTCCCGTTTCTCCTGTGGTTCAAGCAGAACATGCCACTTACTCTCCTGGCACATTTAAACTCTCTGCAGACACTTAGTGCCATGTTTTCCCCCCCCCCCCCCCCTGGGGCGGCACCCACCCCACCAAAAGAGAACACCTCAAGCGAAGGATAAGATCACAAACATAAGACCAATTTCCATGCAAACACCTACTTCTGATAGCCTATAACATGCATTCAATCCCAGAAGTCCATACAATAAACAGCAGGGCATGCTTGAATTCCAAGACTAACAACCAAGACTAACAAAACAAGTAAACATAAGCAATCAGGCAACGGAAAACATCCCAAAGAAGGAAGAAATTCCAATTTCCAATAAGTAGTACACCCTAATCACTGCCACAAAACCACTATCTAACCTTTACCCAGATAACTCGTCATTTTTACATTCATGGACCAAAAACTTGAAATCTTGACTTAAAAAATCGAGTGTGTGAGTCTGAAGATTTAATTTTGACAACAAAATCAAAGAAAAATACAAAGTAACTAAAAAGTAATTACATTCATACCTAAACACATAGTATGCGTGCGTATACACGCACAAATACGTGTCTGCACACACATGTATGCACAAATTACATGGATAAGCATACGCGTAGAGAAATATACCTCAAATTCTCAAAAGAAAAGAAAATTACGGATCTGAATAGTCTAATCTATCTTAAAGATCTGAGAATAATAATTCAAATGCGAGCTGAAATTAGGGTTTTTGCTTTCTGTACTGACCTTGTGATCGGACTCGGAAGCGAAAGCCGCCGGGCAGACGATGAGGAACGCGGCGAGCAGAGAGAAGAGAGAAAGCGATCGGACGGTAGGCATCATCGGCGATGGTGTGTGGATCTGACGGTAGAAAAAGCACGCGCGCCGCGTGAGATGGTTGTATCTGAGATAGTCTTCTGGGGCTTTATATTATGTGTAATGTGCGTTTTAATTAATTAAGTAATTAGTGTTGATAATTTTCTTTTTTCCAGAAAAAAAAAAAAAAGAAAAAGAAAGAAAATTGCGACGCAATTAATTACAGTCACATGCACCTTTTCTTCGAGCTAATATTTTCATGCGTTCTTGGTGAGATTTCAAATTATAAATTAACGATAATAATAATACGTTAAATTGAGAATTAAAATATCACGTTTAAAAGATTATATTTGATTAATAAACACAATAAAAATAAATGATCGTGTTTACTAATAACTCTTGATTAAATAAGGGATGAAAGTGAATGTACACTGGCATAAAGTGTATAAGCAAGCATCCCCTTTCTCCTATAAACCATGAATAAGTGAGCAGTGATATGAAAACATGGAAGATGCTAATGTAAATATAGACAAAATAATATGTCATGAATGAATTTACCTTTTATCTATTTTTTTAATCTAAATTGAGATTGATTTATGAAACGTTAAGAACTGATATAGGAAAAATGAACACAATGATAATTTTGTGTTAAAATTAATTAGACAATGTCATATATACAGAATCTTGAAGAATGTAGCAACCTGAGTTGTATTTCACTGTTTTCTTTTAATTTGGATTGTAAACATAATATTTTATTTTCTATTCCAATAAAATTTCTTATAAATTATAGACATAGTTTTATGTAAGAAAATCGTGTCTTAGCCCTTACATTGTGAAACGAGTTACATTATTTACTTTGTTGTTTATAATTTGTTAATTAAAACTTGATTGATAAATATTACTAATAACTTCACGTGGCCAATTTATCTAAACAAAATCATGTGAAATACACTTTGGTCTCATCTACATGATCATGAATATGATTTTAAATAGTAGTTCAACTTGTTATAATTATTTCATCTAAAATTGATAAAACGTGCTTAGGTCCTTTAAAGGGGATAGGATGGGAAATGAGGGTAATACACATATTATTTGCATCAAAATAAATACTGAAATTCTATCTCGTGGAATGAATATTTTATATAGATTTTTATAGTTAATGACATAATAAAATACAAATATATTTTATAAATTCATGTTATTAGTAAGTTTTCAATAATAAATTATATTTTTTATGGGAGTTTTGAAGTTAATTAAATAAAATATTTCTATTTAAAGAGTAAAATAAAAAATATGATATAAATTAGAATATAATTTGAAATACATAGAAGGGTATGAATTTAATATTTTCCAAAAGGAAAAACTCTTACAACAAAAATATTAATGAAAAAAGTGTAAATTTTTCATATGTGCATACAATATAAAGATATGAGTCGAAATTAGGGTTAATTCAAATATTTTTCAAAAGAAAAAACTCTTACAACAATAATGTTAATGAAAAAGGTGTAAACTTTTTATATGTGCACACAATATAAAGATATGAGTCGAAATTAAGATTAATTTAAGTGTTTGAGATTAATTTTTAAAAAAATAAAATTTCGACTTTGTACCTAAGAAAACGGGGTTGAGTTGCCGACTGGAGATAAAGGAAAAGAAAATATAAAGATAGGAGACTATCAAAATCCGATATGCTAAATTAGTCTCCTCCGTTTTGGCAATAAGTAGGCATCCTGACCTGTAATATATGCCCACATCCCCACTCCCACTAGTAGACCACTGACCAGCACCACCCTTGCATAAGTGCTTATTCCTTGCTTTTCTTCAAATCCCAGCAAAACAATGCACACAATTCCCTCAGTTTCCCACTAAAAACCCATATCAAATTCCACCTTAATCCCTTGAAAATCATCCAAAGATCTCACCTTTCCCCCAAATTAAAGGAAAGCCCTAATTTCCCAATTTCAGCCAATCTTTTTTATGAATTCCATATTCTGTTTTTATTCAATTTCAAGTACCCTTTTTGATCTTCTTTCAAAAGCGAAACTTTATCGTTTAACAATTGAGTGGATCTGAACTGTAATTAAGCTGGAAAGTTGGGGGTAAAGCTAAATTATTGAAATGCTTTTTGGCTGAGAATTGTTGAAATGCTCTGAAGATAAATTTGAGGGTTTTTCTTTTGAGAAAATCTTCTCAATTGCTTTAGAATCCTTCAAAGATTGCAGCTTTGTCTTTGAGTAATTGAATATAGTTAGGGTCCGGTTTGGGTTGTGTTTGGTCATTGAGCTGAAGGGTGTGAGTTTTTAGGCTCAATTGTTGGAATATTTTGTGGGTTGAGGTAAGGGGTTTCTTTGAATAAACGTAGGAGGAAAAAGGGTAAGGTGAAAAAAATGGAAAAATATGAGCTTATGAAGGATATAGGATCTGGGAATTTTGGTGTTGCTAGACTTATGAGGAATAAGGAGACCAAGGAGCTTGTTGCCATGAAATACATTGAAAGAGGTCACAAGGTATGATGCATTGATTTGTTTCTGTTTTCTATGTAGGTTTCTTGAATGCTTTGATATGAAACTATATTGTTGATGTGTGTAAGCATCTTCAATTACGCTTTTACTTAATTGACCACTCTCTCTGTTGATAATATGTGTATGGGAATTCTTAGGTGTGCATGTGATTGTATTATTTATTGGGTTGTGAAGTTGGTTTCAGGATTGGACTTTTATGTAGTTCAAAATATTGTGGCTGATTTGAGTTTTGGTCTGTAGATAGATGAAAACGTGGCGCGCGAGATCATAAACCATAGATCACTTCGACATCCAAACATAATTAGATTCAAAGAGGTGAGTTACTAGCTCTCTGGTATTATTGTGATTTTTCTGTATTATGGTGGTGGTGGTCATGAATGAAGTGAAAGTTCATTTTTCCCAGAAAGCTGCTGTTTTCATGTTTCTGTTTGGAACTTGGATGTTCAGGTGGTCTTGACTCCAACTCATCTTGCCATTGTCATGGAGTACGCTGCAGGTGGTGAGCTCTTTGAGCGAATCTGCAATGCTGGTAGATTTAGTGAGGATGAGGTATTTCCATTTCGTTTTGAACTAGATGTAGATGTTACATTCTTGATGCCCTTGTCATCTCGAATGCGTTCTGCTTGGTTATAAATTCTCCTTTATGTTTTCAGGCCAGGTATTTCTTTCAGCAGCTTATTTCAGGAGTTCATTATTGTCACAACATGGTAAAAGCAACTGACCAGAATTTGACATATTTCTTTGTTGTACTACAAGGAGTAAGATTATGCATAAATATACCCTGATTGTGCATGCAAAAATGTTATTATTTTGTACATAATATTGTAGCATCATACCAGTTTGTTCTGAGTCGTTAAGTATTGAATGTGAGACATCACCTCTTAAGGACTTCTATGTTCTTCAGCAAATATGTCATAGAGATTTGAAGCTGGAGAATACCCTTCTAGATGGCAGCCCTGCACCACGCCTGAAAATATGTGACTTTGGTTACTCAAAGGTATGAGAATATTTCCTTTAGATTAACAATGATATGGAAATTTATGCGCTTATGTATTTTACATTTCACCTTTTCGTTGTTTAGTCATCTCTGCTGCATTCAAGACCCAAATCAACCGTTGGTACTCCAGCTTATATAGCTCCTGAGGTCCTGTCTAGGAGAGAATATGATGGCAAGGTAGATCTGCTATTGCATCTTATGTTAGATCCCGGCGTTGTTATAACAACTATTGGCACTTCAGCACTTTTAGAAAGAGTAGCACAAATTGATCCATAGAGGGAGTCGGCGTGTCCCCCCCAGAACTTTTAGTTCTCCTTCTCCCCTTCCTCCTCTTCTTCTTCTTATTCTTCTCTGTATCTCTCTCACTCGCTCTCACTCACTCACTCATATTTTTGCGCTTGGACCAGGTAGAAATGAATGTTTCACTGGGCTTTTCTAACTATGTTTCATGTATTTCCAGTTGGCTGATGTGTGGTCTTGCGGAGTGACACTGTATGTCATGCTTGTTGGAGCTTATCCTTTTGAAGACCAAGCAGATCCTAAGAATTTCAGAAAAACTATACAAGTACTGTCTCTTCTTTTTGATGCATTAATACTGAGTCCATTCAATAAAATAAGAGAGGTCTATATTGATATATGTGATCACCATTTCTGCAGCGAATTATGGCTGTTCAATACAAGATTCCTGACTATGTTCACATCTCTCAAGATTGTAGGCAACTTCTTTCTCGCATTTTTGCTGCGAACCCAGCAAGGGTATGTTATATCTGGAGTCTGTCTTAATTGCTTATCTATAATTATGTTGTTGCATTCAGAGGCGAAGCCAGAATTTTAAGTTAAGGGGGGCAAAATTATAATAGCTATATTTAGGCTAACAGAATTTTTTTAATTGATGGGGGACAAAATTATAATAGCTATAATTAGGCTAACATAATTTTTCTCTTTTAAATGAATGGAGGCAAAATTACATTTGGTTTGTGGGATCTGATTCTTTTTATTTTTAAAATATATATTTTTTTAATACTACATCTAAAAAATGCTCCCCTTCCTTAATATGTAGCTTTGCTCCTGATTACATTCATTTAGTTTAGATGAAAATGTATTACTATGTTTCTGGATCTTATGGCACATGGCTTCTCTATTATGGTTCCTTTCGTGATTTAATTTTGCTTGATTTGCTCATGTCAGTCCTCTTGGGCTCGTTCTGATATTTGATTTGGAATCCTGGAATAATTTTATCCCTTTGATTTATAACCAAGATCCTTGTGCTTCCGTGCTCAGAGCGTTTCTTTCTAGATGTCATCTTATTCTGCTTTTGAGCTAGCACCTTATTATCTGTCACTGCCAGCTAGAAAAGTGAGTAACTTCACTACTTTTCTTGCATGCTGACAACTTCTTTTATTTTGTAGAGGATCACTATCAAAGAAATTAAACAACACCTGTGGTTTCTGAAGAACTTGCCTAGAGAACTAACAGAAGCGGCTCAAGCCGCCTATTACAGAAGAGAAAACCCCACCTTCTCTGTTCAAAGCGTGGAGGAGATCATGAAAATCGTGGAGGCAGCAAAGACTCCTCCTCCAGTTTCCCGATCCATAAGTGGCTTTGGCTGGGGAGATGAAGAAGAGGAGGAGAAGGAAGAAGATGGAGAAGCTGAGGTGGAGGAAGAGGAAGAGGAAGAGGAAGAGGAAGATGAATATGAGAAGCAGGTGAAAGCTGCACATGCAAGTGGAGAAGTTAAACTCTCTTAACCTCTCTTATCATGTGTTGGTTTAGATTTAGTTCTGAGATCTGTATACTTGAGGAAATTTCTGTGGTCTGTGTAAAGTCAGTTATCAACTCAAGGTGTGGTTAATTTAATCAGTCTGTAAAGTTATAGCGTTAAGGTTGAGGTTTGTGAAATATTAGTTATGCAAGAGCTTTCATGTTTTAAAGT
Source organism: Cordia subcordata (assembly GCA_028554755.1). Classification (NCBI taxonomy): domain Eukaryota; kingdom Viridiplantae; phylum Streptophyta; class Magnoliopsida; order Boraginales; family Cordiaceae; genus Cordia; species Cordia subcordata. The sequence continues at coordinate 3,432,846 of JAPTOF010000013.1, read as the reverse complement.
CCAAAGAGTTGTTAAGCATGGGTTTTAACCTTTTCTCTGTCTAATGCAAAGTAGTTTCTTACAATGATCTATCTGTTACAGAAGTGCTACCTTCAATTAATGTGAACGCAGCGGATCTTTAACTAGCCAATTATATACATGATGATTTGCATTACATGTTGTCATGTAGTTTAGTTGATTCTACTTCATCTTAGGCCTACCTTAAGTATCGGCTACATGCTTCTTTTACTAAAATGAAGCTCTTATTTAAATAGACACCATCCGAGGGATTAGGGCTAATTCAAGAAGTTGAGCCTTATCTCTCTTAGAAATGAAGTCTTGGGTTCAAAATTTTATGGGGAACGGGGGTTTTTAAAGAAATAGACACCATCAAAATCCTCAGTGGTGCACATTTGAACTCACAGAATGTTCGACCGAGGTTTAATGATTACGAATAAATAATGTGGTTACGATAAAATTATGATTATGAATAAATAATGTGGTTACAATAAAATTACTTGGACAGTTCACAACCGGTCAAATGACCTATATGATAAAAAGTAGAGTTGATGTAGAAACTACAACGTCATTAGTGGGGCATTATGGTGGGAGAGGGTAACATGTACTGCTTCTTAAGAACTGTGATGGCAACATCAGTTGCATTAGATAACAACCATGACCACGACATTGCCTATCAGTATTCATGAATCTTGCGGATTTCACTCTCTGAAGTTGTCCTCTTCCGACCAAAAAAAACGCAAGTCGATAAGGCCACACATGCAATTGCTTATCTTGTTAATTTCTAAACATGAGATGTGATGGAATAACTTCAACTACTCTTTTGTCTGGGAATCAAAGATTTTCCTGGAAGCTTATAAAAAGCTAGATTCGTTTTCGGGTTTAATTTTTAAACATCAAACGTGACAGAATAACATTATAGTCCAGTGTTAGACGATTTTTAATACAGTCTTAATCCTATAATATTGATCTCACTTGCGAAGTTAAGGCCTGAAAAATATGAACTCTGGGAGCTACCCTGGAACACTTGAAAGGATCCAAATACATGGCACTTCTACATCGAAAAGTGGAACAAAGTGTACAATTTTGACGATAATTAAGGGATCAACTTAATGACAGCATAGGTTAAGCATGGAACAAACTACTTGGAATATCAATTGTTCGTAGTACACGATCGACTATACACAGTGTAAAGGGGGTTGCAATCAAGCCAGTTTTAAGGCCTTCACCTCATTGTACAATGATGGAGGTCCTTTGCTACACAAGTATGGGGATGTTCAATATGATAACCCATGAAATTCAGCTGAAGGTCAATATCAACCAGACATGGAACTATTGAAAGAAAGGTAATAGCGGTTATTTCAAGATAGAAGCTCTAGAATTTCATGTACCGTCGTAGTCAAGAATGCTGGGGCCATATGTTGATTTGATCATGTTCAGTAGCGGCGGAAGCTGCAAGTAGGCGAATAAGGCCACTGGTATACAGGCCAAAGTAGCAATTGGTATGATCATCCAGGGGTTTTCCCGGGCAAACACGAGATACACTGTGACACTAAAGGCAATCATCATTGATGTCACGGAGAGGAAGAGAGATATCAGACCAATGATCAATCTGTTGGGCAGTGCGTAAAGAAAATCATTGACAGCATAGCGGGAAGTGAAGATTGATAAGTATGCTAGTACTGTTGTGATTGAACAGAGAAGAGCAAGTGCATCTGACAAGGCAAAGACTATGAAAGCTTTTTCGTTAGATAAAATTGGAAGGCCATTGCTACCATTACCCCCTGGTACTGTTATTGCTGCAGCAAATACCACTGTCGCAATAAGGGATGCGGCAACTGTACATGAAGTTGCCATTCCTATCATCCATTGCCCTTCTTGTGCAACCAAATCACGATGCTCCTCATTAAATATCACCAGTGGTGTTTTTCCATCAGAATTCTTGGCCTTTCTTTCCTGAGGCAGCATGAATTTCTCCACTTCCTGTAAATGCAGCAGCTTGCAGTCAGAGGACAGAAGTGCTATTCTTCTGTGCTGAGAAGCTGTTGGCAAAGAGCCAGTTATGATATATTCCTTGCTCATTTAACTTATGAGATGGTGTTAAGCCTTTGTAAGATGAGATGAAGGTGTTACCTTATACCACTGCAACTCACGCTGCATCTGTAGCACTGCTCCAGAGTTAAGTACAAGTTGATGTTGTTGAGCCTTGAAGCTGACAAATGCATCATGTTATTCCCTTTATCATCTAGTAGCTGTGACAAGAAAAGCTTGTAGGGTCCGCTTTCTTTATGAATGATCTTGAAAATCTTTTCATGTCGATACATAACTGCAAGGTGGAGTGCAGTATGGTTCTCTTCATCGACAAAAGTTATTGCATGAGGAAAGGAGTAAAGGATCTCCCTTACTATCTCATGAATTCCATTCTGTGCTGCTAACAGAAATGGCAATCTTAGTGCAGCAGAAGCTCTTGCATAATCCAAGTTCTTGATTTCCACGCATGTCCTTTGGACAATTTGAAGAGCCTGATTATGCATTAGCTTTGTATGACGAGCATGCTTTATAGGTGGAACTGCCAACAAAGCAGATTTGATGAGTTTGGGGTTAATTATTGAACTTGATTATTTTCATATCAGCTGAGCTTTCACTTACCTAACATTTCAAGGACTTTCCAAAGAGCCTTATGTAATTTTTGGTATCCTGCAAAAAGACCTAAAACTAAACCTGCCAAGAATGGAAAAGGTTCAATTCTCTGTGATGATTGACTAAACTACTAAAACTCCATATAATTTCCACAGGAAGGTGTTGATGATTTGTCTCTATCATCGATTAAATGCAAAGCACTTTGCTACAGTACTTGGATTCAATTTTGAAAACTAACATTTTTTACAGATCATAATGATCAATACAATGTAACGTGGGAACTTGTTGATACTTGCCTTTAGAGAGATGAAAAGGGCAGAACCTCCACAGTCGAACTCTAGACAGAGTAGCTGATCTCACCATGATTCCACGTACTAAATTCTCTGCTAGTTCCGGAAACTTCAGAGGCACACCTTAAAAAAACAAAGAAACAAATAATTGGTATTCATATACTTGTTCTTGACATTAAATGGCTACGCAGTTTTGGAAATGATCACTGACTTCCTAAGCAATAGATAACTGTCCTAAAGCTACCATGTTAGATCTTTTGAGAACGTTTGAGTTATCAATAGAACATGATTAGCAGATAGCAGCTGTGTTTAAATCTCAATTATTACAAGCCAAGAAATTATTACAACATGACCTAATATCAGACCTGAAACTAAAAACTTTTCCAGCTTTACAAACCAAAAAAGAAGTATGACAAAAGTCGCCCACATTTCTTCACTTTCAAGAATCTATGAAAGTATATATTTAGAAATATAAAATAGAGCCGAAGCTTACGCCAATCCTGCATAACATATATCAGCTTCTCTATTGCCATACTGTCTTTTTGTGATTATTTTGCAGAAACATTTCAAGACTGTTTCAGGCATTGAAACTTGTGCCGATAAAAGCAGATAAAACTTATGGAAACCATCATCTATAAGAGAAAATGAAGTAACTAACAGGAATAGATTAGGGATTGCAATATATTGAACTGCATTCCACTTGGAAAAGCAGATGGTTCTTGAGCCAAAACTTCCAAGGGAGAAAAATCCTGCCATGATAACTTTGGGTTGTGCTTAAGTAAATGCAGAGCCAAATCTGTCAAATGGAAAAGACCATATGTCAGAATGGACAAAATCCTTTTAGAAAAGCTCAAATCTTTCTGCATTTCAAGTAAAATTAATTAATTGAGTTGTCATGCTCCTAAATGTGATGTTTCTGTTAGCAAAAGGGGAGGGACCATATTTAAGACCTTTAAATCAATGGCTGAACCATTGACTGATCAACCACAACTAAACTCTTAGTATCGAATTCCACCAGGTTATATTATTACACTAAGATCATGTACCATAAATTCCAGCACTAATAGCAAACCCCATAAGTGTGACTCCAGCTGCATCTTCAAATGGTCTTGATTCCTCATCTTCTTCAGTGACAGAGAACAAATACATAGTCATCTCCCTCTGCCCTCTCCTAGCAGCTACATGGATCGGTAAATACCCATCATTATTCCAAATATTTGGCAAGTCACTGTTTTTCTCCACAAATAACTTGGCTAGTTGGATGTTGCCAAGTACTGCAACTGCGTGGAGTGCAGTATTGCCAAAATAGTCTGTCAGCGCTAATGCCTCGGCAGGCATCAGATTCACCAACTTTGCTATAAAACGCATCCCCTGCCCCCCTTTGACAGCTACCAGAAGCGGAGTTTCTGCAAACACGGTGAGCCTAGCAGTGATTGTCTCTGGCCTTTCCTGGAAAATTGGCTTCACATCCTTCCATTTACCTTGTAGTAATGCTCTGTAGAGGGGCAGTGACCAATCCTTGTCTGCACATTGTAGTTCAAGAATCTTTAAAAGAATAAGATGGAACAGGACTATACCATCAACAAATGAAAATTTAAGGTTCAATCAGAAACTGTCTCATCGTACTTGTGATCGACTGAGGGCCAGTTTGGATGGCTTTTTCCCATGAAAAGCACCTTTTTTTCTTGATAAAGTACACTTTTTTTACAACAAGTATTTGTACTAGATTTCAAAAAGAAAAAAAACCTGAAGTCCTGAAAAGAAGTTCAATTTCAGCTTTTTTTAGAAGCCAAGATTTTTAAGTTTTCAAAGGAATAATTTTCTCAAAAGTTCAGAGAGAAAAAAAAAAAAGCTTTTTAAAAAAGCTAATCCAAATCAACCTTGAAAGTATTAAGCAACATCCCACTCTTGGAAATGAAGAAAATTTGGGTCTTCTATATGATATTCCAGTAACAATTTGCTGATCATAAACAGGTGAATACAAGTTCAATTGCTTTCTATCATTGCTTTCTGAAGAATGATTGAAGGAGAGCTAGTTTAAGAGAAGCCAACAGAATTATGAACTTCTTCACTGTTTTTTTTTTTTTTTTTTAAATCTTTTCGGAAACTATTTTGCAAGACAATCTTCACAGTTCTAAAAATTTCCTTGAAACAGGATTCCTCTTTTCTTTTCTTTTTGTCTTTTCCCTTTCTTTCTCTCCTGCTGATCACCTTTACCAACTATTTTTCTATAGAATTAAGTTAAAAAGACAATCTAAATAAACAATAATACCATTAAATTTTCCAAATTATCAGCTTTAAGCCCAAAATTCTTTTTAAAAAAATCTACAAAAAAGAAACTTGTCAGTATTTCTATTATCTTGAAACACTGAAAACAATTTCAGCAAACAGGCATTGTCCTAATTTTGCAGAGTTTGGATTAAAATCTCTCAGGCTTCATATCATTTTCACACGTAGTCACACACACACACACTATACAGATATATATATATATATATATATATATATACATACATATACACATATACACATATACACATATACATGCATACATACATACATACATATATACATACACACACACACACACACACACACACACATATATATATATATATATGACAAGCATGAAGATAAATATAGATGTTTTCTTTCTTTCTTTCTTTCTTTGCTTTTTTTTTTTTTTCACTTGTGGTGTGAGCATCCAGATATTACGTACCATTTACTGAAGAGTCGAAGTCATTAACGTTGGTCCAAGGCTGTGATAATGGGGGGAGTGCCATCTTTTCCTTTCAATTTTCAGCTTCTTCGACAACATATTAACTTAAAAGCCTGCTGATTTGCTTTTTCCAGTAGCATTTTTCTTAGAAAAACTTTTTTTTTTAATGCTAAAATCTTTTTAGTAGAAAGACTTGAGTTGAATTGGCATGGCCGGTCATTCTTCTAACCGCGTCCACGTCAGATGCATACTGCATGGCGAAAAGTAATATTGAATTATCATTCTTTTTATTGCATGTCTAATTAATATATTAAAAGAATAATAAAAAATAAAAGATATTCTTTGGGTTAATATTTAATTCAATAAACATAGTCTTTGACCAATTCAAGTCAAACGAGTCTTTAATCATGTTTTGTTTTGTTTTGTTGGGTGCATTTTACGTGTTGACTTTGAGGTGTTTTGGTATTTTTCTTTCAATTCTTTTAGCTTCTTATTGTGTTAATACTCAAAACACGCCTTCTTATTTTATTTCATGCAAAAGAAATTAAGGACCGCGGCAGGTATCTAGTGGAATTATTATTATATAAAAAATGGTTCTTGATCTTCTGCATGGAAACATTCAAAAAAAATTTTTTTGAAAAAAAAAAGAAAGAAAGAAAAAATTTACAGCGGAGAACCTAGGGAAGCAAAACCAAAAAGTGGCCCAAACTGACTCGAAGGTACTTGTACACTTCCTGCAAAAGCATTTCGATCCTAATAATCCTTTGAGGCCTTGGGTTGATGGATGCAAAGCAATGCTTTATTAGAAGTTAGGTTTTCTTGTGAAGCATATTTATCATGAGGTGAACAAATGTATAAATTAGATTACCAACTTTGACTTGGTGCATTCAATTGGAAAGCACAACTTGGATCAAGCGTTGATGTCAATGATAACTCTTCTCCAGAATAATGTGTATTGAATTTCGATGCTCCACGTGATTCTCAGATATATAAGAATCTTCAAAAATTAGGCTATTATTGCAGCCTATCTTTGGAAAGTAGAAGGGGAAGGTCACCTTTGGATGTTGTCATAATGTTTTGCTTACAAAAGTGATTGGGATCATCTCCCTTCAAACTATAAAAAAAAAAAAAAAAGTAGGCCAAACTCAAAATAGGCCCAAAAAACAACGCGTAACTCAAAAGAGAAGGCTGAATGGGCTGATGAGTGATCACCATCTGAAGACGTTTCAGACGCAATGCTTAGCGACCATAAGCATCTCTGGGCTAACCACTTAATACTACCAAAGCCCACCAGCCCACAAAAGTTTATTGAATTGGACCCCACAAAAGCCCATTGAAGAAAATGCACCTACCCGCACACAATCCATCCCCCTTGGCCACATTTTTCATTTCATTTTATTTTTATTTCTTTTCCCCATCGACGCATCAGCCACGTCGAATTGGACTAGAATCACCACGCTGTCACCCAATCACCTATAACCCGTCCAGGTTCATCCCCCTCCGAATCTAACCGTCTTCGTCAATCTCACGCATCATATACACACACACACACACACACACATATTCTGTATGTAATCCACACAAAATACACACACATTATATACCTATCTACAGCACCTAACCCTTGTTCTCTCTCACTGGCCAAGGGTTTTTCATTATTTTACCATTTGTTTTATGGAAATAATTTCTTCTTCGATTTCTTCATCATCATCAGTTTCGATGCTCCACCGCAACGGCCGCCGCTGTTTCTACTGCAACTCCTCCCTCATCAGCTGTCGCCGCTGTTGCTGTTGGTGTTGCTCACAGCTCTAGAGAAAAAAGTTTAAAAATTTTCTGGTTTATTATTATTTTTTGATTATCGGGCTTAGGGTTTGACTTTCACTTCAATTCAGCTTAATTTTGTTTGACTGTTTCTGTTTGGGGGAAATTACGGTATGGATTTGACGCACTCGCAGGCGAATAAGTTGTCGCTAGGGTTTCTATCCCACGTGGCAGCGCCACCGAGGGCGTCTTCCGCGCCGAGCCGAGCTCAGATCGCCGACGATTCGATCTCGTTCCAGATCGATTCGCGGATCCGTGACGCTTCTCATCCCGTGCCGTCGATTCCGTTGCAGCTGATGGACCAGCAAAGGGAGGAAGGGAGTGCAAATGATGACGGGAGTGTTAGGAACGAGGAGGAGGAGGAGGAGGAAGATAAAGAGGTGGAGGAGTTTCGGATTCTCGGGCATTCTATGTGCTTGAAGCGGAAGCGCGAGTGCGATTCATCGTCTTCTTCGAGCAATTTGAAGTGCTTTAAGGCTGTTCCTGATGATCTTGAGTCTCGTAGGAGTGCCGTGAAGGCATGGGGCAACCAGAGCCTCCGAATGGCTGATCCTGATGTATTCGAGATAATGGAGAAGGAGAAAATGAGGCAATATAAAGGAATTGAATTGATTGCTTCAGAGAATTTCGTATGTAAGGCGGTAATGGAGGCTCTGGGAAGCTTTTTAACTAATAAATACTCGGAAGGAATGCCAGGTGCGAGGTATTATGGTGGAAATCAGTACATTGATGAGATTGAAACTCTTTGTTGTGAGCGGGGTTTGGCTGCTTTTGGGCTTGACCCCGAAAGTTGGGGTGTGAATGTGCAGCCATACTCGTGTACATCCGCAAATTTTGCTGTTTATACTGGTTTATTGTTGCCCGGTGATCGGATAATGGGATTGGATACACCATCTGGTGGGAATACTAGTCATGGATACTATTTACCAAATGGAAGGAAAGTTTCTGGGGCTTCTATTTTCTTTGAGAGTTTGTCGTATAAGGTGAATCCGCTAACTGGGTACATAGATTTCGATAAGCTTGAGGAGAGGGCTCTGGATTTTCGCCCCAAGATTCTTATTTGTGGAGGTAGTTCGTACCCTCGAGAGTGGGATTATGCAAGGTTTAGGCAGATAGCGGATAAATGTGGAGCGGTCTTGTTGTGTGACATGGCTCAGATTAGTGGTCTTATTGCTGCTAAGGTGAATTTCTTGTCTCGCTCTTTTCTTCTTTTTGACGGGTGTTCATATCCCCTTCCTTCTCTAGTTAATTTGCTTGAGCAGTTCTTTTTTCTGTTATTCTGTATCTTGTGATGTAGCTAAAGTTATAGGGTTGAAAGTGGTCAGAAGTTGCTGTCTGGTAGGCAACAATTAATTATTAACCTTGTTGCAGTTAAGAATATTAGTCCATGTTGGTTTCTTGTTGAATGATGATTCGGATTTGCAATTCATTCCAGTGAAATAATTCTATTAAGTTACATGTCTTTGCAAATGTCATGTAATGTCTTTTGTTATGTTACCTTTATAAGCAATAAATATCTCGACTCTTTAGAGATGGTAGAGTGAAGCAACCAAGCTGGACTATGACAATTTTCCCTCGCTCTCCCCCCCCCCCCCCCCCGCTACCCCACCCTATGTGCGGCTTCCTTCTAAACTCATTTGTGAATGGAGTAGGAAAAATATGTAATTATGGAAAATTGGCCTCTCTTTTCTTTCTATCTCCTCTGGTTTTGTGGGATTTATTGTAGAAAGAATGTCCTGTAACAGCAGTCCTTCTGTTTGTTTACCTAGATTTGAATACTTTCCCAGGGCAATATATAGGAGTAATACTGTGTACTACTGCATGACGTGTTAAACCAGAATGCATACTACTTCTGAATTTTACTCTTTTTCATGATTCAGTTACTGTTGCTCTCTCTGCTACACCTGGAATATCCATTCTTCATGATTGATACAGACATGTTCAACTATTCTCTCTGCTGTTTCTGCCATTACTGAATTGTATGACGTGATATATACATACTGATCCCTGCAAAAAATTTTCATACTCGCTATGGATACTTCTTTGACTTGTTTCTAGCTAGAGGTGCCTTTATTAGTTTCACTTTCTTCTCTTGGAAACCCTGGTTCCTTTGCCCTCCTAATTGTATGCATTTTCCCCCTTATTACAGGAGTGTGTTAGCCCCTTTGATTATTGTGATATTGTTACCTCTACAACCCATAAAAGTCTTCGTGGTCCTAGGGGAGGTATTATTTTCTATAGGAAGGGCCCAAAGCCAAGGAAGAGAGGCATGCTTTTGACTCAAGGCGATGGAAGTGACAGATATGATTTTGAGGATAAAATAAACTTTGCTGTTTTCCCAGCACTACAGGGTGGGCCGCACAACAACCATATTGCTGCACTTGCAATAGCATTGAAACAAGTAGCTACTCGTGAATACAAAGTTTATATGCAACAAGTGAAGAAAAATGCTCAGGCTTTAGCATCTGCTTTATTGAAAAGAAATTGCAGACTGGTCACTGGAGGCACAGACAATCATTTGATACTTTGGGATCTAAGACCTCTTGGATTAACTGGTAATGCATTTTTATGATAAATCTCGGGTTGGCCCTCTGTTGAGTCGTAATTTAATTGTTGGAGTATATCTATGCATGCCCGTATGAGCATTTAACGATTAACTTCCTCCCGCTCCTATCCTGTCCTCTTTCTCTTGGTCTTCCTTTTCCTTTGGAACAATTTTTTGGCTTATTCCCATCGTTTAGAAATTTTTGACTTTCCATTGTATGAGGTGACAGTACAACCTAAAGATTAGTTACACTATTGGCATAAAATGGCTGCTACTTCTTATGGAATTGTCAGTAGGGACCTCTTGGTATTTTCCAGCACTCTTTATCCGCTGGTGTTTACTTTTGTTTGCCAAATGTGTCTCTCGGGCTCTTCCACTGGTGTTTTTTTTTTTCCGCCCCCTTTCTTTCTTTCTTTTCCCTAACTGCTTTTGCTGAGCTATTCTTTTAATTGAATCTTGAATTTTGCTTAGTTCAGCGTGGTGCATGCTAATGCGCGGCTGACTACTTGGCAACTTTTGGTTGACATGGTGGTGTCAGGATGTACATATCATTCGCGTTCATGTGTGCTCTGGTTTTGAGTTGGTCTCTGTAGCTCGTTTGTTGGACAACATTATTGTTTTCCTTTTCTTGGCTTTCTTGTGACACGCCCTGTAGTCATGTTTTTGGCTTATTATATAGATGTTATTCATGTAATTGGTTTTTTGAAACTAATATTTTGTCTCCTTTTGTGTTTTATAGGAAAGCATTTTGAGAAGGTATGTGAATTATGTCACATTACTCTGAATAAAGTTACTGTCTTTGACGAAAATGGCACTATCACACCAGGAGGTGTTAGAATTGGTAAGTAGATATGGTTTACGTTTTTTTCCTCTGGTGTTTATTCCTTTTTGCTAAATGTTTATGAATATTATGTTCTGACAACTTTTTGTTTCGACGTTCACAGGTACTCCTGCTATGACTTCAAGAGGCTGTCTCGAATCAGACTTCGAAACAATCGCCGACTTCCTCCTCACAGCTGCACAGATTGCAAGTTCAGTGCTGAGAGAACGTGGCAAAGCTTTCTTGAAGGGTCCCGAAGGCAACAAAGACATTCTTGAGCTCAGGACACGAGTTGAAAATTTTGCATCCCAGTTTGCAATGCCAGGATTTGATATTTGAATCTCTCGGTTCAAAAGGTCAATGCATTCTTGCATCCGAAGAATGATTATAACACCGTACATTGCAAGGCTCCATGACAACATTGAAGCTTTCTTCTTGGAGCACTTGGCTTCTCCATAATGTTCAAGTGAGCGATGAATGAAGGCACCGTGAGAGGTCTGGAAATTCGAGAGCCCTGAACCTTTCCCCATTCATGGTACCCGAATTTTAGGCCGTTCCCAAATTCTATATGAATATGGTCCAGGAAGCACGGCAAGGTCTTTCTTGCTGTACTATTCTTTTTGTCAATTGTGGATGAGTTTGGATGGGTAAATACTCGTACAGGATGATGTCTATTTGTCTTTTTCATTCTATATAAATCACAGAATGATATATAACATCAAATATTACGTTTTCTCATTTTCTGGTAGTTTTGTGCTGCCGAAAATTCTCAAATATTACTTTGCTTCCTAAGTGCTCTAACTGCTACTTTTTGTTTTGATAATAATAAGAATCATATTCAGTTTCCTTCTGATTCCTTTTCATTGATTTCTCATTGATGTTCGATTAAAGTTTCAACAAATCTTTTTGTTCTTTAAGTAACTTGGAAGAAATCTACATCGAAATTATTGTGGGGCTATAAAGCAGTAAATTTGAATACGTGCACCAATTCAATTAATAAGGAATCTGCAAATTTTGTTACTTATTGGGGAAAATTTTAGTGAAAAGAGAAAAAGGTTGATAAAAGCAGAGTTCAACCAAAAGAGAGTGTAATTGGGTCCCTCATAAGATATAATTTTATGAGAGACCACTGATGGTGATTTTTTTATAGTATATTATTGTTACTCTATGATCGGTTCATTACTATTGGATAATGTTACGCGGAGATTTAAATTCTGTTTTAATGAGAGTAATCAATATCTAACGTGCAATTTTCATTGGTTGGTTTTACGTTTAACTTGCTGCTCACAGGTCTGCAGTCTTTGGAAGGTTGTCTATATTCAAGTTGATTTCCTCAATAGCCTGGCTATTTACTCTATGTTATGTTTATATATTTGTTATTTACTTGGCCAGGATGGATTTTGTTTATTGGGCTGCAAAAGTTTGATCACTTTGATTCTTCAATTTTTTATGTTATCTTTGAAATTCAACTCTCTTGGCTGCCTTATCTTTTCCTTTCTCCCACTACATTTTTATTCCCCCTCTTCGTATTAAATTCTAGCACTTCAGTATTCCTCCTACAAATTGTTGTATAAACTATGCTTTGTTTGTTTAGGGAATCCTATGATGAGGTTCTTTGGGTAGAGATTATCTATTTCAGGCACTGATAAACACTATTTTGGTTAATACGTATATATAGATTCTTAAATTTGAATTCTTTCATAATGTTATAATGTTATGAGTGAGAACTAATACCAGTAAATTTTTTTTTTTTATTTTTATAATAACCATATCATTCACCAAAATTAAATCTTTCGTAATTTTATAACATCACGAAGATCCAAATCCACTATTTCTCCCATTTCCATAACCTAAAGACGAGAAACAGATAAGGAACTTCTTATCAAAATGGCATTGAGTTGCTGCCTTCTCCCAGGAATTTGCTTACCTGGCATGCTTTTCATATATTATGGTATGAGTTTTACATGTGCGTGAGATCTACTTATTGCAAATAGATCGATTGTTTACGAGGCTAACCTCTGAACCTACGGAGATTATCATCTTGGTCCTTCATTGACAAGATTAGTCAACTTATGCAGTGGGATTTTAAGTGATTAAATAGTAAATAGTAATTAAGAAGGTACAGCAATATTCAAAGCCAACACAAACCAACAATTGGCTGCACTGTGCCAACAAAGCAGTCCAATAAAGACCTCAACAAATTAATTGGAGGATAAATGTTATGCTAAAACCTATTAAAAATGATTTTGAAGTGTTGATTAAATATCAATCACTCTGAAATATTCATTTGCAATAAAACAAACCCATGATCTCAAATAGGTTGCCTATGTTGAAATTTTGATTAAGAATAGACCTTTGCGGATACATTGCAGTGTAGCCATTGATTGGAAAAAAAAAAAAAAAAAAGAATCAAGAATTAAAGATTGAATTTTTGGCTTTTTTATGTCTGTTTTCCATTAGTCCTTTGGAATTAATGACAATGGTGTGATTGACGTGCTCAAATTGACCAATGACTGAGATTTTTTTAGTATCAATTCTCAGGGGTTATGTTTGGTGCAGGAATGACTCTGCTTAGTCAAAATAGTGCAGCGATATTGTATTTTTTCCACGTGGTCTATAGGAAGGTATTCTGGTAGTAAGGGGTGATCTGGGACATCCACGTCGTATGCTGACGTGGCATTTTCCCGTTTATTACAAGATATTTTTTTTTTTTTTCTGAAAAATAAACAAGTGACTGTTCTATCTTGCTTTTCTCTTTTCCCCTTGTGCAACTTTATGCAGCGTTTTAGATGCCTGGAAGAGGCTGAAGCTCATATACTATTACAAACATGTGACAGCCTTGTTGCTGCTTTTTTAACTGCTAATTAAGTTGCCTAATGATTTCATTGTTGATCAAATTAATCTTTCAGTTTGATCACATGTTACTATGGAATAGTCAATTTCTTACTGTACCAGAGATTGGTCCAAGAAGCTTCAAATATTGCTGCTATAATGGCTCTTGCTGCATAATTTAATTGCGTAATTACCGTCTGTACTATCAAACATGACAGAAATCACCGTCTTCTGTTATAACTAAACACGTCTGCTGTTAATTGACAGGAAAAGTCTTCAATATGTGGGCCGGTTGGATCCGGCTTAGAGTGCAGGTGGCCCCGTTCACACAGTTGAAAGGATTTTCCGAAGACCATAAGTATCTAAGAGGGGAAGTATGAAAGGATAGAAAGGAAATAAGAAGAGAGAAATCAGGAACTTCATATAATAATTTGAACTTCCATCTTATCTTACCCCTGCATCTTACAAATCATTTACTAGAATGTTGCTTAAAGAATACAAATACTCATCATCATTGCAGTTGCAACAGATCATGTGGCTTGAATACTCTCTTCACATATGGAACATGCAAATTGTAGAATTGTTTTTCTTACAAAACTGCAGCTGTTGGATAAGCATCTAATAGATCACGAAACATCATAATGACAGTACAGAGTACAATGCTTTACAGGTTTCAGAGGAGGGGTGCCGTTTGAAGTGGCGAAGGCATATGCTACGAAGGCATATGCTACAGTAAAAAGTACGCTGAGGTTACAAAGTAAGATCAGCTAAAAGACTCATCTGAGATAAATCTTGTTCACTAAACGGATGCTGACTACTGTACATTAACAGCTATAATATCCATCTTGTGGAAATTGTCTATTGGGAAGAACGCTGTCTGAGCCCTTTTGCTTGCAAATAAGAACCAGCACAAAGTGAGGAGTTGTTGAGCAGTTGTTAGCTTCCAAATTTTTGTGGTTTTCTGCAATCACCGTGTTGGTCATGCAATGCAATTTTCATGGTCACTCTTGGATTTGCAAGAGTAAAAGCTACTCCCCTTTTCAGTTTCTCAAGCTGACCACTGGATGTCTGAAATATTTGATGACTAAAACATATATGATCTGCCATATCAGTCAAGATAACTCCTTGGCACCTCTGGATCATAAGTGTCACAGAAATCCCAAACTCATGGAACTGCATCAAGTCATCAGCGTGCTTACAACCGTTCATATTTGACCATGAGGCAGACATATTTACTACTTAGAAGGGTTTCATATTTTCACCTGAGCATGTCGCCAGCAGGTAAACCCAGGGCACTTAACGCTGGTGATATGCTAAAAGCATTACCATCACCCTTAATAAATGAAGCATGGCCAAGGGGGGCTGGCCTATCTGGAATGGGAGGAACCTCGATATCTCCTTCCAACATTTTCAGTGCATCCAAAATGGTAGGCCTTAAAGCCACCATAACATGAGCACATAATATTCCAACAAGTACAAATCTCTCCATTATGCCCTTTGGATTTGCAGTTGCTGGATCCTCATCTTTCAATAGAGAAGAATCCAGAACCTCTTCCATCTTCCCTGCTTTCACCATCGACCAAACCCAATCCGTGATTAGAAATCCATGCGTGGTTCCTGAAGTGAAATCAAGAGCTTTCCTACCACACATTATTTCCAAGACAACTATTCCAAAGCTATAAACATCACTCTTCTCTGTTAGCTGCCCATAAAGCGCATACTCGGGTGCTAAGTATCCATGAGTTCCTGCCACTCTAGTTGTGAGATGAGACTGGCCCTCTTTGCTTTGCTTTGCCAACCCAAAGTCTGCTACTCTTGCTCTCATGTCTGCATCTAGAAGTATATTTGTCGGTTTAATATCTCTATGATAAATTGCTGGCTTCACCCCATAATGCAGATAAACCAGACCCTGGGCAACATCCAAAATTATGCTTTTCCTCTGAGGCCATGTCAATGGTTGCTTCCAATTCTTACTCCGCTTTACAGTAAACAAATGATCATCAAGATTACCATTAAGCATATACTCGTACACAAGATATCTCTGGCTCTCTCCATGTTCACCGTTTGCCTCACCATCTGTCACACAACACCCTCTCAGTGGCACAAGATTCCGATGCCTCAAGTTACTAATGATCTCAACTTCATTCCGAAAATCATCATTACCATCAAAATCAGACTCCAGAATCCTCTTCACAGCAACAATACTCCCATCATTCAAAACCCCCTTGTAAACAATGCCATACCCACCTCTCCCTATAAAATTCCGGGGCGAAAAATTATCTGTTGCCTTCTCTAGGTCCCCAATTTTATACCATATGGACCCTGTATTAGGCCTCAATCTTGGCCTAGACCCCTCCACCATCCCCAAATCAAAATCATTATTACCCTTTTTCCTCCATTTCTTATCCCACCAGAAGTACAACCCCAGCAAAATCGACATCACCAAAACTGCAACACCAGCTCCAGTCAACCCCAAAACCAAACCTGATGGAGTCTTACTTGAAGAACCACTCTCAGAATCAATTGGCAAATTAAATATACAACGAATTGCACCATCACCCTCAGGACCGTATTTGTTAACAAAGGCAGCAGCATATAGAATTGCAAAATAAAAGCAATCAGTAGAGTGAGACTTATTACCATCAAGAGCAATCAACTCTGCCTGAACTCGAAAACCAGCAGCCACACAGGCATCACAGGAGGTCAAATAAGTAAGGTCACCATTGCAGCCATTGTCCAAAGCTGTTGAAGAACCAAGCTTATTGGTCCAATCTTGAGTGGACTCAATAGAGGCACATATATTTCTTGAGATCACAAACTGAAAAGGGTCAAAGCAGATGGAGGTTAGATTAGAAGGCAAAGAGAGAGATGTGAGCTTTTCTTGGAAATCTTGGAGGCAAGAAATGGAGGTTTCCAAATTGGGTAGCTGGAAAAGGGATGTTTCTTTGAGGTTCTTGGAGAATGCTATGCCAATGAGGGAAAGAAGGGTCTGGCAACACTGGGGCTTCTGTGTGGTGTTGGATAGTTGAGGTGTTGAAAATGGGAAGTGTTGACACTCAGAAGTGTTCCATGGAATCCTTAACACATAGCCAAGATCCATGGGACATGTTGCAGATGTTTTGTTGGTGATGGGGGGTGGTGTTGGACTTGAATAAGTACAAGTTGCAGAAACAGAAAGCACAAAAAATAAGATCAAGAATCTAATAATATGCCTCATGCTTGGCTCTAGCTTCTTGTCTGGGTTGTATTTCTGTTTCTTCAGTGTGAGTGACAAAACATGGATTCGTGTTGGTGATGATGTTGGTCTTGGTGGGATTTGGGAGGGGAAAAAGTTGCATATACAGACAGTACAAATACTAAGGCCAAGCATCTATAGGCCCCATTTCATTTTGCAGCTATTTTTTTTTTAAGTTTTTTCTGTTTCTAGTGTGGGACAAAAATAGGACCATGGGTCTATCGTGGCTCGCTTCCCGAAAAGTATATTTTTCTAAAGTCAAACTTGTATTTTTTTTATGCCGCAATTAAATGATATAATTTAGAAGAGCAAAGTACCAAATTAAAAGATATAACAGGAACAGATTAATGTTTGTTTTGAATAAGCTTATTATAAGATGCTTATTTTATTTTTTATTTTTTACATAAAAATTATAGTTAGTTTTTGAGTTTTCAAAAGATACTTATGTCTTAATTATAATTCTAAAAAAATTTAAGAGTCAAGGATTGATTATCATATTTTATAAAATAAAAAGCAAATTTATTTTGAGTCCTTACGAAATACTTGTAATAAAATATCTTATATTTTATAAGTATTGTCTTCTTCACGTTCAATAAAATAAGTATCTTATAATAAATTTATTTCAAACACAAGTCAAGATACTAAGGTGATATATGATTGTAATTCAACATAAATACCATAAAGAGACATGAAGGAGGGGGGGGGGGGGGAATTTTGTTTCTCTGAGATAGTTTTGTTCAGGAAGGGGTGCATCTTGGAATGTGGATGGATGGTGCTTCGAAATTGCAATGATTTCTTTACAAGGTGTCGTGTAGGAATAATAAAATGAGGTCAAAGTTGATTAGGCGAATCTGATTTCAGGTGGCTGCAATGCATGAATCTACTATAATTTATTCTTTACTAAACTGTGGAAGTTACTCTTTTTCTCTAGCTTAGTTGGGGAAGTTATACTCTTTTTCTCTTGCTAAGTCATACAACTTATCCTTTATGCTAGGATTTTAAATTTTTTTTTTTAGCTAGGATATAAAAGTTACAATTAATTGCAAGAAAGCTGCTATAGTTCTGTGTCTATTAAATAATTAAAGCTCATTCCAAACTTAACTTTTTGTGTAAAAAAATAATTTCAACTATTTAAAGTACCTTTTATCCCTCAATAATAATATTTACTAAAAACACTAATAAATTTTAGGATTAATTCCACTTAATAACCCTAATTTTTATACGAAGTGATGCTTATTAACCATTATGTTTGGTTTTAACTACTTATTAACCCTTGACTTAAGCCAAATCTAACAAAGTTATATTTTTATTAATAAAAGTAATATAGTTACTAAATTTTCCTTCTGTGAATTTTGTGTTTAAAAATTACAAATAATAACCTTCTATCCCTCCATATTATATACAAAGAAAATTTTCTTAAAATATTAACAAATCTTATCTATTAAATTATATTAAAATATCTTATCTCTATTGGAAAATAACCTTTTCTTCTCATTTTTTACTGTTCTATCCCACCATAAATGATACAAAGAAAACTTCTTTTCTTTTCTTCACTTTTAAATATTAATTTTTTTTCTTTTTTCTTTGTACCCTTTTTTCTACTTAGTTTTCTACTTTTTTTTTCCTCGTCATCATTGGATTCCATTCACCACACAGGATTCCATTCACCGGACAGCTAGGAACTAATGATTGGCTCTATCTACGAAGATTTTGGATTTTTTTCTCAATTGTTTGCTTAATCAAGCATTACATTGAGACCTTGCTTACTTGCTTTATCCACTAGGTACTTTTTTTATTAAAAAAACTTTTTAAGTATCATTACTAAATATATATTTAATCAAACAATGATAGTGTTAATGCCATATTTAGTAAATTAAACAACTCAAATACAATAAGCATGTAATAATTGTCAGTAAATAAACTAATGAAGCTAGACTCTGAGAACTCGTAATATTGATAAAGTCTAATAACAAAACGATCTAACTTTAGATGTTATAATTAGATTTTAATAAAAAATAAAGTCATTTTACATATAAAATCTTCATCAAATTCAAATGGATCTTTAACAAAATTGATATTAAATCACATAAAAATGCAAAAAAGTATAATAAAAGTAAAATTTATAACAAAATCAGCATCAATTGGGTCTTCTTTACATTCAAAATTATTACCAAAATCAAGTGAAGTTTTTTTTATTGGTAGTATTGATTTTTGGTATGTGTTTAGTGTTTGGATCTCAAAAAAAAAAGTATGGGATTGTGGCTTCGATGGCAAGGGTACTTTAGTCTAAAAAATATGTAATACTAACTTGTTTGTTAACTTTTTAACGGTAATTCAATGAAAGGTTAACAAGTGGCTAAAACTAAATATAAAGGTTAATAAGTATCACTCTATACAGAAGTGAGGGTTATTAGATGGAATTAACCCTAAATTTTATACCTTAATAGTAAATTTATAATTTTACATATAGTTTAAACAAAATAAAATAAATATGTTAAATGTAGATGGATAAAAAAAAAACCAAAGTAAAGAAAACAAATATATTAAATGTAGATGGATGAAAAAACCCCAAAGTTTAGTACTATATTAAGAAAATGAGATTTCGTTTTAAACTCAATTAATATTATGATGACTAGATTATAAAGTCTTAAATACTGGTTTTAGAGTTTGTTAGATTTTTTAATGTTGAACGAATATATATTATAACAAGGGCGAAAAGAAAAGTAAAGTATTGTGAGAGTTTTCTTTCACCATTTTCCTGACTGTATATTGATAAAAGGGATGGTCAAAGCAGAATATTTGCAGTCAATGTAGTCAAATACTATTCATAAGAAGGAGAGTTCTGAATTGTACTAAAAGAAGGCAAATTGGAATTTTAGAATATAGTCAATACAAAAGAATGGGACAAAAAAAAAAAAAAGGATTATTATCTAGAATGACCATTTAAATATCGTCTTAATCCTCTTCTAATCAATAGTATATAGATGACCAATGCTAAATTCAAAGATACTTAAAAGAAAAGTGAAAAAAAAAAAAGATTTATGGGTAGAAAGTCAAATTTTCAATCCTCAAAGTACTTGTTACGCAATTACTGAGTTTACTCTCCCTTGTTTGTAAGAAAAATAATAAAGAGTAACAAATTGAACATCAAAAAAGTTTCAAAGTTGACCAACTTTCCACTAAATTTATATTATAACACGTCATCTACAAGAAAAGGACGGAGAGCTCGTGGAAAGACTCTCCATTCTTATAATTTGTGAGCTTTCTTCGTATGTATTCTCCTTCAGATAAAGTTATTGAAGTTGTTTGGCTAAGCAGGTGTAAGTAATTTATGAGTTAAAAGAAAAAGAAAACTAACATATTTGATAACAGGGCTTATAAGTTACTTTTAAAAGCTTATAAGTAAGTAAATAAGCTCCTCAAATCAACTTTTTTCTTTTACAGCTTATAAACACTCAAGCTCGACCATTTATAAGTGGCGTTTTTATCTTAAAAAAACTTAACAAAATAACAATATAAATATATAATCACTCTCATCTAACATTAATCAGTGACATGCCATTTTTAATTATTTTAACTAATATTATTATTTATAAATAACTATTTATTAAACCTGATCATCGACACATATTATTCAAATACAGCTCCACTTATTTATTACTAATTTATAAACAATAGTCTAGCTTGCTTATAAGCGCCAATTGCTTATAAATATTTAAAAATGAGTAAAACTAAACGTGGTCTTAATTAGATCTTGGATAGAAGCATAAATTATTGGCGTTGGCATCAAAGTGTGTGGCAAAATGAACACTAGTGAGCAAACCAACAATAATTTAATAATACTAATTTAATAATTCTAGTACCTTCTAAGTCTTAAATCTGCAAACTTTAATAATTGCATAGTCGATACATATATGCTTACCAAACATGGCACGTCGAAACCTTGACGAAATCAAACAAACAACGATATCAAGATACGAAACAATTATATGCACCTATATATATATATATATATATATATATATATATATGTATGTGTGTAAATAAATTAGATACAGGCAGAAAAGAACATAGATCTAATAAATATATCAAGAGACAATTCCATATTAGTCTTTTCAGATTTTATTACATATTTTATTTTATTCAACGAGGTGACAAATCACAAGGGGCTGTCTATATCTATTTATGTATGTATTAAGAGCGGATGTATTTGAGGGATGGGTTGTTACCGCAAAACTTATTAATTAAATTTTGGGTCTACTTGAATTGATTTTTTCTTAAAATAAAAAAACACTCTTTTTATGATAAGTATTTCGTTTGGCTTTAACCAAAAAAAATAAAACTCTAAAAAGAGCTCAAACTCAAACATTGTTAAAAATGAAATTTTTTTAACTTATTAAAAGATTTTTTTTCCAAAATTATACAGAAAAGTGCCTTTAAAACAGCCAATTCAAACAAGTCTTTTATGTCTTGCTATTAATTAAAGATATATTTTGAAGTTATTTTGGTTGGAAGTAAGTATATTTTACTATTTTGGTATTTGCTCTCAAAGTCGTGACCAAGTCTTCAACAACTCTTTAGAGAATAATGGAGCACTTCTCAACATCATCATCATCAGATTTTTAGGATTTTTGTTGCTTAATGGCTTATAGTTGTACCTACAAATTATCGGAGTTCATGTTCTCCCATTTTGATTAAAAGTTGATATTTTCTCAACTTAAATAGAATTTTGATAAATTTTAATATAAGAAAATTGTGCGAACCTATTTCAACATCTTCGTTCTCGTAAATTAACCATGGTATTAGAACCTAGTTTGCATAGAACTATTTTCTTTTCCTTTCCAAAATATTCTTCAGAACACATTAATTACTTTTTCTCTCCCGCCCCCCCCCCCCCCCAAATACACTGAGAACCCTCTAAAGAAGCAGTGTCTATGGAGAAAAACAAAACTTGGGAACTAGTAGAACATTCAAAGGCGCATAAATCCATGGTGGCAAATGGATTTACGAAGTAAAACCAGAGAAAGTTGGAGAAATAGACAAGTATAATAAGGTTTGGCTTATTACGAAAGGGTATAAACAAAAATGTCTTTATGATGCTGTCTCCGACATCTCCTTTATTTATTTATTTTTTTTGAACTTTAAGTGATTTGAATATTTTCTTACATTTCAGAATCCCTTATTCTAGTTCTACTCTAACAGTTGCACTAGTTTTTTTTTTTTTAACCAAATATCAGTTTAGAAAATCTCTATTTCAGTTTTGCTTCAACAGTTCTGCACTTCCCCTACTATAAAAGTCCCTTATTTTTATTTTACTCTAAAATTCATCATTATTTTAACTAAACACATTACTTTAATATCTTTATTATTTATATTTTTATTAAACACATTTTTATTGTTTCTAAAATTCATCATTTTTTTTATTTTAATATATGTTTTGAGGCCTTGATGACCTTTGCAGACTTGCAGTATGGGGATGGGTTTAGGGGATGAAAAAAATCCCTACATATGGGTGTTCTGATTTTTAGTTTAAAGAATTCTTAAAATTTTAAAGTTTGGATAGGGGAGCTGTTGGAACCGTTGAAACCAATAACTCCCCTAAATATAAAGTTTTGGATGTTTAGGGCATTTGTTAGACTCGGCCTGAGCATACACTTTGTAAACATTTAGATATAATGGAGACATGCTCGTTGTGTGCTTGTTTGTTGATGATTTTATTTATACGGATAACGACAAAGCAAGTTCTTTGATTTTAAAAAAAAATATGATGGATGAATTTGACATGACAGATTTATGATCGATGTATCTGTGGGATGATAGAGTTAAATTTATAAGCTGAAGTCATTGCGACATCTACTTTTAAGTAACGGTGTTAAAAGTCTAACGTTGTGCTCTAACATTTGCTCTGGAGTCAAAATAGTGACCAAGTCTTCAACAAATTCGTTAGAGAATAGTGCAGCACTTCTCACTGGTCCCAGATTGTTCGGATGTTTATTGCTCAATGTAATGCATTATAGCTGTTGCTAAATTACTACATAGATTATTAAAGTAATCTTAATGAATAAGTGCTAAAAAGATGTATTTTAATTTCTATCCAACAAAATTCTAAATCCGAAAGAGGAAAAAAAAAAAATTGGAAAAAACAGATTTTTTGGTCTAGCCAACTCAAACAAACGGCTGCTAACACCCATGCAGATTACCTCATATACGTTGGGCTTCCTTACCATACACTTGTTTGGGCACATGTAATAACACTTCCCTTTCTCCCTTCATTTCCACAAAACTCATCCGTTGCCATTGCTCCCTTTACCCCCTCTATCTCTTTCTTGTCAAACCCATATTCTCTCTTCCTCTCTCTCTTTCTCTTTCTCCTCGCTCTCCGTGTCTCTCCCATGGAGGATCTACCACAGTCACCGAGGCCGACGCCGACACTGGCATCGGCCTATTACAGCGTTCTTGGAATCTCTAAAACTGCATCTATTCCTGATATAGCCAAAGCCTACAAATCGCTTGTCAAACAATTGAATCCCGATAAGAACACGTCCAACAAAGACAAAGCTGAAGCCGAAGCCAAAATCAAAACCATCCAGGAAGCCTATGTGGTACGTCAAAATTGATTCGTTTCCACATATAATAATTTAATTAATACATGCAAATGCAATATCCCCATGCACAACATGATATATCGGTATACCTAGGATAATGTTGCATGCAAGATGTGCCATTTATTGGTTAATGATATTTATGTGGCAGAGAATACAATTATTTTTTAAGTTACTATAACATTTTAGTTTTTCTTCTATATAATTGTGATGCGTTTGGTGAATTATTAGGCACTTAGTAAGAAAGAGGCAATTGCAGCCAGCAAAAAGAAAAAAGCAGCAGCAAAAGACCTCAACGTTGAGATACCAAAAACACCAAAAAAATATTTTGCTGAGGATGAAGAGCTCCACATCTCTAGCCCCACGCTGGTGTCGAGCACAAGCAATCGGGTCACCCCAATATCAACACCGACGGATTTCTCGAGAAGTTCGAGCAGGAGCGTTACCCCGACGCGTTTCTCGCCGGATTTGTTTGGCAATTCTTCAAGTGGGGGTACCACACCAACCACCCCCACCACCCCTGAGGCGGCTCCTCCGTCGAAGGTGGCGAGCAGAAGACACTCTAATCCCATTATTTTCTCGCAATCCACAGCCACACCACGGAGGAAACCTCCGCCTATTGAGAAGAAGCTGGAATGCACCCTAGAGGAGTTGTGCTATGGATGTGTTAAGAAGATCAAGATTACAAGAGATGCCATTACACATTTTGGGTATGTATTAAATATCTTGCTTAACCTTTTAGAAATGGAACATAGATGCACAGGTGGTAAAGGTGCAGGGAGAACACCACTCGTGTGAGTTAGAGCCATGTTGGTTGTTACGAAGTTGAGTGTTCGAGAACACCAATCAAATTAAGCGCTCTATCTTATCTAGTGCAATAATCTTGGGGAGAGTTATTTCATCAGGAGCTTACTAATTGATGTTCGAGCTCCACCATATATCTGGTGATTCGTCAATTTGGTTTTTCTCATAGTACCCAAAAAAAAAAAAAATGAAATCATTACTGCAGACGACTGTGTCTATTGAAGCAAAAAATCCCCTTGCCATATCATAATGCTGTAAACAAGACCTAAGGGTTTTAAACTATTCGTAACATATAATAATAATTATATTAGTAATTCACAACAGAGAATTACTGATTTTCTTACAGGGTAATTGTTCAAGAAGAGGAAGTATTGACGATCAAAGTAAAGCCAGGATGGAAGAAAGGAACAAAGATCACATTTGAAGGGAAGGGAGACGAAAGACCAGGCTTCCTACCAGCAGATATAATATTTGTCATTGATGAAAAATGGCATCCCTTGTATAAAAGAGAAGGTGATGATCTTGATCTGGGAGTTGAAGTTCCCTTAGTACAGGCTCTCACAGGATGTACCATAACTGTTCCTTTATTAGGAGGGGACACGATGACGGTGTCGTTTGACGATGATGTTCTATACCCAGGATGCGAGAAAATAATCCCCGGTCAAGGTATGCCTAAATCGAAGAAGGGTGGTCGGAGAGGGGAGAGAGGAGACCTCCGGCTGAGGTTTCTGGTCGAGTTTCCGACCGATTTGACCGACGAGCAGCGGTCCGAAATTGTCAGTATTTTAGAAGAAGAAGATCAAGACGATGAAGAAAAAGAAAAGGATGGAAAAGAAGAAGAAGAAGAAGAATGCTCATGACCTTCAACTTGCTGGAAGTTTGATCTTTAGCCACTAAGAGCAACAGCTTCTGATTGTAGATTCGATGTTATATACAAGCCTCATGTACAGGGATGTTTGCCTTAGGCAAAGCTACAGCAAAGCATGCATCCCATTAGGCTTGAAGAGCTTGATGCCTTGTTGGAGATGACCGGCTGCTTTTGACGCGTATAGAATTAGACTTTGTCATATCGTTACAAATGTAAAGTTCTATTGCGATGATAGTCTGCAAGGCACTTGAAAACATGATGAAATGGTGTGAACAATTTATAACTAATGGAATTTTTTATTTTTTTTCCTTACATATGAGGCGATCCAAATTTCCAGGGGTATTTTGAAAATAAAACACAAGTAAAACGAAAACAACTTGGAAATTAAAGAAATATAGACACCCCAAAGCACACGCATTATAATTTATAGGTCAAAATTTACAAAAATTTCAGAAAACATGAACTTTGCCACCTGACCTCAACTATCAATATAAATAGTGAACATAGTAAAAGCAGGCTTGTAAAGAATAAATAATTAAAGATGGTAAAGAATAAAACCTAAGAACACACAAAAACTGGAAAAAGACAGCTACATCCCCTCACCGGAAAACTGGAGACACAGATGAATGGGAGCAAGCGAAAAACCTGCAACAATAACCAAGATCACGATAAGGCAAATGAGAGTCTAAAAACTACATAAAACAACTCAAATAGAAAGGGTAATATCAGTGATAAGTACATTAACAGGTGTTGCCCCAGTGAAGAACTAATTTCTTTATTTTCATCCAATATGTTAATATTCACTAACTTAGAGATGTAATTTTCACCAAAGGTACCCACTTACAGAACTTATGGAAGAAAAAAGAGACAAAACTCAACCAAGCTAAAAAGAGCTCAAAAGCTACTCAATAATGGAACACCTGAGTCTATATAGGCAAAAGACTGGACTCTTCCAAGTATTATCATGCAACCTCTCTTCCTCTTAAACCACGAATATGATTTGCCATTACAGAAGGTAACTAAATGATATTTTTCATATTTTCCCTTCCCCAAATGAAATCTACTGATCCATAGAAATGAAAGAAAATCTAAGAGAACAGCTCTCAGGAAAATTGCAGAAGTCAAAGAATAAATTGAGAAAGGGATTAGAGAAAACAAATTGTAGTTATTTTACATATTAAATGGAGACCAAAATAGAAGTATAACATCCAGCTTCAGATAGGGTGAACAGGGAGTGAGAGGTGAGACCTTTGACAATGCAAAATTATAGCTTTGATGCTATTGTATTTTTCAAGACAACTGCACAAGTTGTAGAAGTTGAAGGTAGGGCAAGAGCAATATCGGTGGCAGACAAAGCAACTTCAAAAGCTCCAATAAAGGACAACAAGGAGAAATAACAGAAACCCATATGAAGGTGAACACTTCCATAAAGTTTCACTTGAATCATTAAACAAAACCACACTACATAAAAGTACCATACCTGGGTGAGATCTGTGTTGATTTAGAACAGATCTTCTACAGGCACAACAAAAGATGATCTAGACACATGCTCTTCAATGAGAAACAAGATGCACAAGACATAAAAATGGCGCATCAGCAGGCAATCTTCATGCGTCAGCTTTTTGGTGCAATTGCTGCTAGTGCATTAGCATGTGTAGGCGAGAGACTGCCCAGAAGAGGTTGCATTTGATGACCGTAAAGTGAAATCAGGTGCGAGAATGCTCTGCCAATAAGTGCCTTAACTTCAGGAGTTTCGACAGGTGAAGTAGCAACCTGGGCAAAAATATTAACTAGCTCCGGAACTAAGGGCAGGATCTGTAGAAGAACCAAAAGGATAAAAGACTTAGAAATACCATGGTTAATAAAAGCAACATCAAAAGAACAAAAAAGAGAGTGGCAGCAGAGTGCCTCAGTCAGTTTTTATTTCAGTGAGAAGTAGAATGATGGAAAAAAAATTTATAAAGATACCTGGGAATTAGATGATAGAACGAGATTGCAGATGCAGCTATAGACAGCCATGGATTCCTCTTGATCTTCTTTCAGAGGAAGAACCTTCAAGAAAACTGGTAGAACCTGAATGATGAACATTGAAAAGAATAAGATTACTACAGATCAAAAACTGTTCCAAATCAAAAGGCATGAGGAACCAAGAGGCACCTGGTTTAGAGGAATAGACTGCGGGTGCACCATTATCATCCTTGCAACAGCACCAGCAGCATTATCCCTAACTGCATTATCAGGTTCAGATTCCCCAAATAAAGGATAAAGACCTCGTAAAACTTCACCATAGTATCTAAAACAAATGTTAGGATAACAAAGTAAGGAGTTCAAGACTTAAATAGCCAAGCAAAGATTTTAATCACATTTGATGTGATCTCCCAACATTCCTTTAAACATGAGAAATGACAACAAAAATATAATAATCTTGTGAAAGTAAAATAGCAGTGATTAATGAAGCATGAAAATTAAAGGATACTTCAAAGCAGACTCTCCACCATTTTTGCACAACTCCCCAACACAAAATGCTGCATTCCTGCGGTTAGTTGCCTCGGATGATCCTAACTCTTTGAGTACCAAAGGCATCACAGCCTGAAACATGATGCCATTTTCCACAAGTTAATTGCAGCGGATTTTATCATCAATAAATACTTACACTACTAATTGCTGGGAATTACATCAATATAGCCAGCAACTGGAGCACCCATATGCTGAGCAACTTCTGCAAGGCAAGCAACAACCATCGTCCGGTCCTGTGGTGGCCTCGATGCTCTCTGCAATTTAAGGTTATTAATTATGAGAATATAATTAAGAAATTGACAAGGGTTTATAGGTAATGGCATTTGCGTATTAGAAGCAAGAAACAGCTTACTCACCGCAAATTTCATCAAAGGTTGAAACAAATTTGTAAGAATGGGTGCAAAATTGGAACCCATAGCCTTTGCAAATGCAGGAAGGAGATCACTGACAGCATCCATAAGCACTTCATCATGTTCCGCATCATCGTCATCAGCCTCACTGTCTGATTCAATTTGCTGGCAAGCTGACTCTTCTCGAAGCAACACCAATGTTGCCTCAACAATCTTAGGCATGTCTTCAGTTAAATCAGTCAAACCAGATACAGCTGATTAAGTTTCTGCATACCAGACAACAAAAAGATAGGAAAAGCAGATACCAACAAAATGTAGTCTTACAAGGCTCAACAGCCACATATCCAAAGTCCTTAATAATGTCAGCAACATTAGTACAAGCTTGAGCAACAACTTCCTTGTCATCGTCCTCGGTCATTGTTTTCAAATATATATTCATCACAGTATCTGTTAATTAAAAAACTCATAAAATTCTTAAACCAATGCAATGCATAAAGGATGCCATGAACAATATAGTCAATGCCATTACGCAACACTCATACCAAGAATTTCTTTTGTCATTGCCATCTCCTCCTGCAGAAGATGAGCAAATTAAAGCTCATCAGTGGGATATCCATCAGGAATTTATGAGTATTCATTAAACACATACATGAAGCCAACAATACCAGAGGCGAGAAGCACTGATCAAAAAAGATGCCATGTAGCTTCTAGTGGCAACAAGCCAAAAGTTAAATTTGCAGGTAGGTTTACGTCATTGTGTCTACAAGACTAAGCAAAAAAAGAACTGAAATACTTGTCATATGACATGACTGGATTATTAACAAGTACAATGATATATGGCCCACCAAGAACTAGTGCATGCACAATAAATGGGTCATGATAAGAAGAAAATACAAATTCACAGCATTTTTGCCACATAAACAACTAGCTGAAGATAATATAACGAGGAGAGGGGGGGTGGGGGGTGGGGAGGAGTTATGAGGTATTAGCATTGGTAGTATTATAAGAACAGTAGGTCTAGCAACCAATTTACGCTCACATTATGGCTTTGGAAAACTGCTTGCCCAGCTGTCAGTATATCTGCAATCACAAAAGACCTGATTACTTCAACTGGCAGTAGTAAACATCATAAACACAGAAGTTGTGTCATGACATACAAACAGACATTCTAGATAATAGAACAATATCCTAAGAATCTAATCACCACTTACGTTTCAGAGCAATTATAGCCTGAAGTCGAACATCTTCGTGAAAATATCCCGAATGTCGTACCAATATCTTAAGTGACTCTTCCAAGTACCTTCCCGTTAAGTTAAGGGATGCATGAAGCAAGAGTTTCAATCATGGCTACTACAACATAAGAATATATATATGAATCACTATGTACTCATAAAGATTAAATGTAGACTGGCTGCTTTATGCATGACCGATCAAACAATTAGATAAATGTGACATGGTACATAAGCCTAATGAAACCGCAGAGGATACGGTGCATAGGAGCTCTTTGTATGCAGAGCAAATAAGCCAAGGGCTTGGGTAGCAGCTGCCTTTTCATCCAATACACCTGTTCGAACGCTAATATTACGAACTCTGGGTTCGTCATGTGCTTCATCATCAGATGACACCCCTCCAAATCCATTAACGTTCTCGTCATCATCAGAATCATCGACATCCACAGCAGAGCCATCATCAAGATTGCAAGATGAAAATGCCAGAGGAACAACATGAGGAAGATACTGTTTTGAAATGACATTCATCAAGTATATTTGTTAAAGAATATTTACAGGGCGATAGAGAGTAATACAAGTTAGACTATCTAACACCAAGATTACCTGACAAAAACCATCATCTAAGATCTCTGCTACATTGCTGAAGAACCCATGGGTGTACTCACGAAGCTCACTGTATTCCAAACCAAAACCCTAACAACAACCCCTAAATCAGATCTTAGAAAAATGGTAAGACATTATGGAAAGAGAATTTTTGGCAAAGTTAATTACAGCAATCGCAGCTTCAATGAAAGCACGTAAAATAGGTTCCATCCTAGCTCTTCCGACAGCCATTGCTACAATCCCAACCAATTCAGTAGCCCTTGCTCGTGAACAGAGATCTTCATCATTCGTGAGTACCATGAATACTTTCATCAACTCTAGAACCCTCTCAGCATATGGAATAAAGGCTTGTTCCGCAGCTGATGCAACAGAACCAATTGCAGACTGCAAAAAAGATTAAGCAAGCAGTTGAAAGTGATGAAATGTTACACAACAACTACATTCTGATATCATAGAGATTAGCTTCTTACCATACATGTCTCCTGTAATTTACGGGAACTATTTTGGAGAGCACCAAGTAATTTTCCCATCAAAGGGTCCAAAAAAGGAAGAATTTCCTCACCCATGTCCTCACAAAATGCTGCCAATGCATAATATGACTTTTCCTGCAAAAAGAAAAAGATTTATCAGAAGTTTAGAAACAAAATCTATAATTTACAGCCATGGGAGACATTCATACGTAAATTGCTAATTGTCTTAACATTTACACTACCTTAACTTCATCAGATGCATCTTCAAGGGCATTCAGAATAGAAGGTAGAACACTTTCATAGTGAGATACTATTTCAGGCTGCAGATGTTCAGCAAACTGACCCAAAGCAAATGAGGCAGCCCCTCTGACCATTTGTTCAGGATCTCTAAGTGCCCCCAAGACTATATGAAGAACAGGTTCGAGCTTATCTTTCATAAAACTTAAACATCCCTCTGAAACAACACCCAAAGCTGTAACTGAAGCTTCGCGAAACTTTGGGTTGACATTCTGACTGCTCACAGAAGCAAATTCAAAGACAGGTGGAAATACATGCTTGGGAAGGTTTATAGCCATGGTGTCAATCACTTCTGCAGCCGCTCGATCTGGTGCAAGATCATCAGCATCATCATCTTGGTTACTGGATTCTGCAAGCATGGGGCACATAACTTGCAGGATTGGTGTCACCAGCTTGTACTTTTTGAGAGAGTTGGGTTTGTATTTTGCAAGCCATGAAATAATTTGAATAGCCTGACATAGTAAACAGAAAACGACAGGGAGGCCATTAGAATTGACAAGAACAGAGAATAAGGCAACAACATTATGCAGCTAACTGGAAATCGTTCAGAGTAGTGAAGAGATCAACCCCATTGAATAACTATTTGATGCTCCTAACCTGATGACGTGTATTTGATTCCAGGGTTGAACTGGAGCAAACTTCAAGAGAAAACTGCAGTATGGCTTTTACAGAATCCCCTAAAAGGGGTGCCGGGGATTCAATAAGCTCATCAAATATTTCAAATGCAATTGCTGCAACATCCTCCTCACCAGATGCTAGGCATTGTCTCGACACGTTCAAAATACTGGGAATGAACTCCCGAAATTTCATCTGGAGAGGTAATATTGAGCATGAGATCAATCACTTAGCCATATGACTGTTAGCAGGAAGAAACCAACCATACAAAATAGTCCTAAATTGTTTTCCATAGTTTTTGGAGGGAAATTTGCCAGAATAATAAGCGAATGTCACATGACAGTAACACACCATAATCAGCCAGAAATGCTGACATAGAACAATGAATCACATATGAGAACAAGAAACAAGAATAAATCTAATACTAATCATTCAGAAGAAATTTAGCCTTTGAAGAAGACCTAATCAAAGAACTGCAAAGAACATGAGACCATCAAACAAATTAAGGCCTAAACTAATGCAATATTACAGTAAAACAATAATAAACTCACCACTTCTGTCTCATCATGCGTGAACTCTAAAAAAGACCCAACTGCCCTGGGAACACAGTATCATTAATCTTTGTGAGCATTGTTATGCTATTATCTATTGCACCAAAAGACAGGGAAAAAATTGAATATTTAGAAACAAATATTACTTGAGAGCTGCAACTCTAACACGGTTGCTCGTTTCATCTTGAAGGCACTTGAGTAGCAGAGACTGTAAATCTGTAAAATATGGTCGAAAGGAATTCCCTATTGTTTCCGTTAAGGAGCTGAAGAGTATCAACGCCACCTTAAATCACAAAAAACAATAAATCATAAGTTTGCAAATTCAACTGGGGACCAAATGAGAACAAGAGAAGTAGAAAGGAAACAGAGAAAAAAATATTATAAGAACCCTCATATTGTTTTCGCAATTGCTCTGAGAAGACATTATAATAGTTTCATAATCTGCTCCAAATTAGATAGTTTGACATTTCTTAATCTTGATACTAGCCCATCAATTAGTGAACTGGTCAACAACTGATTGTTGGACCTATTCTTCAGATGTTAAGTAAGAAGCCAAATGGGCTTTTTATTTTTCTCAACTTTGAGAATATTAAGAAAATAAAAATCAACGGCTGCAAAGTAAATCTCTCAAAAGTAGGGGCCTTGCATTGCCAATCACTAACCAAAGTAAGACTGCATTTCAAATTTTGACCCATTGCTTAATATATGTTCATCATGGTGGCATCTCTATAGTAGCAATTAGCATCAGCATGCACATAAAATACCAGAGTTCCTTCTTATGATAAATTTGATTGAAGTTCAAATTCATGTTAATTTTTACTTTTCTTTTTCCACGTAAAAGTTGCTATCTAGATTATTTAGTCATCAAATAGAATGAAGAAATTGGATATAGAATGTAAAGTTTCACAATCACACAATTCTACATTCTTCGTAATGATCTCCAATGAAGTTATAATCTATTCTAACTCTGAATTTAGGGGACGGTAAGAAACAAACAGAATACATGCAACTAACATATCATATTATTATGAGATTGTAACATGTCATGCGAGCCCAAGAGATCATGATAGTTATGACCTGGCAATGCTTTATGGCAGCAACAAGTACTGTTGGCTTCAAAAATAGAGAAGGCAATGAAGGCAGAGAAGTTACAGAGAATTTGAAAGGACTTTTGCACCCTAAACGCACCTCTCGATGTTCTTCTTGTGCGCTTTGACTGCACTGGAATAGAAATGGTAGTAAGTCAGGCCATTCTCCAGATGGAACAGCATACTTTGCTATGATACTGACCACGTTTGCGCTAGCTCGCCTCACTGGTGGACTGCCCAAAAAAATTAACATATTAACTAATTATTGGTTAGCAATGGTCATCCACTTTCAAATTCACTGTCACATGCATGCATTTGCGACGGAAAAAATATAAAGGAAACCTAACTGTCTAACAATCATAATTATTTCAACCTAATCAATATTCAGAAGTCAGTATGAGTTGTTTAATTACTCCACGAAAAATTGTATTAGTATGACTACTCCAACTGAAAGTTTAGTCAATTAGCAACGCTTTTCAAGAAGTGAACCACAATTAAGCATTAACTAAAGCTCAAACGCAAAATTTATAGCAAAAATATCATTAAAATATTAATTCGCGGTTTAATTTGGAGTAGACTATTCTTTTACGATAAGAAATGAAAAGTTGAGCACTGAGGATGACTATGATTATGATCATGATGATAATAGGCACCTGTGCTCCATAGTAATACTTTCAACGAGGGACTGCTTAACGAGCTGGCGGAGCTGAGGCGAGAGCTTAGCCCAATGGCCGGTGATCTTCTTCCGGAGGAGCACGGCGGCTAGCTGGCGGACGTTGGGCGTCTTGGCGGTGCGGAGGTGGTGTACCAACGACGGCACCACCTGAGGATCCTTCACCAGCCGCTTTATTTGATCCTCGGCTTGCCTCCTCGCGTCATTATCGGGCATCAAGAATTGAATCAACAGAAGCTCCAAAGACTGCGCCATCACCTCTCAATACTCTCTCTCTCTCTCTATATGTTTATATATAATGTGTGTGTGTATATAACTGTGTGAAAGTGTGAGAGGAGGCGATGGAGAGAGAAACCCTAGGGGAGAGTGAAGGGGTTTTGAGGTCGCTTTATATGGAAGCCAGCCAAAGCAGGCAGCAGAGTCTGTGGGGACACAGGGGCCTGGGGTTTAGTCTTGGTTAGTTAAATGTTAGGGGTGAGGGAGAATAATTATATTTGCCTCCCAAGGCATGCCCCAGCAGTAGGGGAAGACAACCAACACGTGTCATGATTTGGGTTTGAGTTTAATTCAATTCTGGACTTAATTGCTATATTGTACCGAGGATGTGTCGTGCATTCGAAGTTTGTGGTGGTCGGGCTTCGCTTAATATACCGATAGTCTAGTGCTGTTAACGGAATTTTTTTTATTGTAAAAAAAAAAGAGTATAATTATATTTTTCTAATGATAAGTAATTTGATTATTTAAAAAAATAAAAATATATTTTTATAATAAGTAATTTAATTAGTTTTAGAAACAATTAAAATTTTGGGAAAAAAAAAAGAATCAATCTAACTTTTTGTAGAAGTTATAAAATTCAGCTTAAAAAAAAATCTTTTCGAAGCAACATATGAAATTTAAACTACTTGAATATTCAAAGTATATTTGGATCTTGATTTTTAAAATAGTATAAGAAATTTAAATAGTGAATTTTTATTAATATAATACTTATAATGGAAATATAGAACTTGATTACTATATAACAAGAATAACATCATATATCTACAAACACATATATAGGGCAGTGCAAGGAGGTCGACAATCCTTGCCTCGTTCCTCTCTTGACAAGGGTTTTTAGCCAAAAATCTCAACTGCACCCCTCGTGATGCTATTATGGATTGGTGTAACGCATTATTACTAAGAAAGTTGTGGCCAAGTGTTGTGTGCGCCATTGAGTTCTCGGGCCTACTAATTTCTTATGTATTTATTTACTTTATATTTTTGTGGGTTTCTTTTTTTTTTCCCCCCAAAGTGTTGATACATTAAAATTTCCTACTTACTTCATAAAATTAAAATTAAAAATAGTATATACATACAAATATTTTATTTTTTTAAAAAAATTATGATCAAGATCCATGACAAATAGAATGAGAATTTGATTTAACTCTCAATGAAAAAATTTGTTTACACATGAATTAAACTATGTATTTATAATATTTTGAATAAAAATGTTGATTTCATCTCTAATAATGATATCTATAGCGCCAAAAAAAAAAAAAGAAAAGAATCTATTGGATATTTTAAGCAATAGGATATATGAAGGCCACAAGTACATAAAATTTTAATAGCCAAAATACTTGCTTTCTTTTTTCAACTCATATATGTATGAAATTTTTTGCTCAATAAGCAAGTGAAATTTCATTTCTGGGAATCATTTGTCGTGTTTGAGAGACTTATCTGGGAATTTTGCCAAATCTTTCTCCCCTTTTTCTTTCCATTGGTTTGGGATAAAAAGTTGAGAGACTAATATAGTGTTTGAAAGTCTTTACAATATGAAATTCCATAAAGAATTGTATTTGCAAATGAAATTCTTTTGTTTGGGTATATAAAATAATTTAAAGTTAGTTTATCATTTGTAAGTTCGCATTGTGTTTGAAACATATATGAAATTAGAAATAATATGTACATTTTTTTCTTAATTTATTTTTTGTAGAATTACAAATTCCACTCATTAGATTAGGATTTGAATATAACTAAAACAAGTGAGGATTCCCAAATCTTATAATTCCAAATGAATCTCATGTACAAAATTATAGTCTAAAAAAAAAAAGAAATAACATGTAATTTATTTTTCTAATACTAACAAAATAAAAACACTAACAGAGAATACACAAAATTTATTAT
Organism: Cordia subcordata; assembly: GCA_028554755.1. NCBI lineage: Eukaryota > Viridiplantae > Streptophyta > Magnoliopsida > Boraginales > Cordiaceae > Cordia > Cordia subcordata. Next base: position 3,397,120 of record JAPTOF010000013.1, on the reverse strand, counting down.
TTTCTTCACTCTCTTCCCAATCCAAAATTACATAATTCTTTAAAATCATTTTCTTGACGAAAAAAATTCAAAACCTCAACTCATTTCCTTTTGTAGTCTTTTATTTTCTTCCATTATTAAACTTAAGTGTTTTTATATAACTTGTATAAAAAAGTATTTTTCAAGTAAACATATAAATCGTACGATACATACACAAACGTATACGAATATCGTCTGCGAAAACGCAACACTAATTGTAAGGTGCAAGTAAAAACTAAAGATGAAGAAAAGAACAGCGTTGGCATGGGGAGTAGCAATCGTGTGCTTCGCAGTGCTCATGATTGTTACTCCCGCAATCCCTCAGTCTCAAGAGTATCACAATTTCGCTGATCAGCGTGAATTTTTCGGTAATTTTTCTTTTATTTTTTTTACTATACAAGTTTTTCGTCTTATGCAATTTGTTGCGTTTTAGGGTTTTTTGAAATCAATTATCTGTTGACTTTGTCTATAACCTAGTCTTAGTTCCGTAAAATAGTTCTGTTTGATCCTTTATTTGCAAATGATGATTTATGAGTTTGATTTTGATGGTTAATTTTATGTTCAATCGGATTAATTTGTATATATTATTCTATTTTTTAGCTTAATGGAAGGCCTTACTCTTAATTAGCTGAGGAAATTTTAAATCTTGAACTATATTTGTTCGTGTTTCTGATAATATCTGTGTTTAATTTGAGTTACCGGCTTATTGTGTGCGATGATTTGGGCTTGTACAAATACAATCTGGAATCATGTAAGAACTTTTCGGAAAAAGAGAGAAAATATTCTTTCCTTGAGCAGAAGATTTGTGTTTCTTCGTTTGTCCTCAATTTTTTCTATGTTTAGTAAGTCAAAACACCATTTAGGCATTTCAATCGATGATTTGGGGGTATGCAATACCCGTCATAACAAGTGATGCCGTTGCTTCTGGCGTTTCTTTTAATTTATTTCTTGAAGAACTGCAGAAGATGTAGAGTTTTTGGCTTTTTGTTTTTTCAAATTGCATTATTCTGCAAAGGTAACTAACAAAAACCCCCAATTGAATCCTAGGGATTTGGCCTATATTGGAAGTATTTGTTATTAGGGTTATGATTACGCGATTAAAATGTTCTTTCTGGAAGGGAATTACATGTCTCATTTGCATTTCGAACTTCCTCTGCCAGCCTTGTTCGTAGCTATTTTTTCCGATGCGTAATTCTTTTGTCAGCTTAAACAGCAAACCCCGTTACATTATTTTCCGCTTTCATTTTAGGTTGCTGATGATTCAATTTCTTGACTTTCAGGAATTCCTAATACACTGAATGTGGTTTCAAATTTTCCATTCCTTGTTGTTGGTCTAATAGGTCTTATACTTTGCCATCACGGCAACTACTTTAAGCTGAGGTAAATTGATTTACTCATTTTTGCTTCTCTAAAGTTACGCGGGTGAATGTTGCCTTCGTGTAGTTACTGATTACATATAACAAAAGTTTGCAAGGTGAGCTTTGGGGTTGGACGTGCTTTTATATTGGAGTGGCAGCCGTTGCTTTTGGATCCTCTTATTATCATCTTGAACCAAATGATGCCCGCCTTGTCTGGGATCGCCTTCCAGTAAGCTTGCTGTTTCAAAGAAATGCTTGAAATCTTTTGTTCGATATTAATTAATGAATTTTAATGTTCTTCGCTTCGCATAGCCCTTAATGCTTGGTCAATGATTACACCAGATGACAGTTGCATTCACTTCTATCATTTCTATCTTCATCATTGAGAGAGTAGATGAGAAAAAGGGAACTGTGTCCATCATTCCACTGCTTTTGGCAGGTGTAGTCAGCATTCTGTATTGGAGGTATTCGTGCTTCGTTGTTGATATATAAATCTTTACATATTTTGTTTTTGATATGTGGTTGTTCTCAAGATTGGTTAAAAGACATGTTTGTTGTATGTGTCATGATATGAATTGCAAAGATATCCAAAGTATGACTATTTTCTTGGCAGATTAAACTGTTAGGGAGATATTCGCCTATAGTTTTTATTATAAGATATTCCTTGTTGACTTATTTTTATTTTTTATTTTTAAGTCCTCTAAACTGCTACTTATATTTACTTGTATTGGGTATTTATCTATTTGAGCTTCATTTAGGGTTACTCATGGTGAGAAAACAAAGCAAACTTTTATCCATCAGTTTGCATTAACATGACCATGCTACTCTTGGCTGAATATGCTGACAAATTGTGGACTATATCCTGCAGGTTTTTTGACGATCTCCGTCCTTATGCTTTGGTTCAGTTTGTACCCTGCATAGCAATTCCACTTATGGCCATATTATTGCCTCCCATGTACACACATTCTACATATTGGCTGTGGGCTGCAGGTGTTTATTCCATCAATTATATTCTTATGCTATATGTTTGAATCGTTTTAACTTGTTAATCAAGGACTAATTCCCTATTTCTCAGGATTCTATCTTATTGCCAAGGTTGAGGAGGCAGGTGATAAACCAATCTATGAATGGACTCATCATATTGTAAGCGGGCATACACTGAAGCATTTATGTGCTGCAATGGTCCCCGTGTTTCTGACTCTAATGCTTGCAAAAAGAAGCTTTGATACAAAGAGGTACTGCTGCAATTACTCAATCATCTTGCTGCTTTCGGCCAGAGTACCTTATACAGAAATCATCTTTCATTTGTCTGTTACCATGAGTTTCTTCACATTTTCGATGCATATGTGTCCCTGTCCACTGCAGGCTAAGTTTGCTGCAGACCTGGAGGCTATCCTGGACAAGGGTAGAAGAAAATGGCACCCAAGTGGAGAGTTACTCTGCTACTTACGCTGTTGTTCCAGTTGAGGAATCCCAGTAATGGTTCAACGGGCACGAACCTTCACTAAGAATCTTTTGAACACGATGTTGATTTGTTGATCAGACACAACACGTATAAATAGAGCATACTGTACATAAATGTACAGATCACACTTGTATAAATGGTATAGAAGAGCATGTTGTATATCTCATGGGGACTTTGTTAATATCTGCTTTGTGCTTTTGCACGAGGCCTTCAAACAGCATATACAAATAAGATATCAACCAAGATGGATATCTTGCCATTTTAGCCAAGAAATGGATATCTTGCCATTTTAAGTGTATAGTTTGCTTCAATCTTATTTGTATATACCGTTTGAATTGGTTTATAGAAAAAGCTTATTTATTTATTTATTTATATTTTTTGTGTAACGTAAAAAGGGGTTGGTGAGGAGGCTTAAATTTTTAACCATTCTCCACTTCTATAATGTCGCCCCAAACCTTACAACGTGGGGTGGTGGCGCAGTTGGCTAGCGCGTAGGTCTCATAGCTTCTGAGTAATCCTGAGGTCGAGAGTTCGAGCCTCTCTCGCCCCATTTTTATTTATCATCATTTTTATTTTTCAAGCACAAGGAAATATGCTCAACTCGACCATGTTAGCTCATAGCCAGTCGAGTACTCATATACTTGTTTCTTGTCTTTACTTTTTCCATCAAGAAAGGGTGGGACAATAAAAATCATCAATGGGAGTGCATGAAAATCTCATAAACGAGCAAGAATAATTACTTTTGATTGTGACAAGTGTTATTTTTTTTAAAAAAGAAAATGAATCTGATATAACTTTTTTAGACGTTCTCAAATCCAATCCTCTAATTTCAAAAAGACAATACCGTAAGATATTTGGCTAGGTTGCCTACTACAACAAAAGTCTAATAATGATCATATGATTTCATTGTAAGGGTTTTGAGAGGTTTGATTTGGTAATCTTACAATTGTCGTTCGGCTGGGGAAATCCATCAATCTCAATAACTGCAAAAACTAGGAATCTGTACACTTTCAAGAAAGGCCCAAAATCCTGCCAGATCCATTCGTTCTTTTTTCTTAGAATCCTACTGAGTGGTCCACCGAACATCAAAAATTGCTGGAGAAACAACAAGATCTTTCTTTCGTCCCTTCCAGGCGATTGGAAAATATGTACACTTTCTATGCTTTATGTTCTAAAGCTCGCATAGAGACTGACGGTAAGGGAAGTTCAGAAGACGGAAAGATGCAACAACATTCGCTTGGAACTTCCATTTGACCTGTCATCAACAACATGATAACTGCTATTCCATGGAAACAGATGTCCCGAGTCCAAAATGGCATTGCATGAAACCTCAAAACTGTTGTCAAAATTTTGAAGCGCCACAGTGTATGTTCTGATGAGGCTAGCGCATATTTTCAATTTTCTGATGATGCAAGTTCCATGTTGGTGAGTACTATGATTGTCAGAGATGACACAAACAAGACCAATCTTTGGAATGAATGAAAAGTTTCCTTCTAATGACCTGCCCTTCCTGTCACAACAAGAATCCTGGAGCGAAAATATGAGGCCTGAAACTAGCAGTTCCTTAGAAGGGTATCGAGCTTTCTTTCCTGCTTTTACTAAAGGGCACCTGGAGCAAAAAACTCCTGCAGCGGGAAAGGTTGTACCCATATAATATCCGTTTATACAAATGAATAACAATGAGAAAATGTGGTTCCTCAGGCAACTGGGTTTATGCATATGAATACCTTAGAGAGTCCTCAAACTTATCTGCTACCTGTATCCAGCACTTCCAAGATGGATTAAGAAAGATGTCTGGAAACTACCACCTCATATTTGATTACCAGTAGTCTCCACAAGAACAGTACCCATCTTTAAAATGATGAAATCGGTTTACATCCCTCACAATGATCTCTCGTTCATAGATCATAGAAATGAATTTCATTGCAGTATGGCAATCTCCACAAATTCTAAGGTTTTTGGTCACTCGAAGAACTGTCCCAGGGTTAGTATTGAGGATCCCGAAGGCAACTGCCAGCTTCTCACTATGAGTTTTCAGATTATGTTCTTTCTCCTCTTCACTGACATCATGCAGTGAAAATCTGGTATCTGGTACGTAGCCAGCAGCTTTTATTTTATCAGGAAGTTCCTCCAAAAACCTGTAAATTTCCTTCGCTTGGGGATGAGATGTATCTCCGCCAAAGAACAAATGGGCTTTTCCATTGATTTCAATCCAACTTCCTCCGGGTCTTTTCATCACACCCTGTGATCTTTGTAGAGCTCTTAAACTTTTCGCTTCCTCCCACATTCCGGCTTCAGCATACATGTTTGAGAGAATGACGTAATTGCCGCTGTTGTCTGGTTCCAAGACAAACAATTTTCTGGCTGCTAATTCTGCAATCTCCAAATTCCGATGCTTTGAGCCAGCAGCTAGCAAGGCACCCCAAATGCTAGGCCCAGCTAGCATTGGCATTTGATAAACAATGTCATATGCTTCCCCCAATCTCCCAGCACGGCCTAAAAGATCTACGACACATGCATAATGCTCATGTTTTGCTTCCACGAAATACATTGTCTTCATGCATTCGAAGTATTTCAATCCAACATCCACAAGACCAGCATGGCTGCATCCCGATAACAAACCAGTAAATGTAATTCCATCAGGCTGCACTCCAGCCGTTACCATATCCTCAAACGTGGAAACAGCTTCCTTTCCTCGTCCATGAGACGCATATGCAGTAATCATTGTATTCCAAGCAACTAAATTCCTGTTCTCCACACTTACAGTCTCAAAACACTGCTTAGCATCATCAAGGCTTCCACATTTTCCATACATTGCAATGAGCGCAGTTTTCACGGAAGGACGAGAATCCAAACCCCTTTCCTTAACAAGATTATGAATTCTCCTCCCTCGCTCAAGTGCACCCAACTGCCCACATGCGGGCAAAACACTCATAACTGTTACCCAATTAGGCTTCACCAGCGCCTCCTCACCCAACATCTCATCAAACAACCCCAGTGCCTTATCCGCTAACCCATTCTGTGTGTACCCCGAAATCATCGCAGTCCAAGACACAATATTCCTATCTACCAACATTTTCCCAAACAAATCCTCGGCCAATTCCACTAACCCCTCTTTCATACACCCCGCGATTAATGCGTTCCATGATGACACATCCCTTACAGCCATTTCATCAAACAACCTTCGCGCATTACAGAAATCTCCACATTTCACGTACATGTCAATCAAAGAAGTCCCCACATACAAATCAAACTTCAACCCACTTCTCAAAATCAAACCGTGTACACAATTCCCTAAACCAATCAAGTTCAAGGACGAGCACGCTTTTAGTACAAATGGGTACGTAAAGTGATCACCTTTAAAACCCAATTTACACATTTGATAGTATATATCAATGGTTGTTTCAGAGTATTGGTACAATGCGAATGCGCGAATGATGGCATTGAAGAGGAGGCGAGACCGGGTTGGGGTGAGGTAGAAGAGGTTGGCGGCGGAGTGAATGTCTCCGGAACTGGCGTACATGGCGACCATTTTGGCGGGGAGCAAAGAGTGGGCGGTGGTGGTGGGGGAGAGTCCGTGAAGGGTCATGTGGGCGTGCAGTTGCTGGCAAAGTCTGAGGTGGTTTTGGGTTGTTAAGAATTGGAAAAAGGGTATGTAATCTGAGATGTTCGGTGGGTTGGTGGTAGTACATTGTCTGAGTGGTTTTATAAGTGTGTTTAAGGTTGCTCTTTGACATGTTTTTGCTGTTGTTCTTCCAACCAATACCATGTATGGCTGTAAGAGAGGGTGTTGGGGTTGGGGGAGGGGGAGAAAATTTGTTGAGGAAGCGGGAAAGAGGTTGTGGAAAAGAGGTGATGGGGGAGTGTTCTTAAAATCTTGGGGGTCGAATCTGCAAATATGAAACATTAAATGACTTTTTGGTAAAATTGAAATGTGTATAACACCTCAAAAATGGGAACAAATAGTAAAGATTTCGAGTTTGAGTATTTGTAACTATCATATTTATAGTTCGAAATTGATCCAACGTGATTCAATTAAGATAATTTCCTTACTATCAAATAGGAAAAAGAAAAAAAAAAGTTGTAAAATGACTTAAATCCAATGTAAAACGAAAAGGTTCATATTCTTTTAATTGTTATAATTGTCTTTTCATTTATTGGTTTGTTGTTAATTATTTGGTTCCATACAAATGATTGTGAAGGGAAGAGCAATTATCTTGCACCCAAAAAGAAAGAAAGAGTCTTACGCTAAATATTTTATCAAAATATATTGACTTTTCTCAACAAAAATAAATCTTCGTGTAAAAACAAATGATAAATATGTTTACTTATAGATCAAAGATCTCAAGTTTAAATTTTTATCAATGAAACTTGTAAGCCTGAATTAAATTTAATGTAGTATTACATGAAAGTTTGTTTCTCGTTGTAAAAAAGATCACATATTTGCTTCACCCAATTAAGCAAACACCATTTCCTACTTCCAGTTTTAGTTAGGTAAGAGACACAGATATAACTGAATTATACATATAATAATACATCAACAAACTTCAGAAGAGAATGGGAAAGCTGTAGAAGTTCCTGAAATTTATGCTATTCATGCCTTTCCATCTCTGCTTTAACCTTCTACAAGCATCAGCACACAAAGGCCAAACTTGTGGAAACATTGCAAAAGATGTTATTCTGTTTCAAAAGATAAACAACCAGAAGAGAATTTTGACGAATGCTTCAACTTGTTTACACGTACTGAGATCAGCTTTTTTGCCTCAAAAGCAGCTAGATTCTTCAATCACTGGCAGTAAGTTGCTGATAGAGCTTGACTGCTTAAAAAACTGCAGCAACCACATAAAAACAGATTGTCATTAATCCAGAAATGCGACTGCTGAAGGCACAAGTTACTCGCAATGGCTAAATAAAAAGGCAATGTTTCTATTCTTGGAGAAAGTCATGTTTCAGATTCAAGTAATGGATTTTTCAAAGACTTATATGCACTACAAGACACGATAAATCAAGTGGTGGAATCAATCAGCCGAGAAATGTTCCTTTCCTGGCCAACAATTGATAAAGAAAAAGTCTGTCATCTAAACATATCAACTCTTAAATCATTTATAGAGAGAATCAGGTACGTTTAATAATTACTAAAACACAAACTACTAAATTAAAGAGATTATTAAATTACATCCAAGGACTGTACCTCTCGCATAACCTCTTCACATTTGCTGCCTAACTCTTGCTGCCTGGCCAGTCCAGACTCTTTCACTGAACTGATCTTTGACGTTATGGAATCCGCCTGGAAAATTGGGCCAAGGAACAGTTTTACATTACTTGATTGAAATATTTAGTCCAGAACAAGAAGTCAAGAACCGAAAATGCCCCAGTAATACCTCGGCCACTGTAGTTTCCACTTCCTTTTTCCTGGATTCGAGATCGCGTCTTTTTGATTCGATTTCCAGCTTCACATTATTTAGTTCTTTACTAGCCTCTGTACAGTTGAGATCCCTTTCCTTTTCCAACTGCTTCTTTAATTCATCCAACTGGTCCCCTAAGCATCCAAATAATCCACAACTTTAGAATATCAGGCAAGTAAAGTATCAGGTAAATCATATAGGACAGAAATTCAAAGTGGATAGTCATAAAGAGCTGAAGCTACCTTTCCCTTGCCGTTCAACCAGTTTAGCCTCGAGTGATTTGTCAAACATCCTTTCATCACTAAGCTTACCTTTGATAACCTTGACCTCTTTTTCAACTGATTTAGCAGAATTAACCTGATTGAAGTGCCAAAGATAGATTTGAATATATGTGTACTGAGACTGAGTGCTTGATTAGCTTAAGTTTTTATATCCTAAAATGTAGTATTTGATCACTAATTTCAATCCTTAAGGTACAGAATGAATGTATGCTGATAAAGAAAGACATTCGAACACAGCATGAAGAAATGAATAACCTGCTCTTGTAATGCCTGCATCTGTGTGAAGTGCTTGGACATTTTCTTGCAAGCCTGCAGGGAAAGCACGGAAAGATCTCATCAACTGACAGTCAGTATCCAATCACTTCTGAAGACTGTATAACAGTATACATTTATGCACATGCAGGCAATAAGATTTGATTTCTACAGTCCACTCATCTTAGCCTACCAAATCCCTCTATGGTGCTGTAGAATTGGCCTCTTTAGACATATTGCTCAATGCTTTTCCATTTATTATGACTTCCCTAGAACTTCTTCCCGTTGGTCTTTTCCAGAAAAGCTACCTACTTAGAGGAGATATCAACATCGAAGGAAAATATTCACATGACCTGGAAGCACGAAATAGGAATATCTGACAGCATCTTCTTTGTTATTTCAGTCTCTCAGCAGAAGTGTAAAAAAATCTCTTTCTCAATCAGAATCACTTAACTATCTTCTCTTGCACCAATCAGCATTCGTCAGGCATCATTTAAGTCACAAGAGTTACAGGAAGAATTTATGTATTGCATTTACAATGCTACCCCAATTTTAGTTTCATAAACATAGCTACACTTGAAGAACTAAGACAACAAGAACAAAACATATGATGTTACAGCTAATGTGCATCTGAATGAGTATGAAACTTCCATCAACATAAACAGAAAGTAAGAGGCAGAATACTTTTGTATAAATTTCAAGCACGGTGCTCTTATCCTGAAAAGATTGCATTGCTGCTCTTTCAGCATTCTTTGCTTCAGCCTGGACCAATTTCTTCTCCTCCAATGCCCGCTGAAAGTTCAAAAGTGAAATTAGGCATAAAAATAAGGTAACAGGAAAGGTGAATACCAAGCAATTAAGCCATACGCATCACAAAAAGGTCTGGGTAAATTAATTTACTGGTCAGAAACAATTGAAGAGTAGAGGACAAAATCAATTAAAACAGTGAGATTTAGCAGCTTTGGGCGAAAAACAGAAATGTTGAGTACATACACAAAATTAAATTCACCAATTTCTTTGAAAATTACTAGGATGAACCAGTTAACCACCATTCTGAGCTCAACTTGAAAACATATGCAAACCCACTAATCCAAAATTTCTGCTCCAATCACTCTCCATCGCAAGATGAAATAGATATCCATGAAGGGGAAATAGAAGAAAATGAATTTGCATAGTACAAGCAACATGCAGCAGCATCATTTTTCAGAGTTAATATGCAAACTGACAACCTTCAGACCAAAAGGCAGGAACGTAAAAGTCGACACAATATTGCATTGATGTCCCTAACTGTAATAAACATCTTAATACGATCTCTTATGGTTATTCTTTTACATCCAGGAAAGTGATGCCACCTAAAGCTACAAAAGAAAATACAAAGCCTACAAAGTGCCATATTACTAAAACCACTAAGTAATGCATCTTTCAGTACTCTTCTGAAACAGGCAGAAAAAATAAACCGGACAAAACCAGAAATTTCCACAAGTCACAGTGCTACTATATTGATCATTACATTTAATATATGGTATTTGCTCATATCTCTCGGAAGTACTCACTAGCCATCTCATTTCAGAGTTAAATGCAGGGTGTTACTGCATTTAATACCTGAAGTTTATCTGGTGATTGAACAATTTTAGAGCATAAGCTGGCATTTTCCTGAACACTTTGTACCAAGACAAACTCAGCATTGGAGATCTGCAGAAAAAAATGCACAGCAAGCAGTGAGTATGGACTATGAAACTCAACTAAAAAATTCTGTATTTGAAACCTTGAATGATGTGATTGTAGAACATTAGCTCTATCAAATGCAAGAGAAACTGCCAGCTATACCTGCTCGTAAAACACTGGTCTTTTCTAATCACATGAACCAACATCTGTGTTTTGATGGTGCACAGGTGATCGACTGTGGCAACATTAGTCAAAGTTTAAATGATAGTGTGCTTATATTCTTGTGATATCAACCACTAATACACATATGGCAAACAGGAAAAATATGACAACACCGAGGTCAAGGAGTCTACATCTCAACAGTATGTGAAAGTTATTTTGAGAAATCAAAAAATGTCTTTGTTGTATCTATTTGTTTCAGAACTAGTTCAAGATAAAACTGAAGACATCAGTGAGGTAAGAAGTTGTCTTTGCTAGTAGTTAAATTTCATTTACGAGTTCCACACTTTACCCTAAGACCAAAAAGGAGAAAGAAGGGGAAAAGGAAAATCAGGAAAGAACAGAAACAGTAGCATTATATACCAAATACTAACGACATATTTAACAAACAAAAAACCATGAAACCAACAATCCTTTATTCTCCACATCATCCATTTAATAGTAAAGGTCATATTAGTAAATAGTTATAGTCACATGCTAATGATCTAGAACTAAAGCTGAATTTCTTATCCTCTTTGGATACTTTCTCTTTTTCACATTATACTGTGATGAAGATCTTGCCAGCCTATACAAGGCACCCTGCAAGTAGTCTGGATTGCAAATTAGGATGACATAATTCTCAATATGCCAGTTTTTCTAAATTCATAAGTCAGCTTATTTATTTTTAAACCTTATTTACCATTGATATGTCAGGCATTGGATCAGATGTTGTTACCATCAATTAGATTTCCACTCCAAAAACCATAAACACATTTGGTCTGCCACGTATTAATTACAAGTATTGAGGTCACAATATGCCAAAAGCAATACCTTCTCATCAATCTCTTTGACTTTCTCCTTCAATTTTTTTATTGAAGCCTTCAAGGACATCTGGTGATTATTAAGAGCTGGAATCATCTGTCGTAGTTCATTAACTTTTGTATCAACTTCTTGAACAAGTGGCATCTCCCTTTCGATTGATTCATTAAAGTCTAATGTCTCTGCATTCAGCTGTGAGGCAGTTGAATAAGTAACTTCAACTAACATTTGGTATGCCATTGCTAGCTATCAGAAAAGTAGTGATATTGTGATTACTAGTACCTGAGATTCTCTAGCCTCTAACTCTTGTCGCCGCTCATCAAGGAGGGTCAGTTCCTCCACAGTAGGTCTCCAAATATTCATTTTCATGTCTCTAAGAAAAGTACAGAAAGACAATTAAATGACGAGTTAACATCCGATATGCATAGCATGAAAGTGATTTCTAGGCACAAATTATTTCCAGTGCCTCCCAACAAGTAGACAGATATACCGTCTTCCTCAGAGCACTGGATACAAGCTTCATTTTCTTATTTACACACTACGCGTAAGTACCATTCGGCTTATTAAACCATACAATCCTTTTGCAAATCTACCTTACTTAAGTTGCAAAATGAGACCCTTTATGCCTTCAAATAATTACTCCAATAAGGCATCAATGTTTTATTCTGTTACTCATGTCACAAAGCCATTCTAGTAATACACACAGATCCAGGCAAATGAACTCCCTCATACGCGAAAGAAATCCACTAACGCACCATACTAAACTACACCCTACTACATTAAACTAATTAACTGACCTTACTAGATTCGATAAATTAGTCCATTAAGCTAAATAATCGAGTAAAACAAAACCCAAAAATCAGAGGTCTATACCTATGAAGGCAAAAATTGAGAATGGTACTGAGGAAAAGCTCGGTGCGATCGGGCTCGGGCTTGAGCAAATCAGTAAGAGTAAACTTTCTAGGGCAATCCAAAGCAGCAACAAGCTCCCTCATCTTGTTGCAAAGCTTCATCATGCGAACTGAGTCCACGTGGTGGTCCGGGTTCTCCAGCCTTTCTAGATCCTCAAAATCCACCTGCCCGTGATCCTCCCTGTCCAAAAAAAAAAAAAAAGCAACAAATTGGGAAGATTAATAATAATTTGCAGAAATTCCAACTACATATCATCACTCATTTACGACCTTCTACATTAACCACCAACTTTTATCTCTTTCAAACAAATTAGTGGATGGGGGAAATGTAAAATTAGGGTTTGAGAGGGTTTAGTTACTGGAGAGAGTCGACGTGGTGGAGGATGGCGTTGTAGAGGTTGGAGATGAAGTCCGGGTTGGGGTGGAGGAGGTCGGCGTCGGAGATGTTGGCGATATGCGATTCCGACAGCACGCTGACGATCTCGTGACGTGGCAACTTCGGATAATCGAATTTCGACATTTTTTTTTTTCAGGTGAGTTTTCGGCCCTTTCTGCTGGAGATTAGACTGCAGAATTAATGCGTTGGTGAGTGACTTCGTGTGTTTGTGAATTGTGAGAGAGAGAGAGAGATTTTCCCGCGCAAAAATGGATGAAAATGGTATAAAACATACGGAGACAGAAATAAAATTGTCACGGGCCGTACACGGGTCTGTTAATGTTACGCAAAGCCCAACTTCCCCAAGAGCGTAGAGTTAGGCTAAGCCAAACTTCCTTAATAGCATAGAGCCCGGAAAAGTTGAATCCGGTATTGGACCAAAACCTGTTTGGGTTGATTTTTTTTTTTTCAAAAAAACAAAAAACTTTTTTCTTGAAAAAAATTTGCATTATTTTTTAGCTTTTCAAAAAAGAAAAAAAATAAAATTTTCAAAAATTGTTAAAAAAAATGCTTTTAAAAAAGATCATTTTAAACGGGCCTTAAGAACCACAAGGAATACTTGATTACTAGTTTTGTCTAGTATCTTTTTCTCATATGAATTGCGATGCAAAAAACCCTTTACATATGAGATTAATTAAAAAAGCTCATATTAGTTGTCTGTTATAAAATAGCTAGTTTTGAGACTTTGGACAAAAGAATGATTTCGAGCCCGAAGGTTGGCGTAGACAAAGACTTCCGGAAGTCTGCTTGGACATGTCTTTCCGCCAGTCTAAGCAAACAGAGGTTTCTTGTAGTAAGAAGTATTAGCGGAGATAGGATTTAAAACTTATTTCATACATAAAAATAAATTTAGACAAAGCACAATTTTATTAAAATAACTTTAAGTCTATCTCCAAACGGCTCCCCTGTTTTTTTTCTCCTAAATTTAAGTGATTTGAGTCATTTTTTTTATAATTTGGGATCCCTTGTTTTCAGTTATACTCTAACAACTCCCCTATTTTTTATCAAACTCTCAATTTAAGAAATCTTATTTTAGTTTTACTCCAACAGCTATTCTATTTTAAAATATTACAGCTATGGGGAATAGGAAATGGGATTTGAGTTTGGCTTTAGACTAACTCTAATAGCTACCCTAAACATAAAAAAAAATCATATTTAAGAGAGTAATTGGTATTAATATGCTCCAACAGCTTTCCTATTTTATTCCCTAAATTTTAAATTTTTTTCAAAACTTCAAAACAAACACCCATATATAGGTGTTTTTCTCGTCCCTTAAAGCCAAAACCCAAATCACATTTCTTATTCCCCATAATTTTAAGACTGTAATATTTTAAAATAAGATAATTATTGGAGTAAAATTAAAATAAGGATTATTTAAATTGAGAGTTTGATAAAAAAAAAAAAAAAAAACTATTGGAGTAGAACTGAAAATAAGGGATTCCAAATTATAAGAAAATGATTTAAATCACTTAAATTTAAAAAAAAAATAAGGGAGTTGTTAAAGATAACCTTAAGGGATGAAAAAAATCCTTATTTGAGTGTTTTGTTTTGGAGTTTTGAATAAACTCAAATTTTGAAGATAAGATAAAAAAGTTGTTAAAGTATATTAACACTGATTACTCCCCTAAATATAGAGAGTTTTGTTTTATGTTTACGATTACTTGGAGTAAGCCTAAGGGAAAACTACGTTTACGGTTACTTGGAGTTAGCCTAAGGGAAAACTACAAATCTTATTTGAGTTCTTCGAACAATCGAGCAATCTGATTTGTCTCTCTCGGCAAAAAGAAACATAGAAGTTCGAATTTGTTGAAACTGCTTTATTTATTGCAGGGATAATACGTATATATTCACTCGCAACTTTGACTTCTTCTCCGAAATATACACGACAAACAGAAGCAAACTTTGGAACTCGCAAACAATACGTGCAACGCAAGCCTCGTGAAGACACAAAAGCTAATCCTAGCTTAATTATGGCCAGCTCTGGGCCTTAAAAACATCTCGTATTGGGTTGCGCCACGCGAGGCCCAAAAGCTGCAACACTTACAAACTACAATTTGGGTAGGGGCCGCGCGAACGCAGGCCCCCGCTGCCACAAATTATGACGTAGGCTCAACCACTTGGGTTGACCTTAGGCGGGCACCCCTCCCGAGTACAATGGAGGTCACCAACCTAGGCCATGGGCCTTCTTGATCGCCCATCTACCCCGTCCAGGTAAGTATGTTTTCTGTTCTCCTTTCTCATCTTTATATTGTCCTGTATTGGCAACTGAGCTGCCTAGCCTTTCGATGTGGGAGCGAATACACCTCCCTACTGCTCTCTTCCAACCTCCCAACCGAATAATTTTTACATGGCAATTTTGGGATTTGATCTTTTTATTTTTTATGTAAAAAGGCCAAGCTCAATGTGAGCTATATAAGTAACTAGAAAGCACAAATTTTTTGTTTTTTCCCTTTTCTCTAGCTACTAAAAAAGGGGATTAAGGTTATTTCATGTTTTTATTAAATGCTTTGCTAGGGTACCATGCAGCACCCGTGGTTTTGTTTAATTTTATGTTTTTTAAATTAACATAATTCTTTTTATGATTGACAATTTGATTTTTTTTAAAAAAATATTTTTCAAAAAGTTAAACTAGTTTTTTCTTTTTCTACTTTTGGGCTTTTTATTTATCAGTTTTATGGTATATAAAAGTTTATGGAGGTGTTTTAGATTTCACAATAAACTCATGGGGTAAAATGGCAATAACCCCAGAAAATTTTGTATTTAATCAAATTAGTTTTTCATATTAGTATCCTGTAGTTATGCATGTCAAATAAATAAAAAATAAAAAAAAATGCATATGCAACTGGCCTTTTATTAGTAGCATAAACACGTTTTGTCACTAATACAATAGCATAGAAATTAGATTATTCATTTGTACTCCGAAGCTACCTTGCTTCAACAGTGCAAGTCAACAAAGGATAGAAGAATATAATTAATAGAACAAAAAGAAAAAAAATAGAAAGAAACAGGAAAGACTACAAATTAATTACATTAACAAATACCACACTTTTAGATTTGTTAAAAAAAGCGAATGACTATGAGTTACGTAATACAGATGTTAAAACATACGTAAAATACATAATAATTTTTAAATAATTTGTATATGAGTGATATTTGAATTAATTGAGCCATGAACTTTTTGACTAAATTAATGTTGTTTATTCAAAATAATTTATCTAGAGTAAAGGTAAAATGAAGTTCCTTTCTTCCTCAAAACCACCGTTGTTGATACTGGAAATATAAAGAAAATTACCACCATGATATTATAATTATCCACAAAGACAAAAGCGAAAAAGGCTACTAATTTTTCTAACAATTTTAAAAGATGGAACTAGAGAATAGAGAATCCTTCTTGATTGACCCGATCCTTAGTTGACAGCAAGAAGCATCAAATAATTGTTAATAATTAGTTAATAATATACATGTAATATTCCACGTGGATTAAAGCTCATTTCCAAAAAAATATTATAAAGTCAAAAGGTTGCTATGCCTTTGAATAATTGAGTTTTAAATTAGCTATAAACAACTCGCGTTCAATTTATATAAATTTGATAATATATTTAGCCCAAAAAATTAGTTCAAAGACGTAATCCAATAATTTATATATATATATATATATATATATATATATAGCCAATAGACCCGTGTAATACGCAAAATGTAATATAAATTTTAAGTGACTAAAGCTAATGTTATTTTTTTAAATTAGTATGTTTCATATTTTATAATGTCATATCAAGTAACTAGAATTATTTTAATATAATTAGGCGATACAATATTGTGACTATTCAATTTTCGAAATACACATTACTCATCGTACTTTTTTAGTACGATATATATAACATTGATGCCATGAGTAACGTGTTTATCCAAACAAAGCATCATTGTCAACTTTGTTTCTTTTATAGCATAACTTTATGCTGGAATCAAATAATCATTCTCAAGATGGTCCATTAAACAAAGCATTAAAAAAAATGACACAGTAATCTAATCAAACATTTACAATAGTTGGTAGAATACACATTACAACGTTGAACATGCAAAGAAAATAAACCTTTCAATTCCACAATTGAAGGGGATAACAATTATGCTAAGGGTTTTCTACTTTAGCATATATTAGTATGTGGATTCATGCAATGCACGTAATATAAATTTTAAGCTACCTAAGTCATTGTCACTTTTTTTCAAATTAATATATTCCATATTTATTAATACGTAATATATTTCATGTTTTTTCATATTAATTTTTTATTTTAATGTAATTACAAGATTTAATATTGTAACTACTAAAAAAAAGAAGAATAATTCTTTCATCCATTTCTAAGTTAGACATTGTACATTTACTTTTTGCTTTGAGCTAAAGTATTCCCAAATCACGCTTAACTTGATATTAATTCTTATCAGGCTAGAACGGTGAAAGAAAAGCCCTACCAACAAACCCACTCCCATGGATTGGAACTTGTGTTTTCCTTTTTACGAGGATGAAACCATTACCACCTCAATCAATAAATTATTGGTAACAGAACATTATACATTTATGCATGCGATGCAAGAATACAAATTACAATTAGTGCAGGGATATAAAATGGCAATAAGTATACATTCAAATTTAAAATAATAAAATACACATACACATATATCCATATGCCACGTGTCAGCACTAAAGCATTAAGGAGTTTATGGTGTTGGATTGTTAAAATAGAATATATAATGTATATATGTGTGTGTGCGTATATATGTTGTACATATGTGAATATATACATACATAAATATATATTAATATATGTGTATATTAGCAAAGGACAAACAAATAAGTAAAATAATTAGTTTTTATAAAGAGAATGAATATTTTTCTCGAAGGATTTGAAAATAACGGGAAAAAGAATAAATAGTGAAATGATTTTCTTCAAAAAATATTCAAGAGGGAACTAATTTCTCTTTACCCAGACAATATTTTTTCTCTTTTAGTTTAAAAAAATTATTCTAAAAATACAATTTAAAAAATTTAGAAAGACACTCCAAACGAGGCCCATAAGCCCTCTGTACTCACCTTAGAATCACGCTAATAGAAGATGGACCACTTTGCTTAAAGAAAATGTTTAATAATTGATTTGGAGGAATTTAAAAAAGAAAAAATATGCGCGTGTATTACTATTTACCTTTAATTAAAATTTTCCTTTATTCTAACGGAAACAGCGCACATATCCTTTGCGTGGCAAGCAGTTCAACGTCGCACAAATTGATTAACAGAAGACCTGCTAAGTGCTAAAAGTCACCGACACGTGTCCATTTCCACCAGCACGATAAATAGAGCTCGTCTTACCTTTTCCACGTTGCTGCCAAATATACGAATGCAAACCAACTTCCATGCATACGGTTCAATAGGTAACTTCACATGATGATACAGAACATATATACATATCTATTTATACTATATAATAAAATAAATAAGATGTAATTACGTACTGTCAAATGGCGTTCTATATAATAATGACAAGCTTTCTATAATTACTTATCAATTAAATATGTCCATTCTAAGGTCATTTTTTGTTTTTCATAATTTATTTAGTTCCATTCATATATTAAATATTTTAATTTAATTAATATTATACCTTTTTGTATATATATCATCATTTTATTAATTTCATAATATATAATTGTTTGAATAACTATTTAGTAGAATGCAAAAACTTTATAATTTTAATGTATCCAATCATATATGTCGTTCCTCGTGCGATGCCCAGGGTGTCGCGCTAGTCTATATATATATATATGTATACAATCGATGGTTCTGTTTATCGTTTATTGGAACTGCTCCCGGAATATTTTTATAGGTGAGTAAAATGCTTGATTTCTAGAATGAACTGTTAGTTGAGTACTATACATGAATTGGTTGTTATATGTATGGAGAAATTCAAATTTTCAGTGTAATTTACGTAACCGAAATAGTGAATTATAATAAGAAATAGCGGAGAATATCAGCAAGTAGGATGAATATCTAAGATTGTGTTTCTTAATTTGTTGTTATTAGTTTCATAAGTTTGGTGTTAATACAAATGCTTAATATGATTGTTCTGCGTGAATTACTGTAGATAGTGTAATCCTTCTGTAAGCTTGTAGAGCAAATGATGAAGATGTTGCTACATTTGTATTGCAATTGGAAATTTTACTTCGTGAATCGAAAAATGTGTTAATTCTTTTTTGCAAATTGTTGTTTTGTTTCTGGAAACTTGTTGACTCCTTGGATGTGTAGTTTCTATCAAAATCCATATGTCAAGCTTAGTTGATTTATGCCAAATGTTTGTTTGATTTTGGCTTAACCTTTCTCTCTGGTGGTCATATTGTTACTGTTTTTTTTTTGTTTATCAGGTAAAGAGTTTCTCTCATTTTGCTACAGAGATTATTTCTTTATGCACGAGAATTGCTGTATTCAGTGGTGATTGCACCCTTCTATTGAAAGTAACTAAATTGTGTGATCTTGATAGTTGTTGAACCATTCGACAAAACAGTAAACATGAAAAGTTCTAAATGTCAGTGATGCCGTCTGCAAAAAAAAAAAAAAAAGAGAGAGAGAGAGAGAGATCTTAAGCAATGTAAATGACTTGAAATCAGATGTGCTGTTAAAAACAACTGCAAAGCAACCTGGTTCTGGTCCCCATTACCACATCCCCAAAGATTGGAGAATAATTTGAAACAAAACTGAAAAATATCTGAGAGAATGATTTCTGTTATTAAGTTGTCTATGATTACATATGATTGCTTCTATTTATAGTATCTTACAAGCTTCTAGATTGTGCCAGCTATCAAACTAGCTTGTACCAACTACTTTAGATGTCACAACTAATAGCTAACTCCTAGCACAACAGGTTAACTAAACTTCCAGCTGGCTTACACCTCGAGCTCACGTCTTCTGCATTTGCCAAGCTGTTCATTTGCTCTTGATCAAGCTTAATTAGCTCTACCTTATCATAATTTCAGAGAAAATCTAATTGTAACATGCTTAAGCAGAATGATTGGTTTTTGTGGAAAATCTTATTGTGCTTGGAGTGTTCATCTTGACACACTAGATAGGCTGATCATTTTTGTATGCCTGGAGGCCGTAATGCTGAACAATGTTGTTTTGATCAAGGTCAAAGGCAGAATTCTATAATGATGAAGTGCTCTGAAGGTACAGGAAATAGTTTTCCTTGAATGTCGTAATCACCGGCAAATCATGGAGAGTGGTGAAAGGTATTCTTAAGTTCCTTATTTTTATCTTTGGCACACAGTGAACTTGGTTTTAGTTGTGATAACTCATAATGATTTGGTGTTTTGTGTCTTCAGGGCTTGGGAGAAGGTCTTTCCTAATGGAGATGTCTACTTGGGTAGTTTCAAGGGAACGGTTCCCCATGGAAAGGGTAAATACACTTGGTCACATGGAACTGTATATTGTGGTGAATGGGAAGAAGGACAAATGACTGGTAAAGGACAGATATCTTGGTCATCTGGAGCTACATATGAAGGTGACTTCTCTAGAGGCTGCTTCCATGGATTCGGAACTTTTACTAGTTCTGATGGATCAGTTTATGAAGGTGCATGGAAAATGAATACTAAGCATGGCATTGGAAGAAAGCAATACCAGAATTTAGATGTCTATGATGGTGGCTGGAAAGAGGGAGTACATGAAGGCAGAGGTAAATATATGTGGAGCAACGGCGACATGTATACAGGAAACTGGAAGAATGGGGGAATGTGTGGTAGGGGGGTTATGAAATGGCTCAACGGTGATCTATTTGATGGTTCCTGGTTGAATGGATTAAGACATGGGTCAGGCTGCTATAGATTTGCCGATGAAAGTTATTACTTTGGTACGTGGACTAAGGGCCTAAAAGATGGACGAGGAACATTCTTTCCTGCAGGAAATGAACATTTATCTTCCAAGAAACATAGTTCTCAAAGGCACGAGGATAAGAGGAAGAGGCTACTTTCTCATAGTGTGTCCACAAAACCAAGTGCCTTACTTAGTCTTTCTGAGAGGATGTCTAATCTCTTTCTGAGGGGTTCTGGTCGCATATCGAAAAGCTCTTCATCAACAAATGAAAAGTGGGGGCTTGATGACTCTGTTAAAGAGTATATATCTCGTGACACATCATGCTCGCCTTCTCACAGCTATGATGATGGTCAAAGTGAGCTGCAGGATAATACTGTCATAGCTTTTCAAAGGGAATACATGCAAGGAGTTCTAATCAAGGAAAGAATTAGAGAAATCTCCAGAGACATGAAGAAAACACACTCTAAATTTCATGCCATAGACGGGAAAAAGAAGTCACATAATGAGCGTCTGATGCTTAATTTGCAACTAGGTATCAGGTAAACCAAACAGTTACAATGATGCTTGGAAATCTAGGCCTAAAATGGAGAGATATTACGAACGAAGATGTGGTTGAATGCTTGTACAAATATTTTATTTGGTCTTTGCAGGTATTCTGTGGGCAAAATAACTCCTGTGGCAACGCGGGAAGTAAGATTATCAGATTTCGGAAAACAGGCTCGAATAAGAATGTACTTTCCACAACAGGGTTCCCAGCTTACGCCGTCACATCACTCTGTTGACTTCTATTGGAAAGACTATTGCCCTATGGTTTTCAGGTACCAATCTGCTTATATATGCTGTCAGTGGCATTCTGTTCTTTGGTAATCAGTCTAGTGTCTAAAGAAGTGGGAGTATTCTTTGATTAAAACTTCTCTTTGTTCTAATTTTGATGGAAAAGTGTACACCTGGATTTGCTTGCATGCAATTTGTGGTCTCATTCCAAGATGAACATCTAGACATGTCGTGGTCACTCATGCAAAGGAAAAGATGCTTGTGTGATATCTTTATACATGCAATATCAAGTGTTGTCAATCGATTTACGACTTTTTCACAGTTAAATTTCTGATAGAACTGGATGAGGGCGTGTCACTGTCTATGAAATGCATGGTGCAACTCAAGATGCATTAGTTAACTTGATATGTTGCTGTATAGAAGTACATGAGCAGGAGAACGAAGACAAGCCTTGAGCCCGGAAGAAACACAGCCTTGCCACATCAGTGAGTGTCGTATGACTAGATTTTCATGGTCCCCATTAATTGGTAAACAATTTGGACTGATTTGATTATTCCCACCCTTTTAGAAAAGTCATCTGGAGAAAGAAGTATGAAAAGTGGGCATACCAACAAATCCCTCATGCAAGTTCTTATTTGGCTATTCGGTTTTAATCTTGATGTATCTACCTGGAATGTGGGCAGTGACAAAGCTAATTTGATGCAGCTTGTTCTGCTCCATCCTGCCTTTGTGCATTTCTGATAATAGCAGATTTCTTGCAGCAAGCTGGATGCAGAAATGGACTTCGGTTGTGCTCTTTATTTTGCATATAATCATGTCACAATTTGTGAACTGCACTTTCAGACATTGCTCATCAGCTTCCTGCACTACTTTTTATAGTGAAGACCATTTGTATGAGTTAAAACATGTAAATTTTATTTCCTTGAGTATCTATATTCTTGAACTTGTGGATAACTGTGTTCATATTGCTAAAAATGGACCAAGGTGTTGGATGGGTTACTCATATGCTTGTAATCTTCTTGTTCAGAAATTTGAGGGAGTTGTTCAAGTTGAATACTGCAGAGTATATGATGTCCATCTGTGGTGGCGATGGTCTAAAAGAACTTTCTTCCCCTGGGAAAAGTGGCAGCATTTTCTATCTTTCTCGTGATGACAAATTTTTTATAAAGACTCTAAAGAAATCTGAGGTGAAGGTATGAGGGAAATATGAACAGTTCAGTGGTCACACCTTTGAGTTAGTTTTGCACATCCTATGCTTAGTTTTGCACATCCCATGCTTATACTTTAGTATGGAGCAGTATATCCACATAAACACAATGTATATAGTTCATTCTAGAAGAAACTTCCATTGCTTAAATGGCAATCAGGATGTAAATGTCCTTGGAACTCAGCTTCCAGCTTCTAACACACCCCAGCAGTTTGTATATTCATACCATAGAGAAAAAGATGTACAAAGGAATCACTACCTAAGACTTATTATATAAATTTGGATCTGTGAACTCAAGAATGCAATATCCAAATAAACATTGCTTTGACCCCTTTCGAATCCAAGCAATAATTGTATCTATGCAACTTGCTTTGTGTGCAAAATGTTTTTCATTTGTACGTCCAATTTTCCCTTTCCCCAATCTGCATCCCGAGTTTCATTTTAGTGATTCAATGTGGTTCTGAAGTCTAAGATTGTCAAAAGAGATTTCCATTGAGGAAACACTTGACAAATTGTTTTAGGTTCTGCTGGTGGGCTTTAGAACCATATCAAGTCACTCGGATGAGCTTCAGGATTCATGTTTAAAAATAAATTTTTGGGAGTGCAAATTGAAACATTTCTTGTCTTTTAATCTGCAAATTCCTTAACCTTTATTGCATGTGCTGCTGAATATGGATTGTGTGTTGCCACTCATAAGGATTGAATTGACAAAATACTTCTGGCCTTAAACATATCCTTTTCATATGACGTGAGACAAAATTTGCAGGAGACTAGTTTCTCTGTGGTTTTAAGTTTGTGGTTTGAATGTCTATAATAAATAATATTTCTATTTGCTAGAAGTCGAACCTTCCTGACAACGCTTTTATCATGTTTATTTCTTCTCAGTGTTCTAATGTTTGCACTAATTGTTTCGTTTGATTCTCATTTTGCTATAATTATGGGGCACGTGCACTCTTCAACTTAAGTTGGTAAAAGCTGAAGATTCGGTATCTTTCTGTTTACAAGGTCTTCAAGGAACAGTATGTAAGAAGAATGAAAATGAGCGGAAAATTTTAAAAATCAATCCACAGTGACGTGAAAAGTTGTTACCTTTCATTTTACAGGACCTGAATAAATAAAAGTGAAGGGAAGTTGTCGACCTAAAAGCTTTTCTTATTGTCTAGGTTTTACTCAAGATGCTTCCCAGTTACTTTGAACATGTATACAAGCATGAAAATACACTCATAACAAAATTTTTCGGGCTACATCAGATTGCTTTGAAGCGTGGGAAAAAGGCAAGTTTTCAGTCCCATTATCTGAGCTTTTTTTTCATACTGACTGTAATTGCCACTGAAGTGGACTCATTCTCTTAATCTGTTTTCAGGTACGCTTTGTAATCATGGGAAATATGTACTGCACTGAATTAAGGATACATCGTTCTTATGATCTGAAAGGTTCAACCCATGGGAGGCACACTAACAAAGATCAGATCCATGAGAGGACGACACTAAAAGATCTTGATTTGCCATACGAGTTTCATATGGACAAGTTGTTGCGGGAGTCACTGTTTAAGTATGTTCCCCTACTTTTGTAACTGTCCCTTGCTTCCTTTGTGTACCTTTGGAAGGGGGATGGGAGTTGGATGCTAAGTAATTCTTTCTTGCACAAAATTCCGGAAAGTCATTCTGGTATAGACGATTAACAAGCTCTTCTTGTTTGCAGACAATTATCTTCAGACTGTGATTTCTTGGAATCTCAGCAAATAATCGATTATAGCCTTCTACTGGGCTTGCATTACAGGGCTCCTGATCACCTGAAAGGCCTATTAGAACCTCCTGACTCACTGCACAAGCTTGAGACACTTACAACAGGTGATGGTAGAAATTCCTTCTTGATGTAGAGAAGTTCTCTCTAATACATGTGAATTTTTCTTTGAACTTACAATGCGTACCATCTCAGGTCCCATCTCTGAAGGGGATTGCTCAACTCGTCCAAAGGGTTGGCTCTTAGTAGAGCATGAACCACACTCTATCAACACAGCACCAGGTCCTCACATCCGAGGGAATTCATTAAGAGCATGCTCAATTGGTGACAAGGAGGTTGATCTCTTTCTGCCAGATACTGGAAGGTAGTTTCCATCTCCTCTTCGGCTCTCCCTCCACCTTGTTCCGCAAATATCAAGCATTCTCGGTGTAGGACTTGTGTCAGTTTTTCCAGTTACATTCTCTCATTCAAAGTCTGATATGATCTGACCTAATACTTCTGCGATCAGGGATATCTTTTTCCTTTTCCCAAGAATTTTTTTTGTTGACCTCTCCTTTTCTGTTTCATCTTCGTTTTTCTCAAAACTCTCAGAAAAATATTCAAATTCCTCGTGGAACAGAAATTTTTACCAACTTGTTTAAAATCCATCCAGGTTTAGGGTACAGTTGGGAGTAAACATGCCAGCGCAGGCAACTAAGAAACTCTTGGAAGATGAGACTGAATCAGGTGAACTGGAACTATTCGAGATTTATGACGTTGTTCTCTTTATGGGAATCATTGATATATTACAGGAATACAACGTCAGAAAGAAGCTAGAGCGCAAGTGTAAGTCAGTGCAGTATGATCCTGTGTCAATTTCTGTGATGGAACCCAAACTATACTCTCAACGTTTCATCAATTTCCTTGAGAAAGTATTCCCCACGGTGCCTTGAAAGATGATTCTCTGCTGGAAAGCGCGACGCTCACTGACCACAGTAAAGGATGCAGCTTCGTGGACCGCACATTGCGCCTGCTGTCACAACTATTTCGCTTTTGGTAAAGATGGATACATGTAATTCCTTCGGAGTCGTTTGTAAAGCAGTGTCAAGCGTAGATACTCCAAAGGTATGTACAGTTATATAGCTTCAACTGTTTTGTGATATTTGGCATTTTTGAGTTGCCCAGTTCCAATACTTTCCTGAGATTACCACTTGCAAAAGGGTCAGAATAAGCCCCTAACAGATTGAGGACTTTTTGGCTTGTAAATACAACAAATACACACATTGAAAAACCAAAATAAGCCACGCCGTAGAACACACATTTCGAATTCAGATTGTGGAAGTGAAGTGGCCCGGATTATTGTAAGATATAATTTCCACGATTGTTGATCTGATTTAGGCTTGAGGAGATATTCAATCACCTAAAATAGCAAACAGAAACAGAACTTTGATGTTGAACACAAATATAAGACCAAAAACTGTAATTTCTTTTTTCAAAAAAATTATAAAACAAGCTTGCATATAGTGTCTGCCAAGGCACAAACATAATGAGCACAAAGGAATTAAAACACGCCAACTATTTTAAACCTAGAGCGAATGACAATTTTGGGCGTGAATTGTTCTTGCCCAACAGTTTCATCTGTTTTGCCCGTTCTTCCTCCTCTTTTTGCTTTTTCTTTCGCATGGCCTCCTCCTTTTGCCTCTGGAGCTCTTCCAACTCCCAGTATCGTTCCTCCTCCCTCTGTAACTGCTGCTCAGCTTCCTTTCTCTGAGCTTCTTCCACCTTCCTCCTATTCTCCTCCAGCATCTTTTCAAGCTCTTCTTTTTCTTTTCGCGCTTGTTGCTAAATAGTTCAAACAAAGTCAGTAAGTCAGGCAAACATCCTAACTTTTTGTGGGCACGAAGCCAGTGCCCAATTCAATTAACAATGTTATATCGTATACTGACCTGTTCAATCCTCTTTATAGAAGCCAACTAATTCTACTCGCACAGATATAAAGAGAAACTACCAAAGGTTATAGCAATAATCACATATAAAGGTCCAGTGAGTGCCGACCAGCAATAATAATAAATCCTTTCTTCTCTCCGTTTGCTTTAGTCAGCACAAGTCATAGCCTTTCATGTCATGCAAGTGGATATTACGAGTCATTACCTCTTTTCGTCTAGCCTCAATAAGGGCAGCTTCCTTCTCCTTTTCAAGTTGAGCTGCAACCTCAACAACAAGCTTCTTCCGACCTTCCTCCAAGCGCTTCTGTATTTCAAGTTTTATCTCTTCCTGATTTAAACTTTCCTCAACTTTGTTCCTGATAGCTTCTTCTACTCTCTTTGCAGTTTCTTCTTCAATTAATTTCAGTTCCGCCTCCTGCTGACGCCTGATAGAATTGAAAATGGACGATGTCAATAAAAATTGCTTTTGATAAGGAGAAGAAATATACAGGTCGAAACGGACAGTTGTACTTTGATGCCAAACAACAGTAAGACCTTTCTTTTTCTCTTTTTATAAATAGCAGAAAAATAAAGGTAATATTGTCTCAGCATTCTTTTCTTTTCCCTCAACATGATAACTAAATGAACGACAAACTGACCTCCATGTAGAAACGCACTAAACATACACGCTCATGCTTCTAAAAGCATACCTCTAATTGATTCTTGATCCAAACAAATGAGTTTCAAACTGGTGAACAGTAGATTAACGACCATCCAATTTGATCATCAAAAATAACAAGTCGAATTATAGCAGTAACTTCCTTCAAATATTCCTGTAGACGAGAATGTCAAGTAACCAGTTGCAGTTTTTAAAACTGGTGACCAAATACTTCTATTCTATATTGAAAATAAACCAGATAACAGAAGTTATGACCTTGTCAGAACACACATTTTACACCATTGTGCAGTAAATATGGAGTTTCAGAATAAATGTGCAAAAAAGAAAAATGGGAAGGGCCAAGCCCTTTAGTAAACTCATATGCATCTGCCAATATGATCTAAACTCCAATCACTTAAGCATTTCCCAGTACCAAAGCCATTAAAATATTAGAATTGAGAAATTTCAGTCACATGCCCTTCATAAGAAATGAATTTAAACAGCAAATCCCTATGGTGTGTCATCATCAAAGGGGCAAATAATTTCTTTTCCAATCAAGAGTTTTGTTAAGGGATACCATGATGAACTCTGATCTGAAAAGAAATGGAGCTAAAGCTACATAATCTGCCCTATTCATGGTTTGAGAAACAAAGAGAAAAATGGAAAAGGATGAATTCGATGTAGAGAAATATTTTTCAGATAAGCTTCAAGCCTTAGACACATTTCTAAGATAAGCTCCATGCCCTTGGAATTTGCCTAATAACTAAAAATATCCAATCAAGTGAAATACAGTATATGATATCCAACCAACAAATCCTTGTCTGTGAACTCCGTAAGCAAGGGGGTTACATTTTAATGATAAGGGAAAAGATAGGAGAAAGAAAATGTAATATGAAGATGATACCTCTTCTTCTCCTCTTCTTCTTTTCTTAACATTTCACTAGCATCATTTCTTTCTTTTGACCCAACACATGGACTAGGAGATGCACTTCTATGGGACAAAGAATCCCTACTTTTATGTCTCCGGTGTCGCCTTGGTGATGGAGAACGACTTTTATGACGCCGTGCACTAGGGGACCGACTTTTGCGGCGTCGAGAGGATAATGAACGGCTTCTCCTTCTGTATAATACAGTAAAGCATTTGAGAATCAAACTGGAAAAGGGGCAATAGAAACAAGATTTGACATCACCGCAAATTCTGCCATTTAGCACAATAGAACACGTACAGTTACCTCATAAATTGCTAAGAGTAAACTGGCGCGCCATCTTTTTATGATAAGAAACCGCTAATGTCACAATCGAGCAACAGAAGGACACCCATCACCTGCTTACTCCCCAAATGAAGGGAATCCATTCTTTTTCCTTAAATTTTTTCAAGCAAAATGGCGTAGGCTATCTCACTCATATTACAGTTAAGAAATTCTAGGTCCACTATTTTAAACCTTCTGGTTTCTGGTAAATATCACTCGCAAGCCATATAAAACCCAAGCAGCTTTACTACCATACTGAGGGAAAAATTGGCAACACTCCAACACAGCATGACAATCATCAACCATAAGCATGTAGAGTATCAAAGTCGTGATGGAAAGTGAAAATTCTTTCAGGCAGCAATATGGCATAAGCAATACCAGAAGTATACAACTACTGTACGCCTCTGATAGATGATCTATAAAAAATCAAAGCCAGCATGATTAGCAATTATCAAATAACAGGATTAGAAAAATGTTGTGATCATTCTTTTCCAAGTTAACTGGATAAAGCTAAAAAAACCCAAAATTTCATCCATACATCTGTCTAGATATGTCATACATACATGTGAATGTGCCCCTATATTTATCACCATTAAATTTCTAAAGAACAATGAAAAAGTGATGCTCCATAGAAAGCAAACGCAAAATAATTAAAAAAGGGCAGACCTAGTGCAGGTTATGCACAGTAGTGACCGGAGAAGGATGGGACCCATTTTGAGTTTATTGCATACTACCTTAAGTTTGTATTTTGCAAGAGGCTATTTCTATGACTCAAGTGTGGTCTACCTCTACTTCACACCTTGGCAATTTTACCATTACACCAGCGCCTTCTTACAAGGAAGAACCGGCACAATAGCATCTTACAAAGGACATACTCATACGAGATGTTCCTACTAAAAGGGGAAAATATTGATTTTGCTAACCAATTCAATCCTTTAGTAAATTGAGCTAAACCTAAATATTCCTTAAATCAACAAAATACACAATCCAAACAATCTTTCTGACACTTTTACCGCAAGTCAAGGTAGACCAAATCCTGAATTCAACTGTAAATTACTCAACAGAGCAAAGGTGAGTCTTCAACACAAAAAACAAGTATATATACACAAGCATTATATATACATATTTATAGGTTATTATATACATATACACCTCGAACACACACACACACACACACAGAGACGCCTATGAGTCATCGGGTATCACCTGCTGGAATAATAAGGTGATCGGCTTCTATCTCGGCGGCTTCTCCGGCTATACCTGTGCCCCACCGGAGACGGCGACGGTGAATATCTCCTCCGATACGACGGCGACCTCGATAAATCCCTATCTCTATCCCTACCCATATTACTTCCTCAAAAAATAAAAGCCAAGAACTTCACTAATAATAATCTTCGATTCCAAATCTACAGCAAAACAAAATTAAGACCAAACCTCTACAATTAGCATATAATATGGATAAATTAACTTGACTTTTGATTAATTAGGAAAATTGAAAACCCTAGACATTTGGAAAAGTTAAAATGACCTGAGCTTTCACAAAGAGGATCCTTGACTGCGCATAGCTAAAGAGCAATCGTGTGAGGAGAAAAATTGGAAGTACGAAAAGCCCTAATCTTTTGGTTGCAAATAGTTAAGGGTGTAGATATTTTTGTCTAATTTTTTTTAGTTTTTATTTTTATTTTTATTCTTTTCTTTCCCTTTCTTTCTTCAGTTTGTTTTTTCTTGACCAGCGAGATGGTGATGCATTGAAAGGTAAGAAGGAAAGTTAGATTCTGTTTGGTGTTCAAAAGCTGCTTATGAATGGAGGCTATAAAATGAGGGCTAAGATATATAGGCCTTTTTGACCATATACATATACATATAAATACATATATATATATATATAGGCCTTGGATACCTAGTAAATAAAGCACAAATCATAATATTTAAATCCCTTTCACGATATTATTATAACTTTATAAGCCAACTCACGCTTCAAAATTACAACTTCATCAAGAGAAATGAACTCAAAGTCAGTAAAAAGCTAATGCATGGTAACTTTAAATTTCACGTTCAAAAAGGATAATTGATTATTCTCGCTAAAAACTTTATAATATTTTCAAAAAAAATCAGAGATTTCTTGGCAAAAATAACTCTGCTTTTTAATTCATTCTTTACAGGTTCGATGCACATTCAACGAAATTTAGTTGCCTGATCGAGTACCATTTTTTGATTTGAGCAATCCCTGACTGTCACTACCCATAAGCTAATTAACTTCCAAGAGTTCACATTTGCCTACTCCAAAATGCCCTCAAAAGGGAACCAAGAGTAGCATTAGTCAAAGATCGAACAATGTCCATGGCTTGTATCAGTAACAATCTGTAACAAGTGTCTTCCACATCCATAACGATAAGTTAATTTCATTACAAGGCAGGGCTTAGGTTGGAAGATCAACTCAACAGCTGCAGTTTGATTAGTAAATTCGAAACTCAGGATGCATTATTTCTTAAACTTACTGTTAACACAATAAATAAATACAATAACTAGACAACAAAACCTAAAAATCAAAATGTCCCAAGTTCAAATCTCACTGCTACCCATTTAAACTACATGAAAATACATGTTAAATACAATAAATTTTAAATAAGGTGGTAACTCAACTCTCGTCCCAAATTCACCCAACACCCATTCACAAAAACATAAAGACTGCCTATGTTTTTTTTTTTGGACGGTTAAAACACTACCCATATACAAGGCTCAAAAAACATCACCCGGCACCCTCTTACAAAAAGATGAAAGACTACCCATATCGAGGCTCGAAAAACAACCTCGCCTATGCATGCGGACGGAGAAGGGGGCGTATTGAAACAACAAGTAAAGACACTAATATTCTCTCTACCAACATAAACTTTTAGATTAAAAGTGATAACTTAATGCTTATAACACTGATATTACTATGCAATTCAGATCTTCCAGCGGAAGCCGATGGTCCAGGGCATGATCAAGAGTTTCAGTTCAAATCTCAAAACATTTCACAGGCCATTTAATAATTCACCTTTTGACCACCACTCGAATAGAACGGCGACCGTATATGATGATCCGGGAAGCAACGAAGACTCCAATTAAGCAAAAAACGAGAAAAACAAATGCAGATAAAAAATTATCAACAATAACAAATCATCTCCTGCTTAGCCACTCATCTACCAAAGCATTATCATGTTTATTGGAAACAACTATCGAGCAAAAAGTACATAACCATATTACAAATCTTGAATATCCAGGGGGAGTATGGACTGCAATAGACTGTAAATCCAGAAACGTAACAATCATACTGGAGCAAGCATCATCCCAGACTACGCACGATGGAGCGCAAGACCAGATCCATATCCTCGTTGACAATACACAGGCCCTCCAGTTTACAGAAAAGCATCCTTCTCGAGCAGCTTCAGGACCTCGTTCTGGTTGTTCAGTTTGGCAACATCAAGGGGGGTTTTACCATCCATGTTCTGTAGAGTGCTGTAGAAGGGAGAGGAAGAGGAGAGGCTAAGTATGAATAAGTACGAATTAATAAATAAGCTCAGCTAACGTAGAAGAGAGGCATTACACTGCAGCTCCATTCTCTAGCAGAAGAGCCACGCAATCCTTCCTGCCATAACCAGCGGCATAGTGAAGAGCAGTGTTCTTATTTTTATCCAAAGCATCCACCTCAGCCCCAGCCTCGAGGAGAACTCGTGCACACTCAACCTGCAACGGATCAAATTATCATTGCTCAGCTCAGTGTTATTAGAGTTAACAAACTTAAACAAACATGTAAAGATTGCTCTCATCCACAACAAGGAGTAAACATCATTTTGCACAATGAAATAATTTAACTTGGGCTATAGAAATTCTCGCATTAGGGCCATCCAGAAATTCACTCCGAAATGACTTATTATTTGGCCTCGTAAGAGATATAATAAACAATAACAAGATAATACAAGAGAACTCCAGAAACTGCAGTCAGATTTCAGGTGCAAATATTCTAAATACTGAACTGAATGTGTGCCTTCATCTATACTCTTCATTCTTAACTCTAGATTATATCAACTTTTCAGAAAAGAGAGGACGGGGTTAGCAAGATATGAGCATTCTTTATACTTTCATGTCAAGGCCAAGAGAGATGCAGCCTAAATAAGACCTTGATAACACGGGATTTGAAAGTCAATGCTAACAAAACGAAACAGAATAATATATAATTCCTGGTAGAAGAACCCACTAGTTCTTTGTTCAGTAGATTTTCTGTCCTGTTGGAAATTATTTCTTGGACCTCAAATAAGTCCACCAAATGTGGCCACATCAAGTCCGGCACCAAAATGTAAAAGCATATGACGTACTAATTATAAGATCATAACAGGTAGAAAAGAGCACTTCAATGAGCTCCTACCTCTCCATATCCACAAGCAAAATGCAATGCTGTCCTACCCTCTGAATCTTCTTCATCCTTGTCAGCTCCCGCAGCAAGTGCTTTTTTTAGGCCCTAACAATAATTGCATAAACGGAAAAATAAAAATGTCTACCAAAAATATCTGTTACACATGAAATGACTTCAAGTATCTAAAAACAGCAGACCATCAAAAGATAAAAAGATAATAATAATAAAACTAAAAAAAGGCATGTTTACTGAATTTTTTCATCTTCCTTGGAAATAGTAAAGTATGAAGCACACAGTCATGATGCTGAGTAAAATGATAGTATAATATGACATTCCCAACATCTGACACTGACTACATAAATACCATCAGCAGGCATAAGTCAAATATGTACCCCCACATCACCAATACTAGCAGTGTGATGAACAATAGATTCATCTTCACTCGCTTCTTCCGCTTCCTCTGCCTCAGCGTTTTCAGCAGAAGAAGCAGTTTCTCCTGCAACCGCAAAACCCATAGCTTCACCTAACTTCTGCAGAACTTCTTTATCATTCCAGTACCTGAAAAGCAAACACGCTTTCTCAAAACCAAGATACCACAAAAAATGCAGTAATTAACTACCATAAAGCATAAAGCAAGCCTATCATAAAGGGTAACTGCTATTTTAAGATACACTTGTATGACCTCATCATCGCAGGTGGACCTCCAGTTTCTATTTCTTCCAGAATAGGTTTCAAAGATGGATCTTCTTTGATGCGTGCCATTCGTTCTTCAAGCTGATCCTTGTGAGCTGGATTTGACAAACTCTCAAGCATACTTGACATGGAAGGATCCTGCAACAAACAAATGAGGAATGTAAGCTGACAGAAACCAAATTCTCTCTTCTAAGACAATATACTAGAGAATCAGGTTAGATATAACCCATTTACCTGCATTAGAGCATTACCAAGTTGTTCAGCCATGGTCATAAATTGAGGGTTTTGCATAACCTGTTGCATGGTAGAATAGTATTGCTGTGTATCAAACTGAGGAATACCATCTTCAACTGCAGCACCCTGAAAGGTCTTCTGCAACTGCTCCGCCATTTGATTGAATGAAGGATCTTTTGCTATCTGTTCGGCTAATTCTTTAATGCTTGGGTCCTAGAATTGCCACATAACAAGATTTGGTTATCAGATGCCAGTAGAAAGAAGATTAATACTACTAGAATTATGAGGCAACAAAGAAGCACATAAGGGAAGACTCTAAAAAAGAAGGGGGAGCCCATAACTAATTTTGAAAAAATAATACGATAATGCATAAGTGAAGCAGACGTAAGAGTCTCATAATCACATTAAAAAGATAGTTATTGTTCATCACTTTGTTCCCCTTTCTTTCTCTTTGTTTTCTGGGGGCCAACTAGAATGAGTAACGACATCAAATCCATGTATCTAACCCCACCTAGTGGGATAAGGTGTAGGTTGATTTGGTTTAACATAGCCTACTAGGTGGGAATTTAAACCACATTAACATAAAAAATGTCCCAAACAGGAATTATTAAGATGATAAATCAACAGGGAAATAACTTGCCAGTTTTAAAACCTAAAAGTGATACTATACAGAAAATAGGAATTACATTTAGTAGGCCAGCCATGGCTGAGAAATCAAAGGGATTCAACCCAGGGCCTGGGGGAGAGGTAGCTGTTCTTGGTCCAGCTTGTGTCTCCCCCGAAGCTGATCCAGAAGTGGCTTTACTGTCAGCTCCACCGGCCTTATCCTCTGGAAAGGAAAGAACAAGTCAATACGTTTGATCGTATGAAAGATATTTTCTAACGTTCCCCAGAAGCTAAAATTTATATACCTCTACTTAAGTAAGAGATAAGAGACAGCCCCAACCAGAAAACATATCTAAGCTTAATGACATCCAGAAAGGAGACTATGCTATAACTTAGAGGTTACATAATGTAACAGCAGTAATGGTAATATACGAAAGGGCAGAGCAACCAATGATACATAAACAGATATGAAAGCACAAATGAATGATATGCTCATCATAATGGAAACAGTATATTAGCTAAAAAAAACTCAAAATAAATACCAAATTATACAAATGGGTAAATTTTATTTTAGACTAGGATTATTCTAACACAAGTCCCCTATTAGTTCCCTCTAGTGTTGTCTATCCACTAGCTCCCTGTGGCTTTGACACACAGCAATTTAGCTTATAATGCCAAATCTATCTCGGGACATTACCAAGTTGCATAAGAAAGCTAGTAACCTCACATGACGTCGGATTTCAGTGTCTAGCTCAAATAAGGTTTTTCAAAGAATCACTTGTTGCTTTCCTCCCTCAAGCTCAGTTGGACCATGAATTCCATGCCACCACCAACATCAGGTACGCAGTACGCGTACGCTACTAGCCAGTAATGGACAAGCTTCCTACTTCTAATCAAACCAAAATATCAAGAGGATGAGAAATAAGCAAGGTGTAACCAGGAAGCTCTTCATTTTAGATATAATTACAATTTTGTAACTAGTGCTACAGTTGGTGCAGATCAATCCTGGGACTTTTTGGGATACCGAAGCTTTATATACCTTAAAATTGTCATTCCATCTAGGGTCACTATTGCTTTTTTAACCCAATTAAGCTGTACTAAAAAATTTTAAATGGTACGCCAGTAACAGACTCACTCCTCATTCATTTCCCATCTATGTTAAGAACAAAAAAGGGTTGACAAACTTCGCCGCTGACATGAAGTAAGAATGCTTCCATCTTGAAACTATGATCACCTCAAGAAATCAGTTCACAAAAATACTGAACCAAGACTTAGTAAATTGTGCAGTTATCGAATCTTAACCAAATTCACAACAATTCCTGTTCATGCAGGCTATTGCACACACGAGACTAAGCGAATTTTTAGATCTTCCACCTTATCAGTTCTCACTACAAAATCCCCCTCTAACCTAAACCTAATACTAATACTAATCCTGAGAATAACAATAATAATGAAATTAATAATCTTATTTAATAATAAAATTATTATTATTATCAAAACCCAATTAAATTACAACTAAATTCACGACACAGGAAAAAGAAAAAGCAAAAGAGAAAAAGAGTATACCATTGGTCCGGACCGGAGATTTCTCACCTTCCTGAAAATTAAAACAAAATCAAATTTGAGAAATAATCAAATTATTAGTAAAGCAGCTGACAGCTGCAGCTTCAGCAGCAACCGCAAGTAAAATATATATATACATATATATTTCATAAATAAAAAAAAATTCTGAAGCCTAAATTCTACTGAAATTTAATCATTTTCAGCAAATCTAATCATAAAAAAAAGAATAGAATATCGTATCCGATAAAATTAATAAAAGTCACAGAAAAAAATATAATTAACAATCTTATTAAAAGTAAATATACAGATAAATAAATAAAAAATAGTACCTGAGACATATCGGATATGGAATATGCTTTGCTCTCGTAATGAGAAGGAGAATAATAGGGCTAAAAGCGTTTGTGTTGAAGTGATAAAATAAATTTTTGAAAAGGGAAAAAAAAAGATAAAAGAAAAAGAGAGAAAGCGCTAAATAATAAATCTGCCAGATAATAATACAAAGAGTATACAAATAAGAAATGACTTTGTTTGAGGTGGTGGGCCCATCAATCCTGATAGTTTGATCTGAGCCGCAAAATGGGTCTCGCCAATCCAAACGTGTTAGAGTAATTGAGTAATAATAATTTATCGTAAAATTTTGAATTATATTTTAAATTAATTTAAAACATATTATATATGATAAGATTCTATTAATTATAATATTTCTTTAAAAAAAATACCTTGATTCTATCTATTAGTCGTGGTAAAAAGAAAATGAGTTGGACCTGTGCGATTACTTGGGCTTTCAGTTCTGGGCTTTGTTGGTTTTTCAGCCCAATAATTGGAGCCCGTCTCTTTGTGGCGAATTTTCTTCAGCCTGGAGGGCCACGTATTAGGAATTGTGGCTTATAAAATTAAATATATTGCTTCTCTTTTTTTCTTTATCAAATGGCTTGTAAAATTAAATTCGCCTTAGTTAGTACTAAGGCAAATTTTAATTGCAAACTGGGTTGCAAAACATATTAAATGCAACTTTTTTTAATTTTGACCAAATATAAAATTCAACCCAAATTTTCTCATAATAAAAATTAAATAATTTATACAATTTATTATCGTTAAATCTCCCATTTCGGGGCTGAACCAAATTCAAATAAAGACCTTCATCTTTAGGTTTGATTTTGGTAACACCTAAGAATAGCTTGTACGGTCTATTTTTTTTATTGGAAACGGCGAAATTCTTCCATGGCAGCCTTCACGGTTAAGTGAAGACAGTCCTCAGATTCTTTAATGAAAATCTCAGCTTCTGCAACTTGTTTTTCATGCTCCAGCTCCATAGCTGCCCACGCCTTGCATGCTTCCTCTTCAAATAGTTTCATGGCGTCTTCGATTCTTGATGGATCGAAATTCTTGTCTTGGAGAGCTTCATCAGAGAGCAAGCTGAATTGTTCTATAAGAGCTTCCATCTTCTTGTGGTGTGGAAAACAATGATATGAGATTAATATATATATATGTGTATATAAGTTTCAGCTTTTTAAGTATATAGGCTCTAAAGGTGGCATCCAACTT
Organism: Cordia subcordata; assembly: GCA_028554755.1. NCBI lineage: Eukaryota > Viridiplantae > Streptophyta > Magnoliopsida > Boraginales > Cordiaceae > Cordia > Cordia subcordata. The sequence continues at coordinate 3,359,893 of JAPTOF010000013.1, read as the reverse complement.
TACTTTAGCTTTGTGCTGGGGCAATTCCAGAAGAATTCCCCAGGTATGCTTTGCTGAGATGAGTTGTCTGTCCTCCCACACGTTTCAGGAGAAATGGTGTTTGGCTTTGCTTAGGGAAGCAACCTTTTAACATACTTTTTGGTGTTCTGTGCTTATAAGCCCCAAATAAGCTCTGCAGTACCTAAAGGGAAGCAACCCTTTGACATACTTTTGACTGTTTTGTGCTTATAAGCCCCAAATAAGCACTGCCAAACACCATGAAAGTCTTTTTGCTCTCTATGAGTTAACCATCTAAAAACATATGTATTATGATGCAGATAGAGAGAAACCAAGCATGAGATCTGCAGGAGAGAAACCTCCGGAGGCCTTGTTAGCAAATGACATGTAACGGGACACAGAAAAATATAACAAAGATAAGATACAATGATGTTGTCCAGAAGATCAGACAGTTTGTGCATTCCACAAAGAATGAAAATCAAGATTGCCGACAGAAAAATTAGGGAGGAAATTTGCTCTGAACTATTCAATCGAAACAATCCTGCGATTCAAGAATTTGAATCTGCATATATCCTCAAAAAAATCATCCGCGCTACTATGGCTACTCTTCATCTGTAGGATCCTTATCGTCATCTTCTTCAACTTCTTCGCGTGCTTCACCAAAGACTCCAATGTACTCATCTTCTGCTCCGCGTTCAGCGGTGATCTTATTGAGATGACAATCTTTTCCAAGCATGGAATCACAAACCTCGAATCCACCTGCAGGAACAAACAATTCATCTTCCTTACAATTTCAAAGCTTAAAATGCAACAAATCTTCAAAATGCAACCCAATAGAACTCACATTCTTGAGGCTGTGCTTCTGGCAGAGGGCAGCAAACATGGCACCATGCATGTCAAATCTTTCCAGCTTGGGATGATTGTTAAAGAAATCGACTAAATCAATCTCCGGGAAAGGATCAAGGCCTTCAAAATCGCCTGTAAATTCCACCTTCATGAACAAATGCTTCACCTCGCTTGCCATTTGAAGCATTTTGCTTATTGCATCCCAACTCCACTGGACACCTCTCATCGACAAGGTCTCCAGTGCCACCAGCTTCCCAAAATCCACCATATAAACGCGCCCTATGGTCACATTTTCAACAAACAAAAATCAGATCAATTCAAATATGATCAAAGCTAAGTGTGCAAAAAAGATTGATTGATTAATAAATACCTGAATTGTTAGCAATAGAGAGATCGCTTAGACATGGTGCATCGCGAACACAGATCTTGCTACAGCCTTGCACTTCTAGCAATCGAATCTTTGGAGCAGATAAGTAGAGTGAAGCATTACCAAAGCCATAGAAATCAAGCTTGCATTGCTCCAAATGAGGCAGGTCAATAGTCACAGTCCTAAGCCCCTCACAACCAAGAAGAGATAAACTACTCAAGTTAGGACAAGCATTAAGGGCACTAGAAAGAGCAAGATCCTCCATTCTAGCACCAACAATTTCAAGATTCTTAAGCCTATGAAAAGTTTCCCATTTCGGAGTATGAACCATCAACACTCCCCATAGCTTCAAGCACTCCACATTCCACGCGCCACGCAAGCAATCCAGCTTAGAGGGGGTCTCACTGAAGGGCTGATTTTCAAGTATGTTGTCCATTCGCAGCTCAAGAACCCGAAGGAACTGCCCTGAAATGGACAGCCACGCGGCTAGGCCGGCCGCGGTGAAAGGGCAGTAGACTACTAGCTGTTCTAATCGGACAATTGAGGAAAGTATGTGCAAAACAATGGTATCTGGACTACATTCCCCTGAGAAATGATCAAAAAGGTTTCGGGGGAAGTAGAGGCTACTTAAATACGGCATTGATTCCTTCCATCTCTTGGAAACGCAGTTGCAAGATGCCACATCTTTGGCGTTGTCGATGTGGGACAAGATGTATTGCAGAATGGCTTCGGGTAATGCTTCCATTTTCTTTCTGGAATTAAACGTTCAAATTATTAACACATAACTTTATGTGCCCGCAAAAAAAGCAAAAAAGCACACATATTGCTACACTAAACAAAAGAAATGTACATACATTTATCATTTGTTGGACTAATTATTGCATAAGCTGTAATAATCAGACACGTCTTAAACAAAGTTTGACACATATAAGATGTTTCATGTGTCTGGAAAACTCAATATACACTCAGCTACTAATTAACGCAAGAATCTGAATTTATTTAAAGAGAGGAAAGAGCTTATATTCAAGATTTTGAGCAAATGTACATCCATTTATCATTTGTCGGACTAATTATTGGATGAGCTATAATAATCAGACATGTCTTAAACAAATTTATAACACATATAACATGTTGCATGGTCTGAAAAAATCGACATACACCTAGATATTAATTAATGCAAGAATTGAATCTAGTTAAAGAGAGGCAAAAGAGCTTACATTCAAGATTTTGCACACCCAGAAAAAACAAAAACAAAAAACACAGACACATTGCTACACTAAACAAAACAAATGTACATACATTTATCAGTTGTTGGACTAATTATTGCATAAGCTATAAAAATCACACGTGTCTTAAACAAAGTTGCAACAAAGCTCAAGAAACATCCAGATACTAATTATTAATGCAAGAATTGAATCTATTTAAACATAAGTAGCAAAAGAGCTTACATTCAAGATCTTGAGTGGAGTTTTTCAGCGAGGTCTGGAGACCCCTCTCACGCAGTAAGTGTGTTTTGGTGTGTGTGAGAAAGATAGAGAGAGGAGAGAAGAGATTAGGCGCGGGTATATATAATAAGGAGATGGGGGGAGTTTTTCAAAATTCAAAAGGTGAGAGAGAGAGGGACAGAGTGTGTGTGTGGAGTGAGTGGAGGGCTTTTCTAAAAATTTTGGTGTTGTGTTTTGCGTTGGTGTTTTTTTTTTTTTTTTTTTTAATCTGAGAGGGAGATTTTTGCATGCAAAAGAATATATAAAGGGCCCGCTCTTGGTTTTGAACTTTTTTTGAATTTTCGACCGTTTAGCACCATAAGTCCACTTCGAAATGTTCAAACTACCAAGGTAGATTTTACTAATCTCAATTTTTCAAATTTTAGATGTTGGCCTTTTCTTGTCATTTTCCTTTTTCTTTTAAGGGTGAATTGCATAAATCTCCCTTGTGGTTTGTGATATATATACAATACCTTTAATAATTTAAAAATTAGTGAAATGCTCCCTTATGTTTTTTAAAAAGGTGCAAATGTCCCTTTAAAGTAAACTATTGTTAGTTTTTTGACAGATTTTAAAAAAATATCTATTTTACCCTTATTTTATTTGTATCTAATTAAAAAAATTAGCAAAAAAACCAAAAACCTGGGAGCTGTTGGGGGTGGGGTGCTGCATAGGGATTGGGGGGGCATCGAGGGGTGGGGGTTGCTGAGTTAAAGGGGGCCATCTACCCTGGGGGTGTTTTGCCACGTGTGGGTGGGGGTTATTCAGTTGAGGGGTGTTATTGGGGGGGGGGGCGTTGCTGGTAGGGGTTGGGGTGGCGGGGATGGGGGTGGTGGGGTCGGTGGTAGGGGTGGTCGGGTGAGGTGGGGATGGGGGTGGGGGTGGCCGGGTGTGGTGGGGGGTGGCTGGGGCGGGGGTGGGGTGGTGGATGTTTTTCTTTTTTTTTAATAATTTAATTGCTATTTTTTAATTTTTTAAACAAATTAAGGGTGGTAGAAAAGCTTATTTAATGCATTTATTATGAAAAATCAAAGCAAAATCGCACAAGCCGGGCGTGCATGTCAAAACACTTTATTTTGGACGAAAAAATTAACAAAGCGGGTCTATGTACACCCTCATTATAACCACAGGGGGTGACTTAGCTAATTTCGTAACCACATGATATATTGTACACATTTATAAAACTACACGAGGACTTGAGCAGTTCACCCTTCTTTTAATTTCAAATGTCCGAATCTAGAATATCTCAAGTAGTTTTAATAATATTATTGGTGGGGATTGAATGGTTTTTACAATTTAAAAATAGCCAAAAATAACAAGTGTTAATTTTGTGAGGTGAGTTGGTATAATATTAATAAGATTGGCTCTCATACACTATATCTAGATCCAAGGTAAAGTTTAATAAAGGAAGAGAAGGGAAAGAATTATAAAAGAATTGAGAGGGGTGGTTAATCTTTGTTTCAATTGGGTGAATTTTATAGAAGAAATGAATATAATGGATTATGAGTTCTTCTTTTTTTTTTTGAATTAGGAAGGAAATGGACAGAGAAGATAAATATTATACATAAATTAGCTTTTATGCCCTTCTTATTTTAAGTAAACTTTCAGATAAATAATAAAATAATCATTTTACAAAATAAAAATTCTCATCCCGCCCATTTAACTGGGTCACAATTTAAGAGGATCAATATATGAACCGGATGACACTTATTCTTCCTCTACCTTCACTGTGCATATCTTTCTTTCTAACTCAAACAAGAAGAAGAATTAAAAATCCCTTCCCAACTATTCATCTCCCCTATTCCCTCACTCCAAACATAGTGATAGTGTATTATCCTTCAATGTTATTTTCACCAAACAGTTTGTATATGTTTCAAGTCAAGACATGTAGACAGCTCAACTTGAGAAATTTAAAAAACTCGATGTTCAAGCAACTAGGTCTTCTTTTTTTCTTTTTTTTTTTTGTCAAAAGCAACTAGGTCTTCTTAATGACGTTTGTCCATGCGTCTTAACCAAGATTACATCAACATTTTCGAAGCGCCACGATGACCTTCAATGTGTGTTATTGTTATTGCAATAGAACATTTAAAAAAAAAATTTACTAGAATATTTATTAGATGATATTGTCAAAACGTCACCCAACTTATTTTATTTTTCAACTTTAACTCCTCATAAGACATTAAATGTCAAAATGTGAACGTCGATTGAGTAGAGATAAGACCTGGATAATAATACATAAATAACTAAAATAATAGAAACGATTATAACTTGAAAAAAAATTGAAAAAAGTGAATCAAACTTAAAAATTTAAAGAATTGATTACTTCTCTTGTAATTATCTAGAGAAGTAGTGCATCCTGTATTAGATTCTTGTTCTCTCATGGTAAGAAACATAAACTCAAGAAGTCAACAACCACGATCAACTAATGTTCAAATATTTCCTGGTAGTTGAGAACTTGTGCATTGATTTTGGAAGAAGAAAAAAACAATAAATATATAAAAAGGACCGTTTTCGATTAATTTTATACATATATATATATATATATATATATATATATTGTAAAATGAACATAATATATATGGAATCAAAGGAAATAAAAAAGTGAGAGAAAATCAGCTGGTGGAGCCCGATTGCCGGTATACCTCTTGGAACCTGATAACCTACTAACAAATCTCGGGCGCATAACATGTCATCTATACTTTGTATTAGTTAATTTGAGGATACTCAATCCAGTGCAATGGACCAAATTCGAACTTGAGTCGTGAAGTGTGTTGGGAAATTAGGATGCATAACACACACTCACGCAGCGGAATTGAAACACGAGTAACGAGAAAAGAATATGCACTATTAAACGTGGTTCGATCCTCTACCTACGTCCACGATCTCCTCTGCGATAAATTCTACTATTCAATAATAATGGTTACAACTCAGGTGATGACTTTTTGCACTGAAAGAAAAGTCTAAACCCTCCCCACAGAGTTCTTATAATAGTTCTATCCTCAACAGGGCTAGAATAAATATAAGATATTCTCGATACTCTCAAGCTCTCTCTTTCACCCACACCCCCCATGGGGTGTGGCCCTAAGGCACACTCCTAAGGTACACCCCTAAGGCACACCTTATACAGCTAATACAAGAGTCTTATTTATAAAGGAGATTTCCTTGTCCTCCAAGACAAAGGATTTTCTCATTTATCAATCCTACCATAATTAAGACTCTTATCATAACTAGAATTTTAACTCTCATTAAAACTTTTTCCTAATTTGTATGGGCTTGGACTTTGAGCCATAACTCAACAAATTCTTCCATTCGCGAAAAGTCCAAAGCTTCTTTGCCGCAATTGGAACCTTTTCACAATCGTCATGTTGGAGCCCTCGCTCGACAACACTCTTCACCGCAACAGCTACCAACACATCCTAGCAGGTTTTCGGAGTCATCTTTAACATCCCTCTTCGTGCCGTCTAACCTCGACCTCTCAAGGTTGTTTGTGTCCTCTCTCGACACTAGACATCCCGGACGTGGTCTTCTTTCTAACAATAGTATTCCTTATCATTCGTCTGGCCAGGACTCTGATCGTTCAGCTACGTAGACTTTCTTCGCGTGACTCCTCCCTCGAGTCGATCCTTCTTCAACTAGTCTACTCATCCAAACTTCCCTCAGTCGACTAAATGTGTTTGCTCGCATAATGCTTCAAAGACTTTCGCAGAATTTTATCACCACTTCATTGTTTTACACAATTTCAAGGCTCACCCATGATACATCAAGAAATTTAGCAAAACGGACCTAAAAAACGAACTCAGGACGTCGAAATTATGTCGGAACACCCTCGGTCAACACGGTCAAGCACCTACAGCCCGGTCAACACTGGTCAAACCTTCTGTTTGACTGTTTGACCACAAACTCACAAAACTTGACCCGCCTGTATCTCATAATTCGACCGTTGGATCATTGCGAAATTTTAGCAGCTTACTCTCCTCGCCGATACGAAAACACAGCAACAAACGGATCATTGATCGGACCATGGAAATGCCGCCAAACGTGACCAGCAGATCATCGAATTTTTTTACTGCTCTTTGACGTTTCTTTTTTCATTTTTCATGCAAACCAGCGTCCTCCCTTCAACCTAGCTCTGATACTACTTGTTGGTAAATTAGGACGCATAACACACACTCACGCAGTGGAATTAAAACAAGAATAACGAGAAAAGAATATGCACTATTAAACGTGGTTCGGTCCTCTGCCTATATCCACGATCCCCTCTGAGATATATTCCACTATTCAATAATAATGGTTACAACTCAGGTAATGACTTTTTGCACGAAAAGAAAAGTCTAAACCCTCCCCCACATAGTTCTTATAATGGTTCTATCCTCAACAGGATTAGAACAAATATAAGACACTCTCGATGATCTCAGACTCTCTCTTTCACCCACACCCCCCATGGGGTGTGGCCCTAAGACACACTCCTAAGGCACACCTTATACAACTAATACAAGAGTCTTAATTATAGAGGAGATTTCCTTGTCCTTTAAGACAAATGATTTCCTCATTTATCAATCCTACCATAATTAAGACTCTTATCATAACTAGAATTTTAACTCTCATTAAAACTCTTTCCTAAGTTGTATGGGCTTGGACTTTGAGCCATAACTCAACAAAGTGTGTCTATCTCCAACTCTTATTGCTGGAACATCCTGGGGGACGTGAACAAATATTATTACTCCAAAGTTCATCGTCATGAATTTTCAAGATTCATTATAAATTTTTTACTTGGATTAAAGGGTTGGCAAGAATTGAAGACCTTTCTTTTGCATTTGGGCAAGTCCAAATCAACCGGGTCAATATCGTTATTGGCATTAACGATATGAATAGTTTGACTTGGCATTTCTTGATTCTGAAAAATATCTAAACTTGCGAACACGAAATGTTTGGAATATATATTTATATATATTCAGTGGTAGGAAAGTTGTCCAAGTAGGTAAGAGTTTCAAGTCATAATAGACAAAAATAACTAATGTATGAGTGAAATAGTTGAGAAAATAAAACTAATTGATTAAACTATCAAAATATAAATGATAATTATTTCTTCAATTCCTCTTCCTTTTTCTAATTAATAAACAATATTTGTATATGAAAAAGGTCCTGTTTGGATTGAATTATTTTTTCATAAAAAAGTACTTTTTTCAAAAAAAAAAAAAAGAGTACATTCTTGTGTTATAAGTAGTTAACTTGGCTTTTAAAAATTTTCTAAAAAAAATTAAATATAGCCTTTTCAGAAATCATAAATTTTATTTTTCCTAAAAGACAATTTTTTCAACAAATATAAAAAAAGGCTAAAAAACGAGCCCTAATCTTCAAAATAGAGAATGGTTGGCGAGATTTGAATGTGACCTGCATCTAATACTTCATTAATTAATTGGCTTACTTGTATTCGTTAATAGTCATGCTAGTCCAATCCGTCGGTGACAAACATTTATAACAAGTTGGGTTCTCTCTTTCTCTCTCTCTCACACACACACTCTCCCCTCTTTTTTTTTTTTTTTTGCATGGGAGTGGTCTACATCGTAGCTCTGCTAATCAACAACTCTTGAATTGTGCTAGAACACCTTGAGTAAGCATGAAGATGTGAATATGGACTACACATCAATCATCAAGAGAATAATGAAAAAGCATCAACTTAGCAAAGTGAAAAGTGCAAATCCACTATCATGGAAAATGAGGCCACATTTTAAGCTTTGAATTCTTAGCGGTGACAAATATTTAGCTTCTTTTTCCTTCTTATTCTATTCTAATCTCATTATCTATGTCACTTTTTCTTCACCCTTCTTTATTATCAATCATCAAGAAGATGATAAAAAGGATATTGTTTTGTTATAATATATTTGTTTTATTTTTTTACCAATAATTCGCCATATGTAAAATTCACACTAGTTTTAGTAAAGTAGTAAATCTCGCAACCCAGCATTGAGTCCCAACAAATGTTTTAAGTTTATAAGGGCAAGACAACCTTTATAACAAGAAGAGATAGTTGAATTATTCTATTAAACCTTTACGAGCGTTATATAGTTTTTTGTCGAGAAAGAGCCTTATATACTTGCTAAACTAACCAGTGCAAATCTTGGCACGGTGGAGGCTACATTGAACGATGAACCTTAAACTAAGTTAGGGCCCATTTGGATTAACTTTTTTCAAAAGTGTTTTTTTTTACAATTTTTAAAAAAATAATTTTTTAAGAAGCTAAAAATTCTGATTTAAAAAAAAAAACCGTATTTGAGTTTTTTTTTTTTCAGAATTTCAACTTTTTTTGAAGTCAAATCAAATAGTTATTACAAATTTAATATAACTTTCTTAAAAAAAAATGTTTTTTCCTAAAAAAAAAAAAAACCAATCAAACAGGCCCTTAGAGTTGCTCATTTCACTTTAGCCTTAAAATAGAAAAATGGAAGTTAGAATATTTTACTTCATTTTCATATTCTCAGGATGAAGTTTTAAATTCTATAAGTTTTCACTTTTCCTAGCTTATTGCCCTGTTTTATTCCTATAAATATTCTCATCCTCTTTCTCTTTCCAACTTTCTCTTTCAACTTTGCTTCTCCTCAACGTTCGGTAGCCTAATTATCACTGTCATCTAATCAACTCTTCGTTTCGTCCTTTTGCTTTTCTGGCCCAATCCGATCAACTTCGGTTGAATGAGTTATTGGTATAACTTTGACGACATTTGGAATTCATAATCCACCGAAGTGTTTTTCCGTACAATGCATGAATTTCAATATTTATATAATATAATATAATATTAAAATTTTATATTTATATTAATGTATTTTTTCTTTTTAATTTATAATTTTTATTAATGGTCATTACTTATAAATAACAAATAATTTTCTTTTTAAGATTATTGCAAAACTTATCCCGTGTAGGCATAGGATAAAAATCTAGTATATAAAGTAGAGTTTTAGCTCTATCACGTGTCATCATATGGTTTAATTTTTTCCTTCCTTAATAAATGTTTCATCAACTAATAAATATAATTTCCAAAATAAATTGAGTACTATTTTAATTAATAAAAACACCCCTACTATATTAAATTTATTGATCTTTTAGCATATATAAATTTAAGTGATATTAATTATACTGAATTATAATTTTGATTTTATTGATCTTTTACCATATATAAATTTATTCAGTGCTAATACATTTTTTCTTCGAAGTGGAGATATGCAATAGTGTAAGATACGCCACATGTCGCAATGTAGCTTAAGTAGTAAACAATGAGGAAAACACTATGGTGCAATGGTTTTGCTTTAATATATAGTATAGATAGATAGATTCTTAACAAGTGAGATCAGTTCAATCACTAATATCATAACATTATAAAAAAAATTATCGTTTATGAATTGTTTAATTTATTAATAACTTTATTTTTAAATCTGCTTATAATATTATGAACATAATATTTTTCTGGTCTATAGAGTATTTATAGAGTCTACTTATCGAGAAATGATGGAATTGTATGAAAATGGATGCCCCAAGATTCTATAAAATTTTTAATATTTCATTATATATTACAATGTATAAAAATATTATGAAATAGAATCGCCTCACAAATAAAGGATTTGATGCCTCTTAACTAAGATTTGGAAAATCTCGTTCTTTGGAAGATGGAGAAAATTTTCTTACTAACTTTTGATGATAATAAATTAAGCAAGAGTTACTCATTACGCTGCTAGAAAAAATTGCTTTTTCTAGCCTTGTGTAAATAGATTAGGCTACTCGATTTCTTTGTGATACCACTTCACTTAAGTTATGCTTAAATCAATAGTTGAACTCAAATATAATTGCATTTGGGCACCAAAAAAAATAAAAAAATTGTGTGGTGAGGTATTTATGCTGTTAAGCTCAATGATACTTTATCAAAAGAGTTATTAAGCTTTTGAAAGTCTCATAGTATTGACTCGTAGTCATCTCATTTCAAAACTGTTTTGAAGAGAATCACATTAATTTTCGTTTTAGATTCCTTTGTCTTGATTTGAATTTTAAGCCTATAACTTTGGACTTAATTTTTCTCATATACGAGGTTCATTTATCTTCATAGTTGTTTGTTGATTATACCTACAAGTATTTACTTCAGCCTGAAGACACAATTTGAATATGATAATAAATAATTTAGAATTTTTTTAAAAAAAATCTTTTTAGATCTTCTTTCAACCTTAACTTGACTCAAATTTTTTCAACAAAAGAAAAAACAAATAAATTAGTTCAATTTTTTAAATTGCAAAAATATTTCGACCGTCTAAAATTTAGGCCAAACAAAGGGGTAAGCCCTACAAATTAGAGTATACCCTATGCAATTCAAGGTAAGAACATGTGTTTTTAATATTTTATTTATTATCGAAGGTCAAGTTTTTGTTTTATATGAGAATAAAACAAAAATACATATAAAAATGACATAATATGATATGCGAAAAGAAAAGCATACAAGATAGATAATATATATTTAGAAAAGTTTAACTCTTTATTTTTTAGGAAATTTTGATAAAACTATGATATATGACATTAAAAGGCAAACGTAAAATCTACTTGTATAATATATAGATAGATATAGATATATAGATCTTTACAGCTTATGTGAAGATAAATACTAGAATATTTTACAAATTTTAATATTTTATAAGTTTCTTTTATAGTGTGTATATATATTAAGAGATGTGTAATATTTGAATAGAACATTAAAATTGAGAAAGTAAAATTAAAAAAAAATCCATAAAAATTGAATAATGTATTTGTTATATTCATTAAAAAAATTGATAGAGTTAGGACATTTAGTATTAAAAGTTAAGTCTGACCTTTAAACGTAGATTTATAAACATGTAGTGTTTGTCTATTATGACACAAAAGAACCAATTTTAGAAGGGCCGTGAAGATTCTTTCATGAATCATGTACCTGGTTAAGATTTGTTAAAGACAAAAAGCAATAAATAAATATGGAATAATATTATTTCTCAATTAATCAAAGATTTAGATTATGAAATAATTGTATATAAATAGAAGGGATGTATTAATTTTTTTTTCTTTTCCGATGGAAAAAGTGATAGGATGAGGACATATAACATACAAAATAAAAGCAAACTCTCTCTTTTATGTAGTGTACAGATAACAAATGGGAGAGTAAATGATAATAAAAAAATAATGTATATCTATATATATATATATTATAAAATAGTATTTTTGCCTTTTTAATTTATGTCATGTATGGTCATATGACTCCTTTTTTTTTCTTTAAAAGAATTTTAGTCCATCTCCTTTTTGTTACACACATTTCTTAATCAAATCTACTCAATATATGTATTTTGTTCCCTCCATTTACTATATTTTTTTTTCAAATTATTTATTTTTACAAAATATAAAATCATAATTAGTGTCAAAGCATACTAAAAAAAAATTAAATTTTGTAAAGTATGTTTACATTCAATCTTTACACATAATAAAAATAACACTTAATAATAAATAAAAAATATATATTTTCCCCCATGTGCTAGTGTACTATACAGTAGTTTGAAGTTATAAAAATAATGTAATCGAATCCCAAAGGAAGCTTCTTTGACAACGCATTCTACAGAAAAGAAGAGAGTCAGAGAGGAGACAGAGAGAGCACATATGTTCACCATTAACACTTGTCCATGACGAGACCCAGTTGTCCACCTTCTGGAGAGCAAATCAATATTCATACATATCCACTCTTCTACTTCTAGAGAGAGAAACTACAACCGACTATATGTATACATATACACACATATATATTGTGTGTATATATATAGAGGGAGAGAGAGAGAGAGAGAGAGGGGCATTGAGTGTGGTGTACAGATGCTCTGCAGATGGGCAAAATCGATGAGCAGCAACTGCCGGTTCAGCAGCAGCGAGAAGAAGCTGTCGGTTCGAGATGTGCGGTGGGGATTTCTAGAATCTTCCGTCAATTCAGCTTCAAATGCGTCGCCGTTTTACTCCTGAGTCTCGCCGTTCTCGTCTCTGCTCTCTTTTGGGTTCTTCCTCGTCACTCTAATAAGGTTTCTGAGTTCGATGCCAGAGAGTCAATCAAACTCAGTGGTAATTTTCTCTTCCTTTTTGCAATTTGTTTTTGTATGTTTTCATAATTAGCTGATGATATCGATTAGCTTTTTAATTGTGTTATTGGGGCTTCTATATATATATTTTCTGGTTCATAATTGTATTTAAGCAAATGGGCTGTTGATTTATCAATTTTCTTGGGGCTTAATTAGGGTTCTCTATGATTTTGGGAAAGTTAGGTTGTGGCGATTTTCTTCCTTTAATTTTTTAACATGAACTTTTGTTGTTATATTATGCGTCGGTGATTGTAATATATATTTTTTCAAAATTAATTTTCTTATTTTTCGATTGATTTCCATGTAGTTAAGTTTTAAGGTCCGTCGGATTTTCAACGTTAAACACTTCAGAATTAGAGTCTGATTGGCCTAGCATTTAGACGCGTAAAAGTATTTTCTGTGAGTTCAAAAGCAAAAAAAAAAAAAAAAAGAAGAAGAAGAAGAAGAAGCTGAAGCTCACCTGTTTGAGGTTCATCTGGTTGAAAGCTCACCTATTTGGCCCATTTTTACTTGTGAGTTTAAAAGTTGAAAAAAGCCGAAGCTCACTTGCTTGCCCTTTTTAAAAGAGTTTTTACGTAAAAACCATAGCTAAAAAAAGTCGAAAATTTTAAGCTCCAGATTGAAGTTTTTCGAATAAAGCTTTTGATAAGCTGTTTTTACATCATGTTAGAAATACCTTATGGAAAGATTCGCTTGCTATACAAAAACTGCTCAGCAACAGTTGGATAGGTAGGGAATTTTGGGTTCTAATATGGTATAGGGGATGTTAGTTCTAGTATGGTATTGAGTTACTGTAAGTTGCTAACAAATTTAAAATTTACTTAATGACTTGATGGGCATTTTAGATGGCTTATCCACTAGATGTCTTGAAACTTGAAAGTGTGAAATCAATTGTAACTGTGTGCATGATAAAATTGGAGAGTCCCATGAAATTTCTTCAAATTGTTTCATGATATATAACATTTGAATTTTTGGCAGTGGTTTCTCGACTGTTATCCCTATGATTCGAGGATAAATTAATTAATGTTTAGTACTATTGCTAAAGTTTTCTATCCTTGTATGATGGATCTTCCAGTAATTGGAGTTTTGTTGTTTTGCATGTGCTATGCAATTGGTCTTTACTTCATGACCAGAAAATTAGAAATATGTGCCACAAGTGTTTGCTCCTCACATTTGTTTGAAATCCTTTTGCTGATGTTCTTGTTATTGTTTTTCAGCCTCTGTTCAATCATATTTCAGGCTTCAGAAGCCAGCTTCAGATCTTGTTCCTCACGTTGCAAGACTAGAATATGATATTAACGAGGAAATTGGTGTTCCTTACATGAAGGTTGCTACAGGCTCTTGGACTCATATCATATGTGCATTTAAGATTTTGATTGCAATCCTCATTGACTTAGTATCTATTTTTAACAGGTGAGAGTACTATCCATGCACCAGGCAGGTGTATCTAACTGGACTGATGTGGTGTTTGGCTTCCTCTCTGACCCATTGAATGCTCCAGTTGTTCCAGTGTCCTATAGTGTTCTCAAGCCAACATTGATAGATCTGTTTCTTCGGGAATCTAATTTGACTCTGACTAATTCAACTTTTGGGCAGCCATGTTCCTTTGAGATTTTGAAGTTTCCTGGTGGAATCACTGTAATTCCCAAGCAATCTCGTTCAATTTGGCAGATTCCTCAAATTCTCTTTAACTTCACCCTGAACAATTCTATCTCTGAAATAAACGAATATTCCATTGACTTGAGAGAACAACTGAAGCTGGGCTTGCATCTTACCCAGCATGAGGTAATATTTCCTTTTGAGTTTCTTATATATTTCTGATTGGGATCCGATAGTTTTTGAAGATAGAAGTCAAGTTCACGATCAGGATATCCGATAGATCTTTCATTGGCCATTGTGTTGCTGTTAGAGTTTCTCCTGCATACCTGAATGTCATGAGCTGATGCTTGAGGACTGACACATACACATGACACATGTAGAATGCTTATCAAAATATTGCAGAAGTTGCTTTTATCAGGATTACACTGCTAGAGTTGCAGAAAAATATGAACCCTAGGATGTCAACAACCAAGCTGTCCATCCATATCTCTTCCAAGGCCTTATGTGTATTGATACGAATTACTGGGTTTTTCTTCTATAAAGATGCATAAAAGATTATCTACTGTTCTGTAACATCTCAAAGATGAAATTTTTTTTGACCAACTTTTGGAAGAAAGTATGGAGCATCTTTAACCTATTATAAAGATGAGAAATAAATTTATTGCTTTGGAGTTACCCAAATGAAGGGAAATAAAAGAAAGAGATTCCTATTTGTTCTTGGGCTATAATTCTGAAACTTATTTGCTGGATTTGGTTACTAGCTTCACTAGCTAGGATTTAATATTTTCTCATTATTTTGACTAAATAATCAATTTACTCTTTCTTTATTTCGTTTTTAACCATTTCATATCTTTGTGCAGCATGTTTATGTTCAAGTCACAAACAAGAATGGCTCAACAAGAGATCCTCCCGTTACAGTAGAAGCTTCAATTACATCAGACTCTGTGAATCTGCCACCACAGAGATTAAAACAATTGGCTCAAATGATTACAGGGTCTCCTTCAAAGAATCTTGGCCTTAATAATACTGTTTTTGGTAAAGTTAAGGAAGTTCGCTTATCATCTTATTTGAATCATTCAATTCATGCTGCTCCACCATCTCCTTCACCTGCCCCATCTCCGATGCAAAATGATCATGCTGGGCCGTCAGTCTCCCCTTCCTCAATTCCTTCTCCATCTCCCTCCCCTAGCTTTTCTTATTCGCCTCCTTGTGTTAATTGTGACATTTCTGCACCATCTGATGGTACACAACCACCATATCCAGAAAGCGAGCCTCCCATACTGAATTCCCCTGCACCGCAGCCTGCCCATTGTGGTCCCCAACTTCAACCTAGTCCCTCTCCATTACAAGAAGCTCCCGATTTGCCACCACAACCTTCTAAGTATCCACCTTCAAATGGTCCGACATCACAAACTTTCACAGGTCCCTCTCCTTTGCCTGCTACAACTTATGGCTCCAGAAGGGATCCAGAGATACGTTTTGGAGCTCATCCAACAGTTTCTCCCTCAATCTCGTCCATGTTATCATGTAAGTTGTCTGCTTGTTTGGATGCTTTTTGGATCCATATTAACATGTTCCCTGATCCCAGTTTTAATTATTGATGCCACGCTCTGATGGTTCACATGCTTACCAAAATTGTGATTTTCTCTGGGTAGATGGCCAATAGGCTGAAAAATTAGCTTTTCTTGGTTAGTTCTGTTATATAAATTATGACTTGAATGGGTTAGTCAGTGCTATGCTTATTACTTTGTTAACTGTTCATGGGCTTTGGTACAACTAGTACTCTTAGTCGAATAGTTTCAAAAGAGGTTGCATGAAAAACAATTCTTTGTGGAAATTATTAAATGAGTTGCAGAGCAAAATAATCCTCTGATCATGCATGTTATGAGCACTATGTGAGGGTGAATTAGTCTTGTCAGAAAGCCAATATAACAGTACACTATGGTTTCCTTCGTTTTCTCTTGTTTGTACCACTAAGCATGGGTCATGCCACATCCAAGCTTTTCTTGTTTGAACATTCTCAATTGATTGCTTTTGAAATTTGGTGAGGCGAGGAGTGTAAATTAATTTCTTCCTTCACATGCTGATGGTGTATGATGGTACTGATGGTTATTTGAGGATCAAGCCAAAAATTAACACAGCAATCCAAAATATTTCATTAACACAGCAATCCAAAATATTTCTAGGACAATTTCATAATCCTTCGCGGCATTTTAGTGTTATGAAAATACAAGATTGAGGTGTAGTTGTGATGATATCTTTACTACACATGCCAGTAACTCAAGATAGTATGTTCTCTTGCAGCATTTGCAGCAGGCTCTTTCCGTAAGGAGACCCTGTGGCTTGGCTTATTCGGAATTTTGATGCTTCATCTTCTTTTTTCGACATTTTAACATGCACTCGGTAAATATATTCCACAAATACTCTTCCGGAAGCAGAAACCAAAATCAAGCTTTAAGTTTTGTTCGGGCGAAGCTCGTAGATTTTTGGTGAAAAAAGTTATTGGGTGTGAAGATAACTGCTTACAAGTGTACATGAGAGGAAAAAGTTGCGGGTCAAAGCCAAAAGGTGGCAGGCCTCTCTTGTTGACACTATCACCTGGATGGAAGTCATTTTGGATGTTCTTCCCGAAGGGAATTAACTCCTCAAGACTGACTTATAGCAACAGTTCATGCTTGCTTGCAGTTTTTCAAGAAGATCCAATTGTAAAATGTGCAGTCTTTTTGAACATCTGCAATGCCGGGCAGACCAAGATATATAACCAAAAAGGTTACTTGTGATCCCACAGATACAGTAAATATTTATACAAGAAATGATAATGATTATAGTCTCCAATTAATCTCTTGAAATTATTTGCTGTTGGTAAAAGTTTTGCTTGTGGTTAAATGCAAATTACGATGGTAGAAAGCACTTTCACTATTCCTCTGTATGTTTCAACAAATATAACTGCACGGTGGCAGCTTATTCACGCCACTCCACATAGAGAATTCTCTTTCTACATAAGCATTTAAAACGTTACAAGAGAGATCAAT
Organism: Cordia subcordata; assembly: GCA_028554755.1. Taxonomy (NCBI): domain Eukaryota; kingdom Viridiplantae; phylum Streptophyta; class Magnoliopsida; order Boraginales; family Cordiaceae; genus Cordia; species Cordia subcordata. The sequence goes on along the minus strand of JAPTOF010000013.1, from coordinate 3,342,450 downwards.
AACCATCAAAGTTGGATAAATTTCTATATACAACCGGATACACGGATGATGCTTCGATCTAAAATGTGAATGGTAAGCTTTACAGAACCCAGACCATAAGGCTGGCAGTTTACCATATCGCCTTGCAATCATATGCACAGATCGACTGGTGCAAATCGGTCTTGCAGTTAAATTCATGAGTTCCAGACAACCTAAATGCAACCAAGCTGAAACCATGACGAGAATATTGGCTTAATCAGTCTACACTATAACTTGGTTCTTCTAGTGTTAATGAGGGAGAATATTGGAGCCCTGTCTGCAAAAACTCTTTGTCCTTGGGAAGAGATGGACTCTTGCCTCCATGCAGGACCAAGAAGCCAAGATGTTCCAGCTCCACCTATTAAGCCTCCGAGCTGAAACCGAAACGTCAAAACAGAAAAAACAAATCTAATTTAGAGAAACTTCTGGATCATGCATAAGTTTTGAACTTGACAATCTATTAGATAAATGAACCTTGTATATCTCAAAATTTAGCCTCACCATCACTGTCTTCGTATCTATATTTAATTCTAAAGCATAGTCAACGATGGAGTATAGATCCAGTCCCAAATGTCAAATGATGCACAAGAACAATGTTTGTCATTAACATATTGTATCATCAATAAAGTCAATACGCCTTACGAAGATTTAGTTATACTTGTATCAGTAGGGTCGATTGCTAAAGTTCATCACCTAAGTCAAATGATATGAAAGAATATACTTTCCTTCATCTATTTAGTAAGAAGGATGCTCAAGAAAAAAAGAAACATTCATTAATAGCTTGCGTTGGACCAATACTAGCCTCTTGTATTTTTTGGAGAAAGCTTGGATGCCATTCAAAGTCAGAGATAAACAGCATATACATAGAATGAATCGATTTACTTGCTCAGCCAAGAAAAAAAATGCAGTTAAGTATGCCATACTTACATGGCCCCAGTTATCAATGCCTTTAGACAGAAGCCCGATAACCTGCATGAGAAAAGCTCAGTGCAACTCCACGTGAAATAAAGTAGCAACCTTTGCAGATAATCTAAAATTAGATCTAACAATATTTGCCGCAAATATCTTTTTATAAGTTGTTTGAAATGAAAATGTGGCACAACTAGAAAATTCACCAAAATCCTGGCTGAGTTTTTGAACTTCCAGCTAGAAGGCTTTAAGTTGGCAGGCTTACCATATTCAAAGCAATTACGCGCACTATATATTGTAGATCTTCCTGACTGCCTCTAATGACACCCCTGTGCCTCAAGGTGAATACGGCAAAAGATCCAACCTGATCATGCCACCAAAAATGTATAGATGAAATTGTATTTATGTCAGAAAGAGGATGAGATTTGGAAATACTTATTATTTGATCTCTATATACAACATTCTATACATAATTTTCAAAACTATTGGAAATCCCCGGAAATGGTGACTGACAAATTTTAAATTCCTGAATAAAAATTGATTTCATAGAGAATGATTCATCACACAACTGAAACAGGATGGTTTCATAAATTTGTTAATTATAATGCTGCTATTGCACACCAAGATATTGTAAGTCCGAGTTTCAGGCAAATTTCATTGAGCAAAGAAGTTGTTGACTTGAAGTATGTCAATGTGATTGTGAAGCTCTTGATGAGTAAGAGCAGATGAATAGGTTCTTAATACCACAAAAATTTGATAGATATTTTGACAATGAAAACTCATTGGGCTCCTGTTAACACAATAGCAGCCGCTTTTCAAGTTCTGAACAATACCAGTCCGAAAATTGCTCCTGATGCGCCAACTGCAGGTCCTTTGCAGAGGCAGTAACTCATTGCTGAACCTAATTTAAGTCAAACAATTGAAATCATAAAAATTGCACAGTGTAAGTCTTTCTTTAAAATAAACCACGCATTGATCAGCTGTGAAAGAATATTTACTTGCAATTGCGGAGGTGATATATATTGCAACATATCTTCTAGGACCACTAATATTCTCAACAAAAGGACCGACAGAGTTTAAGGAATAACAATTAACCTGCAATATTGACATCTCTTGTCAGACTACCAAAAGAAATTTGAATTCAAACATTCATTGCTCATAAAGTTCAAACAAGACCATCAGATGCCCGATATTCGCGTGCAAGAATGAAGAAGTAGCTAGCCTCCACAACTGTCCCCTGTCAATAAGGCTATTGATCTGCGCATCTACACAAATTAATAACATGCAAGATAGAATTTTCAATAAGATATTTAGGGTCCGTGGCTTTTTCTCTTTTAACCAGAAATCTAACCTTGGCTCCCCAAAGTAATAGCTTCCCTTGGGTTGCAATTTGTGCAATATAAGCTCTGCATGGAATATCCAGGTAGGGATTGAAAATAGAATCCACGATAACTGATACTTGATAAACCAAGCAAACCATATACATAACTACTCTCATACTTTTAGTTGAAGAAAGTGATACTCACAATACATTAATTGCAAGAAGGATGTTGGTCCACTGTCGTCGGTTAAAGAAGGATCTTCTAGGTTTCTTTGTATATGATTTTCCAATGTCATTGGAGACGTTTTGGCTTTCATCTCCATTGAAGAAGAACAGGCTCATACAGTTGATAGGGAAAGCATTATGTGACCACTGAAGAAAATCAGTACCTGTAAACTGAATTGCTCTTTTATGCCATTTGTCCTTTAACTGACGAACATGACCAAGATGATATATTTTCTGTACATCAAAAGAAATCATGGTAAAGGTCCTAAATTTTTGTCACAGCATGAGTAACAGCTCCTGATTAGGAGAAACATCAATTCATAACAATGCTATTATCTTGACTTTAATTAAGGTTGAGTATTTATACTAGGAATTAAATGTTACAGAAGTCCAGAATGTATTCTATTAGCCCCTCTTTAGTTTTGAAATATAATATGCAAAAGTATTACTGGCCTTAAGAAGTATTATTTAAAGGGTTCTCAAAACCAACCAGGATATTGGTTCGAGATATGTCAGATTTCTAGCAGAACAACCTTCATCTCATGCTATTAAAAACTTATATCAACAATCCACCAAATGAGGTATCATGCAGTCATAACAATTTAGATGCAGACATGGCTATTGTTAAATGCATATGACCTCCAGTCAAATTGATCAAGCATTCCAAACTTTTCAATGCCTTCTGAAATTCTATCTCCAGCTTTGCCAACACAACTTTTACATTGCACACTTTCCTGTCACCTACGACACTTCTGCAAAAATCATCAGCATCTTCTCCTTCCGTTTTTTTGTTTTCACTGCTCCTATCTCTCCCCTCCTCCTCTCTCTAATGAATATGCTGAAGAGCCGAGTTGGAGTTCAAATTCCAAGCAAATTACTTTCCAGACACTCATTTAAGTTGTAATATTGATCTTGATTATGTTGCTAAGAATCCCTAAGACTACTCTAAAAAAATTAATCAAAGTTTCCATTAGCCAATGGTGACTGATAGCAGAAAGCCATGTTACGGGGTGTGATACCATATAGCCCCTGACTCTCAAACCCAACAACCATTTAGTGAAACGCAAAAGAATCCAACTTCACCCGCGAATTGCAGAAAGCAGCTTCAGCAACTGACACCCTCTAATCTTGAGAGCTTCCATCTCAACCACCCCCTTATCCAAAAACAAAACGAAAAAGGAAAAAAAAAAAAAAAACTAGGTACCTGATTCAGCAAAATAAAGCAGCAAAAACTACACAAATAAATTACTTAGAAGTTCAATATTCCATCTTGCATCCATCAAAAAAAAAAAAAAACTATTTTCATAATCTATCTGCTCTTTTTTTTATTTCGAAAAAAGTAAAGAATTTTATCAATATGCATAAAGGGGTGCAATGATTTACGAAATCTACTAGGATCACAATACCATTCATGCAAGCTACCAAGCCTAAAAAGCTGAACCATATTATAAGTTTGAAAATAATTGTCTCTGAGTCAAATTATAACTAAACATTAAGAAGATGATAATTGTGAAATGCCATCTATCTTGATTGATATACCTTAATATTTACAAGTACCTTGAAAGATGAGCGCAGAAGAAAGCCAAGATGAAGGTGGCGGTGGCGGTGGCGGAGGAAGCTGCCGAGGCGGAGAGCGGCGGCGGCCGCTATGAGGTGGCCCGGTGTGGGACCCACGTTGGACATGGGGATAGAGAACTTGAAACCGGATGGTGTTGCGGGACCCATTATCTCTATTATCTACTTCTTGCAGTTTTTTGCACCTTAAATTTTTCAGAGAGACGAAGCTGACCAACTTTTGTTGTTTGTTTGCTCCAGCTAGATTTGCTGCTTCTGTTAACTACTAATATTTTTACCTTTTCTCTTAGAATTTATTACATTTATTTTGACCATTTATTTCGTTCAAATAATTTAATATTTTACCTTTTCCTAACATTCCCCACTGTACATCTCTCAAAATAATCCCCTAACAACTCTCTTGACAGTCACGAGATCTATCAATACTTGAAAATTAATTTAACCACTTATTAACTTTTCTGTAAGTAAAGTAAGGACATTATTATAAGAAAGGTATAAAAAATTGTTTTTTCAAATCATCCAATAAGCTACAGGCATTGGTCAATTAGCTAGAAAAGATAACTTAATGAAATTATAGTACTTAATTGTCTTGTTACATATGATTGAATTTTGAATATTCAACCAAAAAGCTTTAAAGATTATTTATATATATATATATATATATAGGATATTACGGCATTTTTTGTACCAAAGAACAAGGTGGATTCCAATTTATCAACAAAAAAAAAAAGATTATTTTTCCCTAAAGCGAACACATAAAATTAGAGGTGTACGTAGCATGGGTCAAATGACTGCTTACATTTGACTAATTTCCATTATTTTTAGTATGCTATACGTGTGGAATAATAATTTCTACTTAGATAAATTAAGTAATCCTTTATTGATTTGATTCTTTTTAATAAATATTTTAAGTCCATTATTGTTCAACATAATCCAGTGGACCTGGATATTAAGTCTAATATATTTTTATTGTATAATAATATATTAAATCTCACTTGTAACGTTATTACTGTTCGCAGCGTTCTTTTCCCAAAAATTTCCAACTAAAATGCCTCTCGCTGTTATGCAAACAGCCAACACCCAAAAACTACCAAACAAAGAAACAACCTTCCGATCATTGTTCGTACAAATACGGACGCTGCTGCCTCCCGTATTCCGCCGTCCGCCGCCATTCACTGGTCGTTAAGGCCTCGGTTTCTTCTTCTTCTTCTACATTTACGGCGGTGGTTGATACCGATGCTATTTCCGCATTGAGCGCTGCTTTAATGCGTCTCCGTCAATGGCGCCGGATTCTACGTCGTCGTCGTCATCGTCATCTCCTTGCTCGACGTTGTTGGCGCCGGTTATTAAGCTAGAATGGGGCGCTTATGGTGATAAAAAGTTTATAAATAATCCTTTATCAATTTTCAAGCTTAATAGATTGAAAATGAAGCATTATTATCCGTATTCCATAATGTGATTGCTTTTGTTATTTTCGTTTTATCAGTTTGCTGACCTTGACTAGCTAAATTCTTGCATGCTAATGTTTAGAAAATGTTTCATCAATAGTTTATCAGTTTTTCATTTATGATTAATGCTTATTCTTAGGTTTAATTGAGTGTTATGGAGGTAAATTATATGCATTGCCTTGAATTTTCACTTTGACAAGAGATTATGTTTCAAGTAGGACAAGTGATCTGGTTCATTTTGTGGGAAGGCCAGTTTGGTTTGTAAAGTTATTTGATGCGGCTCAGACTAACGTTGTTTCAATAGTTTTATTAGTTAAACTCGTTTCCTTTCTTTACAGGGTTTTGTAAATCAGGAGGCGATTTTGTTTTTTCCTTATATCTTTTATTATGTAACCTAGAAGTGCTTTTACACATCTGTCTATATTTAAAAGAATTCAGAGCGTGTTTGGATTGGTTTTTTTTTTTTTCTAATAATTAATTAAAAAAGTTACATTAAATTTGTAATAACTATTTGATTTGTCTTCCAAAAAAAAAACTGAAACTCTGACTTGCAAAAAAGAATTCAATCTTTCTTCTACAAGGCAGCAGAGCTTTGTATGGTTTGGAGGAGTGGCAGCTGGGGCTGCGCAAGGTGCCCTATCGAATCTTGCAGCCAGTAAAAGGGAGGGAAGGTGAATATGGTGACATATATACATGCGTTTTGCCTAATCATTCTCTGGCAGCATTTTTCTTTCCACATTAAACTAGATGTTGTCCTCCATTGGTTTAGTGGAATATTTTCTGTATATTAGTCTTTCCTTGTGCTATTTCCTCAGCAGGTTATCTGTGACTCTTCCATCTGTGCTTACTAATGCGCTTGGACACGGAGCTTTCCTTGGCCTTTATGCAAGCCTACGTTATCAATTGTTGTGTATGGATTTGACAGAGCATTATTCAACCACTTCGATGTTATTGGAGTGGCTCTATTTTTTAGCACCACCCTGAGGTACCTATGCATTGACATTGAATATTTTTTGCTGATATTTGTTCCAGAGCTTCTTCCCTTGCATAGTTTTTCTGTCCTTTTTTCTTGTAATGTTGAGAAGTACGAGTAATTATTATCTCTTGTTTTGCCAAAGCTTGTTTCTGGAAATTGGCCCTCTCTTTTTCCCTTCTCCCACCTTAAAAAAAGAGAAAAAAAAGAAAAAAAGACATCTTTGGGTTTCTGATTGCTACAAGTTGCTTGACAAAAGGCTTTCTGGACCACTGTGAAACTCATAGAATTGATCATGAAAAGTTTTATTCGGCATCTCAATTTGGCTCTCATGTTTTTGCACTTGTTAACTGCTAATCAGCACCCATAGGGTCCTTTTTTTCCTTAAAGCTAACTCTGTGCTTATTGTTAAAGAACCTACAGATTTTGTTGGCATCATTATGATAATTATTGCATGTGCACTTAAAAAGAGTATTTCTGGAGCTTATTTTACTTTCAGATTATCGTTCAGAGTTTGCAATTGAGATTGAAGTGCATGGAGCTTGTTGAATGTTCAGTTAGGTGAAACAACAAGGAGGGCTTGGTTATGAGTAGAGGTGGATCCGGTGGCTCAGTCGGAAAATCTCTTGAAAGTTTATACTCGACCTTCAGAGAGTGTAAACAGGACTTCTTCAGAGCGGTTCATATCCAAAAATGCCATTATTTCTGGCCTTGGGCTTCTTGGCATCCAACAAAGATGGAGTGTTTCTGTGACTGAGGGTGAAGCATCAACCCCCAAGGCGCGGAGAAAGCGAATAGTAAAGAAAAGGTTGTGACAAGTCAAATATAGTCTAGCTCATACAACAATCTTAGATGATACTCGCAGAAGCCCTGAAGCAGGAAGAGATTTGACTGTTTTGATGCATTTGGAGGAATTTTTGCAATACCAGGCAGCCGGTTATTAACAGTAACGATGCCTGGGGAATATTTTTCTCGACAAGTACTGGCCTTGCTTCTTCCTAAATGCTCGCCTGATTAGGATTCTTAACAATAGATGATGCCATTGAGAATTGGTGTTCTGCTGAATGCACTTGACTAGTTAAATTTTGAAGGTTTATCTAGTTTTTTCTTGTGTGTAGTGTCACTACTTCTTTTGCTGTTATATTAAACAATCTCACTTGACAGCAGAGGATGAAGGCAGGTATTCGTTTATCCCTTTATCAAAATCTATTCTGTTCATGACTAAATCTAGTGCCCCAAATGGTCAAGACTATGTGTTATTGCAGCAGATTAAGAAAATGACAAGTTAATGACACGTGATAGTATAAATTAAAAATGAGTTGAATGTCGTGATTCTTTAATCACCTCATGAAATTATGTTATACAATTTGATAGTCTTAGTTTGTAAAACAGATTGAATTTGCTGTCTCACTTTCTTTGTTCAAAATAGTAATTAGTCTCAATATTTTGTTCAAAATAATAATTTACTTCTACTCACTTCTCTTGCAAAAATAATATTTTATGGGATTAAGGCCGCACTCAAATAGTTAAAATTATTTTTCTTAGTCACGAGATTTTGGATTCAATCCCGTAAGTGTTAACAAAGTAAAAAGAAAGTATTCACAACCAGTTTTTGAGGAAAAAAGTAGTAATTAGTTTATGAAGAAGAAGTTCAATTCCAAAGAGATGGGGATTAACCAAAAAGAAAAGTATTTGCAACTATTTTAACAGGTTTGTGAACAATAAGTCAGAGTTGAGAAGGGACACAAAACATGAAAGGTCAAATATTTCCTCGAATAATCGCGTGAAGTGTCTGACTTAACCGCCAAACAAGACACAAACAACAAGACAAGGTCAACGCTATCAACTCAAAATACATTATCCTATTGCCTGCCATTTCCACAGAACCACCTCTATTTCTCTCTTCCTGCGGCGGTGGCGCGTGGGGCACACGATGGACACTGTCTACACCTCAATTCACTACTGGCTCGTAGACCACCCAATCATCAGCCAATACGAGTGGAGAAAAGACCACACAATAGGCTCCTCGCCACTCTTCGTCACCCTCACAGTCTTCACTTACCTCACCCTCACCCTCTCCTTCCACCACTTCCCACTCCTCCCCACCCCACGCGCCACCACCCTCCGCCTCGTCACCGCCGTCCACAACCTCATCCTCTGCCTCGTCTCCCTCATCATGGCCATCGGCTGCACCCTCTCATCCCTCCACCAAATGCCCCCCAATGATTACACATGGGTCATCTGCTTCCCATCCAATCACACCCCTCCACGTGGACCCACATTCTTCTGGGCCCACGTGTTCTACTTCTCCAAGATTCTTGAATTTATCGACACCCTTTTGATCATCCTCTCCAACTCTCGTCGACGGCTGTCGTTCCTCCACGTGTACCACCACTCCGTGGTGGTCGTCATGTGTTACCTTTGGCTGTCCACGTCACAGTCACTCTTCCCCGTGGCGCTCGTTACCAATGCATCGGTTCATGTGCTAATGTACGCCTATTACTTGTTGTGTGCGCTTGGGATGCGTCCTTGGTGGAAGCGATTGGTCACAGACTGTCAGATTATCCAGTTCGTGTTTAGCTTCAGCATTTCGGGCTTAATGCTGCATTATCATTTTACCGCGTCGGGTTGCTCCGGAATGTTGGGTTGGTGCTTCAATGCAGTGTTCAATGCCTCGCTTTTAGCTCTTTTCATTAATTTCCATGTTAAGAATTACGCCAAGAAGATGAAAGGTCAAGATAAAGCTAAGCAGTCTTGATTTTGAGTTATTGCCTTGTGTTAAAGTTGCGGATTCAAAGTGGACCCTTCTTTCTCGAAAACACGGTGCATAACGAGAGATTCGTGTACCAGATCACCAATTGCGTATCTCTCTGAACTTGTACTCGATGATCTTCATGATTGCAATAATTTTTGAATTCACCAAAGTACTTCGTGTCATTCTCAGCCAGTTTCAATTTGCTGAGAGAAATGTAATAAGAAGTTGGTGCTTAAGTCTTTATTGTCTTGTTTCGGACAAGGTCTATGTTGCTATTTTAGTTAACATTCCCTTTTTATAAAGAGAATATTATGTTGGATATTGCAAGTTGGGTTAAGATTTTACTTTACGCCTTCCCAGATCACCTCCCATCTTGTGTGTGCATCTTGGAATTTAGATTGAAGCGGGATTAAGATGTTTTATTGAATCAATCTAAAATTGGCAAGAGATAAGATGACTATTACACAAAACAAAAATACTAAAAATGTATTTCACAGTTTACGCGGTCAATGAAATTTATAGTCTTTATCCAGAATAATGTGTGTTCACCCTTCAAGTACATGTTAATTGATCGTTTTAAAACATTACCCTTTGTTTATCGGCCGCTTCAAGACTATTTTTCGCTGTTTCCTGTAGGCCAATGCTTTTCATTTGATATATGCACTGTAATAATGTGCTTTTAGTTTCTACATATGCATAACGGTAGAAGTTAAGCCTCAATAGGGAAGGTGAGAAAGTTGAAACTGGCAATTAAATTGATTCCAGTGGTAATTAAAGGAGTTAATTATACCACTTTTAGTGATTGATTATGCAAAAGAAATACTGTTTAGAAGATCATGCTGGAGGTAAAGAATCATGACTCGGTTAGTTTGAGAAGGAAGGAACTCTTTCTAAGTGGAAACAACTTGTATGTGTATATTCACTCCTCCTACACGTATTCTTCCGTACACTTTGCATTGGCATCTAATATAAACTAGTAGTTCGATTCCAGTTACTCACTACCACAGAGTTTAAGCAGAGTGTTTAATGGCTTCTCATTTTGGCTTGATTTTTTTTGTATTGCTTGTTTCTACATCAGGTAAAAATGTGTGCTGTGATTATTTTTGTATAGTTGAATGTGTGTTGATACTTTGGATTCTTGGCAATTCATTACATGTTAATTTTGGAACAGGGATAAAATTGTCAGAGTGTACGAATTTCACCATCATCAACAACTGCAAAGAGATGGTATGGCCTGGAATAACACTAGAAAACAACTCTAGTGGTGACGGTTTTGTGCTAAAACCCGGCCAGTCTGCTGTTTTCACGGCTCCACCAGGGTGGCATGGCCGGATATGGGGTAGAACAGGTTGTGATTTTGATAAAGATGGAAATGGTACGTGTCAGACTGGTGATTGTGGCACCAACATCAAATGCATGGGCCCGGGGCAGCCGCCCTCTTCAATAGCTCAATTTGCCCTTGGTGACATTGACTATTATGATGTTAGCCTAGTTGATGGCTTCAATTTACCTATAGTAGTCAAACCTGTTAATGGCAAAGGAAATTGCAGCACTGCTGGCTGCGACAGTGACTTGAGGTCTAATTGCCCCCCGGAGCTAACTCTCAAGTCTGATGGCAAGACAATCGCTTGCAAGAGCGCATGTGACGTCTTCAACGCGGATGTGTATTGTTGTAGAGGATCATACTCTACTCCTGCGGCATGTTTGCCTACAAACTATTCAAGAAGTTTCAAGTCTGCATGTCCTGCAGCTTATAGCTTTGCTTATGATGATCCAACTAGTGTTGTAACTTGCACCACTACAGACTATGTAGTGACATTTTGTTCATCAAGGTAATGTCAATAAGCATTCAAACACAAAGCTTAAAAGTTTTAATGTTTATCAGAAATCTGCTTTGCTAAATTTGCTTGTGCACTCTGCAGGAACCAAACGCAGTGCACCTACCATGACAAGGGGCTTTCTTGTAATGGAGCAAAGGGCCTAAAGTCGCTCTCACAAGTGTTCCAGATACTAATCCTGGTGGTGCTAGCAGTTATTATTTTGATTTAAATATTTAGAATTCATACCGAATTTTGGAGTATTCAGACATTATTACAATTCATAGTAAATTTTGGAGTATTCAGACATTGTTTTACCAGTTCTGGCAAAATTAGATTTTCATTTTTCACACATTTGTCCAGTTTTTGCTTAAATAATTGATCCCATTAAGATTAGCGTACAACAATAGTTTTATTAACTTACTAGTAACTATGCAATTCTGGAAATTTTTTTGGACCAATTTTTCATGGATTCTGCTTATTATGTCGGTCCATTATTTTATTTCATTGTTACGTGAATTATCAAACGCACATTAGTTTTTGCTCATCTTCCTTCCTCAGGACATTGTTTCTGGGCTGTTTTGGCCCACCTGTTATTTTCTTTTCTGGATTATTACTTGCCCACTTCTCATTTTCTTTTCTCGATTATTACAAGCCCAGACACTAGTTAAGACAAATTTGAACTAAAATTGGTAGGGCGCACCAAGCCAAGGCAATAGTGCAACACCAAGGCAACGCACAAAAGTCCCGATAGCAAGCTACCTTAATAGACTCTTCCCTTCAAAAAATTAATTTAATATCGTGTGAGCCGATAACCCACGTATCAGATATTAAACTGATAAGAACAGATACTACACTTGATCTTAGCCAAAAGGCCGAGAAAGGTATGAGTTGTTGGGTGCTCGGCCTGCCCTTTTGATAGCTGTTTTTTCTTCTCACCCTGTTGTTGCCAAGCGATGTGGGAAACAATAGTAAATTAACTGCGCCCTTTTGTTGAGCCGCTCAACAACCTTTATTTTTGTGCCAATCTTTTCCAAGGTAAAGTCTTTTCATCTATATGGTAATACAATGAATAAGCTTAATGTGATCTTATTATGTGATAAGTATGTTACTTAATAAAAAACCTTCCATTCTATATCTATTTAAATTTGGATACGTTTTGAATCAAGATAGGAAAGAATCTATATCCACTATCCCATAAATCACCACAAAATCAAATTAAACTAAGTTATTTCTCATCTAGTGAAACATCAACCGATGGAAAAATATCTACTAGTTTAGTATACTATGCTTATTTTTTGTTTGATGATGTACAATGGAAGAGAAAAATTTCATCGTCTCATAGTCTCAATAAGATGCGAAGAACCCAAGTGCATCTTATTCTTTGTAACTACAAATAAGATAACATATTAAAAGATACTTTTTGAAAATCTCATAATAAATATTGCCTCTAAGACCGCAAATAAGATAAGCACCTTCTTTCAAATTTATTCCAAACACAAAGAACAGCACTCAAAGGGCTCTTTTAACGCTATTGTTTACAGAACGTGTCTCAGTAATTATATACTAATTTTTAGAGTTTTCTGCACATTCATTTGCTTAAACATCATGTCATTCGTGGTGCTTGAGTTATGCAGGTACTCTATATGATGGATCCACCATTTTCAAAATGAACAAGTTTCCTTGGTTGCCTCTTGATATCCTGATCAAAATACAAATATCACTTTAGCCAAGCATTGTTACAATGAGGAAGATGACAAGGAATAAATGTAACCGACATAGGACGAGATATTACAACATGACAACGGAAAAAAAACCAAAATTGTTGACATTTCTTCACACAAGTGGAACATTGAAAAATATAGCAACGAGATCTGATTAATTCTCACATACCATATAACAGACATGTTTGATTCTAACTATGATACAGCTAGGTGAGACGTGGAGCACAAGGCAAGTCTAAACTCAGCAAAATGTTATAAACCAGATCCTTTTACCAAAAATTATAATGGTGGTTGTGGGAGTGGTTTATATTCCTTACCGCAACTCTTCATCCAAGTATGTGATTTCCAATTGACCGCGCCCTGATCCACGTGACTTGATTGGAATCTGGCGAAACCAAAGAAGGGTCAGATTGAACATAGGTTTAGTGTAACTGCAGAATAATCTTTAATAGCTAAAGTAACATTGATTGTAGGTGTTAGTTTCCATCAAGCAAAGGACTTCTGGAGGACTCTTGATAATGAGTGAAAGCTTTGTTTGGTAAAGTTGAAAAGAAGTGGTTTTGCACTTATCTGCTAAACTCTGAGAAAGATTGTAAGCAAAGTAAATTGATAGAAATACTTTCAGAACGTACACTTACCAAACTAGCGATCTTGAAAGAATCAAATTTAACAGCCACTCTTCTTGCATTCAGAGGAACCAAGTTAGCAGTTGCCTGCAAGTACGCCCAAAGGTTGAAGCCATATATACAGGAAAAAACAGAAAAGAAAACTTCTTTTTGAAAAGAGAGAATCCTATATGCAGCAGAGTGTATCTAGACTAAAGAGCAAGGTGACGTGGTATCACAGATCAAAGAGACATTTTTGATGGATGGTGCTGATATCTGGCTTTTGGATCATATTGAGGGAAAATCTACTATTAATCTTAAATTTCATCGTATGTCAAATATATGATGTCACTGACTCACTGGGAAAATATCAACAAATATATACTTGCAAGTTTGGTTTAGATCATGAAATTGATTAAATAAGTGAAATGATGGATCACGAAGCAAGTTAGCTATTGTATACACACTTCGTATGCAAAACTGTTTCCCTAAGTAATTGATCTATAGTTCACAAAACACAAGCTAACAATCGAAAAGATCTTAATATGGCACGTATTATGCAGCTCCTATTGTAGTGAACTCTTGATGTTTTCCTCTTCCATCATTTCAAAGCTGCACGCAAAGTAAGAACTAGAACATCTGCACTAGCGATATCAATATGCATTATATTACTTGGCTAGAAGAGCTGGAAAAGAAGGAAAAGTGCAATATCTCATAATCTGAACAAGCACCTGATTGAAGAATGGCCATGACTCCAGGTTTTGAGCCCTCAACGTATCCACATTGATTCCCTGGTAGATTTTTCCATTTGGCCTTAACCATTTTGGCCTCTGGCTCAATATCAAGAGAAAATACACTGGCTTAGCACCACAAGTAATTATGAAAAATTTATTGCAGAGATGGCGAGTTAATTGTTTGCTACCAAATAGGGATAGCATTGCAGTTTGCAGTGACATACTTGTTCATCTGATCAAATCTTTCTACTTATACTGTAATATTCTCGAGACTTGGCTGCATAATTGGACATGGAAAATATCTGATTGCTAATATATCTGTGATGATCTCAAGACGAGTACATAATTTAGACTTTGATGTAATTTTCTGAAATTTCTTAAAATTGAAGAACCAGCAAACAATACTAGTGCTCACAGTTCTAAGTGAATCTCTTCAAGGAACAACAATGTAATGAAACCTGGGTTTGCAGAATGGATTTGGAAGTTGTGTACAATAGCTCCCACTTTCCATTTAGAAGGTTCGACTTGAGTGGCTCTTTCACTGTATTAACTGCTTCAAGTTTTCGTGCAATCTGAAAAATGAAGGCAGTCCTAGAATGGTAGGAGAAAAAGAACAGTATACACTGATGAGAAAAATTGCAATAAAAATATATAATCTCTCCATCTTGAACAAGCAAGCTTATATCCAATCAATTTTCTGGAGAAAAATTACAATAAATTGTGATGAGAAAACGCAAACACAGAGAAGATACATAGAGAACTTCGTAAGTAGATCCTTGTTAGCTATGCCAAAAAGACCATATATAAGGGCCCATTCGAATTGACTTAATAAGTGCATCTTTTAATAACTTCTTAAAAAAGGATATCAAAGCCTATAAAAGTTGCACAAAAAAAATCTCATGAATCAAGATTACTGTTAAGCCACTTTTTATTATTAACATATTGATTTTTACGATAGAACCTTAGTGAGTCTTGATATGGTATAAGTTGAGCTTTTGGTTCAGTTTCTATGCTGTGCATATGTCCACATGTGACCTGTCAAATTCGTTCATGGTGCAGATCCATTCGCGTGGTGGATCATCGATTCTGAGTCCAAACAGCCCTAAATCTTTGAGATTATACATTTTACGAAAAGTTAACAGAACAGGATAGTTCCACTTGCAAAGTAACTTAGGAGCTAGTTCTACAAGTTGCAATGAATTTTTGGTATTTCAGTAACACCATAACACAATTCAAATCTCAAATGTAACTTAAAGAAAGCCGACTAGTCAGTCCAGCGCACGAAACTCCCACTATTATTATACCGTCAAAATCTGAAACAGCTTCACGCGTAGCTGAAAATTACCCCAACGGGACCCACCTGATCAATTCGCTCTTGGTCATCAGGAGTGGCCTGGGCACCACGGTCAAGAGGGGCTATGGCTTCAAGAAGCTCCTGCTTGATGCTCTCAGGGCTCTCTTTGGTTTTGGTCAAGAATGATGTAAAGAAAGAAGCCTTTATCCTCCATTTCTTGGGTACTTCAAGAGGTATATCATCTCTTTTGCTATTGGTCTGTGCAATATTGATGTTGTTATCTCTTCTGGGTAAGAACGCAACAAGTGAACATGATGCAATATTAGTGGATAAAGAATGTGAAACGCAGCCATAAGCGGTGGTGTAATGTTGCAGGCCAGAAGAAAATAAAGAAAAAGAGGTGGCAGCCATTTGATGGCTTGGCTAGCCTAAATGGTCATTATAGTTTTGCACCCAAGTATAAAGTAGACAGAATGATCTAAATGTCTTATTTTTTAAAAGGGAGAATAATTAAAATATTGTATTTTTTAAAATTAACGAGTAAAATATCATAAATTTAATTTTGAGTATTAAAACTTCGAAGATTGTTAATCTTCAAAACTCGAAAAGCAAGATTTGCTTTTCAAAAGAGTCATTTTATTCATTAGTATGAAAAACATGATATTTCGGTTACTTTTTTAAAAAATAAGGCATTTAACTCATTTTCTCCTATAAAGCAAGAGGAATACTTCTAGGCTAAACAAAAATCGAACTGAACCAAATCAAATAGGGTTTTGTTTATTCGGCTTGGTTATTTAGTATATTCGATTTGGTTCGGTTAATAGTTAAAAAACCAAATAATAACTTGCAGATAAAAATATTTAATATTTAATATTCATGTCATATATATCATATATATTAAAAGATATTAGTCATAAAAACCTCATTTTTAAACAGCTAAATGTAAAAGTTACGGATGTTCTCTTTCTTTTATGTTAAGCACTAAGAAGTCGCCTCCCCCCTTTTTATTGACTCATCCTTTTCAAGTTTCGATTTTCAAGCTTCGAGTTTCAAAGTTAAGAAATAGAAGAATTAAAGAAGTTCTACATGGATTAATTTGCAGTTTTCAATTTGTAACAAAATTAGAATGTATATGTTTAATTATGTTTATGATTTCATTGAACATTGTTTATGATTCATTTTTAATGAATGAGGTTTATTGATTTATGTTTTGTTAAATTTTGCATGTAACAATGTAACAATTTATCAATTTTCCCTCTTAAAAAAATTATTGTCCAATTCAGTTTTAACACAACCGAACTGAGTTGACCGAAATATATTTTGGTTTTTGGTCGATTTGGTTTTTGCAAATTTCAATTCAGTTAGGTTCGATATATATTTTGCTTGGTTAATAATGTACGATCACCCCTAAATACTTTCACTTACTAGTAAAGTGGCAAATGATGTACACCTTGATTTTTCTCCAAAAAACATACTTTTTTAGACGCCTATTATGAATAGGATTTAACCGTCAACCTTTAATAATAATGAACTAATATTGAACACCATTCAAATAACATACTTTTTAATATTAAACCACCATTATCATTATAATTGAATAAAATAATAAAATTGTTCAATTTTATCTCTTAAGTTTATGAGATAATAGGTGTAAACAAGAAGATGGGTATGAGCTCCTTTAAAAGAGCAATCCCTAATCAAATGAAGTAGTATTATGATTAGGCTGCAGCGCACTAACAAGCTGAGGTTCTGAGCGGTTGGTTTTCCTCACCCCACATCGACTACTGTTGAGCATGAGAGCAGAGAAGCAACAATATAAAGGGCTTGGCCCATGCCTTATAGAAGCATACCTTTCTCGGCCTTTTGGCTAAGATCAAGTGTAGTATCTGTTCTTATCAGTTTAATATCTGATACGTGAGTCATTGATTCACATGATATTAAATTAATTTTTTGAAAGGGAGAGTCTATTACAGTAGCTTGCTACTGGGACTCTTGCGCGTCGCCTTGGTTTTGCACTATTGCTTTGGCTTGGCGCACCCTATCAATTTTAGTTTTAATTTTATATTTGGGCACGAAATGGGCTATCTTAAGATTATTTTTGGTTGGGCTGTAATTTCTCATGTCTCAAAATCAGATATTCGTTGGGCCTGCAACTTCTGTTATGAACTTGAAAATTTATTGTTAGCTAGACACATATGGTGTGTTTGTTTGGATTTCATTTTAAGACACTATCATCTCATTATAAATACTTTTCATAAGATGTCTTATAAAAAATAAGTATGTTTTATTTGTCGTTATAAAAAATAAGTTGGGTTAAGGGTAATTATATTTTATCTTATATCTTATTAGTTTTAAAAATATAAAAATTAAAAAATTAAAGAAAATTAAATTTAAAATTTAGAAACTAAAAAAATTTAAAAATAAAAATGTTAAAAATTAAAAATTCAAAAGTTTAAAATTTTTAAAACAAAAATAAAAATTAATTAATATTTATAATTAATTATTTAATTATAAAATTAAAATAATATAACTCAAAATTGATAACATTATTATCAAAATAACTTATAACAGCATTTCAACTTACAAATCAAACAGTCTTATTATATCAGATACTTATTTTTTATAAGACATTTATCAGATTTCAAATTTAAGATAAGACTATTCCAAACAAGCAAATAGTATTGACGATACAGATGAAAAAAGATAAAATACCATGGGGCTAAAAAGGTCAAAAAAGAAACTTCTTCACAAACTTAGTGATTTCTTATTAACAATATCTTATCATTAGTTAGATCTTTATTATTGACAAAAGTCTGAATTACATTTAATACGCTTTTCTTTTTATTTTTTCGTACGTGTTTGCTTTTGAGAAAATGTCTCTTAACATGCTTGCTGATTTACTGCATAGGTAAAACAATCTTTTCCAGGAATCTAGGGAGTTTGATTCTCTTGAAAAGATTGTCAGAAAGGCCTCTGCACAGTTTTGGAAGAAGTAGTCTGCTAAGGAGTCTTGCGCTGCTTCAGTTAATTTCCCACATCGCTTCTGGACAGAAGCCTGAGGAGAGAAACAACACTTAAAAGGGCTGGCCGATCCCTAATCCGAGCAGACCTTTCTCGGCCTTTTGGCTAAGATCAAGTGGAGTATATGTTCTCATCAGTTTAATATCTGATACGCGGGTTATTAGTTTACACGATAATAAATTAATTTTTTGAAGGGGAGGGCCCACTGCAGTAGCTTGCTATTGGGGCTCTCGTGCGTCGCCTTGGCGTTGAACTACTGCCTTGGCTTGGCGTGCCTTACCAATTCTAGTTCAATTATGTGTTTTGGTTCGGCACAGCCCACCAGTTTTAGTTCAATTTTGCATCCACCAAAGGAGTAAAGTTCATGTTTTGAGTTTGCTTGCTGCAGAGTTCTGGCTTTAAACGTTTGACTCTAGTGATTTCAGTTCTTCCATGAAAGCATACGTTCTGCAATCATAAGTGCAATGTTGAGAGGATATAGAATGTTGTAAGATATTATTATTTTCCTTTTTCAATTTTCCTTTTAATATATAGATAATAAATAAGTAAAGTGGGTGGTTTTATTACAAATGTGAACTCGGAAACTGGAAGTTATAATCCCAATAGTTAGTGAAGAAAATCTTCGTATCATCTGCAGCGAATCCGCAATGGATAAAAGAATGAGAAGCAGAGCAAAGAATAATAATCAAAGAACAATAGATAGTGGTGAATCAAACATGGTGGTTTTGTAGCGTACCCTGTTAAGAGTTCTTCTCGAGGAAGAATCCTAATAGCAAACTCAAAGGGGATTATAGATGAATACCCTTGAACGAAGCTTGCCCACAGAGTAGAGAGAGAAGAACAGATAAAAGAGAGAGTTGAGAATTCAATATATCATTTCTTCCTTTTTTTTTTTTTTTCCACAGGCTTGCCTAGTTTGTACACAACTAGTACATGAGTTGGTTGGTTAGGAAATTAGCTTGCTAAGTCAACTATAACTAATTTGAAATGCTTTATTTATTTTCCTATCTATTTGTGTACGAAACACGTTTCTCTCCTAAAATTAAAAGTATGAGGAAGAAATGAAAAATTTTTTCAGGGTGGTTTAGCAGCGTCTTTTTTCTTGATTCGAATGTTTAAAGAGAGTTGAAAAGGTTTTTCGCCTAAAATTTAGCCAAGGAAAAATTTAAAAAGCTTCCGTTGCCGGGAATCGAACCCGGGTCTCCTGGGTGAAAGCCAGATATCCTAACCGCTGGACGACAACGGAAGTGATGGCACTGGGGTGTCATATAACTTTGAAAAATCTTACGAAATAAATATATTAATAATTAATTAATTATTTATACACTAATGATAAAGTAATTCGAACCATTATTGTCAAATATCAAGAACCGAGATTGTGTTTTGGAACTATACGGATATATTGTTGACAGAACTATTCTATTTAGATAATATCTTTCTAAAATAACGTTCTGTATTTTAAGCCAATTAGAACAGTTCCTTAAATGAAGGAGCAAATTAGGCGTCAATTAAGCCAGAGAAATTACTCAAGTTAGGGCTCCATCAACAGCATGAATCATGGCGCAGGAAAAATCCATTTTGCTTTTAACTGTTATGATGAAAATCTGCAATCATTTGGATCCATTATGGATTATCATTAAGATTTTAACTTTTTCTCCTACTTCCTCTTCTTTTTTTTTTCCACTTTTTTTTTTTTTTTGTCTTGTTCATCTAATATGATATGAATGGACTAATATTACCTCGTAATCGTTATGATACTTCTTGATCGACTAAGAAATCCTCAACAATTCACCAGATTTTTCAAGTTTTGTCTTATCTTCCATGAAATAAAGTTGGCCACTACACTAACATTTATTGGCTGAGGGATTCACAAGAAAGAGGGGTCATTTCTTTGTCGTAAAATGTTAGTGTACAAGGCCTTTAAAAAAAAAAAAGAACCATCGTAATTTTTTTTTTTTTACCTTTACCCTGAATTTCACCCTCTCCTTTCATACCATTCGAACTGAAATCATTATTCTAAGAAAAATAATTTAATCCCTTAAACTATACCGTAACCCTCAATTGATTGAATTAAACTTCCCAATTTAAAAAATAAAGGCTGTTAGAAAGAAATCTCATTTATTTTTAAAATGATGGACCTATTTCTTGAAATAAAACTACCCTCCATAATTAAACTTCATTGGTCCAATTATAACATATATTCGTACAATAGTTTTTTTTTTATCTTTTTCAAAAAAAAATTATTTGTTAATTTACTAATTTAATATTAACCTCGAAAAAAAAAAGATTTCCTATCTCTGCTAACATCCCAGAAACTTTTTCCTCGGTGTCAAACAAAAGCAAAAGTTGGGGGAAGGAATAATATACCAGGCACCAAAAAAGCAAAAGCTCCATAACTAGAAAAGCAGATTGACATTGGATGAATATCATTCATGTCTGACAAAAGTTTTTCTTTTATTTATTTATTTATTTATTATTCAACAGTCATGCTCTATCATTGCTGCTCATGGGTACAGTCTGAAACAGAGTGGAAGTTAATTAGAGCAGTGTGGCTACACATTCAGAGAAGTGCATGCATCTTCAAGCTGCAGTGACAGCAATCTTCATCCCAGACTGGCAATGCCCTGGTATGCTGCAGATGAAGAAATTCTGGCCTTTGACTAGCTTGATCTGATCTTTCCCTGTCTGAAACACTTTTGCACCTCGAGGAGCCCTGCAACTTCTATAGCCAGCCTTGTTCACAGCCACCACATTGTGGAGTGCTGAGTTGTAGTTGAAAACTGCAATGAAGTTGCCAGAAGATGGGAGCTTATGCTTATGAATCAGCCTTTGAAAACAATTGGTTAGAAATAAAAATTCAAGCGATCATGTCGTTTAATATACTTAATTAGTTTGATAGTCTCTAACATGCACTTTCACATGTCAACTGAGTGTTAATTAAACTATGCATGTGGTAAACTGAAAAGTATTTTTAGAGTGTAGGGTAAATAGCTCCTCACCCCCTATAATTTATCGTAAGCGTATATTAGTTCTTTATAGTTTCAAAACAAGAACGAAATCCTCTTGTATTTTCATAACATAAACACACACTTAGTTCCTACGTCAAGTTTTCCTTCAAGTTTAACTGCAAGTTGCATAAAATAGGGAGATAAATTGCACCTAACTTTCCTGTACTTTGTCATAGGTGCATGATAACTCCATATTTTTCTGGAAGTGGATGGTACCCTTTTGTTTTTTAAAGATATATTAAACATTTTAATTTTTCCGTTACAAAAGATTAACGAGTTACTAATTGGAGCAATTCAACTCAAGTTTTAAAAAGTACAAGGGGATTTCGTGTCTATCTTAAAATACTCTCTTAAACCCCGTTATTCATACTATACTTACTAAGTGTATCTCCGGCCCTGAAGCGCTTTCCTCTAGGCCAACCGCCAACATTGAAAGTCCAACCACCAGCATCACCGACTGTGTAGGTGGCTGCTTCAGCAACGCCACCGTGTAGGATCAGGAAACACAGCAGCATGGCTGCAAGGGTAACTGCACTGCCTCTTCCCTGAGACATTATGGAAAATAACACTGAACTGAATACTCAAGTGTGTGAGTGTGTGTAAAAGTGATGCTGGTGCAATTGCAAGACGAGGTTCAGGGGGATTTTATAGAAAATATACACGGCCTATCCTTTTCTTTCTTCTTTCTGATTTGCGGTGATGGCCCACATTGTGTGAGATCAATGTTTTTATGACAAACGCATGGAAGTGAGTGGCAGTAAACTTTTGAAAAGAGAAAAGTAAGATAAAGAAAATGGATACCGACCAAATAAATCAAATCAAATAAATTTTTATTCCTTTATGCGACATCAGTTATATAAATCCAACAGTATTACTCGTTTGTATTAAGATAATATGAATACTAAAAAAATTTTAATATATTTATGTTAACCGTTGATTAATTAACACTATCTTCTTCTTTTCCCGAACTCACGACTTAATAATCCTAGGATAACATGCCGACACAATTGGGCAATGACTTACAAAGAAAACAACTGTCAAATGAAAAGAAATTGATAGTCTGTGGAAAATCTAGGTCTGGCCATTAATGGATGAAGACTGAAAATACAGCAAGTAAAACAGGCGATGACTCGTGAGTCTTCTCTGAATGTGATTGATTGGTAATGAAAGTTTCACTTTGAGTAGAGTAAATGAGATGACTGGATAGTAAATAACGTTAGACTTGATAGATTGTCTAATAGTTAAATAAAAAGGTCTCTAATAAAACTTTTTAATATTTACCAAAATCAATTGATTGGTAACGAAAATATCACTTTTTCCATTAAAAAAAAAAAAAAAACCTTACACCACCGACCCACTACCCATTTGCAATTTGGTTAGTGCCTTTCCCAATGCCCTCACAAACTCTAGGTCTTGATGAGACTCTAATCACCATTGATCAACTTCACAGTCTTCACTTTAAAGGCTCCCATCACATATTATAGTTAGATTTTAAGCTACCAACCCACTACAATGCCTACTCATTAGATAATGAATCCCTGTGATTTCTACTAATGTGTCAACATAGGCACCTAATATCACTTGGTTTTGTCTATACAATTTTTCTCTCCCTCTCTGGACTCAACCTTATCTTTTGACTTTGTCTGCTGCTTCCTTCTATGCAAATAGACGCTAGACAGTCATTTCTGCTCCGGATTTCGATTTTCTCGTAATGTTACAGCATAATAAGAAAAAGATCAATAATGATAAAGTGATGATACAGCAAGTCATATTTCTTTTGTGCGTAAAAATCATTGTCGAAGTAAACTCTAGAAAGACTTTATTGCGTAGAAAGCTGATAGATATTTGATGAGAAATCTACAGTAAAGTAGTTCTACATTTTCTAAAGTAACTTGTAACTTTCACTAGGGATAAAATCCACAGAATGCCTTCTCTTCTGGCAAAGGTGAAAATTGACAAAGAAGTTCACTAATGAAAATTTCATGATTAAGGAAAAAATGAATCTGCAGCTGAGAAAAGAGTTCCCGTATACAACTTCAGCAGATAATTTCTTCCTTTAAGATCCTCATAGCTTCCATCACTCCATCCTGCAGAAATAGCAAGAACTTCCTCAGAAAACCAAGAAATTCACGCATTACAACAAAAGAACTTCCTGACAAAATCCGTGACATTAAAACAACCAGCAAGCATGTAACACAAATTAACAAATAATGCCACCACATCATAACACACACAGTGGTGGCCTAATATAATCGGAGCAAGGAGACAACCTTCAATAGTAAGAATGCAGAAGTGTAGAGATGAAAAAAGTATATTGCAAGTGGTTGTTACTCTTTACATCAAACAAGAATAAGAATGATAGCATTTAGATCTATTCATGCACAAATTTTTTGTATAATTTAGGATAATATTTTAAGAAAAAGAACATAGAATTTAGTCCAAACAATTTTATGATAGAAACAGGTAGGCAAACGATGTTGAGTTCAAATTTACCTCCATGGATATCTTTTCTGCAACCTCAGAAGCTATTGCTTTCACTTTGGGAGACAATGCAAAATTTATTGCCCTAGCCAGCACATTTGCAGCTTCCTTGATGCATAAATCATCTTCGTCTTCAGGGAGCAGGTGGTTTCTTTGCAGAGGCTCCGGTGCAACTCCAATCCAAGACATCCTTTCTGCCCAATAAAACTGATCCAGAATAAATGGACAGATGACCTGCCATCAAAGAACAATTCTAAATATTTGTCCCTTCTTTTCATAAAAAGAAAGAAGGAGAGAGAAAGAGGGGGAGCGATTGTATTATGCCCAACTATAGTGTTGACATATGGTGCATAAAAATGTTTAAGGGAAGAGATGAGCTCATTTCAGGAACAAACCTGAGGAATTCCTGCACGCAGTGCAGCAGCAGTGGATCCACTGGCATGTCAACAGAGAAGTGTCAATTATTGTATTTATAACGTGGGATGGTGCATGACTTTTTGGTAAAACCGTAATGTCAACAAGTAGATTAGAAAGCTTGATTGAAAACCCTAACCTTCCTCCATGATGAATAGCAGCAGAACATCTCGGAAACAGCCAGTTATATGGAATTGTACTAATAAACAAAAGCAACACATGTCAACAAGGGTAATAAACATTCACTCCAATTAGTAGCAACAAGAAGGAAAATAACGTTTCAGTGTTTATATATGCATAAACATTTTGCACAAATATGAACAGATAAAGGGCATGGCTTCGACTGTTCCTACATACCTAAATGAATAGGTTTAAGCAACTCTTGTTACAGCTAGCAGCAGCACTTGTGGTAAGACAGTAGATGCAGAAGTTAGTAAAGGCTGAAAATATGGATGGTAGATAGAAACAAATCTTGCAAACTTAAGGGTCTGAGGAAACCTTTAAGTGTAGATACTTTCTTTTTGCCGAGGAAGAATTTTATGAGGGGTCAACTTATGTATACTAGTATATCCATGATTATGCAAGAACCTTAGAATTGGAGCATCAATTTCAAGCTTGCAGGTTGGATAAGTATCTTAACTAGAACTCATCACATCAATGCGTCACTAGCTATTTTAGTACTAGATACACTAAATACAATTACCTGCTAAACGTACATAAAACTAGAAATCAAACGGGAATTGTTTGGTAAAATTTTGCATATTAGTAAAGATATCTCGACTCGCCATACAGACATGATCACCCATATATGCTGAACCCTCATATTGTAACTTTTATGTGGTCATGTTATCATGCAGCTTGGGACCATACGATACTAAAATGAGATATCAGGCGTCTTAACGCACTTGCTGCAACCAGCTTGCTTAATTACAAGTGACAGCAAAAGTGAATACTGCTTTGCTAAAATGATAGGAAGTATATCACAAGAAAATCAATTTCTATAGATTACATATCAATATAGGCAGTCTTGCCTCACTAAACATATATAAGTACCAAACTGTTTCAGTTATAAGGTCAGATTATCATGTAACTTCAGGATCATTAGATGCTACCAAGAAATGTGAGATGTTCAAGTATGATCAATACCGCAAACTTCTGATGAAACACATCATTAAATATATTATACCAACATCAGGGATAAACAAGCCCCAAGTTTAGTACTGACATAGGCTGGCATTGTAAGTACTCACACATGACAAACCAAAAATAAGTACTCACCCAGAAAAACAAAAGAGCCGACCATCGAAAAGGGAGATTCCTTCTTTAGCAGATAGCACTTCTTCTGAATGTGATGATACTTCTCGAGTAAACATTTCAATTGCAGCATCTAAAGGCTCATAGCCAGCTGAGAACAGTATAAATCTATGACTTGAAAGTTTTAGAACACGTTCAAGTACCTTAAGGAATGCCCTGGAATTCCTCAGAAAACCCATGCTGCAGAATTTCAGAAATGAGGAACAAAAGCATTTAAATATTGGCAAAATAATGCAGATCGAATAACATCCAAAGACAAAAACCATCAACCATGCTAATGCATATCAACTACCACCAACCATGCTAATGCAGATTGAATAGCATCCAAAGACTAAAACCAAATTCATATGTGAGTTACTGTATGTGCACCTAAATGGATCTTGAAAAGAAAAGCCAAATTGACAATGCTAGTGCAACCAGAGGGTCTGTTTTGCGATGGATTATCCTAAAAGTTTGTCGGTCCAACTTCTAGCAGATAGAAAAAATGTCCTATGTGGTAAGTTACAATTACAAACCAGACTACAAAGAACTGTACCCTTACGCATCCTTATGCCACAAAGGAAAATCGCACAAGAAACATGCCTCAAAGAGACTTGTTAATCAACCGCACCAAGAGATATGGGGTGGGATCTCCTAAAAGCAAACTATTCCTGTTATATATGCAGCATATGGTCCACCTTAGAAGTCATGGTAGATGTTAAGACATGGACTTTAAAAGATTTCCAAGATTGAAAAAAGAAAAAAAGGGGATTCAAGAAAACTTTATTGACAAGACCTACTTCATTGTTCAGATGACAGGAAGCTAATCTTAACCTATGATATTTCATGCAACTCTAGGCATCAATCATTCATCAGATCACATCATACTCGTTTCGGTATGTTAAATCTTTTTGAGAAGGAACATGCATAGCTGCTCAAACATAACACATTAAGACTAGTTTTCATAAACACAAAAAGGATGTGGTGCAATGTCTGTTAAGAACTTACCTTCCAACAGAACTAAGACCTATGAAAACAGGTGGTTCTGGTGCAGAATTACTCAGAAAAGATTGTAAAGAACTGTGACCTGAGCACAACTTGTCTTTAGTGTTCAAACACCTCGAAGATAAGAAAGAGGAAATTTCTGCACATTTCTTGCATGAGAACTGCCATTCCACAGGAAGGAACCAAAAGCCACAAACCCGAACATTTGATGGCCAGTAGCCTAATGCAATACTAGTATATTGAGTAATAGAACAACAATCAGAAAACATATCAAAGCTGCACTAAAGAAACAAAAAACTTTACATGCAAGAACTTTGCAATTACTGAACCAACAATTATGTTAACATAGACAAGGAAATAAAAATGTCGTCACAAGCTTTCCCAAAGTGATTAAGATGGTAAAAGAGGTAAGGAGTTGGAAAACATAAATGAAGTACTTTTGGGGTACAGAATTACCAGGGCATTCAATAACTTCTTTGCTAAATCCATACCTGCCATGCCAGGGCAATAGGAAATCAAGTAGTTAATACCTAGTAAATAAGTTCCACCAAAGCTGGCCTGGAAACATGCATCAAGTGACTTTTCTGCCCGGAAAATATCAAATATGAATTGGTATGTTCAATCAATGACGTTGGTTATACAAAATGCATCTAGAAACTCTACTCAGAATCTTTGTACTATGAGAACCAGAAATCAAGGAAGTACTCAAGAAAAGAATTTTCAGAAGGTAAGTTGAACTTAGATGCATACATCCTGAATTCCCCTATTCTTCCCAGTAAACTTTTGCAGTTTTCCTAAATGTCATAGCTTTTCCATGGAGGTTACCCAATCTTACAATAGTAAGGGAGATGAAGGCCTATCATGCCATGTTGGTAGGCCCGTCACTGGATCCTGGACGTAAATAAAAAAAAAATTTGAGCACAAACATATCATGTCAACAGATAAATATGAACTTGGTAAACGAAATCAAGTCTAATCGTATCATTTACAGATCATATCTGAATAATTCTCCTGGTTAGGAAAACTAACCGTAAAAGGCAAGGGGGTCAGATTTAGATTAAGACTTCGCCATGATCCCCATTCTTCAGTGAATAATGGCCACATCCAGTGTATAACATCTTTCCAGCTAACCTACCACCAAGAATATGGATAACAATCAACTATTAAACATAAAAGCTTCTCACAGCCCCCCACAAGCGATAAGAAGCCAAGGAAGAAGGTAAAAAGAAGACGAACATCTATTTCTCAGTTAAAGAGAAAAATGACAAGTACAACTAAACTCATCAAAGCCTTGACCCAAATATTTAAGCTTGAAAATATAAATCTTACTTAGGGAAAACTGATTCATTAGAAACTAGAGAAATATCTGACATAAGGTTCTCGTAGTTACCCTGTCTATGGGAGCTTCCTCAAGATATTTATAAAGAAGTGGAAGTTCTTCTCTGAATTTCTGTTCAAATGCTGTTGGGGCACTGCATGATATGTAAAGAATAGGGGAGTTAGCTCGTGATTTGATATAATAACGACCACTAGGACATAATACACTACCCGAAACAAAGCAGATGTGGGAAATAGAAGGAAAGGACAACAATGTGAGAAAAATTCCTGCCACTTGACACATTTTCTAGTCAGCAATTTCGATCTTCAATACCTATAAGGAACAACATAGGGAGCAGCAACAACACAACGCACATGATAAAGCTCGGCAAGGCTCCAACCTTCCTGGATTACAAGGATGAAAAGGTCGATTTAAGCCTGCACTATTCTACCTGTGGTCTGAATACAGAAATAGAATAACATTTCTTGATCGATGTTCTAATCACTCTTTGTAGGAAATACTCTAAATGCCTGTATATAGTTGTTATATTTTTTTAATACACCTTTAACTTTCTTGTGAAACATCCGTTTGCAAGAATTATGACAAGTAGATCAGTTTGAAATATCAACCTAAAATCAGTATAGCCTCTCGAAGCTTTCTCTTATGAAGGATGAATCAACAGACAAGAATTACCAGCCCAAAAAAGTTTATAACAACAAAATCACCATCCATGCTTGGATCATCTCCAAAGATCTCTTCAAAAATGGAAACACAGGCTTCTCTATGTTCTGCTGTTATTTGCCTTTTCTGGTGAGAGAAAGACACCATCCTGGAGTCTGAAAACCGAAGCAATCTTTAGAATATGTATATAATTCTGGAAACTGTTTCCAAACAAGCATGAAGATTTTTGGTCATCGCAGATTTACTCAGTTCAGACGATGCAAATTATATGAGATACAGGTAAACTGCCAAGAAACCACTTTTATTATGTCATAGTAGCATGTTAAGTCATGTGCTACCAGGATAATCTAATAACGCTGTGGTTTAATAGAAATGCGACAGAAAACAGCCCTCCATAATCGAACACAGCCAGCAGTGGTCCAGATTCTTATAAATGTTACTAGATTATCAGAATACAATCAAACTACAAACTTGCCAAAAATTTCACACTTTTCACTAAGAACCTGCAGTACAATTGTCTTCGTAAGGAGAGACAACTGGTGGCGATGAAACCGGTAGATATGCAACTCTTCGTGCTTCAAAATGCACTCTTAAGTCCTGCTACCAAAAAGATCAAAACGATCTCAATTGACACTAGGTAAACTTCATTTTTTCACAAAAAAAAAAAAAAAGAGTAGCCATATATGAATCAGGAGATCAATTCAAAGTACAGAATAATAATCATCTTATATCTTGAGCCTAAACTAACCACCTCTTCCAGAAGTTTAAACGATTGCATTCGGCATTATTTTCTACCGAAATTATACACAATTATAAGTCCTTTTTTTTTACTAAAGTAACAGCAAAACTCCAAATCATCAACTTTTCATAAGTAGCTCCATAACCGTATAAGTGACCAACTTATCTTAAAAGCTTGAGCTTGTTTATTGTACTAATTAATGAAGAATAGTCGAATATAACAAATGAAAAAATATGCTAACCTCATGTGCCGAATGAGTAACAAAGAAGACTTGATAATTTTCTTGATCGCAAGCAAAAGCTGCCGCTATTGCCTGCGCATTATCGCAAATTAAAATGATTTCAATATGCTGACGTACTCTGTGTTCTCTCTGTGTATATATCCATAAACACACACACACGCAATATATATATATATATATAGAGAGAGAGAGAGAGAACGGTGTTTACGGCAATAGGGTAGACATCGCCCTTGGTGCCGAAAGCCATGAAAATAGCGATTGGTTTGGTCCTCATGGCCCTGCTCTCAAAGTGTTGGTAGTGTTGGCAAGACGAGAAAACGTCAACGAGTTCATCACTAATTTAACGATTTTAGGCTTGAAGAAGACGATTTACACGTGAGCCCAGTGTACTTCTTTTGACATCAGCAGAACTCGTGTGGTTATGGA
This sequence comes from Cordia subcordata, assembly GCA_028554755.1. Taxonomy (NCBI): domain Eukaryota; kingdom Viridiplantae; phylum Streptophyta; class Magnoliopsida; order Boraginales; family Cordiaceae; genus Cordia; species Cordia subcordata. Next base: position 3,312,425 of record JAPTOF010000013.1, on the reverse strand, counting down.
AGATTTCTTTATAGAAGTTATTTTCCTCCCGCGACTCTTGATCGGGCCTGATTGGATTGGCAAAAGTACTTTCTTTTCGAAAGATTACATACATTTGCTATAATTATTTGGCCTGATTTTTTTTTTTTTAAAAAAAAAAAAGCTGAAGCACTTATAACGTTTTTAAGCAGGTAGAATTTTTAGTTTTTCATAGAAGTATTTTTTTTAAAGTTTTTTTAAAAAAAATATTTTTAGAAAAAAATCAATTTAAATGTACCCAATTATGTTTTACTAGGGTTTTAATTGTGTCATACACAGTTTTGATATTAATTTTATAGTACAAATTTTTATTCACGACATGTTTTAAATAATCGCATGCTTTGAAACTTACGGTTAAACGTTAAGTGAACATTAAATATTGCAATGATTAACCATACCATATATGTTGAATGGATTTTACATGTAAAATAAAAAAGTCATGCCATATACATGTTAAGAGGGTATTTTGATTGGCTTATGAAAAAGTTACATAAATTAACTTTGGTTTTAACTTTTTTTGTTTCTTTTTGTGTGCGTGTGTTTGAATAGAAGTTCTAATTATAAAAATAAACATTTTAACTATTTGGCTAAATAATGTTGAAAGCTAATTTATACCGTCAAAATGACCATCAAAGACATAAAAATAGAATATCAATTAAAAACACAATATAAATATAATTATTTAACTTTTGTTTCAGAAACATATTATTAAAATATTATAACAGTTGCAAATTTAAAATATTTATCAGGAAGCAGAAGCACTAGCTTCTTCAGTTTTCTTCTCATCCGTGCGTGCATCAGTCGAGGTCTTCTTTTTATCCTTGGTCTCTTTACCTGCAAGTGATAATTATTCCATCGTAAAAAAAAAAAAGTTGGGAAAACTTTGAAAAGGTATTTTTTGCGTAAATACAATGTATATAAGCAAAAGAAAACGTATTTTTCAATTAAGCACCATTATCGCTGACGTGGTTTGGAGAAGAATTTTCTTTAATAGATACGCAACAAGTGCCAACGTGGAGGTACGCTTCGCCCTGTCCTAAAAAAGTCCCAGAACTAAAATTGTCGTCTTTTGACTCGATGCTCGTACAACACATCCACAAACTGTTGCGTTTTGGCTTGCTTTTGTTTTTGCTGCCCTCTGAAGACATGCCTGCCGCAATATATATTAACAATAATGCCTAGAAAAACTCTCCACTCTGTGTAAAAAAAAATTTGAGAAAATGGTTTAGACGTGTTGAAAATCGAGACTTTAAGAAAGAAATTCAAATGAAATTAGTAACGATCTACGAGATCAAGTTGAACCGATATTTAATTATATCATTTTCTTCAAATGTTCCACTCTTCTGACCTTAAGAGAGAATGAATAACATGCGTGTCGATGCGGATTTATGTACAAGTGATAGGTGAGTGAAGTCGCAAGAGATTTTTGGCTCCTTAAATTATCCTCATGCGATCAAAATTAATAATCACATTAATAACACTCTTATTTTGCAAGAATATCTTTGATCTTAAAATGATTTGATTGTTTTGCGAGAGAATATCTTAAATATGATCGATCACCCTCCCCAGCGAGAATATCGTGATCTTGAACAGGATTGATAGCCTCTTCAAGTACCATATTTTCGAGTATTTTCGAGCATGACGCGCGCACGTCCGCAGTCTGTACCAAGAGTGTCGAATCCCAAAGCACGTTTGAGGATTTGTAGAGGAAGAATCGAACAATACAAGCTTTACTTACGCTGGAAAAGCCTATCGACTCTTACGTATGTGCTTCAGTCTATACAGACCTGGGAACATGTTTCTCAGACGTGGTTTGAACCTCAAAAAAACAAGTCAACATTTTAACAACTAATAATCGTATAACAAATCAAGATGGTCGGGCAAGGGTTTGTGAGCAATGAAGTACATCACTATATTCCTCGTTGGAGATTTTACACCAATCTATTGTAATAACAAACGATTTCAAGACAAAACTGGCCTCGCCTTCGACCCAAAAAGCGAAAAGGGAAAAAAGAAAAAAGAAAAAGAAAAAGAAAAAGAAAACTAGCCTCCACCAAAAGCAACATCAACATTGTTGAATGAAGACCGCTGGTCATTTTGATAACAGCCACATACGAACTTTGAGACAACACAATCAACCGCATCATCATATATTTGGTACAGTCAGCATTCCCTCAAGCAGACTACGAAGATTCAATGTCTGAATCCTCCAAACCTTCTTGATAAACCTCAAAATCCTCGGGACTCCATCTGCATGTCAAGTGAAGCCTAAAGCTAGCCATCTTGATGCCCAAAAGGCGCTGCATGAGAGAATATATCGGTGGTTCAGTTTATTCGTACCATTAAGAACAGACTATGTGTATTTTGGAGTAGAAAAGTGAATATGGGAGAGTTATAGCAGTACCAGTATGCGAGTTGCTTCTGGTGATAATGGTTTCCCTTCCTCACACACAACATAGTCTGAGACAAGCTCAATCACACCTGCTCATGATGAGTAAAAATTCAATCATAATTCATATGTAAAAACCATGTGCGCTCCAAGATAAATTAACACATTCACCAAAAGCAATGCACACCTTTGTTTAATCGAACTGGCATTCCTTGCTTCCGGAGGAGAGGCTCCATTTCATGAGTGAACTGGTCAAGAGGCCCTTCTTTGAGATCCACCTGAAATAAAATGGCATTTCACATATGGATCATTGAACCCATAGTATCAAATAAAATACAAGCAACGAGCATACTTAAAACAACATTGACCTCCCACAAATGGAATTGATGGATCTTTTCATGCTGCTGTTATACTAATGATGCTACACAAAATACATGCTCATGCTAGAGACTGAAAGAAATTAGGGCCCTTCACATCAGCAACAGAAAAGATTGAAGATCGTGCTTTTATGGCACTTAAACTCTATACGTGGAAAAAAAAGTGATATATATGTAAGCATCCAAGTGCAGAGTCCATAAGATCTTTGGCAGAATCATCACAAAGAATTACTACAAGTAAAAAGGGTAATAGGTCACTCGAGAAAGAGAACTCAGAGTAAGGCAGTAGCTAGAATATAGCAGTAGACATATCCATATCTGTTTACATTCTGAATACAGGCAAAAGTATTTCTTGACAATGGAAATCAATATGACTTATAATAATAGGTCTCGATACCTTAAACATGACATTCAAAACTAAATTGACACGGCCAAATTCCACACAACATTCTTTGCCAAGAAAAAGGGAAAATGAGGTATATGTAGGGTACCTTTTCTGTTGCAATAGCCCCAGTCCTCGCAAAGTCATATTCTTCATATTGATTAAATAATCTGAAATAAATTTTGAAAGATAAGAATCTTTTTGAAGAATGAATTTACAGCTTAAGATGAGGATCCATGCACTCAAGCATCAGCATCGGAACCTAATAACTGGTGGATGAGATTCTACAAGATAACTTTTTAAGAAAATGCAGGATCATGTAATGCTCATGCAATACTTTAAGTACATTCAGTACAACAAAGACTAGAAAAAGCGATATAATATCCAAATCCCGAGTAAATTTCATTTTATGCTCTCTTGCGATCAATTCCATTGGATTTGGTGGTCTAGAAGTTCCAGTAACTCTAAAGGAATCATTCAATTGAAAAGACAAACCATAACTATTTATCTAACTCATCAGAGAAACAACATACAAACAAGTAATACACTATTGATGCATTATGGAAAGTTTCAAGCTTTTACCTTTGGACCTCTTCCTTTGGCAGATCAGTTAAAAGAAGCCCAGAGTCCCCACATAGAAGCTGAATGAGAAAATTAGCAGCGATGAGATATAATAAAAATTAAAAAAAAAATTAAAAAGGGGTAAATTCAAATGCGAAATATGGGATGCTCACCTTAGAAATTTTGTGAAGGCCAGGGCGGATTTCATCAGCAGCAGACCTACCTAGAGCAACCTGCATAACTTTGTTTGACCCAAGGAAGAATCTGACAACATGAAGAGAGAATACTATGAATTTGATATCCAGCTGATGATCCACATGCATCAAATTAATCCATAGAAAACATCGGGTAATTGAGAGAGAGAGAGAGAGAGGATATGACATGTCATCATGAACAGAATACAATTAACTCAAACGCCCCAAGTTGAACAATCAACAAAGAACTAACCAAATTTACCTACATGTTACCAAGAAAAGAATCTACAACAATCAAAGATCTAATTAGAGCGCAACTAACTAGCTGAAATTCTCGATCCCTTCTAGTAAAGTGAAATGTCACTCAAATATACTTTGCTCCAAACATGAAGCAAATGGAGCTCCTGAGAGTTTCATAGACAGGAGCATCCCCTCCAAAGGACACAAAAAGTGCACATATTGGACATATTGCCGAAATACTCCCTTTTTTTTCCATTGATCACTGAACTCTAACAATTAGCAATCCCATGGACAACTAAATTTAACCTTCTGGACTCAACAAAATTAATTCATAGATGTAAATCCTAATACACCAAAAGCATAAGCATCCAAGTAAACAGCAAAAAATATCAAAAAAAGAAAACAGTGGATTCATGTCATGGGGGAACATATTGTCTCAGTTACCTGCTGGAAGACTTGAGCTGCTCTCTGAATTCCTTAAACTTGAGATTTCTCATGTTCTCAAAGGTGAAAACATACGCTGAGTTATACTTTTCGGCTGCTTCCCTTATCGAATTTACAATGTTCTCCTTATGCTCCCTACCTTTCTTCTTCGTCTTCGACAAGGTCACTGCACCCAACATAAACAACAAATCGAATCTTTACACAAAGCAACACATACCCAGTTCTTAAATTTCTCAATAATCTGCTTAGTCGCTCAAAAAATTAAACACAAAAATTTCACCTTTTTTTTTTTCTGAACCGAAAAACAAAGAAGAGACATAGAGCAAGTGAAAAGGTTGACCTGGTCTATTGAACTTTCACCCAACAAAAAAAAAAAAAAAAAAAATCCTTTACACAAAAATATCAAAAATCTTAAAGGTTTCAAGAATTCTATTTAGTAGCTGAAAAAATTGAAAATAACATTTTTAATTTTTTTAACTGATAAACGAAACAGGTAATCATAAAAAGTAGAAACATAGAGCAAAACGAAGAAGGTTGACCTGGTCTATTGCGCTTTGACTTGGGCATCTTTGCAAAAGTTGATTTTGCCCTGCTGCTTTTCTTGCTGTTGTGAAGTGTTTTCTTCCTGCAGCTCTGCGAGGACAATGACTTGAACCCTACTAAACTCTCTTGGTCATTGGTTTTTTAAGGCGACATGGGCTTGGGCCTTTATTTGAATTTATTTTACTTATGGGTTAATTTGTCGGCCCAATCAACTTGTTAAAGCTGAAACTGGGGGGCGGCCCATCAAGCCTTCCCCTCCTCCCTCCACCACCGCCAAAATACTTGTCATAGGAATGCAATTAATCGATTATTAAAAAAAAAAATAGGAATAAATAGTCTTTGGAAAAACTTGTAATTGATTCTCCAGGTCTAGTGATTGAGCAATCAAATTAACATTAGGCAAAGATCCATCTAGTTAGCCACATTGCAAACAATTTGGCACAATTACACAATACAATCGCGAGCCAATAAAAGCGCATTGTTTATTAAGTTCCCAAACTGCTTAAAGAATAAGTTGGTTATCAATTCCCCTTTCGATCTGTTTAATACGTTTTTCTTTTCTTTTTTTTTCCCCTTTGCAAATATCGAGAGGGAGGAATAGTTCACCATCAATGAATCTCTCGTAATTCTATAATGGTATTATAATGTTGTAAAGGGCATCAAATGATCTGAAGAATTACATTGCATTTAGCAGCATGGGTCAAAGGCTCAGGAAATCCAAACAAAAGAATTACAGAGAAACAGCTTCCCTCAAGCTTCCAAGATTCTTGGAGTAAAGCCCTGTTATACAACAAACCCATCCCAAGTATGGAACATCAAATGAGAAAGCAAATATGCATCAATATCCTACAAGTACAGTTAAATTTTTCCTACCCTACACAAAACCTAAAAGCTTCACCTTTCCCCATTCGATACCATATCATACACCAATAAGATCATCGCTGGCTTCCGTTAGCCTCCCTGCGCCTTCGTCTCCTTCCTGAACGCCCCAGGAAGACTCTACTACTCTGACGCCGTAGACGGTTTACAAGTGATATACCATCATTGCCACGACCATCACTGTCATCGGCGTCACTATCTTCATCGGAGTAATCAAACCCACCCGTTGCTGTAGCACGACTGATTCCGAGGGCATTTCCGTCCACCGTTTGGTTGGAGTCCCTGTCATGCCATCTCATACCTCTATTTGAGCCAATGTCACCAGCAGAACCAATCCTCTGCAAAAAGAGAAAGAAATTCATCAAGTTGCTCTCCATGCTATCAATCCCAAGTTCAAAACCTCTGCTCCGTTCCGTGGCATCTCCGGCGAAATCATCCTCCTCTTCTGAATCAAAGCTATAATGACTTCCTTCAATCACATAATCCCCGAATACCACTGCACCTGGCATCGATGATCTTATTGTACTGATTACATCTTCCCTCTCTCGCTCATTCTCAAGCCTCCTCCACTTTTGCTCAAGAAGAGGATCCACTTCACGTGGCTTGGCAGATGGGTGCTCTGCTTTAACATGTTTCCGTAGCTCCTTATAGGTTCCAATAAAGGAGCATTTCTCCTGCATACAGCTTCGTTTCTTAGTGTTTAGATATTCCCGTGCAGGTTCGAACACAGTCCATCCTTTCACCTGGCCCCGACAAAGAGGGCACGCGAGCTCTGCAAACTCACATTTCTCGACAGGCCAACATAATGGATCAACAGCAGGACTATCCACCAAGTCCTGATGAAGCTCAGAGTGATGTGATGATGTTACTTTTGTGTAGGCTTTTTTGTATTGGTCAAGGCAGTTAGAATATCGGGAGCTAGTTCCACACATATAGGGACGGCAACCTTTATCATGGGAGGAACAAAGAAGAAGAACAGCATTGTGAGGATACTCCATGCATACAGAACAAGTTGCATCTTGCCAACCTTTCCTCTCAATCATTTTGGGGCAATTCTTTGCATGCATGTCGTTCGAGTTAATAACAGATGGCAAGGGGTAAGGGGTAGGCCTGCACTGTCTTGAAGAAATCCTGCGTCTGCCCCTGGTACCTTTGGCCATTTCCTAAATCAACCTGTAACTCCAAAGGGGAAAGTAACCAATCTTACGAATTGCATTACAAGCTTTACAATTCTTAGGAATAAGTTATGCATGCACAAGAAAGAAATGATGTATGTCTTCTCTTATCTTGTTCACCAGCGACAATGTAACAAATAATTTGGCCAAACAGCCATACTGCAGATGGCATCAACTTCTTAAGATAGATACCCAGAACTGACATAAACCAAGATGATCAAACAAAAATCTGAATTCGTTTTATCTGAACCGAGACTCCCAACTACCAATTTGAAGCAAAAAGATCAACGTATAAAACACAAGTCAGTCATATAGACAGCAGTAAAGACTAATTGAATAGTAAATAGTAATTATACGGGAGCACCAATTCCAATCAGGACAGCAGCAAAATTAGATCGTCATGCGCAAGATAACAAACAAGACAGAATAAGTTAAGACGACCAAAAGACTCCAGAACATACCTAAAACTTAATTGTCTCAGAAGGCAAAAAGAGTTCTTCAGAGGCTTACCTGAGAGATCCGGGAAGTGATCGCCTTCATAGAGCAGTAAATATAAAACAATAACATAGAAGTGAATTCCAGACCCATTATTGCTCCCACCATGAAAACAGTTAAATTCTCCCTTAAAGTACATCAAGGACTGAGGAATTAGAAACATGATCTTCTGAAATTCAATCAGCTGATAGCTGAGTTGTTAAGTCTAACTACAAGAATCTGACCAATAAAGAGGGGGAGAACAAGAAAAAGAGGCATCTAGCTGGTTTATTTTATAAGTTGATCCAAAAGAAAAGGGATCTCTCCATACTTAATTTCTTTTAAAGTTACTCATAAAGCTAATAGCTGCTAATACATCTTATCAAATCTAACTTTGAAAATTATCAGATATAGCAATGAATGTGGAATTCTGGACTACTATTTACCATCTAGCAAGTCACAGGGCTAATGCAAATGCCAATCTCGGGGAACTAGCAAGGATTTGAAATTGTTGTTGAATGCCCAAATCCACGGGTTGCCTTGAGTTTCAAATATAGCATGTAATGTTTTAAATTCCCAAATAACATAAAAGTAATTAACTAGCTAGTTTAACAACCCCCTTGCTAACAAGTCAAATCAGTGGATCAAGAACACATTAACAGCATCCCTATCCAACACTTAGAATTCTAGAGGATTTCCACCAAGAAGTGCCATATATCATGCCTCCAGAGACAAACAAAATAATTTTTATAGCTGCATTTCAAAAAAAAAAAACCCCACAGATTACAAATCATGATTACCCAAAACAAAAGTCAATGCACATTTATATCCTGAAAGATCATAGACTAAATTGACCGACTTTAACAATTTAGAACATAATAGTAAACTGGTGCTCAAATGCAATTAATTAAGCAATACAAATGACCTACCCGAAAAGAGCAGCGTGATGCACAATATCAATCAATAATCAAACCCAATTCACCTCAACACGAAATCCAGAAGAAAAAAAAAATGGCGAAATTAAACACCAAAATTCAGTAAATTTAGTTCAATCAATTCGTCGAATACATGGACAACAAACTTGCCAACCTTGTGCTCGTCACAAATCTGGATCAGATAAAGTAAGTTAGTTCGCAAGAGAACAAATTGCAGTCGATCCAATTATCAATAATCAATCTATATTTATAAATGTGTTGTATGTTTAAATGTGAGTGTGGAGAGAGAGTGAGATGGATAAGCAACACATCTAATACACGAAACAACGTGGCTCAAGCGAAGAATCATGCGACTTGGCAATTAAAATATTATGAATAAACAAGACGCAATAATACAAAAACAAAGCTAAAAGAACCTCACTTTTCTTTTCTTTTTTTAATTAAAAAAAAACTGAATAAAATCACCATGGGCACATGAGGCTAGACGTCTAGTCCTCTACTTAAGTATATTTTTATTCAGAATAAGCATAAAAATTATAAAAAATAATAATAATAATAACAGAGTCGAAAGGCTTTGTACCAGAGAATTTTGCTGCTCTAAAACTGAATATTTCCAGAGGGAAAATGAAGAATTTAAGAGAGTGAAATAAAGGTAGGGTTCTTTTATGTACGCGCGGGTATTTTCTAAATTTTATGCTTCTCCCTCTATTTAATTATAGGTCTTCCTTTTTCTTTGTTTTAATGGTAGATACTTATAGGTCTTTTAACAAGTACAATATTGTGTCATTATGGTTAAATTAATATTTTTATTAACATAAAAAAATATTATTTTGATTTACTTTAACATTATTTTTTAAAAGAATTATATTTAATGTGAAAATAATTAAAAATGATAAATTGAATTAATCTTAATGGGTGCACTAGAAAAACCATGTATTTATTCATTTTAAGAGAAAAGATAATTGGAACAAAAAATGGAAAATGATGCAATTGCAATTTTATAATTTGAGAAAATTATAGAGCGGAACTTTCTTTTTTTTTTTTTTTTTGGGGGGGGGGGGGGGAGTAAAAAATGTATTTCTAAGGATTCAAACCCAAGAATCAAATTCGAAAACGATGAATTGAAGATGAAGTCTAATAAAATAATTTTACGTAATCAAAGTGATGGCTGGAAAATGTTGACAAAATGTCGTGTTAACATGTGGAGTGAATTTATATGCAAATTTCCAGCGCAGAGTCAACAATTAAGAAGCAACCTAATTCAACTTTCTAGAAAATTTGGCAAAGTTGTTTCTCCAAGCTGAAAATTATTTAATAATACTAACTAATCTTTAAAACGGTTGCTTAGAATTATAAATCCAAAGCATTTTAGCATACAAAATTCTCATCGCGCATAAAATTCGAAAAAGAAACACACAAAATTCTGACTATATAGAAAAAATCAGGAAAAAGACACCAGCATGCTTTTTGTATATAAGTAATCTTGAGGGAGCACGTGCATCCTACTCTAACCAGCCTAGAAATTTCAAAACTCCATGCAGGGTAGGAGCGCCCAGATCACGATTCCTTTTAGGCTTCCCACCTGCCTTGTGTCACGTGAGGGTAGCGGATGGCTAACAGGGTGTTTGGCTTTGCTTATAGAAAAAAGTCCTCGCACACATCTTTTTTATTATTTAAGTGTTTATGAACACTAAATAAGCAAAGCCAAACACCCTCCAAATGTGCTGCTTTCTTCACTATTTGAATCAGTGAAGAGAGGATCTAATAGTAAAAATCGCCTCAGGGGTCACTGCGGCGTGGTTGGATATAAAGCAGTCTGCGCTTACATCGTTTGATTCTCCGGTAACATTACATCGTTGCTCTCAGGCTTCAGAAATTTAAGGCCCATAAGAATCAGTCTTTGTAACATTCCTTTTCTCCAATTTTACATCTTAACCATCATACTATTTCACCTACAGGGCCAAAGACCGCACCCACTTTCCTTTTCTTTTCTGACAAAAGAAATCTAACTAATACAGCCCGACCTATAAAATAATTACCACCACTCGACAAACATCAAGTACACAACACATCTCCTACACTGAACATCAAATAAATCGAAGACACTCACACAAAACAAAAGACTGAAATCAAATTGAACTGCATTTAACCTCAACTTTTATCACTAAACATCTATCTTTTATCACTAAACATCTATGAGGAACGAACTTTTTAGCAAATAAAATATTATCGCCAATTGACCATAGCAGACGATTTTTCCAGTCAGTTCACTTTATCCAAATTGTTACTTAGCTTACGGAAAATAGATCTTTTAGTGTAACAAAAAATGCATGTATTATAATTACCGAGAAGTTCAATTCTAAGCATCAAATTAGAATTTAAATATGCTACACATAAGTTTTACAGAAAAACTGAAGAAGACTAAAACTTCTGGTGTGTATTGGACAAACCCTACTCCAGCCCACCCCACAGCAAAGTCCCTCTAATAGATCATAAATAGTGACCTCTTCGGCTGGGTCAGGAAACCTGGATTAAGAACCTTTCATGGAGTCATCTCCAGGTAAATCGTCTTCATCGTGATAGATGTTTTCTGCCATCTGCCAGATCTGTAGTATGTTGTCCTCCGCTACACTAGCTATGACCCAATCTTCGCATGGGTTCCACGAAAAGTCCGACACTTTACTTGTATGACCGCCATGAATAAAGAGCAACTCCGGTGGACCATCTTCAGCATCTTCTGGCGTCTGCTCTTCATCGATCCTACAAGATGAAAGAGAAAATGACATTAAACATAAGTATGTACAGAAGCATCTGTATTGATATGTGATTGGAGGTGAAAGAGAAATATGTCTCTAGCATCTACATAAAAGCGCTTATTCTTTATGCACACTATTTCTCAAGTAGCCACATAGAGGTGATTTGAGCAGTCTACCTGCTAAGGTCCCACACCATAAGTCTCCGACCGAGACAGCAGGATGCCAATATAGTTTCGTTCTTTGGATTCCAGCCAACTTGGAAAACCTCCTCTCTGTTGTTTACATGCAGCAAAAATAGATTTAACCTTCACTTGTACGTTCTAAATATGATAAACTCTTCTACTGGAATTCCAAATAAAATGTAAGGAAGAACACTTACTTGTGGCAATCGAAAGTGTGGAGGGCAGTGGAAATCTTCCGTAGATCAAACAATTTGACAGTCTTATCGGTCGATCCAGTTGCTACAACCCACTCGTTAAATGGATTAAAGGCTAAGCAATTAACCTGCCAAAAACTAGGCAAATCATTTAGTTCATCAAAGTCCAGCACACATTGACTACTGTCAGTGAGCAGATATAAGCTACATGTACCCAGAAAAGCAACAAGATTAAGTAAACAGATGCATCCTACGAAAGACCACTAGGTACATTTAGAGTGCTGGCAGCCAATTAAATGACAATACTCCCACCATCTTGACCATAAGCTTACTCCAAAAAAGCAACTAAAGAGTACTTTGTGGAGTAAGCCAATAGTCAATAACTCATGCACGCAAGTCAACATCATAGATCCAACTTTCTTTTTCAGGATAGCAATAAATCCTCTCATATTACTCAAAAGAGAACAAAGTGACTTCAATATGTTCAGAGCATAATACATAATATAAGTATCTGCCCCAATTGATTTCAGAGGTCAAAAAGCATATTATAAGCGGGCCTAACACATCTCGGACAACACCCAGATGGATCCTTGTCCTGCTACATGACTTAAACCATTCATAAGAGAATAGCATGTAAGCAGACTCTATGCTATATTATAAATCTTAGTTCAAAGCTTAAACATAATAAAATAAAAGGATCCAGCTATTGGGATACTCCGGAATCTACCTCACTTTGATGAGCAACTACAGACTGAATAGGTTTGGCGGCTGATGGAGTCCGAAGATCCCAAATGTGCAGATATTGATCATCTCCAACTGAACCAAATAAGTATTCATGTCTCAGATGCCATGCAACATCCTCTACAACTCCTTCGTGAACCTGTTCTTACAAATTTTCAGATTACTGTTAATAGAATAGAGAACCCAATACAACTTCAACTGCAACTTAATTCAAGTTCACTAACTTTCATCTATCATAGAATTATTTTCCCATATGAACTTAAGCATCTAAATTTAACTACATCAAACGTCCAAAGATGCTAGTTGTAGCATGTTATTAATTTTATCACTTGTCCAATGCCAAGAAAACAAATTACAAACCTTAAATATCTGCATGGCATCTAAAGCCTTATTCTTTGGAGTTGCATTAATATCCCACAAGCATATTTGGGCATCATCAGAACCACTCAGTAAATGACCCTGCTTAAACTGACTCCAAGATAAACCATAACCTTCAGTGTTGTGGCCCCTCAACCTCAAATCAGGATTACATGTTCCATCCAGAGGCGGTTTAGATGGATGCTTGCTGTAATCAAATACATAAACTTCTGCACTAACTGTCTTGGTTGCAATAACAAAGGAGTTTTGAGGCATGTAACGAGCACGGTTAACCTCTCCATCATGATTTATTTGCTGAATAATTTGTACCTGCAAGAGACAAGTTTAGCACAACAGACTAAAGCCTTGTACCGCAAAAAACCAATAATATAAGTGAAGAGTCACAACCAGACATGAACGCAAATTACTACGAGTTTAAGTATTTTAAGCCAGTTGATTAGTCTCGATGTATTAGCAGGATGATTAAGAAAAAATCTCAAAGAATAACAATTACAATCACTGTGATACAGAAAACAAGTATACATCACTTGCTTCAAATTGACATCCAAAGTTCCAATGAAATTAAGATGAGGTCCGCCAGCCACTATTTTCATATCCCGTTCATAACCCAAGAGCCACAACAAGACATGATGGTTCTCTGCCAATTTATACAAGTAGAGGCAAAGAACAGAAGAAACTCAAGAAAGAGCCGACACGTGCTAGAGATTATATTTAAGAGCTAGAATTACAAAAGGAAGAATATCTGCGACAAGATGCATATATATAGATCACAAAACCTAAAATTCTCAACAACTGTAAAATATATCCATATCCATATGTTTTCCACCCAATGCCTTAAACCTGGGGTGGACACTCATCTCAGGTTCACCAGGCGTAAACAGCAAAAATGAAAAATCACAACTTTGCTAGGAAAGCATCACGAACCACTTATGCGTCTAAAACATCAAATTATTTACGCCATTATACGCAAAATTAACTCAATTTAACTTTAGCCCGCGAAATAAAAATTTAGCCTGTTATGATATAAACAAAATACACAAATCCCACAGTCCAAAAAATTATTTTAAAAAAATGTTTTAAAAAAAACTACGAAAATCTCGACTCCTTGGCGCGTATAAACAGAAGGGGAAAAAAATAGTAACTTCCTAACGGAAACAGCTAAGTGCATGAAGCACCCACTTCGGGCTCTAAAAACATGAAATTAATTAATTAAAGTCGAAATTAACCAAACTAAGCCTTAACATAGTTTTACAAAAAAAAAAAAAATAGATAAAATAAAAATAGAAACCTTGCCATTAGCGCAGCCGAAGCCGCCAAACTCAGAGCGATCATCATCGTAGTGGCGAGCATCGTTTTCGGCATCTTCAAGCGGGAGCTGAACCTGAGCCAACATGAGGTAGTTAGGCTCATTCTCGGAGGTGTGGGTGCCGAGGATGAGCTTCTGAACGGAGTAATCCTTCCCCGGCGGCTCTTCCCGGTCGGGCAACCACTCGACGGTGAGGGAAGGCCACTCCAGAGCATGCGTTATCACCAAATCGTACAAGAATGGCGTGTTTTTCTTCCAGATCTTGTACTCTTCGTTTATTAACCGCTCCTCGATTTCTCCTCTCATCTCGTCGTCGTCTTTCCCCATTTATTTTTATTATTCAGAAACCAAAATATATATATATATATATCTGCTTTTCTTTTCGGAGGAATGGAAAAAGCTAGGGATTGTAAGGGTTTGTTGTTGCGTTGGTGGCTTTTTGGGTGGAGGATTTGGAGGGAAATTGGGGAGAGCGCGAGGGTTTTAATAGTGGAAGCGGTGGGATTGTACAAGTGTGTGTTACAAAATATAAGTGCTTGTTTGGGATGTTGAAAGAAGAAAAAGGAAAAGCATTTAAAAAAAAAAAAAAGGAAATATTTTAGAAATGTAACAAAAATTAGTAAAAATCCGTCACCGTACCAGTTGAGGTTAAATACACCGATAACTCATCCTGCTTTAAGCGGATGTCCTCAATTTATTTAATACTCAAGGAATGTATTACATATCTAAGTAAATGTCATCGATTTTTTTGGTGTTTAAAGGGTGTGTTGCATATCTAAATTTGTCCATTTATAGTCGAACACTATCAATGTAATTTATTTTGTCACAAAAAAAAGGAGTAATTATATATGTGTGGATGTATATAAATATTATTATGTGACTCACTACACCGAACAAGTTTTAGTATTGATTTAATATTATTAAATTTTATATGTCTATATTAAATTTTGTATTTTAAATTAAATTATGAAATATGATTATGATAAATATAATTAAAATATTAATATTCGAAACTACACTTTAAATTGATCATGTTAGAAATTGTACTTTTGAATATTCATTTTTACATATAAGTATAAGGAACAACAATTTTAAACATATAATAATAAATATTGTTGAAAATATGCCACGTCGGCATTATGTAATGAACCAAATAATAACAGCTAGTGCAACAAATTTTAGAGGAAAAGATTTAATACGACAAGCTTTAGATTTGAGATATATAAATAGATAGATAAATTATAAACTAATGTTATCAAAGAAGGGCCCCTTAGGGAGCGGGGCTTATTTATTGAAAAAGAGAGAGTGCGGACGCGAATTATACCATACAACTAAAGTATGATGTATTCAAAGGTGTATGCTATATCTCTCAATAAATCTCATAATCCGACTGTCGAATTAACGTGAAATTTAACATGCTTACTTTCCTAACACCTCTCACTGCAATCTCTGAAACATTCACATATTATGAATATATTGTTCACAAGTTGTGAACATATTGTTTATATATTGTAAACATATCTTAAAGAGTCGTAAATGATGTAATTTATCTTTGTAAACATACAATATAAAACATTTGAACATATAATACAATAGTAATGAATATGTAAATTTGGAACAATTAAAAGTTTCGAATATAAAGTGTCAAAATTATAAACATATAACACGTGATTTGTAAATAATTAAAAATTGTCAATATATAGTATAAAATTGTAACTTATAATAACAAAATTGTGAACATACTGCTATAAGATGCCCAATATTTAAGGTGCATGTTATCTAGTCGTGAGTGAGGAGGGGTGGGTAAAGTCTGAAAAGCCTTCACTTGATTGATGAAAACTTTGGATTACATGTTAAAGAGAATGAGTTCAATGCCCCATTAAAAAGAAAAAAAGAACTAAAATATCATGTTTTTTAAAGTAACGAGTAAAATGTCACGTAATACATTTTCGAGTTTTCAAAACTCGAAAATTGAAATTCTTTTTCCTTTTGAAAACAAATATTCGAGTTTTAGAAATTTGAAGATGCAAAAAAAAAGAAGAGATATTCAAAATTTGTGACATTTTATTCATTAATTTAAAAAACATGACATTTTATTTTTTTAAAATAAGATATTTAACTCATTTTCTCTATGCGTTGTCATGCTATAATTTTTTCCATGCGAAAAGACTTTGAACCCAACTCCCTTATTAATGTAAAGTTATTTCATATTCTACTTATATAAAGATGCTATCTAAATGGTGAAAATTTTTCCAATAAGTATATTATTTATCTTCCCAATTCAATCAATTTTTTATAGCAAAAAATGAGTAAGGCTCTAATAAATAAATTATATGCTATCTAAATGGTGAAAAAATGCCAATAAGTATATTATTTATCTTCCCAATTCAATCAAATTTTTATAGCAAAAAATGAGTAAGGCTCTAATAAATAAATTATTTGTCTTCTATTAGTTTTTTTTCTCATCTGAATCAAATCAATTTTTTGAATTTAATTTTCCAACTTAGATTTTGATTACAATGCATCTTTTATAAAAAAAAAAAACACAATTAGCATTTGAACTTATATTTACAAAATACATTTAATTTTTATCCTTGTATAATCTGTAAAAATCTAAAACTAGTAATAAAAAATTTATATTAAAAAGTTCATTTATTCCGTACATCATATGGACTGCACTCTATTTTTATACAATGACCCAAACATCCAAAGATTGTAATTTATATATTCACTTAT
Source organism: Cordia subcordata (assembly GCA_028554755.1). Classification (NCBI taxonomy): domain Eukaryota; kingdom Viridiplantae; phylum Streptophyta; class Magnoliopsida; order Boraginales; family Cordiaceae; genus Cordia; species Cordia subcordata. The sequence goes on along the minus strand of JAPTOF010000013.1, from coordinate 3,295,521 downwards.
TAGTAAATCGTGAAAAACAAAACAAATATGTTCATTATTTTTAGTAGCTTAGGGGTCTATTTGAATTTTACGCATAAGAAAAACATTTTCCTATTAAAAAACACGTATTCTTTCCAAATGTTAAAATTCTAAAACAAACTTAAATTCGACTTTTTTCTACAAATCAAAAAGTTTTAGTTTTTAAAAAGTCAAGGGGAAAAAACACTTAAGAAAATGCACAACCCATAAGCTTTACTGCAAACCAGCTATGGGTCCTAATGTCCATCAACACTTTTGTTTCTTTAATTTGTTTGCAAGACTTGTAATTAAATTTTTTAACATATATATTTTCCTACCAATCACATAATAGTATATATATATATATATATATATATACACGTACATACACATAATTTTTTCTTAAATTTTCTAATGTTCCACTTGTTAAACTTAATTAAATGGCTCATTGTATAAAAAAATTTATTACTTTTAGTCATTTTTAGATTAAACATAACTCAAATTCTAAAGAAAGAATTATCAAAAAATGATAAATTTAATGTGAGAATTGTTGAAAATAATGAATAAAAATATAAATTTAACATTAAGAAAATAAAACATTATACTTTTTAAAAAGACCATTTTGTCTGTTTTATATAAACTTTTTATTTTGGGAAAATATTGGATGGATAAGGATTGTGAAGCGCGAAGCGAGTTCAAAACTCACTCAATAGTCCCTAGGCGGGAAAATCCATACATCAACTCACTCTCTCTCTCACACACACACAGAGTTACAGAAACCTCCGACGATGAGAGCCGCCCCCGGTCGCCGCCGAGGGAGAGAATCAGCAGCACCAGAACGCGCTAGGCCACCGCCACCAACACCGACCTCCGCATTCAACGACCCATGGCAACATCTCCCATCCGCCACCGGCCGAGACTCCGACGCAAGCTTCGCCAGCAGCCGCCCGTCCAACTCTTCGATCGGCATAAACCCTCGCGCCTCCTCCGGCATCCCGATCAACGACAAAGCCTACCAATACTCCGCCATCCGCACGATCAACGCCTACCTCGCTTCCCATTCCCTCCCCTTCTCCCTCAAATCCAATCTCCCTTCCGCGAAAGACATCATCGAAATCCTAAAATTCATCCTTTCTCACCTAGGGTTTCAATCGTCGCTGAAATTCGAAGACGACTTCTACGTGTTGTTGAAATCCCTAAATTGCCCTATCAAATTGAATAAATCTGCACTTCGTGCCCCTAGTACACCCCATACCTGGCCTAGTTTGCTTGGTGTGATGCACTGGCTTGTTCAAATTTGTATGTACAATGATCACTTGATTAGTAATTCGCAAGTGAGGTCGTTTTTGGCAGATAATGGGATGACGGATTATGCGATTAATAGTTATTTGTTCTACATTAGGGGAGATGACGATTCTGTGGAAGCATTGGACGAGGAGTTTATGAAGAAGTTACGCGAAGAGAGGGACGCAATGGCGGAGAATGTGAAGGCGTTGGAAGAAAATGTGAATCAAGTGGAGAAGAAGTTGGAAGCATTAAAGACGCGGCCGAGCAAGAAGGAGTTGTTGGAGAAGGAGAAAGCGGTGTTGGAAGAGGATATAAAGAAGTTCCATACAATAATTGCACAATTGGAATCGCATATTGCAGCGATGGAGAAAGGTGTGGTGGACAAAGAGAAGGAATTGGAGGCTAAGGCTTTAGAGAACAAGAGGATTTGCGAGGAGAATGAGGAGTTGAAGAAGCAGGTTGAGGAGCAAGCGATTAATGCTAGGGATGCCGAGAGAATGAAGCGCGAATTGCAAGCTGTGGAGAGGGATATTGCAGAGACTGAAGTTGCAAGGAATGTGTGGGAGGAGAAGGCTTGGGATCTTGACTCTACCATTGGGCATAAGTTCAAGGAGCTCGAGGCACTTATGATCGAGTGCAATCAGGCTATCAGGAGGTGTTCTTCTGTTTTGCTCCTTTTGATTGAGTTTTATTACGCCTAGTTCTGTATTTTAGAAAATTATCTTTTGATCGGAGGATCTACATATGCATAATGCTTGTTACAAATTTGTGCATCCTCGTTCCTTAACCTTTCCGAAATTATTAGCATAGGAACATATAGTTCCATATTCCATACTTATTGTATGCTCAATTTGTATCCACCTTAATATCTAGATTAAGGATGTTACCTTTTTTCAGAGGTGAAACAGCTTAGTCATTGATTGCTAATTCAAACACATAACAAGTATCATTTAGTTAATGCACACAGAGAATGTCCTAACTTGTGATATATCTCTATATATTGTTTCTCTGAGCTATCTTGCACAATTGAGCCACTGATTATTTGGATTTCAGTTGGCATATTTGACGAAGAATTCAAAATCTCATAGACAATGATTGCCAGATTATTTTGATCCTATTCATTATGGTTGAAGAGGTCTGTTCTTGCTTTATAGTTCTTTCTGTAACCTTTTGAATATTAGGGGATGATATAGGTATTTCAATCACGTGTCTCCTTTTGATTGACATATGAATACAGATCCAATGGAATCAAGATGTTGAATCTGATTTTATCATCTCCATTCTCTGTTATTTGCCCTTCACTTGAAACTTCAACTAATATTGTATCGCTTTTCAAATAGTTCTCTTTTTGTTTGTTATTTGGTAGTCTCATAGCCAAGGATGTTTCTGTTGGTTAGCGTCTAGTCCTATAATAGTGGTCTTTAAAATGCAAATGTATCTCCCTGATTCTGTATTCTATGATTCAACAGCATGAATGTTTCTTGGTCAATAGGTTAAAGCTTGGAAATGGTTTTCAGTATCAGTTGAATGCTAAAGGGTCAACATCTGCTGAAGTGTTGGAAATAGATTACAAGACAACACTAAAGCCTGCACTAGCTTCCTTTTCTGAGGAGGTAAAGAGAACTTCTGTGGAGAAGTTAGAGGAGCTGATATCACTTCAGAAACAGGCAGCTGAGAGTTCAGCCAAAATTGAGGCTAAAAGAAATCATATTGCTGCTCTTGAATCCCATATAGATGAAGTAAGTGCAATCAGAGGCCTTGTTATATTCTCTTATTAGGTAAGCTATTGTTACATGCTTATTTGAGAGAAACCCTCTGCAGATATATTTGGCACACAAAAACGTAAGACAGGTTCAGAATACTTTTAAGGAAATAATGAGGGGAAGCATAAAAGCAATGTGGGAAAGAATGGTCACAATAAGGTTTTCTTTAAACCAGTGCATGGCCCTTTGTCACACTATCTTCCCCTTCACATAACTTAGGTCGGTTCATGTTATTGAACTTAGTAAAAACCTGCAGCCTGACCGCCAACCTCTGAAATTATTCCTGGAGTAAGGTAAATGTACTTTTTGGTACCTATTGAAAAAATTGGTTTGGTTGTTGAGTCTTCTATCTTCAATTAATTTGTGCCTACCAGATCAAATTTCTAGCCTCACATTATCATGGTTTTTCTGCATGCGGGTTTGTTCCACTATTGGACCATTTACATCCACTTCTGTTGTTGGCCAGAAAAGATGGAAATTCTGCAATAAATGAAGAAACAAACCATGAAAGTTGAAACCTCAAAAGAGGTCATCTGTCAAACATTGACCATACATGTACTATTTACTGTATTAGAGAACAATTTTGAAAATTAACTGTGACCATGTAATTGCACTATGAGAGAAATTCTGAAACCTTCAGGTTGGTTATTACATTTAAAATATATAAGGTCTTTTTGCTGATGCACCATGTAAATTCACTATGAGATATTCAGGTGTTCTTGGCTTTATATTGAGGGTTTTGGGGGGCTGTTGAGCGTAGTGGGAGGGAGGAAAAATTCAACCTCCTTATCACTGCACGGTGAAACACCCCTTGTGGCTTGGTGATGTCATTTGCTTGAGGGAACCATGTAATGCTTTTGTTTCTTCTCCAAATCCTGCACACTTAAACATGCCTCTTCTGAGTGAGGACTTTGGTGGTTCAGGGCTGAAAATTACTATCTAACGCCTGACCTGCATTGGGCTATATTTAAATTTACTCACCAGCTGTTTAGCTTACATGGTGCTCTAATTGGCTGCAAAACGATCTAATAGTATATACACATTATACACTTCATTGGACAGGAACTATGGTTATCTCCCATTTACTGTTGATCTATTTAGTTTGTTCAGTTCTCAAGGACAATGGTGGTGTATCTTTTTTATTTGGATGCATACAATTCTGAGATAACTCTTTAATCAAATTGACAGGTTGAAGCTCAACTGAACTTAATTAGAAAGGAAACACAGGATTACACTTCTAGATGTGCAGCTGAAGCCAGAAAGATGGTAGAGGAAGTCGAAGCGGAAGCTCATAACTTGGATATTGTTGAAAGAGAAGCGGCGGAGTATTTGAAGGTACATTGATTTGCTTATCACCTCCATGTTAAGCTTGTAACTGTGGATATCCATTTTGCAAATGATTTATCTATATAAAGAGACAAACTTATCTTCTTTGACAACTATATGAAATTAGTATCAGCCTATCAGGTCCTCCCTTCTAACAATAAATTTGTAAATAACAATGATGTGTTCTGGAAGGCTTCCAAGGCAAAGTTGCAGGAAGCAGTTATGCAGAGTGAGGAAGAAGTGCAGTTATGTGCTCGAGAACTCTTTGCTGTGGTGGATTCCCTTTCCAAATATAAGGAATATGCAGCATCAAAAATTGCCGAGATGAGAAATGATCTTTTAGAAACTGCTACTGCTGTAGCAAATATCCACAGAGGATCTTTGCCTGCTCAATTAAGCATCACTTCGGATGAAAGCCACTGACGTTGTCGCTGTTTAGCTTGTTGGTAAACCTTTTTTCTAGTTTTGGTGTTCCTATGGTGATGAATTTGTGATCATAAATCTCTCTGTGCTTGTTTCTTATTTGATCTTTCTGTTAATGGTAATGAAGCCCTTTTTGTAAGTTACAATTAAGAACATTTTGCGACAAAGTAGCTAATTTAATGATCTTTTTGGACCTTGGTCATCAGAGTAAATGGCCAATATTATCAATTTATTAGTCGTCCCAGTTGCCTATTTCTGTGTATACTTCTTCGTTTTCCTTATCTTGTTCTTCTAGAATCATTAATTGTCATGACAGAAATTAATTTCAATTTGAGAAATGAATTTGTCGATTTAGATATTATCGTAAACTGCTATTTTGATAGTCTTACAAGTATGCTTAGATTTTCTTATTGCCAAACCGCTTCTGTTAAGTGCTATCTGCAGAGTCATGTAATTTTCTTTTTCTGTCTTATCTGCAATTTCTTTATTATTATTTTCTCCTTTCGGAGTCTAAATATTACCTCTATAATTTAATGGTTCTTGAACCCTTCATATTTATAATATTATGAGAAAAATTTAAAGCTGGCAGTGTTCACATATGTTGTACATTGATACGCGGCCCTTCGAAGAGTGTTTGTACTTCATAGTTGTTGCTCTTTGCAGCTTTATATATATGTTTACTACTAGTATGGTAGGGGTTATATCTCATGGCAAATACAATAAACCTGGGTGGTGTTGATCACCATGTGATTAGGCCTTACATCAGTTAATTACATCAGCCATGTCTAGTGTTTGTTGGACCATTGATAAACAGGCAATGCCTAAATCACACAATTTGCGGCTTGCTGGAGATAGAAGCATATGAACAAGATAAGCTGGAATGATAGAACGTAGAAAGCAAGGTAGCTTTGAGGATTGTCGTATGTTGCGTTTGGTGGATTTGGTTCAAGACCATATAATTGTGCTTGTCTTTTTCACCTTTTGCTGTCGCTTAGAACACCGGAAAATATATATACCATAACTTTAGAATTTTATTTTATTTTTTATAACACCCACTTATAATCAATCTTTTTGTCTTTCATTTCTTGTTCGTTTTTCATATATAAATAAATGATATTTCTTTACCCAATTAGAGAAATACGAACATATCAAGTTCTAGTCATTTTAACAATTAAGTCAAAAAGTACCACATTACGTATGTCAAAACCCAACAGTTTCGAATAATTTATCATCACACAGTCTTCGAATGTTAAAAAGTGAGATTAATTCACGCAAAGTATTATTTCGTTGGGTCTTCGTGCACCTTTGAATCAAAATTCAAGAAGGTGATACTTTTGAGTACTCAACTCCATAGTAGCCAGCCATCAAAGAAAGCCCAAATCGAACAGTTTTTTCATGGAAAAGGGCTCAATGTTTTGGAGAATCCATTTGAATTTGGTTCTCGAGCCCGAGCCACAACTTGAGTGGATAAAGAGGCCAAGAATTGTTAAGACTTAGAATACGAAGAATGGATCAACTTATACTATGGTGATAGTATACGTGAAATTCAACAATTATGATTCATCAAATATAATTGAAATAAAACAATGTATATTATTTATTTTACTTATCATGAGAGAATACGAAAAACAATGTACACGAAATAAAAAATGTAGGTGAAAAAGGCAAAGACAATAAATAGAAAACCATATATATAAATATAAAAAATGACAATAATTTAACCCAAAAGCAACCTCCAAAAGTATTGTTTTTCTTTTCCTGGTCAAACTTCAAAAGTGTTGTTTGAATTTTCAAAGACATTAAATAAGAGACCACAAATATGAATATTATATATAATAATAATAATATAATATATATTTTTATACACACGTATACACAAACAAAGGGACCGGTTTTCTCTAGGTCTAGATTGGAAGAACTTCTCAAGCCAGAAAAACTGTTTTTCTCAAAACTCAAAAGCCGAAGGCTCTCTCTCTCACTTTCTCTCTCTCTCTCTCTCTCTCTCTCTCTCTATCTCACACACACACACACACACAAAATCAAAAATCTTCTCCCCACACTAAAAGGACTTCCTTCTTAATTCAGACTACTCACAACCTTACTACTACAACCCAACACAAAACACGTCTCCTTGCCTTTGCCTGATATATAAATATAACTGATCTTCTCTCTTTCAATTTTCTCACACATACACACACAATTATACTCACAAAAAAAAAAAGAGAGAAAAAAATCTCTTTCTTCTACACAAGAACAAAATCGCAGCAGCCTTGTTGTTCTCTCCCTACATCACCCAAAAAAATAGATACTTTGCAGAAAATTGGGAAAAAAATTTTGCCTTTTTTTTTTTTTAAAAAAAAATTTCTCTGGAATCTTTCTCATATATATTAAAACTATAACTAAAAATTTGCTTAAAGAAAAAAGGAGGCGGCGGCGGCGGCCTAAAGGTCTAGGGTTTGATATTAGAAGACTTCGTGCTTTTGGGGTATGATTTCATTCATCTCATCGAGTTATTGATGGAGGGTTAGTTTTTTTTTTTTCCCCCTTTACTATTGTTTTATGGCCGCATATTTGATATACAGACTGCTATAATTTGTCATATTGGTTAGTTTAGGTTATCTAATTGAGGGTGTTAATTTATTTTTTGGCATTTATTTTCTGCCTTATTATGATGGATTTTGATTATAGCGTATGATTATCTAACTGTTTTTGAAATTCGGGATACAAAGTAAGACTGCGTACAATAGATAGGAAGGCGGTTTCCACCCGGGCCTCTGTGCGGCGGAGTGTTGCCTTTTGGTGTTGAGAAGGACGTTCATTGTTGTAGTGACTATGGTTATTGAGAGGAGGGTATGAAGGGTATGTTTAGAGATTTTGGGGAGTGTTGACATTATTGACATCTAAGTACAGAAATTGATTACAAGGATCGTGTTTCGAGTGAGTGAAATTGCTCTCTATTGAGTTTTTTTTCGAGTGAGTGAAGTTGCTCTTGATTGGGTTAAGAGTATATAAATTGATAGAGAGAACGATAGCTGAGTTAACGCATTTTGAACGGTTAACTGTTTGGGTTCTTTTCATTTGATAGCAAGTTTGGAAGAACAGGAGGCAATTTTTCAGTTTTGATTATCAAGACTGACTGGTTAGTCGTTTGAGATGTCTTTTTTGACAATTTTGGTGTGAAAAGAATCAAGATTTTTGTATCTTTTGCATTAAGTGTTTGCGAACGGGTTCCGATTTTGTGGGAGGTGCGGTGGTTATTGAGGATTGGCCTGTGGAAGTTGATAGGGGAAGTTAATTAAAGCAGAAAGCAAGTTGGTATTTTCCTTTTACTACCGTATGATGACGTTTGGCGCTAGTTATGGAAAGTAGTGAGCCCACATTTGTACCACAATGGTTGAGAAGCAATGGAAGTTTAACAGGCGGTGGAACCACAATCCACCCTCTAGCGTCATCATCGTCATTGCGTTCAGGTGACGTCTGTGTGCATATTGAATTTTCAAAGTATAAGAGTTTTGAATAAAACTAATTTAGGAATTTTAATTCTCATTTATACTTTTGCAGATGATCGTGGTGCCTCAAAGCTGGCAAGAAATAAGTCATTGGTTAACAAGAATGATCACAGGTTAGGGCGAACATCTTTTCCGGATCGAATAACTTCCTCATATTTTCGTCGGAGTTCCGGTAGTAATAGTTCTGGCAACTTGCGGGCTTCTAGTAGTTTTGGTAGAAATCAGCATGATAGGGACTGGGATAAGGATGTATATGGAACCCGTAGTAAAGATGAGTCAATTTTGGTTGACCATAGGCACCAGGATTTCTTGGATCCTCTGGAGAACATTTTCCCAAGCCGGGTTGGGAAGGAAGGATTAAGGTGTTCACAGTCGATGATTTCTGAGGGACGAGGAGAGATAATTCCTAGGAAAGTAATTGCTGACTCGAGCAATGCTGACAAAAGTGGTAACTCTGGCGGTAATGGCCTGCCAGCTAAAGGGAATTCACATATAGCTGCATTTGGAAGAGGGTCCCTTTCTCTCGGGGAAAAAGAGAAGTTAGCAGCCTCTGATATTGGAAGAGTCCCATCTCCTGGGTTGAGTTCAGGCATTCAAAGCTTACCAGGGTCTCCCTCAGCTATGATGGGGGGTGATAAGTGGAAATCGGCTCTGGCAGAAGTGCCTGCAATAGTTGGAAGTAACGGCACTAGTGTATCGTCTGGAAAAGTAGCTGCTACTCCTACTTCTGCTTCTGTGGCTTCAAGCAAACATTCTGGTCTTAATATGGCTGAAACTGTGGCTCAGAGTACTCCACGCGCTCAGACTACTCCCCAGGTAGCTTAGTTTCCTTTCTGTTCCTAGAATTACTTGATCAAGAATTTTGGTGAAGTTAAGCTCAAATTGCTTTATTATTTTATTCTAGTTGTCTGCTGAAACCCAGAGACTTGAAGAGCTGGCTATTAAACAATCTAGGCAATTGATTCCTGTGACGCCATCTGTGCCTAAAGCATTGGTAAGCTGTTGGTTTGTAATCTAATTGTGGTGTAGTTAATTAAGTTTAAAATTTTGTGCTATTGTTATCCTGTTTGTTCGTGCTTTTCTATATGATTCATTTGAAGATCTTTATCAAGATTTTATCTGAGGATAAATTAGTAAAGCTTGGGCTATAGTTCTAAGATTTCAATGATTCTTTCTCTCTTATCATAACATGAATGAATTTGTTTCATATTATCTCTCAAAACACAAGCAAATGAAAGTGGACATTTAATTCCAAGCAGCAGGAGTATAACTTTAGTTATCACATATATACATGCACTCACACGGTCACAAAAGGGGTAACTATTAGACCAAGGTTGTTTTTGTTTGTCTGGTTCACAAATATGACAATATTGACATCATTTTCATGTTTGATAATTTGCATATGTGCAGCCAACGTTGCACCTAAATGGTCAGGACATGTTTGTGCATGGTTGAATTAGACCTATTTATTATGAGAGGCAAATTGGAGATGCTCGGAGATATATGATCAGGCTAGAAAAGGAAAAGTTAAAGCTGCTCTAGTTTCATTTACCCCGTATATTATGATTCTGCTATAACATCTTCTAAATACAAAATGTGTATATTATGATTTTGCTATAACATCTTCTAAACACAATATGTGTTGACTGATATAGATGTTAGGAGGTGAAGCCCAAAAGGACACATTGTGGTTAGTTATTAGTGGTCAATCAAATAGACATAGAGCAGATCAGGTCTTTTTCAAATTTTATTTTTTAAGATGGAAGTTAGATTTGTATTACTGTTTCATTTACTTAATCAAATATTGATATCTATAAGCTTTCTATTTTTTCTAATAGCGAAAAATCTAAGACATGTTTAGCTTATAGAGAATATCAATGAGAAATGAGACATTTATAAGATATCAATTGAAGGTAAGCTATAGAAATTCTTAATTTGCTCTTCACATAGCACTTTGGAAAGTGTAAGGTATGCTGTTATCATCCTTCTCCCGACCCCTAGACCTTTTGTTAAAGAGCGAGACTGCCGCTTCCCGTTGTATTTATTTATATATTGGCCTATAATTTTGAAGATTTCAATTTTAAACATTAACCATGCTGAAGAAGTTGAGATTATCCGGAATAACCAGTTATCGCTATATTGTATAGCCTTTCTTTTGTTGAAGAACAGTAGTGCTGCTATAGCATGCCTCCCATCTGGTTCATGACACTTTAACAGAGAGAGTTTCTCTCTGCTGAACATTAGCCTTCCCCGCACCCCCCTCCCCCACAAAAATACTACATCAATAATGATTATATACTGTGCACCAAAGTTACTGGCCGAATAATGCAATGGTTGATATACGATTGTGAAGATATTCTTTGTTGAGAAAATTATGATAATGTTTGCCTGTTATCTTTTGCTACATATATTGATGACAGGACTTCTGATGTTAGAGCTCTTACGTTTCTATTCTCGTTAACTGTGTCAGGGTCTTGTAATTTTGTTCTTTTGTCAGTTAAGCATTATTCATCATTCAGGATGAGACAATTTTGCATATATTTTTTTTTATTAAGAGATTTGTCTATATTTCAAATCTCTCTTCAGGTTCTGAACTCTTCAGATAAACTCAAGAACAAAGTTGGTCAGCATCAGTACCCAACATCATCTTCTACTCCAGCTAATTACTCTCCTCGTGTTGGGCCTGTGAAGCAGGACCTGTCAAGGACATCTAGTGTGGGAAAGCTTCATGTTCTCAAACCCACATGGGAAAGAAATGGTGTTTCTCCTGCTCCAAAGGATAGCTTGAGCCCTACAAATGGTAGCAAAGTAGCAAATTCCACGCTTGCTGCTGCTCCATTGCTTCCTGGATCACCTGCTGTGAAGAGCCCAGGAAATAGTTCTGGTTATCCTACCACTGAACGGAAGCCTGTCTTGCCATTGTTGGAGAAGAGACCCACATCTCAAGCTCAGAGCCGAAATGATTTCTTCAATCTTGTGAGAAAAAAATCCGTTGCAAATTCTTCCTCTGTCCCTGATGCTGCCCCTTCTGGATCACCATCTGCATTGAGCAAGCCTAATGAAATAGAAGATGCAACTTCTCCTGCTACTCAGCAGAGTGGAGATGACTTGTTATCTGATAATCTTAGTGAGGAGCGCACACCTGAAAATAAAGGTGATGGGACCTGCAATGGTAATTCTTGCTTTGGGCAGGAGTGCCTGGACAATCGGAAGAGTAATTCAAGCTTTGATTCAAATTTTTTCTCAGAGGAAGAGGCCGCATTTCTACGCTCATTGGGCTGGGAGGAAAATGCTGATGAAGATGTTCTCACAGAAGAGGAGATTAATGCTTTCTATAGGGATTTAACCAAGGTAAATCGCTTCTCTAGTAACATATTCATTTCAGTGGAGTAAGGTTGATGTCAGAATACATTTCTATAAACTAAATTTGTGATCGTCCTTTAATGAGACTAACCTTTCTATGCAGTACATCAACTCGAAGTCATCGTGGAAGATTCTACAAGGGACACAGCCTAGGTTTTCATTGCCACTTGGGGGCATCCCTGGTATCTCTTCTGGATTAAACTCATCGGACTCTAAGCTGGAATCTTGATTGCTGAATTCCTCAAGGGGTTTGCCAAGTTCTTTCGTCAGAATTTGACTTGCATTTCTGTCGAGTTGCTGACATCGTTTGCCTTTTCCCTGAAGTAAATAGAAATAAGTTACAGACGGTCCAGTGCGGATGATGACTTGCAATTTTTGCTTTGCTGCTAGAAATTTACCAAGGGTAAAAAGTTGAGATAAATGAATAGGAATAGGTTGAAGCTGGTTAGTGAAATTGCTTGGTGTTGCTAAAATCTGGGTCGGTGGGTTTGGAATTTATGAATAGGGGGTTAATTCAATTAGATAGCTTGTGGTTTCTCTTAACCCATTGGAAACAAAATAGAAATGAAAGAGGAAAAGAATTTATTTCTCTTGTTCGCTTTTCTTGGTTTCCTCTTGTTGCTGAGTTTTTGAAATTCTTGGTTCTCTTTACTTTCATAGATAAGCTCAATGATCAGAATGAAATTGTTTTAACCACAGTGAGCTTAAGGTTGTGGCTTCATGTATATTATTTGTATATATTTTCTGTTGCTCGGTTAATAATCTGTTTGCAGAATACCTCCTTGTGGCTTGTTCTGGAATTGTTTGGGACAAGAAAATGTTGTAATATTCTAATGCTATGTTTGTTTTATGCTTATATGAAATTTTAAATCTGAAAAGCATATAAAATTATATGTCTTTTCAAATTTAAGATTTCAGATAAGCATATAACAAAGACTAACATATGTAATATCCATTCCATGTGTTAACTTGCATTTATCTGATACAACTGTCTGTTCACAGGATTTGTTCTACCCGGGTAGTGTGGGTGTCACTCTGCTGAGAGGAAGTAGTTCTAGTTTGGTGAGACTAGTTGGAAAGTGTAAATGCTTTTGGCTTTAGCAGTTGGTGACTTATTTGGATCCCCTATATATGACATTATTATGAGGGAGATTTAATTGCAATAAACTGTTGAGATCACTTTTCCATAATTGCATCATCAATGTAGCTGCCGTGCATGATCTTCTTCCTTGGTTACGGATTGGTTGCTGCCTCATTAAGATTAATTAAATGACTGATTGCTACCTCATTAAGATTAATTAAATGATTTTATGTATATGAAAGTTAATTATTTATTTTTCACAGATATTTATGTATTTCTATATATATGTGAGCATAAGTATTTCACATGAGCCCAAGTTTTTTGGATTTCTCTTCCACGAATCTAGAGCAGAGTTCAGTGTGTTTCTACACACTTCTGGGTGTACTCGAAATTTGTCATCGAGCAGAAAACTTGTGGTGAGTTTCTTTTGGAAGTTGATAATTTGACGCGCTTGGAGAAAGATTTTTTCTTCTTATCCTCTTATTATTAGTGGCTAAGCTTTAATTTTGATTGACATATATTGCTCCTAAGCTACACGTCAAAAAGAGCTTAGAATTTCAGAAAATGATATCTGTGCCAAATATCAAGGCTTTATGAATTCAGAAAATTATTTCTATATATAAAATCGTAAGCATTACATATATCTTTTCAGATTATGTATAAAATCGTAAGCTTTGCGTACCATCTTTCCAAATTATTTTATCATAATAATACTGTACGGGGATCATGATCCTCAGAATGGGCTTTCAACTATTAGGAGGGGATCAAAATATTAACTAGATGGGCTTCTTTACTATTGATTATTATTTAGCTTCGTAGGTGATTAAAGCTGAATTTTGGTTGAGTGTTCATGTACTTGTTGCTCCATTCCTGTGAGCCCTAAAATTTATATCTATATCTATACTATTTTTGCTGGCCACAATCAAGAACATTTTTAGCTTATTTTCTTTTCGCCATTTTGTCATGCTGATTCTTTAGATAGCGACGCAAGGGCTCTGAAATTCAATTCAATAAAAGACAGACTCTATTGAAGTAAGCTTGAGCCATCAATTCAATGAAAGACAAACCCATAGAAGTAAGCTTGAGTTGGCTTAGTAAAGACTTTTCAAATACCCTTCACTCAGACCATAGAAATATATAAAACAAAAAGTTTGCGTTAAACCAAATCGTCTTAGAGGGTGTTTGGTTTGGCTTTTTTTTTTTTTTTTTCTAGTCAAACTTGCTTAAAGTTTAATTTAAGCTAATGAAAGTGTTTATTTTAATTAAAGATATACTTTTTTAAGTGACTTTAAGTAAAAAATAAAAAGCTCTCTAACCCCAACTTTTGCTTTTTATGGCTTTAAGTACTTTGAAAAAAAAGAAAGTTTGACCAAATCATTTACTATCTTATCCTTATCTTTTTATTTTTATTACTAAAATATTTTTACTCTTTTATTTTATACTTACTTTTTTAAATTCTATTTTAATGTTAACACTTTTCAACCTACTTTAATCAAATATGTAAATACTTATTTTTATAACTACAACTTTTATACAAACACATAACTACTTAAAGTTAATAATAAAAAAATTACTTAAAACTAAAAGTACTTTAAGTAACTTTTTTATAAGCCAATCCAAATACCCTCTTAATCCATATCAACCATTAGCCAAGGCCTGCACCAACCACCATTACTATCCCTAAAACTTTCACCTATTTTGATTTTCTTTAACTTTGGTCACAATGACAACTGTACTAGCATTCGCTCATTGCACATTTTTTTATTTTGAAAATCAATTGTGCACTTTGAATTCTAAAATTTTATATCATTTAATTATGTTCACCCATGCATTGCACGGTCTTAGACTAGTATCGTCAATAACAAGTGATTCAATTCTTTTAGATGGAGAAATATTCTTTCTGAAAAATAGAGAAGTAAAATGACGAAAAGAGTGAGAAAGTCATTTAGAAAAAAAATTATAGGCAACAATTAATTCCTACAACCTATTTTAGTCATGTAGATGGTTGGACCCGTAGTTGGTTCATCACCAAACGCGTGCGCCTCATCATTTAATGAAGGAATAAACCCTAGCTAAATAGGAGAGAAAAGGGGCTACTCCTGGTCATTAACATCACAAATTTGTATCTATGAATTCTAGTTAAGAACCTAAAATCCCTTTTTCTTTTTCACATCTCATCGATAAGATTTATGCCTCAATTTGACAATGTTCTTTTTTTTTTTTTTTTAATTCTAAAAATCAAAACTAACACGTAGAGATACCATGAGGACTAATTAGTAGGAGAGGAAATGAAAGTTTTAAATTAAAAATTAGATAAATCATAGAGTTAACGTGTCAATTCTTAAAAAATACAAATGAGGGATAATAAGTTAATTAGACAAATCACGAAGAAAGCAACATTCATTTTATCCAATTAATAAAGATATAAAAAGTATTTCAAACTTCAAAGTATTTCATAAGATTACTAAAAATTCTCGTCCTTACGAGCTAAAAAGTAGATCCACGAATGGCCAATTAGACAATGAAGTCTTTTCTTCCACACTTGGTGACCACAGAATTCCGAAAGAATCCCAATAAAATGAAGATGGATGACCTCAAACCCGAAAATGGTGACCATGGACCATGGTTTTGATTTGTCAAAGTAGGCTTTGGCTCATCCATGGATATGGTTAAACAACTAGTTATCGTCATATTGTGTATATCCATCAGCAACCAAGTGTCTTTATGTGAGGTGGAGTCATTTGCTATTTTATCACCATCTTCAATAGTTGATTGGTCCTCGATTATCACACACACATATATATAAATAATATTAAAGAAGAGTCACCAAGAGAGTTGGTTAATGTTGCTGTTACTCCTAGTAAACTTAAGTTCGGCTCTTGAAAAGTGCGCATTTATTAAATTTTTTTTTATTTTATTGCTTGTGACCCCATTAGAAATTAGTCTTAAGTATAATATGTAGGTTGGGCATGCCCTAATTCAAGTTAAAAAAAAAAAAAGAAAAGTCATAGACTTTTCTTTATCTCACCCGACATGATAGAAATTAATCTCAAATCTAATGTGTAGTTTGGGATTCAAAGCACGAAAAAAAAAAAAAAAGAGTCACGGTATATATATTTAGATATATGAATCTGTGGGTGTGACTTGTGAGATAAGAGAGCAACACACTCAAACGATTTATTAATAATATCAAAGCTATCTCCTCATTCTAGTTGTCGTCATCGTGATAAAATGTTGCCAAAGAAAAGGGATGTCAAGTTGTTTGGAATTATTATAATTATATAGAGAGCTTCGTCATAAAAGAGTTGACTACAGAAATTTTTTCATAAAAGAAATCGAGAGAAATGAATATTGTGTATGTTTAAAGTCAGATTCATTTCACTGATGGCAATGCGTGTCACCAAGAGTATTAAATATCTCTGTGTTTTTAGTTAAAAAAAGTTAAATAGTATAGTTATTAAAAAATTATTTTCCTAGAGTTGAAAATTATGTGTGTATATTAATCTTTATGAGAAAATATTAAAATCCATGTTACTTATTATAAATATTTTTATATGAGGAAAAGTAGATTGTTGGACATCACAATAGCTAGCTAGTCTCTAACAATATTTCTTCTTTTCTTTTACCTCCTACCTTCAACTCAACCCCCTATTTCTCATGAGATTTGAATGAGGAACTTACTCCTTAATGAAGTAGTCTCAACCACTTGACATATATCCTTATTCCTCTAGTAATATTTCGTTAAGTAAATGGTTATTTCTTGTATGTTATAAAAAGAAATCTAATAATAATGAACTGTCTAAATTATTTATTATAAGTTATAACTATATCATTAGTTCACCCGATCAACGGATCAGCGTGGATCCACAATTATGATTTGGTTTAAGAGAAAGTTCAATAAAAACACTCTCCACCACTGCATTTGCAAACTCTTCTTGGAGGCTGTGATTTATCATATTTGGTACGAACGGAACCGCATATTGCATCAACAAGAAAGACCTCGTAATCAGGATCAATTATTCCACATGATCACTGTTGAAATTAGAGGCAAGACAACTCATTGTTGCATAATTAGAAATAGTCGTAGAGATAACATCTCGTGTAAAAATTGGAGTCTCGAAATTAACTGTGAGTATCAGATTGTTTAACTTTTGGCTTTTTATATTTTTGGCTTCTGTACATTAGGGTGGTTAGATGATTGAACTATAATTGACTTTTCGTTGAAATACAAGCACTTGTCAATTTAGCAAAAAAAATAATGAACAAGTACATTTAACCATTAATTTAGGAGGCGGAAGCATCTATAATTAATTAGTATATATTAGTTAACTAATATGAATGAAAAGAGCTATACAATATATAATACTCTTTTAGTCTATGATCAATTTTTTATACGCATGATGTATTTTATGCACATGGGGAAGAGGGAGAGAGAGAAATTATATTCTTTGTCTTCTCCTATTTATTGTTGTAGCAATAAGCAAGTTCATTTTAAAAACTCATTGTGACTAAAGATTTTAATTACATTTCATTCATTTTGCAAATATTGCAGATTGGTTTTAACTTAATTTAATTTGGAGTATACGTTGAGATATTGTTGATACATAAAGCCATCAATTAAGCAATTTATAATTTTAGTGAGAGCTAATTCCTCGTCATGAAAAAGAAAACAAAAAGGGACTCGAGATACTTACGTTCCTATAATTACATATGCAGGACATAAAATATGTTTAATTAGGTCAAGATGAATTATACATCATGACATAAACGATAAGATTCGTTTGGATTTTTCCTCTTTAATTTGTTTCTTTAATATAGTCTATGATATTCTTCGTTCTCTTTATCACTTTGAGATAATATTTTAGGATATAAAATTTTGATCAGAGAATTACAGATGGATATTTTAATTTGCAATGGTTTGGATACAATTTCGTACAATATTAGCCTCAAGTGCGCATTCTTTTGTCCTTTTATTTTTCCTTTCTTTCCACAAGTTGAGCTTTTCAATTCTTAATAAAATTCCATTCACACTGTCCACAATTTGACCCAAAAATGACACACATGACTCCACATTTTGGCTTTTGTAAGTTTTGAATAATATCTTATAATATAATACATGTAAATAATTTATTTATGTCCTCTCATATTACAAATATCGTCTAACATTTAATTAACCTAGTATGTGTTTGCGACAGGCATATATAACGGTGCTACAGTGCCAATAGAAGCTGCAAGCTCCACTGTGTATTTATCCAAAGACTTTTTTCAGTATGTGTACTTTTAATACAAAAAAGCCAAATAAATATATCCAACTAAAAAGACAACTAAATTCATAGTTCCTACTGAAGTAAAACTCTATATCTATTCCTAGAGACACGTTATTGTACCATGCATGATGAGGTTTATAACTTAAAATAGACCCACTATATATAGTCCTAGTTAGAGTGAGTTATTCGTTATACAAGACACAAAATGTGCATATGTAAGTACATATGTAGGTAAATGTTTGATGCAAAATCATCAAATCTCATAAGAGAAAGTCTAACATGCTCTTAAGTTGGGATATCTATCATTGCGGAATAGTAAGGAGTTGTTAAATTTCCCGATTAACAAATTAGTCGGCACATTTTTTACCTTTAGATAAACTTATCTGACCTCAAACCTAGCTAATATATTAGGTTGTATTTCATCTCCAGCTTGAGAAAATCAAAGCACATAAAGATAATATATATTCCTAAGAAGTGATCAACAAGGTCTTAGATTATTTTGAGTTGTCCAAGTTAACATGTGGGGATGGTCGAGAAGTAATATTGAAAAGAGAGAGAGAGAGAGAGATTTAATCATAAAGAGTGGAAATGTGTGTGTTGAGTGTGTGAGGTCTTCTACTTGACTATTTCAAGATCTGATCCCAAGGCTCTCTTTTAGTTTATGGGATTTCGTACATGGCTCATATTCTATTATAGGGTGGTGTCAAAACTTTTTCTTAATTATTCTATGTGTTACCATTGTGAATATAAAAAACAATTAAAAAAAAAGGCATCAAAAGCCACCACTAGCTAGCTACAAGCAGTACGTGGTCAGCCTCAGTGTAAATTTTCATCCAATTTTTTAAGATAATATGAGATCAAGATTACACAGTATTCATCACTTTACCAAATTTGGTCCTCTTCCTTAATGGAAATCTTTTGAATTCCTTAATTTGATCTTCCTTATTGGATCACGTTCACTGCACTTTGAGTTTATAGATCTTGTAATATAACAACATAGTCTAATATAATGTATGGTTTATGTTAATCAAGCTAAACTAAGTAATACTTGTAATATAGATAGAAGGATATAAATTTTAATACGAGACGGAGACGATTTGTTCTTCTGTCTAATCTTTGGAAGCATTGCATATGCATATCTATACATATGATATTTTTCACACTCCATCTTTTGCATTTACGAGGTAAGTGTCTTGACTCATTTGTTCATAATAATCATATAAGAAATTCTATAATAAAGTATTAAATTTCAAAGCATGCAACTTCCTCGCATGCAGCTACCTAACAGGCTGGAATAAGTGTTATACAATGCAGACATAGCAGAAAGTTAATACTGTCAGATAGGTCAATGGCTTCAAATATTAAAAAAAGAAAAGGAAAAAAAATAGAAGGTTATCTTTCTTTTCCAGCTAATTATTGAAATTAATTAATTAAGGGCAAAATGGGGTGTGATTAAGGGTCTCCGGCCTATAAATCTAGGTCAGGGCACAAGGAGTCAAGAATAGTCGATTAGAAACTCTAGAAGGGCAATCTAGTTTTTTTAAAGCAAGTAGAGGAAATATGCAGTATTTTAACGAATACAAAATTAAGCTCGTTAATATTAGATTAATATTTTTATTAATATAAAAATTTATCATTTTTAATCATTATCATATTAAATATATTATTTTCAATAATTTCTTCTTTAGGAGGTGGGTAATATATATTTAATATGAGAATGATGAAAAATAGTAAATTTGGGTATACATGAAATCATTTAATTTATCTTAACGGTTGTAACATATTGTACTTGTTAGAAAAAAAATTAAAAAACATGAAATAGGAATAAAAAAGGAGTGCAAATTAAAAGTGGACATGAGTTGCTATTATCGCGATTATTTTAGTTGCCAATATATATATATATATTTTGGCCAATGGAAGCAACGACCAAGTTAAAATATAACTCTTTCTATATCATCTGCCAAAATTCATCGAAGAGGATTTAGAGTTTCTTCAATCAAGTGACTTTCACCAAGTAAGTGGAGCCCATAATTCGCGTAATTATTATATATACAAATGGAGTTACTTAAAGATCCAATTGAAAAGTCAAAACACGTACACATATGCGTTCATAAGTCATTGAGACGAGGGAATTGACTTCGGTGCCTCAAAAGCAGCGCAAAGGAGCAAGAGAGAGAGACTACAAAATTCCACAAGGAAAGAAGAAGGTGATCATCAAATGGAAATTGATCTATCTCTCAAGCTTGATAATCAAGAAGAAGATGAACAATTCATAGAATCATCGAATAATCAACATGAAGGTAAGTCACAGATTGAAGATAAAGAAGATGAATCATCAAAATCCAAACAAGCTGAAGATCATATTGAAGCCATAGATAATCGTTTGCCAGAAAACTCCAAGACAGACGAGGTATATATACATGCATTTGCTAATTAATTTTCTTCAACAAGAACCTCATCATGGTCTTCTCTTTTCGAGTATATCTCAGCGTGTTTGATTTTACTTAGTAGGATAAGACTTGATTTGATTTGACGGTTAGAGACTGATGAATTCTCGTACTGTGTACTGTATTAGTTAACGGTGTTGCAAAATGAGATGAATCGCATGAAAGAGGAGAACAAGGCATTAAGAAAGGTGGTAGAGCAAACAACGAAGGACTACTACGATCTACAAATGAAACTCGCTCTTAGTATCCAACAAAACAATTATCAAAACAAGGTAAACTAACCACCACACAATGTGCATTCTATTATATATTGTGTTGAATTTAATTTATCCTCTTAATATGTTACATAATTCAATTATTCTTTTTGTTGTTGTCTTGGTTTAGGATCTCAAGATTTTTGATCTTTTGCTCCATGGAAATAACCAAGCCATTCAAGAGCCAGATAAAGGTCCTGAAATTGAAAATAATCATCAAACGCCGACGCCACAGCCACCGTTGTCGACGCCAACGTCCCAAGAAGATGACGGTGGTGGTGGTGATGATGATTTATTAGGGTTGTCACTGGCGCTGCAAAGCAATGCAAGCAAAATAGATGAAAGCAAGGAAGACAAAAAGGAGAAGAAAGAAGATAGTAGTAGTAGTAAAATGGGGTTTATGACACCAATTGAAAGAAAGACACTTGGAAGCAGCTTTGCGGGAATCACAAGCCATGTTACAAGTAGTGCTCCTGCTCCACCTAATAATAGAAAAGACAGGGTTTCGGTAAGGGCGAGATGTGAAGCAGCCGCAGTAAGTGAAATTCAATATTGTATATCATCATCAGTACGCTTAATTTTCAACATGCATGATCATTGCTTAATTGTGTGTGTGTGTCTATATATATATATATATATATATATATGTCTGGTAGATGAATGATGGATGCCAATGGAGAAAATATGGCCAAAAAATTGCGAAAGGAAATCCATGTCCAAGAGCCTACTATCGTTGCACTGTGGCTCCGGGATGCCCCGTAAGAAAACAGGTATGTAACAGTTTTTCAATATCCATTAGAAATTAGAGGAAAATATTAAGTGGCTGGCACATGACTATTTGAGATGTGATAAAATTTTTTTTCTAATTAACAACAAGTTATTGGTTGAGGCGGTAACGCCTTACCTCCTAAGAAGGGAAACAGGAATTTGACTCCGACCTAAAAAATACACTTGTTGGAAGAGTTTTTTTTTTTTCTTCATTAGCTGCTCTCAATTTAATAAAAATTATCTTGAAATTTAATGTGATTTTGGGATATTTTACGTCAAAGAAAAATGCCATGCCATGAAATGGGGTCTTGTGATTACCCTGAAATTACGATTTTGATTTGGTTATTTGATATTATTCAATATCCTGTGAATTGAACGAGTGTAAAATGCCATGCCATCAGGTGCAACGATGTTTGGAAGACATGTCTATACTGATCACAACATACGAAGGAACACACAACCATCCATTGCCGGTGGGTGCGACGGCGATGGCGTCGACGGCAATGGCGGCAGCAACATTTATGCTGATGGATTCAACCAACCCCATCTCAAATAACATCTCCAATTTCATCCAAGCATCACCATACCCAAACTACTCAAATCCACATATACTAAATTCATCACCGTCTTACCCATACACATCAAACCTTATTAGAAGCCTTAACCCTCAACACGACCCTTCAAAGGGCTTAATATTTGACCTCGCCAATAACAACGCTAGCTCTTCACACTGCTCTTGGATGCCTAAAGTTGGCAATATTAGTGGGGGCAATAATAATACACATTTTAATGATCTTTTTCTTGGCCATGAAATGGGGTCTTGTGATCCTAAGTTTAGGGTTGCTTTGGCAGCTGCTATTTCCACACTCATTAATCAAGAAAGCAAACCTAGTCATCATTCTGCATTAATGGCTGCTTCTTCAGTCCCTAAAAATGGGGACATTAATGGTGCCTCATCATCATCTACTAGCAACAATTGGATTGTCGAATCTTTCCCCATTAATGGTAACCCTACGAGGCAATCTCCAAGAAGATCAACACAAACACACACACACACACACGCATATATGTAGTTTGTTTGTATTTTTGATATATGATACTCGTAGAGATTGGTAATAGAAAATTTCTCTAGTTGATTATTTTCACGAAGCCAATGACATTCTTTTGGAATTATATATTGTTTAGTACGTTTAGTATTACTTTTAAGTTATAATTACCACAATAATAATAATAATAATAATAATCATAATAACAACAAATAGTAAGGAATACTTTATCTTTGTTTGATGCAAGTTCCATGTGACTTTTTGACTGTTGTAAACCTCAAGGACAGCTAAGGGCTTTGCTAGTGGCAACGTAGAACCTCTTATTTCCCCGAGGACAAGTGACCAACCCTAATTTTGCTATTTTTTCTCGACAATCAGATTTCTTTGCTTTCCTTTCCTTTTTTTTTTTTTTTTTAAATTAGGATAACTTACATTAGAACCACTAAAACGCATTAAAATTTCCTGTACTATCAAACTGTTTCATAATCTCCCATTACTCATTAAATTCTTTTATAATCTTCTTTTACATCTATATTATATAATAAAGCAAAATAAGTTGTAATTTTGTACTGCCAAATGGCGTTCTATATGACAAGCTTCTATAATTACTTATCAATTAAATATGCTAATTCTTAGGTCATTTTTGGTTTTCCTCATTTATTTAGTTTCATTCCTATATTAAATATTTTAATTTAATTAATATTATGCCATTTCTTTATATATATCATCATTGTTTTATTAATTTCATAGTATAAAATTGTTTCAATAACTATTTAATAAGATACAAAAACTTTATAATTTTAATATATCCAATCACATATGTCCCTCTCCGTGCATTGCACGGGTGTCACACTAGTACTTTATAAAACGTAACATATATTTCCCTTTTCAAGAGGGTATTGTACTACATTTAAGAAAGTAAAGCAACGATTATGGGGGGTTTTGAAACATATGTGAAAAGAATTTGATATACTTTAAATAAATCACGGAAGATCCAATGTATTTTACCTTTTCTTTTTATATGGAGAAAGGAATATACATTTATGCTTACTTTTCAGAAATGAGCACATTTATACATCAATCTTTACCTTACTTTCACCTAAGAGTGAAATGATGAAGAGATGATATAAAATATAATTGTTTAATAATTTATTTACATATGCATTGTCATCCTTATTTTTGTACACTTCTCTTTCCATTTTCTTGTTCAAGAACATCGAGCTTCCTTTGGATGAAGGGAATTCGAATAATAAAGGAAGAGTAATGATGCAATCATAAGGAAGAAAATATAGAAATTGAATCTTGATTGACTTGATAAAACTGTAAAGGAAATGTTTAAAGAAAATTATGGTTTTCTTTTGTGTTGAAATTAAAAAGAAAATAAAAAGGGGAGAGAAATTTTAAAGATATATACTAACGTATTTGTCCTAATGGAAGGAGTAATATGGTTTGCATTTTTATATTTGGTAGTGAATGTTTTAAATATATATAAATAATATGGACAAAGAAGGATTACATCTTGCGAGTAAGTAATATATATGTAGCATAGCAAGTGCCCTTTTCTTTAAAAAAAAAAATCATTGGAATTGGATTTGTTTTTCTATTACAAACGATTTTGTGAAATTGAGACATCAAAGTGTTTGATCGATGAGCTATATGATACTCCTACTAATTTGGTGACTAGGCAAAGTCGATTAGATTGGTTAATGTAACCTCAATTTATCAATGCACTAATACTCATCCAAAAGAGAAAAAAAAAGGACCAAGTTTAGGTGGCCGCTTCAATTGTTGTCATTCCATTAAAGGCCCAATAGTCATTTAATCATGATTCGTAAGCTAACTAATAATAAGATCATTAATTATCTCCAAGCTAGACCATAACATAGATTGAAGTTTTGACTGAAAGCATCAGTCTCGCTCATATACTGTCGTGTACATGGGCTATAATATGGCCTTCAAGAACCCAATGTCCAGATGGATAATGTTATATAGCACGATTAAAAGAATATACGAAATGACTAGCACTCTAAACCCAAAAAATATACCATGCATGACTGGCATTAGTCCAAAGCTTCCAGATGCTTTGCTCATGGAGAATAATGCATCACAATACCTTAAACCCGAAACTTCGAGACTAAGACCCTCTGGTATCATTAATTCTCTCGTAGCCATTCATACTAAACACCATATCATCTCAAGAAAATTCATGACAATCAAATAAATACCCTATCATTTATATTATACAATTCATCTCGATCAAATGGAAGCCCCTGTGAAAGCAACGCTTTTGATCATTCAGCCCTGTCACAATATAAAGAACGCAAGAAACAGATGGTTACTAAGATCAAATACGAAAAATGGACTTACACAAATCTCATAAATCAAAGGTACTTGCAATCAGAAGAATTCAAACAAGAGTTCAAAATTCAGAATCACAAAGTACTAAGAATTCCAAAATTGATACGTCGCCATTCAAATTTAGGCATGCAGAAGGACATAAACATCTAGTTGAAGTTCCCTTCTTATCAAAGAAACAATTAAGCCTTCAGGCGACCATAAAATTTCTGCTTCTCTTGGGTGGTCTGGAAGCGACCATGTCCAAACTTCGAGGAGGTATCAATGAACTTGAGTTTAATCTCTTCAAGGGCAACACGAGATGTCTGGTTAAGCAGAGTCTGGCGAAGTGTTACAACCCTTTTCTTTGGACCAACACAACAACCCTTGATCAAGATGAAGTCATCTTTCACCACACCATAGTGTGGGAATCCACCAATAGGAGTGATGTCCTTCTCAGTTCTGCAATGAAAAAGAACAAAAAGATTAAGCAAGGTAGCGCTGGATCTTGAGCATCAACATCACTATTTTAACACTCAACCTTGCACGTGCATCAAAAAATATAGTCAACATGGAGGTTTCCTTGGTAACTTCTACATTTAAAGTGTTTCACACCACATATCAGTCAAACATTTTAACTACAGCTGATTCAGGAAAACATGAAAAACCCATTTTATCTCTTAACATGCATGATATACTCTTGCTCAGAAGCTGTGAAGACCTAGTAAATGGAAACAACATCATAACTTGCAACCTTAATTTACTTACCTGAGAAAAAAAACAAGAGAGAAAGCAGACAAAAGTTAAACAAAATAGTGGGCTACCTGTCAAACTCGGTACTGGCAGAATGTGATTCTTGCCCACCTTTGCCAAGCTTGTAAATCTTTTTGTTCATTTCAGTGCGGTGATGGTAACCGTTCTGACCAGCACGGGCAACAGTGAAAGAAACTCTAGCAGGGTGCCATGCGCCAATACAAGCAACCTTCCTAAGACCCCTGTGGGTTTTCCTGGGAAGACGTGTGACACCCCATCGAGTAACAACACCTTCATAACCTTTTCCCTTTGTAACACCAATTATGTCAATCATTTCATCTTTCTGGAAAATGGCATCCACTGGAATCTGCTTCTCAAAGAAACCATATGCATAATCAACCTTCTGGGCAACAGTCCCTCCATTAACTTGGATCTCCATGATATGTGCCTTCTTTTGTTTCAAACCCTTCATCTTCCTTATCTGCTCATAAAGAAAGAGTTGAAACCATTTCAATATGCTAACTTTACTTGTCATTCACCTCTTAATTTTCTTTTAATTATTTAACTTTTCTCCATTGGAGGTGGAGGGCAGGGTCTAATCTATAATTTGAAACTATAGTACACAAAAAACCAGCACTTAAAGGTACATGGATGCTACTTAGCTTAGGATACAGTACCTGGGTGTGAGCCAAAACACGAATGACAGAGGCATACTTCTTCATTTTCTCCAACTGAGCCTGAATATCCTTTTTCCCTTCCTCAGTTTCATATTTCTTGGAATACTTAGTGAAGGCCTTCTTCTTGGACTTGCACCAGTTCTTGTAAAATCTCCTCTTAATTTCTTCGCTCAAATGCTGAGCCCAAACGGTGTTAAGGCAACGAAGACCACGAGGTGTCTTGACGTATGCAACCACTCCCACAACCACCATTGGTGGTGTTTCAATGATAGTCACAGCCTCGCATGTTTCCTTCTTGTGAAGTTCTACCATCAGCAGTTAAAAATGAGAATTAGTAAAGGCTCACACTATTGAAAGTTCAAATGACGCTGATCCAACGTAGAAGCAGTATGATAAGTTGGTAGAAAGAACAGATATTTCCATGAGGCAGCCACAAGTTGGTAAAAGCAAATGCATAAAAATGCAACTAGATAAAAACATTACACCAAAGAGCTAATCAAAACAATCACCAATGAGTCAAACAGGTGGAATCTTTCAGAAGTAAATATCCACTTTGAAAGAGTCAACCAATAACAATCAAATAATAATTTCCAGAACTCAGAGAGATTTATAACCTATGAAAGTAAGCTAAAATCTAAAATACTAGTGCAGCAATGTGAAACACCCGATGATATAGTTACAAAAACATACATAACTAACCTTAAAAATGTAGGCATGGGTATAAACATACTCAAAACAATAACATCTGATGACATTTGAGTACCCAAAAGATGTACAGAAAATTGATAATAACTCAAAAGAATGGGAGGAAATAGAAAAAAAACCCAAAGAAATTAATTGCGAGAGTACATAATGGGAAGTGGAAATTACTTGATCCAGGTTTTTCAACTTCTCTGACAATGTGAGTCATCCCAGCCTTGTACCCAAGGAAGGCAGTTAGCTTGCAGGGCTTGCTGGAGTCATCCTTAGGAAATGCCTTCACTGCAAAGCACAAACATAACCACCAATTTCAACAAGATGCCACATGACAAAAGTGTAAACGGAAGACTTCAACAGGATAAAAGTTCCGAACAGCTCTTTCCAAAAGTAAGAGCAGCCACGTCAATAGACATTCATCAAGATAACTAGCAGTCGGCAGAGATACATGGCAATTTGCACCAACCTAAGAATTAGGTTCGACTTTAATAGATCGTTATAAGGATCAATTGGAAACTAAGAAATATACTAATTAGAAGTTAGTTATGCGTAAACAAATGAAGAATAATAACGGCCAGCGCAAAAACCAGACCAAATGTCAAGTTCTTTTTTTTTTTTTTAAAGTACAAATTCTCTTAAAATTCAAAAAACAATTTCAAGGAGCAACCCATAGAGCACATACACTATAAGGTTATCTAAACATTCTTGTATGCTATCTACGTCAACTAAACAATGACCTTCCGTCCAAAAACAATTACATATCAAATGTCAAGTTATCCCATGAATTCGGCGAGATCCATACAACTAAACCCACTAAATTAAATAAGATACAGTTAAATAATTTTTTTTTAAAAAAAAAAGCTAAACAGGGAAATAACACACCTTTCCCCCTGTGTCGAGCAGCTCGCTTCCTTGGGAGAAAGCCAAGCGAACCATGCCTTGGGTGCTCAAACTTCCGGTGAGACATCTTTCCCCTCCTTCACTCTGAAACAATCATTCAAGAAAACTTCAATTACTCAACAAACCAAAACGGAGCAATTTCGCATCAAACAACTCTTATTAAACATTACAAGCACATATATCAAGCAATGAAGCACCCAACCCACACAAAAATGTTGTCTCCATATCTTAAATCGATCACTCACTAGTCCAGAAATATATATATATATATATATATATATATATATATATATATATATATATATATCCATAAATTAACATACAGAAATGTGCAATTCACAAATGTATAACTAAATCTGCATACAATAAAATAGGAGCCTTTTTTTTACACTGTTTTTAATAATTAACTGAAAACAAAATATTTCAACAAGTGAGTACACAAGTTTTGTTCATGGAAACTATGCAATGTAGCACGTACGAGAAATACCTTTACGTGGAAGAACGGCGTGAATGTTGAGCTCTGCTGCTACTGAAACAACCCTACCGAATGTTAGGTGGTTATATATGGAATTTTGAGTGGGTTTGGGCTGGGATCTGAATGTTCAATTGTAAATGGGCCAAAAGTTGCATAAGACGTCCATGAGAAGGCCCATGTTTCCATGGGATCGCTAATTTTAAAAGAAACAATTGTCTCTTTTGGCCCACTGGGCTTGGCATCGGGCCTACTGTACAAGCAAGCCACGTGGGCCGTCATCCAATACATTAAAAAAAAAAAAAAAAAAGCAAAAGCTTTACTTACACGGTGGACTTAACCGCGCCGTCGCCGGTCGTCAGCAAATTTTCCGACGACGGATTTCTCTCCACTCTCCGACGCCTTATCGTCCGAATCATACGACAAGATCGCTGATATATGCGATAACCTCATTCTTCAGGTGAATTTCCAGAAAACACCTCTAAATTTTCTCAATTTTCAGCTCAGCTCCGAACATTTTTTTTTTCTCCCTTTTTCGTTCTTTTTCGCGTAGGTTGCTGCTCAGGGCATTGCTTTCGGAGATGAACGTCCGTATGCGATTCATCTGTTCGGCCACATTTGCGTCAAGCACATGTAACTTTAAACTTGCCTTTAAAAAAAAAAAAAGAAAAAACTCAATTTTTGCTGTATTTACAGCTTATGTAACATGTATTTGCTGTAGTATTTGGTATTTGTTATGTGTTTGTGTGTTTATTGGCTCGGTTTATTAATGCTTCAATAGAATGGGTGCTTGTGAATCAAAAATGTGTGTGTTTTTTATTAGTGGAAGGGAAATAAGGCCCACACTGAAAAGAAGCTCTAAGGATTATGTATGTTTGATTGTTTTTGTTGCTATTCGATACGCATATGTTTATTGATTAGATTGAAAGAGGTGATTAAATTGTTAAAGGAGCTCACAATTAATGCCTCTCATCATCCAGATTTGCTTGTTGCCTTTGCAGATCATTTAGAGGCTGTCTGTGTTTAATATATTCTTTTCTTCACGAGATAAGTGTTGGATGTTTGCTAGATTATCTGCTAGTTATGATATTAGTGGTGGAAAGTAATAGTTATAGAAGCGAAACCTCACGTCTTGGTTTAGCAAGCAACTGAGAGAAAAACAGACTACCAATTGATCCTTTCTGTTTTTCGGTGAATTATTATTGTAGTGTAGATAGTATATTTGGAACTAAAAAGATGATTGAATTTTGAAGCGCGGAGGGGTAAGGAGTAGATATTGCTCGGATCTTTGTCACACATGCTATAGATGGTAACAGGAAGCTATCAAATGCAGACATTCGAATTTTAATCCGTCATCTTTTGTTCTATGTGAGTACTTTTATCCCTATTATTTTTCGTTTTAATACTTTAGTTTGTGTGGTGGTGGAGGTTTTGACTGAAAAGTCTTGAAATACTGCTAATTGACTTTGGAATAGGACTTTGTAAAGCTCTGCTGTGATTATTAAAATTTTTTTCGTACTTGTGCAGAACATTACACTAGGAGAATGTTTGAGCTCCTGCTTTCTGCTTATTCAGCAATAAGCATACAAGACGCTGCTTTGTTCCTTCCGAGGATGAAGCTACAAACTGTAAGCTTCAATTTACTTCTGCTTTGCCTCATATGGTTAATGGCTCTTTAAGCTCTAGGTTGGGCTTTACTAACTGTCAATTGAGCCTCTCTGACTGAGCTAGTCAAGCTGTGAAGTTGTCTAAGTGAAGGATTGGCATCATCTATGTGTTGTATTGGTTAGATTAACAGAAAAACTGAAAAGCAGTGATTGGTTGCCGAGTGCACTTATATTTGACAATTCTTTTGGAATTTTTTGTTGACATGGATCAAATAGACTTAAGCATGCCGGGTGACTTGCTGGAATATTTTTGTACATTTTCTGTGTGAAGAAGAAATGTGATATGTTCTTTGACATAAACATAACGAATCTTTCTTGTGAAAATTTTTATTGTAGAGAAGTCCCTTCTAATCAATGTTAATCATATGTTATTTCTGTTAATGGAGATTAGCATTCTGGAGACTAGAATTACGAATTTATTTAATATATCTGACTCTCTTTTTCTATTTTTCTTCTCTGACGTGTTTTATCCTCCGTTTTCCACATTTGCTCACTTTCAATGATCTGTGGTCCCTCTCTTCCTTTTTATGGCCTACTGAAGTCACTGCTAAATGCACAACAAACAGATTGCCATTCTTCCTAAATGTATGAAATTGATTATTAATCTAACATTGGCTGCCTTTTTACAAGTAGTAAGGTTGTTGGTTGCATGCAGACATGCCACGGCAGGGGTGGATTCTAGATCCTGCCTCTCGGATGCTAACCGTGAAAGAACATGCTATCTCAATGGAGCAGAACACAACGGCGTGTTACTAGTAAATTTTTGTTTTCATCTTCTTCTAACATTTTGCTTGGCTAGGCATTGAAGTTTTCGCTCTTGACGTGCAGATGTATACATGGATGGTCTGTGTAACATAATGATCATATATATTCCCTTGATTTTACCTCTCCATTTTGCCCTGTCAACTGAATAATATGTCTTAGTTTCAAGGGCAGTTGAATTTTCTGGTGATTACTGCTTAGGCCATGCATGTTGGCAGCTGCAGGAGGTCGTTAAATTTATCATCTTTGCATTTGTTGTTTACTCAATAATTGACATGGATCAAATACCATTTACTTGCTGTCGTCTTTATCATACACGTGAGAAAATTAATGCCGTATTAAAAGAGTGCGAGCTATCCAAAAGGACTTCTTTAACTTTAATTAGGTATAAATTCTATAGTATAGGAACCAGTGAAAGAACGACATATATATTAATAGTCTTTCGATACTCATCCTTGATAACAACTAAAGGCCTATTTGCATTGATTTTTTTTTTACAAAAAAATATTCTTTTTCAATAGAATATTTTTTTAATATTTGATTTGACTTAAAAAAAAAAAACCTCCCCTTGCAAGGGGTGCGCATCTTGGACAACCAGCAGAAGGAATCTAGAAGATAATGGAGGACCATGTACGAGGAGTCTCATCTCCGCGCTGCCTCCTTTTCGACCCACACACACACAACCCAAAAAACAGAAAAAAAAGCAAAAAAACTTGTCAACGACGGCTAAGAAAGACGTGGAGAATCAGTTTGTACGCGTTTGATAAGCGTACCGTGATTTGGAACGAGAAGTGAAAGATAAGGAAAACCAAAATGGTTGAAATTTTGGAACTTCGCCTAGGTCTCAACAAATGAATGATATATATAATACAGCTTACTATATACAAGATCCTAGGAAAGCTACAATAATCTAATATTAATTCGACGAATTTTCATTCTTCAAAACTGGAGACCCTTTTGCATGCTGCTGCCTGCATTCTTCAAGAACAATCTCGTTCCATCTGCTTCGAAGCCCATTATTATTAACTGCTTCAGAAAACTCTAGAATTCACAATTACTCTTATCTATTATCCATACCCCTCTTAATATAGCTTTTTTCACCCCCAACACACACACACACACACACAAAAAGGAGGAAAAGAGTTAATGTGTTTCTTTGTCTTTCAAAACCTAATCCACCTATGTTAATACAAGGAGTAACAAAATCATACATAGCAGAAACAAAAACATACATACATACTATATATATATATATATATATGTTGCTGATAATGAAAAGTTAAAATGTGCTTTTTGATCAGTGCATCTAAATGAGTAGGAGTCACAAAAGTTACATGTACGATGTTACATTTCAACTAGCTTGTTATTCATATAATACATATATAAACAACATCGATGATCATCAGCATCATTAGTATATGTTCTACCTATATATCTATAGCTTTTTGTCAAACTTTTTACACATCTGATGCTGTTGATCAATTTAACTTTCTACCTTTGTTGCGTTGCTGCTTCTTCATTACAACCAAAGGCTTAGTGTGGGTATACAAATCAACCACAGACCGAAACTTCCTTTTCCTCGAAAACCACCACGGCTTGTTTTTGTTCATGGTGGTTGATGATATCTCGCTATTATCTCCCACGCTTTCTTCTTCTTCTTCTTCTTCTTCTTCTTCTTCTTCTTCTTCTTCTTCTTCTTCTTCAAACTCCAGCTGCTTCTTCATCACATCATCATCAGATACGCCTCCGGTGGTTTTGCTTTCGCAAGAATCCCCGCTAAGTTGAATCAGCTGCAGAGCCGCGTCCATCTCCGGCTCCGTTAGCTCTTCTGTCCCCATTTTCTGCTTCATTCAATATTATTCTCAACAATCCACTTTATATTTATATATGTGTAGAGGAAAAAGGGTTTGTGTGTGTGTGTGTTTTTCTGTGTTCTTGTGTGTGCTTTTCTGTGGGGGTGGGGTTAGAGGGGTTTGTACAATGATAAAACTAAGGATGTTTGTGACCAAGGGGACACGAAAGAGGGGGGGGGGGGGTCGCAAAGGTAACTTTGGTTTTTTGGAATTGACAAAAATATCTTCAA
This sequence comes from Cordia subcordata, assembly GCA_028554755.1. Classification (NCBI taxonomy): domain Eukaryota; kingdom Viridiplantae; phylum Streptophyta; class Magnoliopsida; order Boraginales; family Cordiaceae; genus Cordia; species Cordia subcordata. The sequence goes on along the minus strand of JAPTOF010000013.1, from coordinate 3,262,646 downwards.
CAGCTTCTATTTTGAGGTCTCTGTTAATTTACTCTCTGTGTCTCCCTCTAATTGCTTTTGTTACCAAGAGCATTTTGGAGGATAATTGTGTAATCTTAAAGTTATTTGTGGAGGTTTATGTTCACCGCCTTATACATCATGAACAGCGGCGTTCTCCATCATGAACAAGGATTTGGAGTTTGTGTGGGTCCCACTGCAGAGGAATGTTTCTTGCTTGAGGTTTCTGATAACCCAAAACTGGTAGCCATTAAGGTTGTTTTGGGTGTAATAAAATGAATTTTGTTATTGACTTATTGTCTTGACTGGGCCCAATGGTCGTGATCTATAAGGAGATGATTTAAAATAATTATTGAAAATTAACCCAAAATAAACATGATATAAAATTCTTTATTAATGAATATTATAAAATCTATGTTAACTTTATATGTGTTATAAAAAAATTTACTTTAAAAAAAAAATCGATCCGAACAAACCGTACAAAGAATCAACCCATAATAGGCATCAGGTCAGACTAACAATTTCTGGGTAAAAGTCGGAAATGGAGTTGGAGCAAATGGTAGCGTTGCTCAGCTCAATTTGGTAAATTTGGACCGCAAGAAACGTGTATTATAATTGATAAAAGATCAAGGTTAATTTGGATATGTATTGCAATTATATGTTGGACTTTTTTATTTTCATTTAGATAAAGATTTTATATATTTCCATCAGAAATTCTCAATCGACACGTTTTTATAACTCATTCATTCAACGACAGCCATGGCTAAAATGTGTTTGGCATTCCTCTTCCGGGAAGTGCACATGGATGACATAGACAGAGCCAAACTGACTTTTTAAAAGTCTGTTTAAAGGAAAAAAGTGGTTTGATTTTATATTTTAAAAGTTGATTTTGATTAAAAGTCATCTGAATTTTGGAGCTTAAAAATTTTAATATCTCCATTTGCCATTTTGGCAACAGTGTTCTAAGATTCTTTTGGACAAAAATATCCACTTTAATTTTTCATTATACCAATGAATATCCCTCTTTTGCTTATTTCTGTTTTGTTTTGTTCAATGTTCATAATTTCTCATCAAATTGTACTAACTTTTCTTATTTTTGTTATATTTTGAATTATAATTATAATTTTTTTAGATAATATTTTCAAACAAGCAAAAATATGAATAAAATAGTATATTATAAAAAGCAATCAATATTAATTTCAAAATGTCATTTTAGTAATTTAGGCAAATAACAGTTATTTCCAAATAAAAAACTAAATACTATTTCATTTGGCAAAAATTCATTACACATTAAATAACCAAATACATTTTTATTTTCACCAAAAATCCATTTAGCTAAAAATTAGTTTTCAAAAGATCTTTTCACAAAATTGAATTTTTCAATTGAATGCCAAACTAACTCTTACTACCTCACTGTAATGGATTGTTAAATAATACCAATCAAATTGTTCATTCGAAACGAAATTGGGATTATCATTGCCTGTTGCAGTGCCTATTTTGAGTGCTTATAAGCACTTTCTATATAATAAAAAAAAAAAGTCAAAAGGAGCTACTTTTATTTTGGGTGGTTATAAACACTATTACGAAACAGGTGCTATACCAGTGTCGCCATTTAGTAAAAGTCAAGGATTTAGCAGATGAAACATTTCTAACCTCCATCACTTCTTCTCTTGCAAGTCAATTAATACCATCTCATACAAGAATGGAGCAGAAGCAAAGAGTGGACATGGTATCAATCCAAAGGTACAACAAACTAAGAAACCACATTAGTTACTGGTAACCAAAAGACATATTTAGTTTGACATCTGCATCCGGTAGAGCATAAATGTGCGGGTGAAAATTGCTGAGGAAATAAAATCCCAAACTAAGGTTCATGCTCATGGACAATCCTGTTGATCATCCGGCTCGAAATGTACATGGGGCTCGCATGTGGGACCCACACCCCTTGTTTGTGAAGCGCGCACATAGGTTTTTAGCAATTTTCCAATACTAAAATTTGCAGACTGAATATCCAATTACCAAAGGACCAAACCTTACTTTAGGCTCTTTACGGATCAGTAACCACAAGAAGTTCTGCAGCATGCCTATACCATCCACTAGCGCAGCAATAAGTAAACCTTTGGTCTTACAGGACAAGCATTGGTGAGCGTGTCTCAAATTTTAGCCAACTAAATCCAGTCAAAAAATGAGCATGCCTGCTGGAAGGTGAAAAACTATGCGAGAAGAGTAACTGAGGCCTTCTCAAATTTGTGCTCTCTGAATTCAGTCAGCATAAGTATGCGCCTGCAGGAAGGGGAGGAATTCACATAAAACTAGATCCCCTATCAATATGAAATCTTTTTCGTATGCGTTAGCTAATCCAATACTAAAGCATTAAAAACACTCTTCATAAACAATAGCAGCTAAAATGCTACTGTTACTCGTTGCAAACATAAGGAAACAAGATATGAACCTGTAAAGTCTCTTTCAGCATTATTAACATTTAACAACCCTCTCTCTGATAGCTGTTTAAGTACAGCTAAAATCATTCATATCCAGCAACATATTAATCCATTTGATGGCTGTATCTTTGACATGATAACTGTAAACAAAAGAGAAGCAGAGGGATTTTGATTCAGGACAGAGAAACAAAACAAGGTTTGAAATAACGATGTATCTCTCTATCACACTTCTGCTAAGCCATTTAACATTTCCATAATCTTAAGAGTAACATACTAGACATTATTATATAATGTAGCTTCGGGAAACAAAAGGCTTGTAATAAGTTAGAATATGACTGTTTCATACTGTACCTAATCCTCTTCAGGAGAGACTGCTTTCTGACTTTCGTATCACTGCTGGGGGTTAACTTGTACCTTGTTCAGCTCCCCCCCCCCCAAAAAAATGAAATGCACCGTGTTCGATCAAAAAGGGCGAAAAAAAAAAGAAAAAGAAAAAAGAAGAACAGGAAGAAGTTGAAAGCATTTTGGCTTTATTCGTCATGACAAAAATTCTCCAGTGCTGTGAGACAAAAGACCACCAGTCAGGCAATTTTTTGCACATATAGATCATCCCTTTTCTCGGACAAGTTACAATTTATCCAGTTAATATCTGCATTGTCAACTTTGCATCATGTGAAGAAATGCAAATAGTTGTTACTTTCTTTTGCACCAGAAACTATTCTTCTTTCCCTTTCCAAATTTCCTTCCTTTTGGACATCCTTTTGTTTTTTATTTTTTTTCTCCCACAGATATATGCTTTTCAAATTTAACCAGATTGTTTACAGTAATAGAGCTCAAAAACAAATTACATTCCAGTCCGAACCTACAGGTGAAAAAAATGGTAGGTAACAGAGGAAGACACACTTACCGCATGCTGATCCCAATCAACAGGCTACGAAATTATTCCTCAATGTTTGGAGAAGGAATGCTGGGAGTACGTCAGCAAAACCAAATAAGAAGCTTTTGAGTTAAACAGCCACCGGAATGTCCATATTTGTTCTGGGTTTCATGGTTCTCTCTGAAGATGAACCCGATGACAAACTCTCAAATGTTATTTGCTTTATTCTATATGCTTCTTTTGCCATCCCGGCCTTGAGAAGGCAAGATGTTAGAGAATTCACAGTAATTTTGTCCGGCGCACAACCCACTGCTAAAATCTTATTGAAAATGGATATTGCATCAAACATTCTCCCTTTCACACAATGCCCCAGGATTAGAATGGTGAATGTTAGCTTATCAGGACATCTCTTAGCCTCCATTTCTGTGACAACCACATTTGCTTCATCAACATTCCCTGCTTTACAATACCCATCAATGACAGGGTTATAAATGAATGGTTGGGGAACTATATCGTCCCTCAATTTTAACTGCCTCAACAAATTACGAGCCTCGTGCAGTCTGTTCTCCTTGCACAAAGCATTGATAAGAATGGAAAAGGTGTACAAATTGGGATACAACTTCTTCGCATCCATTTCATTCCAGAGCTTCAAACCCTGCTCCAAACCTCCAACATGACAATGACTATTAATGAGTGAAGTATAGGTTACAACATCCGGGTGACAACCAAGAAGAAGCATCCTTTGATGCATCTTCGATGCTGAAACAATGTCTCCGGTCTTGCCAAATCCATCAATAAGAGCATTGAAAGTAAATGAATTAGGTCTAATCCCAACAACTATCATCTCATCAAAATGATTTAGAGCATCCTCCATCATTCCCAACTTGCAATAACCAGAAATAATTGTTGTATAACTTACAACATCTGGTGAAATGCCATCTTGTGATTGCATTTCCTTCAACACCGCATGCGCTCTATCCATATCACCAACCTTACACAACCCATTAATAAGAGAATTATAAGTAACAGTATCGGGGAAACAACCGAAACTTCCAATGTTGTTGAAAATCTCAAAAGCCTTTTCAACCTCCCTCAAGCTGCATAATCCTTGAATAACAATATTGAAGCTACTAGTATCGGGAGAAGAGGCCTGTGATCTCAAAATATGATCTCTAAAGAAACTAAAAGCCTCATCTATACGTTTTCTCTTCACTAACAAATTCAAGAACTCATTATATACAAAAGGACTAACTACCCCCTCTTTCTCATCACACAACCGAGCCTGTGATATCAAAACTTCTTTCGCAAGCCTAAACATCCCGGCATTTGCCAATGACTTGACTAACAACTCCAAAATTGAATTATCTGATAAAAACCCATCAGCATTCATATAATCAAACACTAATTTAGCCGAACCATGAAGACCCTTTTCGCACAGGGACCTAATAAGCAAATTAAACACTGAAACAGAATGAAAAATATTCAAATTAATCCGCGTGCACTGAAAGAAACTAAATGCCAGTCCTGGGTCATTAAATTTATTATTTAATCTATAAATAACGTCAAAAGCAATAAAAGGATCCAAATTCCTACGAAAATAATCAGAGTCGAATATGCTAAACGACGTGGCGACGCGATAGACACAGAGGGTACATACAACTTTGCTGAACCAGAGAGTCGAAGAGGAGAGGGACGAAGAGCAAGATTCTATGCGGGCATGTGTGTGGAGACGAGCAATGGGTGCGATTTTGGATGCCCTCTGGATCCACAATCACATTATTGATTTTACAAATAAGTTTTCAGTACCCCAGAATTCTTTTATACCATTTTTGTGATGAAAATTTATTTGGGGTTTTGAAGAAATGTTAATTGGTGTTTTTAGGGTTTAAGGGCTTAAAAGAAAAAAGGGGAAAAAAAATTGGAGAAATAAATGGTTTGGGGATCAGTTTTGATGGTTGGTGGTGGTTTATGCGATGATGCATATATGACAGACTATTGGGGTTTGGAATGTGTTAGGGTTGACGATGGAGCATGGAGCACAAGGGAGGCGCCGGGGGAGATTGGCCACCTCTCTCTTCTATGGTGTGGGCGATCTCAACCCAATATTGACATTTCGAATTGTGGCTTTCGGGCTTTGCTTCTTTTGAGCTTTTTTTTCAAAAAAAAAAAAAAAAAAAAGGTGTAAAAAAAAATATAACTTACACGTTTGGCAAATCCTGTTTATAAGCAACTAAAGTTGGCCTTATGGTATACGTAATTTGGTTTGCTTCGGTTTTTATAATATTTTATACCAAATCCTTAGTTTACATTTAGGGTCCATTTAGTATAATAGAATGGTCTGAAAATACATGGTCATTCAAGATAAAAAAAAATTCAAAATAGAATGGTCATAGAATTTTTTTTCTTATATTTGGTTAAAAATATAAAAAAAATATAATAGAATGACTATCTTATTTGATATATTTGGTAAAATTATTTTAAAACAAAATTAGAATAGAATAAAAATCAATTCAATTAACCAAAATACACTCTTTAATTTGGTATAAATTTAGACTTATACGTAACAATTATTGTTATACAATATTAACATAAATTAAAATACTTTGTCTTTTGATCAACGATAAAATATAGCATTATTTGTCAGTCATTTTTTATTTTTGTCACTATATTTTCAATTTATTTACTTTTCTAACATAATTGAGAGAAAAATTAATCATCTGGTAAAACTACACCTATTTTTTGAGTGAAAAGGAGTTAAAAATGAAAAAAAAAACATGTGTATTTTTTATTTTTTAAATTTTTTACTTTTTTTCTTTTTTAATTTTTTTTTGTTTAATAACAATTGAATATTTAAAAGGGGAATAATAAATTCTTTTTTTTTGTTTTATTTTATTTTTTATGATTCCAACTTAAATTGGAATACTCATTCCTTGGATTTAATGATGGGCGTCAAAACCACCAAAAAATAAATTCCTGTCTTTTACCTTGCAATTTTAATTTGTGTACGCGGTAAGAAAATGGTCGAATCCATGGGGATTGGGAGATTATTTTATGCTAATTGTACCAAGTAGATTAATCGACTAAATTGCAATCACAAAGGAGAAATTAAATGAGAAAAAGTACAATTAATAAAACTGTCCAAACCACTGGTCCGCGCTGTGTGGGCACACAATTTGGCCAGAAAATAAAAAAAATATATAAATAAAAATGACTAAAATACGCAATTCTAAGTTAATGCAAGACTGGAAAAACAGAAAATCAACGAGAATTAAATCTAATCCGAGGAACAATCGCAATTTCGGTCAACAAATCCGATCCTATATGCAAAATACTTTCAACTATTTTGATAAATCAGTTATGGTTATTGGCTCGACCTAATAACATCACAGTGTTGATAACGAGTTACATCCCCTATGATTTTTCCCGCTATCACTTTACCTATTAGACATTCTAATCTTCGAAGATGCTTGCAGGATCTATCTAACAGCAGCAATAAAAATCTAGAAAGACCTGATTCTAAAAGTCAGTACTCTCGCGGTAATTGCTTATTTAGATTGCGTAATTATTGGTTACCACTATTTTTAGATTAATTAAATTAATCTAACTGGCTACCTATTGTCATGCAATTGAATAATCGAGCCCTAATTAAACAGTCACATAACAATATTAATTCTTGAAACAGTAAATACGCAAATATCAAAATAACATGAAAGGAATAAAACAATTAGATCTCACGGAATTGATGAACCGAAATCTTGATTAATCGTCGGCTATAAAAGAATATTAGAACTTCACGTCCATAAATATCGCCCAAAGAATGAAGAGAAATTGCTGAATTGTAAAGAGTTGTCTACCCTCTAAGTGCATATAAGGGATATATATATAAGAAAAATCCTAACCTGCTTTCCTTTTTAGATAAGGAAACCCTTAATGGCTCAAAAATAATAATAAGGTAAAATCCTTAAATATAATTTTCAACAAAATAAAAAGTCTTCTAAATTTAATCTATTTCCTTCCAAAAGTCCAGAAAAAATGTCTTCCACCTTGGTCAAACCCGCGTAGCAAATTAATGACATTTTTTCAAGTGACGGAGTCAACTTTGACCGTTACAAACACCTCCAAAAAGCTTCTATATCAATGCATAATGCATCCATTTCCTTTTCTTAAGCACAATCATGCAAAATTAAATTAAAAACGTCGATTAAGGAGCATTCTATTCCAAAATTAAGTGCATTCAACATATAAATTAAACACTTATTTAGAACTTATCATTTAACTAAGGAATGGGTTTTCCTACTTTTTTTTTTTTCCTGGAAATGGGCTTTCGGAATTCAATTAGTTCCACCAAACAAAAGAAAGGGAATGAGAAGTTGGAATGACGATTTCATTCCAAGTCATTTCTGCATACCAAACGTAACCTTAAAAGAAACCAATTAATTTTTTTTATCATGTATATAACCAAACTAAACCAACATATAACATTGATATGTTGATTTGCTTTTTGGTTTTTTGAATAAAGAATAGACAAACTCAAGTTTAATAATAAAATTATTAAAAAAAATTGATTTTCTATCCATGTTACAAATTTGATGTCATAGAATTTTATTATTAAGACAAAACACACGTATAGCTATAGTTTGGTGGTTAAAATTTAGAAATAAGGTCTTGAGTTTAAGGGTTTGATGCTGATGAGTATATACAAAAGATTAGGAATAAAAATAGTTTGGTTTGATTTGGTTTGGATATCTATGTCAAACTAAACCAAACCAATTAGTTTTTATTTGAAATTAACAAACTGGTTTTTAACCATATAAAATTACCAAACAAGCCCTAACTTTTCAATTGGTTTTGTCGGTTTAACCAACCTGTGCTCACCCTTAGTTGGCCTATAAGCAACCAAGGGAAAGAAAAAAAAGAAAAAACCCAATCCTCCAACTTATTTTTTAGCCGCTTATAAGCACTAAAAGTTGATCAAATATAATTACATTTATACCCCTTAAATTCACAAAGATACCTACTCCTTAATTAATAAAAGGTCCTTTTTAGTAATTTGAACAAATTTTACTACTTATAAGTATGTGTTTGCCAAATATGTCAAGCGCTTATAAGTACATTTTATACATATAAGCATCAAAAGCTGCTTAATGCTTATAAGCAGCTAAAAAAAAAAAAGTAAAGCCAAAGATGTACAGGGGCTTGGATCGCTACGATGAAATAAGTCAAGGCTATTATATCGTGACAATAACTTAGTTGTTACTCAACAACAACCAAAGATGCATATCCTCAGTTATTCAAGCATCGCACCATCCCCCAGCAAGCATGCATAAGCAACACAATATTCGGGCCACCGACCGAAGGACGGCTTCCACATATCATATATAGTTTTTATTTTATATTTTATGCAAATTAAAGGTCAATCAATTTATTTATAAGTTATTTTTTATTTACTAAAGATATGTCTATTTTGATTGAAGAAGAGGGATTGTAGTTTTTTGGGGAAACAAAAAAGTAAGTTAAAAAGTTATAGAAATGAACCGAACTGTTAAATGCTCTAAATCTATTCTTGTTCCAACGTCACACGCGTGAAACATTTGATAAAATGGCAGGCATGTTTACTGTGCCTTTAAACTTTTAAATTTTTTTGACAATACATTAATATTTATCAAATAGCAAGCAGTGCACATGATATTGTGCAACATTTAGGAGGGAAAATGCATTGGTATAACAAAATTTTTGGAAAAAAACAAAAATAATGTTGCTGACATGGCATAGCGCAATAAGAGAAACATATAGCCAGATTTAGTTGGTCGCAAAATGAGAAGGAATCATTTTGGTGCATTTAGTTTTGTTTTAGTATATAATAATAGACAATAAAATAAGCAAAACTACAAATAGGTATAAAAGTATTTCGAAAAATATATTTATAAGTTGTTAAAATATTTGACATGTGTATATGGTATTTATGACTAATAATGTTTGTTGAAATGACAAAGAAGTATATATCATTGAAGTAGGAGGAAGTTTTTTTTTTCTTTTCCTTTTTTAATTGTAAAATCGGTTTTTTATTTGGTTCAATTATATTGTGTATAAGTAGGTAAAAAAATTAAAAAGGAGTGTTAGTTTTTATTACTTGCTTATAAATAGATTTGTGATCATAAGCAATATTAAGTACTTCGGCTACTTTTGCCAAATTACTCAGTGAAGCACTTCGCTAACGTGTGCGCACCTTTAACCAAACTGTTCCAACAAAAAAAGGCTTATTATATTAATATATTAGTCTTTATAATTCAATATATTTTTAAATTATTTTGGATTAATACTATATTTTGTATAATTTGTAAAACATAAACAATAAAGAAATATCTATAAAATTTTACGCTTCAAAATATTTAAAATATATTTATCACATAACAACATTTAGTATCTAACAAAATAGAAGTGAACAAAAGAAATGCCCAAGAAAAAAAAAAACAAATATTATTTTTAATATACAAAAGAAATGCCCAAGAAAAAAACAAATATTATTTTTAATATATGTAATATAAATTATTAATCAAACAAAAAGATTTCATAATTAATCTGTATAACAAATTATTTGTATAGGTCGATAGTATCAAATTCAGTACCAATTGAAACAAATTCTCCCCAAGGTTGCTTAGCAAAGAAAAAAAAAAGAAAGAAAAAAAAGAAAGAAAAAAAAGAAAAAAGTTTCCCCCTAGGTGGAAATCGAGAAGCGATTATCAGAGCAGGTAGATCTAGAAAGATCTAACGGCCAAAGGTGTGTGCCTTGAATTTGAGAAAATTACTATTTCCACACTTGTTACGATCGTCTCCAGCGAATTCTAGCGTTGTCGGGTGCGAGGATGAATGTCAGGTTCCGCAAAACGACAAAAGAGAATCTCTTGAAATAGTAGGAAGTGTTGGGGAAATAACAATAGCCATAATTTCTCACAGAGTTCCCAACTGTTTTTCTTTGTTTTTTTTTTTTTTTTTTTAATTCTCGCAACTCAAAGCAGGCGGCTTTCTTGGGCCGGCACGATTCAGAAAACGTGGTGAAAAAGAATCGAGTCAACCCAAAATGGCAAATGCCATCGCATTTTCTTTTATGCTGTTTCTGGTAATGCGCGGTCTGGTCGAGGCTTTTCACGAGTGGACAGCACTTTTGAAGCAACCCAAAAACAGTTAACGTATAACGATATTTTCATATTGATACAAATACGATATATCCCTAAATTATTTTCACAGTAAAATATTGAGCTTCAAACCTTATTATGACCGGCCATCACATTAGCAAATAAAACGCATTCTTGAGCTTAATGGACAAAAACAATGAGAGATTAGCTAAAAGAGTACTAAAAAAAAGTGCTAACGATAGTTGAGCTTGTGTTAGTAATAAGAAACTTAACAGTATTTTTAGATTGATAATAAATAAATGACCTAGTAATTATACTGACATATAACCCAGTACTTCATCATTATTAATTATTTTTCATAGCTGCAATTTCCTCCATTTCGTTTTTTTTTTTTTTGGTCATTTGTGAGTTGCTCATTTCAAATCACATGCAAGTGACTTAAAAGTTGGTGCTCAATCATAACAATCCATATACAAATCAATGCTTTGGTGGAAACACATCGTCACATTATTTTTTTGGCTAGAAACAAAGTCAAGTGTCAAACTTTTTCTCATTATTTACTCATACAAAAGTTTTTTTTTTTGGGCAAAAATAAATATCTGTAAGTATTTTTAATTCCAAAGAATTTTATAGCACAGAAATTTCCGCACCAAGCCAATCGGTTGAACCTAACAAGCAACATGACAAAACACGTAAAGCCTTCACGAGTCGATCACTCCAAAATTGTTCTACAGAAAAAAAGAAAAAGAAAAAAATATTGCAGGAAAGTAAAATCCACGGCCACCTCTTGTACTCTCACCCTATACTCGCTACATATGAACTCCATGTGGACCGTACGAGGAGTAAAATGACAAATATGGCCCTGCCGTGTTCACTTTATTTAGCGTAAAAAGTTATTAGAACCCGAAAAAAAAAAAAAAAAAACTGTCTAAGCGAGACTCACGCTTTTCTCCTCTTTCCTCAGTTTTTCTTCTCACTTTCACACTCCAGAGAAAAGCTCTTCAGAAACAAGACTGATTTTTATTTTTTTATGTTTTAGTAAATTTTGGTGTTTTTTTTTGTTTCATTTAAGAAGAGAAAATATCTGAAAAGAGAAAAAAAAATTTTGTTTTTGAGAGAAAAAAAAAAAAAGACGAAGAGGAGGGCTAGAAAATCGGCAGGTATGGCGTCGTCGAAGGTGATGGCGTCTACATCAGCGCCCAATCCGGATCTGCCACGCCAGTCTCCTCCATCTATACATCATCATCAGCAGCACCATTCTTCCTCTTCTGCTTCGACCTCTCAACATCATCAACAGCCTCTTCTCCACACTTCCAGCGATCAAAGCCGAGGCTTCGGCTCCATGAACATGGAAGAAATTCTCAAGAACATTTACTCTGATTCCGACAACTTCGCCGCCTCGGCTGATATAGGCGCCGGCGGAGGAGGAGGTGCTGCGGTGGACGGTGGCGGGAAGGGGAAGACGGTGGATGAGGTGTGGAGGGAGATTGTGAGTGGTGGTGGTGGAGGAGGAGGAGCTGCGGGGAGGGGTGGCAGGGAGCCGGAGATGACGTTGGAGGATTTTTTGACGAAGGCGGGAGCTGTGGCGGAGGAGGATGTTGGGGTTCCCGTGGCGGTTCAGCCGCCGGCGGTGGCGCCGGCTACGGCGGGGTATGGAGTGGAGTCGATGATGAATGCTGCGGTTCCGTTTCAGCCTGGGATGCAGCACATGCAGAATGTTCCTCCCGGAGGGTTTGGAGTGGAGGCGACGACGCCGTTGGGGTTTGGGAATGGAGTTTTGGCTGTGGGAGGAGGTAGTGGTGGTGCCGTTGGCTCTGCAGTCGTCAGTGGTGGTGGTAGAGGGAAGAGGAGGGCGGTGGAGGACGTGCCGCTCGACAAAGCCACTCAGCAGAAGCAGAGGAGGATGATCAAGAACAGAGAGTCTGCTGCCAGGTCTAGAGAGCGAAAGCAGGTAATATACGTGTTTCTCTGTATCTCTATAGATGTATATACATTGTCCGACTTGAATTTTGTTATTAATTGATTTAAATTTAACTTAGGAGTGTTAATTTGTGAATGCATGTGTGTTTTGCTTGAAAATCCTAGGCTTATACTGTTGAATTGGAGTCGCTGGTGACTCAATTGGAGGAGGAAAATGCGAGGCTTTTGAAAGAAGAGGTATGTTGCATGTGATCCCCACCTTAATTACACTTGAAATGTCTTAGTCCATGAGAATCATCCAAGAAACTGAATTCTCTGAATGGGAGTTCTTTCCCCGCGTGGGTTTCTCCTGTGTGGTGAAGGCAGTTCTGAGTTTTGTTTAGCAGATTAGATTTGACTGTAACAAGAATGATGGCCATATTTCATTGATTATTTTGCCTCTTTTTTCACTAATGGGTGAATTGATGCCATATATTTATCTGAATGAGTTTGTAAATTTACAGAATGGAATTAATTATTAGCATGCGGTTGGAAGGGGACAACTTCTGGGTGTGAAAGCCCCTACCAAATGGTTCAATTCCCCCTTCCTAGTCCAGTAGTCCCTCCTACCCAACGTAATAATTGGCCAAAAGTAAAGAGAAAAAGAATTAATTACGGACATGCAGATGCGGGAGTCGAGTCATTGAGATGTACGCGTGAGCTGTTGTTTAGGTTACTGTTTCATGGCCTATAAATGTTGTAAGTGACTCTTCAAGGATTGCCAGGTCGGTTGAGAAATATTGAAGAAGACAAGGAGAGTGTTTGCTTCTTTTCTGTTTGAATTTATGAGTTAATTTCCTTTGTGGTTGACATCACCACCTGCAATTAGACTTTTGAGTTATTGTGCCATTGCTCATAAATGGTGTCAGTGGCTGATAGACGGCTAACTGGCATTTTAAATTGTACTGTGGATTGAGACACATCGAAGAAGACAAGATGTGTCTTACTGTCTTATTGTGTTTCAAATTATTAACTCTTCTCTTTTCAGTTAATTTTCACCTGCAAGTCGACTATGTACATAGGCGATAATGGTAGCCACTAGCTAGAAAGACCAACATGGAAATGTGATACTTCTGAGCAAGAGTTTCTCTTCACCTGTACCATTAATATGATAGCTTCAATTCAGATTATCCTTTTCAGAAGTTCCTAAAGAATGATGTATTTTGATGCAGGCTGAACGGAAAAAGCAAAGGTATAAGCAGGTAAAAACCAGCCCATCGAATTCTGTAATTTACATGTTTCTAAAAATGTTTAAGATTACCTTTCCATTCCAAATGCTTTTTGGGCTTGCATATCCATTCTTAGCTACATCTTGCCTGCCTCTATTATTGTTACTTTTGCTTGTGAGAAGAGATCTTCATTGCTTTCTTCATGGATTTAGTCATCAAAGTTAAGAGATGGTTTACCATTTCTTTTGAATAAAATAAAGGAAAAGAGCAGTTAGTGGATCCTGTCTCAGTATAACGTAGCTGCATATGTTTATATGTTGGTTTTTGGGGCTAGTCTGTCTGCTCTATGTTTAGAAGCTTTCATTTAGAGCTAACAAGTAAATTTCTTTATATATGATTTAAACACATTAGCCTTTGAAGATTGCTTTCTGAGGATATATTAGTATTTTGTATGGCCTAAGTGCACTTTCATTGTTATTAGTCTAAGTGTACTTTCATTGTTATTAGTCTAATCAAATACAAACACCAAGAATTAATTGTAATTTGAAAAAAGCTATTTTAGTAATTGATAAGCAATGGTGAAAGCAGATGGTGGGGGAAGGATGGGGGAGATGGGTTCAAACTCACTGCAAGGTTTCAAGTTCTTATTTTTCCATCACCTTTACCTATATTTTCAATTTAGTCCCTTTGACAATGTTTTGCTTTCTCGGATTTTATCCTGTTATTCCACCAATCTCCTGCAGCCATAGATAAATTTAAGTTCTGGAATATCTTCTCTGTTTCAAGTGACAGGATGTTCAGATTTCACATTGAAAGAGTCGGTCCAATTGTACTTTGTGGTAGTTTTTTTGAAGTTGCACTTATATGTTGCTTCTATAATCACACAATCTAGAGTCGCATTAACAAATCATACCAAGTCCGTCCACAGCCTTGATCTAAGAACATGTTTATTTGGTTTAATGCGCTGTAGTTTCACCATCACCCCTTCACACAATATAATTGCCACTGTATATGCAATGTGATGATTGTTGATACATGTTACTGTGAATTTAGTGGCATTGAAGCACGTTATGGTGCATCCATGCTTGTTTGTTGGCAACTTGTTCTTATTGGAATTTAGAGTTCTTCCTAGACTGACTTCATGCATAAATCATCCATTACGATTTGGTTTTATGTTTGAGACGACATATCAATTCGTCGATGGAGGCAGTGCGGAGATTATTGGTGAGGAATTTGTGCTTCGCCTAAGACCAACTAATTGCTTGGTTTATATCCTCTGTTAATACATTTTTGGACTTGATAGAATTGATCATGTTATGTATGTAGGAGATTCAACAAATTAATGAAGCACGTTTCTGTCAAACATCTATAGGATTCTTTTTGTGTGTTTAGATGTCTCATAACCTGCACTTCTTAATTTGACTTGGAAAAAAGAAAATCTGAGATTCACCCGAGTCTCTGACACACGTAGTTGTAGGTTAAAATGATAGGTAAGCTTCGCGTTGATATGCCCAAGAAGAATCGGTATATTAATAGAAAGTTATTTCTGTCAAAAAAAC
The DNA here is from genome assembly GCA_028554755.1 of Cordia subcordata. Classification (NCBI taxonomy): domain Eukaryota; kingdom Viridiplantae; phylum Streptophyta; class Magnoliopsida; order Boraginales; family Cordiaceae; genus Cordia; species Cordia subcordata. The sequence continues at coordinate 3,247,511 of JAPTOF010000013.1, read as the reverse complement.
ATTTGGTTAGCATCAGGGCTCTCATTCTGCTTGTGGAGGCAATGATTTCTGGCATGTTTATTACAATGTTGTGCGCTTGTGCAGATCTTTATGCATTCCGAATTCACATGTAAATAATTGAAGCTTGAAACAATTTGAATCCAGCACACTTTAAAGGGTTAACAGTTCATTCTGGTTGCTTGCATGTGCATTATTTTGTAACTTGTGCTTATTTTATATACATGCAGCTCATCGAGAACCTGATACCAGTTGTAGAGAAGCGAAGACCACCAAGAGTGCTGCGTAGAGTGAGATCCATGAGTTGGTAGGCATCTTATATTGTGGTCAATGAAGGTGGAAGAAAGTTGTTTCTTGTCTTATAGAAGCCAAATGTAACAAGCAGCAAGTACAGATCCAGAGATGGATGGAAATCCGGTGGGAAGTCTCCTAACCGGTCACGACTTCATGAAGCTGCTGGGTTTCATTGTATAGAAGCTCGATTGCCTGGTATGAGTTGTACTACTTTATTAGGTTTGAAGATAAATATGGTTTATGCACATGATAAGGCAGATGCACAGTTAGGTAGGACAAGCGGGTTTGGAATATGGTTGCCTGGTGTTGTAGAAAAGATAGCCTTCTCTTTATACAGAACAACTTCCAATATGCTGGTGGCAGGTACAACCAGCGGATTTGGAATAATAATGAAGTTTCAAGTTCTGTTTAATTTACTATCTGCTTGTTCTAGTACATGAACTTTGCCGGGAACTCTGGCTGAGGAGTATGCGTTATAGTTCATTCTCGAGTTGCGGCTTCATCTGAGTATGTTGGAGCTAATTAGGTTGCTTGTTTTTCGATAGTAGTGTTTGAGAACCCTTTTGAAACAGAGATAGCTCCAGATTGCCAATGAGAATGGAGACCAAAGCTTTGTGGTTGTTTCAGGCGGTTTGTAATGTGTAATTAGCAGGGTGCTTAGAGCCACTGGTATAATGCAAGGATGGTTGTGAGTTTGATGGTTGACTTGGCTTTTAGAAACCATTAGGCAGGTGGAAGCTATTACGGTCCGCCCCACTCGGGCATGGTGTGAGAGATGGGTCTATTTGGATTGTGCAGGTTTTAATTTTGTCCATTCATAATTTTTAAATTATGAAAATTCTGTTTTAAACTATACTTTTCAATTCTTTCAATTTTAATTTTTTAGATAAATTCTTAATTTTTGAATGATATATATTTTGGAATATTTAATATGTACTAAAATATAACTCGTAAGTATTTTAAATCTAATTTGTTTTTATAACTACAAAAAAAAAACTTATGGAATGTATTTTACAAATAATTTATGATAGATTGATAATGAATAATACTTTTTACATAAGTTATCAAGACAAGTTTCTTAAAATATGTTTATACCAAACACATCATTCGTGTACCGTAAATGCAAAATAAGGATTTAATGAGTAGTTGTTTGTTCCCAAGTTAATGAGTACTCCTGTCCAAGTTCAATTACAAGCCAACTTTTCCTTTTCCCAAATCAATTTACAATTTCCAAATCCCCACAGGATTATCACTTGCCACTGTTTATATATGTATATATATATATATATATATATATATATGTATGTATATATATATATATATGTTGCCCTTGTGTTTATTTACATGTAACTCATAGCTCGTACCTTCACAAACTCCCAACAAATATCAACGAGCATCATCTCGTATTTTCTTCAAGCACCAGAGATGGCATCACCGTCGATGAGACGTGTTTGTAGGTGTGTTCATAGAATGGAATACATTGGATGGGAAACTCTTCGAACCGACCAACCAGTACCGGCAATATTTTCCAAGCATGTCGGCCTCGCGCTATCCTTCCATGTCCTTGTGTATGTTAACGATCGCCTGGAGTCGCATGTTTGCCGTGTATGTTGGGTTCCGGTAAATCGAGAAGTTATGCTGGACATTGACAGCGCTCGTAACCCGTTGTCTCTGTTCCTCTCCGGAATTGGAATCTCAATACATGTACATCCGCAAATAATAGAAGAAATTGTCCACTGCTATGGGCATATAGACAATAGTATAATAACAAGCCCAAGCGATCAAAAAGATTTTCCGTTAATAAAATTCAGGATTGAATGCGAAAAGAGGGTGTCTGTGTCTCCATACGTTGAAGAAGAAGAAGAGGAAGAGGCAGTTGCAAGTGCTATAGAGGAATCAATGCAAGCTGACACGGGCAGACCAACACCTGCTGCTAAATTTGGTGTTGATGCGTTGGAAAAATTGGCACTTGACGATGATGGCTTAAAGATGAACGCAACTTGTGTGATCTGTTTGGAAAATCTTCATCCTGGGAAGCAAGTTACACGAATGCCCTGTTCGCACATCTTTCATGGAGATTGTATCGTTCAATGGCTGGAGACTAGCCATCTATGTCCACTCTGCCGATTTCAGATGCCAATTCAACTAGACAATGACGACTAGAAGTGGATTCACAATGTCTTTTCTTTTTATTTGCATTGGCTTTTTTTAGGTGTATATACCGTAAGAGAAAATTGAAAAAACAGATTTTTTTTTTAGGTTACAATGCTGGTTCTGGTACATGTCCATATATATTCATTTATGGCTTTTTGGTATGCGAGAGGCAACATGGAATTACTAGAAAATTATTCTAGAGGACGACTTATACTTCCCATCTTCTTCAAAAAGTAGTAACATGATTTTAATCAATGGTATAGGTATTGAAAGGTTGTCTAAACACAGAAGTTTGATACGATTTGCGAGGTGATTCAAACGAGTTTGGTATCCTAAATTAGTCTTACTTAAAAGGGTTATGAATGTGATTTTTAAGAGTTTACTTGAAATTTACCTGGTATAAGGTTGAATTAAGTTAATGATTCGCACTAATCAGTGGGATATACTCGCCGGTGAAAATTTGAATAGGCACAATTAGAAGATTAAAAAGTTGGCTTTACATCAAGAATCCTTTTTAATTTCCTAACTCAATAGTGAGGGAATATAACATCAATGTTATGATCATAATTTAACAATTGAAAATTATTCACATGTTATTATTATTATTATTTTTATGATAATGAAAACCTAACCAACAGAACCTGACCACTGGTACAACCCATTTACTGATTACCTGACGGAACTGTCTAATGGTGGAGCCTGACTACTGAATGGTAAATCACAGGTGCAATAACCTCTTCCAAGACCATTGCACCAGTTTAATCATGTCACATCCCTTAATGGTAATGGATAAGATTCGAATCCAAATCATGAGCTGTTTTCGTCTCCTACTCTTACCACTGGAACAACCCCGGGGGCACTCATATACTATTTGTTATAAATTTGTCATTAAATTATGACAATGACATTGTGAACTGATTCATTTTCAGCACCAATGGTGAGATCTTTCCCCAATGTTTAGTGCCGGAATCAGTCATCAATGTACAAAGAACAAAAACTGTACGGGGGTGAATACAACCTCCAAATGGTCCCATATGGTTTTTTCTAAATAAGACATTCATCTATTTTTAGTTCAAAAAGTTAATTAACTCTCACTAAAAAGCTTATATAATTTCATATAGAAATAACATATTTTATATTCTCCATTCAGACGTCCCTTTAATTCCAATCTCTAGTCAAGAATATCAAGAGCAAATTTTAGGAATTCGATTATTTTATTTGTGAGTGTCCCTTGTATCGTTGCATTCTCTCCAATTCTTTTTTTTTTGGATGACAAGAAAAATTCATTTGACTAGTGGAACAATTGGAGAAATTCGATCACTAATTAGCAAACTTTTGATGTGCAAAATGTCCCTTTATACCAAACATAAGGTAAGTTCAAAACACTTACCTAGGGCAAAGGATTAAGATCAAACTCGGGTCATGAGCCATGTTCGACCTTAACTGTAACCGCTAAGGCATCCTTCGGTGACCTCTCCAATCTGTTTTTCACATGGCATTCTTATCTGTACTTGAGGAATGTTGGGGCAGCCACGACTGATAACTCTTAACTAATGGAGACCCATAAAAATTGCCACGACGTGACTATTTTAGTTTATGCATGCACGCGCGAGGATGGGTGCTTCTATAATTGTGTTTTCAATAATGAATGGTCATGTGCCATTAACTTCTTTGAGGATATGGTAGATTCGCCATTGTCTAGCAGAATCTTGACTTCGATCAAGATTGCATTGTCGGGCATTTGAGTTGTATACGTAAAAGCCATGGATGATTCTGAGGCAGTAAAAGATTATTGGAATATATAGAGCCATGTTATTCGGAGTTTGGTTTTCATCAAAACATTTAAGTATACGAGGGAGACCAATGGTATCTCATTTTATTATGTCAGTATCATCACTTCACCACCATTAATCCCTCTCGTTATACGAGGAAATCCAAATCCGTTATCCTAAGGACCACAAAGCAACAATCCGCAAAAGCTCTGGCAGGCTATAGTCAGGCTTCACATCTGCATCCATGTTTCTAGGTGACTACAAGTACTGGACTTCAATTATAACTTATGAATAGGATCAAGAAGAGGTTGGTACGGGCATCATTCTGGCTGGGAAGTTGACGAAAGATTTACAAAAGAAGGGGAGAAGTGTAAGTTCCAAGAGTTTGAACAGAGAATCTCCATGCTGCTGATGCAGTCGGTGACATTAGTCAAAGCAGGAACGGTCACAATTAGTAAGTATATAGCCATTGGCAGATAAGACTAGCTCTCCAAGAAGCAGATTGTCAAGTTGGCGACTAATCCTTAAGCATTCTTATTAGTACGTAGTTATGAGGCATATATATAGATAAGCAAGCCTCTCGAAAGATTAATTTGACCGAAAGACGAAGAGGAAAAGAGTCAGGGTTGCTCCAGAGAATTAATACTGATTATGCCACATCTAATCTTGTCTAGAAGACATTGAATAAGAAGAGAGGAACTAAAATTTACATCCAGATATTAAATGAAACAAATGGTGATGTTTATATCCAATGAGCATCCATTTGGGTGACTAAATCTTTAGAGAAAAGTTTGTTCTGACTAGCACATTGATTGTGTTAAGGACATGCACTAGGATCTGGCATCTTACAAATATTCTACTTTTAAGTAGTCCTTCACTTTTAAGTAGTCCTTTCACTCTCTTGCCTTTGAATTTGCTGAAACACTTGCATTGAACGGACGGTATACTAGCAACTCCCGATATTTGTGAACTCCAACCTTTCTTAGAAACTAGATGCCTGTACAAACATACTCAAATACAAGTGGGCCAATAGAGAATACAATAATAGCTCTTAGTGGGTAAAGATGCGAACTAGTAAACATGTATATTTACATAAAAAGAATATGATGAACAACGCAAATGCCTAAACAGTAATTCAATACATTTAAGAGTATGAGGAAAACATGGAATTAGAACAAAACCAAGCCTGATGGTGAAAATCATCAAATGGCATAATCCCATATGCAAGATGTGTTTTAAAGTATACAACAAGTGTAAAAGTTTACCGGCTAAATCAATCACAATCACATGCCAATCTGAGGGCTTTCTCCTTCAAGTAGGCAGGTGAAAACTTCAAGGCAAAGCAAATCGCAACATTTTTTAATTTGTTCCTTGCCACCCACTAACTTCAATCACTAAGGTTCACTTGCCCTGCCTATGAATTCGAGACCCTCAGTCCGGAAGCTCATAATCTTCCTAAAGACATCTCTTATTTGGCATTCAAGAGGATCAAGTCCAGTCTTAAAAACTTCACACACCGAAGATAGCTCCTTCACAGCCTCTCTTACTTCTTCCTTTTGTTCCTCTGGCAATGGGATTTGTGCAGAATCTATTAAGTCAGTGACATGATGAACACATTTTTCAAGTAGGCAAATTTCCTTTAGTAATCCACTAGAATTCTGCTGATCACGCTTCCTGGGTTCTTCAACAATCCGATTATGAAGCAACGATAACGGTGTACTCCAGGAGAATTGCCGTGGGATTGCAAAATGAATGTGGAGGCTTCGGTCTTGACATGGTATTGCGGCAACCAGAGTCCATAGGACAAACATCTGAACAAAACTCATAGTATAGACAAGGATTGCAAACCCATTAGTAGCTGCAACTTCATTCCCCCTAGGCAGGACCAAGTTGTTTGCAATGGACTGGAGCTGCTTAGCTGCTGACCAGGAATGAGACACACTCCAAGACAGAGACCTTGAGTGCCCTGATTGATGATGACTAGGGTCCTTGCTCTTAAAATGGCGTCCAAAAGATCGATTCCGTCGTGAAAAGACAGACCCAGTATCCTTTTCATCTAGCATCACCAGAGCCAAATCCATCAATGCTTTTCTTGCACGACGGAACTGACCTTCTCTTGTCATCCTCTGCTGACAATCTAAAGCGCACAAGACAATTTCCAAATGCTTCTGCCATTGTCGAATCTTCTCAATCCCATCACGGGTTGCATTGCAAATATCAAGTGCTTTTATACTCCGATCGAACAATTCAGAAGCAATCCTATCCAAAGGTGATTTTGTGAACTGTTCTCTGTTATTACTCAAGATAACTCGAAAGCCCTCCTGACAACTTGTAAATGCATCTAATAGCTCCTGAACCCATGCAACTGAGAGAAACTCATCATCCTTGGCAACTGATAGATCATGAAATCGACTACAGACTTGTTTTTGGAATGACTCTAGCTCTGGATTCTGAGCATTAAAATCTTCGTTCGATTCCATGGAATGAACCTCATCGCTCCTAAATATTGACACTAACCACCTCGGCGAAGAATGACTATCTGAGGAGGGCATTGTTTCAAGACACTAACCACGTCGGAATCCTCAACAGATCAATATAACATTTCGTTTAACCACAATAATCCAAAATAAAATTTCAACTTAGGAATAATCCCCGCAATCTGGATTACATTATCAAAAAACAGAACCAATCAACCTCCATTACGAACAAAGATGCTGTGAGCATCCACAAAACCTAGAACAATACAAAAGGCTCATCAAACAAACACCTTTTTAAAGCCATGAATTCTCATAACTTTATATATCACAAAAACCCCAAAACACACACACAATACAACGCTGATATTCAATAAACCGAAATAGAAAAGATCACTTATTCATAATCTATGCACAATTCTATACCACACACCAACAAAAGCCTCAAAATGCAAAACCCATATCAAGAATTCCACAAAGAATCAGATCTTTAACGAGAATTCCACAAAATACTACTTAATTATCTTTTACAGCATAATCAAGAATCACATTTGAAGAATATAGATAAATTGGTAAAAGAAAATAAAAGGCCACAAAAGGTTGTACCTTTATTACATATAGATACACATAGGAGGCATTCAAAGGCAAACAAGGAGAATATATGCAACCCTATTGCAGGACCTTAAGCCCTGCGCCTTGTTCCAACAAATATTCTAGCCTCGTAAGAGGGTGTTTCTGGAATGAGATGAAAGGGGGAAAATAAATAATAATAAAAATTAATTAGAGAGAGAGTTTATTTTTGGTTTATTGACCCATTCATTTATTCTATTTTCATATTATTTATGCTTCGCCACTCGTATTATTTATATTGTGGTGAGTTCTTCATTTTTCCAAATGCGTTGTTTACTTTTGTAAATGATTATGAATTAACAATTTAAAAATAAAATACTTTTATAATAAATTTGTTTACAATCGAAGTTGAGAATTAGAATGGCAAAAGTTCTACATTCAATATTATGATTCATGTCTATGTTTATCTGAGTGTTTAAATAGATTTTTGATTATTTATTTCAGATTTATTATGCCTCATTTGTGAATGACTTTAAAAACTTTTGTTGAAAAATCATAAGCCAAAAAAGAAAAATGGATAATTTATTTTATCCAAATCATAAATTCTTGCTAATATTTAATACACCCCACATCCTCTTGGAACATGTATAGATTTTTAATGTGAAGATCTTACTACTTAGGTATATCTTTCGACACGTTAGCATTTAGCAACATGTATGTACTTTTTTTCAAAAAAAAAAAATGTTTTCCAATAAAATCGTAATATGAATGAATGATAAGCTATAAAATGATATTGATAACTAAATATATTCTTTAAAATTTTCACTAAATAAATTTTTATACTCTAACTATCTTTTATGAGAACAATTCCAAGAATTTTACCAGTAAAACAGGATCATTGATAGTAAAATTCATGGTTGTTTAATTCACTAGAAAAATGAATACACTATCTATACTATATATAAAAATTTTATGTTTTTGAGCATTTTGAGAGTACCATATTAGTGCTTCTATGGTATGGTTATTATTTATTTATTATTTTACTTTCTATTATTTCTTATATTTGTGAATATACATTATTAGCTTTAATTGAAATATTAAATGATCAATCAATTAATGTTTAAGAAAAAATTTATTTGTGAGCTTTAATAGGTTTATTTCACATATGTGTGTGTACATATATATATATATATATATATTATTAGTATTAGACATTTAGTTTCTAGTCAATTAATTCTTAAAATAATATTTATTTGTGAGTTTTAAAAGATTAAATTCGAGTAAATTTAACTTACTATTAGAAAATAGTTTTTTGAGTAATGTGAGGTTATATGGTAGTAGTTATTTTATTATTAGCTTATACAATTAATTTTTATCTTTTTTATGTTTATTATTTCTATTTTATGGATATAATTAAGTTATTAATTTCAATTAACTAATTCAATAATCAATTAATTAATGCTAAAAATATAATTCATTTGCGAAACTCAAAAGATTCTCTTATTATCTATTATGGATATACATTTTAGTTTTAATTTAAAATTTTACTTGAAAATTTATTTTTGAAAATAATATTCATAAGTGAATTTTAAAAGGTTCATTTCTTATTCATTATAGATATATATTATCAGCTTTAATTTTAAAATTTAATTACTAATTCATTAATGCTTAAAAGCCTTTAAAGTATTTTTTATTTGTGAATTTTAAATATTAAACCTAAATAAATTTAATATTTATTATTTAAACAAAACTCATGCAGAATATAGAATATTCATACTTAAGTTGTCATCTTCTCAAAATGTATTAATTTAATTTAATTTAATGTTTATTATTAAAAAATAATTTTGTTACTTTGTTGAGCATTATAAAAGTGTAATATCAGTGCTTATATATGTCAATAGTTATTTTATTATTAGCTTATACAATAATTTATTATGTATTTTATTTTTATTATTTTTATCTTTGTGAATATAATTAAATTATTAGTTTTAATTAAAAAATTAAATAATTAATCAATTAATGCTTAAAATATAAATAATTTGTGAATTTCAAAAAATTCACTTATTACTATTATGTATATATATTCTTAGTTTTAACTTAGAAATTTAATTGTCAACTAATTAATTTTTTAAAAATAATGCTCATTCTTGAATTTCAAAATGTCCATTTCTTATTATTAGCTTTAATTTAAAATTTTAATTACTAATTAATTGATGCTTACAAGCGTTAAAGTATTTTCATTTGTGAATTGTAAAGATTAAATTTAAATAAATTTAACATTTAATTTTTAAAAATATCTATGCAGAACATAAAATATTTATAACTAAAATTTTTATGTGCTATTAAGAATAAATAAATTTAACTTAATTTAATATTTTTTACTAAAAAAATAAATTCGTGTAGAATACAGATAAATGTATACTAGTTCAAATAATAATTATGTGTAGATGCACATGCATATGTTGTCAGGTACTTCATCATGATTTTAGAGTAGGTCTTAAAGTTATAGGGCTACATGTCACGCTACACATTTCATCCGCCCAACAAACTTTTATGCAATCCAATCTCAGATAATCATCAACAAAATAGGGTCCACCACTACAAAAAAAAAAAAAAAAAACTAGTAATAGGCGGTGATATTTTAGCGGCGGTTCACCGGTGTTGCTTTCGAAAATCGCCACCCGTGCAAAACCACCGCCCACAACCAAAAAAAACCGCCACCTATACCTCGTAGTATTTGAAGGGAACAAAAATACATCCATTGAAGTCTTAGAAAGAGAAATTTCATAACCAAGTTTGAGAATAACATAAAAGGAGCTAATGTGAATAGGAATTGGTATACAACGTGGCAGCCCCCAAAATGTAGATGGAGCTAAAATTACAGTAACTGAGTTTTAGCACCGTAAAAGAATGAACAATCTCCAGCTCTGAAGATGAAGGGAGGAGAAAATCATACAGGTGGCCGGGTTATACTGAGAACGAAGTTAACAGAATTTTGCTACTTTTAAGCAACTTGTTAACATCCTATATTTGTTACGGCATGCTCCACTATTCACAAGCCAATTTGGTGTCAAAGCTGCTCAAGCAGATTGCGAAAGCCTGAAACGCGGATAGAGGATACCGGTAATCCATGGTGAACATATCTTTCCCTACCTTGCCAAACTGCAGGATGATTTTGTCGTGTTCCGATTGCGTTGGCTGAGAGGTGGTTGGGGCACCAGCAGCCGGCTGTGTGGCAGCAACTAACTGAAAGTTCTTTACCGATGCAACCGTTACCCGCCCGCGGAAGTTCAGGCACCAGCATTGTAACTGTTCATGCCATCTTGGTGCCTTGTTTTTAAGAACCAAGGGTTTCATCTTGCCGTCCTCTTCCTCGTTGTATAATCCACCGATATCAGAGAATCTTGCGCTGTTGAATTCAGTAGAGCGATCAAGAGACTTTGAGAAAGAAATGCTCCGGAATGAATCCTCTAGCGACCTTGGAACTAGCTCTGGCTGTCCAGGAACGGTGCCGCCGACATCGACTGCCGAAGCAGGAACTGAGTGCATGATGCAGTGCATCCTTCGTGGACCCCGTGTACCAAGCACATTCAGCTCGTATGAGATCTGGGCTATGTTGTAGCTGCCAGTTGGGACTTTCGGAGAGACTTTCTTTGAAGAAAACCTACGGCTTGTCCCTGGTGGAGGGATGTGGGCACAAGAATATGGAGGCTGTGTGTCATATATTATGAATTTTGTACCAAGAAAATTTGACCTGCATCGCAGAGAAATATTTAGTCTTTGATAAACAGGAAGAGAAATTTTAGAACTCTGACACAATGCAGTTACGTGTTACATCATAAAATCAAAGAAAAAGTTGCCTAAAGCTTGAAGGAGAATGTGGAAAAGGCAGGCAAGCAAGCAACTTCGACAACATTACCACCAATAATAACTAAACTCTTCAACAGAAAGAAATTTTATTTGGCTGATAGACATGACCACATTCTCAACCTTAGAAATGACAGGGAAAACATAAAACGCCCCAGTGTGAATAATACACTTCCATTAGCAACATATATATTCTTCCGAAGTGTCCAGACTCCAGATATTGCTTGTGACTTGCAAATAAGAATCATCAAATCATTCATCAAGTTCCAATTATAATGGAATGCAACGCCTACTCCCCTACCAAGTTACTTGTTACCACTTTCTGGAAAGACATTTTCTCGAAGGTACTCTCAATCTTCACGGCTACTAATAAATACAAACTTCAGGTGATACATTTTTTAACTAAAGAGATTTTAGTCTTTTCCCATGCAAACACAATCTGTGCTCTGATTATCAAAATGGAATCGACAGTCTTCGTACAGAGAAATTCTCATAATAACCCAAAATAACAACAAGAAGTTTCGAAGGAAGTTCAAAGGAAATGAAACAGAAAAAAGTCAAATCTACCTCAGTTTTCCAATATATGTTCTGCTCGATCTTGATATGTTATCTGCGTCCATTGAAATTACATACTCGGTGTAGGTAGTTCTTCGAGTTCTTTTTGCAGAAAGAAGGAACTTCCCGTTCTCCACGAGCAAAGCTGCAAGATGGTATTGCAAGATGTATCTAAACATATGATTGTGCAGAAAGAATTAAATAGCAAGTGAGACAATTCATTTTAAAGGAAAAATAAGAGGTACTATACTATTATCCCACTTAAATCTTGTACTCAGCATAGTGATATTTGTTGAAGATGTAATATACCTCGATATTTAGGGCAATATACTATAACCATTACTAGACATACACATCGAGACACCAGTATGCATTTATCATGGGGAAGTTGAAGTCTCCAGCTGGCTCAACCTATATAGTTTTTCTTTTTTAAATTTATAAATTTCTTGGTTTATCTAGAGATTCATAATTGCAAAGAGAGAACCAGCATGTTTGTTTATCTTCACCAATTGTAAGTTAACAATGTTAAGTTACTGAAACCTGTACACTTAAGCGTGTGTACCTTTTAAGGTGCAAAATTGTGTATGTCAATTACAAAGAAAGCAAGTGTCCGGTATGCTTACCAGAACTAAGACATAAGAAAAGATGATAAGTCAAATTAGATTTGTCCCTCTTGATGAAGCATTGAACAGTCCCATCACGAGGCCCTGGCTGGAAAAACAATGAACAAGACGTAAGTAATCAACAATTTTGTAGTCCATAAGCATGACATTAAGAGGGAGGAAGCTACCTGCTTTAGGGAAACTGGAAAAGTGAGTTTTCCAGAAAATTCTGGACTTTTAACAATTTCCTTGCACACACTCCTCCATGAGCTGCAAACGGCTGCACACGCAACAACATTCTTACGCGCAGGCCATGTGCTCTCACTCTCCTCTAATCTTCTAATTACGTCAAAAAGCAGCTCCGGGGGGAGATTAGCCCAGCAACTGCTCTGTATAACCAGAGGCTGGTCATCCAAGTCATGGATTGAACTATGTGATTTTCCCCTGTGATGTCCTGGCAGCCTCACGTCAAAACGACGCCTGGATAAGCTTCCTATACTATCTCTCACATCGCGAACTATACTGCGAAACGACATTCCCAAATCCCAGATCCAATGGCCGTCAAGCAACACCCCAGAATAAGTATTACTGTGTCGCACAACCCTCTTTATTGATTACTACTTTCCCGAAAAATTATTTGCCAGTTGACATGTGAATATGGCTGTAAATGAAGAAAAGCAAGCATACCTTATTACCAAACTAAAATAGAGAAAAGAACAGAGAAGAAGAAAAGGGAGAAAGAAAAGACAATAAAGAGGAAAGATAGCAAAAAAAAAAATATATATATATATATATATATATATGAAATAAAGAAAAGAAAAGATAGAAAATGGTTTAGTGGATAGGGACACTTTCACATGGGCCTCAAAGCGGATTAATCACAAAAGCTTTATCAGCCCCAACTTTTTTTGGTTCTTAAAGTGAAGCTATATTAATTATCAGACTCCGGTTGCTAAAGAGAAAAGGGAACTAATTAATCAGAATCGGTAATTGACAACATATTTCTAGGATGCTATTCTCCTCTTAGTTTACATATCAATACACAAGACTAAACAAAAGCTCAGATGAAGGTCTCTATTATGAAAATAGTTTATAAGAAAATATTGACTAATTGGACCTGGGAGCTATGGATCTGAGACCCAAGGGGCTTTGGACCTCCAAACTCGAGAATGGTGTCATACTTCATCTAAAAAACATCTAATTCTAATCTTTGGCATCTACACAAAGCCACCTACTATAGACCTATCCTGCAAAAATGAGCAGCAGGCTGATGAAATCTGGATCTTTGCTCAGAGAGATTTAGGACAATTACGGGTAGCACATAAATTTCTAAGCAAAATCAGAACTTGAAGACCTTGAAGCAAAGAAATCTGCAAAGACTCACACTTTAACAATATTCACATAAAAAAAAAGGTAAATTTCTAAACAAGATCAGAACTTGAAGCTAAGAAATCCATAAAGACTCAAGCTTTACCAATACTTACATACAAAAATCACTAGAAAACGAAAGAAATACCATCATCAAACAACCCACAAACCTTCCAGACATTGTGGTCCACCCCACATCATAAAGACTCAAACTTTACCCATTAGTGGCACCAAAAACTCGCTAGGAAGTAAAATAAACATTTATCACAAAACAACCCAGGAATATTTTCAGACATTAAAGTCCACCACACATCAAAAAAGGGCAAAAAAAGAAATTAAATGTTAAAAAAACCCAAAAAAATTGACGTACAAGTACAATATTTCTGTAGACTTTGAGCAAGAAGAATCTGAAATGGAGCAAAATGAAGATCAAAAAGTTGAACCACCAAACCTTTGACCAAAACCAAGTCTAAATGCACCGAAGAATGCACGTCCAAACAAGACTCCAAAGCTTTAAGAAAGGGAAACAGATCTGTACCTCAAACAAAAAAAGTCAGCAAGCAATACAAATGAAAATATATATGTTTTTTTTTTTTTTTTTTTGTCTGTGTATTTTACTTTTGGGAGGAGACAATTTTCACACAACTTTTTGAAGAGAGAAGAGGAAAGATAGGATAAAATAATTTAAAGAAAAAAGTCTGTATTGAATGCTTTAAATGGCTTAGTTTAATGTAGTAGAATAATGGCCACTACATAAGCAAAACGGAGGCCAGGAAGCAACACACGAAGGTTGGCGTCTTTGACTTTTTGGTCTTTTGTTAGATAAACGCTAAGGATATATATCTGCCCATTTTGTCATTTTGACCTGTTTTATAATTATTTTTTTAACGTGTGTAATATTATATTATTAATTAAAATAATATTTTTATTAATATAAAAATTAATTAATTTTAATTATTTTTATATTAAATTTATTATTTCTAATGATTCTTATTCTTAGAACTTATATACTTGACGAGAAAATAATTAAAAATAGCAAATATTCATATATATATATATATATATATAATGTAATGTTATACCTATGATGCATTAGGATGCATCATTATATTACGAAGTTTCTAAATTTTGTGTAATTCCAAAATAATTTACCTATGATGAGTTTCTCGATTTTAAAAAGAAATAGAAGACTTAGGCTATAAGTGACTTAGAGAAATTTTTATAATAATGTTATTTAACTAGTAGAAGTTTTTCTCCCAAGTTCGAATAATTTTCCCTATATGGTCTTCCGACTATTTAAGCTCACGCGTTTTTTGTTTGGAATTACTTGTGTTTTCAACTTATTTAAATATTTCAAGAATTGAAATTGTTATGTTTTAACTAACAAGTTGGTGGAAACTTTGGGGTGCAACAAGTGAAAGTAGTTGGATTTTTATAAATTAATCGATTAATCACTTGGTACTTTACAAAGATGGTGATATAGGTTTGAATTTAAATTTTGATAAACAATAAGTTGTTACTAGATCAGTTTATCCAATTGTTAAACATAATAATTCTATGTATAAAAAAAATTATTAGTTTACTTTTAAGGTCTATTTGTATAATGCGTCGGTATATAATTTTAGGTCACGGAAACTCAAAAACACGTAAACCTCGTGGAAGAAGGTGGGAAAAGTCTCTATACACAATTATTGAAGACCACTAACTCAAACCTATCGAAGCATATTGCATTGGCTCCAGCTCCATTAACGAATGAAATGATACAAAATTCTTCAAGTTGAACTGTTCCAGGCAATGTCAGATAAGTATACAGTACTACAACTAATGTTACAGCAATATAAATGCCCACTTGCTTCTTGCCACCAAAGATGACTTCAATATGACGTTAAAGGAGCTCACTCCATTGCTCCCAAATATTATATTCTATATTAATGTTAAAAGATTGTGTACACAAACTACGTACTCTTTTCTGGATTAATTTAGAACATGTTCGGAAACAATCACTAAGTAGGAAGTCTTATAGCTTTGCATAAGAATCTCTAATATAATCATGTTTAAAGTAAGTCTCTTGTTATTAGAAAAAAAGACGAGATTGCTTTCTCTAGTAATCTCCTCTTTGCTTTCAATGCAGTGTGGTACATGGTTTTTTACACAAAATTCTTGCCTAGACCAAGCATCTTTGCTGCACTAAAGCGAGTCAAAAATTAGATTCCACGCCTGCCTTTTTCTTCGTGTGGCTTGGACACCCAAATAGTGACAAGCCACAGAAAGCATCCTACTAGAGAAAAGAACCGATCTTTGGCACTCGTATTTAAAGATTAATGATAACGAAAATAATCTCGTTAAAAGTAACTTAAGTGATTAAAATTATTTTTTCAAAAATAACGACCTGAATTCGATTCTCGTGAAAAACAGAGAGCTAGATTAGAGGCAAAGCCCCTCTTCAAAAGAGGGGAAAGCACCCTCTTAATTGATTCTTAGTCTCCAATCTATGGATTAACTTATTTGGAGTAGGATACTAGCACTCGCAAGCATATGTATAATATATCTTCTACTTATTTAAGTAATATTCTCTTGCAAAAGTGCAAATTTATTTGCCAATCATATCTCTAAATTTAAAGAACAAATAGTACTGGGGAAAAGGACAAAAAAGAAAAAGCTTTCTATAAAGCACAAAATGAGGAAAAAGCCTTTTGTAAAGCAAAAATACTTGACTTTTATATTAGAAATGCCACCTCTATATATTTCAAGTTTTCAAATCAAGCATTAATTCTTGAAAAGAAAGAAAATTTTGCACTCTTCGATGTCTTATCCACGGGTCGTGATTCTTTCTTTGACTTTTGAAAAGAAAAAAGAGAAAAAGAAAAAAAAAAGAAAAAGGGAAAAGAGATGGAAAGTGTGGTAATGCGCAGGTGAGGAGAATAATGTTCGAAGGGAGAGGCGTGCGTTCTTGCCATCATGAATGTCTAAAGATCCTCGCCAAAAAAAAAAAAAAAAAGAATGTCTAAAGATATACAAACACTAGTAACAATTTTGTATATAATTTTTCAAAGTTGTTAAAGGTCAATTTACATATATAGAAAAGGCATGAAGTCCTCTCTTGTTTTCTTTGCAAAATGGGTACTCTATATATTATATAAATTAAGGTGCATGCTATATTTAAAAATGTCACATGTCCTCTTCTATGTATTTTTTATTTTAAAATTTATTTCTATTAATTTATGTCATACTTTAATTGAGGAGTATTTTTAAAATCAAGTAATTTGTACTAATTAAAGTCATATCCATGCAATGATTTTATTTTCTAATCTAAAATAAACATTACCTTTTCAATTATAAATTATTTCATAATTTGATTATTTCTACACAATTTAACATTATATTTTTGGTCAACTAATTTAGTATCTATGTATATTATGAAAATGATATTTTTGCATTTTTTCTTTATGACACATTGTCATTATGTCATATATTTTTTTCCCTAAAAAAATTTTAATCTATCTTCTATTCATACAAAAAATACTTCTTAATCAAATTTATTCTATATATATATATATATATATATATATATTCTCCCCTTCTTTATACTTTTATTAATTTTTTCTAAGATTATTTGATTTTACAAAAAATATGAAAATTGACTATCAATAATAAATAAAGACATAAAAAATACTAATTTTTATGCGTATCACACGGGTGTATTATATCATACTTTTTATTACATATTATAACTTTTTTCCACTTAGCTAGTAAAGTATATATTACTTGAGTTCCTAAATTTTATGTGACAGTTTAATAGATATTTGAATTGTAAATAATTTTTCAATATTAGATAATTTTTTTTCAAACTCTTTTATTTGTTTTTGTTATGATAAAATATGGTCTCTATTCAAAATTAGATATTCATATTTTAATTTTTCTTCAAGAATAACTAGAGTGATAAATTTTACATTTCTAATAAAATTGTATGCTTATATTTTAGAAGTTATAATAAACTTGTTTTTGGAAATAGAGTACATGACATTATATATATATTTTTATAGAACATTCAAAATATATAATATTACTTTTAATAATAATCTTTAAAAGTAATACATTTAAATTAATCTTATGCCTCTTTTTTGTTTTATAATCCCTATATAAAATTATATACTTCAATGCATGATTAGCAATAAAAACTAACAAACAATAAAATTTCAAAAGATAATCTTCAGTTGAATACAAAAATTTGTCATAAATAATGAATAAATACATTAATAACATGCGTTTGTCCCGTGTGTTAGACAAGGTATACTCTAGTTATTTATTAGTTAACATTATAATATTACGAGTTGAATACAAAAATTTGTCATAAATAATGAATAAATACATTAATAACATGCGTTTGTCCCGTGTGTTAGACAAGGTATACTCTAGTTATTTATTAGTTAACATTATAATATTACGAGAGACCGCATGTTTTTTTACCAAAAAGGACCTCAATATGTAGATATTTAGGCACGTAAATTTATGTTGCCATTGTGAATGTTTTTGTTAAATTTTGTACTGTTATCTCATGGTTTTATGTATACTTCGAATTCAATTAAGATACAAATAATATAGAAACATGTTTCCGAACACTGTAACATAAAAGTGCTTTGTTGAAACATTCCCATTATGAAAAAATTATGAGACAACAATTGCTACACACCACAAGAGGCCACAAATCCCTTGAACGTATTAACATATCCACAATCATTAATATTGTTGCTCCACAAGGTACAAGGAATTGAAGTGCATAAATGACCTTATTTTGAGACACGTATTAACATATCCACAATCATTAATATGGTTGGTCCACAAGGTACAAGGAATTGAAGTGCATAACTGACCTTATTTTGATTGTCTCATGAACAAGATATTTATTATCTTGATGATTGCAGATAACACAGGGAGTGAACTCATGAAAATTTAATTATGAAGATTCCCAATGTTCAGACAAATTAAGATATTCATAAAAAGGTTTTGCACATCGATCCCTTTGATCATAATCTTGGAAATAAACAAAATAATATTTGAGATTACCATCTCTTTATAGCATTGTAACTGTTAAAGAGATATTTACTAACTTTGAAATTATGATCTCTTTATATAGCATTGTAACTGTTATAAAGATATTTACTAACAACTATATTATTATAGTATCACCTATTTCTCAGTGTTGATAATTGGAAAACTTAATAATTTTATTCAAAAAACCAGCATACAAACTGAAATTATTGCAACACATAATTAAAGTGGCATTAATGTCGATTCCTACTCTCCATTTTAACTGGGCCAAAAGATGCGATCACTAGTAAGTTGATATATATAGCCTACGTCTCAAGGATGCTCCACTGCAGATTTTCCCCTCAGATGCTCATCAGCAACAAGATCTGTGTAAGAAAACAGAAAAACGCATGTTGGTTTTTCTGATTGGAAGTTACAGAACTCATTGTTCAATCAATATCTACTTCTGATATTTTCGTTGAAAAAACCACTCGCACAAATTGTTAACGTCTCGAGACACGTGACCTCATCCGACAAGGTAAAAGAGATCATTTTTATAAAACTCATTGTTCAATCAATATTTACTTCAGATACTTTAGTTAAAAAGATCATTTTCGTACCAATTATTAAAATCTTAAGACACGGGACCTCGTCCCGACAAGGTTAAAAGGGATCATTTATGGCGGAAAAATACCTGGACCGCACTTTATCTGGCACTTGCGATCGCAGCGCTGCATAAGCCTCGCTGGATTATCAGAAAGATAATAAAGGGTAAGTGTATATTAGATCAAGAATATTCAAAATTTTTCTAATGATGATTATAAAGAAGAAAACTTAATGATGATCGATTGAACTAAAGGGTGACAAGAAATTTACTGTCAGGATTGACGCAGGCGGTGGAACAAGCATCATAGCAATCGAAAGCATCCGAAGCAACGCTCTCCAAGTTTGCAGACATTATGAAGAGAACCAAGCCTATTACAAGAACCATCTTCTTCTCCATGGTCTCTTTTCTCTATCATATTACAGTTATGTGTTCTATTGATCTTTGAATCTAGTGGGTTGGTATTTATAGGCATGATATTAGTCAGTCCACTATGTGGTCAAAGTTAGAGGGTCTTATCCTCATATCAGCTGCCATTAACAGCAGTAGCAAGTTGGTGAGGAGTCGACTATTTTGACCATGTTGAACCTGCAATGGGACACTAACTTCGAGGTGTCATATATCACCTCTTATATGCAAGTGTCACGTTATTTATTATTTTTAAACAAGTAACCTTTGTACGTTAAATTCATCGCCGTATCACCGCATAAATTTGCCAACTTGTTTGATTTTTGACAACTTATGTATATCAACCATCTCTTCTGGGAAATATAATTTCAAAACTCAGCTTTCATTTAAAGTAAATGCACGAGGATCGAGCACAGAAGGAAGAAAAAAATAAGGATGTACCAAAATTGAAATTTAATCCTAATACAACACAACAATATATTAAAGGATTTTCCTTTTTTTGCCCCTCTATGGGTATATGTAAAAACGTCTTATAATTTCAAAACTAGCGCGTGAATCTCGTCTCTCCTCTTCCTTTTCCTCCTTCCTGTTGCTACCATCACAAACTTCATTGTCTTGGGTGGAAGAAGTAAAGGAAATCCGAATGTGATTGGCTTGATCTTCAGTATTCACTTCAGGCAACAATTGGGTGATTCTCTTGATTTCCTTGCCTTTGCCCCACAATACCACATATAGCCCAAGAACTATCAAAATTGCTCCTAGCACACTGTGGATGTAAACGTTCAAGCAAAAGTTATGTTAGAAGTGAAATGAAACGCTTATTTGCTGGTCTAGTAAAAAAAAAACAAGTCACAAACATAGCATTTGGTGGCAATTTAATGAATATAACATATCAAAGTGCGTTAAAATAAACGTGATGTATTACACGTACCTTCCCAAGTGTAATTTCTCATCCAGAAATAAAGATCCAGCAATGGCCACAATTACAAGCACAAGAGGGTTGAATATTGATACAAACAATGGACCCCTCATGCGTATACACCAGGCAACCAAAGTGAATACCACTCCGGAACCCAAAATTCCCTGCAAAAAACAGATAATCAACAGTAAGAGTTATGAACATTTTGAACCTCAAATCTTTTAGGGGGGCTTTGATCAGAGCAGCCTACTGTAAAAGCAGCAGCAAGGAGCCTAATATTCCATCCTAACTTCCATTGATTCAAGTCCCTATCTGTGCAGACTGCAAAAGCAACACTCTGAATAGATGCCATCCATGTCAATACAGCAGTAAACGAGTAAGGGCACGGATAAGGCTCGGACGCCTTGGCCTGCAGCACAAGTGAGCTTGTCATGAAGCTAATTAACAGATGATTATGTAGACGTCGAGAAATCAAATGTTGTTTATTAGCTCACCTGAAAAATTAACCATAATGACATGCCTAGACAACCGCCAACGGCTAAAAGAGCACCAAACACCAAGTTACCACCCTGATCAGTAGCAATCTTTCCTGTGTGTGCACCTTGATGTTGAGTCGTCGTTGACAAAAGGTTGAGATTTGATTTCCAGAGGACAATTTCTGGGCCATTGTAAACTGTGAGCAGCATTGCTCCAACTATGCTGATTATTGTTCCGAACAGCTTTGCTTTACCTGCCCGTGAATGCCATCCTAGTCTCTCCAACCTTCAAGAACATCGATCAAACAGACGATTAAACGCGTAATTATGTAAGGGATTAAGCAACATATGACTCTGATTGTGTCATGAGAGTATTTGAAGTTACCTCAAGCAGACTGCTATAATGAAGGTCATGGCAGGGATGAGATTTGTCATAGCTGAGGCAAATGTGGCTGAGGTGAATACCAAGCTCTGCAGGTACATATTTTGTCCTAGAGATCCTCTAAAACAAGAAAATCAAATTATCTATTTCAGTGGATAGAAAACATCATGTTTTCATATATAGCCATGGAATAGGAGAAGCAACATCTGGTTAATTGGTTTTTCTAAAGAACAGGTTCAATTTCACTAGTTTGATCATGAACTTA
Source organism: Cordia subcordata (assembly GCA_028554755.1). Classification (NCBI taxonomy): domain Eukaryota; kingdom Viridiplantae; phylum Streptophyta; class Magnoliopsida; order Boraginales; family Cordiaceae; genus Cordia; species Cordia subcordata. The sequence goes on along the minus strand of JAPTOF010000013.1, from coordinate 3,225,776 downwards.
ATATTGCCAATTATCCCAAACACAAAATGAATTATTAGAAGAGGATGCCCTCGGGACTCGACAAACTGATTCGGATAATTGTGCAATGTAACAGAGAAGGGGGGAAGAGGGTCCGAATGTCGTGACTTCCCCCGTGATTTTGTCACCATCCTAAGAACATATAAATATTATTCTAGATCCGCCCCTTCAATTCCTCTCCTAGTTTGAGAAGAATAACCCCAGACATCAATATCATATATCTCACACAACTGAATTTTTCTTTTTTTTTTTTAAGTTATGGAGAAATTTTCCATGATCCGCCATGTCATCAATATTTTCAGTAATTCACTAGCAATTGTGGCATTTAAAAAATGAATGCGTGGACACATTCTCAGAGCCTGAACTTGGACAACTTAACTGAAGCATTTAAAGCTTATACAGCAACTGTATAGACACCTCCAGAGCCAAAAAAACAAGCGTCACGTTAAAGCAAAAGAACCAAGTCAAAAGTAATGCATGGCTAGCTAGCTCTTAACTAAAGCTTCAAACATATACAGTTGGCTTATAACTTAATCATATCTGCACCAGCTCTTTTGTGTGATTTTTAGATTGTTAATCTTCCCATGGACAATTTTCCAGAAGTGTTCATCTAGCTAGCTAGTCGTGAGCTTAATTAATTGAATTCATGCAAAATGAAGAAGATCTCATTAGTAGGAAAGATATCTCAACTTACCCAAATAACCCACAAAGGAAAGCATAGAAGACTACCGTCCAGGTTAGCTTCGGCCTCTTTTTCCTGATAAAATAAAAACATGCATAGTTAAAAAGGCAGCTCGATGCATAAAACTCAAACTATTTGTCGAGAAAGAATCTGACCCACTTATTCCATGCATATTTTTTAAGTGTTTTCTGTGTCTCGTATATCTTTTGTTTTCAGAAACTCAAAAACATGAGAGAAAAATTCCAGATGAAAAGGTTTATTGATTCTACAGTGAAAAGATTGGTTTTTCGTTCAGAGAAAAGACATGCATGACGATGAACAATATGATGAAAACACTCCGATTATCTACTGTTTGTGAAAAAAATTTGAAACGTCAAAATCTTAAGAAACACATGATAAACCTTTAGAAACTAGATATGCCAGTAATCTTCAAATAATCAAATCTTTGCGGAATCTTCCGACATCAAGAAAACAAAAGATCCACATGAATAGTTTTGATTAATCAGTTATTAAACCTTTACCTTTCAGCGAAGAATGCAATAGGAGAAATGAAACCTGCCCCAAATAAAAATCTATAGGCCACCAAAACCCTCAAGTTCATGCCATCATTGGCTGCTAATTTGTACAACACATTCACACCTGCAAAAGTTGCTTGCACAAGCAGCATTATCAAAGCTGGCTTCAACCCATGTATAATGCTGCATATTTTCTCCACTCTAACCATTTTCACAAACTATATGTATTATTTATATGATTATATCACTCTTTAAAACCCTTTTGAAAAACTATGAAGAAAATAAACAATTCTTCAAGAGAGGTTTAAAGAATCAAGTTTCCATCAACGTAACAGGGAGATAGTTTTAGCTCACTCTTGGCTGATTACTCGTAAACAGTGGCCATATATATCTGCAGAGAGAGGAGGGGGGAGAGAGAAGAGAGGGAAAAGAGAGATGCATGTACAGTTGGCATGAAGCTAAAGAGGCAAAGTTCAAACGTAATTTAGGTGAGGGCATTTATTATATAATTAAGGTTTCGAGAAGAGGTTGTGTTTTCAACGCATGGCTTTTTTTTTTTTTCTTTCTTCTTTTTTTGGATATAGATTTTGTTTCACGTACACGCACATGGAGATATTTTCAACACATAGGAGTATTTAAATTTTGATTTGCATGCATGAAGGCAAACTGCAATGTTATAAGATTAGAAGACGAGTGTGGTCAAGAGATGGAGAGAGCTGGTTTGTGGGGATTGAAGTGATCGATGCTGCAAAACAAACCCACAAGTAGCCTCGTCGCCTTGACGCTTCGCGTTATGGTTCGGCATGCATGGTGTCTCAGCTAAGGCTCAGAATAGCGTCTACGTTACTTTGACTGTTGATTTTGTTGAAGTTGCTCTACTTTGACTGCTGGATTGACGTTGGACGGTCATGTCACCCGTGAGAATGAATGGGTGACCCAGAACAAGGATAGATTACTACGACCCAAAACAGACGTAGCCCAATATGAATTAGTTGAACGAATCATTCGTGGATGGACATAGATAGCCCAACGATGAACTAGTTGGATTGGTTACAGGTGCGGGCTTAACTTTGAAACCATGTTAATGGACTCGAGCCTTGAAAATTTTCCATGTAAGATATTCATTATTTTAATAATATTAAAAAATGAAAAGTTGTATATGAATCTTCATGATCAAGTTGATTGGAAAAAATCACTCAGACACGAGTTTGAGTTACTGGAAAAAATCACTCGGGCATGAGTTTTAAGTTGTGTCTAATATTTTAAGTTGAATGTCTATCTTATTTGGTACAATAGTTTTGGGAAAAGTTATTGTATTCGAATCAAGTTTATCAATGGATTGTCGCAATCGAGATTCGCTAGATGTCCAATGATTAAACTCTTTCAAATTGAGTTTTTTCAAAAAGTCAAAATTTAAACTTCAAAAAAAAAATTTTTTCAAAATGATCCCTTAATGTAATTGCATATTGATTTTAACCCAACTTTTGTATTTAACTTTTGATCCAATTAATTAAAATCATTCAGTTAAATTAAGAGATAAAATGAGGAAAAAAAAAATCTTTACTATTGGTACCAATCATCCATAACCACGACTGATATTCATCTTTACTATTAGTGCTCAATGCTCATTATGTTATAATCTACAATGTCTACTTTACAGCGCATACACATATACATATATATATATATGTATATATATATCTATAACCTTTAATTTTTTTTACCCTAGCATTTTGAGCTTGGGATTTATATTTGCTCACGAGTAGTAATCTGAAACAGTCAAAATCACTGAGTAATTAATTAAACTATTGTCTAAAATATAGACCTTCCATTACTTTGACTGAAGATTTGACTCCGCCACAATTGAGATGCTTAACCATAAATTTATCGCAATTATAATTTATGGTTACTTACCTATTGAACAACGTGCGGTTTAATATGGAAGTCACAGATCGACTACAATTTCTTTTGAGAAATCAAGAATCTCTAGAGAAGAAAAAATCACCAAAATTGCTCAGCGACCATTGATATCCTTAAATTTCTCTGTGCCATGGAGAAAATTTCGGCTTATTTCCTCTATAAATACCTGGACAAACATTGCATGCAATGGAAATCACATAAAAGTTATTCACAATCGGTTAAGCAAATCTTCTTCTCAACCTCTTCTTGGCATTCATCTATCTTTCTCTTTGTGAGAGAAAGAGGGAGGAATTGCTTGGAGTTTCAAGAATCTTTTCCGGAAAGAGAAATAATGGGTGCCTGTGCTAGTGTACATAAGGGCATGAGATCTGAGGCCGCCACGGTACCACCACCGGAGCCACCAAAGGAGGAAACCACCATCACGGAAGTTAAGGTAGAAAGCGAGGTTAAGGTGGAACAAGAGGAAAAGAAGTTAGAAGCTGATGGCAACGATAAACAAGAAGAGGTAGAGAATAAGGCTGTTGATGATAGTGATAAGCTCCAATCTCTTGGCTCTTTACTCAAAGAGGTAAGTTATGATTATGCATGAGTGCTCCTTTGCAATGAACAGGAAAAATATTAACAACACTAGCATGCAAACATCTCTAGATTACACAAGTCAGCAATCACACCATTAACTGAAAATCTTTATAGTGTTTGTTACGAGGGAAATTAACAACAGTGAAGTAATGATGCAGTCATTATTGAATCCGGAGTGATGGCCGGATTAACTTGTTTCATACCAATAGCAACGGATATACAACAATCAAACAGTCAAATTTCCTCTTCGCTCATCAAACTAAATGTTTTCGAATTATGTGTTTCAAATGTCAAGATTTGATTTCTCACCATTCCTTTGTATGGCAGAAAGAAGGAAAGGAAGAGTCACCTAAAGATGAGGAGAAGAAGACGACGGAAGCAGAAGCCGCATCATCATCAGCAAGTGTAGAGCCAGAAGAGCCAAAGGCTGAAGCTGAGAAAACACCTGCAGATACACCAGCTGCAGAAGCCCCTAAAGAGGAGAAAAAACCAGAAGAGGCTGCAAAGCAATGATGTTTAGCCAATGGTTTGGAGCAGCTGATGTTAGAGATTACCCGGCCAGACGGTGAAGTTTAAGCTGAAACGAAATTGCACCCCTCAGTGATCATTTTTTTTCTCTAGTGAGGAGAGGGGTGGAAATGAAAGAGCTTTTTAACTCGAAAAAATTAAAGGGTAACAGAATTGTTTGTGAATGTTTTATCCTGAAACAATTTTCTTTTCTTCAATCAACAATTTTTTTTTTGCGAGGTTCAATCAACATTTTCTTTCTCCCACTGATGCACTTTCAGACAGTTTTAACAACTAAGTTCTTGAAAGTTAATTCTAACTCACGATTGTCACAACTGTTTAGTAACTATTTCAGAATCAAATACTACCCCCATGAACAATTAAGTCATAAGAAGAACTATTCTAGCATGAACTAATGGTAACACCAGCATATAAAGAATGCAGAACAATTTAGAGCACTCATACACAAGGTCATCGACAGTAGGAGAAAACACAAAACTAAGGGCAATAAGCTGAAGAAAAGAACTCTACAATTTGTGTGAACACACAATATATGATGAAAACTTTTGATCCTAAGGGTGCTGTTGCACATGGATTAACAGGACATGGTTAATTAAACAAGTAACAAACTAGCAAGATAACAATGGTAAGCAGCAAAAGTTATGGACGGGGAACGAAACGACCAGATACCTCTAACATTCAAACTAACAAGTAACAGATTTACTGTAATGGAACAAAAAACCATCTTGGTATTTCAGGCAGGAGAGACCTATTTCTGTCTCTCCTGTTTAACATAAGTATCTCAATGTATACCAGCCCATGCATACATCCAAGGCAGAAAACAGCAAGCTCTCGATTTACCGTCATTCTTGCTTCCATTCATTCATTCATCCGAAGAAAACAAGGCAAAAGATAGAAGCATGCTACCAAACTGACTGAGAACTAGCTAAGTGACAAAGTTCTGCAACAATCAGAGGCAACTTTATTTAAAAAACGAGAAGAAGAAAAGGGATAAAGTCAAAGACACAGTCATGCAAGTTATGGCAACGTCATTTAGTTGTTATCAGCACCTATTGTGTTGCTTAAGTTCAAACGCCAAGCACTCATTCTGAAGCTTCATAAACTCAATCTTCAGCCTTATCTTCTGCAGCTCCCTGTCTTTCTGATGGCTGTATCTTAGCCATTCAGATCGCTCTTTCTCCAGTTTCAGCATCTGCATCTGTAGTTTTAGCTTCTCTTCTTCCAACTTCAGTGAACAAGACATCAACTTTTCACCCTGCAGCTTTTCTCCCTCTCTACCATCAGTGTCAATGTCAATCAGCTTAGTATGCTCATCAGATGTGTGAGAACCAGAGCTTGCATTGAAATCTTTACAATTTGAGGGACTACCCAACCTTGAAATTTCATGCTCTTCCGCTAGTCTTGTCCTCTTTGCAGGGATCCCTTGAACCAGCCTTTCAGATTCATAATTCACTCTGCCTTTTAGAGCAAATAGCAAGGACTGTTGAAGAACCTGATCATCAGGAAGATATAACCTATTCCCATTGTGATACGAACATATTTCTGGATAAAACAATTGTTTACAACTTAAGAGTTTTTTCACTTCTTCCTTTGCTTCATCTGAAAGGTCCATTGATTCCATAAGAACAGGGTTCTCAACCACCTTACATGAAATGCCTTTCCCAAGTATGACATTTAATCTCTTATACTTCTTGTTCAGATCATTGAATTTATCCTCACACTGCTGGGGTGATACATAATAACCCCTGTCAACCATGACATCAGAAATAGCTCTCCATTTACCTTTCCTTGGAGAAAGTATCAATTTCTTTCTGCCACCATTACTACAAATAGAGGAATCATCCTCTCCAACATAGGAAACACCAGTAATCAGAAGTTTCACCATTTCATCAGTCCATTTTGTGCGATGCCATATGATATCTTCTTTTCCCCTGCCACCATCAAAACTCTTTTTGACTCCTCCTCCCACAACTTTTGGCCATATACCATCACTTGCATTATTGTTCAACCTCCTGTCCTTTTTACTTTCAAGCGACATAAAAGGCAGAAATGCTTGTTTGCCGCTAACACCAAAGGACAAATCATCTGCTTGATGACGATGAACTACTCCCTCCTGATCCCCAACAGGGGTTTGTTGATCATTACCTTGCATGTATCCTGGCAAATCTAAAGAACTGTACAATCCATTTGGCATCATATCTCTGACAAACTGATGACTCTAATAACTTTTCTTAGACAAGGCCCATCTGTATCAAATACCAAGAGTTTCTTAAGAGAAAGTACTCAATAACTAGTGGATTATCATGTTTAAAGAAATGATAAGAATTTCTAAACACACAAACAGAAAAGAACCCCCCTCGAATCAGACAAACAAAGAAGGGAATCCCGTTGAGTTCTTAAGCTTTCATGTCTACAATTATAAACAAAAACAGATCTTTGGTATGATTCTCAATACTACGATATATCATAAGGCCAACAAGTTGATTCGAGATCTCGCTATCAACCTCTTGGCCTAACAAAATTCGAGATCTCGCTATAAACCTCTTGGCCTAACAAAAGTAATCTTTCTCAATGAAGTCGGTTGATTAGGGTCAAAGTATCCCTTAGGAACCGTACATGCACCTTTTGACGCATACGGTTCAAAAAAAAATTGCGGAAAAAAAAACAATCAATGTATAGATTCCGGTCCTCTTTCTTTAATATTTCCTGTCACATGTAGACGAATGGAAGAGATCAAAGGCAATCAACGTATGTGATAAAAAATTGTCAAGATTGTTTTCCTATTGCCATATATAAATCAGAATAATATCAAAATCAATGCAGATGTGTGGTCTGAGCCTAGGTCAGAAGCGCTTGACTACATTGATCAATAAATGAATCAGGAACAGAAAATGTGCCAATTTTTTGCAATGGATACATGAAATCCAGGAACAGAAAGAATTACCTAGAATTTTGATGAGTGTCGCAACTTGCAGATCTCAAATTTAGACCAAATCTCTGGACCAGCTAAACAAGATTCTTGTTCACATACCAAAAGGGCAAGGAAGCCGAATGAAAATTATGAGAGTTCTTTATGGAACCACCTTGTTATAGTTGTCCTAAAAAGAGACCAAAATGGTAAAAGCTAGTGGAGTTGCAAATCAATGTGATTGCCTTTGACAGATGGCCTAAAGTCATTGCTACCAAGTGTCCACCGGCTGGTTCACCTGGGGATTGGCAATTAGACTTTTCCAGGTAGAAACTTGACTTATAGTTTCAAAATATACTTGCATTTATATGACAACAATAAAATATTGGTATAAAAAGCTATAGTCAGTTTTACATTTTCCTTCTTGGAAATTAGTCAGGGTATATAAAGCAATTTGGAGAAGTAATAGTTGCCTAATGCATACTGAATAGGAGGTGACATGAGAACTTCAGAAGATAAAGTTTGCAAATTTCCCCTTGAATTTTCACCCGGACAACTAGTTCCCCAGAAATTCCAGAACAGAGAAAAACTGTTCATGAAATGGCTCAAGGAACTGAAGCCTCAAATAGACAAAGTTTTATTTTTCGATTAAGGTAACAAGCAACAGAGTATTTCTTTAACCTGGTTTTCCAAGCCCACTATTCTTCAGTCATTATCACTAACCACTTCAGGCTCAGTATAAATCACTTCTATCTCCCAGTAAGTGCCAATAACTATTTAGCCAAAAGAGGAAGTACCTATAACTAATTATGAGTTTGATGGTGAACACTTTAACACCCATAAAAACACAAAATGAGAAATAGAACAAATTTTTCTCTTGCACATATATCGACACAGATATACCTACCATTTTGATTTTATTGCTTATTAGGCCCGCAAGCCATCCTTTTTTGGCAAGATACCGGGGAGGAGGGGATTAGAGCATCGTGACATGTGGAGAACTGCATAGCAATCAGAGAAAGAAAGAGATACACCCACCTTTTAATATTTTAAAAAGATTTTACTAACTAATAAAGAATTACTCCACCAGCAGGGTAGCATGAAAGGACAAGCGGACCAGGAGTGGTAATTCTTCTACAACTTAGGAACAGAGACCTCTCAGACTGAACACTATTTATTGCACCTTTTACTGAGAGAAGCTATTCGCAAAGGTAAGAGCAAGCACAGCAAAACTTGGTGATAGTGGATCAGTAGTAGCATATACAAATGAGTCTACTGAAACATATCAGTAATACCTAAAATAGGGGGGAGTAGGAGCATAAATAATTGGGTACCATAGCAACAGAAGATCAATTAACTGCAAAAGCTTTTGGTCCAATAACTGTCATATTTGCAATTCTTTTAACTATGATATCATTCATCTCTAATCCTTATGCAAGTGTTAATCTATCAAACAAATGGTCATATTAAATGGAGGCATGTTAAGATTTCCAAAGAAGTCAGTATCCTTGATGTCTGCGTCTTTCATCAGAAGCAAATAGAAAGAAACTACCACAATATGAAACATGACATGCTGAACAAGAAAGTCATCCAGTGAACAAGAAAGTCATCCGGAAGTCAAAACTTAAGATAAATATTCAATATAGTGCGTATTGAAAGATGACATGTCAACTTCGGCTAGGCTTAATAAGGTTGAAGTTGATTCATCAGATGGATGTAGGAAACACTGTCATTCCTGCGACAGCATCTAGAAACCCATAACTGCAGTTTTTTTGTCTTCTTAGCAGAATCAGTAAAGCATTCATTGCTTCACCCCTGAATTCTGATTTTCTTAGGAATGTAAAAATCAGTAAACTGGCACACATAAGTTAGAATGATCAGCATTTGTCTTAGTTGCCCCTTCCTGCTAGTTAAGTTAAAAAGAAAGGGGAAGAAAAGAAAAGGAACCTTTCTACGGAACTTGACTTCAAAATCGAGACTGAGTGACAATATAATTAGTTGTTATTAAAATCAACTATGAATATGTGGAGCACAGGGGGAATGGAGAAGAAAGAAGGAAAAGGTATATGAATACATTATAATCATGAAATGAGAGCCTCAACCATTGTGAATGCACAATCAAAGAGCGATTTCAAAGGGCCCATATCACAGCCCATGTAAGCTTTACCTGGAGAATGCTTTTACTATTTACTTTAGGAGAATGATGATTCTCATGTCAATGGTGACCCTTTGCTTCCAGCTGACTCTCAAGTCTCTTCGATCCCCAGCATTCACTGGAGATCATTCATTGACAGATATACTGGGTGAGAGGGGAAAGGAACAGGTAAGACTTACAAGGCAGGGGTTCTATAAACTCAAAGGCCCAGAAGGAGTTAATCAGACAAGAAATTTTACGGCCCTTCATATGACGGTGGTGAAGGAAAACTACCCTGTCTTAACTAAATGCTTTAACTGAGAGCACAGAGTAGTCTACAAAGAAAGTGTCATTTTTCTTTTCTAGTACAACTTAACATGAGAGGAAAACTGGTATAGAACATCAACAGAAAAGCTGAAGGGAAATGAAACAAATGGTGCAATTTTGAATTGAAAATGACAATAGAATAAGTTTTTCAGCATAAAAATCTCTCTTTTAAGGAAGTAATTTGACCTGCTGCTTCATGCACCCATGGCATTTTTCATGTACCTAACATGTGACGTATCATATGTCTTTCACACTCCAAACATTATGCTATGCCTTTATCTCCCAAGCTCCCCTAAGGACCACACCCACCTTTTGCTAACAGCTAAGTAGACATGCCTAAGACGAGATGTAACTTTCTGCTGTTTACTATAACTAATTCTTCTACCAATAATTTTGCACAGAATGAATTAGAGAGCTTGCACAATCAATAGCTTCCATTGCTTAAAATATAATATATACTTACTATTTAACATTTTCTGCAATCCTTCCCTAAGATCTTTTCTTCATTACTACCTTTTTATTACACAACATCCATTTTGAAAGGGCATAAAGGATGCACAACACATCTGGACTGAAACATGCATGGCTTTCATTTAGGAGAAAAGCATCAACATCAATAGAAAGGAGAATATCCAAAAATTATTTATGGATTGTAAAGCAGTGACTAGGTCCTGTCCAAGGCCCATAAGATGCACCTGATGATTCCACCATCCAAGATTACTTCATTTGAGAATGCAAAAAGTCTTACAAATAGATACAAAAATGGCAAAGGAAGAACTGAGTTGGACGGTATGCACCCGACAGGGAAGTGGTATTACAGCAACCATGTACAGTCAGCTGTGCTCCTAGCATATTCTGAGTGTGTAATCTACAGATCGGACAACTGATCCCTAATCCTTGTATACTCATTTCCAAACTGGCCGACCATACCTTCAATTCGTCCAAATTTCAACCATCCAGGATGCTTGCCCCCAATTCCACAATCGGATCCGGAACCTGTAACTTTTGTGCATCTTACTTGAGTGAGTGAACCAGAAACCACTGATTCTGTCACCATTCTTCCCCAGGTGACTTAATAAAACCTTGACCTTATCATCATCATCAGATCAGATCTTCCATTACAGCCCAGGAACAAAAAGGCAACCTCAGAACCCATTACATTATGTTTTCCTCCCTTAATTTGTTTCTTAGCAAATACTCTCAAACTCTCAAGACTCATATGCAAAGCATGGACCTCTTATTGTCATCATATTCACCATATGTTGCTGCTTCATCATCCTCTTTGTCAAGTGTGAGGTTTGTAGGCCTTAACATCATGAGGATCACAAATATCTCCGCTTCGACGAGTCAACTGTAATGATCATGCAGAAGATACTCCTGGTTATTTTGACATGGACACAATTTTTGGCAGAACAACTGTCTTCAGCTTAAATCTTTTTCAAATCCTCGAAGCAAGAGGTTTTCAACGCTCTCACAAGAGCATCATTCCGTCTCTAAAACATTTCATTTTAAATCATTTAATTTACAGTCACTGTGACAGCAGAAAAAAGACGTCATCCATGACCTTTAAAACAGCCTTCCACATCCGTTTTCAGGTAAGAGCAATAACCTACCTTCTTCATCCACCACTCCGATCAAGAGATACATCTCTTTTATTCTAATTAAATGCTTTACCATTTTGTCCCACCACCATGAAGTATTCTATGCTACAATCAAGATAAGTATACCGTTAGGGGACTTTTTTTTTTTTTTTTTTAACAAACCCCGTTCCCGTGAGATTTGAACCCAGACATCACTTCTGGATGACCATTAGGGGACATCCATTCAAAACTATGGTAGTATATAAACCCTTAGTTCTCATTATATCTCCATAAACAAGCAAGATTGGTTCTTTGATATTGATGATGGTCTTGCAGCTGATCCAGTGTCCCCAAAACCATACCCGCATCCCTGCCTCAGCTCTATGTTTACTCAATAAAACAACTTAATTATCAAAACCCAATCAGAATTCTAACTTTCACCCATTAGAGCAGCAATCTTTCATCAATTTCAAATGCCTCTCAGAGATAATATCAGCTAGCTCATTGTCTTTGCTAAATGCTCTTGAAGATTACAGCTCAATGCATGTCCATATCCATATAAATTACAATAATCGTATAAATTATAGTAAAGTCAACATATTTCCAGCAAATAATGCATCTTTCTTCATAGACTCTTCCCGAAAATAATTGAATGACCCAGAAAGGTTGAGTTAACCACTCTTACCAAGATTGCTGTCTCGTGAAGTAGAAACAAGATAACACTTCAAAGCAAAGTCAAAGATTTCGCATCAAAATTGAATCTCTTGGGAGTGTGTGAAAGTATAAAGGTGAGAGAGCACTTAGAGGACACGTGGGTCATTTTGCCGGGAATTTGCCGCATTCCCCGTTTCAATTTTCAAGTTCCTTTCTTTTTCTGTTGGGTTTATTTGATCAATTGGGAATTTTTCAGATGGTTAACTAGGGGGAAAGAAGATAAAATAAACAATTTTTGGGAGGAAATATCTTTTATTCTGGAATTTATGGGGAAATAAATGAATACATTTTTTGAAATCTTTATAGAGTTTTTAATATTTTCTTCTAAATATGCTTGATTGATACACAAGAAAATTTATATTTTCTTTCCTCAATAACAAAGAATAGTCCTTAAACAAAATCACCCTTAATTATAAATTCCATCGAAATATAAGAATATTGTTTTGAATCATGTCAAACAATATTTATCACTATTTATCAATAGTATTAAAATAATATTACCCATCAATAATTTCATAATAATCATATATTCTAAAAAAGATTTGCCTATGAATTTCCTCTCCCCTCATTGTAACCTAAACTAATATATTTTTTTTGTGACGCAAAAAATTCAGCTGACAGAGCCCAACCATTAATACATCCGACAGAACCCAACCACCAATTAGTAAAGCTTGGTAGACAACACATCCCCTATATTGTGCGCGTAAGTTTAGAACACTCGACCCAAAGTAGAAGACTAAATCCGACCCGGCTCATAAACCGTGTACATCTCCAACTCTTACCACTAAAACATTAGGGAAGCCCGTCATAGAGCAATAGACTAAAAGTAGAAGATTGCTGGCCTAAGATAAACCAGCTATGGGACACCTGAACTGACATCTTGCACAGTATTTTCATTAGACACCGCAAGAGCAATGTTCAAAGAACAAAATGCATCATCATAGTATCTTCTATGCTTACGTTTCGTATTATTATTAGTCCTTCCATTAGTATTCACTAAAAATTATACCAAAATATCAAGTTGTCAATTAGTTTCTAACATTTCTGTTCAAATGGCATGCAAATCAAGTGACATTTTCATCCAATTTCTAACAGATATCGACCAGAAAGACTAATAAACAAAGCAACAATAATCCGCAACAAACATGCATGAACCATTTCCCGAAGTATGTGTCGGAATGGTCCAAAGTCTCAAAGTCCCGATAATTAGCTCCCCAGGGTAAATAATATCTGCTCCATTAAGTAAAAGCAACATAACTGATAGCAAACCGCATCAAAAATCAAATTATTCGTACAACAATTATCAACAAAAACAACTCAAAATCCATAGCAACAGGGAGAAAAAAGGGGGGGGAAAAGAAGATTTTCTCTCCTACCTCGTAGAACCTACAGCAACAACTGTGGAGACAACTTAAAATGTCTGACAAACAAAGAGAGGTAATACTTAGAACACCTCAAGCCATCCATCGCAACGATAGATTGGCTCCCCGACATCTAGAGAAAAACATATGACTCACTCAACTCATACACTCAATGCTGTCATAATTATACTCTTCTCCCAGGGCCAGTCGATCAAGCTCGGGCACATGAGAGGATGCCTCCGGCCTGGGCAATGAAGACTGTTGATCTCTTTCCGACCTCAGAAGCATTTTCGGTGAACTATAGCAGGACCAGATTCATCATATTCACCCTTGGTAATCCACATCTACAAAATTAAAATACAAAAAGCAAACCGAAAAAGTTAAAGAGCAGTAGATAATAACATTCGGAAACAACAGAGGTTGGAGGAAAATTATCAACAAAAGCAGACATAACAACATGATAAGCAACAGTCACACAACAGGAGCGAGATGGTACCTGCTGGAAGGTGCTAAGGGAAGCCAAGATTGATCCTCCGATCCAGACACTGTATTTTCTTTCAGGAGGTGCCACCACTTTTATCTTCATGCTGCTGGGAGCAAGAGCAGAAATCTCCTTGCTCATACGATCAGCAATTCCAGGAAACATGGTTGAGCCGCCACTGAGCACAATGTTTCCATAAAGATCCTTCCTGATATCGACGTCACACTTCATGATGGAGTTGTAGGTTGTCTCATGGATACCAGCAGCTTCCATTCCAATAAGTGATGGCTGGAATAGGACTTCTGGACAGCGGAACCTTTCCGCTCCAATTGTGATCACCTGCCCATCTGGTAACTCGTAGCTTTTCTCAACGGCAGAGCTGCTCTTTGCAGTCTCCAACTCCTGCTCGTAATCAAGAGCAACATAAGCCAGTTTCTCTTTTATGTCACGAACAATTTCCCGCTCTGCTGTTGTAGTGAAGGAATATCCTCTTTCAGTCAGGATCTTCATCAAGGTATCAGTTAGATCACGGCCAGCCAGATCCAATCGGAGAATCGCATGGGGAAGGGCATATCCTTCATAGATAGGCACGGTGTGGCTGACACCATCACCGGAATCCAACACAATACCTAAACAGATGAACCAAGGAAAATGAGAAACTGAACAATTTAAGACAGAAAGAATGGAGGTCTAATATTTCTATTGTCTACCACAGTTTTAAGAATGTTTATACCTAATATTTACCAGTTTTAAGAATGCTTATACCTAATATTTACTTGAAAATCAAAAGCCAAGATTGGAGAATTCTATCGAGAGTTATAATACAGACAAAATTCCAGGGAAAGACGATAAAAATTAAAAAATTAAACAAAGATGGTGATAACACACACCTGTTGTACGACCACTGGCATAAAGAGATAAGACAGCCTGAATAGCAACATACATGGCAGGAACATTAAATGTCTCAAACATGATCTGGGTCATCTTTTCCCTATTAGCCTTAGGATTCAATGGTGCTTCAGTAAGTAGAATAGGGTGTTCTTCAGGAGCTACACGGAGCTCATTGTAGAATGTATGATGCCAAATCTTTTCCATGTCATCCCAATTGCTGACAATTCCATGTTCAATTGGGTATTTCAAGGTCAGAATACCTCTCTTTGACTGGGCTTCATCACCTACATAGGCATCCTTTTGACCCATCCCAACCATCACACCAGTGTGCCTAGGTCGGCCTACAATACTTGGGAACACAGCCCTGGGAGCATCATCGCCAGCAAATCCAGCCTGCATACGTGAAGGAGTAATCAGGATAACGAGAAGGAACTCAGTATAGCTCCGGAGGAAACTATAATCGATCCGGCATAATAAGCATAATCTGGTTACTCACCTTGACCATTCCAGTTCCATTATCACAGACAAGGGGTTGAATATCCTCAGCATCCGCCATAGTTTAACCTGGCATGAGAAAGGGGTTGTCTAAAGTGTGAACTCATACAACTGAATAAATGGTGAGCAAAAAGGTAAATAACATGGAACATGTGAAACTCAATATACGAACCACAAGTATCAACTAATCAGTCACGAGCAATGGTCAAAAAAAAAAAGGAAAAGGATAACTTCTTTCAGAAAGAAGAGCCTATTCATATTAAGCATAGCACCTAACCATTCATCACAACTGACAAAGATCGCAATCAGAATTATTCATTTCTTCGATAAAACAGGAATGGCTACCGCATTTACTTAAAATTGCCTTAGTCAAATCAGCTTCATTCTTAAGATATCAGAATGAGTCATCAAGTGCTGCATCATTAACTCCCAGAACAAGTGTAACACGAAAATAGCCACATCAAGGACAATTCAAAAGCTAGCAAACAAGACAATGATTTCTCGTTCAGGGGCAATCGGAAATTAACGTTATAGTAACTTCCATTCAAGCTAATTATGATCCGAAATTCCACATCTAACTTAAACAAAATAGCTGCTAAAATCCTTTTGCTTCTTTCTATCAAAATCGGCTTAAATATCCACTTCAGATAATCAAAAAAAAAAAAATAGATCACCTCTTAAATAGCACAAACAACCTAGATCTCAGCTTAATTTGAGTTACAAGACTGTTTTTATTCATATAATTACTTAATTCACCTGAGCTCAATTCAAAAGTACAGTTAAACATCTACTTGCGGTAATAATTATACTCACTGGCATAAATAAATCAATAAATAAAACAACGAACAGATCGAAGAAAATAAAACATAACAAATTATGAAGTAATGGATTCAAGAAAAACAATAACAGTTCAAGATGGATTAAAACTTAAGAATAGATTCAGCGAAGAAAAAGGAAACAGAAAAATACGTGTTGAGATAAAAGACGAAGCAATGAGAGAATGGATCTGAAGGCAACAGCAAGCTGCTATTAATCTTCGTTTGCTTTGCCCACAAAATGAGTGCGAGCAAAGGGAAGGACTTAAGTCTAGTGAGAAACGCGAGGATGGCGATGATAATGAGATGGCCGTCAAAATAAAGTCAAATGACACTGAAATGAAATGCAAATTCAGATCAAATGAAGCCGAATTATATATATCTATTCTGTAAATATATCCTAACCTTTTTATTAAAAAATATTTTAATCCACACTGCCAACTCATTTCCCGTCACTCTTGAAAAAAAAAAGAAAGAAAAAAAAATTATAACACCCTAAAGTACTCCCAAATTCCAATTTGGTGGCTCCGTTTGCTTTTTCTAAAATATTTTCACAAGAAAATGTCTTCCTAAATTTGTGGTGTTATCTCCCCGCGGGCTATCCAATGATAGAGACGGGAGACGGACGTATCTCATAATTCGGATTCAAATTTTATCCACTTTTATTAAAGGACATGATTTAACTGAACTAATACAATAGTTTTGAGGTCATTGCACCTAGAGTTTATCAATTAATTGTCAAGCTCTGCCAGTAGACAACCCACTAAGTAATTGGTAGATTGGGATGCATTGAATCGAAATGTATTTTTTTATTAGATGACAAATTTGAAGAAAAGTATTTTTCAACGACAAAGAAAAAAAAACATTTTTCACACATCTACTTTCTGTATTTCTCCTACCCCAGTGTAGCTTCCCCCACCGTACCGTATCTTAAAAAATTCAAATTAAATGATTAAAAATACAAAAAAAAAAAACAATGAACATTTTATTAAAAAGTAAAATTAAAAATTAATAGTTTTTAACTTTTTTAGTTTTTTTAAGTTTTAAAAATTTTTAAATTTTAATTCAGATAACGTGTTTCTAATAATAAAATGTATTTTTACAATAATTCTCTATTAAAATCGTTTTTAAAGTGTGACGATTAAATACTAAAAAAAAATTTTAATATGACAACTAAATACCAAAATATATTTTATTGTTTTCGAAAAATTATCGTCTTATCAAGTTGTTAAAGAAAAATACAAAGATGCTTATGTAGGCTGTAGTGTGAATATTCTCCACAAAATGGTGTAATGTGCCCAAAACTTTTCTTTTCTTTTTTCTTTTTCTCCTCAAAGCTTGAGAAAAATGGTCATGAAAAAATCAGGAGCGGCTGCGTCGCGAGGGGTGGTTGGCCGGTCGTGTTGAGTGCCGACCATGTCTGGGGAAAAAAAGAGCTTGCCAAATTCAAAGATCCAAACAGTGTAGTCCACAGCTCATCCACTTACGTAGTCATCAAAATTTCCAAACTTAAATTCACGAGTGTAATAGTTGTAAATTTGAGGTGAATTATTGTCTGCCCGGAAGATGCTAACGCTACTGATATTGGCGTATGTGTACAATACAAAAAAGAAAAAAGACGAAAAATATATATATATATATTGGCAATAGAGGTGACAAAACGGGTTAGAACTGACGATCAACCCGTTTAACCCGTAAAAATAAAAGGTTGGAATTTAACATTTTGCAACCTCCGAGGCAAACGGGTGGACCCGACCCGATTAACATAAAGCACGGGTTGTGCGGGTGACCTGTGGGTGTCTTCTTTTTTTTTCTTTTTTTTTTAAATACATATAAGCTTAAAGTTAGAAACACTAAGTTTTTTCTGTTTACAGCCTTAGCAGCCATATTTGAGGCTTTGATTATAGTTATGGACTATGGTAATTTTTGTCTTATTATGTTAATGTTAGTTTGTGATTAGGTGTTTAATGGAGATTTTAATTATCGATTACGTTTGTGACATTTAGTTCATTAATTTTAACTATTTTTAGGTGCCTATTTTTTTGTTTTTTGGGGTCAAATATGTCACAAGTGTTTATTAGTTATTGTTTAAATTTTTTTGTTTTATTTATTTTTAAATAATATTAAAATATCAGAAAATTAAGCGAATAAACCCGCGAACCCGCAAGGCCGCGGGGTGCAGGCACCGGCATGAATCCAACCCGACCCGACGCGGAACAACATAACCCACGCTAAACGGGTCGAGTTGGCCCCGCGGGTGCCTGTTTGCCATCTCTAATTGACAGAGACAGTTGATGATGGAAATTTTGGTTCTACAAAGTGTATGGACATACTTATTTAAAGAGCAAAACATATTTTATTTTTTGTATTTTGTTAAAGTTGTATAAAGATTTTAATAGTTTTAAAATTGGTTGATATTTCTATGACTTAAAAGACGTTGTAGATTAGTCTTGCCATTAGTGTTTTTTTGTTAGGGTTAACCAATAGTGTAAAAGCTAGCATACACTACAACTCCTCGTCAATAATGAAAATATCAAGTAATAGTGCAAATTCTTTCATTTGATTTTATAAGTGATACAGTTTGACCCTCTAATTTTAAAAGTGATGCAGATTCTTCTTGATTTGGGACAAAGTGCAAATAAGCCATTGACTTAATGAAAATTGAAATTATATCTCCTAAATTTTATAAATTTATTTGTTTAAATACTCACTGTTGAACAATACTAATATATTCGATAATAATATAATACATATCAACAAAATATGTGCTTAGTCCATATGTCGGTTGTCATTTTATTGATACGCAATCAATTATTATTGAGTATTTTTGAATTGTTTAAAAACAAGTCATTTCAACTAAGAAAGTTACATAATTTAGGAAATATATTTTATATTTCTTTATTCATTCAAGTATGTATTTGCATTTTACATTTTATTTTAAATTAGAAAAAAAAACCTGCACCACTTCTAAAACGAGAGGGGTTATTTGTACCAATTTATTTGAATTTTTTTTTTGTTATTAACAAGTCAATATGCATTAAAGATTTATCAATAAGTTTTGAAAATATAATAATTTTATAATTTTATGTAATTTTGACAAAAACACATCAGGTAAGAGGCACTTTACTCCCAATTAAAGGACTCGAAGAATTTGTGTTGGGGAGACTCATAGAAGGGCGTTTCGATTTTGTAAGGAAAGGATTGAAAAAAAAAATATCTCAACTTTTTAACATTTCAAAAAAAGTTTAAATTTTTTTTTTCCTCAAAACCAATTCCAATGTTCATTGAATAGGAAAAAATCAATTTAAACAAGGCACAATGAATAAAGGTTCAATAAGCACAAACTTCCTGAAATATATATTTTACAAATTATTCTTTTTATTTAACTCAACAATTACTCTTCTGAAAAGTTCATTTCAAGTGAAATTTACTGGAAATGGCATCGTATTTTCTCCAAGTTTCAATATCTACCAAGTCAAAATTCATGCGTTAACGAGTCACGTCCATACTAGTGTTTTGTTTTCAGGAGAAATTGAGAGTTGAAATTTGGTAGAAGTGGCCAAGGATATGCTTGATACTCAAATATTATCACACATATATAAAACAGTTTTTTGTCACATAATATTCGAAGTAGATTTCTTCATATTGTCACATAATATTCGAAGTAGATTTCTTCATATTACTTCCACATGATAATGAAAATAGTTAATTTTTCTCAATGCTTTTAAAAAAGAATTTGTCAATGTGCACATTTTTGTATCCATTGATGACCAGACGGTTATTACAGTAATTTCGCAAATCAGTTGTAGTCAACGAACAAGGCCCAAGGCCCAAAGCCCAAAGGGGATGCCCAATAGTACTACTCTGTGTCTCTCATAGCTTTCTCTGCGACTGAAACCTGCACAAACACACACACACACACACAAAGTAAGCATCAGCTTCGTCATTTCTTGTAATTTATTTTCTTTTTTTAAAATTTCAAAATTTCAAATTTCACTTTTGTGTTTCAAGATCCGATCTCTGATTACTTTTCTACGTAAATCTAATATTTTAAGTTTATTATTTTTGTGGATTTAAATTTATTGCAATCTTATCTGTGAAGGTGATCTCAGCTGCATCGCGCTCGTTGTCTCTCAGACTCCTTTCATAATGTGAGATTTATTTATATTTATAATTTATTTCACCTTCTACCTTTTTTTTTTTTTCCTGAATTTATTAATTTTGCGAATATGTTTTGTGCCATTTTATGTTAGGTCAATAGATTCGATTTACGTAAATGTATAGTTATCTATATATATATATATATGTATAGGAGGTCTTGCGCTATAATCTATATACCAGATTTAGAAATCACACTGTAATATATTTGTGAAAAAACCACGAATATATGGGATTTCTCAGGAAATATATGGAATTGTGTAATTGGAAAATATATTTAAATTTTCCATATATTTGTGTGGAAGTTTTACGCTATATTCTTTCGGGCTTCAGTTTGATCTTGACTTGGAAAATGGATGTAATAACTAATAAGTGCCTTAAGGAGTCAGACACCAATGGTTAAATCATGTATACAGCATGAGTTTGAAATATTCAACTTCTTTGTGGAAGCTCGAATTATGTGTAAAGTGAATTAAATTGTTATAAATGTGCTTTTTCGGTGTGGTTATATTTTAGTCATTAGATTTATACAAAATCTTAAATGTGATATATTTTGAAGCTAAGCAAATTGCCGTGCAACTCTTTTATATTTCTGAAATTGTTTTCAACCAGTTTTGTCTCATTGCTCTGAACTATACTGTTCACTGCCCTCACAACACCTAATAAATTATACTCTTCTCCGAGAACAATTAGGAGACTTTATAGTAATACTTTATGCTCCCAGTATATATTCGGTCGTAGTTACTTTTCTGGAAAATCTTTTCTTATAGATCATAATGAAATAATTATGTCATCATATTTTATACATGTTCTGTGAAGTTCGCTGCAAAAAATGATCATATGACATGTATCATAATTAATTGCTCAGTTGGTATTGAACTCTAGCTCGTTAGATGGCAATTGGTCTTCGTGTAGTTTCTCTTGTAATGACTAAAATAACATGGAAAGGATTTTTATGTTTTAAACTTTCTCTGTATAAAAAGAACAGTTCTGGTCTCTTACAGAAGACTTACATTTATTTGAGAAATAATGATTATATAAATTATGCTAGAAGCTGGTGATTAACAAGGCATTAAGTTTCTCCCATTAGTTGGTATACGGTTAACTGCACACTGAGCGACAAAGGTGTCTGTGACTGAAGTCTGACATGCGTCTTGCTAATTTATTTTATGCCACTGCTTAGTGAACTATGCCTTCGCACTCCTAATTCCTCAGTACCATCAAGATGCCCTCTTGCTATATGTTGTGAAATATTCTTTTAAGTATGACTTGTATAACTACTACAATTTCTCTCTGTGCTTTTGACCTTTAACTCTGTTTATGTATTTAGGTCAGATGAGGAACCAGTAGATCCAAAGGCTATCCTTGAAGACAGATGCAAGCCTAAATGTGTGAAGCAATTGCGAGCGTATGAGGTGAACTCTGAGCATGCTAGTTCCTGAATTACTCTGTTTCATTTGTTTCTACTTCAAATTTTCTCTTCTTTTTTCTCTTTGCCCTTTTTTCTTTCTGTTGAATTGTCATTACTGATATGCATTTAAGGTTGTTATTGTTTCTGCATAAAATATTAAGACAATGGTCTTTGTGCAGTCAAACTATCTTTTCCTGTGACCCCTCCCAGATGTGATTATTTCCAATAAAGGGATATATTTGTATAGATTATGGTTAAAAGTAATTCTTATTTTTATTTTCCCTTTATTTATTTATTCTTTAAATTATTTTGTGTACATGTGTGTGCACATGTCCGGGCCTTTTTTTTTTGTTGGGGGGAGGGGGGGGGGAGACGGAGATTGAATTTGAATTGCTTTAGCCAACCTTATGATTGGTGTTTCTTCCCATTTTGCCTTCCATTTGTTGGCACTCATCTGGTTGTGTATATAAATTATTGGGCCTGTACTTAATAGACAGCTATTACCGGATATTACTAATACCAAAATTCGCATCTCCCTCAGGCATGTGTTGATAGGATCAAAGGTGATGACACAGGGAGCAAGCATTGCACTGGGCAATATTTTGATTATTGGCATTGTGTTGACAAATGTGTAAGCCTTATTTTTTCCGTCTATCCATTTTCCTTTTCCGTATTTTCTCTGATTTCATCTTTCTTTCATATACAAAAAACTTTGGGTTTGCATGACTTGACGAATATAGCTCCTAAATTGTTTCACAATGCAGGTTGCTCCTGATCTATTCAGTAAGCTTAAATGATGAGAGCAGATGGGGCAATTAACACCTGGTCTGGTTCTTGTTTGTTTTTCGACCAATATTACCAATATTCCGTCTCTGTTACTGCCTATGATGGTTGTATGCAACTTCTTAACCAACTGCAATTTTTTTGGGCTATGAAGAGTGATATTCAATAAAGAACCTGTGTTGGTTGAAATTCATAAATTTTATGGTTTCCATGATTGCTATGGCAATTATGATAGTTTATCTTGTGGCTGGACTGGAGCCAATTTTTGCTTTGGACGCACTCTTCTCGCTTTGTTAAGTTCGGTGCTGGATAGTTTTGTGAGCTAGCTACTGTAATAAACTCGATGTTGCAAAGTGATGGCAGGAAATATAATGGTTGTGACTGATTGTTGTTTAATGGTTAGATTAAGCATGTTATTGCTTGGAAGCCGAAGAATACCCGATTGGCGGTGTACCTCCGGATGAAACGGGGTATAAGATCTTATATTAAAGCTAGTTTGTTATGATTGATGAGACTAGGTTAGGTTTAAGTGTGCATTTCTTCAATGTGCTACTTGTACCAATTTGCAGTTTCAGCTCTAAGGGATGATACGATGATGTTGAGGTCATTTACTTTCATGTCAGATTCTGAATTTGATGTCAGACGTAGCAGGAACTGCTTAAACGTTGTGGCTATATCTGAATATTAGTAGAAAGTTGTGTATTAGATGTTATAAACATGAAAATATGAAACTAAAATTGGCTTTTGCCATAATCCACAAAGTATTTGGAAATTTATGGACCATCATGTTGAGCAACAAATCAAGCAATTGAAAATCCCAAGCCCCTGGAAAATGCTGATCAAACAATGTCTAGAGATGATACTTGAGGGGCGAGCTATTGGGGAGCCTAATGAACTATAAAATATTTAAACACTAGGTGACGTTAGTAGATAATCTAATCTATTATAAACAAAATGAACGTATTTTGCCCCCAGAGGCATAGGTGAGTTGGTAAGTGGTCAGGTGACTAGGGTGGAGACATCCTGACAACGTGGGATCGAGTCCGTGTGGCGGCAGTACTCTGCTGAAATATTGCGGGGGCTGTTGCTGGATTTCCACGCCCATTGGTCCTCTCCCTGGTCGGGCTGCCATTCACGCACATTCCTCGATTAACCTCCCGCCTGGTTAAGGGGCCTCTGGTCAGGTGAGAAAGGGTTTCTCCTTTGGTTAACCCTTTTAAAAGAAAAAATGAATGTATTTCTCTAGAAGCAATGTGAGATAAGACGTATCAAAAGGTACATGAAGACCATGATCCGCGATAAAATTGCTGGCGTGGTAGCCGGTGCATGTAGCACGACCATCGATGAGTTTAGTTTTCCCGTTTTAGTTTTCTTCTTACATTCTTTGTAATGTACGAAGTTGCATTGTTTTATATAACCGACCTTACTTAGTAAGATAAGATTGAAGTCGTATATTTACAAAATAAATGCTTGGAAGAAGAAAGTAAAAATGCAGAAGATATATGAGGCAAACAAACTTAATGATATTGCTGAAACAAAAACAGCATACAATCTCCATCAAGTCTTGCCTCACTTGTGTGAACCACAAAGACAATTTTGTTGACCTATATCAGATGCAAGACAAGGGGGTTGAACCTTCCCATCAGCATACCAAGCTGCACGTTGCTTAATGAGTTCCTCCAAGAAATAATCAATTTTCTCAACTGTGACACTGGGCATGACCACAATGTGAGCCATATTCCCCTGGCAAGCAAGCTGCCATTTGCGAACAAATTCTTCATCGCAAGGCCGCTCAAAGACAACCGTGCTGCTGAGTTCATTCAGCATTGCGCCGATACCAGCAGGCTTGAGCCGGTCTTTCAGATAATGAGCGTTCTTGAGGCATTTCTGGACTTCTTTCGCGAAGCCTCTGTATCCTTTTCTGTTTAGTGTATACCAGAGGAAGATTGGAGCGTGTCCATTGCGGCTCCCCATGATCGTTGCATCTCTAGAAGCAAGGTATTCTACATTCCTCGCAAGGGCATTGATGTGCTCCAGCCTTGTTATCTGGACACCACATGGCATTGGACATCCCACAAACTTATGGCCTGACACACTTACACTTCCTATAGGTTTCTTGAAAGTAACTATTGGTGCCTGGTGATCAACAACAAGCACGTCAAAATAGAAAAAGAATTGGCTGCTTTCTTGCAGATTGGACAAGTCATTTCGTGCCAAGAAGTAGGCATTTGATAGATGAAATTCGCAATCTTACTTGCTTAACAAAAGGCATCATGAGCCCAAACAGCGCTCCATCACAATGGATAAAGAATCTGTTGCGCGTAAATCCTGCTTCTTGTAGAGTTCGGATCACCAGATCAAGATCGTCAACAGCTCCTTTTACAGTTGTTCCTACAGATTGAAAGCATTTGACTTGCTCACCTTCCACACTGTACGTAAGCAGATACATTTGGGTACGCAAAAGAGCATGAGAGACAGACAGATAATGATACCTATATTTACATTGATAATTGCAGGTTTGTCTTTGTGAAGCAGAAGTTTAGTCTTGAAATCTTCACAGTCAATCTCCCCAGAGATTAATGTCTTAACCTTTTCACATTCCATTCTGTACATTCTAGCTGCTTTAAAAACTGAATAATGTGTCTCACTGGAAGCATACAAAATCCCATCTGGAAACATTTCCCTCCTGCAAAATTCATCAGTTAATGCAGAACTCAATCGAATAAGAACAAAAAAAAAAAAAAAAGTTCCTTTCAAGTTTTAGCTTGTGTCACTACTAACCCCACCAATATACCATGGAGATTTCCTTCTGTTCCACAGTTTGTAATGTAGCCCCAGTATTCGTTCTTCTCCAGTTCCCATAGCCGAGCGAACCAATCTAATACCGCGATTTCAAACTTCCTGGAATGGACACCATAGTTGCTCTCTATAAACGGATCTCCAAGGTTGTTAATGGAGAAGTGTTGCAGGTTCTCCAACGCACCATAATCAAAATCAAGATTATAAGGGTATCCTGATGTAGTATGAAAAACTTTTAGAGTAAATGCAGAAAAGTTGTACTCTTCAAAGCTGTAAAGTTCATCTGATTACAATTCTAACTTACATAAGCTACAACTATATGTTTTGTCGAAATTAAATATACGCATATTCCTTAATTTAGTACAAGAATATATTCTTGCTACAATGTAGCTAGAATCATCTATCGAATTTAAGGATACCTAGATGATGCTTAGTCCTCTCAATCAAGGATTTTCGGTACCTAGCCAAGACACTGGCCATGTAAGCCTCCTTTTCTCCTGTGATATCATTGTCTGGATCATGCTCTGTAATGTCGTAACTCATTGAATGCACGTTTTTTCCCAACACAATCTCCTTCTTCTCCTCTTGCTCCTCATCTTTCTTTTCTTCCTTTGTTTTATTGTTTTTAACTATCGTCACTGGCGAGAATGCTGCCGGCTCTTTGATCACGCCCGTCGGTTCAAATGCCCCTGGCATCTTGTCCACCTTTTCGAGATGGAGTACCGACATTTATATCTCTTGATTGTATTTTTGCAATTTAATTGAAAATGAATCAAAAGAACTTATAATTGAAAATGTATCAAAGGAACTTATAAAATTTCTTCCTTTCATCGATAAATTTGAATGATATACTTTTTTATTGTTTTAGTTGGAGATAAAAATGTGGATCTGAGGCGATCAAATCGCAAGATTAAGACTAATGCATGGCTGGCTTCGTAAGTATAGTAAGCATATTATCTCATTTCGTTTCCCTATATCACTCTAATATCTTATTTTTCATAGAGTTGTAAAATTAGGACGTACAAACAAATTAAGACAGGTTGCATAATATGTAATTTCCACGTAATTAATTCCGCCCGTAATGTCATAGCTCAAAACCTGGGATCCCCCGTAGCGCCAGAGGATACTTTTCCCATTTTTCGGACCCTATAAATGCTGTGAATTTTGAATAATGCCCAAACGGTCTATCATAACGACAACAATCAAAACCCTAGATGAGAAAAATCAAGACTTTAATACAAATCGATCAAGAAAAATCGAAACTTTCGTACAAATCGCAGAAGATGACTCCACAGCAGCACCACCAATCGACCTCCAAGAAACGGCTTCTCTCTACCCACCAAAAGCCCGAACAAGGCTCGAAACCTGGGCCCGGCCAGCCCATCATACCAGCAGACGATCAGTTGCTTTTACCCCCTAAGAAAACCAGAGACTTGCCCAATTTATCGGACTGCCACGGCTGTGGTCTCCGCATCAACCACACAAACCCTAAGGACCGCCTCCAAACCCTAGACAGCGTTTGGCGCATCGTCCTTCTGTGCAAGAAATGCATTAAGCGTGTTGAATCAGGCCAAACATGCGCTTACTGCTTTAAAGAATCGGCCAAAGCCGAGTGTTGTAAGTGTCGTGACTGTGAACGGCTAATTCACAAGGATTGCGTGGCGGATCGCGGCTGTTCGCCGCCGTGGTCGTTTTGTGAGAGGGAATTAGGCACAGGGTTTACAGTTTGTGTGGATTGTTGGGTGCCGAAGGTGTTTAGGAAGTCGATTAGGATTCGTAGGAGGAAGAATTGGAAGGATGTGAAAAAATTGGGCCCCTCTGATTCTAAGGGTATAAAGAATGGTGGTAGGAAGCAACAGGATGCGAATTGTTTGGTGGGGAGGGAGATTGTGATTGCATTGAGGGCGCAGCGGAAGAGATTGACAAAGGCTGAGGTTCGGAGAGAAGGGGAGTTGGCGAATGGGGCAGCTAAGGTCGTGGCAAAGAAAGGTAAGGATGGTAAGAAGACTGATGGATTAGATAGGATGAATAGCATTGGTAGTAAGAAATGTGGTGAGAATACTAGTGTGACTAAGGCTGTTGGTGATGCGGAATTGGCATTTCAATTGCATCGTGCAATGAATAGTTCTTCAAGGAATTTGAAGAACTTGTGTTTGGTAAACACGGGCTCTTTGGATGTTTTTTCAGAATCAAGGGAGGAAAGTGGGTCTAGTGTTGAAGTTGGTAGGTTGAAAGCCGGACTTCTAACTTATAAAAGGACGAGGAAATTGAAAAACGTAGTGATGACTTATAAGCGTGGTTGTTTAAAGAGGAAGAGATTCCTAGAAAATGCTGATGTGGGTTCATCTAATAGTGTTGTTGGAAAGAGTCCTGGTGATGATGAGAGCAAAATCAACTCCGGTTCCTGCTCTAGTCAGCAGTGTGAGTTGAAGGGTGGCCAATTGAATGATGGTGATGTTGCCATTTTAGTGAAGTCTGATAGTAATGATACTAAGCAAGGGGCTATTTTCAGTCAGAAGGCTGACCGCTATTTGTTAAAATATAGCAAGAGGTCGAAGGGCAGTAAATTATGGCTGAGTCCTGAAACCAGGATAATTAGTGAAACTTTTAAAAATGAAATTCAAATCGGTGCTCCAGAAGTGCCTATGAATTGTTCTGTTGAATCAAGGACATTATCTACTGCATCGTTTAACTCTTATGTTGTTGATCTCCAAACTTATGGTTGTGTAGAGGTTCATCAGGAGAAGAGCCCTTAGTTAAGTAGGTATGACGAACATCCAGCTTTTATTTGTGCTTCTATAACATGCTTAAACTATCAAATAATAGATGATGATATACCTGATTGAATATTTACAACCACTTCATTTCTCCTCTATGTTTTCTGCGTATGTTGGCATATGCGTATTGGTAAAAGAATCTAATAGTAGCAAAGGGCCGAACATAATCACATCTATACAGCATGAAAATAGTTTACCGTTTCTGGGTTGTTATTCTTGTTTCATAAATTTGTTACTGGTTTCATAAATTTGTTACTGTTTATTTATCACATTCCTCGAGTTTATAGAGCATAAAGTTAAACATCTTATCACATTTTGTAGCATAAAAAAAATATAAAAATTACTGTCTTCCATTTAATTCCGTTTAAATGTGAAGAAACACATAGAAGGTTCCAGCAAAGCTTTATAGTGAATCAGAGAGTTGTCAGTAACCCCTGCTGCTGACGGCAATGCTGGCGTTCTTCCCATCCTATGGTCGTTTTTTTAGTCGTCATATAACAGGGATTGGGTAACCTCTGAAGAATTTCTTACAACTTCTGAATAATTTTGTGAAAAACATGAATATTGTGAGGTAGACACTTTCTGGTATTGGTGGGAGGTTCGGATAGCCATGGAGAAAGCCATGGTGGAAAAACTGCAGTACTCTAAGTGATGTGCCCAGTAGGTTTGAGGTTGATTTGGTTTAAGTGAAGTCCTACTTTGGTTGCCAGATAGAATAAGAAGGTAGCAAAGGTCACACTTTTTCTGAAAAGTTATAGGTTTATGCCACTGTTGTGACAACTTTGAAGATGGTTGTTGTGGACGTGCATTTGGGTTTCAACTTCATATCTTGTTAAATATCATGTTGGTGTTTTTGGAACTGGTGACCGATGAATATTACCTTTGGTTCATAGTATTTTTAAGCTGGAAAAGAACTGTTAAAAGAGTAATAAACTCAATTCAAATCCTCAGAATGGCAAGTTGGACAACTGCTAGAGAAGCTTCTAATTTTAGTTTCAGTAACATCTTTTTAAGTCCCAACTCCTTATATTTGTAAGGCTGGAAGCTGAGACAACCCTCTCTGTTGCCCAAACATGGCCATGTGGTATTACATGATTATCAGATTATATCAAGTGACCGTGTAACAACCTCACTGTAGAAGTCAATGTTAGCTACCTTTCAAATAGCGGAGAGTTAGTCAAATGGTTTGCAAAATTTTCATTGCAAATTGAAGATTCGTTCTTTTATGTAAACAAGCAAATGGAGGAAAACAAATTTTTAAGAAGTGTGAGCCTCTCACGTTTCCTTCTTTAATCAACTTTTGGGGTTAACGGAATATCAAATAGTAACTTCTCTTCCTGTGGCTATCATTTCTGCAAATTTTTATCTCCTAGTTTTATGCTTCTTTGTTATTTGGCTGGAGTTGAGGTATTCCCGTATTTGGTGACTATATCTTTTTATATATAACGCAATACTGAAGTTTATAACATGGGGTGATTTTGCTAGTTTGTTTAGTTTGATTGTAGTTGGTTCTTATGGTCTATCCATGGAATTGCACCAAGTTTAGTGTGTTTTTTTCGGGGGTCGAAATTTTAGTCTGATTCAATAGATTCTAGGAGTGGCAAAATATGTTGGAGGAATACTATAGTAATCTCGGCAAAGTATGTTGGAGGAATACTATAGTAATCTCCTACATGAAATCTTTGTTGGACCTGTTTTTGGTGAAATGAAGATAATGATGAAAGCCCTCAGATGGACTTCTGTTTGCAAAGACCTGTTAGTGCAAATCTGTCACCTTCTTGAGCGAAATGTTTGCCTCATTTACGATTGTTTTATAAGTGGATGATCAAATTCTTACTGTTGCCAGCTCCTTCAACTTAGCGAGTAACCCTAACCACATTACACCTCATGCCTGCTGGATTTACCCCTTTGAATAATACTCTGGAGGAGCTCTTTTGTTTTCTTGAAGATACTAATATACATTACTACCATCACCTTGTGGTCTTTTCTTTTTCTTTTTTCCCCTCTCGTAAATGGACAATGGGAGTTCTCATCAAGAGATACAACTTCCATTGTTTTTCTTTAGTTGGTTTGCAAAACATCGGGAGAAAAAAATCTAATCAATGTTAGAAGAATTACAAGTGCTTGTATCTTTATGCCAACTTTTAAATTTCTCTCTTTTTCAATTCTTTTGGTTTGTGAATATTCTGTGTGAAGGTGCTTCTGATTTGACTCCATATGATATATCTTAACGTCTCTCTCCTCTTTCCCTCTGGTTATTGTCCTCTAATATGGCACTTACCTCTTCTCCAGATTATGCAAGGGTTGCTGGTCAGGAGTGATGGGCTAAAAGTTCACCACGCATCTCAGATTCTGCTGTTCAACTTGTTTTCTCCAACGTCTAATTATCTTGTAGAGGTGACAAGAGGACAAGGAAGAGGTTGCTTAAGAAACGTCATTCGAAAAATAGCTGATAGTGTATATTTAAGCAGTTATACTCCATCTGCGGCTTCTTAATTTTGAGTGGAAATGTTTTTCCCTTCTGCTGAAAGACGATATGTTTACGAGGACAGAATGTCAGCAGGAATACATAACAAACCTTTCTTATGATTTGGAGATGAAGAGATGCAGATACCATGAAGATATCGTACGTCAATTGTAACATTTCCCATGAGAACGCAGGCAGATCTTGTAGCATATGCAGGCAGAGTAGGTTTGGAGTATATAAATTCCTCCTGAGTTCGCAGTAGGGGCAGCCATAGCATATTTGGTTCTGGATCCAGTGACGAAAATTTGATATTGGCGTCTTAAATCCTCTCTTTATTATGAATTCAAAGGTCACTTGGAGAATATACAGATGCAGATTCAATTGCTAATTGTAATTTCTCAGATGCAAATCTTGTAAGTTTAAGAGTGGTTTTGATCTAGAATTATGCAGCAAAATTCTCTTTCTGCAAGTTTGGACTCTTCATTACTTGCATAATAGTCTTTCCGACCTGTGTGTATGATCTAAATTTTTGTTGGAAATACCGATAGCTACATGTCTCTTGCATAACCAACCTCGTAGCATCAGGGGTTCTTTTGAAGTGAACAATTTGTGGTGTGTGAATTTGCAGGGCGTGTATAGATAGATCCCTACAGACCATAAGAGAGATTCAATAATGGTAAATTGTTCGGACTCTCGTGGATAAATTTAAGAATTTAGGTTGTGTTTAGTTTGACTGTTTTCTGTTTTCTGTTTTCATTTTCTAGTTTTTATTTTTTGAAAACTATTTTTATTTTTTGTTTTTTAAAAATTTAGAGAATGTGTTTAGTTAATAGAGTGTTTTTCTTTTTGATGTTAAATAACAAAATTGTCACCTAGTTTTTAAAAATTTTTAAAGATATATACAAAATTGCTATCTTATTTTCTAAATCTTTTTGACATATTTATAAAATTGTCACCTTATTTTTAAAAATTTTTTGGAGATATTTATAAAACTGTCACTTTGTTTTTTAAATCGTTTAGAGTTATTTACAAAATTACCACTTTGTTTTCTAAATCTTTAGAATTATTTACAAAATTGTCACCTTATTTTGAGAAAAAACACTTTTTTGATATTTTTTTGTTTTCCTAGAGAATCATTTTTTGTTTTCTAAAAATAAAAACAAAAATAATTGACCAAATGAATTTTCTATCCTAATTTTTAATTTTCATGAAAATAAAAACAGAAAACAAGTAAATCAAATGCATCCTTAGTTTAGATGTCATATTAAGAATCATGAGTTTTTTTTTTTTTTTTTGGTCAAGTTACATGTTAGTTGAGCGGTGGTGCGAGAAGAAAAACAAGAAAGTAGGACGCGATCAATTGTTTGTTTTCCTTTCAGTGGAACTGCGAAGTGGTTCAACTTATTTAATTACAGTGAGTTTTTTGCGTGGGCTGCACACACTCCGCAGTTTTATACCACACCAAGGTCTCACTAAGAAATCTTTTCCTTTGAAGTGGCCTACTATCTAGCAATCCTTTTCCATCAAGTGTTTTTATCCATTGTGGCTACAAAGTGTGTACTATTCAACTCTATCCCATTTGCCAAAGGTTCCAATAGTTGGGTAAGAGGTGGACAAGCTTTATCTCACTAAATAAAACCGCTTATATAAATTTGAATACACTATTTATTTCTTTCGAGATTTGTATCTTTAGTATTTACTCTAGGCCAGGGACATTTAAAACTCTAATTTTGCTGCTTCGTTTGAAATTTTTTTTTTTAAGGAAAGAACACTTTTTTTCTTGAAAAATGTGCAGTTCTTTTGAAGTACTTATTTGGCTTAGTTTTAAAAAAAAAAAAGTTGAAACATTGGAAAAAGAAGCTCAGATATAAATTTTTTCTTTTTTTTTTTTCAAAAATTAGAACTTTTAGCATTTTACAAAAGCACTTCTTTAGAAATCTGTTAGGAAGACGCATTTAAATAAAACCAACCCGTACAATCCCGAAATACCAGCACTACAGAATATGGTAGGTAATTAAATACGACACCCGGGAGTTTTGGACCCATGCATGAAGACGTTGGTCGCAAGGTCCAGTCTTGGACAAAAATATGAAGGCCTATCGAATAAATCTCCGGTCTCGGACTAAAGTATGAAGGCCCTATCGAAGAAATCTTTGTGCTTTTGCCAACTAATAACAGTGCTCTTGTCTCAGCATATCAAAAAGCAAAAGTGAGGCTACGATAATAGACTTCATTCTTTTCTTTTTCTTCATTTTTCGACTACAACATCATAGTGGCATTAATTTGTTTAATTATCACGCTACATCTATATATAGCGTTCATCTCTAGAGGTTAGTATTTCTTCAACCAGAACAACCAGTTTCGTCTCCGAGAATGATCACCAATCCAAATCAAGTCCGAATTTCGATCCCTAATGGCAATGCGGACCAAAACCAGCGAAAGGCACCTGAAGGTGATGATTTTGACTACACACAGAGGGCACAGTGGCTTCGAGCCGCTGTGTTGGGAGCCAATGATGGGTTAGTTTCAGTTGCATCACTGATGATGGGTGTTGGTGCTGTTAACAACGACGTCAAAGCCATGATTCTCACTGGCTTCGCAGGGATATTCGCCGGTGCTTGTAGCATGGCAATAGGAGAATTCGTCTCAGTTTACTCTCAACTCGACATAGAGACGGCTCAAATCAAAAAGGAAAGTAGAGAAGACGAGAATGAGAAGCTACCGAATCCAATGCAAGCAGCCATGGCGTCGGCCACTGCGTTTTCTTTAGGAGGTTTGGTGCCACTTCTTGCAGCTGCGTTTATAAGGAACCATGAAGTGAGGCTTGGGGTGGTGATTGGTGCTGTGAGCTTGGCTCTGGTTGTGTTTGGAGGGGTTGCGGCGGTTCTTGGGAGGAGTCCTGTGGTGAAGTCTTGTGCGAGGGTGCTTGTCGGAGGGTGGATGGCCATGGGTCTTACCTATGGACTCACCAGGTTGTTTGGCTCTACTGGACTGCAATTGTAATCTCGCTGGGAACACGCCTTCTAAATGACCCCAAGTTCAATCAGGAGCACAGGGATGATGCAAGAGGAGTCTCGTCTTCGAGAATGATAATTACTAACTAATCTGACACCGCCTGCCTTAGAAAAAGGGAAAAAAGGACCTCCTTGCGTCGATGAGCTCGCTCCATAGCCAAAGAAAGAAATCCTCCTGTAAGATTATTATACTTTCAAGAATTTTATCTTCCAAGTTTTTTTTTTTTTTTCCTCCTCCAGGAAATGATCGATATCGAAGTTTATTATGGGCAAAATCTTGTTCCTAATATGCAAGAATCTGTTGTTAATTATGGAATGACATATAGTCGGGAGGTTAAAGCTACAAACGAGATTGATGCATCGACAGAAAAAATATTCTTTTCGGATTCGATCCGCCTTATTTCTCCTTAGAGATTGCAATCATAGAGAACAACAAATATGATAAGAGTATTGGAACAAAAGTATAATCATCCTTTACTGATGGATAGGATGCTGTTGGGGTTTGAGGACGCATTCCACACTCACAAACAGACACCCGCAGCAGAAATGCAAGCAAAAATGAAAAAACAAGAACACACCGAATTTTTGATATTTGACACTCTTACTTATTTATGTACGTCCGCGATTGTCTCTGGAATAATCCACTATCATATAAACTTTTACACAAAATTTTCTTTCATCGAGAAAAAGCCGTCTAAACCCTTCTCTCAAGAATATCGGAAATGTTTTTTCACTCAATAAATACAAATGTGAGATTCTCTCCTACAGATACAAACAAAGACTAAATCCTACTTAGAGGGAAATACCCCTCCTCTAATTGGACCTTTGTGCTTTGTCAATGAGAGTTTTGAGCTTGGAATTAGAGCCACAAGCCATCACCACTTGAAAAACAAAATAATGTTGCTTCTTATTGTGCCAAGACTCCAACGTTCATGTTAAGAAAATCCTTATTGGTGCCTTCACATGATCGTGACCTCTTGTGGTTTTAAAGTCCATTTAAATTGTATTCAGATTAATTAATCATTTCAAGTTTATTTTACCGAAAGTCTAAATATGCAAAACAAGAGGGCATTTTCAATTCCCATGCCTCATGAAACTTAGAAAATGGTAAGTTGATTTTCTCAATTGCATCATTATTATAACCATGGTAATTTCTGTTTTTGGTAAAAAAAATATTTCATTAAGATGGGAAAAGGTTACAGAAGTTAATTAGTAACAGATACATCAATTTAATACAGAGTATACTAGATAAATTGTTGGTATAATAAAATATTAATCCAGAGGAAGGTTACTAGTTGTAGAATAATTTACAACTCAGTATAAGAATATATTCAGAAAGTAGTAAAAATATCCTTATTCTAATGCAAACATTGAGTAATCATAATCATTTAAAGGTCAAGTACATCATAAGTAATTATCAATATTATTACTTGATTTTAATTTAGTTTTGATTTTTTTTTAAACATTCGTATCATTTTTACTAGTCTAGGTACATATTCATTCAAATTAATTCCCTTTATTTTTAAAATATTCATATTAGTCTTTAATATTTGATAAATTTATTCAAGTTCATCTCATATTAATAGAGAAACAGTAAAAAAATAGAGACCTATTTAAATAAATCTATATATAAAACATTGAGAATTAATATGAATAGTTTGAAATGTTGGAGACTAGTTTGATTATATTTGTAAAACATCAAAAACTAATTTGAATATTTGATTATACAAGTCCTAAGCACATTAAGAGGTTAATTGAGGATGGGCGTTTATGCTCATTAGATCTCTAAGGCGGCCTACTCAGTGTCTGGGATTGGGAGTAGTTGTAGACCTGGGAGAACTGCATCTATTTCTTTTCTCTTTTTCTGATTCTACATACATGTAATATGTGCGACTGTGCTGTGTCGCTAGATGTGGAAGAAATTCACTGGGAAGCTTTACAAAACTGGTCTTGATTGAGGTACGAAAGTTTGAAAAAACAATTTCTAAACAGCTACCTGTATTTGTCATGTGTTTGATTTGGTGTCTCCAGGAAAAGCAATAATTTATTAAACCTTCAATTCTGCCATTTTGAAATAGAAAACATAATTTAAGAAAAAATATATATGACTTGAAAAGAAAACATAATTTAAGAAAAATATATATTAGAATTGAAGGGAAAGCCAATGTGTTGTATGTAGATTTATATACCTATAATTAAGGTTCTAACCTTCCCTCAACAAAGATTAAAACTCCTTTTGTAAGAGAGTAGGGGAGCTGGTGTGATCTCTTGAAAATGTAGGTGGGTGTTTTTAGTGTAGATATCGTCCAAAGTTTTATGCTGATTAGCTCTTCACCCTATAAGTTAGGCTAATCCCTACAATGCTGCTACATGATTCCTACAATTTTAATTGATTTTAAGTTATAATAAGGACCCGTTGGTTTACAATACAACATGTACCTACAGCGTTAACAGTGTGCGTTATTGTTCACACGCTACTGTAATGCATTAGTGTTCACACACAGTACATGTTTATTTAGTACCCACAATTGTTTGTTTACTGACTGTTTGTTCAGTATCACACAACTGTTTGTTCAGTAATCTACAAATGTTTGTTTACTAACTGTTTGTATAGTCTCCTACAATTGTTTGTTCAGTACCCTATAGCTATTTGTTCACTAACTTTCATATATATATATATATATATATTAAATATTTGATCATTACGCCACAACTATTTGTTCACTGATCTCTCATACACACACACAAAACACAACACAGATCTGCATACTTGAAGGTCAAGGTGAACTTTAATGGAGGATTGAGCTTGAAGTGTCCAAACGTCGCATGAGAGGTATGATTAGAATTGCGATGAGGAGAGGAAGAGATTGGTAGTTGTGGCGCGATGAGATAATGTCAGAATCTTTGCTGGCATAAGGAAGAAGACGATGGGCTTTAATAATGGATCGATACCTATAAGATTTTTTTGGACATAGTGCATATCATTATAATCAGCAAAGAAAGATAAATTTTATAATAATATTTATTCGGAATAAGATGTCCGGTGGTGCCATTGGTAAAGCAAAAAAGAAAAAAAGAGTAGAAGATAGAGGTGAGAGAGAAGAAGAAGAAGAGAGAGAAAGGAGAGGTGAGAGAGAGAAAAGCGTGAGTGCTGTGGGTGAGAAAGTACTTTTTTTAATTTATTTTTTAACGTGAATGAACACGATTCTAAATGAAATATAACCTTATGGAAGTTCATAGTATAATTTGCAATTCGTTTCCTAATATCCTTCGGCATTGAGTTCCAGTGACTGGCTTGTACTTCCCAACTTGGGTTGGCCTAGTACTACCCATAAGTCATGGTATTGGGCCATTGCGTATATGATACGGTATAGTATCTTATCCTAGATTGTGGCAACAAATTATGTATGAATCATTTCATGTCATCACATCTTTTTGAAAAATAATATTCTTTCTTTTCCTTTACCTTTTTTTGGGCCAATTTTCTTTCACCTTCGTGTATTTATTTTTTGCCAATTAGTATTAATAGTTTTTCATGAAATCTTGATAAAAATTTAGGTAATGTCTTTTGTAACCCACAAGATAGATATTTTTTTTATCGTGTTTTAACTAAAATGAAAAATAAAAAGACTATTAAATGACTTATTAACTATTGAAAGATTCCAATAAAAGTGGGGTTATGGTGTATAACATGTCCTAAACGTAATTAATTATAAAAGTTAATAGGTCTTAAAAATAACTGATTAATAAAATCAAGTTAATTATTGACCTATTGCCTATAGTTTAACAAATTAATTATTAATTGATTTCAAATTGAACAACTTTTGAAAGTAAATGCTTATATAGAAATTAGAAAAGGAAAAAAAGGTAGAATTAATCCAAATGTAGTGTGAAATACAGACAAGTACATTAGCACTTAATTTTTACTTTTAAATATTATAGTTAAAAAAAGTATAACATATATTTAGAACTATTCTATGACAATCATATATAGAAAGTCATCTATTTTATTTTTTTATCAAGTTATAGACATACATTTATGTTAGAAGATTTATCACCCTAGTTATTCATAAAGGAAAAAAAAATAAAAATCTCAATATTTGATCTTAAATATAGGTCAAATCTTTTTGGTAACAAACATAAATAAAGGAGTTTGAAAAAAAAAATAATCTAATGGATGATAAATTATTTACAATTCAAATATTCGTTAAAATGTCACATAAAATTTAAAAATTCATACAATATATATTTTCTAAGCTAAGTGAAAAGTGAAAAATAAAATATGATATGTAACAAAAAGGATACTATATTATACTTGTGCAATGTGTAAAAAAATGAGTATTTTTTTTAACAGAAAAATGAGTGTCTTTGTGTCCAGATTTATTGTTATATTTAATTTTTACAATTCATTTAAAGGTAAAATAAATATACTTTATAAAGTTTAATTCTTAGTAGTTTCTTTTGCCTAATTATAGTTTTTATATTTCTATAAATTGAAATAAACTTGGAAAGAAAATAAAAATAAAAGAGATGAAATAATAATGAAGGGGAAGGAAATATATATATGGAATAAGTTTGATTAAGAAATCCTTTTTGTATGAATGAAAAAAGATGGACTAAAGTTTCTTATAGAGAGATATAACAATACTATTTTTCATATAAAAATAATATTCAAGAATCTTTTATTGCTTTTCTTCCTATATGTAATATTTTTTATATTACTTTATTAATTTAAATATTTCTTCAATTATTGGAGATCTATCATAAATAATTTAAACATTTTATCTATTCATTGGAGATCTTTTATAAAAATACTATTGGTATATAAAACTTATGAAAAATTAAATGTTAAAAAACATATTGCATTGCATTTTATTCTCATGTAATATATAAAAACAGGCGATCAATAATAAATAAATATACTAAAAATACACATTATTCCCATATACTACACAGGGTATACTTTAGTTATAACTAGAGTGTAGCTCGTGCAATGCACGGAAAGAACGTATTTTTAATTACTTTTTATTGATGGATAACTTTTATGTTTTATGTGAGAATAATAGAGACATATATTTTTAAAAAATAATTTTTAGTATTAATCATGTTTTTATAAGAGATTATTAGTAATCGAATAAGACATGTATATTATTTCTGAAAAATCTTCATTAATTGAATAAAATATTCAAATTGAGAAAAAAATAGAAAAAATGCAACCAAAGGTACTCAAATATTATTTTTATATGAAAAATAGTGTAATTAATTGGTGATTGAAAAAAATTAAAATTAAGTAATAATTGTACGTATATGGAAGGGTGACTAAATGTTTTTTTTTTTTCTTTGGTTGAAATAGTAGACTTATATAACGAGCCAAAAAGTATAAATTATTCGTGAACACGTTTTAATCAAACGTATTAATATTTATTTTTATAATATAATTATTATTTAAATAAATAATTAATTAAAAATTTAAAATAAAAAATGTCATAAAACCAAAAGCATCCAAATTCCTCTTAAATGGAAGTGGAGGAAAAGCAACACAAAGATATTTTCATCATTGCAGCTGAGTAGAGTGAAAAAAAATAAAAAAAACAAAGGGGAAAGTGAAGATTGAAATTGTTGGCGATGAGCTTATCGCTGCTGCAAGGCTACTCTTCAGCCGAAGAAGAAGAGCCCCCACAATATGAAAACTCATCGGATGATGAAAACGGCGACGTTTCGAGGACAAGACGTATGATTAGCCACAACAAAACCTTGTTTGACCCTAACCCTCCTTCTTCGTCTTTGCTTCCTTCCGCTCTCGACGCCTTCTCTGAAGTAAGATCTTTCTTCTCTCAATTTCCGTAATATATATTCTAATAAATTGTTTCGCTTTTTTTTAAAAAAATTTTATTATCAAATTAATTGATTGATTTTTATTTCTGGATAAATGTTGGAGGTTTCAGGGCCGCCGGAGTTTCTGAACAACGCAGTTGAGGAGACAGCGAAAGATGGCGTCGAGCCGCGGTGGCGTCACGGCCGGAGGAACCGTAGCAGAGATAAGAAAGATTTGCCTCCTGGTATATTTCAATTATAAACTATGTATTGTAATCACGCATGTTTTCTAGTTTTTGTTTTTGTTCACATTTTGCGGTTTATAGGTCTCAGATTTCACTGTACGAGGTATTATGCACATTGAGCTTAATGTATCTTTCAGTTTCATGCCATGAGCTTTCACATAGAATCCTTATAATCTATAAACATGTCCAAGATTTGAGTTTCTAGGAGTCAAAACTCATCCGATTGTAATTTAGGGCTCGAGCTAAGAAAGGAAAAAAAAAAAACATTTTGGTAATTCCAGTAGAGATGATTGATTAGGTGGCTATTATCGTGGTTACTGAAATTCTTGACTTGCTGATTCCTTGTTTTTATCCGAATCAGATATTACCATGTAAATACTAGAGAAAAGTAAGAGAAGAGTTCAAATACTACTATCTTGCTTCGCCCTGTGTTTGATGGTTGTTTCTTATAATTATTCATATTATTCTGATATATCAAGGAAGTTATTATTGTTGCGATATAACATGTATAGACATGCAGGACTTTTTCCTAGCGGTGGAGTGAGTGCTGGGGCGACCAGATAGAACTTGTTTTTTTATTTTATACTACTCTGTGGTTTGTTATCTTGTCTCAGATTTTTAAAGAACCTGTGTCTGCTATTATGTTCCTTATTAGGTGCTGTGGTTGAGTCCAAAGCTCAACTAGTTGGGATCCATGAGAGAGTGAGAAGCGATGTTGGGGGTGCTTCTGTGGCCACTGCTCAAGATGGCAAGAGTGTGGCAACTGTAAGCAACCCAAGTGCTGAGGATGCAGCAGACCTTCTGAGGTATGCATTTATATCTGGAATGGTTTAGAGATTAAGCGACTGTTTTGCGCCAAATGCTCCAATGGTTAGGACCGTCATGAATGAGTTTAAGTGTCATTCAAATCTATGTTTGTAGAAGCAGCGAATATGTGGATTATCTATTCTATTGATCCCTACAATTCAGATATATGAACTCTACCTGGTTCTGTAGTTGCTTGCTTTTCGGTTGAAAATGCCTAAAGTTATATATAAAAGCAGTATGATGCTAGAAAAATAAGCTATTTTCTTCTCATAATAGATGATTTATGATTAGTAGAATTTGGATAGAAGAACCAGATGGATGAAACTGCCAACCTGTGAGTGTCATCTCTTGACTGGACTCAATGGTATAAATAAAGAAAAATGACAACTATGTGGATACAATTGTATATTATGCTAAATAAGTCAAAATCTATGAGATATGTATATGCACCCAGATGTGTAAGGTCATGGTCAGCCCCTTGTGTTGCCTCTTCCACCCTCCATCTGTAAAAGTACAGGGATTATTTGACTATTGGAATACCTACTAGAAGTTGGTAATGAAACATGGATATAACAGCTGATGTATAAGGTTAATTTTTATTTTAAATGTCCAGTTTCATTTGGCCGGCTGGAAAGCTTGAGTTGTTGAGCAAATTGTCGTAGTGGAGCCACTTGTAGTCAAATCCTGTCAGATCTATTTAGCTTTTAATGTAGGGATGATTGGTGTTGTTATAAATATATATTATGAGAATTTGTTATGTTGGCATGAGAAATGGCTCAATTGTAGAATAAGATAGCTTGTTAACTACTCTAGAGCTTCACTACATTGTTGCCTACTATTTCTGTTATGGCGTTTGTTACACTTCCAATTGTTGTAATTTGATACATGTCCTCTCTCGGCCTCCTAAAGAAGGGAATGGAGATTCTTTTCCTGAATCTCTCTATTTCTTAGTATATTGTAAAAAATTGAACTCGATATTGCTTTGTCTTTACAGGATGTGCGCCAAGTGTGGAATACCTAAAACATACTCGCATACAAGAGGGGTTGTCTGCCCTGTATGTGGTGATCGTCCTGCAGATGCAGATAAAGAGACGGCGAAAAAGAAAGGATCCACAATTAAAGACAAGGAGAAACTTAAGAGAATGAAGGGTCAATCTTCTCATGCATCATGGAAAAGTGAAACAGAGATGCAGCTTCGGCAGCAATTTGATTAGCGAAGGTGTATTAGTAGTTGGGATGGTAAAACGTGCGGTAGCATTTGTATGGTTCAAGATAGAAACTGCTATTCACTAATGTGGTGGATAACACTTGGAATCGTTACAGTTTGATGTTCAATCAGAATTAGTTATGTTGTTCCCCTTGTACTCGGATTTGTTTCACTCGGCAAATTACTTGTTTAAAAATTTTGTTTCTGTGGAATCGGCAACATGATAGTTGTCATGTCTGAAATTGGATGTATGCAAAAACCAAGTCAATCTGATTGGGTGTGTGTGAGGCCTCAAGTGTGCTTCGTTTTAACTCGTCGCTTAACTAGATCTGTAGGGTATGTTAAGTGTTTACACCAAAGCAAGCCCGTCTAGCTCAGTCGGTAGAGCGCAAGGCTCTTAACCTTGTGGTCGTGGGTTCGAGCCCCACGGTGGGCGACTCATTTTTTTTTTTGGAAGTTTCATTTCGTCATTTTTATTTTCTGAAGTTTTTACTTTTTATTTCTGTGAAGGAAACACCGAACCGGTTCCGATGGTATTTGAATCAATTACTATTATTATTATTATTATTATTTACGAAGAAGGATACGACGGAGTTAAATAACTAGAGCAGAAACTCCTCTCTTAATAAAACAAAATTGAAAATAAAATGTAATACGCGGATAACAATTAAAAAGAAAAGAAGACAAAATAAATTAATATGAGCGATTTGCATTTCAGTTACTTAAATAA
Source organism: Cordia subcordata (assembly GCA_028554755.1). Lineage (NCBI taxonomy): Eukaryota > Viridiplantae > Streptophyta > Magnoliopsida > Boraginales > Cordiaceae > Cordia > Cordia subcordata. The sequence goes on along the minus strand of JAPTOF010000013.1, from coordinate 3,183,616 downwards.
GGTCGCCAATCCGAGAAGTGTAATAAAAAAGAGTAAAATAAGAATAATAAAGGAATAAGAAATAAGAATCAAGATATTCAAGAATAAAACTAAAGAAAAGGAACAAGAACAGATGAGAAAAAAAAAATTATCATGAACAATCTGATTGTCTTTTTTTAAAAAGATTTTTTGTCAACAAAACTTAATTCAACTACTTATAGTTTTTATTTCTTTTAATTTTAATAAAATTCTAAACTATTTTACATCATCTTTTTTTTTTAAAAAAAATTATATCTCACACATAAATGGCTCAAATACCTATATATTTAGATTTTAGACACAGAATATAAATTTATAATCGCCCAACAACAAACAAATGTTTCCAACAAAAAAAGAAAAAAAAAGAAGAAAAAGGAAAAAAATCACACACACGCCCAAAAAAAAAAAAGACGTTGGCAGCTCCGCCTTCCTCACTGCAGTTCTTTGGACTTTCCAAAGCCATCAAAGCACCAAAACTACTCAAATAAAACACACACGAACACACACACACACACACAAACGAAAGAAAGAGAGAGAGCAATGGCAACAATGGCTTCAACAACACCACCTCTCTCACAATCTTCTCTGTCCTTCACAACAACACCACTCAGTTCTCGCAGTACGCACACACCCATCTCACCCAGCAATGCTGCTCCTCCTCTTTCTCTGCATCATCACCGCCGACCATTGCTCTCTTCCTCTTCTTCTTCTGTCAAGCACACAACTTTCATTGCCAACCGCACTACCCCAGCTGCTAAAGATTGTTCCACTACTCTTACCCCTATCGAATTGAGTATGATTGTTGCACATTTAGTATCATTGTTATATACCCTTTATGCTTACATGTGTTTATGTGTACATATTTTTTAACTTCGAAGGATATATATATATATATATATATATATATATATATATATATATATATATTGTTCTGCAGACCATCCAGCATTTCCAACAGTGATGGATATCAATCAGATTCGCGAAATTTTGCCCCATCGGTTGGTCAAGTTTTGAACTTTTTAAGCTCTATATATATTCTGGGTATTTGTGCAAAGTATCTTTTCGGAAGTTGCATGTTAGACCTATGTTGCCATAATAATTCACTTAGTGTAATGTCGCACATAGTGGTTTGTAAGTGGTGCTGTGTGAATAAATGTTAACTTGATTTGACCATTTTGAACCTGTTGATTTTGAGGGGCAATTAGATATTTGTTACGGTCTGTCATTGTACATTTTATAGGAATGTGGCAAACGTACCTCCCATGGTAACCAGGGACAATGAGCCACGGTTTTCGCATTCTTATAATCATAAAAATTTATTAGATTATTATGCTTTTGGTTATTATGTTTATAACATTGGTTGTTTCAAAAATTTGATGTGGTGAGTTGTCTTGTTTTCTTGGTGTGTTTTTCCTGGGTAGATTTCCGTTTTTGCTGGTAGATAGGGTGATTGAGTACAATCCAGGAGTGTCAGCGGTGGCCATCAAGAATGTTACCATTAATGACAATTTCTTTCCTGGCCATTTTCCTGAGAGGCCAATTATGCCTGGTGTGCTCATGGTTGAGGTAACTCTTAATCTTCTTCATATGCGAAAATTGCACGGGGTGGTACTCATGCATCCTTAATCTAATGGTCCAGGAGTCTTGTTATGCCCCTGAGAAAGTTGACTTCTATGTCAAAAGAAAATTCTAAACTTTAAACTCCTACCTGGCTCAGCATTGAATGCTCTTTCATTGTTTTTTATGTACTTGTGCATGTGAAATATCATTTACGTTTTTGAAGTATAGCAAAGCTGAACTTATTGATAACCATGGATACTCCTGCTCTCCAAGTATTGTTCATTTAAGGCACGGATTAATAGTTCTCCATTGTCTAGGCAATGGCACAAGTTGGTGGCATAGTGATGCTGCAGCCCGAAGTGGGAGGTTCCCGTGAAAATTTCTTCTTTGCTGGAATCGACAAAGTACGCTTCAGGAAGCCAGTGGTTGCAGGAGACACTTTGGTTATGCGGATGACTCTTACAAAACTGCAGAAACGCTTTGGAATAGCCAAAATGGATGGGAAGGCATATGTAGGTGCTGATTTAGTCTGTGAGGGAGAGTTTTTGATGGCCATGGGCAGTTGATAACAATAAGTTGCTCTTAATCTTTTCGGAATTTGTTGTGTTTGCTTGTCTGGACAAATTCTCCCCTGCATTGGTTTGTGCGTCCTTGTAATAGCAAATAATGGGGTTGCATTACCATTTGTCCCTTTCTGCGGTCAATAACTATTTTTTTCTTTCAAAAATTGTAACTTATATTACCAGTAAAGTTGCTTATTATTGAATGTTGTTACAGGAGCTTTTGTTTTGTTTAAGCAGTGGTAGCTACTAAAAGGAGTGATGGGTTGAAATTTTGGGGTTCAGAAAGAATGTATTTTCATTTTCTTTTTCCCTTTGTCATTTCTGTTTTTGTGTCCAACAAAATTTGCAATAAAAGGCTATATGTTTAGCCATTTACAGAAAACCGTTACATGGTTTCTCTCTGAGACCAAATATTGCCTAAGCCTTTGTATAACTCTTACCATTCCATTAAACTCAACTTTGTAGTGTTGCAGTTATTTGAAAACATCAGGTCTAGACTAGGAAAATTAATTGTCCTTTTATCCTGTAGCTTAATTACTATCATAATTCAGTACTTTAGGAAGATACGTATATGGAAAAGAAGGAACCAGCTGTGATGAGTTCTCTCTATATTAAATTACTTTCTAATCACTACGTACAATTTTTTGTTACAAACCCAGAGCTCCAAGGGGTGTCTTCCCTTGCCCTGCTTCAAAGTAGAAAATTAGCATTGCCAACATGGCAATTCTAGCATGTTTTATCTCTGCTAACTTTAGTCTGTCAAGCTTCTCATTGTCAGGGATGTAAACTCCATCCTTAATGGTTCCGGCAAAGCTCAATGGATCAAAGAATTTGCCACCAGGGTAGCCCTGCTCGCCAGTAGCATTAGCGAAGTTTTCAGCTGTTCTAGACCAAGGAGTTGCCCATTCCAGGGACTGTGAATCAGGGTTGAAGAAATCTACCCATCTTTTGCTCTCAACCCATCCCATGAGGAGGAGCTGAGTGCCAAGGAGTGAACCGAAGGAGAAAGGCGCAATAGCACCAGGGTCAGCACCAGCTTCGAACCATGGAATACCACTCCACGCCTGGCCAACAAAGATGCCTACAACTGCAGCCATTGCCCATCTACCATGAATGAGCTCGGCTTCCCTATACCATTTCAAGAATGCCGGGTCCTTGCCAAGACCAAGAGGGTCGAAACCATAGTCACCTGGGAGCCTGGAGCTCAACAACCAATCAAAACAATCTATGGAGTCAAGAGAAAGAGATAGGAAGACGACAGAGAGACTTACGAGCCATTGAGCCACTCGGGGTCAATTAAGTTGCCACCACCCTTGACAGCAGGAATCCAGGACTTTTTAGGTGCAGCAGCTACCACAATGAGCCTCCTGGGAGCCACAGCAGCACCAGCTTTAGCTGCAATTGGAGCAAACAACAGGGCCTGGCTTTTCTTTCCACCATTCAGGAAGGAAGAACCAAATCCATTTAGCACAGCAGCAGATGATGTAGTAGTAGTAGCCATTTCTATGTAGAGTAGATTGGTTGGGATAAGCAACTCTGAGTTTCTTCTTACATGAAACAATTGGCTTGTAACATGGATGTGTTAATAAGAGGGTCGGGAGTATCTAAAAAGCAGCTTTCGGAGGAGCCAGGTAGGACAAGTGAAATCCACAGATGATTAGATGAAAATCTAAGATATCTCAGGGATAGATTTTGGACCAATAAACATCTGCTCCATCCACATCCAATAAAATTGGTTCTTGTTCCTTTTCATGAATCAATTTAGCCTGGACTATCTTGTCTTGAATCTAAATTGCATCCAACCCAAGGTTATAAATTTTTTCATAATAGTAACACGTCCTAACCTGTGTTCTAAACACATCAGTTAAGAATCGATAGTATTTGTGATGGAAAGATATAAACTCAAATTTAAGACTTTTGATTGACATAATTAATAAGTCGTTTGACAACACCACTTATTTCTTGAGACCGAGATATTGTCTTATGATCAACTCTAGTAGAAGATTTAAAAAAGCGTGTATATCAAGATTAGGTAGAATGATCGATAATAATTTGCTGACTAAAAGTCCCAAATTTGTATATATTTTCTTTTCTTTATCACAAATATAATTTATAACAACTAATAACCTAGTACTTTAGTGATACGCCTACAAGGGTATATAGTCTGGTTCCTTACATGGATCCTACAAGGGTAGGATGAAGTTGTGTTGGTCTTTTCAATGAAGATTCAGTTTCATTCCTCGGGCCAAAAGGAAAGAGATGAGTTTGAGTACCACCAAAGCTTTTAATTGAAGGCTTTAAGCCCGTGTTCGGCCCGCTAAAGATCATGGACGAATTATATTCACGAGCTAAAGTTTAAGTTTCCACTAATATTAAGGGCAGAACTATTAAAAAAATAAGTTGGTGTTGTGACTCTCACAAATATCTTTATTTTTATAGTATTACTTTATTGAAAAATCATTTAGGTCTTTTGAAAAATTACCTATGCTCGAATGTTAAATTGTATATTTTAGTCCCTATAAATGATTAATATTTTAGCATCGCGGATTAATTTACTTAATACCAATTCGCTTTAAGACAATTCTTTTAGATTTTATCGTTTATCATTTTTTAATTCTCAATAATCAGGAAATCGATTTTTTTTTTTGGGCATGTCGGAGAGGGACCCAAATTGTAATTTTAATATACAACCATTGAATTTCACGAGCTCATCAATCAACATCATGACAATGCAACATGCCTACCCCATGCATGAGAAAACATAATGAAGGGAAAAAAATAAAAAAAAATAGAAACTTGATGAGCGTATGCCCAAGAAAAATTCAAACTTTTTCTCAAAAAGTGGCCCTTCTAATTAGTGCAATGATCAGAAAAGAGGCCCTTGATTTTCATTTGCGCTTTGATCTTTTAAACGTAACAATTATATTTACTGGAAAGTGAGCCGTTAATTTTACGTCTTTGACCATAAAGTTTAATCAAGCAATTATTAACTACTTTCGTTATTCAGAAAAAATTATCACTATCCTCGTCCTCATTATAATGAAAAAGATTTGACGCGTGTACACTATTCACGTTATTTAATTATTTTTCAAAAATTTGTAGTACAAAGTTCAGAAGCACAATAATAAAGGCATGTTTGGATTAACTTTTTTTTTAAAAAAAAATATTTTTTTTTAAAAAAGTTACATAAATTTTATAATAACTATTTGATTTGACTTTAAAAAAAGTTCAAATAAATTTTTTTTTAAAAGCCAAAATTTTTAACTTTTTTTTAAAAAATACTTTTAAAAAAAACCAATTCAAATGAACCTTAAATTTGCAATAGCTTAGCATAAGAAGTGCCCCCAGGGGGGGGTGGGTGGGAGGCGGGGGTGGAGGAATCTGTGATCATTAGGAATTGATTTACAACGGATTAAACTCAAAAGAGTGGTCAAATTAACAAAGACCAAAGAAGCTAATCATTTCTAAACCATTTTGATGCTAGGCAACTCAAGCAGTGAATGACCCAAGTTAACTATTTCTAGGTTGCGTGAATTTAATCTTAATTTGATTTGTAAAATTACAAATCGTGTGACTTATTGAAACAATTTTTAGATAGACCATGTGGTATGATATTCTACTAACCAAACCATGCTAACTTAACCAGTAATGAACTAGTTCGAATCTTATATTTTAATCTTAATCTGATTAATGAAAAGGCAAATCGTGTGATTTATTGGATGATTAAATGTACCAATCATGAATTTGTTTTTTCAGATGGAGTATGTAATGTTCCACTAATCAAATTTTGATAGCTCAACAAGCAATTATTTAGTTTGGATCTTATATTTTGATACATTGAGAGGATGAGGATAATTCGACTAATAACTAAAAATAATTATCCAAGTCAACCGAAATATTATTTGATTTTTTCTTCGTCTGAGTTGGGATTTTGAAAATTGGTTAATTCATTTTCCGATGAGATATATAAATACCGATTGTTAAGTGTAATCTATTTATTATACTAAAATAATTACCATTGCTTTTTTCTCCTACTCATTTTTTGATGCTTCTAAATTATACCACGTTTCAATATTATTATCCGTTGAATTAATCCTAGCCTAGAATTTAGCCCCAATTTAGTTCGTGTTCACTTTTAAAGATGAGACTTACTATAACATATATTTAAAAATATTCTGTAACAAATATATATAGAAAATTATCCATTTTATTTTTAAAAAGAATTTTATTTTTAATGTTCAAAGTATAGACATATATTTATATTAAAAATACAAAATCTATTACTCTACTAATTAAAAATCCACTGCCATATTATTGCCTAACCCATCCTTTGACCCATGAATCTATTGACGACAACAAAATTGAAATCAAGTGGTACGAGGGATCAGTCATCACTTGATTGAATTTCTAATGTACCTCCTTAATTAAAAGGATAGTCAGTTAGCTCATTTTAGACGAGTGTAGGTTAAATGTATTATCTTTAACTTTGCTTTTTTTTTTTCCTTAAATTTATTTACTTTTTTTACAAACACTTGACCTCTGTCCCAAATATCGTCATATAGGACATTTAAGTCCAAATTATTGATTTTGGAAGAAGTAATTTTAATTATTCGAATTACTCCTAATAATTATGCTTTCATACTAATGATAACAAAAACTCGTAACTCCAGAAAGAAAATAAAAATAAAGAGAGAGAAGGTGAGATCAATCATTTGTCGACCTCTTCTGTTTGTTGGTCGAATCATTTGTCGACTCAGGGCTAGCCTTTTTACATTAACAAGTGATTTTTTTCGGCGTCAATTTTGGCCTTAAATTATAAGTCAAAAGCATAAGATTCTTGATTGGCATACACGCACAAAAAGAAGCAAAAAAAAAGAAAAAGAAAAAAAAGAAAAAGGTGCACAAAGGCATCGAATCTTTTCATCATTTCATATGCATGCTTTGGGGATATACAACAATTCTCCATGCTCGTGTCCCTCTACTTTTTCTTTCTTTTAACATTGAAAACTCTCTCTTAATACAACATAGGTTCTCTTGCTAGGCAGTTTTCGTATTCTCTTTCTTACCTTTCTTTTTTCCTTCTTAATTTGATTTATCACATAGTTTAGAATAATGCTTGAGTAATTATATGTTGCTGTATTAGTTGGGCCTATAATGAAGCCAGTCATTTTACTTTTTGCAATTTAAATATTTAAATTTTGTTAGCACAAGATTTATCTCATCAAACCACTCAAGAATGCTTCAAGAGTAATAGTTAGATATGAATATAGCTCATAACTCGAGTTCGAATCCAGTTTTTTGCCCTAGGTTGAGTGCCTTCGACTTAATTGATGCATAGTATAAAGAGACGTATTATACACCCGAAATTTACCAGTTGGTAGTCGGCCTCCACTAACTAAATTTCTGTTGTTACAAAAAGAAAAAGAAAAAAAAAAGTCAATCTCACCAAAGAATGTTTAATGTATAATTTGAGCTAATTTGTGGTTTGATTTCTTCTCAATCTCATGCATAATTTGTGCTAATTTGTAGTCTGTCAATCTTTGCCAATATTTGATTTTTTTATTCTTAATTAGTCGAATAGGACAAGCACCACCTATGAACCAAATTGTAAAAAGGGTGAATTTATAGGGTTCTTGAAACTTCTAAATTGTTTCAAACTTCAAAACTCTCTCTCACTTTTCTATGCATTCCATAATCCTCCATCTCAAGGGACACAAAATTCCTGAATTCCTCACTAATTGTCCCTCCATATTCATCCATATTTCATACCCCACCACTCTTCATTTTTGTTTCTTAAAGTGATATAGGTTAAAAAAATATCAAATTCAATTTCTTACATCTTATTATTTTATTTTAAAATTTATTAAGTAATCAACTAAAAATAAATTTTCCAACAAAGAAAGTAAGCATAAGATCTAAAATAAATGAATAAATTTTAAAAAACTTGAATAATGAGTAAAGTATCTAAATATATTCTATTCTCATCCAAAAAGAACATGTCACTTGTTGGGAGGGTCTTTTTTACGTTTTTTACAGAATAAAAAGTCTAATGAAATCTAAGAATACCTTAACTCAAAAAAAAAAAAAAGCATGGCAAATTAGCAATTTTATTGAGTAGGTCTCTCACCTCTTGTTGTTTCTCATCACTATATATATAAGCACTAAACCCTTTGAGAATGCTACCCCATAAGCCAAAGCCCTCACCCCACACACCCACACACTCTCCCACTCCTCACTTCTAACCCCATATTTTCTCATATTCACAAATCGACCCCCACATTCTTTACTTCTTTTTCAGTTAAGCCCTTCACCACTAAAAATGTCCGGCAGCTTCGCCAAGATGGCAACTTTCCTCTGCATTCTGCTAACCATCTGGGCATTCTCCACCGTGGAATCCGCTTCGCCCCACGCCGCTCCGGCGCCGGCCGCGGACTGCTCAAGCCTGGTGCTTAACATGGCCGATTGCTTATCTTTTGTCACCAATGGCAGCACCACCAAGAAGCCTGAAGGGACTTGCTGCTCGGGGCTTAAAACTGTGCTGAAAACTAATGCAGAATGCTTATGTGAAGGCTTCAAGAATAGTGCTCAGTTGGGCGTTACTCTTAATGTTTCAAAGGCCATGACTTTGCCTTCTGCTTGCCATGTCTCTGCTCCTTCTGTTAGTAACTGTGGATGTAAGTTTTTTTTTTTTCAGAAAATAATTTCTTTTCTTTTAGTTATTCTTTATCTTGTCATTTCTGTTGTTTTGTATTTTTTTTTTTCCCCTATGAGGGGAGAAGAGTCATGTTATCTTTTAAATTTTGGTTTAGTTTCTCTTGATGTAGCTTGGAGATTACTTTTCTCTTGTTGTTTATTGGTTCCAAAATGCATGTTTAGTATAATTTTGCCCTTTTTCTTTCTAGTGGATGTGCTTCTTTTTCTTTAAGTAAGTTCATTTTGGTGAGATTTGTTTTCTGCATGTTGTTGTTTGTTGGTTTTTTTGGCTGGTACATGCTTTGTCTTTAGGCATAAATACATTATTAATCTCTGAATTGTGTTTAGGTATAAATACGTCGCTAATTTTTGAATTCGAAACTTGAGACCCTTGTGTTTTTTAAAAGTCATATTTGGTCTCTCTGTCACAATTTTTGTCTATTTTAACTCCAACTGTCCAGCATATGCAAAAAATGTATCTGGACTTCATTTTTTGTCCTTAATTGCACATATTCTCCCTGTATTTTCTTTGCTTTTTTTATTTATAATTTTCATCATATTTCAAAAATAAAATTAAAATTAAAATCAGCACCCACCCTTCTCCCCCCCTCCCCCCCCCCGGGCATCCCAACCAACCCACCTCCACCCACTTTCATCATCGTCTTCTTCTTCTTCCTTTTGGGGGCTGCTGGTGGTGGGGGTGCTGGGCCAGGGGATGGTATTTTTCCTTTTTCTTTTTTTTTTTAATTTAATTCTTAATTTTTTTATTTTTAATTAGAAACAAGGGTTAAATAGACATTTTATTCAATAAAATAAAGGTAGAATGGACATTTCACAAAATTGATTAATGAATTAATGGAAAAATTGATGAAGAACGGTAAGTGTGCAACTTTTGAAAAAAACAGGGATCTTAATTATAGTTTCGTGAATTGAGAAACTAGCTGTGTAATTAGGTCTAAACATAGGGGTCTATAAGCAAAAAATCCTTGTTTGTTTAATTAATTACTGTTGGAAATTCACTGATCTTTTTTTTTTGGGTTTTTCAATATATTTTTTCTGAACAGTGAGTCTCAGCACGGGTGCTGCTCCTGGTACGTAAAGATCAGAACTTTTTTTTTTTTACTAGTTTAATTCTCATTTTTTCTGTTTTTATGGTTTTTTTTTTTTTTAATTTTCTCCGGATGCTGCATGATGTGCTCTTTACTTATTGACTTACCAGAAAAAAAGACACTACTTAGTAGGGTTCTATTGGTCACATGGAGAATGTTTTTACGAAAAACTGTTCTCTGCTAATCTAGTAATTAACTATAAATATCAATACGGAATTAGTTAGTTGTTGAGACTATTTTTGCTAACAGTGATGTTCTGCATTCGGATCACATGAGGGGCAGGGGTGGGAGCTAAATAAAAAGAGAAAAACTAGAAATATCAGGACTCATTTTTTATTTTATGTTATTTTTATTTGGTGGCAAGAAGTGTTAAAAGCTGTCTTAGAATGCCTCTAGAATAGTAGAATGTTCATGCGAGTGGGTATCAACTCTGCTCTTGTCTGTGGACATATTCACGTGAAACCGCGGTTTCGTAATTGTTGTGGTGCTTCTGAAGTCTCTGATGGACCCAAGTCAAGCTTCACAAGATGCTAGTATGAAATTATGATCTCGAATGGATGTAGGACCACAGTTAGATCTTATCAATTCGCGTTATACAGGAAAAGTTTGAGATTACTTGTGGTCTTGCTAAAGCTTAAATGGTCTCCAGAGCTGAATGTGTGAGGATCTCAAGCATTTCGGTCTATACATTAAGAGAGGAAAAGATTGAGATCAGTTATGGTCGAACTAGGTTCGCAATTGTTTGAGACAACCATGGTGTGCACAGAATTTTGTTCTATTTGGTTCTTGGTATGGGCTTAATAGTTATACGTGATCCACTAAAGTGGCATGACGTTTTGGTATTTTCAAGAACTCTCCTTGGTGCATTTGAATTGTTCTGAGTATTGAAAGCACTAGAATTGCACTTGCTGACCAACCCTTCGGAAGTGGTAATCCATGTGAACATGAAAATGTGTTCACGCTTGGATCAGTGTCCTGTAGGCATGTTGGAAACATTTTACTTTCAGAGATTTCACGTGCAACTTCTTGATTAGCTTTTCTTTTTTCAATCTTGCGACCAATTTTCCGTGTCCAATTTATGGTCATGATGATGATTGGGTTATGTGGAATATTTATCAATATTTTTTTTTGATTATCAATGTCTAGAATCTAACTATTTGCTTCGGTTTTATGGGAGCATCCATAAATTCTTTAACTCAATTGCATATATGAAAGCATGTTTTGCTTAATCGTGTAAAAAGAAAGCATTTTTGCAAGATTGCCCCTCCCTCTTCTTGCTTTCTTAACGGTGCACTTTTGTTGGCTCGCTAGTTCTATTTCAGTTTAAATTCATTAAAGGTCTAGGTCAGTATTGAATATGGCCTGCTTGGCACTGGATGATAAAAATTGTCATTTTAAATATACTTGAGAAATTCACAGGTTTATAATGCTGACTCGATTTCTTCTATTGCAGCACTCTCTCCAATGGTATCGGCATCATCTCCAAGCTCGATTGCAGGTGCTCCTACTGCTACTCCCAGCATAGGAAGTACTGAAGTTTCTCCTGCACCAGCCCCAGCCCTGGGCAGCTCAGGTTCCTCCGGCCTTGCTGTGTCTGTTGGGTCACTTGTTCTTTCTTTAGTTGCCACTGCATATCGCTCTTTATTCTGAGAGATCAGTTCTTTTGCTTTTTAACGTGAGAGGAGCGCAGGGGGGACTATTTTGATGTTGATTTTGATCCTTCAGTGGGACTGTTATCTATATAGTTCTAGGCATTTCGATGAGTGATGGAGAGTAGATAAGAATGTCTATTGAGGTGCTTGTTAGTTGTTTCATGTACTTGTTATTGACTATGGATTCTCTAGTATAGCCTATTTTATGTTGCTATGTGTCTCAGTGTCTCTGCTTTTACTTGTAGCATTCTACATATCTCTATAGCACATATCAAGTGACTTAAAGCCATATATCTAACAAGCTTCTATGTTGTGACGAGGAACCATATTGGTTACTTGAGACTTAAGGTCGGCTATTGGTATCAAACCTCTTTCTAGAACTGTTTACGTGCAAAGCTCAATAAGAAAATTATAAGAATTATCATACCTTCGGAGGCCCAATTTCCAACACTATACAAAATGTAAATACATGTACAAAAGATTGTTCATTAGACTGCCCGGTCGATAAGCCATCAAAATAATTATGCACATATTCACTTATTCTTGAGAAAGATAGTTCTTTTCTTTTTTAATATTCACAATCACAACTTTTCAACAAAATTTAACAGTTCATAAAAACCTCTAGATTTGTTGAAAACGCGCAATATCTGAGCTGCTTTACACAAAGATAGTGATTTACAATGAATAAGAAAGACTGATATCAAGGCTCCATTTTAGGGGCGAAGGTATTTACAGCGTCTGCTACAGTGAGGAAAATATTTTCTTCTCCAATCATGTTTGCAAAGCTGGAGGCATGGATCTTGTCAATTACAACTGGTCCTGGATTTGCTAGAACAAGCTGTGTTCATCAACAAAAAAGAATCGACAAGGCATTAACTTTGGCTGACAACCTTTTGTATTCTATTCGATAACGTTTCGAGAGAGATCTAATGATGGTGAATTAATAATTAAAGTGATTCGAATCCCTCATTAAGTAGGCTAACCTGAACATCTCTTTTCTTGAGGGTCTTGTGCAACTCTTCTAAAGCGTGTATGCCACTAGTGTCTATGTCAGTAACAGCTGCAGAGGAAATTCAACAACAAATTTCAATCTGTTTCTCACTTTTCAGGAATATAGTATAGTGCAAAAGCTGTTTAAAACTGATGAAACTGAGAATTCCTTACGCGACATCTCAAAGATTAAGTACTGGATTCTTGGCTGGCTGTTCTCTTTGACAATTTCTTCTTCATCAGTTAGCCATCTCAATATTCTGCAAAAAGTTCAAATTTAAGCAGATTAATTAGTAAAATTGAGTTGCAAATTTCTAACAGATTAATGGTTAATAGGAAAATTCTCAAGATTTCTAATTTCGCCCAAAGGACTTGAAAATCTAGATCATCTGTCAAGTAAACTTAAATTTATATTACAAAATTATTAGAGAAGCTGGAAATTTCTCAAGATTTCACTGGGAAGTGAGCGAGAATAAACACCTTTCTTTGATATAGTTGGAGTTGGAAAAGTAAATTGCAGAATCAACCCTGATAATCAAAATCCCCGGAATCTTTGTTGCCTCTGGGTATTGTTGTATGTTCCTGTAAACACTAGTCCTCGGGACCTTCCCGAGCAGCGCGGTTCGTGGTCTTGTGACCTGGAGGAGAATCTTGGCAAACGAAATCACAACCTGCGCATCAGATAGCAGAGAGAATTAGCCACTGTTTCTGGTGGCTGGGGATTTATAGTCCCAGATAAATGTGATCTTCCTTACAGCAATCAAGAGGCCGATCTCAACAGAGGAGAAAACCACTCCAAAGAAGGCTCCCATGCAAGCAACGAAGTCAAATTTGTCGATTTTCCAGATGAGGATCATTGCCTCGACATCAAACAATCCCACAACAGCAGAGATGATGATGGAGGCAAGTATAGCATTAGGGGTGTACTTAAATAGTGGAGTGATCACTAATAAGGTTAGTATCACAATTGTAGACATCACAAGATTTGAAACTGCTGTTTTGCATCCGGCCATGTAGTTCACAGCGGAGCGAGAGAAGGATCCTGCAGAGATTTTTTTAGCATTTGTGAGAAACAAAGTACAAGAAGCCATGGTTGCATTTCGTAGAATCTGAATAAAAAACCAACGTTTGGGGACTGTTTCAATCTAAAAAAAAGCACTTTTTTGGGGGAAAAAAATATATTCTTTTTGCAATAATTATTTGGCTTGACTTTTAAAAAAGTTGAAATTCTGAAAAAAAGATGACTTTTTTTCGCGAGCTTTTTCCAAAAGTTGTTTAAAAAAGTGCTTTTGACAATCCAAAGGAGCCCTTGATTCCTACCTGTTGCAACATAGCAGGATGTCATTGAGCCAACAACATTCATGGTGCCCAATGCAATCATTTCTTTGTTTCCATCCAGATGATAATCCTTCACTGCAGCAAATGTTCTCCCAATTGCAATGGCTTCCTGTTATTTAGCAACATTTTGCGCGATGCATTAGCTTTAACTCGACAAGATTACGCCGTTCAACAGTGGACGAGGCTTATCTTGCTTACCGTCAATGCGACCATGCCAGCAACAACACCGATTCTGAAACCTTTATCAAGATATTCGCCGCTGAAGAAGATATCATCTAGAGATATTGGATTCGCGCCTTTCTTGATATGGTTTACCTTTAAATATATTACAAATTGAGATGATATAAGTCACAAAAGAGTAACATTTGAAGAATTCAATCACTGATTACACTGTTTAAAAGTTGATTAGAACTCACAATTTGGACGCCTTGCTTGTCAGCACGCGTGATGTAAACGAAGAAGGTGGAGATGACAACAGAAGTCAATGGAGCAATTGCAGCAACCCAGAAGAGCTTTTTGTTCTTTTTTCCCTGCTCCAAGTATTATTTTATTTTTTGAGAATAAACCTCAGGCTGTTTAGATAGAATCCATCTTAAAAGGAATTTTAAAACCGAATGCATGCTTACAATGTATTTGGCAATGAGAAGAAAAGCCAAGAAAGTGACTCCAATTACTATTGTCTGCCAGTTCCACTGCATACATAAAAAAAAAAAAAACATTCAATTTTATTCCGCAAAATATAAAAATGAGCTTCTAATTTTCTGTCAAAAAAAGGGGGAAAAAAAGAAAAAACAAAAGGATTATGATAAAGTTCTTACACCATGATGTGCAGCTTGAAAAACTGAACGCATCACTGAGATAATATCGCTTTTCTTGGTGAATTTCTTTATGCCGAGCAGACCTTTAAGCTGTTGAAGCGTGATGGTCACGGCTGCTCCTGCCATAAACCCCACAATGGCTGCATGAGACAAGAAGTCAACCAAGAACCCCAATCTGTAAACCCAAAAAGTTTAAAAAAAAAAAAAAAAAAATGTTAGCCTCCTTTTTAGCATGATCCAAATAAAAATTTCAAAATACCACGTTTTCTAACAGTAAAAGCGGAGTACCTGAAAAAGCCGAGAGCGAATTGTGTTACGCCAGCAAAGAATGTTGCTGTAAACGCAAGGCGCTGGTAGTCCGCTTTCTGTTTAATTGGATCAAGAACGTCTTGAAGCAGACTTCCAAGCAAGAGTGACACAACAGCCACAGGTCCTATAGCAATATCCCTGGAGCTACCCATGAATGCATAAACCAAGGGTGGAACAAAGCTACTATCTGAAAATCCAAAAAAAACAAAATCATCCTTCACATCTATGTTACTCGGACTTGAACACGAGAGGTGCCAAAATTTTCAAAGTTCAGGATTATCTTATCGGAAGAATTGAATAAATGGTCACTATTGTTTATAAAAAATATCAATTTTGTCCTTATTGTTTCAAAAATGATTTGTCCGGGTCCTAAATATTTGTAGAAAAAGTCAATTTGAAAAGTAAATCCTTTAATTTAGTTGTTAATGTTTGCAAAAAGTATTAATTTTCATCCCTGCTAGTTGGTGATGTGATCATCAACATGGTCATAGGAATTAAATAAGTCACCTCTTACGAATATAGAGGATTAATTTGGTCACTTTTAAAATAATAAAAACCCAAATGATATTTTTTTTTCAATATATTAGAGACTAAATGAGTTTGTGCACAATAGGCACCATTCTGTGGAATTTGACCTACTTATCTTATGTATGTTATATTTATACTCTGTTTGTTATAGTCTTATTTTAAGATACTTGTCCTATTAAAATGGAGAAAAATCTTATAACATTTAAGATATCTTATTATGGATCCTTTAAAAATTTTAAAATAAACCATATTTTTTTATCCTATAAGAAATAATCAATCCATCTATCTTATTTTTACAACTATTTACAACTTTAGAATACATACATGGTGCGTGTGATAAGATATTTTAAGTCTTATAATATATATATATCCATATTTTAATAGAATAACTATTTTAAAATAAGATCATTCCAAACACTAATTTTAAAAATGTCACGGTGAGTATTTCATGCATTGGTGCCGACAGAGAAGAAGAAAAGAAGAATGCTGAGAATTGAGGAGAGAAACTTACAAAGCCCATATTGAGGATCCAAGTTTGCAAGTTTTGCATAAGCAATGTCCTGCATATGAAAAACGAGTAACGGCTAAATATCATCTTATTTTTTTATGGCGAAGATATCATTCTTTTCGATAAAAATGTACCTGAGGAACGCAGAGACTTGCAATAGTGAGGCCAGCAATTAGATCGCCCTTGAACTTAGAAAGATTGTAATGTCTCCCCCAGTCCAGTATAGGGAACACAGCTCTAAGGCCAAGGACTAATTTTCTTGACCTGGGCTGGTCCTTGAACTCGCGCAAGGGATCATCATGAAAAAATGTTTCTTTCAAAGTAGATGCAAATTCCTGATACAATTTCTGCTTTGGAGGCAATGCCACCCTGTGAACATAAGCCGCGTCCTGATCGGCATGCCGGCGAGATGAGGCGGCGCCGCTGGCGACGTCCTCGTCAGTGACACGCTTGCTCATTGTCTCCGGCGCCTGAACTGATCGCATTCAGGAAGATTTCACGGAAAATGTTAGAAGGGCTTACAATTAGAAAGATAATGAATGCAAAATGTTTCACTCTTGTCTAGTCTAGTCCTGCATGAGCCACAATAGCTACTTAACTTGTCCTTTTGATAATAACTTATCAGAGTTTACCTGAAAATTTCAGATGATGACGGTGGTGAAAGCAGCTGGAAGAAGCCAAGCAAACCACGTAACAGGAACTCTTGAAGATATGCACGTGGATGTGGAGGATAATATAGATCAGATGTGTCTCGTTTATTTATAGGATGAGAGATTCTAGAAAGTCAATTTAATTACTACTTACGGATATTAATGAATGTAGATCAGATTCAAACCACATTCAGAAGAAGTATGTACTTAGATTTCAATAGTGATTATAACTTGTTAAAGAAAAACAATAATTGAAGAGGAAGATTATAAAATGCTTTAATTTAAAGGGTGTTGACTTTATATATTTTGCTAGAGTAAGCTGAGAACTTAAGAAGTAGCCCACATTTAACTTCCCATTGATTTGTGTTATTGTACTATCAATTTAGAAAAGCTTTGATTGGAGAGCCCTTTCTGGTGTGCTCGGATTGTACTAGCAAAAGTAGGGTATTAATAATGTTGTTTTTGGTATATAGTTAAGCTAATTATAAGATATTTTCGATTGTTTGTTTTGAATATAGTTGTAAAAAAATAAATAAATATTAAATTCCTTATATCTTATAACATAAAAAAAGATTACAGTGCGAATTTTCATATTATGCTTGTAATAAGATGTTATTTCCTCTTTTACAAGATAAATTATTTCTTAACAAATAAGATAAGCATCTTATCGTAAACCTATTCAAAACACAACATATAAGATGCTAGTCCTTCCGCAAGCACCATCCTCATCCATTGGTTGCGAGTTTCATCTTTCTTCACAGAATCATTGCAAAATGCAAAACGCTTTTGTTCTACACTAGATATTTCTCTTTTTCTTCATGTTCGTCAAAATTTCATTTATTCTAAGACCAAAAAGGAGGATATATAGTTTGTAGACCTAAAATAAAAATTTGTTTATTTACATTAAGCTTTTGAGGCGATTCATTCAAGACCTACTCGAACTATTAGCACTCAACAGAAAATAAGAGTTTTGGTTTCGACTTAATTATCGGGGTCAAGTTATACGCCAGAGATAGGGCAACAGTGATAGACAAATTTTTACCATGCATGCATTTTGTCGTCTACAACAAGAGTATCTCATTGTATTACTATAAACCTTCAATGACAGCAGCAAATTTAGAATATTTTGTCCGTGCGATTACGTGGTAGGTATTATAAGCATCAAATTTTGTGGATCAGTGGGATAAGTAGTTAATTCGACAATAATAGGCTTACGAGGGATAAATTAATTGTTTTACCGGCTAAGTATCAAAATATTTTAAAGCATAGTCAAGCAAGCTTATCAGTTAGGTTGTGTCGTGGCATCAGTTTATAACAAGATAATCAAAGATAGATGCCATAAATAAAAAGGTTAATTAAAATTAAGAACTGTAAAATGCAATATTAGGAAGAAGAATAGACAAAAGAAAAAGGAAAAAGAACCAAGTTGTGGGAAAGGATATTAATTCAGAAGTTGACATTAGATAATTTTAAAATTCTCTATTGGTTCTTGTTAATAATAACTGATAAAGTATTAGGAGACTACTTCAAATGTTTGACGAAGGATGATTTAAAACTTTAATGTTCTTGTTATTCACTATTGATAAAGTATTATATAGCCAATTATTTTCGAGGAAAGCTTATTTAAGTAGACTTCAAATGATACTCTAATCTACATTAGCGTCACTTGGCGACTTAAAATTTTGGGGTCGGAGCATAACATAATAATTTCTTCAAGGTCCTAAGGGAATGCTATAGCTGTAAGAGCTAATGTTGAATGCAACTTGTAACTCAAGTTCGATCCTCATTCCTTACTTTGAGTGAGTGAGGTGCTCACCACCCAAGGTTTGCTAATTAGTGGTTGGCTTCGTTGATTGTTCCAGTGGTCAAACTTCACCAATTAGATTTTTCTTGTCGCCAAAGGAAAAAGAAAAATCTTCAAAAATTATAAAATAGAGTAATTCGTAAAAACAAAAACAGAAAAATAAAAAGGTCCACATTATTCATATATGCCTCTAGAACTTTTACTAGTTGGTGTTGGGATTAGTCAGTTATTCTGGTAATCAAACTTTGTCAGTTAAATTTTTCTTGTCGAAAAAAAAAAAACATAACCAAAAAAAAGAAAAACTTTTACCAACATATTCTTTCCTAAATCGGAACGTTTGATTTTGCTTCTAAATGAAAACTTTTTACTTTTTAAGTTCAACTTGTCAGTTCCATGAGATTATCCGATCCTTCTCCTAGCTTCAATTTGCGGGGTCAACGTAACGCTGTAATTGCATGCAAACCACACATTATAATAAGAAATTTTAAATTTAAAAATAATTAAATATATATATAAATGAATGTGACGACCTTGATAACACGTTGATTAACAGTAAACTATTTTGGGGGTACACTTTCGAAATTTCGAGGGTCAGAATATGCAGATCGCGTCCAGGTTCAATGAATCTAATGTTTAATTGTATTGTTACTGTGAATTTTTCTCATTTTGCAATTTTCTAGCTACTTATTTCAGGGTGAGCTGGGGATTTACGTTGAATGATAAGGAGGGCAGCAGCTACATATGCAAGCTAAGCTATAAACACCCACTGACACACACACATACGAGAATCCTTGGTTGTATTTTTGTATTGTTCATTATTTGATATTAATTATCAGAAGTAGTGTTTGAAATAACTTTTAGTTTTTTTGATAGGGTCAAAACGCTAATTCATTTAGTTATTGTTGTTAGATAAAATAGTATTTTATAAGACATTTGAGATAATTAGAGTTACAACTAGAGTTTTAGTTTATTTTTTTAACTTGTTGGGGAAATCGATGACACATGCACACACATCAAAGTATAGCAGAAAACACACAATGAACATGCAATATTTTTAAGGCAATTCGGCCCTTTACTTACGTCCACGATTCCTTTGAAATAAATTCTACTATTCAATAATAATGGGATTACAACTCCGGTGACTTTTTGCACAGATAGAAAAGTCTAAATCCTCCTCTACAGAGTTTTTACAATAGTTCTATCCTTAACATGACTATAATAAATGTAATATACTCTCAATGCTCTTAGGTGCTCTCTCTCTCACCCACACCCCATGGAGGTGTGGCCCTGAGACACACAAAATACAAGCTACAAAACCTTCTATTTATAGGAGAGAAATTCTTACTCTCCAAGATTTCTTCTCTACTATTTAGGTAATTTATATTTTAATAACACAATTATTTACCTCTCACAAGTTTTTTCATATGTATGGACTTGGACTTTGAGCCATAACCCAACATTCTTATTATCCTATTCTATCCATATAGATAATATCACTTCACTGCTTAACGAAGAAAACGTAATTAATTATTTTTTTAATTTAAGCGGAAATTGTATAATTAATTCGATCAATTCCTAAATTGGATGTTGCAAGATTTCATATGTAAATTCTCTTGTAACATTATATTTCGATGAAAATTATAGTAAAAACACATTAGAGAAACTAAATACAGATGGATGAAGCTGTCCCCAAGCTTAAATGGCCTCAAGAAATAATCACAATCAATGATGCTCTCCTACTACCCCAGCATGCGTGATGATCAGATTAATTACCACCTTTCTTTTTCGACCCTTTAAATTTTGGGGGACCATAACAATAACTATTAAAACAAATTACCTAAACAGAAAGCAGAGCCAAGAGAGTATCTTTTAACGTGTTCCCATGCTACCATGTGCAATATCATCTCTACCAATTTTAGCCAAGCGCCTGCTTGGCAGTGCTCATAAGCACTTTCATTAAAATATTGTCTTTTGTCATGACATTTACTTACAAGTATTCAAATAAGTACCACTGGTTCAACGAGGCCAAAACTCAGCTCGTTTAACCTTCGATACACTTTCCAGCACACCCACCGGTGACACGTTTCCCGTCACAGCCACCCTCTTGCTTTCGAGATCGATACTGAATGACGTCACTCCTGCAAATTTTTTCGTTCCAACCAAGAAAATATATGTTTATTATTGTTCCGTGGAAGAAAACACTTGGGCGGTGATGTTATACGAGTTGATGAGGATGTTTATAACCTTTGTGTTAAGGAAAAGTGTATACAGAAATGATGCGATTAATTAGCTAAGTAATCAAGATAAAGAAACATTTTTATAATGACGTTGACCCACCATTGCAACACTCGAAGGATACGCAAGGTTGACCATTTCTTGCTCGGGGATCTCGTGTCAGAGGGGGGGATTTCGGCTTTGATCAGGGGAATATTTGGTTTATAATGTATATGTATATAGACACTAGTATTTCGTTGTTACACGGACGAGTGACATAAATTTGATATTACTTAACTCCTTTAATACCTTAACAATAATTTATATTATTATTATTTTTATAGATCAACCTTTTTGTAGACCAATATTATAAATAAATTAATAAAAAATTAAAAAATAATTTGTTTACTTTTCATACATGATAATATATAATAAAGTTTTTTTTTATTTTGCTAGCTTATTTTAATTCTTTTTTTTAATTTTTAAAAGTTTTATATACAAGGAAACTTAGATATGTAAAGATGTTTTATATTTTAGAAGAAAAATAAAAATTTTTAGTGAATTTCAACAATATTAAGTATATATAAATATGGAGAACTCTTCCATCAGTCGAACTGATATTAGTTCCAACTAAAAAATTTGTAGTTTTCGAACAAAAATTCGTAGGTCAAGAACAAAAATTTTTATAGGTTAAGAACAAGAATTTTTACCTATAAATTTTTGAACAAAAATTCATATAAGTTAAGAACAAAAAATTTATACAAAAAATTTTTGTTTGTAAACTATAAATGTTTTAATCAAACTGAAAACTGATGTTAGTTCAACTTATAAAAGAGTTTCTTTATAAATATATAGATAGATATAGATATGTGGATTTTTTTTTTTGACCCAATTTTTAATATACTGGACAAAAATGACCTGCTTTTGGATTGAATTTCAAAAATGATCCAATCTCGTTCTAGGAACGCATCGGGCGCCTTCCCAGAACGAGACCGCGTTCTGGGAACGCGGCTGATATTTTTGCAACTTTTTTTTTAACATACCTTATTTTTTTATTATGTATTTATGGGACAATATTATACTTTTCCCTTATGCAGTTATTTATGATCCGTAAATGCTTTTATTTCAACATTATGGACATTATTTCAAGCTGGAGGCCGGTGCATTCGAAACAAGATGGATCGCTAAAACCAAGGAACCAAGGTGGACGACGAAGGTGTACAGCATGCGGTCAACAAGGCCACACTACTCCAACTTGCCCCAATAATCAAAATACGTAGCGTATAGTTATAATCTTGTAATGTTGTTATGTAATGTGTATTAGTTGTAATCTTGAATGTTGTTATGTAATATATATTAATTATAATCTAAGCAATCCTATTTAGTTGTAATCTTGTTTTGTTTACTTACTTGTAATTTTGTAATGTTTTGTTTACAATTACAATATAATATTCACTTGAATAGAAAGAATTAAGTGTATAATGTTCAATTGATAATGTAGTGTCTATAATGCTAAAATAAAAGCATCCACGGATCATAAATAACTGCATAAGGGAAAAGTGTAATACCGTCACATAAATACATAATGAAAAAACAAGGTATGTTAAAAAAAAAAGTTGCAAAAACACCAGTCGCGTTTCCGGAACGCGATTGGGTCATTTTTTAAATCCAATTCAAAAATGAGTTATTTTTACGTAATATATTAAAATTTTGGTCAAAAAATAAAAAAACTCATAGATATGTTTTTATGTAGATAGTGTCAGCATGCAGCCAAATTTGAGATTGTACACTGTCAGGGTCAAACATGATAGTATGACTAAAAACCAGAACTCGTACAGATCATGAAAAGCAGGTAAATCTGAAAAGTAATTTTGTTGTTTTTAGTCAAAATTTCATGATTTGTAGAGAATTATATTTTCTGAGAAATCCCTGTTCTTTTTGTTTCTCTTTCTTTTTCTGTCTAATCATTACACATACAAAACAATTAAAGTTAAATAGTATCATGTCTAAATATACAATTAGTCCTTGTAATTTTAAAATAAGTACCAAACCCTCTGTTATTATAAAAATAAAGTACGTTATTCCCTCCGTTAATTTTTTTTTTCAAATTTCATGGGAGGTGTTATACGCTACACTTATGCAAGTAGTCAAATAAAACACCATCAAATCACTTGAAATTGCTTTTGTTATGATCAAAATACCCTTTTCATTATAAATAAAGTAAAAATAAAAAATATCAAGGATGTATTTAGCCATTATAAGACATAAAAAACCAATTAACATGAGTAATTCAATTTTTTTTCAAGAAATCAACTCAATAAGATTTTATATATTTTTAAAATTTTAAAATCAAGAAAAATTTTGAAAGATAATAATAGAAGAAATTAATGGAAATGAAAGCTAAGAAACATCTGGCCATCACAATGAACTTTTCTTGATTTTTGACAACACTCAATAGATTACTATTAAAGCAGCTTCTTCTTTTTCTTTTTTTCGTTTCTTCTTTTCGTAATCTACATATGAGTTCATGAAAATTCAACCTCAATTAATCCCCTAAAAGAATACTAAGCTGCTTATCAATATAGTGCTTATTGTTCTCAAATTCAACCATAAAGCCTTTTTCTCAATTTCTCAAACAATGGAGTCTTAGTCTTCATCATCTTCAATGGAGAAAATCATCTAAGAAACACCACAACCAAACCAAACCTACTTATTTTTTCATCTCTTTACACCTTGCCATGCTTAAACTACACACCACAAGAGATTTTAGAGCCACCCTTTTCATTTGACACAAAAGCAATGAGTGAGCTAATGGATGGAAACAACAGACGAGATAGAAACTGGCTCTTCTTCTTCACCCATAAATGGTTGCAGTAGCTTTCAGTTCGTGGAATCATCACAGGCTCAAGGTTCACCAAAGCGAAAGAAAATCATGATTTTACACATTAGCTCGAAAGAGATTTTAGAACTAGGGTTTTGAGGTTTGATTTGGGGATTTTTTGCAATTTGATGTGCTTGATGCTTCTATTTAATATTTATGAAAGGGCATGTAAGTCTTTTTTAGTTTTCCGTTAGAAGAACAAACAGAGCAAATAAGTGGGATGTGTGGGCTTTCTTTTTTATAATGAAAGGGGAGTTTAGTGTCTATTTTCAAACCACAAGAATTAATTGTATATTTATGTCTAATTACAGGAGTTATAGTGTTATTTACCCAACAATCAATTAGAGATGGAGATTGAGAAAACTATTAGCTTGCTTTTACGATACCTTGTACTTATTGTTAGCATGTTAGCTTTTAGTGTGTAATCATATTGTCTTTTGATCACAGTCTAATAATCATTATTGTCCCTTAATTATAGCATTATCAATGATTTTATCAAGAAATCAAATTACCTTCCATTTTTGATAAGTGCCTCTTTACTTTGCCAGCGCAACCTTGACAATGAAGAGAAACTCTCATTACCACCACCTGCCACCATCACCAAAGATTGATCAGGAAAAAAAAACTAATTAATAAACTTCAAACTTTTTAATTTCTGATCTCATCTTATAGAAGGATGACATTTACGTATAGGGGGTGAATTCATTAATAGAGGGATAAAATTACATGATATATATAGTCAGTTGAAAAAAAGAAAAATTTCTAAATCTGGCACTATTTTGGTCCTGTTTGGATTAGCTTTTTTCTATAAAAATTTTCTTAAAAAAAAACACACAATTTTTTTTGTAATAAGTATTTAAATTAGATTTCAAAAATTGTTGAAACTTTATTTAAAAAAAATTTAATTTCAACTTTTTTCTTAAATTAAAATTTTTAGTTTACAAAAAAAATCACTTCTTTCAAAGTCTTTTTTAAAAAATACTTTAAAACAAAGTCAATTCGACGAACCAGCCTTTGCATAATAACAGCAGAAGAGATCAGGGGTAACGAAAAGAGAGTCTTCAAACTGACACCACCCAAGTATTTCTACACATAAATGTTGGGGCCTGTTTGGTTTTTATTTGCTTGGATAGTGCCGGTTTTTAATTTTTTTACCCAAAAAAAGAAAGAAAGAAAAACCTGGAAAAGTTGATCAGCTGTTGGCAGTGCTTTTTCTTGATGATCATGATCATCAGCTTTTTTGATAGATAGAACAGAAATATTTGACCTAGTCCTACTAGCTGAAGTAGTGGTATGTGGTGGAGGCTGCTGATCAACTAGCCGAGTGTATCTAGTTTTGCTTGCCAATCTCACATGATGATGATCACCACCCAATGTTCTTCTAGTCCTTGGCACCATCACAGAGCTGCCCAGATCATCGGCCATGCACGACCCTTTAACTGATGGGGGCTGGCACATGAACCCCCTCATCTTCTTAGCTCCCTTAATATTCATACTCATTGTGCCTATATGTATATATATGTGCGTGCGTGCGTGTGTGTGTGTGTATATATATTATATGTATATATTATTGTTATTAGAGTGTTGCAGAGGTTTTTGGAGTAGGCAAAGTGAAGTGAAGAGTGGAGAGTGAGAAGTGAGCAATGAAATGCCTGGTAGTTATATCTTTATGAGTTAAGCTAACAAAGGAGGTGCTGGGCTGGCATTGACAACGAACACTTTAAAGTGCACCGTATTTTTGATGTGTGCCAACACTTCGACATCTACTTTAGTTGATTCATTATGTATGGCAAAGCATTTAATGTGTGAAAATGAATGATGTTGTTATAGAACATTAATGTGTCGAAGATGACTTTAAAAAAATTCACAAATGCTGTATACACATGGATGTAAATCCACCAATCGCATCCTCGAGAGATACTTTAATGACAAGAACTGAGTCAGACATGATTTAGGGATCAATTTCAATCCCTATTCCCTGTTTTGGGTTGGATTGGATTGAGTATCCAAACTTATTTTAGTGGTTGGGTTGTGGGGTCGATTCTTTTACTCCAAAATTTATACCAATGGGTAGTTGAGCTTCGGTGAACAAGCATTGCTAATTGAATTTCTCACAAAAAATATTTTAAAAAATTCACCAATCACAAATGAGAAAAAATTAAGATTAATGATCATCATGCAAGTCCAATCAGTAAGGACTAAAACCCATTCCGGAGTTTTCAAAACACGATTTTGGAAAAAGACATTAGGCTTGATGTCATTATAGCTACCCCGGCTTCGATGAACCATAACCTATTTCGGGTTTTTCAAACCCGAAAACACTATTTATTAAAAACGAATGAAAAGAACGTCATTTTTTAAAATGTTTTGGAAAAGTAGGTCAATTTTGAAAAAAAAAAAAAAATCCTTGAGAATCCTCCTGAAAAATCAAAATATTATTATGAGATGTGCCGGATTCAATGATTGTGATATATTTTACTCATAATATTCCCTATTGTTGCATACTCTTCTTCAAAGACGACTGATGAGAAATAGCACATTTTAGGGCAAACAAGATGCTGAATTTATGTGCCGTCTGATTGACGTGTTTGCTTCGTTTTTGAGCAGACATGGGTCTCTGGTCCTTCTCTTAATGAGAAAATCAGTCCATATATATATATATATATATATATATGTCTTGATAATATGTTCCAAGTGCAGCCAAAATTGAAATCCGAAAGAATCCAAAATCAAAGATGGTCAAAAAGAATCAGAATATATACGGAAACCGTTAAGTTGAATTGCAGTATTGCAGTAAACGAGTAACTTTTTCATTGCAGAGCAGCTTCTGTGCAACTGATATCTCTTCCCTCTCATGCACTCTTTTCGCTTCAAACACACCTATATTGAGGACAATGGCCTCGCACACTAACCAACCTTCCCCTGTAAGATCCAAACTTACTTACAACAAGAAACTCATTTTACCCGAGATCATATAATATCAATTAAGGAATAGCAAATATTTATAAATCACTAATTAATGTCTAGTTGTGTAATTATTTTATCCACCACTTATAAATTATATCCCAGTGATATTTATGTGCATGAGTGAGTATTTCTCGTAATATTATAATATTATGAAAGGAAATAAGGGTTGCATTTTAACATAATTGACTTAAGATTATAAGTGGATAAATTCTCGTAAAAGTATGAGTTTCAATTTATTGCCATGCTTGCTATAACCTGGGGGACCACACTGAAAGACAACCTATCTACTATATATACTGCAACGAAGCTGAAATGATTTCATCAACCATCACAAATATTTGTGCAAGAATGTTAATGGCTGCTTTATCCGATACTATTCAATTATGTGACAATACTTTCAGCTACAGAAGTATCCTTAACCAGGTGAATATAAATGTGCAAGTGATGGAAACATAGAGTTCTATTTTAAATTTATTCGACATTAAGTAAAGTACGTAGAACAATTTTAATTTTTTTAATAACTCTTTCATGTACGACTTTTGAATCAAATTGAGTAAGAACGAGTTTTAGAAGACAGATTAATGTATTAAGAACAAGAAAGGATTTCTCGTGAATAGAGAAGATTGAACTAAAGCACAACTCTGACACTTAATCATAGACTAATTTAAACTTTTAAAACTTTATTTATTTGTCGTATCCAACATTAAATACCACATGAACTGACATTCGTCAAATGGATCATATAACTTCCCATTAGCCTTTAATAAAAGCAAGTTCAAAGTTGCAAAATATATACCTCGATAATTAACTCTATGGGACATTAAGGTTGGAAAATTAATTTTCCAGGTACTCTTTTTTGGGTCAGAATTTAATTTTCCAGGAAGGCCAAACCTCTTTAGTATGAAAGCTATATCCGTAAATGTATGTCACTGAGAACCCATAACTCTAGTGTGGTGAAGGGTGCGGCATGCGTAATAAAGATAAGTAAGAATTTATTTGTAAGTGGCCCCACGTACATCCAAGAATTATTTGCATTTTGGTGAGACTCGAGAATAGATATGAATATTCATGAAAAGGTCTAAAATTTTAAACTCGTACATGAGATTAGTATCATAAGTTTACAAAATGAATTAAATTATTCTCGCTATCAACACGATCAATTGAGGAGTTTACAACCGAGTTATTACCGTGCTTGATCAAAGTAGATGGTGTTGTTTTATGGGTTTTTCCTTTTTTTTTTTAATCAATGTTGTTTTATGATTTGGAACTTTACCTTTTGATTGTCCATAATGAACATTGTGTTTTCTTCTTGCAAATACAGCCGTCAGGGTTTAAGCAAAACACTGGGCCCAACTTAAATATGAACATGTAAAACTTCCATGCTCCGTACTTATTGGGCCGGATTTGAGAATTTTGAAAGCGGAGAATTAGTAATGGCGTCAAAATATGAGCAAATTATTAATATTACTTTGTAATTGATATGTAGAAATTCAAGATATCTATACTATATTTTTTCTTTATAAATTTTTCTTTAAAGTGGAATGAAATCTAAAAAGTTTTTAATGTAAAATATTTCAGAATCTAATAAGAGGATTAGATTATTAGCATCTTAGATCAATAGCTAGATCTAACCATAAATTCTCTAGGTTAATAATTATAAAACCCGAATTCAAGTAGGGGTCTTTTAATGCCAAAAGCTTCGCCCTGACCTCTACGGTACTCTTGCAAAGCAGGACAGTGTAGAGTAGTATTGTCTCCCTAGTTATTTATGTACAAAACGTAAATGACCAACTAATTGCATGCACCAAACACAACAGAAAACAATTTTTTTTTTTTTTTCAAATTCAGGGAAGGCCTTGTGGTTGAATATATGTACATATTGAGAATTGGTAAAAAAACTTCTTGTCAGCATTTATACCACCAAACCACCAGTCGTAAGCCTAGTGATACAGTACAACTTTATTCACAATATACAGCACATTAAACATTAAAGATCAAAGATTCAAGAAAATTATAAGAATGATTATATCAAGGGTCCAACCTTGGGGGCCAATGTCAGAACTGCATCTGCGACGGCGAGGAAAATCTGGTCCTCTCCAATCAAATTTGCAAATTTTGACGCTTGGAGTTTGTCAATTACTAGGGGTCCAGGGTTTGCTAGAACAAGCTGTTCAATATGGACAAATTAAAGAAGAAGCAGAGAAGTTTAAGACAAACAGCTAACGTCATGTTTAGAAGAAATCATATAAATTTTCAGGCTGATTTTTCATGTTTTAGCTTTAATTACCTGAATATCTCTATTCTTGAGGGTCTTAAACAACTCCTCAAGCGCATGAATGCCACTAGTGTCTATATCATGTACAGCTGCCATCAAAACGAAAATGAAAATCATTACATTATTCAATAATTCCACACCAATAAATCGATTAGGTTTTTGTTTTGCTCTACCGGATACCAATCAATTTTATGATAGAACCCGTGATTCTTAATTTAGATGGATTTTAGATTCATTCACCATTCGTAATGTATATTACACGACTATTCGAGAGAGAAAGAACTAGAGGTTGCTCACTTGACATATCAACTATCAGATACTGGATTCTTGGCTGGCCACATTCTTTCACTCTCTCTTCTTCATCCATTAGCCACCTCAGTATCCTGCAAGATTGGATGCAAGTTTATTTAGTCATCAAATTAAAAAAAGGAAAAAAGAAAAATCCTCTGATCAATTACTTTTCATAGAGTGTCACATTTTATGCTCATCTGATGGGCGATTTTCGTTTCCTTTTTTAATTCCAAAAGTTCTAATAAACTCATCATTTTCTTAAGATTGTTCAGAAAGTAAGCAATCCCACCTTTCCCTGATATAATTGGAGTTGGAAAAATAGATCGCAGAATCAACTTTGACAATCAGAATTCCAGGAACACTTGTTGCGTCTGGATATTGCTGTAAATTTCTGAAAAAATTAGTCCCTGAGATTTTGCCAAGCACAGCAGTCCGTGGTCTCGTCACTTGGAAGATAAGTTTAGCAAATGATAGCCCCACCTGAATGTGTTAGACATATAGTAAAGAATATGAAAATACGAATAAGATTCTATAACGTGATTCATTTTTATTTTATAACGGCTTGAAACAGATCAAGGATGGAATGTTATTAATTGTTTCTTTACCGCAATCAAGAGTCCTATCTCAACAGAGGAGAAAACCACTCCAACGAAAGCTCCCATGCAAGCAATGAAGTCAAACTTGTCGATTTTCCATATGAGAATCATTGCGTCGATGTCGATCAATCCCACAACAGCAGATATAATGATGGAGGCAAGTATTGCATTGGCAGTGTACTTAAACAATGGGGTGATCACTAACAGTGCTAGTAATACAACCGTAGACATCACTATGTTTGAGACTGGTGTGCTGCATCCAGCCATTTTGTTCACTGCCGTGCGAGCAAAGCCTCCTGCAAACACGCAAATTGAAGCATGAGACACCCGGGATTAGAGGTAGCTCAAGTAGTTGAAACTCTTTCTCCCAAGAGAAATGACTTGAGTTCAAATCCTATGGGAAACAGCAGTTAGGTTGGTGCCGGGTTAAAAAGAATCATGAGACATCCAACAATTGCATATGGTAGAACAAATAATCAGATTGCTGACATTTAGGCGAGGCAAGTCATGGAAAAGAGAGATGGAGACGGGCAGCTCTCAATTGTAATACTATGCTAGAAAGTCAAAGAGATTCCTTCCTGGATAGGCCCCATCTCGCTTTCCATCACTACTAAATGCAAAGGAAAAAGAAAGTACTTTTTAGTTTTTGGTTTCAACCTGTTGCCACATAACAGGAAGTCATGGAGCCAACCATGTTCATTGTTCCTAATGCTAACATCTCTTTGTTTCCATCCAATTGATAGCCCTTCATTGCTGCAAAAGTTCGACCAATTGCAACTGCTTCCTATATTATACACAAACAAAAAGTTCGACACGAGACTTAAACCCATCTGATTTATTGATTATGAGAGCGATAAGATTGTAGAACTAATTTTGCTTACCGTCATTGCGATTAAACCAGCAACAACACCAATCCTGAAACCTTTCGCAACATATTTTCCGGTGAAAAAAATTTCATGGACAGACGAAGGATTGACACCGCCTTCGACATGGTTTAGCTTCACATATTTTACACATGGTGAGACCATCGGCTTCGTTATAAGCAGCTCTTTTATCAAACACTTTTGTGTTAGTACTTACAATTTGGACTCCTTGCTTCTCAGCATGGGTGATGAAAACGAAACAGGTTGAGACAATAACTGAAGTCAAAGGCGCAATTCCAGACACCCAAAAGAACTTTCTGTTCTTCTTCCCCTGTTCCAGGAATTATAAAGAGAAACAATAAAACTAACTGTGATAAATAATTAACAGATATTCGAAGCGTATATGCTCACAATGTGCTTGCAGGCCAGTAGGAAAGCCAAGAAAGTGACTCCAATTACTATCGTCCGTCTGCCAGTTCCACTGTAGGCAGAGAGAATTACATCCTCAGCTTTGCGAACTACTTAAAATAGATCAAATTAAATATAGGAGATCTAGATAAATTTTCCAGAAAAAAAAAGGAGGAAATTTCTTACCCCATGATGAACTGCATCAAACACTGAACGCATAACAGAAACTATATCTGTATTCTTGGTGAATTTCTTTATGCCGAGCAGGCCTTTAAGCTGTTGTAAGCTGATAGTTATGGCCGCTCCAGCCATAAAACCCACGATTGCAGCATGAGACAAGAAGTCGATCAAGAAACCCAACCTGACAGAAAAATTGTCATCAAAACATGTTCAATCATAAACGAGTGTATGATATCAAACTAGCTGATCTGTTTGAGTTAAAGAATGATTCTTCTGCGTTGACATATGACATCGACAAACTATAAGACCACCTTATAAGATTCTGGACAACGATTCAAATTAGTCTTATAGGCGATAATCATCCACTTCTTATTTTCACGAGAAATGACATGCTACTTATAGTCTTCTGCAATAATCAGACAAGAAAGACTTTTTCACGAGAAATGACATGCTACTTATTATTTTCGAATAAATGGGTGCACACCATTTGTACGTACAGGCATATTATAATAGCCCGTCAGGAAACAACTGTATCTGGTTACACCCCTTTTTTAATTGAAAATATACCTTCACTATACAAGAGTGCTATGAGTATATCTTTAAAGAATTAAGTAACAAAAAGAGTGTATAAGCGCCTTTCACTATACGTCCCGCTATTCCTTCCAGGAATAGAGTATGGGACGACCCCTGCTATTCCTAACGCGGAGTAAGATGTTACATGACAGCCTACCTGGGGAATGACGAGACTAGCAAGGGTGAGGCCAGCAATCAGATCACCCTTAAACTTGGAAAAATTGTAACGTCTTCCCCAGTCAAGTATGGGGAACATAGCTCGCAGGCCGAGAACTAATTTTCTTGACCATGGTTGGTCTCTGAAAGGACGCAATGGATCATCATAAAGGAATGTCTCCTTCACCGCAGCTGCAAACTCAGTCAACAGATTCTGCTTATGAGGCAACCCCACCTTATGAACTTGATAAGCCGCATTATCTGCAGAATGTGGCAACATCTGCACTATTATTGTTGGGATATTATTTGCTCAAGGAAAGCCTTCGAGATCACGTAAAATGCTTATGAAATTTAAGATTGTTCCATGACGAAAGTGGTTGATTAATTAATTAATTTAACCTCCTTCATTATTACAATTCCTTGTTCATGAAAGGTTCTTGTAAGCTCTCCTCCATACAAATCTATATATTATGGGATAGTTAGTGGATTAATGGGGTCTCTACGAAAGTGTTCTTATAGTGCAATGAAATCTATATATGATGAGTTCAATTGATTTTTTAAGCACAATATAAAGGAATCTTGGTCCCTCTCTTCACCTAAAGCCACGCATACATAAAGGTTTGTTCTGCCTATGCCTACCACTCTTGACAAATGTTTTTTTTTTTTTTTGTGATGTTAATAAGACATAATAAGTTAAAGATCCGACTTTCTTCTTACATGCATTGCCTGCTCCAACATCATCCACTATGCGATTACTCATTATGTCAAATCGATCACCTGTACAAAGCAAGTGTACACAATTAGCAAAACAGCTGCAAAAATGATACACACACATACATAGTAATTATATTGCATGCATGCATGCATGCAATATGTATGATATGGGCATTAAAACAAGATTTCCACCTCAAAAAAGGAAAAGTAGTTTTCTTATCAGGAAAAGGAGTAGTTTGAGTTGAGCAGAAAATGAGCCAAGAATTGGTGGGTGAGAAAAAAATAAGGGACATGAAAAGATATATATATATATATATATATATATATATATATATATAGGGGGCCTACTGTTCATATAGGCCTCGACTTAACGTCAACCTAATCAGAAAGTAGGAATTGAATGAGTCTAGCTAGCTAGCTAGCTAGATATTATGTTAAAAAGTCATGATTAACTAATTAAAGCACAAAATAATTAATCTCATTTCATGAGGGCTAAAAGTCAGTCATCGGGCATGTATAAGCATATACTTGGCAGGGCCTGCCCAGAAAGAAGACTTTGGTGCTGAGATGATGATGTTGATTTCGCAGGAATGCATGTATTTGGACACTCAATGAATAAATTATCACATTTTTTTTTATCGTATATGAAATTTTCGACTACTCAAATAGATTATTAATAAAACACCGTATATTGTGATAATAGATCACATACTTTTTAATTGTTAAAATTGAGTTTCTAGAATTAGAGTAGTCCAATAAACAAAAAGAAAAATGTTCACCCTCTTGATTAAGAGAGTGTTTGGCTTTGTTTATTTGGTGCTTATAAGCGCCTAAATAGTAAAAAAACATGTGAATAGATTTTTTTTAGGTGTTTAAAAGCACTCAAAATAAACAAAGCCAAACACCCCTAAGTGAACTCTTTAAAAGCCCTCCGGTACTGTGTATTATTGGGTCAAATGATAAAAAATGAGACTTCATTTGTGAAAGGAATATTTTTGTAAAATTATTGTATTATGAGGATTTTTTTCTTTGCCAACTTGATCTTGTGAGGCAAGATTCTCTCCATGCCAATCATTAGCACATATCATTGCATCCGACCGTAGAGGCCGTTCTTGTACGTCAGTTGCGACTTACCTCATCACTTTTTCCTCAATATTTATTGGAACAATTTGTAATAACCTAGCAAATTTATATATAGGGTATTCTTCCATCCATCATACTAATATTAGTCTGATTAAAAAATTTATAGTTTTTGAATAAAAATTTATAAGTCAAGAATAAAAATTTGTAGGTTAAGAACAAACATTTTTACTTATTAATTTTTGAAATTTTCGAACAAAAATTTATTGGTAAAAATTTTTATTTTTAACCAACAAATTTTTGTTCTAGACCTATGAATTTTTATTTGAAAACTATAATTTTTTAATCGGATTGATATCAATCCGACTAATGGAAGAGATTCCTTATATAAATATAAATAAATAAATATATATATATGTATGTATGTATATGTATGTATGTATGTTTTTATGTATTTCATAGTTCACGATCAAAGGAATTTTGCTAGATGTCCCCAGAAATCAGAATAGACATGGGGTTCATTTGGATTGACTTTTTTTAAAAGCTTTTTTTTTAACAACTTTTGAAAAACAATTTTTTTTTAGAAGCTGAAAATTCTGACTTCTAAAGAAAGCTATATTTGAGCTTTTTTCAGAATTTCAGTTTTTTTGGAAGTCAAATCAAATAGTTATTGCAAATTTCATATAACTTTTTCAAGAAAAAAAGTGTTTTTTCCTAATAGAAAAAAAAGGTCAATCCAAACTGGCCCATGGCATGGCAATTTCTTGATGATACACTTGTACTAAACTAGCATTATACTGATCACATACTCTATCATTCATTAATTTATTCTATGATTGATTTCTTAAGATGGTATCTTCGTATAATTAGTCAAAGTAAATGGAAAAGGACACTGCAATTTCCTAATTGATGCAACATACTTATTAAAACCATAATATTCTTTCTATATTTTTTTTCTTTTCACATTCAAAGACTACTTCTTTGTGCATAGAATATGATACTCTCATATCAACTATTTTTTTAAATTAATATGAGAAAAATATTAAATATTTATATATAATATATAAGTTCAGCTATTCATCATGACAATCAAATTCTAATAGGAAAAAAAAAAGAGTAAATTTTTTAAAATGTTCTTTCTCTCTCCAATTATCTACTCTCTTTTTTTTTTTGGCGAATATGAATTTCATAAATAGTTGAGGTTATAATTTATACACATAAATAATTAAGATTTCTTTCACATATAAATATGAAAACCCAAATAATATAATATGATTCTAATCTTGCATAGGAGGAGCATGGAAGATAAGAATCATCTTGTTTTTTTTTAGTGCTATTTGACCAAAAGGATTTGGGTGAAAGGGATGAAATTGGCAGGTGGACCTTCATGGATTAATAGCTGAAAATCCATTGTGGTTTGGTTCCAAAATCGTCACTTGAGTAATTCTCTTCAGCATTGCATCTACAAGCTTTTCCTAGAAGGAGCTATTTACCATATTTGGAGTGAGCGTAACCGCAGAATTCACTAACATGATAGACCAAGAAATGAAGATCAATTATTCCATTTGATCGCCGCTGATATTAGTATCAAGGCAACCAACTTTTGTGCAGGTAGAAGTAACTATACAGAAAATATATTGTGTAAATGGTGGATAGATACTAACTAAACTCTTGTTAGGAGATGTTTTTGTTATTCTGTCATTGGAGTATTTGACTATTGCGATTTAAATGATTTCTATTAATACAAGTATTTTGCTGAGATAGGAAAAGGAAAAAGAATAAAGCCTTGTACATTCCCTATTCTGTAATGCGAAAAGGACAATTATAGACAACGTGTGATTTCTTTATTGGTGCAACTTGCAATTACTCTAGTAATAGTAATCATAATATATTTATTAAAATAAATATTCTCCTATTAATTTTCTCCCCAAGGCATTTTCTTTGAAAGTTATAATGAACTGGACAAGGAAACTACAACAATTTGTAATAATTTAGGTTGAGTATACTAATCTCATAAGTTGAGTATCAGTTAAGTTTCTTTGAAAAAACATATTAGTAAACTGATTTGCAAAATATAATTAATTAAGTAGGGGCTATCTCTATACTTTTTCTTTCCCTCCTTCTAGGTTAACCCCTGGAATGCCTACGTACATCCAGCTACTACGGCCACTTGATATCAGACTTTAGATATATGTTCATATAGAGAGATTTATGATTAATTGATATAAATAATTTACCATCACGAAACTCTCTCCTAATGTTATTTATTAATTATTTTGAGCTTTAATATCAGAATAAATACACCATTACATAAATTCTCTTGTAACATTATTTATTCACAAACTGATGAATGCTTAAATTACATCGAAACAAATACCAATAATGCACTAGTGGAGACTTATATATGTAAGTGTACGTCAACACTAAAGGCTTGTTCGGCAAATTTAGCTGTTGGAGTAGCTGATAGCTGTTGTATTTTAGCTGTTAGCGGATAGCTGTTTAACTAGCTGATTGAACAAAATGTGTTCGGTAAAATTAGCTATTAGATTAGCTGATGAATGTTAAATGACGTAAAAGAACATTGATATCATGTTATTATTATTATTGTTATTATGATAATTGTAATTACAATTACTATTATAGGAATAAAATAATATATTTCATAATTAGATATTTATTTTCATAATCATATTTTAATATTAAAGTATAACTAATTTTTTGATAAAATATTTATATCAATATTGCAAAAATTAATTTTAATAGATTCAAAATTATTTTGTTAAAAAATTGTACTAATAAAACTTATGCTTTTAGTAATGTTAATTATATAGAAATTAAAATTTATTTTTATATTATTTTTTATTTGTATTTGTGAAAGAAAAGGTAAAAATATAGAGAGATATTGGAAAAAGAATAGAAAATCAAAAAATGCAAAAAGGGTAGAATAGCCAAAAAAAATATGAAAAGCTAAAAGCTACTTGAAACGCTAAAATTTTTACCTTTTGAGAAACATTAGTTGAAACGCTAAAAGTTACTTAAAAAGTTACTTGAAATGCTAGTTTACCGAACAGCAATAATTTTGCAAAATAGTGTTTTGACCAGTCAAAATGCTAAACCCTACTTGAAAAGCTGTTGCCGGACATGCACTAAGAGTCTGTTGAAATTAACATCCTGTTGAGACTAGAGAAGTGTTGACCTCTATAATTTGTTGTGATGAACACCATAGACTAAGTTTGGTGATATGTACTCGTGTTTGTTCATTACTATAGTTTGTAGAGGCGAGACCCATAATAAATACTAGTATAGACCCCGTGTATTTGCATGAGTGCAAAATCAATTACATTTTATGTTAATTATTAATATATAAGAATATTTTTTATGATTTACTCTAGCAGACGATATACGATAAGTTAATGTCTTAGAATAATGGGATAAATTTATGTTTATGTGATATAAATTACTTAGCAATATTATAAATTTGAAAATTATGTAAGTGTTATAAAGATTATTGTCAAAAAAGGGTAAAATGCACATTATTTTCTATAGTTTATATAAATACGTGATTATAATTTGTAGTTTAAAACATATTACATTATCTCCTGTGTTTCTCAAAAAGGACACATAATTTCGAACCTTAACTTTTTCCATATCAGTTAATTGACAGTTCATATTACACTCTATTTTTTCTTAAGAATTAATTTTTCTTTTAAACTTCTTGAAAGATATATGTTTTTCTTCAAAAATTTATAAAGAATAGGGTGAATAGCGCAACCCCTGTCATTTAACTAATGTGCATAACACCCATATGTGATTAGAAAATTAGTTAAGAAACCCTCTATGATTTTAACAAGAATACATATAAACCTCTTATGGTT
Source organism: Cordia subcordata (assembly GCA_028554755.1). Lineage (NCBI taxonomy): Eukaryota > Viridiplantae > Streptophyta > Magnoliopsida > Boraginales > Cordiaceae > Cordia > Cordia subcordata. The sequence goes on along the minus strand of JAPTOF010000013.1, from coordinate 3,146,003 downwards.
TTAACAAGATTTGAGATGCACGCGCAGCTCGTAAGATGTTGGTTTATTTTTTGTGATAAATGCATTAAAGGGGCTTTTTGCCCTTATTTTATTTAAAGAATAAGAAATAAAAATTAAATTAAAAGGAGAAAAAGAAAAATAGCCATTAGCCCCCAACCCCCAACCCCATCCCCGCCACCACCCCCAACCACCCTACCGCCCAAGCCCTATCCTTTGCCATCCCCCACCACCCAAACCACTGTCCCCCACCACCCCCTATGCACACATGAACACACTCACATACAAATAGCGCATCCATTGCCCGAAAAGACTAGATTTGACGCGAACAAGAATGTTGATGTTAATGAGCAAAATTGTGTGAAGGGTGAGGTGTTTAATAGAGTTTTTTTTTTTGTGTTGCTGAAAGTGGTGAAGTGGGTTTGTTGATTAATGGGGGTAAGGGTGGCGAGAATGGGGTTTGGGCAATGGGGGTTGGCGAGGAGTGGAGGGTGAGGCGGTGGCGGGAATGGGAATGGAGGGTGGCTGGGGTGGTGGCAGGGATGGGTTGGGGGGTGGCTGATTTTTTTTGTTTCTTTGTTTTTTTTCTAATTTAATTTTTATTTTTTTAATTTTTAGGTAAAATAAATATTTTATTTAATAAGATAGGGGCAAAATGCGTCTTTTTTTTAAATCCACAAAAAAACTATCGGTCGTTGGCTTCAGGGGACGTGAGCATTTTTTCAAAAATATGAGGGAGTAATTTACTAATTTCCAAAATATAGGAGGGTTTTGGGCATATTTCGCAAACTATAAGGGGCAATTATGCAATTTACCCTAAAGAATACTTAAAAGAGAGAGAGGAGGAAAAAAAAAAAAAAAACCTCAATGCGCCGTTTATATTTAACAGCGATTAAACAAAAGCGTTCTTGCTACGCCGTTACGGAAGTAACTTTTCTTTAACGCCATCACTTGCCCTCCACCGTTACGCACACTAAACTGTACGAACATTTATACTTCCTCAAGCGTTTCTTATAACTAATGATTTCAAGAAATTAGGGTTCATCACTCAACACTCTAAACGTGAGTTGCTATTTTGAGCTCCCAATTTATTCATTTTTCTCTATCAATCTTTGTTATTGTTTAGCAAAAATCTCTTTTTCTTGACACTAGTTTCTTTAATCCAACTCGATTTTTTCGTTTTTTTTTTTTTCCTGTGGTTGTTTGAAAATTAGTTGCTATAAGCAAACTTCAAATGTCTGCGTTCGGCACAACAGCTCTCGGGAATGTAAATCCCAATAAATCCACTGAGGTATATTTATTTTCTGTTTATTTTTTTTAAAAACTTGAATGGAATTTATTGTGATTTTGCACTTGCGTTGGTTAATTTTTGTTTTCGCATTAGTGCAAACATATGTGAGTATGTTGTCATATGTTAGGGATTGGGACTGCTTGTTCGTCTTTTTTAGTTTGTTAATTTATATTAACATATTGTTTGTGTAATTTTTATAAAGATTGTGTTTAAAGATTGATATATTATTATTTTCTTTTTGGTGCATATTAGGTGGCACAACCTCCGAATGATTCTGTTTCAAGCCTTAGCTTTAGTACCAAGTCAAATCACTTAATTGCAACTTCATGGGATAACCAGGTAATATTCGTTTTCTTTGGAATTTTTCGTTCTTTGCTGTGTAATTATATCATTGTAGTTTCCTCTTGTTTGAATAATTTATGCTATTAGTATGTATACTGAGAGCTTTATGTATTTTGTTGGCTTTGTGCGATGTTGTACATTCCCATTGTCATTGACATTTGTAGAATTGGAGTGATAAAAGTACGATGATGTTGGTTTTTATTTTAAATGGAGATAATTGGAAATTAATCTAAAGTGGGTCACTATTGGGGTGATAAATTCTGTGTGTCATAGGTACGATGTTGGGAGATAATGCGGTCTGGAAACACTGTCAGTACTGCACCAAAGGCAGCCATAACGCATGAACAGCCGGTAGTATATCAACTTAATGATACTTACAGAAGTTCATATTTTGAAGTAATATATTCTTGATAATTGTTTAATGGTGGTGTAATTTGGGTAGGTTTTGTGCTCAGCATGGAAAGATGATGGTACGACTGTCTTTTCTGGAGGTTGTGATAAGCAAGTGAAGATGTGGCCACTGTTATCTGGTGGTCAGCCAGTCCAAGTGGCTCAGCACGATGCTCCTGTTAAGGAGATTGCATGGATTCCTGAAATGAATGTCTTGGTCACAGGGAGCTGGGACAAGACATTGAGGTGAGCTTTAAAATTTGAGTTGCTGCTGTAATCTTAGTGCAAACACATTCTGCGGAGCACTTGGATCCTGTTATCTTCTGCTTGACAAAATTTCTACCTTCCAAGGGGCCTGATTTAATCAGGATATATGTGAAGTGATGATATAGCAAGGTTAAAGAAAGATTCTGAAGAAGCATGTTTCTTCGATTGGCCATTATTGTTTAAAGTTTTTGGTTTCCATATGGAGATCATCCATTCATCTCACTTGCCTAGGGCATTTGCAGTATCACAGAAAAAACGATGCATTTGATGAAGCCCTTGTCAACTTTCTCTCCCCCACAACAAAAAAAGACCCAGAATAGGTTTCAGGCTGGCAAATGAATACAATGAATTTGGTGGATTTGCTGCAAGAGTTCTATTATGCAAATGATATTTCATCTCGCCCTCCTCCATGATTTTTTAGTCATCCAATGTTGTGATGTGGGCTTTTTACCTTTTATCTTTTATCCTTTTCCTTTAAACAAAATAATAACCCGATTCGTTATCTTTTTGTGGTTCTCAATACAGAAGATTGTCCTTACTGTTGATTTTTTGCTCCTAACTCGCATGCTGTAATTTTTATTTCAAGGTACTGGGATCTGAGACAGCAAAGTCCAGTGCATGTGCAAACACTTCCTGAGCGCTGTTATGCCCTTACAGTGAGGCATCCGTTAATGGTTGTTGGCACAGCTGATAGAAATCTTATAGTTTTCAACTTGCAGAATCCTCAGGTACTTCTTCTAATCTCATCCAATGCAAACCAACTACTAATGTCAGATCTATGCAGTAAACTCAGCTAATAGATGGAAGCACTTGTATTTCTTCGAAGGATAACTTTGAAGATAAATGTTAACTTTTCGAAAGCAGTATTTGTTTGCTTTGACATTAACTGGAGGCATTCGTGACGATATGATTCTTGTGTCTCTAATTCTAAAGTCCAGGAAATGAAGTAATTAGTACCTACTGATTGGCAGTTAAATGTCTTCTTATGATCACTAATGTTCTCTAGGACATTTCTTGGTCAAGAAAATACTAGGTTGTGTTCACTAGGTCTACTATTTACAGTTGAATTTCTGAATGTTAGAGTGCTTCCCAGAGGGAAAAAAAGTAAAATTGATATTGTTACTAATCGGTCAGTAATCTGCTAATGACTTAAAAAATGCTGCAATCGGGAACTGATTACTGATTAATGGTTTCATCCATTTGGATTTCTCTAGCTCATCTACTCGCAATTTTCAACTTGCTGGATCAATGGTCCTGTCACCAAATTCCTTCTTAGTGCTTTTATGGCAACCAACATATCCACATCCTTATCTTTCATGTTTAACAGTTGAAATTTACAGTTTAGTTCTTTTTCCTCTTCAGGCTCAATCTAATGATGTGGGAGTGGGATGAGTCTCCTCCACATCTTGATGACTTGTATATGTCATAGATGGAAGATATTGGATTCCTCAACTCAAATATTTCTCTAGCTTTGCTGGCATTTACTTTTGAAGTTCAATCTTCCTACATTTTATTTCTTCTCCTTATTCTATTATTGTGATCATATATGATTGCGTTTTTCATTTCCTGTTTGCATTCAGATGTTACAATTGGACATTACACTAATGTTTTATTAATTACCACAGGCTGAGTTCAAGAGAATCACTTCACCCTTGAAATACCAGACGAGATGTTTAGCTGCTTTCCCCGATCAGCAAGGTTTTTTGGTTAGCTCTTGCTCATTCTTTACTATATTTATGTTATTTAGCATAGACGACATGTTATTATTATATAATATTGTCAGTTGTCATATTATGCACTGTAGACTGATTAGGAGTTTATCATAGCAATACTGATTCACTGCAAACAGTGACCAAGAGGAAGATATACAGTGAACTGATTGACTACATTGGGAATTTGATATATGCACATCTCTTATTATCTTGTCATGCTTCAAACTTTGACGAGAAGAAGCTTTTCTTCTCTTAATCTTTTCTGGACAGGGAAGTACTTTTTACTGGTGAGAAAGTTTCTTCTGGGTCAAGACATGTAGATTCTGAAGAAAAATTTGCTTATAAAATTAGCATTCCAGGGAACTGAGACCGTTTCTGACTTTGCCTTAAGTAATTAACTTTAGATCTCCCTGGCTTTTGACCTTTCACTTGTAAAATTAGTGGTCCAAGGAACTGAGAACGTTTCTACTTTTGCCTTAAGTAATTAACGATAGATCTCTCCAGCTTATTGACTTCCCAATAGATACTCGCTTAATCGCGAAGAGTTGTTTGCCATTTATGCTGAATTATGATTTCAATGGTATGGCCAGTCCTTGTTCTTTTACGTTTGCCTTTTCAGTGCAACGCAGTCTCATAGTCATTGGTTTCTATTAGTCACATACTTGTTAGCTCCAGTGGTCACTGTGTTGATTTAGTGACCATTTTCAGCAGTTACATGGCCTCTAATATTTATAAATTAAGTAACAAATATGTATCCAAGCTGATTTGAGGAATCTCTATGTTGATTTTTGCAACTCCATCTCTATTGGAAAATGAATTCCTCTTTCTAGTGTTTGGTTACCTTATTGTATTTGACTAGTTTTTCGGAATCTTAAAAAAATATAGTGTAGGATTTTTGTGGATACATATTTTCCTATATGGTTTGTTCTTTATATTTTTCCATTCACTCTTAAAGAAGCCGGTGTTAGTCATGAATTGCTCAGATTTTTGTGGGGTTGTCATTGTCTTTGTAAGTTAAAATTGATATGTTTGGAATTCTTTGTTTGTAGGTTGGCTCAATTGAAGGAAGGGTTGGTGTACATCACCTTGATGATTCACAACAAAGCAAAAACTTCACTTTTAAATGTCACAGAGAGGGCACAGAGATTTACTCCGTTAACTCACTGAATTTTCATCCTGTAAGAGCATCATCTGTTTTGGTATTAGAGGCTTTTAAAGTTCTATTCACATGTCCAGTTAGTTCTTTGTGGGGGATGATTGTTTTGGGATTTTCTTTTCCTTTTTGTTTTGTTTTTCAGTTCTCCCCCTCTTCCACCCCCCCCCCCCCCGGCCCCCTGCCCACCGTTTTGGTCTTTTGAATTTGAATCTGAAGATTAATAGGAGACTGTATCTTAAGACTAGTGCCATGGTGTCACATCTTTAATTTCTCTGTAATTCAAAATCTTGCTTCTTCTTTCAGATACATCATACATTTGCCACTGCGGGATCTGATGGTGCCTTTAACTTTTGGGACAAAGATAGCAAACAGAGACTTAAGGTATAAAGGGCTTACATTCTCAAATGTACTATATACTTTCTAAGCTAGGAATTGATGAGTGATTTACTTTCCATGGGTTTATATGTTTTAGTTTTCTGTGAATGGTTGGTATGTCAGGTTTTGTTCTAGAAATTCAGGATCAGGTTTGGTTCTGGTCTATTCCTAGTCCAGACTATACCTTATGTGAAGTGTGACATTTCTCATCTTTTCATATCAAGAATAAATACTAGCATTTCTTCTGTTTACTTATCAAGAGTAAATACTAGCATTTACCTTACTCTCTCTATCTCTCTCTCCGCCTCACTCACTTTCTCTTTCTGTTTTACAGCACACTTTCTCTGTTTTCATACACAGAAATAGACACTCAGATACGCCCTCATACACTCTCCATCACATTCGCTAACACATGCCAAGTGCTAAATATTGAATTTCCTACCTTTTCTAAGAAAGCATGTGCTTATTTATGTGAAGTGCTGAATAATGTATGTGACTACCTTTTTGGAAAAGCTCGCTGGTGTGCCATTGGTGTTTTTCCTCTTAACATACTTGGCTAAGAGAAATTTTGTTGAAAAAGCTTTAGGTTTGATTTCTTCACCCCTTCCCATATGCGTTTTGTTTCTTAGGCTATGGCAAGGTGCAGTCAGCCTATACCCTGCAGCACGTTCAACAATGATGGATCAATTTTTGCATATGCGGTATGCATTTCTTCTGCAATAACTTTTTACTGGAGTGCATCCATATATCATTATTTACCCCAATACCATAAAATAAAATTCTTCTTTCAATATACTCTAGGTATGAGCAAACGACACTTCCTCCCGTTTTAGAGACATTCATATTTGAGTTATGAAAGATATTGTTTTTGTAACTAAATCCTTTGTAAAATTGCTCCTATTTCATGCAAAAAGGGTGCATTTTTATTATTGCATGATCGCCACTTCGTTTTGCCAAAAATAAAATGAAAAAAGAAAAAAAGTAGAAAAGTGAGAGAGAGAGAGAATTAAAATTGTGTTTACAAGTAAGAAATTTTCGGGAAATCCTGAAACTTGTTTAACTTCTTGATTGTTTCTTTGAAAAGGAAATTCATTATAGACAACTTTGAATTCTGTGTGCATTGTTGAAGAAGCTCTATTGCCACTTCCATTTTAGGTTTGTTACGATTGGAGCAAAGGTGCAGAAAACCACAACCCATCAGCTGCGAAGACCTACATTTTTCTGCACTTGCCACAGGTAAAGTGTAATTTCTGTTGGAATCGCCACTTTTCGTCCATGAGAAGTATCAAATTAGTTCACGCTTATGATATATACAATTCTCTGCATTCTGACGTTACAGGAAAATGAGGTGAAAGGCAAGCCACGAATCGGAACCGGAAGGAAGTGAAAAGGCTTTTCAGAATAGCTGCTTTTTTGTGTACATGAGCGTGGTTTTTGTCTTGCTTCTTTGTCACTAGAATACAATTCTCAGCACAAAAAATAGAAATGTTTGTCTAAAAATGCTTCCCCTTTGTTCTTTAACCAGATATTTTATACCATCTCAGCGATAGTGTCTTTGTTTGGTTCTCTCCTTGTATTACATTCCAATTTTGTCAATGGAACAATTGCTAATTCTGGTATGCGATATTGCCTTTTCGCTCCAGAAGTGAGGATCGCTCGATGCTGCATCCTGGTGTATGCAACGTTATGGTTTCTCCAATGACTTGCCAGAGGGGGGCTCTGGCATTCACTTTCAGTCACCAACAGTTCCTCTGGGAATGTAGATTTGTGGTTTACTACTATTCCATTTATCTGCTTATTGGTTACTAAGTTGGCCATGAGTTTGATATTGTATATTCGAGGTGTAACTCTGATAAATGAACATATAGTGAACAATTTTGAAATAGACTACCAATTCATTAGATAAAGAAGATCACTAAGATTTCACAACCGCTGTCGAACTTATTCCAGTTCCAACAGCTCAGATCAGATCGATGAACTTCTCAATATTATGGTCCACGCACATCTTTTCCCTGGCTGATCTGGTAAGAGTAAGAGCTGCCTCCTGCATGTTCAGGAATATAGAAAGTCATTTGGTATTGTACTTAGTTTGATATCAACTATTCAATAAATAAAGTACCCCCAGAAAAGAAGAACCAGAAAACAACAGCAGAAGAAAACGACGACATGCTATGGTGCTTCCACAGCCATTTCTGCTGTGCTTCTGTTTTCGCACCAAGAAAGATATTGTATATGGCTATATTACAATCTACAATCATAAACGATTCCTAATACGTGATAAAAAGACACCGAACAGATTTTTTAAAAAAAAAGAAAAAAAGAAAAAAGCACTAGAAATCATATGCACAGAGCTAAATGGGAGGCTTCTATTGTAGTTCAACAAGTGTAAGATAGTGGAACCACTGAATCATCTGGGTCCAGAGAGCTCATCAGGCCGCAGATCTGCAGTTGAGTCAGCGATCCAATCGGTATTAGGATGATTAGTGTAACTGAACTCTTGGCGAAACATCTCTTCTTTCTGCCATTCCTCCCATCTCTCGGCCAAACCATCGCCTTCAAGCATTCTAACGACTTCTGCCATCTTGGGCCGCTCCATTGGGGTACTCTGTGTGCAGAGTAATGCGACCTGAATTAGCTGCTCAACCTCTTCATCAATATAATTACCCTGAAGGTCTGCATCGACAAGTGCCTCCAACTTCTTTTCTTTCAGAAGTCCTTTGACCTGAAATAGAAAGATAAGTCATGTAAAACAAGAATGATGACCCAGTAGCTGACGTAGAGATGTACCAACTAGAGAATAATTGATGCTAATTATCATAAATAGTCAAAGATCTATTTTAATGTTTTAACAAATTGGGCCTAGCTACAGAATCTTAACTATACATACAATATGGCAGAAAGAAATTAGAGTTTTATTGTTGCATAAAGATGTGATAAGATTTTACATTTTATGTTATCACATCAAAATCAGCAAATTAGAACAATTAAGGTAGCAGAGAACTAAGGACGTTTCTGGGGTTACACTTTTTAGCAAAATCATCAGCACCGAGCAGAGAAACGTGTTTGGGAACGGTTGATTAACACAAGTATCACAGAGAAAATGGAACAGGAGTGCTGTTTTTTATCTTCAACCAGTTTACATAGAATCACATATATCACATAAAGGCCTCCCGAGTGTAACCATGAAATGAAACATGCTAGATTGAAAACATAATAAAGCATTACTTGCTTACCCAATCAAGCAACATGACATCATCATCATTAGCAAGACGAGCAAGATCAAAAGCTCTCTGCCCCGTGATGAGCTCAAGAAGCATAACCCCATATCCAAAAACATCGGTTTTCTCCGATGACTTGCCTGTTGAAAGGTATTCAGGAGCAATATGCCCAATGGTACCACGTACAGCAGTAGTAACATGAGTATCCTTATAGTCCATGAGTTTGGCCAATCCAAAATCTCCAACAACTGCTTCAAACTCTTCATCCAATAATATATTTGCAGCTTTGACATCACGATGTATAATCTTGGGGTCACAATGATCATGCAGATAAGCAAGGCCCCTAGCAGCTCCAAGTGCAATACGTTTTCTCTTAGGCCAATCAAGAGGGGACTGTGATTCAGGTCGCTCTGCAAGAATATGCCAGCACATGAAAACATAATTTTAGACTGCAATAAAGGCGGATATAAATTCCTACTTCTTGATTTTTATGATTTGGTATCACTTAACCTCTCACACACACGCTCATAATAATTTTGAAATATTTGGACTAATTAGCACCCTCTGGGTACAGGTAAAACAACCTGAACCCCTCCGCTCGACAAGAGGGTGTATCTGAGTCGTAGCACCCCTCATTTGGGATCTACAGGTCTTGAGTTTGAGTCATGGGTGTAAGTGGGAAAAAAAAAAAAAAAACGAACCCCTCCCCTTTGATTGACTCTCTAGATTTCCATGTCACCTCATTTGGCATGATAATCTAAGGAGAGGAAAAGAGGAAACAGAAATAAAATTGAGTAAGACACTGGAATTCAGGACAAGAGGGGATAGAATCATCTAAGCTGGTTTGGACATGTAAAGAGGGGACATACAAAGGCACCTACTCGGTAGCTCCGAAAGTAAGGAAGTTGCTCAATGTAAGAAGAGTAGAGAAAATGCGTAAGAAGAGTTTTGAAGACAACCCTTAGACAAAGACCTTTAGATTAGCAAGGCCCCTGGCAGCTCCAAGTGCAAAATATGTTTTAAGTATGTGTTAGGCCTAAAAGAAATGTTTACTTCTGTTACTCTGACTGTTTTTCCAATATGGAGGATTGGTCAAGATCCATCCATCATGAAGTGCCAAAGGAATGAGGTTTACCCAAGTGCTTTGCCTAGGAAATGTTGGAACTGAAACGAACAACACTTCATCCTTTTCAGATAAATTTCTAAACATACTTATTTAAACAAATAGTAGCATTTTTTATGTGATTCTCATGGACTGCGTTTCAACATGGACTACTGCATATAAACATCATCTGTTGCATAGATATCTGGCAAGTCAGATCAATTATAAAAGGCTGAATGGTACAACATATTTCACATTATATTCTGTCCTGTTAATTCAAGGTTAAAATTGGATTAGGTTTTGGTTTGCAATTCCAAGCTCCTGAATATATCAAACAGAAACAAGTTATTACACATAAAAAAAAGCTTTGTAAATAACATTATAACAATTATAAGAATAACTACAATCATCCTTTATTAGCATGTTTTTTGAGTTTCTTAATAGTAAGGGTAATAACTGCTTGGGATGCTTCATAGACCCACTGTGTAGCGAGTTGCTAAATAAGTATATAAAAGAACCGCGGAAACAATACCTCTTAAACATGAAGCAACACTTCCATTAACCATGAAGGGATAGACAAGCAACCTTTCTGTTGGTGTCATACAAAAGCCTCGCAAACGAAGCAAGTTTCGGTGCACAGCCATGCTAATCATTTCCACTTCTGTTTGGAATTGCAATTCTCCACCCTGGGTACGCTCTTCTTTTAGTCTTTTAACTGCAACCAGAGAGCCATCGGCTAGCCGACCTTTGTAAACCTTACCAAATCCACCCCTGCCAAGGATGTTTTTGTTACTAAAATTATCTGTTGCAACCTGTAGTTCACGCAGAGAAAATCTTTTCAGCTGTCCTAGGTGAACTTCTGGATCCTCCTCAGCTGCAGATAAAGATCAATATAGTGTCAATACAAATAAAAAACATGATGAAGATTAATCAAAAGATTCACTTTAGCCTACAGACCAGGCACATCAAAGAAATGATCCTCAGGTTTTCTTCGGCGCATCCAAGCAAGCAATATTGCAGGAGCAGCAAACAAAAGAGCTGCCCCTGCAGCAACTCCTCCTGCAATAGCCCCAGTTTCTCTGTTTCCAACTGCCACATTTGTCGACAAATCAGTGAAGTTAGTTCATTTTGCTACCCACTGAAAGCGCAGCGTTAACTAAGAAGAAAGCCTGTTAGATTAAATAAACTATGCAAGAGCATTGTCTCCATAGTAATCTAAAATGTAATTGTACAACTGAAGTAAATCCTGAACGCTATTTAGTAGGAGATAAACTTGGTCTCAGCCCACCTCTTTCTATAACTAAAACTCATGGGCAAGAATTATGTCCTAAGCATGACTGAGAATAGCAATTAAACACTACCAAAAAGAGGAGAGAAATCGTGCTACATGCTTGTTGTAAACATTTAGAAACTGTGTGCTGATATCTCAAAAAAGCTATATTTCATCTAGCAACATTCTTGTGTTGCTTTGGAACCTCTCTCCCAAAAGAATAAATAAGAAAGCTGAGAAGCCAGTGTAAGTGACGGTGAACAAAATGGAAGTGCTGCTTATGCAGAGACGACATAAAACCAAGTCTGTTATGTCCAAACATTTGCAAGGGTAGAATTTTCATCTATGTGCACCTACTGCATAAGTATTACCTCATTAGATCCAGTCCAAGGAAAGAGGTGAGCTAGACTTTATGTGACCAAATTTGTGCAAGGAAATCAGGCAAGCTAAAAAGAAAAGAATAGAAGTTCTAACTGAGACTAAGGAATACTGTATGCTCTACAGGAAAAAAAAGGAACCATTAATGAAAATGATTTGGGCAGTCAAAGGTATGACAACATGTTAAAATGCATGTCATGAAACCTCAAAAGACAAGTAGTTGAGGACTTCCCCGACATGAATATAGAGATGAAAATGTAAGTAGTCTATATTACTGTGTTAAGTAGGGAGAGGGAGAAGAGCAACAGAGGTAGAAAAGAAGTCAAAAAGAATTATATTAAACCTGACGGAGATGGGGGCGTTGGGGATATCGGCGGAGGTGGAGCAGCTGGAGGAGTATCCAATCGATTATTAAGAAAACTGAAAATAGCAATTCAGCGATTAGCATGTACCTTTTTGAGTAATTGAAGCTCGTGAAGTGGACTTTAATCAGTAAAATGACCAAAAGTAAAAGAAAAATAACAATAATAATAATAACACTGCACAAAACCTGATAGGAGTGAAAAGTGAAAAAGAGCCATTGACTGGAATTGGTCCCGTAAGCTGATTGTTTGAGAGATCACTACATTTTATTGTGCCAAAAGAGAAAAAAGGAGATATACACCAAAAGATTAGAAAGACGAAAAAGGGATGGAAAAGTAAGAATGCATATCAAGATGCCATTTGCTACTTACAGAACTTGAAGTGTATTGATGGTAGTCAGGGACATCGGGATTTGCTCGCTTAAAGTGTTGTTGTTAAGCCTCCTATAAGAAGCAAAAACAAACCACCACCAACAGACCATAGATCAGCAACATATCTAGGAAGGATGCAAAATTTTGAAGAGAAGGAGATCCAACAGACACGTCCAAAACTGACTTCAACATGCCAGGCATGTCAAGATACTGTAGACACCGATCTCAAAGATAACATGATTTATGTGATGTCAACAATGATAATTTTTCTCATCTTTGAATTTTGCTTACAGTTTCAGTCTTGTCTTTAAACATGTTCAGGTTATAGATTCTGAGATATACTATGTTATGCCAATGACTTTAGCATATGGTTACATCCAATTTTGAACAACTTTTGGTGTGAAAGCATAAAAAGATTTAACATATGGGTATTTATATGCTTAACATATAAATATCTTCTAATTATTCTGTAACAGCCACATCATATCCAATTCTTTTAAGAATTGTCATGTCATACATTGCTTAGATCCATGCCCATGCAGAATAATTTTGAACGAATACAAACTGAATTGAAAAGCCTTTTGTATATTGTGTTTTCATTTTAAGTTAATTGCAATTCGCATTTTAGAACTTCCAAGCCAAATTGCTAACTAAAAATAGAATATAAGTTGAATATTCCTATTTAAGACAAAGTGTTGTATGATACAAATATGCATAGCTGAATCCAGATGGACAAATATCAGTGGAAGAAAACTGAATGTAATGGGTATATCTCCTCATCGTTATATCCACACAAAGTGAAGACGGAAAGTTTTGACACATACAGGAAACGTAGTCTCTGAAGCTTGCTCAGAGTGTTGGGGATGGGACCGCTCAACCTGTTCATGTAAAGATCCAAGCTCACCAAGTTTGTTAAGTTCCCAAGCTCACTAGGAATCCTTCCGCTTATGTTGTTACTATAAAGTTCCCTGTCCGGCACAAAATAATGAACACCAGATAGCATCAATAGATAGTTGATAATAGCAATATAAAGCCTTGACGTAAAAATAGATTGGACTTCTCACTAAAATCTGACGTCATCAACAAGTAGACAAGAAAAATTTCTAAAAGTTTAGCATTTAGTAGACCTTTTGGGATGTAAGGTGACAAGAAGAAGGAAGGCACACTAATTTTTAACATCAAGCGGCACAGGCAAAAATCTAGATTAACATATACTTGACAATTTATAGAAACACCCAGCATATAGTTTGCATTCTCACGAGGAAGTTTGAGCTTTTAAGCATATCGTTATCATGATTGTTGACAAACTTTATTTCTAGACCTGCTAAGAGAATGCTTAGTATAACTTCATGAATTTCGAAAATCAACAAGATAAGGATATGATTCATCTCTTCAGTCATCAAAGGTTCACATAATGGAATATTAAGTTATACAAGAAGACCCATGAAACCATCATGCATTCTAGGTGAGGGCTTGGCTATCAAGAGAAAAGGGCAATAAATTTGAATTTGTTGTTGAGAAGGATGATAATGAAATGAAGAAGTTATTGTGTAGCTAAAAAGAAATGCACTGGAACTACATAACAAACACTTAAGTCCAGTCTACTAATTTTGATCATACAACATGACTTACAGGTACTGCAATTTAGGAAGCTGACCAAGCTGCGGAACCAGTGGACCAGACAAATTTGCATTTCCAAGATCACTGAAAATAAACAACAGAATTCCCTCTTCCCATTATCATCAGCTCAAATGAAATAGCAAAAGAATGAAACAACCAACAATCTGAGGCATAAACGGCTTACACTCTAGTAACACTATTTTCACCATCACAGGTAACATGAAACCAAGTGCAGGGATTCACGAGTGTCGCATCCCAACTCTGTAGAACGTTATTAGGATCAGCTACAGCGGTCTTCAGCGCATTCAATGCATCGCCTGTTTTGACATGAATGAACTACTGATTAAATACACCTCAAACAAATTAACATGTTGCAGTTGGCAGTTTCATGACTTGCCATAGAACAAACACTTATAAATCAATAACTGTAATCATTTCTTTAATGAATCCATTATTAGCAACTTTTAATTAAACAGATTAAAGTTCTTCCATTTGGCAACAAAAAGAAACACTAACAAACTAATCAATAATAAATCTTTTTTCTTTTTTCCCAATTACAGTTTAGTCTCGAAAAAGATCAAATTTTTAATAGTTCAATTACTGAATTTAAATGCTAACAAACAAATTAAGCTAAGGAGAAAAAGAAAAAGTAAAGCATAAAGGAAAAAAAAATGGATTATATTTTCATAATTCGCTCATGCAATTAAATAATAAATCAAAGGCTGAGATGAGACCTTCAGCGTTACCGGAGACACGTGTACACCGGAAAATCAGCAGAAATAAACACAGCAACGCAGCAGAGACAAACTGATCCATTGCTATAATATATATATATATATATATATACTTGTATATCTAGATATATGAACTTTCCGTTTCAATAATTAAAAGTGGATGCAACACTTTTCATGAAAGCTCGAAGCTTTTCACGGAGAAGTCAACGGGATTCCATATCAGTCAACGGAGAAGAAGTGAAAGCCTTAATTTGCAGAACAAAAGAATAAAATAGAAAAAGATAGAAGTAGAAGAAGAAGAAGAAGAGCTGTCATCACAAGAAAAGCTAATTCCACAGCAAAAGTCAAAGAGTCAAACAATCCAGGTCACAAAGAAAAATAATAATAAAGATAAAAGCTAGAATTGGAAAAAATAAATAAATTAAATAGAAAAAACCCCAAGCGTGCTGGGACAATAAATAAAATAATCGAGGTAGAGATTTGAACGTTGAACGGCGTGATCCTGGATTTGCCGGTTTAGTCAACGTTGTTGACTTGGTGGTTTTCTTCTTTTTCTTTCTTTCTTTTTCTCTTCTTCTTTTAAGTCATTGGTAACTGCTAACTATAATATTATTCTAAATGGAACTCTTTTTATCTTTTTTAAGCTGAACATAAAATTGCTGCAATGTATTTAAAACGACTCAGTAACCAATATAACATCATCTTAAATGAATCTCTTCTTATATTTTTTAAACTGAATGTAAAATTGCTCCGATATATTCAAAACGACTCAATTAACAAGTCGATCCCCATAGAAAATGGCCTTTCTATAAACATGCCATAAGGTGAATGATACTATTAACGTTCGATAATTATATGCACATTAGTTCGTCATATATAATAATACTACTACCTTTAATAGTAATGTGTGTATTATTTCATCATATATATTGGTATCATTAGTTTAAGATTCTTACATTTGCTCATAAAGTTGTTAAAATTTTCAACTCTTGAATGATTATGGGCACTATAAGCGTTAATTGTTAAATCCCTGCTCAACACTCATTTGAAGTTAAGCTAAACAAAACAACGATATATATTAGAATATAATAACTTAATTTGAATTGTAGGCTTGAAAATTGGTATAATTTATACTTTACAAATACATATGTATATATATAAGGGGAAAAATGAAGATAAATAAGAAAAGAATTTATTTGTACTCCATGAAACCAAAATAATTAAGCCGATTATTGGGCTGCCTATGCTCATTTGTGGGTAACATGGCCTATTTTATAGATCGAAGAAAAAAGATTATATATAAATCAAATCAAATTAACCATTTTCCTGCTAAGTTATACTAATTATTTATATAAATGTGATCACGCCATTCGTTCATATCAAGAGCTGTCTCGTCTTTTTAATGTGACTATTGTTGGGCTGCAAAAACACATTTGGTTAACCACTTCATACGGATTGTTTGCATCGAAATATACAATTATACAAATGTCATCTAACTGCATTAATAATATAATTAATAGTACTAGACATGTTTCAACTTTGTCAAATAGGATATGAGGCGTGGAGAAAGATAAATAGGGACTTAATGAAAAATTGATTTGAGTTTTGATAAAATGCTTATAACAAAACGTCTTAAATCTTATAAGATAAAAAAAGACCATAAACATTTTTTCCTCCACGTCAAAAAGATGAACATCTTATAATAAGCTTATTCAAATCACAGCATACAACATGAGAGGAGAGATTCATTGTCGGTTGGATAGTTTAAATTTTTCCATCATAATTGCAATATATCTATACTTCTATACTAATTCTAATGCCACAAGCACCAGGCGATGATAATCGACAGCATGTGAAGAAGCCACGTGTATGCTAACTTGTCCAATAGAACTGCCCCGGCAGCAGCTCCTCCTCCAATAGCCGCAGTTTTACTGTTGCGCCCTGCCATGTTTGTAGGCAAATCAGTAAAGACAGTTCATCTTGCTACCCACTGAAAATGCAAGATCCAACTAAGTAGCAAGCCTGTTGGTTTAAAACAAACTTAAAACTATGCAAGAGCATTGTCTCCTTAGTAATCTAAAATGCAATTTGGTAGGAGAATTTGGTCTCAGTCCACCTCTTTCCAGAACTAACACTCATGGGCAAGGAATTTGTCCACTCATGACTGAGAATAGCAATTAGAAGACTAAAAGAGGAGCCAAATCAGTGGCTACATGCTTGTCCTAGACGGTATGCTGATAATTTCAAAAAAGCTACATTTCGAGCCCGTTTGGCCTTATTTTTATTTATAAGCAAGTTGTTATGTGTTTGGATAAATATATGCTTATAAGCTTCTAACATGTCTAGTAAATAAGTGTTTATAAGTAACAATGGTAGTTTAAAATAACTGAAAAAAAATGTCATCAATTAATGTGATAAAACTTTAAGAGTAAACATGTCTTTTTGACATGTTTGACCAAGTGCTTATAAGCCCCCCAAAAAACAAAAAAGTTGATCAGGGCTGGTTTTTTTTTTTGCTGGCTTATAAGCTGCTTATAAGCTCTTTACCAAACATATTTTTCATCATTTTTGGCTTATAAGCTGGTTTGACCAACCAGCTTATAAGCTTAGCCAAACACCCTCCTTATCTAGCGACATTCATGTGTTGCTTCAGAACCTCTCTCCCGAAAGAATAATAAGAAAGCTGAGAAGCTACTACATGTGATGATGAACACAAATGGGAGTGCTGTATATGATGACAAAGCAGTCATAAAACCAAGTCTGTTTTGTCCAACATTTGCACGGATAGAATTTCAATTGTGTGAAACTGCACAAGTAATACCTCATTACCAGTCCAATGAAAGAGGTGAGCTAGACTTTATGCAACAAAATTTATGTAAGGAAATCAGGCAAGCTAAAAGGCAAAGAATAGGAGTTCTAACTGATACCAAGAGAAAACTGTTTGCTCTACGAAGAAAACAAAGGAACCATTAATACAAATGATTTGGGCAGTCAAAGGTATGATGACAACATGTTAAAATGCATGACATGAAACCTCAGAAGATACAAGTAGTTGAGAACTTCCCTGACATTAATATAGAGATGAAAACATAAGTAGTGTATGTCACCATATTAAGTAGGGAGAGGGAGAAGAGCAACAGGGTAGAAAAAAAGTGGGAAAAAGTTATATTAAACCTGAAGAAGATGGGGGTGTTGCAGATATCAGCAGAGGTGGAGCCACTGGAACAGCATCCAATGGATTATTAGCAAAACTGAAAATAGCAATTCAGCAATTAGCATGGTACCTTTTTGAGTTATTGAAGCTCGCAAAATGGACTTGAATCAGTTAAATGAGAAAAAGTAAAAGAAGAACAACAATAAGGAAAACAGCAAAAAGACCTTGTAGGAAAAATGATTTGGGCAGTCAAAGGTATGATGACAACATGTTAAAATGCATAACACAAAACCTCAGAAGACACAAGTAGTTGAGGACTTCCTCAACATTAATATAGAGATAAAAATGTTAGTGTATATCACTATATTAAGTAGGGAGAGGGAGAAGAGCAACAGGGGTAGACAAAAAATGGGAAAAAATTATATTAAACTTGAAGAAGAAGAAGATGGGGGTGCTGCTGATATTGGCGGAGGTGGAGCAGCTGTAGCAGCATCCAATCGATTATTAACAAAACTGAAAATAGCAATTCAACAATTAGCATAGTATCTTTTTGAGCTATTGAAGCTCATGAAATGGACTTGAATCAGTTAAATGAGAAAGTAAAAGAAGCATAACAAAAAAAATAACACTGCAAACAAACCTTATAGGAGTGAAATTTGCAAAAGAGCCATTGACTGGAATTGTTCCCGTGAGGATGTTGTTTGAGAGATCACTACATTATATTGTTCCAAAGAAAAATGAAAAAAAAAAAAAAAGAAAGGTTGAAACTAAGAGTGCATATCAAGTATGTCATTTGATACTTACAGAACTTCAAGTGTACTGATGGTAGTCAGGGACATAGGAATATGCCCACTTAAACTGTTGTTGTTAAGCCTCCTATAGAAAGCATCAGGAAACCACCATTAAAGGACTGTAGATAAGCAACATAACTAGGAAAGATGCAAAATTTCGAAGAGAAAGTGATCTAACAGACACATCCAAAACTGACTTCAACATGTTAGGCATGTCAAGATACCAGTAGACAGAAATCTTACGGATAAAATGATTTATGTCATGTCAATAACGATGATTTTACTCATCTTTGAATCTGGCTTACAGTAATAGTCTTGTCATTAAACATGTACTGGTTATAGAGTCTGAGGCATATGGTTACTTCCAACTTCGAACAACCTTTACTATGAAACCATGAAAATATTTAACATATGGGTTGTTATATGCTTAACATATAAATATCTTCCAAATATTTTGTAACAGCCATGTCAGATCCCATTCTTATAAGAATTGTCAAGTCATACATTGTTTAGATCCATGCCCATGCAAAGTAACTTTGAAAAAATACAATCTCAGTTAAAAAGCATTCTTTGTATTGTGTTTTCATTTAAAGCTAATTCCAATTCACATTTTAAAACTTCTAAGTCAAGTTGCCAACTGAAAATAGAATAGAAGTTGAATATTTCTGTTTAACACAAAGTGTTTATGATACAACTATTTGTAGCTGAATGCAGACGGACAAATATCAATGCAAGAGAACTAAACATAAGTGGGTATCTCTTCATCATTACACACAAGAAATATAAAGCAAAATAATATCCACACAAAGTGAAGAAGAAAGTGTAACTCATACAGGGAACGTAGTCTCTGCAGGTTGCCCAATGTGTTGGGGATGGGACCGCTTAAGCTGTTCATGTGAAGACCCAAGCTCACCAAATTTGTTAAGTTCCCGAGCTCATCAGGAATCCTTCCACTTATGTTATTACTATAAATTTCCCTGTCCCGAACAAAAGAAACAATACAAGATAGCATCAATAGGTAGTCGATAATAGCAATTTAAAGCCGTGACTTAAAAATAGATTGAATTTCTTACTACAGTCCAATGTGATTGAGTACACAAGAAAAATTTCCATAAGTTTAGCATTTAATAGCCTTTTCGGAATGCAAGGTGATAAGAAGAAGGACGCCACACTAGTGTTTAACATCAAGCGGTACAGGCAAAAAAATCTAGATTAATAGATACTTTCAGAATTAATAGCAATAGCCAGCACATAGTTTGCATCCTCACAAGGAAGCTTGAGCTTTGAAGCATATAGTTAACATGATTATTGACGAACTCTATTTGGGCCTGCTAATAGAATACTTGGTATAACTTTCTTTGTGAATTCCCAAAACCAACAATGGATAAGGACATGATTCATCTCTTCGATCATCAAAGGTTCACATAATGGAATATTAAGTTATATAAGAAGCCCCCATAAAAACATCAAGCATTTTCAAGAGAAAAGGGCAATGAATTTGAATTTGTTAGTCAACAAGGATGATAATGAAATGACGAAGTCATGCATAGCTTGAAAAAAATGCATCGAAACTGCATAAGAAACATTTAACAGCAGTCTACTAACTTTGATCATACAACATGACTTACAGATATTGCAAATTAGGAAGCAGAGCAAGCTGCGGAACCAGTTCACCAGACAAATTTGCATTTCCAAGATCACTGAAGATAGACATGTACAATCCCCATTATCATCAGCTCAAATGAAATAGCAAAAGAAGGAAACAACCACCAATTTGAGGCATAAATAGCTTACACTCTAGTAACACTATTTTCACCACTGCAGGTAACATTATACCAAGTGCAGGGATTCACGAGTGTCGGATCCCAATTCTGTAGAACATTATTAGGATCAGCTAAATTGGTCTTGAGCGCATTCAGCGCATCGCCTGTTTGACATGAATGAACCACTAATCAAATACATTTCAAACAAATTAACATGCTGCAATTGGCAGCTTCATCATTTGCTCTAGAACACAACTTTCAGATCAGTTACTGTAACCATTTCATTGATGAATCAATTATTAAAAACTTCTAGTTAAACGTATAAACGTTCTGCTATTTGGCAACAAAAAGAAACACTAACAAACTAAGCGATATTAAATCTCTTCTCTTTTTTTCCCAATTACAGTTCAGTCTCAAAAAAAGATGAATCAACAAACAAATTAAGCTAAGGAAAATAGAAACAGGAAAGCATAAAAAAAAACATGAATTCCATTTTCATAATCCGCTTATGTAATTAGATAATAAATCAAAGGCTGAGAAGAGACCTTCAGCGTTAGCGGAGACACGTGTACTCCGGAAAATCAGCAGAAATAAACACAGCAACGCAGCAGAGACAAACTGACCCATTGCTATAATATATACGTGTGTGTGTGTACATATATATTACACATTACATATATGAACTTTCCGTTTAAATAATTAAAAGTAGATGCAAAACTTTTCATGAAAGCTCGAAACTTTTCACAGAGAAGTCAACGGCACTTCACATCAGTCAACGGAGAAGAAGTGAAAGCCTTAATTTACACAACCAAAGAATAAAAAAGAAAAAGAAAGAAGTAGAAGAATAAGAAGAGCTGTCATGACAAATACAAAAGCCAATTCCACAGCAAAAGTCAAAGAGTCAAACAATCCAACTCACAAAGAAAAATAATAATAAAGATAAAACTAGAATTGGAAAAAATAAATTAAATAGAAAAAAATCCCAAGCATGCTGGGAAATAAAGAAAATAATCGGGGTAGAGATTTGAACGTTCAACGGCGTGATCCAGGGGTTGCTGGTTTAGTCAACGTTGTTGACTTGATGACTTTCTTCTTTCTTTTCTTTTCTTTCGTTTTCTCTTATTTTCAATAGTTAGTCTCTTGTCTTTTTTCATGCTGAATGCGAAGCTGCTCTGAAATATCTAAAACAATCTAACAACAAGTCTACTAATGTCGCGATTAACAAGTTGATCTATGCGAAAGTTAACTTCACTATAAATATACTTTAAATAACGCTAACGTAAATTTAACAGTTTTAAACTGTCCATCAGGTATACTTGAGGTGCAATTTTGAGAAATCTTTGTATTGCATTTGTGGAGCTTCACCATTTTGACCAAAAAACAAAAAGGAAAAGCTTCACCATCTATTTCCGTTGCTCTTTCAAAAGACTTGAATCCCCTAGAACTATTCACGTTATGAAGAAGATTCAATCACATACAACTAAGTATGCATTTATAAAGACATGGTTTGATTCGAATATTCTTGCTCCAAGAAAGGGAGATAGTACTGGTAAATTTGTTCTCATTTTGATGTATCCACTATTAAAAAGGAAAAAAAAACAAAAAGCAGCAGAAAGAAGACAATGGCATCGTATGGCGCTTCCGCAGCCATCTATACCATGCTTCTGTTTGCACCAAAAAAGAATTGTACATCACTGTACATAGCGGTCTTGAGTTGCCGCTCATCTAAAAGCTTAAGCCTGTAAAAAGGATATTAATTTATTAATTTATTATATTAACAAACAGAATCACGGGATTATCTGGGTCCAAAGAGCACATCAGGCCGCAGATTTGCAGTTGAGTCAGGGATTCTCCAATCAGTTTTAGAATGATTAGTGTAACTGAACTCTTGGCGAAACATTTCTCGTTTCTGCTATAACTCCCATCTCGCAGCCAAGCCAACACCTTCAAGCATTTTAACAACCTCTGCCATCTTGGGCCGCTCCATCGGGGTACTTTGCGTGCAGAGAAATGCAACCTGAATTAGCTGCTCAACCTTTTCATCGATATAATTACCCTGAAGGTCTGCATCGACAAGTGCCTCCAACTTCTTTTCTTTCAGGAGTCCTTTCACCTGAAAAAGAAAGATAAATCATGTAAAATAAGAAATATGTCCCAGTAACTGACGTACCAATTAGAAAATAATTGATGCTAATTATCATAAATAGTCAAAGATCTATGACGTTTTAACAAATCGGGTGTAGCTACAGAATCTTAACTATACATATTTTAGAATGAAATTAGAGTAAATCCTTGTGTGAGATCTCACGTTTTATGTCATCTAACTGCATTAATAATATAATTACTAGTACTAGACATGTTTCAACTTTGTAAAATATGATATGAGGCATGGGGTAAGATAAAAAAGGACTTAATGAAAAATTGATTTGAGCTTTTATAAGATGCTTATAATAAGACGTCTTAAATCTTATAACATAAAAATAGACCATAAACATTTTTTCCTCCACCTTATAATAATAAGCTTATTCAAATCACAGCATATAACATGAGAGGAGAGATTTATTGTCGGTTGAATAGTTTAAATTTTTTCATCATAATTGCAATATATCTGTACTCCTACACTAATTCTAATGCCACAAGCACCAGGCGATGATAATCGACAGCATGTGAAGAAGCCACGTGTATGCTAACTTGTCCAATAGAGCTGCCCCGGCAGGAGCTCCTCCTCCAATAGCCGCAGTTCCACTGTTGCGCCCTGCCATGTTTGTAGGCAAATCAATAAAGACAGTTCATCTTGCCACACACTGAGAATGCAAGATCCAACTAAGTAGCAAGCCTGTTAGTTTAAAACAAACTTAAACTATGCAAGAGCATTGTCTCCTTAGTAATCGAAAATGCAATTTGGTAGGAGAATTTGGTCTCAGTCCACCTCTTTCCAGAACTAACACTCATGACAAGGAATTTGTCCAATCATGACTAAGAATAGCAATTAAAAGACTAAAAGAGGAGACAAATCAGTGGTTGCATGCTTGTCCTAAACGGTGTTGAAAGGAATAGAAAATATCTTCATTTCTGTTAAAGCTTTAGTTACACTTGAGCAGCATATATATAGTACATAGCAGAGTGTTCTAGAAGAAGTTAGTTACAAGAAGATTCTTCAACTAACTAACTAACTAATACTTAACTAATTATAACAGCTATCGCTAATAGAAGTCAAAACTCTATTTGACTAGACTTTACATTTTTAGCATCTACAATTAAGTAGCTTGAATAGCTTGAATTATGCATCCTTATCATTCCCCCGCAAACTAAGCATTAGAGCAGCCAATGGAAGTTTGGTTCTTAAGTAATGAAACTAAGAATGAGAAAGATGCTTGGTGAATATATCAGCTATCTGTTCAGCAGAAGAAACATGAGCAACCTGAAGATGCTTAGCTAGAACCTGTTCTCTTATAAAATGATAATCAATCTCTATATGTTTGGTTCTTGCAAGATAGACAGGATTATTTGCAAGAGCCAAAGCAGAGCTATTATCACAATAAAGAAGAGGAACAGGTACAGAAACTCCAAGATCATGAAGAATGTAAGAAATCCATTTTATTTCTGCAGTAGTGGAAGCAAGAGCTCTATACTCAACTTCAGTAAAAGATCTTGCCACTATATGTTGTTTCTTTGAGCACCAAGATATCAAATTCTGTCCCAGAAATAAGCAAAAGCCTGTTGTAGACTTCCTGTCAGTGCTATCAGATACCCAATTTGAATCAGAGCAGCCTTTGAGATGAAGAGCACCAGGTCTGAACCATAAACCATGAGAAATAGTTCCCTTGATGTACCTCAAAATCTTCTTTAGAGCAACAAAATCATGTTGATTAGGAGAATGCATATGTTGGCAAATACTATTGACTGCATATTGTATGTCAGGCCTTGTAATAGTAAGATATTGTAAAGCACCAACCAAGCTTCTAAAATATGTAGGATTAGCATATGGAATACTAGTTTCAGCAGAGAGATTAGTTTGCTTTGAAACAGCAGGAACCTCAGATGATTGACAGTCAGTCAAACCTACTTTCTTTAAGAGATCCATTGCATACTTTGTTTGATGAATTAGAAGTCCTCTGTCAGTCTTTTGAACCTCCAGACCAAGAAAATAAGATAGTTCCCCTAAATCTTTTATTGCAAAATGAGAATTCATTGCAGTCATTAAATCTCTGATGACTTGAGGTGAGCTACCAGTAATAATAAGATCATCCACATAAACAAGTACTACTGTCATGGAAGTATTAGTTCTTTGAACAAAGAGAGAATGATCAGAAGTACTACAAATAAAACCATGTTGAAGAAGAAAACTGGCTAACAGTTCGTACCAAGCTCTAAGAGCTTATTTCAAGCCATATAAAGACTTATGTAATTTGCATACATAGTCAGTCTTTTCAGAATCTTCAAAACCCTGTGGCTGCACCATATAGACCTCTTCAGTGAGATGACCATGAAGAAAAGCATTGGAAACATCCAATTGTCTCAGGGGCCAGTTATTTGTTAGAGCAAGAGAAAGTACTATCTTCACAATTTGATGCTTAACAACTGGACTAAAAGTCTTAGTATAATCTAAACCTTCCTCTTAATGAAACCCCTTAGCAACAAGTCTATCCTTATATCTAGACACTGATCCATCTACATGATACTTAATCCTGAATACCCATTTACAGCCTATTAGATGCCTGTCAGGTGGAAGAGGAACCAGAGTCCAAGTTTGCTGCTTAATTAGTGCATCAAATTCTTCCTGCATAGCTTGTCTCCAGTGAGATGATTGAGCAGCTTGTTTAAAATTTGAAGGTTCAGTAGTGGGAGGTTCAATATGAACATGATAAAGAAACTGTTTTGGCTTAAGACTACCAGTCATTGATCTTGTAATCATGGGATGACTTGGTAGAGATGGTAGAACAGGCTGAGTTGATGAATTAGAATTAGAGACTGAAGGGAACTGTTGAAAGGAAGAAGACTCTGCAGTGACAGAATTTTGTTCTTGTTGGACAGGAGAAACTTGTGAAGCAACAGGAACAGTATTAGCAGAATCTGATTGTAAAGAAGAACTAGTAGACAAAACTAGAGTTATATATGGAGGAACAGACATGTTTCTATAGGAAGAAGAAGCGAGATTTGTGCCAGGAAAAGGATCAGACTAGGAAAATGTGTTTGCTTGGGAAGCAAAGGGAAAAGATTCTTCAACAAATTGAACATGTCTAGACACATATACCTTGTGAGTATGAGGATCAAGGCATCTATATCCGTTAGTGGTATGACAGTACCCTATAAAGACACAAGGTTGTGATCTAGGTTGGAGCTTGTGCTGATCGTATGGCCTAAGCCAAGGATAACATAAGCAACCAAAGACTTTAAGTTGAGAATAGTCAGGCTGTTGAGAGTACAAGACTTCAAAGGGTGATTTATATGAAAGAGTAGAAGAAGGCAATCTGTTGATAAGAAAATTAGCAGTAGCTAAAGCATCAAGCCAGTACTTAGTGGGCACTTTTGCTTGATGAAGTAAAGCTAATGCAGTCTCAACAAGATGCCTGTGCTTTCTTTCTACTTTGCCATTTTGCTCAGGTGTATATGGACATGAAGTTTAATGAATTACCCCTAAGTCTTAAAGAAAAACTCTGAATTTTGAGTTTACATACTCAATACCATTGTCTGTTCTAATAGTTTTGATAATTGTACCAAATTGAGTATGAACAAATTTACAGAAAATAGTAAATGCAGTATAAGCTTCAGCTTTTGTTTTAAGAGGATAAAGCCAAGCATACCTTGTAAAATCATCAATGAATAGTATATAATATTGAAAACCCATACAAGAAGGTAATGAAGCTGGACCCCATACATCAGAATGAATGAGCTCAAAAGGTGCAGAAGTAACAGTGGTAGACAAAGTACATGGCAGCCTATGTGATTTTGCAACAGCACAAGCATTACAGTATGAAGAAGTAAGAGCTAAAGTACTATCAATAACAGATGCTAAGCTTTTACAAATCTTTTTAGCAGGATGACCAAGTCTTTGATGCCAAAGAACTGTAGTTGGTATTTTAGACTGACAGCTCCAGGTATGAGCTTGAAATGATGATGCAGGAATGGAAGTGATAGTAGACTGAGTGATGGATGATGGCATTGTATAAGGCCATTATTACAGGGGCCCTGGAATTGAACTTGGCTGGTAGAATTGTCCAACACCAGTACCTCCTTTGAGTTAAAAACAAGAGTACAGTTATTATCAGAAGCAAATTGAGAGACAGACAGAAGATTGGTAGATATTTGTGGTATAAAAAGAACATTTGTCTGTTGAAAAGATGATTGAGAAACATGCAACTCCCCAGAGCCAATGCTAGTTATAGGAAGACTTTGTCCACTACCCACAGTAACAGATTCTTGACCCTGATAAGGAACACAACTAGATAGATTAGCAAGTGAGTTAGTGACATGAGCATTTGCGCCTAAATCAAGCACCTAGTGAGATGACTGATCTGCAATAGTAGAGGACTGAGCTGTAAGAGCCTGCTTATCAGACTAATCATTAGGATAACCCTGAAAATCTGTCCTACACCAACAGTTTAAAGCATAATGATTTGGTTTTCCACAAATTTGACAATTACTTACTCTGCCACAACCTTGACAGTACATTTTTGTGGAATTAGCAACTGTTGGAATTGGAAGAAGTCCAGATGAATTGTTTTGAGAAAATCCACCTCTAGAAGACCTTTGACCTCTGCCTTCTCTATTGTTTGTATACCTACCCCTTCTTCTGCCAGAAGCACCTCTAGAAGTTCCAGCATTAGTGTATAACAAAGTATGGCTCTCAGAAGATGATTGATCAGTTAAGGAAGCCTGCTTGGTTAACTGAAAATGTAGTTCCTGGGATAAAAGAATAGAAGTCAATTCTGGCAGAGTTAAAGGTGTAAAACGCACTCTAATAGAAGACCTAAGACTATTATATTCAGTTGGACGTCCTCTCAAAATGTACAGAATAAGATCTTCATCTATGATGATTTCATTAACAGCAGCCAAACTGTCCAGAATCACTTTGATTTCATCTAGATAAGATTGCATCGACTTGTTACCCTTAGAAAGACAATTCAGTTTATTTTTAAGTTGATGCACATGAGATCTGCTTACTGAACTAAACCTTGTTTCTAATGTTTTCCAAATATCAGTAGCAGAAGTAAGATGAAGAATCTGAGGAAGAACCGCCCGAGTAATAGCTCCAAAAAGACAGTTCTGAAGATGTTGATCAATAAGTAACCACTGTTCATATTGAGGATTAGAAATTATTTTTCCATTATCATCAACAATCTCTGATGGAGGACACAACTTCTCACCAGTAACATAGTCCAAAAGCCTATTAGCTCGAAGAATACGCAAGAGATGTGATCGCTACAGTATATAGTTTGTATTATCCAATTTAATATGCATAACAGCATTAAAATTTTGGATGAAAAACTTCAGACCTTGAGGAAGATTTGGTTCTGAATCATACACAGTGCATGATGATGAAGATGCCATTGCAATTTCAATTGAAGAGAATCAAAAAACCACAATTTCAGCAAGAAATTCTGATAAAGAACGAGTAACAAAGAAGAATGCAAAACCTAATTTGATGAAGAATTGATATAGGATTGGCAATTTCACGAAGAAGTAACTGATTCGAAGCTGAAAGAAGACTTGAAAGGTAGAAAAAGCTCCGTCACCAATCAGCAACCAGCTCGAACAGAGAGCTTGATGAAGCTCTGCATCAATGGCGGCTCCAAAAAAAAATTCTTAAGGCACCAGATCTTTCATGCTCTTGATACCATGAAAGGAATAGAAAATATCTTCATTTATGTTGAAGCTTTAGTTACACTTGAGCAGCATATATATAGTACATAGTAGAGTGTTCTAGAAGAAGTTAGTTACAAGAAGATTCTTCAACTAACTAAATAACTGACACTTAACTAATTATAACAGCTATCGCTAATAGAAGCCAAAACTCTATTTGACCAGACTTTACATTTTTAGTATCTACAATTAAGTAGCTTGAATTATGCATCCTTATCAGGTGTGCTGATAATTTCAAAAAAGCTACGTTACGAGCCTGTTTTGCTTTATTTTTAAGCGTTTATATGCAACTGATGCTTCCTAAACGGTGTGCTAATAATTTCAAAAAAGCTACATTTCGTGCCCATTTGGCCTCATTTTTAAGCGCTTATAAGCAACTGGTGCTTATAAGTAAAAGCAAGTTGTTATGTGTTTGGATAAATATGTGTGATGTGTTTTCATATTTTGCAATAAATTTCATTATTTTTCATGCCACTACATAAATCAAAGTGATTTATTTTGTAAATTATTTGATCCAGTATTATTCAAGAGAAGAAAAGATTTTTTGAGGCCTACAAGAGTAATTTGAAGAAGATTCTAGGCAATTGGAGTTGAAGATCGATCATAATTTGAGTTGGACTAATTTAATAGAGAAGTATTGGGCTCTAATATATGGATCAAGGATCAATTTCTCAAAAAATAAATAAATAAATAAGACTCTTAGCCTTTTTGCAAAGAAGGTCGTTGGTAGAGTAATTTTGAAAAATTCTTGTCACCTGCGGTACATATTTCGGTATTTTAGGCATAACTCGGGCTACAAAGGTCCAAATTAGGTGATTCTTATGACTACGGAAAGCTAATTCATAGAGCTACAACTTTCCTATTTTGAGCTCAGCTTAGATCTTCCTTTAAGATAGTCAAACACGTCAGTCAAAGGAGAGCATAAAAACTGGCAATAATTTCCTAATCCAAGTGGGATTTGAAAAAGAAATTTGATACTACCCACAATACACACACACACAAAAAAAAAAGAGGACTTCAACCTTAGAATTTGAAGAATTGGGCAGTAGTTCTTGAAGAGAATTCAAGATAAAGAACTTTATCAACTTATATGTCTAGGAATAGTACGATGAGTTTTTCCTTTCTTAACTTTTTTTCACTTTTTGCTTTAAATTTTATTATGAACTATATCTCCATGATTTTGGGTGATAATTAATGATTATTCTTGATTAATCATGATTATGCTTGTAGCTAATTTTTGTTAGTCAAGAAATTATATTTTTGGCCATATGGGAATCTTATAGATTCTTGTGGGCACGAATATAGATTAATTTACAAGACTACATTTAATTAATTGTTTCAAGATTGAGATAGGTTATCTCATTGAAATAGCCTATATCTTTGTAATCTCAATTAATTTTCTAGAACTTGTTAGATTAATTAATTAAAGAAAGTAAGAGATA
The DNA here is from genome assembly GCA_028554755.1 of Cordia subcordata. Lineage (NCBI taxonomy): Eukaryota > Viridiplantae > Streptophyta > Magnoliopsida > Boraginales > Cordiaceae > Cordia > Cordia subcordata. The sequence continues at coordinate 3,116,404 of JAPTOF010000013.1, read as the reverse complement.
ATATATGTCATTGAGATTGATTATACCTCAACAACTTTAGTTAAATAATCTAGCTACATTAGAGCTTGTAGCCTAATCTCTTGTGCTTAATTGGAAGTCCCAAAGTTGACAAACATGAATATAATAATTTATTAGTTATCACCCCGAATTGTGTTTCTCATAGATTTAAGTCTCACAATTTTCGTAGTTGATTTCTGTGATTTTCTTTTAGTTATTTTATTTTATTACTTTTCTTTTTAGTTTAGTTTAATTTAAAAATTGTCTCTAGCATAGTCTTCAATTTAGTTATTTTCAATTTTGAATTTTATTTTAGAATTTATTTTTATTTCTTTTCGATTCTTGGCAACAATCCTGATTCTTTGTGTTCAACCCTCGAGTTGTATTTGTGTGATAAAGAAAAAATTTTGTGATTTTGTCGTTGTAATATAGTGGTGAGTATTCCCACTTGTCACACTTGGCATCTAATTGTTAGAATTTTTTTTTTGTTTTCGCATTTTTTTCTTGTGTTTTTGGTTTTAAAAAATTAAAAAAAAATTAGTTTCTTTTAATTTCTTTACGAAGTGGTTGTTTACTTTATTTTGCTATGTTTTTTTAGTTGTTTGGATTAAATTTTTTTGTGATATTTAGTTTTTTATTTTTTCAGTTTTTCTTATTTTATTTTTTTTTAAATTCAAAAAGAATTGTTAGTGCTTTTTTTTAGTTTATTTTAGAAATTAGTTTGTTTTGTTTTGTTTTGTTTTTTGCACAATAGTTGCTAGTTAGTTTTTTGTATTATTATTGTTGTTTTTATTCTTATTATTTTTTTATTTTTATTTTGATCTGGTTCATTAGTTGTAGACTTTAGTTGGCTTGTTTGTATTGTTTGCACATGGCTAATAATCAACCCCGAGCTATTAGAGACTTCTTTATTCCTAGGGATTATAATGCACCTCCTGGCATTGCACTATTAAATGTTGGTGATGTCACTTTTGAAATTGAAATTAAACCTCACTTTTTGCAGATGCTTCCCATTTTTCGTGGCCTTAGTAATGAAATTCTCTATTATATTTCTTGATGTATGTTCTACTTCTAGAGTTAGGGGAATTGATGATGATGCACTTAAATTTGGGATTTTTTCCTTCTCTTTGAAAGGTATAGCCAAATATTGGCTTCATTCACTTCAACCAGAGGAGATTATCACATGGGCTTAATTGAAGAGTAAATTTTTAGAAAGGTATTTTGCCATGGCCAAGACTATCTCAATTAGAAAAGCCATCACAAATTTTAGCCAACAAGATAATGAAGCATTTGGGAGAGATTGTTGGTTGTTTAGATTGTATCTCAAAAGAATACTTTACTTCCCAAATTGGAAAAATGGTAAAACTTTTTTCACCTTATATTAATTCACACATTATTGGGCTTGTGAAAGATGGAAAAAGAGAATAGGCTCGCGTGCATGAGACTTGGACCGAAAGTTCAAATTGTTGGATCCACCCCCCCTGCGAGTGGGATATACGTGAAGCCCAGTCCTAGCCACATTTTTTAAATTATCATTTTCTTTTTTTCGGAAATATTTGGACTTGGTCTATTTCTGCACTAGAAAATCAATTTATTTGAACAGGTAAAAATGGCTACCTGGTCTTCCTCTATTTTTTGACTGTTGAAAAGCTGAGCTGATATTTCTCACATTCAGCTGCACATTTTTTGAGATAATTTGTTGAGCTTAAGCCTATAAATAGCCTTTCAATTCCTCATTCCATATGCACATTCTGAAAACTTTTTCTTCTCCTCTGCCGCTACTTTAAAGTATTGAATTCTCTCTTTCATTTCATATTTGCTGGGTTCAAACATTTTTATTTCTTGTTGTTCCTGCACCTAGTTCAAAATTAGAAGAGCTTGTTGAATCATGGGGGATACGCTACCGAGTTAGGCGAAATATCCTTAAGGACAGTATTCATAACACGCCCCTCAAGCTATTATTTTATATTGCTGCTATTTAAAATTATTCTTGCGTTATTTTTGCTATATATTTTTGGACTACATTTCCAACAGAGATTTAATGACCTATTGCATAGTTGTCTGCATCATGATGTGTCTAAATGACAATTAGTTGAGGCTTTCTTCCATGGTTTAACAAAGATAAATCAACAAATGATTAATGCTTCATGTGGAAGGATGTTCTTGTATAAGAATGAGAATGAAGCTTGGGAGCTCAACAACATGCATCTTTTACACATAGTGGTGAGCATAGAAGGGGTTAAGAAATTAAAGGAGTCTATGAGGTTGCATCGAATCATGATCTTGCATTAAGAGTTGATGCTATAACTAAGAAACTTGATCAGTTATTAGCAATACAGCAGGAACCAGTGCATGCAATGATTCCTCTTATTATTTAGCCATACAATGACGTGGTTATGTGTTTATAAACTTCTTATATATTTGGTAAATAAGTATTTATAAGTGACAATAGTAGTTTAAAATGATTAAAAGTTGGTTAGGGCTACTTTTTTTTTTTTTTGGCTGGCTTATAAGCTGCTTTACCAAATACCCTCCAAACAGATTTTTCATCATTTTTGGCTTATAAGGTGGTTTGACCAACCAGCTTATAAGCTTAGCCAAACACCCTCTTCACCCAGCAACATTCATCTCTCAGGTAAAATGCATGACACGAAACCACAGAAGGCACGAGTAGTTGAGGATCTCCCCGACATTAATATATAGATGAAAACGTAAGTCGTGTATATCACTATATTAAGTAGGGAGAGGGAGAAGAGCAACAGGGGTAGACAAAAAGTGGGAAAAAATTATATTAAACCTGAAGAAGAAGATGGGGGTGTTGCGGATATCAGCAGAGGTGGAGCAACTGGAACAGCATCCACTGGATTATTAGCAAAACTGAAAATAGCAATTCAGCAATTAGCATAGTAACTTTTTGAGTTATTGAAGCTCCTGAAATGGACTTTAATCAATTAAACCAGAAAAAAGTAAAAGAAGAATAACAATAATAATGACACTGCAAACACACCTTGTAGGATTGAAATTTGCAGAAGAGCCATTGACTGGAATTGGTCCTGTGAGGCGATTGTTCGAGAGATCACTACATTTCATTGTGCCCAAAAAAAAAAAAAAAAAGGACAAAATATTAAAAAGACAAAAAAGGTAGCAACATAACTAGGAAAGACGCAAAATTTCGAAGAGAAAGAGATCCAACAGACACGTCCAAAACTGACTTCAACATGTTACGCAGTTCAAAATACCATTGCACACAAATCTCACAGATAAAATGATTTGTCATGTCAATAACTATGATTTTACTCCTCTTTGAATTTGGCTTACAGTTTAGTCTTGTCGTTAAACGTGTAGTGGTTATAGATTCTGAGGCACATGGCCACATCCAATTTCGACCAATCTTTGCTATGGAAGCATGAAAAGATTTAACATATGGGTCTTTATATGCTTAACATATAAATATCTTCTAGTTATTTTATCTTCTAATTATCTTTTAACGGCCATGTCACATCCCATTCTTGTAAGAATTGTCATGTCATACATTGTTTAGATCCACGCCCGTGCAAAATAACTTTGAACCAATACAAATTGAGTTTAAAAAATAGGATTCTTTGTATTGTGTTTTCATTTAAAGTTAATTCCAATTCACATTTTAAAACTTCTAAGCCAAGTTGCCAACTAAAAAGAGAATAGAAGTTGAATATTTCTGTTTAACACAAAAAGAGAATAGATCCAAGCTCACCAAATTTGTTAAGTTCCCGAGCTCATCACGAATCCTTCCACTTAAGTTATTACTATAAAGTTCCCTGTCCCGTACAAAACAAAGAACACAAATAGCATCAATAGATAGCTGATAATACTTACAGCAAATTAAGGCCGTGACTTAAAATATAGATTGGATTTCTTACTACAGTCTGATGTCACCAATGAGTACACAAGAAAGATTTCCGAAAGTTTAGCATTTAAATAGCCTTTTTGGGATGTAAGGTGATCAGAAGAAGGAAGCCACACTAGTGTTTAACGTCAAGCGGCACAGGCAAAAAATCTAGATTAAAAGATACTCGAGTTCCTAATCTGCTTATGTAATTAGATAATAAATCGAAGGCTGAGAAGAGACTTTCAGCGTTAGCGGAGACACGTGTACACCGAAAAATCAGCACAAATAAACACAGCAACGCAGCTGAGGCAAACTGATCCATTGCTATAATACACACACACACACATATATATATATATATAGGAAAGCTAATTCCACGGCAAAGTCTAAGAGTCAAATGATCCAAGTCGCAAAGAATAATGACGATAGAACAAGCTGTATGCCCGTGTCGTACACGGGTCTGAACGCCAACTGCATTAGAATGTCATGAATTGGGAGATATAGTTTTAATTTAGAATTGGAAGAAAAAATTAAATGGAAAAATTCCAAGAATGCGGGGAAATAAAGAAAATAATCGGGGTAGAGATTTGAACGTTCAACGGTGTGATCCAGGAGTTGCTGGTTTAGTCAACGCTGTTGACTTGGCGGCTTTCTTCTTTTTTTTCCATAAGTTGAATGGGAAGATGTTTCAGAATATACCTAGGACCTGTTCGACAAATTTAATTGTTGGAGTAATTGATAATTATTTGAGTCGTTAATAGTTGTTTGGGTAATTGATAGTTGTTGTATTTTAGTTGTTAGCCGATAGCTGTTTAACTAGGTGATTAAACAAAATGTGTTCGGTAAAATTAGCTGTTAGATTAGTTGATGAATATTAATGACGTAAAAGGACGTTGATATCATGTTATTATTATTATTGTTATTATGATAATTGTAATTACTATTACTATTATAGGAATAAGATAATATATTTCACAATTATATATTTATTTTTATAATCATATTTTAATATTAAAATATAACTAATTTTTTGATAAAACATTTATATCAATATTATAAAAATTAATTTTAATAGATTCAAAATAATTTTGTTAAAAAAATGTACTAATAAAATTTATGCTTTTAGTAATGTTGATTATATAGAAATTGAAATTTATTTTTATATTATTTCTTATTTATATTTGTGAAAGAAAAGATAAAAATATAGAGAGAAATTGGAAAAAGAATAAAAAAATAAAAAAAATGCCAAAAGGGTAAAATTGCCAAAAAAAACATAAAAAGCTAAAAACTACTTGAAATGCTAAAATTTTTAGCTTTTGAAAAACGCTAGTTAAAACGCTAAAAACTACATAAAAAGCTACTTGAAACGCTAATTTACAGAACAACGATAATTTAGTAAAATAATGTTTTCACTAGTCAAAACGCTAAACGTTACGTGAAAAGCTATTGCCCAACATGCACTTAATGACCCAACAATCAATAAGTCTATTCACATCGTGATTGGCAAGTCGGTCAATATAATATCCCACTAAATTATATCATTTATATATAGATGTGAAGATGTCATTTATTCATATTAAAAGTGATCTCTTCATTTATGCTTAACTATTGTTGGTATGTCAAAAGAATATTTGGTTAACCACTATTTGCATTGAAATATACAAATGTAATCCAAATGCAACATGGAAATGGTCCCTTGAGGATTCATAATATATCATAACGTGATAGAAAAGATTTAACATCGACGAATATTTCAAATTTTCTTATCATAATTACAATATATAATTCACTACCACTAGATATTTATTTAATATAAATGTAACAAACTCTCTATATGTATGAATCTTTTTTTGATGCTAACCAAACCCACATAACTATTCATACGTATATGTTTATTTACCTCCCCAGAGGTTTCACCATATGAAAAAATAAAAAAAATTATGTGCGATTTGTGAAACTGAAAAGCGAAATGCAGCCCGCATAAGAGTTGAGTGGCCTACTAGTTAGAGCCTGTTTGAATTAATTTTTTTTTAAAGAAAAAACACTTTTTTTTAAAAAAGTTATATTAAATTTGCAATAACTATTTAATTTGGCTTCTAAAAATATTAAAACTCTGAAAAACGCTTAAATACATATATTTTTTTAAAATTTTAGAATTTTAAGTTATTTTTCAAAAGTTGTTAAAAAAAGACGCTTTTAAAAAAAACCAATCTAACGAGCCCTTAAGGCTGTGTAATATAATCAAAGCAGATCTCGTACGTGAGCCTTCAATTTCTGGCGTAGAGTGGTCTTGTTTTGGTTTAATAAGATAAGAGAAGCATGCACCTAACCTGCCATAAGATAGATAAATATTTGACAAACTTATATAACATCTGGGGGCATTAATATGAACATGGACAAATCAAAAACACGCTTTACTTAAAACAACCAAGCACTTAGTTTGTCATCATATATGCCACACATACTCAGAGATTTGTGCGCATTTCATAAATTAGTAATTATTGTAAATTAGTGATCGATTCACATGTGAAAGGAAGACATATAAAGAATCATTCTTTTTCATTAACGAATCACAAATTTGAATGATTTTCGTATAGGGCCATAAACTAATTTATTAATTTTCAAATAGTACGGAATATACGATTCTTAATTAACGGGATCAATCCCATAAAATACTACCAACTAATTGGTTAATAAACGAGTACATCTGCTACACCAGAGAGAGTCAATTTTAGTTGTACTGACCATGCATGGGCTTTGAAAATAGAGCCGACTTGTAAGGATATCATCTTCACTAGTTATATTATTAGAATTACCTTTGGATTGTTGTTTTGATGATTAAGCAATATATAACCATACTATAACATTACCATTCTTCACATAATTTCAAAGTGCACACGAAAAATTCACTAACCAATACGTACTCATCTACGACTAAAATTCTATACCTTTCATTGCATTCATGCCTAGAGAAAATATATAAAATTTCTTTCCCTTCTAGAAAATGGGATCGAAACTCCATTTTTGTGTTGCTCGCATTTGCTATGCTTAGGGATGTGTTCTACACGGAGGCACTAGTACAACGGGATGCTTGCTCATTTGCTCAAGTTTGTACGTAGTTTTTCTCTTATCATATTTGAGACAGATTATCAAAAATTATTATTCGTAGTAATCATTAGTTGCTCTCGTCCACTTAAATATGGGATTCCTAGTATTATAATTATGTTATTATATGTTACATATTTGTTAAGTAGTCAACATGCTACAACAATATTCCTTCACAATAGTATTTCGCCACGTTAACAAAGCGATGAATGGGTGGCTAAACAATCACTAGCTCATAGTCTTCCTGAATCCCACCCTCGAAATAGCCTTTTGACGTCTGACACCGAATTACTACATTTTGCTCTAATCGGTATCAGTTGAGTATAAAACATAAAATTTCTTACTTTTAACCAAAAATAATAAAAGGTAAATAAAACAGAAAGAAGTAATGAGCCAGATTCATCTTCTCATTATCTGCTTCCTTTTCTTTCTCGACAAACAAGAGTTTAAACAAGAGTTTATCTTCCATATATATCGTGGTTTGGTTGCCAAAGGTGAATATACATACATATATACATATGTGTGTGTGTGTGTGATATTAAATAAAACCGCGTTAATACATCTAAAATCGTAGTAAAACCCTGACATTTGCTGTTAACATTATCATTGTCAACAATAATGAAGCAGACGTCAATTAGAGTATATTTGTAGGTCATGGATTAAGGCACAAGAAATGGTTGTGTAAAAAGTCTTCTTATTAATATCATTGTTGTTACACTAACTAATTATTTTAGCACTTGATTGCGTGCTATTATCAGTCAAAGTACCAGCACCATGGTACAAAATACTTAGATATGCATGCAGAGAATAATATCTTGTATAAATATAATTAATCGAATTAACAAATCTAATGTGTCATAAAACATTAAATGTACTTGCAAATGTATGAAATGTGAAACCAAATGCAAGAATTGCCAATGTTAAAAAATATATATTTTTACCTATCAAATTAAATAAAATCTTAATTCACTAAGTGGGGTCGGGTAATGACATAATAAGGTAAATAATGCATGGTCTATATATACACGCAAAGTATATAAAAGATTTTACGCATAAATAGAATGATGAATCTGAGCTGTCTATACACACCGCAAATGTACTTGCAAACCAAAAGGTACTTGTCGTACTTAGGATCTGTTTGGATTGACTTTTTAAAAAAAAAAGTAATTTTTTTCTTAAAAAAGTTACGTTAAATGTGCAATAACTATTTGATTTAGTTTCCAAAAAAGCTGAAACTCTGAAAAAAGCTCAAATACATGTTTTTTTAGAAGCCAGAATTTTCAGCTTCTAAAAAATACTGTTTTTCAAAAGTTGTTAAAAAAGCGCTTTTAAAAAAAGCCAATCCAAACAAGCCCTTAGAGGGTGTTTGAGAGTGCCTATAAATTGATCAAATCTGTTTATTAGTGATATATATGTGATCAAATCTGTTTGTAAGTGATATATATATATATATATATATATATATATATAGTTTATCAAATTGTGCTGATAAGCGACCCAAAAAAAAAAGAGCCAGCCCCTAACTATTTTTAATTGCTTGTAAACAGTGAGAATTGACCAAATAAAATGATATTTATACCTTTAAAAATAAGAAAATTACAACATTATTAATGAAAATGTCTTAGTCATTTTAACAAATATAGCTATTTATAAGCACATACTTACAAAACATGTCAACAATTTATAAGCACATACTATTAAGATATTTCTTTACTAATTTGACATGCTTGAAACATAAAAAATTGTTTATAAACATTACTTGCTTATAAGTAATTTTTTTTAAAAAAAAAAAACAAAGCCAAATAGACACTTAATCAAGCGAAAAGTGGAAGTAAAAAATGAAAAAGAAAAAAAAAATCTTTCACACACTAATATTAGTCTTGTCAGATTATTCTTGGAACAGAAAGGATAAAACAGTAGCACTCGCGTAAAAGGGTAGATTCTGTGACGTAAGTGTATTCACAAAGCCACATTGAATGTTACTTTGACACTATCTTAACTTGTTTTAAAGTCTCTCATTTGCTCACCCACTATAAAACCACCCCAAGATTGGACACAAACACCACATTTTTCACATCATCGTAGCACTGTTTGAGGTCATTGTAACACAAACAATGGCCTCTGCAAAGTACCACGTTGTCTTCTGTTTACACATTCTCGTTTATGTTAGGCTAGTGATTGCACAAAACACATCGCCCGTTTTTGCTTGTGATACTACAAGCAATCCAGGGCTGGCGAACTTAACACTCTGTGATAAGTCATTGGATTTGCAAGCAAGGGTTGATGATTTAGTTAAGAGGCTAACATTGCAGGAGAAGATTGGGTTCTTGGTGAGTGGTTCACAAGCTGTTAAGAGGCTTGGGATACCAAAGTATGAGTGGTGGTCTGAGGCTTTACATGGGGTTTCAAAAACAGGCCCTGGAACTTTTTTTTCCAGCCTGGTCCCTGGTGCCACTAGCTTCCCTCAGGTCATTCTTACTGCGGCTTCTTTCAACGAAACCCTGTTCGAAATCATCGGAAAGGTAAATTATTATTTCCCATGCTTGTCCGTGCCCTCACGTGTAGGCGGAATTTGTTTTTGAATTTTGCACGTAAATAATTTTTAATGTTTTAAATGAGTAACAATAAGTTTGAACTTAAAACTGTTTGGTTTTTAAGTTTTGATACTATGTTAAGTCATAATCTCATCTATTTATGTGTTTATTTATTGTTTGACAAGAATGGATGGTTTTCAAAAACACTTGGAGGTATGTCTGTGGGATTTTTGATGAATGTAGGTGGGTACGATGAATATATATAAGTTTGATTTGGTTTTGAATCGAGGATAAATAGTTTTTGGCAACTTGTGAAAGTGCATTCCAGATCATTTCTTACTTTTTGGCATTAATCATAACCTTTTGTCCATGTATGTTGAATGATCTTATCTTTCAAAATTCATATTGAAAATAAGTTTTTACAGACAGTGTTGTAAGTGTTCATCAAATAAATGTTTTTGCATGTATATATGTTGAACTGTATAACACCGTAACCCGCTGATGAACAGAGATTTGTGTTGAAGAGAATGTCAGAGTTCATCTTCGTACGTACGTCACCATCGCATTGCTTTCGTAAATCTTTTTTCCAGAACTTTTTTGCCGTGTCTGAGAAAAGAAAAGAAAAAAAAAAGAAGAAAATGTCACTTATATATATCCATACGTGTAGTGGTACCCATAATTATTGGAGTTTAATATGAATAAAATATCTAATTCCCATAATTTTTATCTTTATTGTGGTTTCAAGATTTCCGTTGAAACACGACAACTTATTTTTTATTCTGTTCTGGTAAATGAGAGTGAACTATAATCGTCCCCGCTGGAAATGTAGATGTTACCTATAATTCCAGCTATATTCCCAGCTTGCAATGATCTATTTCGGGTGGATAGTTTCTGAATGTTTAACAAGGACCACCCTTTTAATTTCCCAAAGCGAAAAAGCGACAAATTAAAAGGTCGTCTGATTTAAAATCGAACAATTATGCCATCCCTTTTCTCTCCACTTCAACCAGAACAGTAACAATAAAAATGACCGCCCTCTTTAAATTACGGAGCAGTAACAATTATGATGTATACAGGTTGTGTCGACAGAGGCTAGAGCAATGCACAACGTTGGTTTAGCAGGTTTGACATTTTGGTCCCCGAACGTTAACATATTCCGGGACCCGAGATGGGGAAGAGGCCAGGAAACTCCAGGAGAAGATCCATTGCTTAGCAGTAAATATGGTGCCGCATATGTAAGAGGTCTGCAGCAAAGAGATGACGGTGATAAAGACAAGCTCAGAGTTGCTGCTTGTTGTAAACACTATACTGCTTATGATTTGGATAATTGGAAAGGGATCGAGCGTTACACTTTCAATGCCGTGGTATTTTTGTCAACGCTTCTTATGTTTAAATATCGGGACTGATCAAGAAATTTTTTTAGTATAAGTTACAACCCACGATTTGACTCTAGTATAAATATTTTCTGTTGTAACGAGTTAGGTTACCCAGCAAGATTTGGATGACACATTCCAACCCCCATTCAAGAGCTGTGTTCTTGATGGAAATGTTGCTAGTGTGATGTGTTCTTATAATCAAGTCAATGGCAAGCCAACTTGTGCTGACCCTGACCTGCTACAAGGGGTAATTCGAGGCCAATGGAAATTGAACGGGTCTGTAAATATTTCATTAATTTTCCATTGACTTTCTTTTTCTAAGTAACCAAACACACGAAAATGTGAAACTATTTTCTGCGTGAAACAAACAGAGCCCAAGTAACATTATAAATGATATGTTGGAACAAATTTGGAATGTTGCAGGTACATAGTTTCTGATTGTGATTCCCTAAACGAGTTTTTCTACAAACAACACTACACAAAAACACCAGAGGAGAGTGCAGCTCTGGCGATACGATCAGGTAACCTAATTTTTTCCATGGTTTGTTAAGCTCGCCAACTAATTAAGCATGCAATTCTTGCACTTTTGACCTGAACAAGAATAATGACACCTACTTGTATGGACTTTTCTGAATAGTGAACACTGGTAGATGTAAAATCCAATTGCACAATATTATCCATTTGTTTGTTTCTTAATGAAAAAGAAGTTTGCATATTTTTACGTACATACGTGTTTTATTAGAAAATCCATAGAATTTCATTTGAGTTATATGAATAATTCATTATTGGAGTTAATTCCAGGACGCAAGCTAATTGACAATTAAAATCATGCCAAAGTTAATGGAATGAGTAGTAATTGTATTGGGCCCAAATCTATAAAAGGTCCAGTAACGGGTGTTTTGGGCCCGAGGCCGATCTCAGCAATGTGGAGGGCATTGGCCCAAACTCGCGAAAAGCCTACAGATGAGATGGACTATCCATCTCATTCCTGAAATTAGTTGACTAGTGGATAAGCTGATTGACATCTGAACTGCATAAATTGGTTTTGCAAAGAATTTGGATAATGAAATTTCACTTGAAAATTGAAATATCAATGTCTAACAGGTGACTTGATCTGCAGGACTAGATCTCAACTGTGGATCTTTCCTGCGGGACCACACTGAGGCTGCTGTAAAACGAGGACTAGTGAATGAAACAGAAATAGATAGAGCCATTTCAAACAATTTTGCAACTCTGATGAGGCTTGGATTCTTCGATGGTGACCCCAGGAAACAACTCTATGGAGATCTTGGTCCAAAAGATGTATGCACCCCAGAACATCAGGAGCTTGCCCGTGAAGCCGCGAGGCAAGGGATTGTGTTGCTCAAGAACACTGCAGGATCATTACCTCTTTCTCCCACATCCATTAAGTCATTAGCAGTAATCGGACCTAATGCTGATAACACCGATACCATGATCGGCAACTATGCAGGTAACAATGGGAAATAAATATTGCTAAATTTTCCAGAAGTTTGGTCTTTTGATGTTCTGTTAATTGTATAGATCACAATGGAAAATGTTCCTGAAATTGATTTTTGTTCAATTTTGAACGTCTGCAGGCCTCCCGTGCAAAAACGTGACAGCATTGCAAGGCCTGACGGCTTCAGTTGCAACAGTGTATCACCCTGGTTGCGCCAATGTGGCTTGTGCCACGGCGCAACTAGATGATGCTAAAAGAGTTGCTGCAGCAGCCGATGCCATTGTTCTAGTAGTGGGCTCTGACCAATCTATTGAGGCAGAGAGTTTAGATAGAATTAACATTACTCTTCCAGGACAGCAGGAACGGTTAGTATCAGAGGTTGCAGAAGTATCCAAAGGGCCAGTGATACTTGTTATAATGTCAGGAGGTGGCATGGATGTTCAATTTGCAAAAGATAATGAAAAAATAACAAGCATCCTCTGGCTTGGTTTCCCTGGTGAGAAAGGTGGAGCAGCAATGGCAGATGTGATCTTCGGCTATTACAATCCTAGTAAATATCGCGATTCTTGATTATTTTTCAATTGAGACTCAATTTAATTTAAGCAAATTCATAAGATGGTATTGTTAACCAGGCATTGTTTCATTCTTGCTTTAGGTGGAAGGCTACCAATGACATGGTATCCGCAGTCATATGTCGAAAAAGTCCCAATGACTAACATGAACATGAGACCGGACCCTGCCACGGGCTACCCTGGCCGGTCCTATCGTTTCTACACCGGTCCAACTGTTTATTCGTTTGGAGATGGACTAAGCTACTCTGAGTTCAGTCACCAACTAGTTCGGGCACCGAAGAACTTCGCGATTCCTCTACAGGATGAACACGTTTGTCGTTCATCAGCGTGCAAGTCTATTGATGCTGCTGATGAGAGCTGCAAGAACTCTGCATTGGACATTCATCTGAGGGTTAAAAACAAGGGGGCATTGGGTGGAAGCCACACTGTGTTCTTGTTTTCGACACCCCCCTCGGTGCACAACTCGCCCTGGAAGCAATTGCTGGCTTTCCGGAAGGTGTATTTGACTCCAGAAGCAGAAGAATTGGTTAGATTCAGGGTAGATGTTTGCAAGCATTTGAGCACGGTAGATGAGCAAGGCCACAGGAAACTTGCCATAGGAGAATATGTGCTTCATGTAGGAAGTCTGAAACACTCATTCAATGTAAAGATTACTTAAATAGGGTCTTCGTAATCATTAGAAATTAAAAAGCAAAATTAACAAAAGATTATGGGAATTGAAATAATGATAATTGTAAACGTGACATATTTGTTATATGGACTCTGATGGAGAAAAGTATTCTTACAGCATAGTAATATGATGAATTTAAGTACTTACTTCCAAATAACACTTTGTCTCAAATTATCCTTGTTTGATTTGCCAGTTTCTTTAATTCAAAATGGTTTACAATTGGGTAAAAGACCCATTCAGTCTCTTATGTCGGACACTCTTGTAACTAAGTTTCTTATTTTTAAAACGGGCTAATTTAATCTCTTTTTTTGTAATTAGTGACACTTTTACCCCCTAAGTCAAAAAAGATTTCAGTCCCTCATCTTTTGAAGTTTGTGGCTATATATTTATAATTTGTAACAACATTAGTCGTGACCTCATTAGTTTCTTTATTTTTTTGAATTCAAGACTAACAATTTCACTCGAGTGATTGAGATTTATCTCTTCACAACTAAGGTTCTGAATTTAAATCTCGTAAAAGTAGAGATTAAAAAAAAAAGATTAACGGCATCATAAATTTGAAATATATGGAATTTATTATCAAAAAAATTAAAAATAAAGAACGAAATAGCTCAATTTACCCGTTTACAATTTAACTTAGAGTATGTATTCGAGTACATTGTTATTTTAGGATTTATCAATAAAAGAGAATTAACTTGTGGTGTTTATGACGTTTAAGAAAAGTAAAGAGGAATATTAAGAATAAACGGTACAGTGGGATCCTCTTGTATTTATTTAGTGAGGCGTCATGCATCGTCTATTTTTCGCTTGTCACTCAAATCATATCAATTGCATTGGTCTGGTTCCACTTCGAAACGTGTCGTTGGATATTGATGTGTACTTTGAGTTTTTTTTTTTTTTTGTTTTGACGATTAGACGTTTACGCACGATAATAGAGCTTCGCTAGTTACCACAAAAAATGGCCCAAGTTGAGAAAAGATAAAATAAGAAACACCCAAAGATAGTGCGTCTACTATGTGTCAGCTTGGATTATTTTTTTTTATGAAAATATTTTTTTAAAAAAATATCAAACAAAAAAGAGAAATATATATTTTCTTTGTAACAAGTATTTAAATTAACTTAAATTTAAATTTTTATTTTTTAATTGTCAGAATTTTTAATTTTTTAAAAAATTCTTTTTAAGTCATAAAAAAAAGTGCTTTAAAAAAAAAAAAATGGGAACGGGTCTTATACTGATTCGTCTATACATGTGGCGAAGTGTGAGGGGGACTCAAAGGCATGCCATCCAAAATCCACTAGATTTCCGGTAAAAAAACTAAAAAACTAGATTGAAAAGACAGACACAATATCCCAATATATATAATTTCCAAATGATAAATTGCATTAGATTTCCATGTATTTGGTCTAATAATCTATTTTATTTTCCTGTAGCACCGTATTTATTTTGTGTTTTAAATTATGTCTGTTTATATGTTCTCTCACCTTTCTTTTTCCCTTCGATGTACAGCAACAAGAGAATAATATGCTCACCTGGTAAAACACTAGCTTTTTCTACATCTTATAATTTATCAAATAATAAAAATATGGAACTTTTTTTTTGTTAAAAATTATCTAAATAGTTATTTAATGCTCAATCTTTTTCACATGTTGTGTTGTGAGAAGATCGGGATAGATGGACCACTAGCCCTGATTTAGTTGAAGTATACTGGTGCCTCCTATATTTTCTAAGAATAGTTAAAATTTCTCTATATTTTCTATGATGCATTACACGTGATTCAATTGATTTTTTTTAATTACGGTGTTAACGGAAAATCTTAATTGGGAGTTTTACTACCTAACTTTTAAAGTTACTTGTGCATTTTTTTAATAACACGACAGAGAGATGTAGTTGATTTTTTGCTGAAATAATTTACATTAAAAAGAGGAACTAATCTTATAGAAATTATTACATTTGATTATTTTCTTAACAATAAGAGATTTTCTTCAGTCACTTAACAATAAGAGATGACATGATAAATTATTAAAAATACAAAAAATTTTAACTATTTTATAAAAAAAAAACCGATGTATTGTAAACAAATCACAAAAAAAAAAACGCATCCAAAAATCTAAATGTACACGAAGACGGCAGGACCGGCGGATGCTGACCGTTGATAACGAAGCAATTATCCGAAGTTCTTTTTATTTTATTTTATTTATTTATTTTGGTGAAAATCCACCTGAAGTATTTTTCTGACAATTATTGGAAGAAACCACCAATCAGGAGATGCCAGCTGCCGCACAGTGAGACTCAAACGGCTAAAAAACGTTTGACGGATGCAGCGAATGGAGAGTGAAGCGTCCTCGCGGTGTATAGGTTGAGCATGTTACAGTCAATGCTAAGCACGTCAGCCAAGAAAAATATTACGGCTTCGAGAGGAATTAGCTGGACTTGATTTTTCAACCGCACCTTTTCTTTTTTCCTTTTTTTTTTTTTTAATACTGATGAACTTATTTTAAATAAAATCGCATTGAATTTATTCTCAGAAAACAAATTTATAGCACATTACATATTTTAAAAACACGTGTTACATCAATTAATGATTAGACAATATTTATGTAAAATGACGTAAAATTAAATTTAAAATTTTTTATCATAATACATTTGTTAAGAATTATTGAAATTCCATTATTCTCTTACGTGTGACTCATAATAGTATTTGTACTACTTTGACAGATAAATTTAGACTTAGATAATTATGTGACCTGGAACAAACAGCTTGGATGACTCACCGCTACCTAGGACTTGGAAGGTCATATATCTCGGAACAGACAACTTGGATAAGTTATCATGACCCTTGAATGAAACTCGAATGATTGTATGAATACAACTTGGCTACTTAAATGAGGAGTCGCCACGTGAATGAATGTGCATAATAAACGAACATGACAGGTCACATGTGCATATATGTATAGCGGAAGATAGGGAAAAAAAATCCAACTTTGATGTTAAGAATCACTAAAGATCCATCATAAAAATTAATTAATTAATATAAGGAGTGATTCAAAATATTACATAATTAATTTGATTTTTGAATTTTTGTCATGTTGAACTTTTATATATTTTAACAAAATTATTATCCGACCATTTAATTGAACCCTAACCACACTTCACATTATAAAGTCAATGAAGTGACCAATTTCAATTATTGATTGAGAGAGGAAATAGTCTAACTTATTCAACTTGTGAATATGAAAAGAAGAATTAGATGGCCAAATAATGGATCAAGGAGCCGTCTGACCTTGTCCAAATTTGTTTATTCTTTTTCAAAACCCGAAAGCTATAATACTAATAATATAAAAATGTTTTATCAGCAAATAGTTTGAAAGATCCATTATGTAAGTATTGATTCTATCAATAAGTGGAGACCAATCTATCGAGAATCTTGCTATTATAACATTATTAAGAAAAAAGAACAAAAAAATATGTAAACATTTCATGGCTCTCAAGAGTTAAGGTTGACTAACTGATTAGCATTTTATAATATTTCTTATGGTTTAGATTTAATTAATAAAATGACGTGATAACAGTGACATGATTGCTTGCAAATAAAATACTCATGAGAAAACTTACACGTAATGTAAACAGAGAATAAAAATAAGCAGTCAGCATGTGTTCATACAAACTTATGGCTCATGTAGTTGCTAAAAGATTCTTACGATTTTAAGTATGGCTACCACAAATCAGCTAATAGATAATTTAGAATATTAATTACTGATATGGGATTTGCTGAGATGTTAACCACAACCAATCTGGGAAACAATGTATAATCTAGTACATTCAACTAATAGTAAGAGATTAAGGTAAACCTCTTCTCGACCCAACACAAAGGATATTGAAAAACCTAGATAATATTATACTTTATTTCACTTATCTCAATATATTTCACAAATTCGCGATAAAATTTTGTACTAAAATTATGTATAGTCCAAGTCACCAACACAGTGGGTAATGCATCTTCTAAACCTTAAACACTTTACTTAGGTTATTTCTAACAGCTTCCTTATTTTTTTTCTTAAATTTAAGTGATTTGAGTTATTTTCTTATATTTTGGGATCCCCTATTCTTAATTCTATTCCAACAACTCTCCTATTTTTTACCAAAATTTTAATTTAGGGATTGCCAATTTCAGTTTTACTCCAATAATTCTTCGATTTTACAATGTTCCAGTCTTAGAGCTATGGGGATGGGGGGGGATGGGATTTGGGTATTGGCTTTGGGGGATGAAAAAAAACCCCTATATATGAGTGTTTTTTTTTTTTGTTGGGAAAAAACCTAAAATTTTAGAGATGGGATAAGGGAGCTATTGGAGCACTTTATTATTAACAACTCCCCTAAATATGGAGATTTTTGTATTTTAGGTGATTTGTTGGAGTTAGCCTTTACTCACTGATCCCAATCTAACCTCCATTTTACACTTACTGACTTGACTAGTGTTTTATCCTTTGTTTTCGCAAGTCCATCTCAAAAGCTTCCATTCAAACAAATCCATTTTGTACCTAATATTTTAATATATCAATTACATTGTACAGTCTCTACAATAATGTGTGGCACAACATTATCATATTTTCATTAAAGAGAAAAAATAAATTTAAGCTGGTTAATCCATATTGTTAAATCATTATGAGATAGATTCAACAATAATAAAGCAGTTCAAACCATTTTATTATAATTTTGTTGTCATTCTATGATGATTTTTCAAATAGGAAATCCTATTTCCTTATGAATGGTTTTTAAATTCAGAGGATTATTTCACCTAATAAACTAGTCTTTTTGTAACAGAGTCTTTCTTTCTTTAGGATTGAGTTGTCATACTGGTGCTTTCATTGATAGCAGGATCCATAGAGGGGGAGGAAGACTATAAACTAGACTAAAGAGATAGGGAGGGCTATCATCGAGTCAGCCTAACACACTAAAGGTGAAGGGCTTTTATCGAGTCAAGATGCCATACCAAATACTGATAGGTGAGTACAATCGCCAAAAGGCCAAAAGGGAAGACCTACTGCTTGGTCAATTGAACACGTCAAAGGAGAAAAGGCTACCATTGGAAGCTACCGAAAGGGCAAGGAAAAAAGTTACCGTCAGGCCAATCAACACATTTCAAGGGGAAAGTGCTACCATTGAAAGCCACCATTAGGCCAAAAGAGAAAGAGTTACCTTTGGGTCAATCAAACAAACCAAATGGAAAAGGGCTACCATCGGGTTAAGATGCTACACTAAATACCGATAAGGGCCAAAGAGTCAGGGTTACCATCAAGTCATTGTCAATAGGCTAGTTAACATGGACGTCAACCCTTTCACGGTTGGAATATAACAGACTAGTCTTTTGGAATTGATTCTTTTTTTGAACTAAAGTTGTTACACGTTCACTGTTGTTGATTTTTTTGGTATAATATTAAAATAAGATCATAATATTAAAGATCAAATAATATTTATAATGAAAGATATATTCAAGCTTAAAACTCATAATTACAATAAATTATTACATGGCCATTTCTTTTCTTTTTCATCACAATTTTTCAAAAAAGATAACATTAGAGAAATCAAACAATCTTTTTAAGGGCGGAAACACCTCTCGCATCTTCTAACGAATTTAGTATTTTACTAGGGTTACTTATGTGGCTAGAAGAGCAGCCAGCCAATGATGGAACGGCTGGTTGCAAGCCAAACAACCTCATGACATCATGCGACAACAGATCCAAGCATGCGGTGCAGTACCGTCCGAATATATATGCCAACTGAAAAAGCCTTAGATTTTTTTTTTTTTTCTTTTCCTTTCCTTTCCTTTCGTTTCGTAAAGCGAATAATTCTTCCAGTGGATTATTAGGGCGCGCCACGACAACTCCACCTCGGCCACTTATTTTATCAATCCCATCCTACGTCATCCGACCACGACAATGTATCCTAAAATTCGATATGCACCAAATACCCAAATTGCCCTTCACACATCACGCTCCAAAACACCATACACCCAACAATCTCTGACGGTCCATCGAGGGCAGAACCGTAATTTTTGTGTCCCTGTCCGGAAAAAGTATGCAAACGTCCAAATATCTACATCCGCCTCTATCTTAAAACCGTCCACATAAACGGTTTTTTCATCCGCTGACGCAATAAAAAGCAGCACCTTTTTGGTATTTCATGATAGCTAAAACTTGTATTAGCCTCGGACTTAATGCAAGTAAATCAAGAGAAATTTATAAATTTAACGAGGAAATAAAAATATCTTATCCAATTTGATCATAATAATGTAAATCTCCTTCTTGTTACTAGCTATTTTTATTTCCTTTTTGTTAAATTTTGTTTTATAATATTACGAAAAAATTCATATTTTATGTGTATAGTACGAAGAAGTAGTGCACAACTCGGTGGCTACTTGCTACTCGCTCTTTTTGTCTATTCCATTCGCTCATTATTCCCTCTTTATAGCTTGGTGGGCTTAGCTTAGTTTCACATAAAAGTTGTCTACTTTGCAATAATTTCCTCTAAAAGGTATCCTTTTTTTTCTTCTTCTTTTTTTCTCTTTAATAAAATAGTATTAATCTAATTCAATCTTTAATCCTCTTTTAGATGCTTGGTGGTTTGTGCTCTTCTTTTTTTCTGCAATGCTTATGTAGATTTTATGGTACTGATATGGATATATCTTTGAGTGTCTTTGTCTACTGATATTTGTTTGATCTTCTTTTGCTTTTATTTATCTTCCTGTCTTCGTTTAGCTCCTCGATTGGTTTTTCTTATCTTGTTTTGCTTTTTACTTTGATTGGTTTATGTGCTGTTAGTATTTTTTTTTTCTTTTGTGTTTTTTTTTTCAACTTTCTGGTGACTAAATTTTATCATGATAAGAGTAAAGTTGGAAATTATTTTATTTGACTTATCTCTACAGATGTAATTAATTGGTGGAAATTATTGCTGTCTACAGCATGAGTGCCTTTATGTTTTATTGTTTTTTGTTGAATTTACCAGAATCTATTACAGTGTTGCAAATTTTCTTTGGTGTAGTCAATGGAAATTGTCTTTTTTTGATTTTTTTCTCGTTTTTCTTTATAATTCTTTGAGAGACAAAGATAGAATAGCTGAATTCTGTGATGTATTTTTGTAGAACTCTTATGTGAAATTTCTGAAGTCCTTTGCATATGGATCTTTTACATTCCTTTTATGGCTTAAAAAAACTGCACTGGGATGAATGGATTTGATGTGTAGTTATATATTATTGTTCGAAGCTGAATTTTGGCAATTTTCTTCACCTTCGATCCAAAGGGTTTGAGAATTATTCATGTTGAATATCTTGTCTCAGTAATCTAAGTGATTCCACGTTAGAACAACCTAAGGAGTTGCATACATCTTTTGATTTTTTTTTCCCCTGATTTCTTTGATATATGTCCTTGGATGAAAAAAAAAAAAAAAGGTCCATGCTCTTTTTCAATCAGATCCTTCATAGTTGCTCTTTGTTTTGGTTAAAATTTACTTGTCTAATTCAAAATTCTTGTGCTATTAAGTACTTAATGCTTAACTGGTCAAATTTACATTGCTTTTTGTTATCATTTGCTGCTTCTTTCCCCATCTCCTCCCCGTCTTCCAATATTTCTTCTGCTTAATTTCTTTTCTTAATTCTTTTCTGTTTTGTCAGTGGTCACCTGAACTAACCTGTAATCGAACTAGAACAGTCTTGCTCTTTTCAGAATGATGTTATTTGTTTTCTTCATTCTATTCTATTTTTCCCTTTCCTTATATCATTGAAAACGCTTAATGTTGTTTTCAGGTGAATGGAGTTGAATCAGTCCTGCAAGGGACATAAATTGCATGTCTCTCAGCTTTTCTTATGAATTTTGTCCAAGGAACCTGATCAGACATGTTTCACAATATTAGTATTTTGTGAGTAACATAGGGCACTCCTTGCTAGTCCGTCTTTGTATAATGGACGGGTCAGAAGCAGGTTTCGTGAGCAGGGGAACTCGCTTATTTGCATTAGCTTTCTTGCTTCTTTACCTATGATTATGAAGCTCTTCCCGCTGGTATGTAGTAACAATAATTTGCAACATTACTTCATAATATTTTACACAGTGATAATGAATATGAACAAGAATGGTATGTGTTTTTCATTGAATGGTGAGTTCACGAAGAGTGCTGCTAACTTTGGCGATACAACTCTTCGGCTTGATTGCTTTGGACATGGAGGAAATGGAGGTACTGTATTTGTGAGCAACCAAACTAACGCTGAAATCCATGTTCCTCCTATGGATGCTCATGATGATGGTTGCGGTTTGGTTCTTGGATTAGTTCCAACACCAAGTACCGGCTATTTCTGTGTTGGAGGTAACAAAAGGAATGGAGTCACAGCCATGTTGAATCAGGGGTTGTCATCTGATGGTGATTCCATCCTCAAACTCGGCCTCTCTGGTAGCAGTGACGAAGTTTCCAAAATCCTCAAGCACCCAGCTTCAACACAGAGTACCTCTATTGCACATCATCATTCTGATAAAGTATTTTCAGTTGGTAATAGACTCCAAAACCCTGTAGTCGATGAGGGTTCTACATCGGCTAAGAGATCGGATGGCTACATGCCATCACTTCTTTTGGCACCAAGTATGGAGAATGGCAAAGTTTTGCTGCCAAGCAAAGAACTGACTGAGCTTGATGCCAAATATAATTGCAATGTTCCTCAGCCAAGCCCTGAGCCTTCCGTTGTCTCTGATTATTCGATGAGCACCATTTCTGACCCTGCAGGTGCTGCAAAAGCATCAGATAATAGAACAAGCAACACCAAGAGATGCATGTTTCCAGGCTGTACAAAAGGAGCAAGAGGGGCAACAGGTCTGTGCATTGGCCATGGTGGTGGACGCAGATGCCAGAAACCAGGTTGCACTAAAGGTGCTGAGAGCCGTACTGCCTACTGTAAGGCTCACGGGGGAGGGAGCAGATGTCTGTACCTGGGATGCACTAAAAGCGCTGAGGGAAAGACAGACTACTGCATAGCACATGGTGGTGGAAGGCGTTGTGAGTATCCAGGAGGATGCACCAAAGCTGCCCGTGGCAAGTCAGGTCTTTGCATCAGGCATGGAGGGGGGAAGAGGTGTAAGGTGAAAGGCTGCACTCGGAGCGCAGAAGGGCAAATTGGATTGTGCATCTCTCATGGTGGTGGGCGCCGTTGCCAATATCAAGGTTGCACCAAAGGCGCTCAAGGGAGCACTATGTTCTGTAAAGCACATGGAGGCGGGAAGCGGTGTGTATTCACGGGGTGCACGAAAGGCGCTGAGGGAAGCACTCCTCTCTGCAAGGCCCATGGTGGCGGAAAGCGCTGTATGTTTGACGGCGGGGGAATCTGCCCTAAAAGTGTGCATGGAGGCACAAGCTTCTGTGTTGCCCATGGTGGTGGAAAGAGGTGTTCTGTTCCAGGGTGCACCAAGAGTGCTCGGGGACGCACCGACTGCTGTGTCAGGCACGGAGGAGGAAAGCGCTGTAAAGTTGAAAACTGCGGAAAAAGTGCTCAAGGCAGCACCGATTTCTGCAAGGCCCACGGTGGTGGAAAGAGATGCAGTTGGGGAGAGGGAAAATGCGAAAAATTCGCTAGGGGAAAGGGCGGACTTTGTGCTGCACACAGTAGCATGGTGAATGGCCGCGACAAAAACAAAGGAGGCATGATTGCACCAGGCCTCTTCCATGGTCTGGTGCCTTGTGCATACAATGCTACTACTCCTAGGAGTAGCTTTGATAACACTAACTCTTCATCTGCAGTGAGCATGATCTCAGATTCTACAGATTCACTAGAGAAGCCAGCTAAAAGGCAGCAGCTCATACCTCCTCAGGTACTGGTTCCTCTGTCGATGAAGGCATCGTCAACCTATTCAACACTGCTGAGTTATGAGAATCAAATGGACAGGAACATTGGAGTTACCAACGGTGGTGGTGGTGGTGGTGCTGCTGCTGCTCATGCAAGAAACGGCTTCGGTTTCATAATTCCAGAAGGGAGGGTCCATGGAGGTGGACTTATGTCGCTGTTCGGGGGAAACCTGAAGAATGCAATCAATGGGATTTGATATATCATGTATTGATCTGACTACTGCATTATTTGGTGATTAATATGTTAGTAGCTGTTGATCTCTGGATGTTCAAACTGTGTGTTTGCTTGTTTTACGTGTTGTTTAATTATGTATGTTTGCTTGTTTTACGTGTTGTTTAATTATGTAAACGTTCTCAATGTAATTAGATATTGCATTGTAATAATGACATGGTGTTGTGGGTTTGCCCTCAAACCTATTTTTAGTTTCAGAAGTTAGAAATGGATTCTTCATGCGCGTGTAACAAGTGTCGTTTAATTACGTAAACGTAAAAGTTAAAAATTTTAATTTTTCGAAAAAGCATTCTTTTCAAATGTCAGGGAAAAAAAGGAAAAGGGAAAAAACATTTAAACCAACCCAAACGAGCCTTGAATCTATCCGCAATCTTTCACAAAAACTGCCTAATTAATCTTTTTAGAAAACCTTATGATTGCTTCTTAGAACAGTCTACAAAAAGTGAAACACACACAAACTATGCTCCTGTGTTATTACAACACTGCACTATTTCTCTCTTAACATAGACTGCCAATTTTCAAATATTTACATATAGCTCAACCCATTGCACGGACTCTGAAGTAATAGGGTAAACAGGCCACAATTATTCCAACAATAACCCAAGGCATTTCAAGAACCACAAAAGGAGTCTTTGCAGTTACTTGCGTCTAACAAACAGTAATCACCTACACAACCAAGCAGCAGACGATTTTGTTAGCATTCTTGAACATCAGTCGCAAAATATGTCCAATTCCTATTACCGGCACAGCGTGCTTTATTTACACACACATTGTCATGAGAGAACAGCACAAAAGAAACAAGAACAACAAAGCGAACTATCTATTAGCAGCAAGATTTATCTGTACATCAAGTCTGAACTTTCAGTGATACAACACGCTCTCTAAACAGCCGGTATGTTAGCAAAGGAGAAGCCTTTATAACCCTTATAGGCATAGTACGCAATCCGTGTGTAGTAAAATCCTGGTATGAACAGTACTCCCCCGAGAATAGCAAAGAACAGCCCTACATACAAGAACATCAAATGTTAAATTATGATGCAAGGCAGATGTAAAGGTCGGATAAGGAAAAATTTTTGAAACTAGAAGCACAAGTGATGCTACAAGATTTTTGCATAAATGAAACATCCTGACATACAAAACTTGTTTGAACAGTTTAATACTTTTCCGTGACACCAGATAGCTACAAATTCACTCCTCCCCCTAACAGAGTTAAGAAAGGAAAAGACCCGAAAAGAATTAGAAAAATCGACATTGACGGATAAAGAAGTAAACAAGAGAGCAAGGCCGAATAGCTATATCTGAGCATGTGAGCATGAAAGAAGGAAGGGAAGGTACCTGCTAGAGGCTCTCACTTACAACTTATATCTAAACGCATCCAGTGATGTTAGAACCACCGAACCAGTAAAGAAGAGAATCACCTAATCGAAAAGCTGTGACTTAAAAGACTAGAAAATTCTCGCCGAAAAGTCCCAACTCAACATTTCGTCTGGAAAGTTGGTCTTTCTCACTGAGAGTTTAAAACACAATAGACATTTCCTCACTCCACTATGATATAAAAGCCATATTTTGGTAAGCCACACATACCTAAGAAGTGAACAAGGCCGTGTAATCCTAACACCAACTATGCCAAATCTCAAATGCACATCAACATAAAAATTCATTAGATCCAGTAACTAAATCAAGAGAAATTATACGTTACTTTCATGGTAATCGAACTTACTCTCAAAGGTTCAGAACATTTACTGATTCATTATGCTCACTAACATCCCTAATACCACAAATAAAGTCACACTTCTCCTCCAAATTGAGCCAGTGACAAACAATTAATAGAATATTGAGCATATCTAAGTTGCACGTTAGAATCCATAGCAAGTAATCTAATATACCGCAGCAAAACCCTCCAAATGAAATCAGATTCAAGGCAATACCACGGTAACACATGTTCTAAGTGCATCTTTTGTACTATAACCAACCTAAAGGAAACAATTTATTAAGTCACGGATTTGATTTTAATGGATCAGCGAGTTGCACCTTGCGCTCCGAAAGTTGTACCTCAACTTGCATTTCCCTATTAGCATTAACAAACTCCAAAAATAACATAAACCCAAAGTCATTCACAGCCCAAAAGAAGCTCAATGTGCACCTTTTGTACTATGACCAATCTATGGGAAACAATTTATATGTTATGAGTTTAATTTTAATGCATGAATGAGTTGCACCTTGCGCTCCAAAAGTTGTACCTCACCTTGCATTTCCCTATTAGCATTAAAAAAAAAACTCCAAAAATAACATAAACCCAAAGTCACTCACAGCCCAAAAGAAACTCAAATGTGAAAAGAAAGACAATACATGAGAAATTACAAAACACACAAAAAAAATAAAAATAAATAAATAAATAAACAAACATACGGACCATGAGCACGGTCGCCGCCGATTTTGTTAACGGCCATGAAAATACCGAAGACGATGGCGAGAGTGCCGAAGACGAGAAGGGAGACGGCGAGGGAGATCTCCTTGATGGGGAGGCGGTTATTGTTGACGGCGAACGACGTGTCCATTAATATGTCCTCGTCCGATATGGAGAAGGCGTGATCCACATACGCCATTTTTCAGATCTTTTTTTCTGATGAAAATTTTTTCTTTTAATTAATTAAAGAATTGGGAGAGAGAGAGAGAGAGAGAGAAATTTTGAGATAGGTTTGAAGAAAAAGGGGATTAAGACTTAAGGGTGATTTGGTTAGGATGCTTTGCTTGGAGCAAAAGGGTACGTACGGAGCTGGAAATAGTGAAATTTGACTACACTACTAGAGCTATTCGTAGCTTGTGAGTAAAAAGATTGATGGGAACAGGATGGAGGGAAGGGTGGGTTTATTGTGAATCATGGCGTTTTAATTTACCGGCTAGAGTCGTGTTAGATTATTCTTTAGTTAAGCTTTAGCTGATGAACGATTCACTTCCGTGTTTTAGTTGAGAGAGTAACGATAGCCGTGATTTATTGAGATTTTAATAAATTCTTTGAATTTGGATAGATTATTGAGATTTTAGAATAGTTGACCTCCTCGTTAAAAAACATAGAAAAAGAAGCAATCAATAGATAGAGGCCAAAATAGTAACACGATTGTTCTCAAATTATCAAAAGTCTATATTCTAAATAAGAATAAGACAATCCATATCTATTGCATTCATTAATACTGTTGTAATCTATGACTTCTTATAATATACAAAAAAGGTCTCCAATCATTAATATTGTTGTAATCTATGACTTCTTATAATATACAAAAAAGGTCTCCAATATTCCCATGTAATTTTTCCTTTCTTTTTTAAAACTACCCCTTCACTAACGATTTAACTTTCCATTTCTTACGAAATTCGAATACAGGTCATCACCAATTGAGGACCCTAATTCAAACCGAGATCGTTACCACTCAGTGACCATATGTACAGCCTGTTTGGTAAAGCTTCTTTGAGACTTATAAATTATAAATAGTAAAAAATATATAAGAGTATATTTTTTTTTTCTAAGAACTTGTAAGCGGAGCCAAACAGGCCAGTAACTCACGGACTTGTTTCATTGGATCTTAATGGAGCTCTTTTAAGACGAAAATCTCAATGGGGTTGGAGTGCTGGACATTATATTGATGGCCCAATTCAACAACCCAGTCCACATTCAAGTGTCATCCTCCTACTTGGGGTCCAAATTTAACGACAATGAAAACACACACTACACTTAAAAAACTTTCAGATAAAACTCAACACACACACACACACACACACTCACTCACACTCCAACAAAAATGGAGAAGAAGCAGAGCAGTAAAGCGAGCAACGAAATGGAAGGGCAGTGGAGGCTCTACGAAGCCTACAACGAGCTCCACGGCCTCGCCCAAGAATTCGAGACGCCTTTCGACGCCCCCGCGGTGCTGGTGGTCGGCCACCAGACCGACGGCAAGAGCGCGCTCGTTGAGGCCCTCATGGGCTTCCAGTTCAACCACGTCGGCGGCGGAACCAAGACTCGCCGCCCCATTACTCTCCACATGAAGTACAACCCCGATTGCCATTCCCCTCTCTGCCATCTCTTGTCCGACTCCGACCCTTCTGTCTCCCAAGAATTGTCCCTCCTCCAAATCCAGGTTCTTTCATAATGTATATGTATATATATATATATATATATATATATATATATATATATATATATATGTGTGTGTGTGTGTGTGTGTGTGTGTGCGCGCGCGTGTGTGTGTAATTGTATGTGTAGCGATATAGTGTCCGTTTGGCTTTTGCTTTTTTAAGCTGCTTATAAGCAGCTTTTGATACTTACAAGCAAATGTCAAATACGCAGAGAAATGTTTAGATAAAATGTGCTTATAAGCGGTAAAACGTGCTTATAAGCGGGAAAATATGCTTATAAGCTGTTGAAATGATTTATATGCTTATAAGCATAGTGTTTGTTAAGATGACTAAAAAGTACCTTTCTTTCATTAACAATGTTGCAATTTTCTTGTGTTTTTAAGGGGTATAAATGTGTGTGTGTGTTTTTTTTTTAAAATTTCATCAACTCTTACGGTTTATAAGCACAATTTACGGAACGTAAGCAGGTTTGACCAGCTTATAAGCATTCCCAAACACCCTCATATATACATATTATAAAATGTTTGCTTCTTGCCATAACTTTTTATGCTTGAAATGCCTTGTTTTAACTGTAGGAATATATTGAAGCTGAAAACATGAGATTAGAGCGGGAACCTTGTCAGTTTTCTTCGAAGGAAATAATTATAAAAATTGAGTATAAATATTGTCCTAACCTCACCATCATAGACACTCCGGGACTCGTGGCTCCTGCTCCAAGTCGAAAAAATCGGGCTCTACAGGTTTATCTCCTGGCAACATGTATATATATGTGTATGTGTGTGTAAACATAGTTTGACTTCAGAAGGATGGCCGTGGATGCTGAGGCACTGTTTATTCCAGGCGCAGGCTCGTGCAGTGGAATCTCTGGTGCGAGCTAAAATGCAGCATAAAGAATTTATCATATTATGCCTTGAAGATTGCAATGATTGGAGCAATGCAACTAGTAGGAGGGTAGTAATGCAAGTATGTCCTTCATTGAACACTAGATCTAGTAGTTAAGTTTACAACAAACTTCAGAAAGCCTTATCTTCATGAATTACAGATATTGTTTTCCTTCAAACTTGCATTACAAGAGCATGTTGCATTTCAAGAGCTTGCTGATTAGATTGAAAATTTCAAACGGTAAGGCAATGCTTTTTGAAAATTTAGATGCTTTTTCTTTCTTATACAGATTGATCCTGAGCTTTCACGGACTGTGGTTGTCTCGACAAAACTTGACACAAAAATACCTCAGTTTGCTAGAGCTTCAGATGTGGAAGTTTTTCTTTCACCTCCTGCATCTACACTTGATGGGTTCATGTTAGGTGATTCTCCATTTTTCACATCTGTGCCTTCTGGAAGGGTTGGTTCTGGGCCTGAATCATTTTACCGATCAAATGATGAATTCAAACAGGTTTGGTTTCTTGAGCCTTCTGTTACCTCCTTTGCTGGCTCCAACTATTTGGACCTTTTTGCCTCTGGACCTTCATATTGGCCTGACATGATAATACTAAGTAAAATTTCGTGGATAAACACATCCATTGTGAAAGCTGACCTGATAGAATAGAATACTTTGCCCCTACGTTTCCTTTTGTGTAACGTAACCAAAATTTCACCTCTCCCTCCCTCCCTCCCTCTTTTTCTGGCATCCCCTTTTGGGCCTTTGTCAGGAAGTGCATGAACAGAGTCTGCTTTAGACAGAGTTTGCTTTGGTGCTTGTTTCTGTACATGTACAAGTTATGTTCAAGAACATATGCTATTCCTTGTCGGCAGGCTGTCTCTTTAAGAGAGATGGAAGATATTGCCGCTTTGGAGGAGAAGCTGGGAAGAGCACTTTTGGAGCAGGAAAGAAACAGGATAGGTGTTAGCAGCCTAAGGCTATTCTTGGAAGAATTGCTTCTGGAAAGGTGCGGTGTTATTATATAATCAGTAGAGATGTTTTGCTACTAGTTGGATTGTGTAATTCGAAATTCGAGATGTATCAAATTGCAAGGTATATGAAGAGTGTGCCATTGATCATCCCACTTCTTGAAAGAGAGTACCGAAGCAGTACAAGGAAGTTGCAGGAGATTAATCAGGAACTCAGGTTTGCAGTACGTCTTATTAAGCCAAATATAGTTGAGGTGCTTTTGAAAGAGAGAGCACAGTTCCTTAAATTCAGAAGGAGAACACAGTTTCGTTTTTCCTTTCTTGGAGCTTCTAGAATATGTCAATTATTTTAGGCAGATACTTAAATTTTCTCTTCCTTTTTTCATTTCCTCCAGCAACTTGGATGAAACAAAACTGAAGGAGAAAGGAAGAGTTTTTCATGATCTGTTCCTGACCAAGGTTTATTTATCCTGTCCTACACTTATTTGAGTAGTTTTGGGGAAACTTAATCTGTCATGGCCCTGCGAGACCCGAAGTTATTGATCCTTCCTCTTTTTTACTATTTTGTATAAGTTTTATCTAGAGAATATTAGATGAGCCAGATGGATCTTCATCGGAATCAGGTGGAGTTTTAAACATGCTCATTCTTTCTGAATTTCTTGAATCCTGGGAGGTTTTGCTTTTCTGCTTTCCTCATCTATTTATACCCAATGAGTCTATTTACTTTAATTATCTGTTTCTGTATTCTCCGATTATTTGATGTTGAGAATATTATAACTGAAATTTTCTTTATTATCCAGTTATCTCTGCTGTTGAAAGGGACAGTTGTTGCACCACCAGATAAATTTGGTACTTACACTGATAGTTCTGAGCTTTGGAAGCTGTAGTGTACCCCAGATATACTCCCTTCACAGAATTTGAATGTCCTTATCATTTCCATATTGTCTCACTTTTGGCATTGCTTATTCTCTACTATGCTACCTATACTATAATCTTGAACTTCGTCTTATTTTATCCTTCCACTCGGACATATCCGAGTTGATGCATGCTGTAAACCTGCAATTTATAAGTTAACATAGGTGGCTTTGGATCATAAATTTGTGAGTGTTGATGTTTAGATCTGACAAAATCAACTCTTAACTGACAACTGAAAGGAATCTAGCTCATGTGAACTAAGTGTTTTTGTTCAGCTTGTGAAGTCCTCTATGCTTTAAACTTTCTTGTTAGATAACTAGTAACTCTCCTATGTTTGCATTGCAGGGGAAACATTACAAGATGAGAGAGTGAATGGAGGGGCTTTTATTGGCACCGATGGTCTTCAGTTCCCCCACAAATTAATACCTGTAATCTCCAGATATCGCATGAAATATTCTGTTTGGGTTGCATTTAATTTGTTTTCATCTTCTGAATGCTTCCATATGGGCCAGAACACGATAATGGTTGCTTTGACCATCTTAGCAAATATTAACTTGTCTTGAAAAACTACTACTTGTTACCTTACAGTTTAAATTTCTACTTGATGCATTAGAAGCTTGAAATATCAGCAACCAGTGATAGGACAAATTGTTGGGTCTTTGAAGCAGTAAAGGAAAGGAAAGCTTAGAACAATAATTCTGGTTTGAATTCTCCGTGTGTTTCACTAGCAGGCAAGATTCTTCTGCATCATCTTGCTCAGCAAACACTACTTGAGGGTTATTCAATGAATTCATGGTACAGGGCTTCTCGTTCTCACTCAACCATGGGGTAGGATGGCACATAATGAAAACAAAGACAAGTTAGTATTTAAGCAAAAACCTCAAGTGTCTGAAACTACTAAATGGATTGTTACTATCGATTCCTGAAATGAATGAATTTCTTAGTAGTGCTTTACCTTCTTCAGTATGTTCTTGATTGCCATCAGCCAGGGCATGGGATATATTTTATCCATAATTATGGTGCTTTCTTCATTTGCACATAATGGATCTAGTTTTGTGCAGAATGCGGGGATGCGTCTTTATGGAGGTGCTCAATACCATCGTGCAATGGCTGAGTTTCGCTTTGTCGTTGGAGGAATGAAATGTCCTCCAATCACTCGTGAAGAAATTGTGAATGCCTGTGGAGTCGAGGACATTCATGACGGCACAAACTATTCTAGGTACCCATGAATTTCTATATTCTAGTATCTAACATCGGTTGATCTTTTTGTTTCTCTGAGCATGTGTGAAAAATCCATTTGTCTAATTTTTTGTATTTTCTCTTTTTCCACAATAAAAAATTAGGACAGCATGTGTAATTGCTGTTGCAAAAGCCCGTGATACCTTTGAACCTTTTCTGCATCAGGTGATAAGTTAATTCCTAATTTGATAGTTCTTCTTTCTTGCCTTCACTTCATTGCCATGATTTGTGAAGTAACAGTGTGCAAGCACAATTAATCTGTTGTATCTCCTAGTTAATTTTTGTATACGGACATTAGATCATGTAAGAGAAGTGACGAGGTGAATGTAGTGAAAAGAGAAAAGATATTTGCAAGAAAGTACCTTTTGAAGAGCTTGGCGTTCTGAAAATGCACACTAAATCTGAGAGAGAACTGATAACAACCCCACAAAAGCATGGACTGGGACCACTTGGCTGCTAGGTTAGAGGCATATGTGGTGGCTTGTTTTTGTGTGTTTCAGAGAGAGAGAGAGAGAGGGAAATATGGAATGAAAAGAGAGAAGGGATTTTACCATGGCTTTGTTGGTTTTGTTGAGGCAAAATGAATATTGGTTCATTCCTGAACGGGTCTAAATGAATTATCTGATGAATGTGGTGGGAACAATGTGCGAATGGGCACAAATAGGTGGAAGTTTCTCTTCCTGGTAATTTAAAAAATAAGGATTTATATAACTGAAGTTGTAACCTCCATCATATGAAATATGATAAGATGTTATTGTCTATTCTGTCAGGGAGAAACTATTGAAATGTTGAAGTAATGCTTGCAGCCTTCGTCATTAACAATTTAATTGGAAGTGCTATCATGAATTTCTCGTTAGCTTTTCCCCTGCAGAATTTATCTGCCGAATTTTTTGTATTTGACTGAAATGGGTTTATTAGCACCAAACTGACCTTTACAATTATAGTTGGGTAGCAGGCTCTTGCACATTCTGAAGAGATTGCTTCCGATCTCTGTTTATCTTCTTCAGGTATGAGCTCTGTAGTAATTGTGGCATATACATTTTTAGAATTAGTGTCGTTCATTTTTCTTTTTTGCACTGCAAACTTATTACTCTTAATATTTTCCAACAGAAGGATGGAGAATATTTAAGTGGCCATGAGGTGTTTCTTAGGCGTGTTGCCTCTGCATTCAACAATTTTGCCGAAGCCACAGAGAGATCTTGCCGCAAAAAGTTACATTTTCTCCTTAACTTTTCCTTTCTTTTTTTTTTTTTTTTCTCTTTTGAATCTTATTCACGATGTAAATTGTCTCAATTTAGGACCACAAATTGTTCCCAACCATGGCAAGGCTCCTTCTTGGCTTTTGTGAATGTTGTGGGGTTACTGCATAGTGGAATTGTGTCTTAGATAAGCAGTATCATGGTGCAAATTATCAAAACTACTGCCCATTAGTGTAATAATGACTCTCTCTTTAATGCTATGTTTTTATCATTATGTCTGTGTGGAAAAGATATAGGCTTCCAGACATTTTGTTAGTCGTTATATCATTTCCTTGACAGATTTTCGGGTAAATGGGTTGAAGAAATTGTCCTTTAATCATTTGATATTAAAACTTCATTTTCCATCCATGGGCCCATGGAAATATTTGATGGGTGAACAGTTGCAGATAGGAAAATGCTCCTTTCCTGTGCTCCTTTCCAGCCATGAAAGTTCTATAATCACGTTGGAGGTTGACATGTCTTGGACTTTATAGCTTTATGTCACCCTCTGACTTATTAATGTTTGATATCAGTTTTTCCAATTTTATGATGTTCAACATAGTTATCACTAACTCATTATTTCCTATTCCTCATTGCTTAAGAGTTTTGCAAACTTTGATTTGGTCCAAGCTAAAATGGTGGTTCTTCTAGGAGCCTTTCATGGATATAGAGTGAACTCTAGCTTTTCTTCACAGTACTTCGTTAATTTAATGTTCCCTGTAATTGGTATTACTGCTCAAGTAAACTATTTCTCTTTTTCTTCTGTCTCTGTTGCTTCTTACTTGTGTTGTTCTTGGAACTAATAGCTAATTTTCCTATGCTTTATTAAATGGTTCCCAGATGTATGGAGGATCTAGAAAGCACTACTCGTTATGTGACATGGTCCCTCCACAATAAGGTTAGGCAACTTCTGTTTTGAACTATAAGAATTGAACTCCTTTGGCATCTAAAGTAATTCTGTTGTTACACTATATGTGTAATCTGGCATCAGTTGTAAGGTTTTGATGATTATCTGCAGCCTTTGGTTCTTTTACCAGAAATGCGTCTATGTATCTATACAAATAACAGAAGATTTGGCTTAAAATGTGACTTATTTGTCCAAGCCATTGTGTCCAGTTGGGGTCACTCTGTCTCCCTGATTTGATGGGCTTGGGACGAGCTGCTGGTGGTCAGCTGGGCCATTTTTCCCCCATGTCCCTCTTCTTCTGTCCTTTCCATAAGATATGTTTGCATTTTTTATATATCTGACTTGATTAATCTCCTTACATGATCATGTCAATTAGTTGTTAGGTATGATGTCTTTTCCCTTTTTCCTTTTGCTGCTGATCCAAGTTATCTGCTACTCGATATGGCAATCCAGAACCGTGCGGGATTACGTCAATTCTTAGACTCATTTGGCGGATCAGAACAGTCAGCCATGGGTGGTAATTCAGTATCGGCTGGTCTTTCTCAAGAGTTATCATCTATGTCCTTAAATGATAAGCAAGAAACTAAATCAAGAGCAGATGTAAAGCTCAGCCATTTGGCTTCAGGTACTGATTCAGGTGGCAGCACTCAGACAACAGAGACAAGGTTGGCTGACCTCTTAGATAGTACGCTTTGGAACAGAAGGCTTGCTCCTTCATCTGAAAGGATCGTTTACGCTTTGGTTCAACAAATATTCCACGGCATAAGGGAATATTTCTTGGCATCTGCAGAATTAAAGGTATGCACACTCTGCACTTGTTTGTTCCAATAGAATTCATGCAGTAGCCAACATTGGAGACAAACACGGGGGTGGCACTCCTATCTACTGATAGTTGTCTCTTTCTGCCTTTTTTAATTTTTCTGCTCGTTGCTATAATGCAATATTTGCTTCTGTAGCTCGTGCTCTCATGATATTGCTTGTATTGCCTGGTAAAAGTATCTGTTTCTCCTATCTCTTGCTAATTTCTGCCACGTCTACTTTTGCAGTTCAATTGCTTTCTCCTCATGCCTGTTGTCGACAAGTTGCCTGCCCTTCTTAGAGAGGATTTAGAGTCTGCTTTTGAGAACGATTTGGATAACGTTTTTGATATCACTAACCTGCGGCATTCCTTGGGACAGCGGAAACGAGAAGTAGAAATTGAACTAAAACGGGTAATTTATCTTTCATCTGATCTTTTCTGACTTCTAGATTTGCGGCGCTCTTTTCTGTCTGATTCTTGAAAACAATACCATCATATGCAGATACAAAAGCTCAAAGAGAAATTTAGGCAGATCCATGAGCAACTTAATTCACACCAGCTCATGCCAAGGCCATAGCTATCACTGAGCTGCTCCTGTTTTTCCGACTTAATTGCAGACAAGAAAAAGGGAGATAACCATGTAGTTATTTCATGGCTCACTCTCATTTCCACGTGTATTTTCTTCGAAGATAATTATTAATGCGCAATATTGTATATCAGTTTGAGAAATGAGTTCTCTTTTCATTTCCTTATGATCTCGATAATCTTTCTCCGACATGAAGGCAAATTTATAGTGTGTCTTGAAGGTTATGTGTTTGAATCGTGAAAATAGATTGTTATGCTATCATTAGGTCTCTACGCATCACCGGAGTATTAATTCATTCATAAAAGGGTGGTGAAATATGACTATGGTGACATAAATCACCGTCACCATCGTTGTTAAACGAGATTCTTACCATATATGTACATGTTGTTTCTCTTTTTGAACACGATCGGCTTTCTACATTTAGAATGTGTTGAATTCTTGAAAAGTTAGGAGTGATGGAACGGTGAATTTAACAGAAATGAAACAAGAACTCGCCCTTTGGCGGCTACTAGCAAACAGAGAGTGAATAATTAAGTTCCAAATCTAACTTGATGATGACAAAAATTTTCAAAAAAGGTAAGTATGATATTTGATATCCAGTCAATATATATACACGCACACAATGGTCAATTTATTCAATATTTTTGTTATAGAGGACAACTTCTTACATTTAAATTGTGTTTACATATACTAATGTCCCATCTGATTTATCCGGACATCTTACTTCAAACTCTTCACTCTTGGATAAAATATGTACCTTTCTTTACATTTATTATGATAAGTACTAGAATAATCTTATTACTCTAAAGCAATGCAGCACCATATGTATATATGTATATGTATATGTATAATTTGAAAGAAGATTATTATGCGACAATCTTTCAGATATCTTCTACAATAAGTCTTGACCTATAACCAAAACGTAGGTTGATGGAAATTGTTAATTTCAAATTAGAAGCTTGTTTCGATAATCTTTGCATGTGGGAGAGTGACAGAACAACTTAAGATAGTTGTGTTGACAATATCTTGACCAAAACATTGATTACAATTCCGTGAATATCATGTCCTTTTTAGTGATTGATAGCACACGCCTTATGTCATTTCAACTTTCTTTTTTTTTTTTTTCCTTTTTTGGGTTATTATTCTATTTTTCTGTGCCTGTTACAAGTTATCAGCACAAGGTTTGGTTTTTCTATTAATGGAATTGTAACAGATTATAAGATTGCTTTTTCTCACTACTGAAAAGCTAGCATAGAAATTTTATTTATTATTATTATTTTTTTTGGGTTAGGCGAAAAGTGATATGAGGTGATCAAAATAATGAGCATTTTTGAGATAAAGATGAGTTTCTTGCCACTGAGAATGCAAATGTGGCCTACACAATCCACCAAAGAGTTCCCAGAAGTGACACAACTATGCAGTCAGCAGAGATATTTTCACATTTCCACTACTCATCAAGATAACTCCTACTTTAGTTCATCTTGCCATCACTTTTTTAAATCTTATAAATTCACTATTTCTATGCGGGAGAGATCCTCATTAAACCTGAGGTGCAATAAAGAGTCGAAGTAATTAATATTAAATATTCCGAACAACTTAGGAACTGCTCCCTCATTAATATTAAGTCGGGCGTCTTTACCCTGTTCGACAATACTAAAAAATAAACTTTATTTTAAATTAAATATTATTCCTCTAAGTTATTATTATCCTGTAAAATAATATTTCAAGTAGATTTTTAGGTAATCTAATTTTTAGCGTTTCAACTAATTTTTTCAAACGTTTAAAGTTTTAACGAATCATAAAAGCTTGTAGTATTCTGTTATGAGCTTTCCCAATTGAGGAGATGTTCTTACTCCTAAGAGGTTCAAGAGAGAAGAACCTCTGAACAGACCAAGAACGGAAAGCGAGAGAAGAATAAGAGAGAGAGTGAGAGAGAGTTAAAACAGAGAAAAAGAGTCAGAGAATTCAATATTTGATTTCTTGGTTAATTGCATTACTTAACTTATTCCTACTTATATACAACAAATGACATGAGTTAAGTTAATTAGTAAAATAACTCAACTAATTCCCCTAACAACTTGAAATGCTTTATTTATATATTCCTATCTCTACTTATTATGCACGTAACAATACCTCCCTCTCTAAAAATCCTTGTCCCCAAGGATCAAGGGGGACAAGGATCAAGTACATTAATCCAACTCAACCACATCTATTTCTAGAATCCATCAGATTCACTTGAAAAATTGTTGAATTGCATGATTATATTATAATAATAATGTGATATCAATGTCCTTTTCGTTATTTCACTTTTATTCGTCAATCAATAACTAATTTACTGAACACATTTTGTTTAATTAATTAGTTAAACACATATCCACTGACAACTATCAATTATCGAAACAACTATCAACTACCCTAATATGTAATTGTGTCCAATAGGCCCTTAGTGGAACATGTGAAGAGTGAGAATAACAAATATTTATCCACCCTTGAATGATTATGATTTTCCTTATATTAATGAGAGAAATCCTAATATTAGAGAATTTTAATCTAAAAATATTAAAGGTTAAACGTTCTCCAAAACGACCTCCCATTTAATAGGAAAAAAACATAGGTCCGCAATACCGTCACGATAATAAATGACGAGAAATGCTTGGACATGATCCTAGGCAATCTTGTAGGAGGGCAGTTGCAAAGGCAGATGGTTCGGAACAAAATCATAAGAGTTTGTTCAGAATCTAATATGATGTCGGGGAGCATTACATATATTTTGCTGGTGACATAAACAACCCTGCGGATTGATCATGGAGTTGATGAGTTGGGTAGGTAAGCAATCAATCAGGTCAAGCTCATGATTCATTTGTTTTGCGCCCATGGGTTGCGGAAGACGTGGAGGGCATGTTCAATCTGCAGGTGTGTCCACAGTTTCCGAGTCATCATTCCAAGTTTTTCTCTAGTCTTTCTTGCTAAATAGATACTTTTTCACGCGATTTTCATGCATGGATATGTATGATAGCTACTTGAGATGGGCAATTAAGGATGATGGACGGATGTTGTTCAAGAATGGCAATAGTACACTCCCCTTTTGCTCTGCTCTAGATATATCACAGTAGTAGAAGCAGAGTTTTTTCATCTAACAGAACGGAGATGAAAGTAGGAGTTTATTTTAATACCAAATATATTATAAAGTAAGGGTAGGAATTCTATTAACAGATGTAGAATAGGGCAAGTGCACCCTGTATGCATCCCCTTTGTCATCATTGTTGCTCTAAGGTTCGGGTGTAGTGGTTGTTTAATAATTTTTTATTAAAGAATTTAAAGTTAAGATTGTATTCTCTTATTATAATATTAACTTAGAAAATCTATTCCGATCCAATTTAGTTTTATATAGAACAAGTTCTTTATGATATCAAAAAGAGAAATAATTGATATAGTATTGGAGGTAGAAAAAGTATGTTCTCAACAAACTAACTCAAAATAATTGATTATGAAAATTAATAAATGTCATAACTCCATTAAAATTTTTGTAATAGTAAATTAGGAGTCATATGATACTTTACTATCATCCCTTTTTCCCTCGCAAACCACGAAAAGACACACACCTAGAAGGGAAGAGGAAAGAAGAAAAAACTAAAAGAAAAAGACAAAAATGTTTCGGTGCGACAAACATAATAGTCAGGGTCAAATTTAAAAAGGGATGACAGAATGAAAAATTTTACCGCATTTAATATCATATCATAACTTTTACATTATGAAACATAACATTAAGGGTGTCGTTTCAAAGAAATTTTTCGATTAATTTGGCATCTTACCATGCTAGTTGATGAAAAGTCACACACATAAAAAAAAAGTTGTTAGGTCAACTTGAGAGCCGTCCAGTGTCCCTTCATGTTTTTCTTCTTTTTTTCTCCTCTTATCGACATAATAACAAGTAAAGCATTCGTGTTAATCGCAATTAAGGCCATTGATTGTGTGATTATCAAGGCTCCATATGTGTCTAACTTATGGGAGTCTCTTGTGGGCCCCACCCACTTAAGTTACTCAAGTAATAGTGTAAAACCTATCATTTCAATTAAGCAAAACTTAATTGTTTTTTCTGTTTGAGAATCTTAAACA
Organism: Cordia subcordata; assembly: GCA_028554755.1. Classification (NCBI taxonomy): domain Eukaryota; kingdom Viridiplantae; phylum Streptophyta; class Magnoliopsida; order Boraginales; family Cordiaceae; genus Cordia; species Cordia subcordata. The sequence goes on along the minus strand of JAPTOF010000013.1, from coordinate 3,076,938 downwards.
GTAATGGAAACCAAGAAAATCATGACTAATAATGGTTTCTAATTTTCCAAAGTAGTGAAAAGCACATAGGTCTATCATTAAAATTGACATAATCCTAAAGTGTTTTTTTTTTTCCTTTCTTTTTTGCGTGTGTGTGTGTGAGTGCAATAAATAGGAATGAAAAGATTGATGCTGTCGTTTTAGTGAAAATAACGGCGGGACAATTAATTAAGTATATTGGCTGTAACTTTCCATCAGGAAAGACCTCTGATTATTGACCATATACTACCATGAAGTCATTGTCCATGTCTCACAAAACTTTTTAGTCTTTTTCTCATTATTAATATTCTCCACAATGAGATGCTACGGATTATTATCATTCTTGAATTCCGAAGGGTTTGTCAGCACAAGGACATCTCTCATGCCTTCCAAGATTGGACTGGATTCATCGGATAATAATTTATTATAATTAAAAGTCATAAATTTAACTTTATAATTTTTTATTTTAAATATCATCTAACCCTTAATTGATGTTAATTGTTGGCTGGTTAATATGGATTTGGATAAGCCTCTCAGACCATCTTTTTTATTTTTTTGAGTAAGAAAAATAAGACATAGTCTATAAAAATAATCACGTAATAACCTTTAATCTCTCTTAAAAAAGACGAAAAAAAGAAAAAGTTGCCTTTTATGTTGTTAGAGTAAGGTGTAAATATGTAAATATATGATGGGCATCAAACATTCCTTGGCACAAAATTCTTGGCATCCTTATAAGATTACGAGATGTTGGGTAGGACACCATTGCAGCTTTATGTAGTGCTGCACTTGAAAATCTGTATGTACGAACCGGATTTGGATCCTTCTGAATCCAGGGTGGCTGGCTTCGTAGTAACCATGGTTACAATTATTGTCATGAATTTACAATTGGGTATTTACAGTAAATCCAACTTCAAGAACGCGTGAATTTCAAAGTTCGTTATATTTATCACGAAGTGGCGCTGATTAGTTGACAAACTATGCAGCAACATAAGCCAAAGGAATAATGTCCATTTGGGATCGAGCGCCTGATTAGTTAGTGTTCTTACTTAAAAAGTATAAAAGGAATGTTACATCTCCAAAATTGATTAGCATATAACTCGGCTTATCAAATGATTTGGAACGATTGAAGAGTCTTCCAAATTAGATCTCCTAACCGATAAGGATCCCTGCCACCAATCTTCCATTGGTTAACTTGTTGCTGGCAATTCCATTGGATTTAACCCAATCTGGAGTGGTTATCTAAAACAGGTAGCTTAGATAGTGGGCAAAATGCAAAATCAACACAGCTGGGGCCATGAAATATATTTAGTTGACCTAAAATCCTTAGAAACAGTGGATTAGTTCTCATTCACAGTCTCTATTAAGAATTAGAAACAAAATAATAATAATAATAATAATAATAATAATAATAATAATAATAATAATAATAATAATAATAAATTGAAAAGTTAAAAGAGAGTAAAATTAAGACCCAATTATTTGGACAACTTAACAATGGTAATAATTTGTATTATGGGCACCTTGCAGATGGGTCAGCTTGATCATATGGTCCACATGCTGAACCCAAACAGAGATTTCCATGACACGTGAATGGCATAAGGTGCGTGATATAAGCATGAAGTGTGATGATGACCCACAATTTCATATTTTGCAAGAAACAAATATATGCACCAAGTCTCATACTAAGATTTCTTGTAATATGGAGCAAAATTTAATAATTATGAATTTTTATATTATTTATTATAATATATTAATAATTTGTAATTACTGAATCTCGTTTATAATATTGTTGTGAGAGAAATTTTTTTTCCCATATTCTAATGTTTAGCTAGACCACTAATTTTTTATGACCAAAGTTTGATTAAACTCTCTCATTGTAGAAATTGTCTTGTCTTTGACTAGTTTGAAAACGAGTAAGACTCTATTTAGCTTAATTGTGAGATTTCAATTGAGTTGTAGAGCTTTTAATAGCGAAAGTTTGGACAAAAGTGTTGTTCAGCAAAAGCGATTGGTTGTTTGGCTTTGTGGGTGAGAAGTCGAGCTTTCAACTGATTCGTGGATAATATTGAATTTTTAAAAGCATTTAGTGCAATTTTTTCCAAAAAAAAGTAAAAAACACAAATTTTTATATAATATAAAAATAAATTCTCAAAACTCTTTTCTAAAAATTTTAATTTAGAGCTTCTGATTTTTTAATTTTTTTTAACTTTGACCTTCATCGAAAACTCTTTTAAAATAAGTCAAAAAGGTGGATTTCAATTTTTATATTCACGAAAACCAATTTCGAACGTCTAAAATTTTGGGCACAAAAACTGAAGATGTACTTTTGTATTTCTATAGTACCAAACGAGCTATACGAATATTTGAGTCATATTACGTCATCCATGTCGTAGGGTATCATGGTAGTCCCCATAGTTTGACAGTTCCCTCCAACACAAACATCTCCCGTTACTTGGAAGTATCCTACGTATCCTTACACCAGCCGCCTTGGACAACACTTAATTAAGTCGCTTTAAATATCAACTTAATTAAAAAAAAAAAAAGACAAAAACGAAAACAAATCCCATTTCTTGAACATGCAATGGTGCCGCTGCTGAGTGCTGTTCAACACACACACACACATCTTCCATCTCACGTCAAACCCCCCCTCCCTTCTCTCTCCTCCCCTTCTCACTATAAATACATCACAACTACCCTCAACCATAACACTTCATTTCCACCATTAGCATCCACCTTCATCGTTCTTCCTCATTTATCCTACCATTTTATATTTATATCATACATATATATATACTTGAGATATATATATATATATATATATATATCTAGTCATATATATAGTTTTGCTTTGTATTGTTATAGTCTTGTAGTATATTCATGGGGGACAACAATGTCAACCTTCCACCAGGTTTTCGATTCTATCCCACAGATGAAGAGCTCGTCGTCCATTTTCTTCACAGAAAGGCCTCGCTCTTGCCTTGCCATCCTGACGTCATCCCCGATCTTGATCTCTATCCCTACGATCCTTGGGATTTAGATGGTATATATATAACACTCAAATATATATATATATATATATATATATATATATATCTATACATTTTTCTTTTCTTGTTATTAGTTAGTCATCGAAAAGAATAACTAAAAAACTCGAGACCCACCTCTCGAGTCCTGCACTGATTGTAAGTAAACTATTTACGCAATCGTTATTGATCACGCACGACTCCAGCTAATGGGGTAAAGGCTTTGTGCTGTAGGTAAAGCAATGGCAGAAGGTAACAAGTGGTATTTCTATAGCAGAAGAACACAAAGTCGAATCACGGGGAATGGATACTGGAAGCCAGTAGGAGTGGAGGAGCCAATATTTTCAAGTGTAGCTAGCCAAAGAGTTGGCATGAAGAAGTTTTTTGTGTTCTACGTAGGTGCGCCACCAGAGGGAGTGAAAACCAATTGGGTGATGCAAGAATTTAGGCTCTCCGATTCTGCTTCAACTAGTAGATCATCAAGAAGAAGAGGTTCAAAAATAGTAAGTTGTTACACTCCGAGCCCGACCTCCAAGTTCGTGATAATTTATGATTTTTAGTGTTGTGAATGACGTGTTAAGGTTTTAGTAATCTTGTGATTCGAGGGATTCACTCTTCTTGATCCACGACACCTCACACTAAAGCATTAAAATCTGGGACATGACATAGATAATATCAAAATCAAATATTGCTTAAATAACTCGTGTAATTTAAATTCATTTCATTCACGGATAATTTTTTTTCTCGGAAAGTCTTTCGAGTTTACGATAATTATTTAATTTTTTCAATTGATTGCCTATTGCAGGATTATAGTAAATGGGTGGTGTGTCGAGTGTACGAGCACAACGGCGACAATGACGACGATGGCACGGAGCTTTCATGCTTAGATGAAGTTTTCTTGTCATTAGATGATCTCGATGAAATTAGTTTGCCAAACTAGCTTATATCAGATCCATTAAACAATTGGGATCTAAAAAATTTGGCCACCCTTTTAAATTTTGTGTAGGATTTTCGCAATATTTTTGTTCCTATTATTATTAAGTACCCGAAAAGAAATTTTATGTTGTAAAACAAATTATAATGCAATCTCACAGTACAGTAATGGGGAAATTTTTGATGTTTCGGATAAAGTATTGCTTTGACCAATGGTGACATGGATTGTTTATATAGCTTTCTTGAATCGATGACACGTGGACAAGAAATCACCCACAACTATTGCCACAAAAGATAAGATGAATCCAAAAGAGCAGCCAAACTGATGGCCTTTTGGCCCCCACCACACACTTGCTTCAAACTCCTGTGCACTTGATGGTTCTCTTTCCATGCTTGCATTAGGGGGTTTCTCTAGTGCAAGGGTATGCTATTGCACACATTAAGTTTAATTAATTAATTTTAAGTAATATTTATATATATTTGTGTCAATATTAATTGTGAACTTAAATCGTTATAAAGTTAAAATTTTCGAAGGAAAGAGAGTGGAGCCTAATGACCACTGTAAAGATTTATGTTGGGGAGTATTTGAGCATTCCCTTCATTTTCTCCTTATAAGTAGCCTTTTTAGCTTTTTGTTTTTGTCTCTTCTATGATGGGTGTATGGTGGCTGCCTTCGTATCACTACAAATCTAAGGAAACGTTTCTATCTGGGTGGCTGCTTAGGGAAGCATCGAGTCATTTGTGATGCAAGCAATCCCAATATGCTATAAATTTACCCACAAGTGAATCTTGATTGCTAATTCAACTTGATTCTCCCCCCATTGGACAGTGAATCTAATAAAAATTACTGTCTTAGAATCACCTACACGCACACACCAAAAAAAAAAATAGTTCAATATATAATAAGACGATCAAATTTTGAGTGTGCAGTATGATCTCTATGTGTACTAAGCACCAAGTCAAGGACGTAGACTTAGGGCAGAGGACTAGATCATGTGCCGTGTGCGACTTCAATTTTTTATAATTGGAACATCTCTTGAGAACAAATTTATAATAAAATTTTCCACGCACAAAGTACGAAAAATGGCAAAATCATGATAGAATTTATTATATGTCGTCAAAGCTTGTATTTCTACCAGTTATTATCACAACAGTAATAACACTAACAATATACGCTTAAGTATAAATGCTAATCTGTAAAATTCGTGGTAATTTGTAGGCCATGTTAATTTTGTTGTTAGCAAGCCATCACAGAAGTAAGCACTCACCTGAAATGGCAAATTATGGGGATCTGCGCGTCAATTGCCATCAAGCTTGACCAAACCTTAGTGGAGAACATCCTTTTTAGCAAAGTCCCAGCCTCAATCGAAGCCGCCTCCTGGTAATCCTCTTAACAAACCAGTTGTAAAGATTTAGGCTTTTTGTGATTACTTTACGAAATTACTCAACCTCTTTTTTCCCCTTTCCCCACTTACTTTTAAGTAGTGGATTCAAACTTGATTTAGTCAAACATAATATTAAGCGGCAAATCAACATGTTTCGAATTTATATTTTATCATTACAAATATTGTCTGATTTTTTATTGATTAGAAACATTTGATGAATTGTATCATCTGTCAAAATCGTTTCCGTTTTCACTTAGAGGTGAAAACTACAAGTTCACACTACTGTTTAATTGACGCTGTCCTTTTATAGGTTCACGCACAGCTGACTAATGTGACGCTAAACATATTCCTTTCTGTTAATGAAGTATTTAGTCTTTAGATAAAGTAATTGTAAATGGAACAGTTACCAATTTGCCATTTGAGCGCTTGGAGGCGCACGTTTGTCACATGGTAAGATTTGAGAGGGCTGGTAGTACATCTAATCTCAAGAATTCTTCTAGTATCAAGTTTCAGAGATATCAGTTTTTTCTGGAAAAATGTTGTGTTCATATTGCCATGCTTTATTAGGAAACCCAAATCAATCGTCGCATAATTTTGTCTATGTTTAGGTGTACGAAACTCTCACTGTGCATAGGATTTGAGGAGGCAAGGGTCTGCCTCATCAAGATGTAAGAAAAGCAACTTTTTGCATTTCTTCACCCTTAATCCATAGATATTCCTTTGATTTGTCTGTACGTAAACTTACTAGATATTTTGTTTCACGAGTTGTATTAAAGAAACACGTTTGAGATCCATCAGCATGCATTTGCCTAACCTGGTTTGGATTATCCACTTCATTATCCAGACAAGACGTTATATAATTTATGTCCGAGGTTGCCAACCCATTAAGCAGATCGACTGCTTATTTCTCTTTTGTCTTTGATCCAACAGATTTCTCTAATTAGAGAATCAGAACGTAAGGTCAAAAATTAGTGTAATCTGACTAAAAAATAACTGTTTCAAATGATAAATTTACAAGTTCGAAACAATTAAGTCGATTAAAATCGTAAAACGTTACTGATAAAAACTCACGAGCTTATTAGCAGACATATCTCCCTTGACGTGGGACATCGCGTTGTGGTCCCCACTATGGACAAAGTTTTAGTTGAGATTCCCGGGAGCCCCCATCAGGTGGGTGTACTATTTTTTAACAAAAGAAAAGTTTGATTGCTTAATAAGCTCGTAAGCACTGAACAAGTTAATCATCTCACCCAATACAAACTGCACTTACAAACAACAGCGCACATGCATGTATAAGTGCAAGACCCCTTGGGGGGCAAAATTTTAATTGTGTTCAAAGGCAACTTTCATCCAACATGTGTAAGTTGCATAGTTTTTGCTTTGGAGACTTTGCTTGTGAACGACCAAATCAAATTGAAAGCCATTATGATATCACAAAGACATGCTTCTATGGGCCAAGATCTCAACTTGTTTACAAAGTCTTTTTTCTTTTTTTCTTTTTTTTTTTTTTTTTTCATAAGTCCTTATTGATAATGACACCAAAAAGAGGGTAGAAAGGAAGGTGTTGACATGAAGGCAGCCCAAAACTTTCTGCTTGCTTATCTAGGAATTATTATTATTATTATTGTTATTCTTATTTTTGTTTTGGCACAAAGATAACTTCAAAAAGAAAATCATTTTTGGTGCAAGATGTAGCTTTTGAGTAAAGCTAATTATACTAATCCATGTATCTACATCAAATGTCAAATGAAAAGCTACTGGACATGCAGTCAAAAGGACTTCTTGGATTGTGAAGTACATGTAGTAGGGTACAGATTACATGATATACAGGAGATGTCAACTTATGCAAGTTGATATATCACTTATAACACAATTTGACCAAAACTCAAGTGTATTTTCAGGCGGCTGCTTCATCTTTCTTTCTTTCTTTCTTTTTTTTCCCCTTCTTTTTAAAAACGAGAATATTTTCCAAAATAACGTTAAGAGTATAAAATCCTGAACCACATCCCATCTTAGGAATTACGAATCAAATAACACAGAATCTCAAGAGTTTGATTCACACGCATATCCAAGCTGTAACTTCTCAACAGCATAACCTTTCCAGAGTATTATTCCCGCTGCAATTTCATATAGGTAGATATAGCCACACTACTTGAGCAACAAATGAATAAGGATTTCAATTTTATGGTTCATATTCAAGATAATAGCGTAGATGTGCAATGTCAAGAGGAACTTGCTTATATGATCATCCTAAGAAAGTGGCCCATTCATAATCAATTTTCGTATCTCAGAAAGTGTGTTCTAAGGAAATACGCAGAAGCTTTTCTGTTGCAAGAATCCTTTGTGAGTTGTCTATCTTCTTTACTTGACAGCAAAACAGCAAAACGAAGTTAAACCAAACAATTAGAAAGGGCCTATTTCACCAGAACAGGGCCAGTCAGGAAAGATACAATTAATCTTTACTCCACCAAGATCAATTATTCAATGCTTTGGCAGAGAATTCACTGGCAAGCACTGAAGCCATAAACCAAACCTCAAAAGTGTAGGGCGGGGATATATCGATTACCAGAATGATAGAATTTCTGAATGAAAATTTTTAAGAATACAACAAAATCTTTCTTTCGTTCTAACTGTAAATATGTATGAATACAAATCAAATATTGAAACTGATATGCCTCAAATACTAGATTACCTTCCTCCATCCCAAGGGAAGACTATTTTGCAGCCCTTCTCCCATCCTATGTACGTCTAACTCCATTTATACCTCAACTTCTAAGGTAGGTCAATGGCCTAGTTAAGAGAATACGGAATGCAGCTTTCTGGACCTGGTAGCGCAAAGCCATTGTCCAGGGGTCTCAAGGTCATCGCCGGTGACAGTTGGTACATGCCAACTACCCTGTTCTGACTCCTGCATTTAGAAATCATACGCATTAAGCATCTTTATGAATAATAAGATGTGAGATTTCAGAGAAGTTCATGTTAAGTTCCAATAGTTTAGTGCCAGTAAGCGGATAAGTTAACCTGAATAACGATTGAATATGGTGGAGGCATGCGAAGGCTCAGTCCTTGTCTTGAGACAGACAACCGGACCTGCCAACAGGAAACAGAAGATAATGATAAGCAATCCATGTGAAAGATCAATATATTCCACTTCCCAATTCAGCATCCTAAAGGATCATGTAGCAAATTAATGGCAATAAATCGGTCATAGACAATCTGTACTATTGTTAGACAAACACTGTTACCCAGAAAAAGACAATGGAGAAAAACAAGATCAGCCGAAGGAAAGAAGCCTTGCAAATAATGGCACTCAAAAATGCTATTTTCTTTTGACGCTCCACAGGTAAATTTAAAGGAAAAGGTCGTACCTGATGCTTTTCCTTCCACCTTGGAAAGAAGCTAGTTCCCAGAAGTTGGAACAAGTGATCTCTCATCTCATCATTGGTCACCAGCAAACAGTTGCATCTAACAGCAGCATATAACCAGTACCTGGTGAAAACAGTTGCAAAAGAAGATTCTAGTAGTCAACAAAATTAAGCTATAAATAGGACGGTCAAATTCTATCAACTGAATCAGTAATGGTCTTCAGTATCGATAATGATAAAAAACCAATAGACTTAAAATAACAATGGTGCAACATTATATATCAGGTGTAGAGATTTCAAACAATAAACATAAAATAACAATTCTGCAAGTTTATATCGGGTACAGAGGTTTTAGACTCAAATCTAGAACAAAGACCTACAACTATTAGAGGTCCATCACTATAGGTTTACCAAAGAGATTTCAATAAGAAAATTATGCTGGACAAGACCAATACACTTGAATTAATTTTTCGAATTATACTATGAATTAACCAATAAACTTGGACAAAATTCCCGCAAGACTATTAATTTAGTGGAGGAACCAATCTACTCAATGTTAGAACAAAGACCACAACTATTAGAGATCCGTCAGCATAGGTTAAACAGAGAAATTTAGAAAACACAATATTCAATAGAACTAATCCTCCTATAAGGCCTAGAGTTTTATAATGATATGCTAAAACAGCATTGCCATGGGATAAATAATAATACAACAAATTTGGCATAAGAAAACCCATGAAAGTAGAATAAAGAAATTACCAATCATCATTTGAACCGTGTGGAGTTGCATAGAGTGCACCAGCTTTTTTCCAACTTTCTAATAAATTTTTGTTGTTAGGATGTTGAGCAGGACCACCAGTCACACGGTTCTTGTGCAAAATTACAAGTGGAAATCTCTTTGATGGACTCCTTTGACGTAATTGATTCACAATGGACTTCAGCTGCAACAAGAAGAACCCCATTATAGATTATTAGTGTACTTCACTCCATGACCAACTTAAACACTATTCTCTCTCCCTCTCTCTAGGATATGTGAAGAAATAAAACATTCATATATTTACTCCTACTACAAAATTTACGTCCCCAGCATTCATTGGCACACCCTTTGCTCCTTTCACGAAGACAAAGTAGCAGGATATATACAAACACTCAGAGGGAGAGAATCACAAGTAACTTTTACCTGGGAAAAGTTGAAATTATGTTGATTAACAAGGCCAACATTTGCACCATCTATGATTGCATCAAATGGTCCATGCTGCTGAAGCCACTCCTGAATGAGCGCACCTTTTAAATTAGTCCAACAATCTTTCTATGCACTAAATGTCTGAGGGATAGAAAAAAAAATGTGGGCAACAGTATTCTTTGTTTTCTTTTTCATTAAGTGACAAATTAGAGCATTATTAAAACTTCCAGCTATCAGCCACTTCAATTTTGAGACTCCCAAAGGGTCATGGTACAACATCAATATGGAAAAGTCAGTAACCCACAATAACATACCAGTTTCACATCATTTAGAAATGTTTAACACAAGCAGAAAATATTATAGCAAGCGAGGTGCTAAACTTTTAGAAACAAACAAAATTCCACATATTTATCATAGTGGGCGCTAGGATCCTATAAACTCATAGTGCAATCTGAAGCAGCCATTTAACGTAACTGGTTACAATCTAAATAGCTCTCATCTGGCCAATAATTGCTTATTAATTTATCTGAACTTTAGGTTTAGCAACAAGTTCATTTAGAGAACCTCCCTCTTACCTTTACTTTCAAGTACTCATCTCAAACACATTTATCTTTAACAGATGGAACTATGAGTTGGGTGCTCAAGAATGCTCTTTATGGTTTATGTTAATTCCTTAGGAATTCCGAAAGACATCTTGAGTACAGAATATTTAACCACAAGAAATAGAATGTGGACAAGAAGCTAATTGAAGGTTTTGCCACATATGCATTAACTACTCTTTCTCCATCCTGACAGATCTTAATGTTGATGTCTCCTAGAGTCAGAGTTCCTGTAACATATAGATACTTCAGCAATCACTGTCTGGCAAATAAATATATTTTCCCATATGTGCTGCTATCCCAGTTACGCCATTAGAAGCAATGTAGTTGTTTCTGTTATATATCCTCCAGCACTGTTTCAAATACATTGTGACTTACTACATTTAACTCAAAGTACCTTAGTAATAACATGGCATATACTTTTCCTCAGAATTGATACTTTTCCTCAGCACCGTCTCATTTTCTTCAATAAGGTACAAATTAAATGTTATTCAGTTCTACTCTGATTGTTAGAGTTACGATGTCCAGCTGGCACACCAAGCTGCTTTAGGTGTCTAAGTAAAAGGAATTCCTTCTGCAGGTCAAGAACACATAAAAGTCCATAATTTAGTTGTTTCATGGTAGAATACTGAAAGGACTAGAAGAAAACTCATATAAGATATGCTTAAATATCAAACACATTGTCAGGTGCGCAATCCTTCATTGTTCCAGAAACTCAAAAAGAAAATTTAAAAAAAAAAATGATGCAATATTTTGGCACAAACATGTCAAGCAGATGACTAATCTTACAATGGCAAGAAACTCATCAGCTTTATACCTGAAATCGCACAAAATCAGACCTGACTTCTCTTTCAGAAGCCAACTTGGCCAAAGAATTAGCAAAATTTTCAGTCTCCTTAGGATCAATATCAATGCCAACAAGCTTCTCTCCGCATGAACCACACACCCCCTTTTCATTCATTTCAGTCCTCACCACTCTCCAGTTTCCTTTTCCTAACCACCCTTGCCCATGCCACCCTCCCCCTCCCTTCACTACCCCCTCCTTGACCTTCTCCACATCCCATTTCTCTGCCCCAACCTCCGCAGCACTCTCTGACCTAAACCAATCCTCAACCACAGACACAGTCTCCTCTGTGACCTGCCTCACAGTTGACCTCAACCTATGCATCATTTCATACACTTTATCTACCCTTTTTGCCTCGGAACTAACCTTCAAAAGTGCGGTAACCTCCAATTCCTCGGCTACGACACCTGATTCCACCATATGTTTGTCAACCTCGTATGCCTCATCAACCATCCCTTTCTCACAAAACCCAAACAATGCCGGGCCATAGGACCTCAATTTCGGCACAATCCCACAGCCCTTCATCTTCTTCACTAACTCGAAAGCCACTTCTGGGTCTTGCTTAGCAGCCGCTAATCTAGCTGCACTAGTAAAAGTCGCCTCATTGGGCGCAACATTATCAACTCCCATTTGTTTAAATATCTCAAAGCCCTTATTTAAACCCCAATTAACAACACTTTCATCAACATTTTCTTCGACTTTCGATGCAGAACATAAGTAAAGCAAGACATTATAATGATGTACACTAAGATGGGTACCACTTAACCTGGCCTCCTCGTATAGACGGACGGCTTCAGCCAGGTCGCCGCATTTCGAACACTGGTCTAATTTATGCTTCAACACACCTTCGGGGGATTCGCGGCGCGCTTTCTTCTTGGATTTGTTGGAAACCGAGTTAGACAAAGACGCCGAAGAAGAAGACTCTTGGAGAATCGCCGCAGCAGTGCATAAATTTGTTGATTTATTCATCGAAAACGGATTAGCATAAACACGATTTTGATGAATTCGTTTGAGTAAATACTGATGGTTGAGATGGATTTTACTTAAATGGGAAAAATTTAAAGGGGTTCTGCAGAAGAGAGTAAAGAGTGGTGACACTTTGGTACTTGTTATGGTGAGTGAAGGAGACAAGGAAGCCATGCGCAGCAACATCGCTTGTGGAGTAAGTGGGTGGTTATTTTTTCAGTTCAAGGGAGGCGAAAGGCCAACTACAACATGCGGAAGAAATTAATCCCTGGACCACGCCAAACATGTATCCAACGGGAATCGATCCTGATCGCACTAAAGGTGAGAACCGTACCACTGGACCACTGCGTCTTTGGTCGACAACGATAACATGTGGAAAAGAAAAAGTAAAAGACGGCGCAACCTGCTGTTGATGACGATGAATGTGGAGTGGCAGCTGCAGCAACAGCTAAAATGTTCCCCAAAAAGGAAAAAATGATGAAGAATAAGAAGGAAAAAAGGAATTGATATTTATGGAACTCACACTGAATGGATATTTTACAAAAGGATCAATGCGAGGGGTGGAAAAACGATTCTGGGCTTGTCCAAACACGACTTATAGAAAGAAAGGGCCCAATGCGAGGAGCGAAAAATGCGGGCCTCTGTTTTAGAGGCCCAATAAAGGTGCATGATCGTTCGAGAGATGGGGCGAGGTTGATTTCTTTTTTTTTTTTTTGGGTGTGTTTGGGAAGGAAATTTGGATTGGGCTGAGCTGAATGCTCTATTTGAATTGAGTTATTGTAGGGGGATAAATTTAGGCCTGTTTAAATTGGTTAAATATATATATATATATATATATATATTCTTTTCTATAACAATTATTTTTTGTTTGCCTTTTAAAAAAATAAAAAATTCTAAAAAAGAAAAAGTTCAAGTTCGGATTTTCTTTCAGAAGCCATAACTATATCTTAAAAAAAAAAAAACTTTTTTTAAAAGTTATTTTAAAGAAAATGTTTTCTAAAAACAAGCCAATTCAAACGAGCTTTTAATGACCTACTATGTTAACACTTGGGAATATAGATCGTATGTTAAATTCTTTTTCCTCTTCTTTTTTTTCCCTATTTTCCGAATGACGTATAACTCGTCTCGAACAAAACAAAATTACATAACAATTCATTTCAAAGTCCCAATCATGGGCACATAGTAAAAATATTAGTATTTTTGTTAGTACGTATGTATGTATATATATATATATATATATATATATATTGATTTTTTCTACATCTTTTGATTCTGGGTAAGGGTTTGAAATTAGAGTTATATTTTGTCATTTTTGTGTTGATTTTGAATCGAAGTAGTACCCCTTTTTTATTCTGCGTTTTGCAACTAAGGTACCATTTTTGTAAATATTTTTTAATATTCAAACTCTTATGGTCTTGTTGAATGACTAAAAATAATTAAACACTAATTTAGAAATATTACTACAATATAAATTGTGTCACATTATTCTTTAAAAATTCAAATTAACAAAAATGTTCATGTTACAAACCGTATTGTATATCACCATACCACATGTTCACATCATTAATATTGCTTGATACTACAAGAAATGTGAAAAGTTGGGCACTAGAACGATTTATAACAAATGTCAATATAACAATAATAAAAAATTATGAGATATCTATAATTAAATTAAAATATAAGGGTGGACATTACAATTTAAGGGTGTTTAGCTTTGTTTATTTAGTGCTTATAACTATTTAAATAGTAAAAAATATATAAAATTATATTTTTTTAGGTATTTATAAATACTTAAAATAAACAAAGGCAAACACCCTCTTTGTCCAAAAGGAAATAAAAAAAAAAAAGAAAAGAAAAGAGAAACACAAATTTGACCTAAAAGAAAAGGTGTTTTGTTCCTTTCCTAACGTCCTTCGTAGTGGTAGAAAACTAACCGTCACGGCCAATAAACGGGCCCATCAACTTGTAAAAGCACAGCCCAGATCAACCTTACGTCAAGATTAACGGCCAAGATTCAGTTCAATAACTCACCGACAGTTACGTTAAGGAAAGTCTTATCACACAACCAGCTTCACTATAGATATTTTAAGCGTTTCTTTCTTCAAACCTACGCGAAAGTATTCTCTTCTTCTTTTTCTTGTTCTCCTTTAATCTCGTCGTCTCTTCACTCTTTAAGGTACAATTCGTGCAAACCCTTTTGTATGCTTTTGCTATATCTGTATACGCCTAGTCTTTACATCTTTTTATGTGTAGAGATATATAAGTTTTGGGATTTTATGAATTGATTTACTTGTTTTCTTACTCTGTTGGGTTGAATTTGATGTTTTCCTGTGAAATTCAATCGAATTTATGATTTGATTTACTTGTTTTCTTACCGGGTTTGGGTTGGGTTGGGTTTGATATTTTTTTTTTTTGTGAAATTCAATTGAATTTATAATTTGATTTATTGTTTGTTACACGGTTGGGTTGGGTTTGATATTTTCTTGTGAAATTCAATCTATTCATATATAGAGTTTGCATATAGTGGAACCAAAAAAAAGGGTCTGACTATTAAAGAATCGCGCATAAAGAGAGGTTTACGCATAGGGCTACCCTTTAATTTATGTGCTGCTTATAATGATAATTCTCCCCGTGTTGGTCGTCTCATGATCGTTGTTGCCTCTGATAAGTTTGCATTGGGAGTACCCATGTTGTAAATAGGATTGTTGAGACACGAAATCAGGTGGATTTTGTTTGATCAGAATTGGGCGAAAGTTGTATTTAAGGGATTCTTAAATCGCTTCTAACCCATTTCCTTCCCTCCATTACCCTCAATCCAAACCAGGGGCAAGAGTACAAGTTGATGCCTTGGAAATTTTAGCTTTTTAGTTTAGAATTTGGGACTTTTAGTTTATAAAATGATTATTTTCTATCATACTTAAAGAAGCTTAGGGGCTGCTTTGTTAAGATTGCTTACTCACTTTAGGCTTTGTTTAGCCTAGCTATGCAATTTTAGCTTTTGAGCTGTAGAACTTTTAACAATAGAGTTTTGGAAAGAACTATTGTTGAACAAAAGCATTAATTGTTTGGCCTTATATTTTAAATGTTGAGCTTTTAATTGTTTGAGAGTAATATTGGACCATTGAATATATGGAGTGATAACTTTAAGGGGAAAAAAGATAAAAAATGGACTTTTTATATGATGTATAAATAGATTCTCAAAAGTCTTTTCTCAAAAGCTCCTGTTTGGAAATTTTGATTCTTTAGCTTTGGGTTTATTTAAAAACTCTTTTAAATGGGTCAAACAAGTTATTTTCAATTTTTAAACTCATAGTAAGCATTTTAACTGTTTAATAGTTTTGCTGAACAAAGCCTTAGTGTCTTCGTTGTCCTCTTTGCATGCAACTCTGCCTTTTTTATACTCATCCAGTAACATGTAAGAAAAGAAAGGTTAATTGATTTTTGTTCATCTAATCTTTGCATGCACATCAACATGTTGCTTCTAGAAAACATTCTTTAGCAGCATGAGATCTAGCAAGTAATCATGTTGCTGGATGCTTCCTGGAAGCCAGTTAACTATATCAGTCAACTATAAAGTCTAGATTTTTTTTTTTCCTCCACCATGCATCAATCTTTGCTTACTTGCTAGTTGCTTCTGCAGTATCAAAAATGTCTGGTGATGTTGAGTATCGCTGTTTCGTTGGCAATCTTTCATGGTCAACATCTGATCGAGGTCTAAAAGAAGCTTTTGAGAAGTTTGGCCACCTTCTTGATGCAAAGGTAGTGGTTTCCTCTGTGTTACAATTGGTGATCATGTTTTGCATTTTCCATTCTTTTAGTTCTATATTAAATGTTAAATTTATAAGTGAAAATTTATACTTTGAACTTGACCATTCAGATACACACACACACACACATATGTTATATATGTATGTATTTGCCTTAATTGCATGCAAAGTAGTCTTTTTGGACTTCCACCCATCATTGGGGCCTCCAATTGGTTTCCCGAGAAAATGCTTGACTCAGCTGGAGGCATCCACTTTCATCCTGTCTGTTATTGGAAGATTTAGGGTTGATCACGTTCTGCTTATACCACTGTTCATATTGCGTGCTCAGTAATCTCTTGAAAAGCTTATGCCATACATTGTATCAGTGCAGTAGCATTTGTTGGTATCCCATCCTCTGTTTTGAAATAAGATGCACCTTGACCCCTTTGATTCCACTTATTCCCCTGGCTGTTCCTCTTTCCCTTTTGTGGTTTGGGCCTTGTGTGGGAAGGGGAGCCACATTTGTGGTTTTGGAGGTTCATGTACTAAAGCTCCAATTATTTGCAGGGAAGTAAATTGTTGAGGGAAAACACTTTGGGAGAAATGTATTTCTGGAAAATAGAATGTTTCTTTCGAGTTTGGTTGTCGCACTAGAACATTTTCTGGTGTTTAGTTGTTACACTTGGATAACATTTTCAATAAGAAATTTTTATAAAGAAAATGCATTTTACTATTAGAATCGTATTATTTAAATTAAAATTTAAAATATAAAAATTTAAAAATTGAAAATAGATTCTAATTTAATTTATCTATTTTTAAAATTTTTTTTAAGGGGGTGGGAGAGAGGTGGGCCGGGTGTAAGAGAAAAAGAGAGCTATTGTGTGGAAAATATTTTCTTTTCCTTGGATAGCGGAAAACATTTTCCTTCATTTATAATTAAAAAGTTGATGAGAAAATAATTTTCGGTTGACTTATTTCTGGTGCTAGCCAACATGGGAAAATCAGGAAAGCATTTTCCGGCAAACAAACGGAGCCTAAGTAGCAGCTTTGGTTATCTTTTGGGTTCAAATAGATAAGCACATTCCTTTGAGTTTTATTTCATTTTAATTTTTTAAAATGGTCCTTCTTAAATGACCTTTTGTTCTTTTGAAATGTCAACCTTTTGGGACAGTTGAATGAGCGAGGAGATTGCTTTCTTACTTTTTGCGTAAATGCTTTCTTACTTCTCAAAAGTCTACTCTTCACATACACTTTGGGAAATCAGTTGGAATTATTGTGGTGATTATTTGGTGAAAGTAGTTTGTTATTTTGCTAACTTTTGTTTATGGCAGGTTGTTGTTGATAAATTCTCTGGACGGTCCCGTGGATTTGGCTTTGTCACATTTGATGAGAAGGCTGCAATGGAAGAAGCTATTGAAGCTATGAATGGGATGGATTTAGATGGGCGAGCTATTACGGTGGACAAAGCGCAGCCTAACCAAGGTTCAGGTAGAGACTACGATAATGACCGGGGTGGTGACCGTGACCGCGACCGTGGTCGTGATCGCAATCGTGAATATGGAGGCTTTCGGGGAGGAGGAGGTGGTGGTGGTGGTGAATGTTTCAAATGTGGTAAGCCGGGACATTTTGCTAGGGAATGCCCTAATGAGGGTGCTCGAGGTGGGAGGTATGGTGGCAGGGATGATAGGTATCCCTCTGGTGGAGGGGGTGGTAGAGGTGGTTCTCGATATGGGCCTGATCGAAATGGAGACCGTTCCGGTGGCCGAGCCAGGGACGGTGGTGGTCGTGGGGGAGGTGACAGGTACAACCGTGACCGTTCTGGGCCATATGACCGTAGAGGTGGCGGAGGCTTCCGATCTGGGTAAGTTTGACTGCAACAGATATTGGAACTTAATGCATCTTTTGTTCTCAGGTATTTTCTGGTACTGATACATATCTATTCATTCCAATTTCAGCTGAAGTAAAGGGGACCCTGCTTCTGGTAAATGGAAATTGCTGAAGGTTGTTGACAAGATGTCTTTCTTCTTGGCACGGTGGCAAAGTGGATCAGCTTTTTGATGCGTTAAACTTGGCACTGATAAATCTACTATTTTGTGTCCTTAATGTTCGAGAGTCTGGTCTAACGGGATCTTGTGCTTTGCTTGAATGCTATTTGAATGTGGTCTTACACTTTTGCTTGCTACCATTATTGCTGCTGGTTATCTGCCTTCTGTTACACTGCCAGTATTGGCGCTGGAATTATTCTGCTTTGTTCATTGGCAATCGCATCTTAAAGTTTGCATGGTTCAATATGGGTCTGAGGACTTACAGTGACGTCTTTGTTTGGTGACTTAAAAAAATTTTGGCACACGTGGAAGCCAAATTGAGGCATGAGGCTGTGTAGAGGCAGTTTTTCTCTGTTGTTCTGGTAAAGTCAGATCCTTAACTATTAAATGGGGGCTTAAACGGGTAATTGATTTAGAACTCCCTTATTATATATTCAGAGTCTTCTGTCAACAGTATGTGCTTTCATAATTTTCTAGTTTACCAATGTTAATATGATTAACCTTTGGCAGGCAACTTGGGTATAGTTGACCTTTTCTGGATACATGATTGGCTCTTTTTGCTAATTGGATAAAATGTACTATAATTGAGAAAGCTGTTTGGACAGCAATTAGCCCTTTGCAAGTTGCAACATCGTTAATTACTCTTTATCTTCTGCAAGGTGCATCGAGTGGAGAGTTGTGTTCTTCCTATGGATGTAGCAGATTGTTTGGATACTCTTCAAGAGTTCACAGCAACTGCTGTCTGCAATTTTGTTCTGTATTTTTATGTCGCCCTCTCTGGAGAAGGTTCTTCTTGTGATTACACTTGTCTCAGGATATGCTTGTCTCAGGGTAGCAGTTTTTCTGTGTCTGCTTGTTCTGAGTTTTTGCTCAGTTCAACTCGCGAGATGGTTCAATCTTGTGGGAAGTTCTGGTGGAGACTGCTGCTTTGATTTATGAAGTGATTGAAATCAGGTTCCTGGCGCTGTGGAAGTTCTGTGTGCATTCTATTTTTCCTTCTCTTCTTTCCCCTTTTGGATCTCCAACCAGTGGGTGATTTGGGTGAAGTTTTGTTTGCTTGCAAATTGGGGACTTGTCAGTGGTGTTAGATAAAATATCCATGTGCCATTGCATGGTCCAGCTGAGGCTTTGACATCAAATTTCAGTCGTCTTTGCATTAATTGTTCTCACAGGCTGTGCCCAGAAACTTGGGGCAGGTGGTCCTTTGATTTTTCTTCCCTTTTTTTTTTTGGCCTTTTCCCCTTCCCTCTCTACCCCCCCCCCCCTTCCTTTTTCAATATCTTGGACTGAGAAGCGACTAGCGAGTAATATATATTAATTATTACGTTTCTTCTTAGGTTCATGTTCTTTCTTGTAGACTTGTGTATAATATTTTATATAAATGAAGAGCGTTAGAAATGTGATTGCAAATTTATATTTTTTGCTGCTTGAGAGAAACTGAGAAAGTCACGTAAAACGTTACAAGGGCCTTATGGTATTTCAAGACTTGAGAAACACTCCATGAGCAGTCGATGTCTCTCATTTTCACTGCATGGTAGAATGTTTTCAAACCAGAAAATGGAAACAGAAATTGTAAGCGAAAATTGGTCCATTTCATATTGGAAAAATATCCAGTAGAATTAGCATACTACTTTGAATAGAGCTATTTTGTATATCATGGAATGTCTGACGATGGTCCGGCCGTTGTGTCGACGATGGTTCGGCCCCTGTGTGGCTTTTCAAGATTCCGAGACTCCCCATTCAAAGAAATAAATAAAGATGGAAGCAACTTGCGTATTTGAAGACTTTTGATTGTCGAAAAAAGAAGAGACTTTTTTCCGAGAATGATTGTATAATGCTGTTACGTCCTTTGTACCAAAAACAATAAACAAATGATTTATGATTGCAAGCTATTTTGGTAAAAGGAGAACCATAATCGCATTCAACCATGATTGAGCACTTTATATGTGTCTTTTACGAGTTGATACCTCTCAGAGATGAGATAGATATTCAGAGTCGTTGAATGGCAATGTAAAATTTGACACTCATTGCTAAGAGTGACAAGTTATCATTATATTATTTGAAACACGACTTCTTCTTTTTTCCTTTTTCCCTCTCAGCATGCAACTTGTTGATGCTGCAGTAGATTTGGAAGTGTGGGGTGACATGTTTTTGTGGAAACAAAAGAAATTCCACTTGATTGGCCTTTTTAAGCTAAAAGTTCTACTTTTGAAGACTAATGGTTGAAGTTTTCTTTGACTGAAACCACTAGAGTTGAAGATCTTGTGTAGACTGATAAGATACTCAATACTGTTTCTTAAAATGATGGTGGAGATTTGACACAATCAGAAGCGACATTAATACTAACATAACATGACGGAATGTATCTGCAGTCTTGTTTCATGTCATTTCAGGAGCTAAGCTTTCAAGAATCTCGGGGCATGATTCACAAGAGATTTTGGGCTTATGCTAATACAATTAACTTAACGATTAAGAGCGAAAACTCGATTAGAAACTTCAAAAATAATGATCAGATTTCTGGAGACAAAAGAAACTTGGACGGGTAACATTTCATGATTAAAAGTATTACATGTGGATTTCTTGCTTTAGAGTATCAAGCAAGCTCATCACTAAGCAGTATTTCTAGTACATCTCTCAACTTTTATTCTATATACATGCAGTGGTCATGCACATTAAGAACTAAGAATGTTACATTTGCAGTCCGGTAGAGCCAATCAACTTGGTGAGTCCATAGGTGATAGCCATGGCCATCCAGCCTCCGATAAGCACGCGTAAACAAGGCTTCAGCACAGGGCTCTTGCCAAGAACTGCTCCAATCCCTCCGAACACAACCAGTGCCAAGCTCGTTGCAGCGATCACCACAGCTAGCCTCACCTTGTGGTCTGTAATAAAGGCAGCTGCAAGAAATGGTACTAAACCTCCTAAAGAAAATGCAAAGGCTGATGCCATGGCTGCTTGGAATGGATTTGGTAGTTGTTCTTTCTCATGTTCTTTTCTATTTTCTCCACGGTTTCTCACTCTCTTGTCTCTCTTAATTTGCGCCTTCTCTATGTCGAGTTGAGAGTATACTGAGACAAACTCTCCTATTGCCATGCTGCAGGCACCGGCAAATATCCCTGCAAAGCCAGTGAGAACCATGGCCTTGACATCTTTGTTGACAGCACCAACCCCCATTATCAGTGATGCAACCGAAACTAATCCATCGTTGGCTCCCAACACTGCAGCACGAAGCCACTGTGCCCTTTGTGTGTAGTCAAAATCCTCTTTAGCTGCTTGGCACTGGTTCTGGTCAGCATTGCCATTGGCAATCGAAATTTGGACATGATTTGGAGAAGCCATGGATAAGAGAGTTGTTTTTCTATCACAAGAGGATTATAGCTTATTGAAGAAATAATCTCCGGAACGAATGAAGACTATATATAGCACGCGAGAAATGAAAAATTAATCAATCTGCATGGTGATGTGGTGATATAATTGGTGGCTTTTCTGAAAAGAAAAAGATAGTGAGGGAGGCAAAAGCTTTTTGTAGTTGTTTGTTTATGAGGCTAAGCAATTAAGTCTATGTCATAGCATTTTTGCTCCTATTACACATTGTTAATGTGAGTTGTAAAGCTCACTTTGAGCTAATGAGCAAAAGTCAAAGAAAGCATGAAAAGTTTGAAAACACATGCATGCTTCAAAATTTTTCTGTGAGAAGCCATTGAAAGCAAGAACAAAAACGTGCATGGGAAATTGAAGCCAACACAAAGTTATCTGCAATGCATTTAACACCCATGAAAATCTTATTCGTCTATGGTATAGGACGGCAATAAGGAAATCAAAATTTGTTGACAAATTTGCTCCAATTGCACCTATAAATACCCGGGAGTGGAAGAGCAAATGCATCAAGCAGCACAAGTAGCAAAGCATTTAGAGAGAAAAAGATATAGTTTCTCCTAAGTGTTTTCTCTTCCACTTGTTATATAAATTAGTGTGATAATAAGTTTCTCTTATTATAAGAGAGAGCAAAAATTGTTCTTTCCATATTTTAGAGAGAAAGTTGTGAAACATTTGCACATAGTGAAATCTTTCTTCCTTGCCCATGGTTTTTCTTTCAATTTATTTGAGAGTTTCCACATAAAATTTTGGTGTATCAATTATCCATTTTCTCTAAATTTCTATTTTAGCTGTGTGATCTTAACCCTGCCATTCCACTGCGCCATACCCCAACAGTTAAAACATGTAGATTTTAGTTAATTGCCAAACCACTTGTTTTTAGATTTTGTTTTGCTCCTATCATTGTTGTGATGGTTCTGTGTCATACTTCTCATTTCATTGTACCTGTAATCTCTTTTTCTCTTTCAGAAATATGCACATCAGTTTAAAGTGCTTTAGTTCCTGTGAAAATCACCACTGCTGTGCTCAATAATATGAATTATATTATATCATATATTATTTCTCTAGCATAACATTAGTTGATGTTTTTCTAACTATTGAAACTTTTGGCGGATAGTTTCATCACACTTGAACAAGGAATTTAATGGAGATGGATTGCTGGATAGGAAACCACTTCACAAGAGATTTCTTGAGTATAAAATTGCAGTGAGTGTGCACTCCATGCAAAAGTGTGCCTTTCACACGAAGGCCACAAGCTCACCATTATTTAAACACTACCGATTGCAGAGAAAGGTTTAGTTAAGTTGAACCACTTTGCAGTTCCACTAGAAGTGCAGAAAAAAGAAAAGCATTTGGTCTAATTCGACTTCTCTTGTATTTCCGCGGACATCAGCCCTCAAGCAACAAGAGTTTTTTCATGTCTTCGGTGAACATAATATGATGTCATTGCAGTACCATCCTTCAAAATCCTTGTCCTTTTCTTCTCCGTGGCCTCTTTGAGCCCTAATATGCTTACCAAATACGGAAGGATCATATCAGGACATCAAGATATCTGCTTTTCTGCAGATTACTAGCTGAGTTGAATGTTTTTAGTTTTTGACTAACAAGAGTTCAAGATCATGCGAAGTCCAACAAGATAACATGTTAAGAGTGTTAACATGGGATGGAATGTTTCAGTCCTCAGATCCCATTGGAAGGTTAACCTTTTTGGGTATATCATGCCATGATTAACAATAGAATCTTGATTATGCCAAAATGATCAAGTGAACAATTATTATCAAACACTTGATTATAACTTCAATAATCATTTTCTGAAAAACAAAAGAAACTTGGAGGGTAACATATCATGAGTGAAGTTTTACAGGAGGATTTCTTGCTTCAGTGATTCAAGCAGGTTCATCATTGAGGATCATGACTAGTACATTGCTAAACTTTATCCAAGACACAAGCAGAGAAGTCATCAACAAGTTAAACTAACGATAATGAGTTACATCTCCAGTCCAGTAGAGCCAATCAACTTAGTGAGTCCGTAGGTAATAGCCATGGCCATGCAGCCTCCAATGAGCACCCGTGCAGAAGATTTCAGCACAGGAGCCTTGCCAAGAACTGCTCCAATCCATCCAAAGACAACCAGAGCCAAGCTCACTGCAGCAATCACCACGCCTAGCCTCACCTTGTGGTTTGTTATAAAAGCTGCTGCAAGAAGTGGCACTACACCTCCTATAGAAAACGCAATAGCTGAAGCTAGGGCTGCTTGTATGGGATTTGGCAGCTGCTCATTCTCATCTTCTCTATCTTTCTGTTCACTGGCTGTCGCTCTCTTGTCCCTCTTCATTTGAGCCTTCTCTATGTCGAGTTGAGAGTATACCGAGATAAACTCCCCAATCGCCATGCTACAAGCACCAGCAAATATCCCTGCAAAGCCAGTGAGAATCATAGCTTTGGCATCGCTGTTAACAGCACCAACCCCCATCATCAATGATGCAACTGAAACCAATCCATCATTGGCTCCCAACACAGCAGCCCGAAGCCACTGAGCCCTCTGCGCATAGTCAAAATCGTCCTCAGGTGGTGGATACTGGATTTGCACAGCATTGCCACTAGGAATTGAAATTTGGACCTCACTTGGGTTAGCCATGGATAAGGGAGTTAAAGTTAGTACTACTATCACAAGAATCTTTTCACTCGTTGAAGAAACAATCTCCAGATGAAGGCTATATATAGATAGAGCATGGCAATTAAAAAATTAACCAGACTATATGGTGATTATAAGTGGATGCTTTTAGCAAATACTAATTGATGTTTTCCTAACTGTTGAAACTTTCAGCAAATAGCATAGCTTTGATTGGTACACTTTGCTGCCATGCTTGAACAAATATCAGATTTGTTGAGTATAATATTGCAGAGAGTGTGGAGTCCACGCCAAAAGTGGCAAATATGAGAATTAGAATATTATGAGGAGTGTGCATTCCACACAAAGGCCACAAGCCACCATTACTAAATACTACTAAATTGCAGAGAAAGGTGTTTGGCATAAGTTGAAGCACTTTGCAGTTCCACTGAAGAGGAAAAACAAATAATTGGTCTTATCCCACTTTCTGGTCCCTGCAGCACTCAATGAATCTGTGGCTTTTCTTTTTCATGCTTGTTGCAGTGTTCTTTCCTAATCTTTGGGTGAATATGGTAAGAAAAAAGAAACCCATTGCAGTCTTATCCATGGATTTGGATCCTCGTACAACGTTTTGTTAGAATATGCAATTCTCCTCAACCAAGAAGAAAGAAAATCATAAATTTTTATGTCAACTTATAAGATCTTAGGTTATTTTATATCAGATCTAAGACCTTGGTTGTGCCGCATCTATTCACTTGTAAATATTTATCCATTTGCGAGTTATATCTATCCATTCATGAAAGTTGCAACAGTTTACCATTATTAAATTTCTCTCATAATGTGTGAGATTCGGATCTTTGAATCTCTCGATCTCTTTGAATTCTAATATTTTTGGCTAAAAGGAGAAGGACCATACAAGCAGAACTAGTAGGTACACTGAGAGAGCTGCATATTTTTGTCACACTCAAAATTTGAAGCAATAGGAATATCTCTGCTCCGAGCTCTCTGGGGAAGAGTTGTTATGGCACTGGAAATAGGAAAAAAAAAAAGAAAAGAATTATTAGATTAAATAATAACGGAAAACTCATCTTAAAAAATTATAATAGATATAATCTAAATTATAGACTCTATAATATAATTTATATATCAATATATGCTTTCAAGTCAAAAGTCATTTTTGGAAGTTGTAACCTCTAAGGACCGACGAGCAACAACTGAAAAATGTCATTACAAAATTCCTTAGGAAGCGTCGTCAACAGTTTGACCAAATTCTTTGTTTTTCTTTTCTTTTCTTTTCTTCCTTTTTTCTTTTCCTGAAGAATTTACACCGACTTTAATATTAAAAAAAAAGAAAAAGAAAAAGAATAAAACAATGAAACACGAGTCGATGAACTAAGGAGACATAAGTCTTACTAGCCAAATCGTAGTTAGTTCTCCGGCGCCGGCTCCGTTCGGCGACGTTCTATTTGATACTTCTAGAAACTGTCGAATCTTTCATCACTACTCTGTGTGTGTGTGTGTGTGTGTGTATATATATATATATATATAGAGAGAGAGAGAGAGAGAGAGAGAGAGAATAAGCAGTAAATTGAACATGGATAGAGCATTGAATAAGCTGAGAAACTTGGATGCTTACCCTAAAATCAACGAAGATTTCTTCAGCCGTACACTCTCCGGCGGTGTAATCACCCTCGTCTCCGCCTTCCTTATGCTCTTCCTTTTCTTCTCCGAGCTCAGTATGTTCTTATCCCCTCTCTCTCTTTCCGTGAGTGTATATATATATATATATATATATATATATATATATAAATGTGTATTGATAATATTTTGTTGTTGTGAGAGCAATGAGATTTGTGTTTTTATGATTTGAAACTTGTTGTTATGTGTATAATAATTGTGATAAAAATCGATTGGCTTCGTTTTGAATGTGCAGGATTATACCTCCACACTGTAACCGAAACGAGGCTCGTAGTAGACACTTCAAGGGGAGACAAACTGCGTATCAATGTAAAGACTGATAATTTATGCTCGTGTTGATGAATTTGTTTTCCGCTCACACATTGTATTTGTTGTAATGCTTGAAAGATCTTGTATTTCTTGCTGCTTAAATTGTTAGTCTGTTTGTTCACTGCAAATATGGTCTATTAGTCAGGTTGATTTACATTTTTATTACTGAGGCTCTGGATGTTATTAGTTGAATCAGTCTAGTGTCGCGGGTTGAGTGTGGATCACTCATGCGGTGCCCAATTTCCGGAAGGCTAAGGATAACGGCAGCCTACCACATTGGGGTACTAAGCAAAAATAAGTTGATATAACCGGTCTAGGACTGCTCGCAAGATTAATCACCCACAATGGATATCACATGGACATGGCATAAGTGCATCTTGTGAGGCTTGATGCCTTTTAGCTAGGCACCCAGGTATAAAGGAACTTCAGTTTGTCACACTAGGCTTATGAGACTATTGTACGTTAGCTTAGCTTAGGCCCCTGATGGTCATTAGTGTTTGTTATATTCCAATTATATTCTAGGTCTCTAAAAGTTTGGTTTTTGCTTGTATTTGTAGCGTAATAGCATGACAAGTCAGCTTTTTGTATCTGCTTTGATTTCTGGTTCCTATTAATTACACGGGAAATACTGATCCATGCCTGGTATTTAGCAGTTTGATGTGAGTTTTCCTGCCATTCGGTGCTCATTACTAAGTCTTGATGCAATAGACATCAGTGGGGAGCAACATCTGGATATAGTATGTTGTATCAAACATTTCTAAGTTCTCATGCTTCTTACCTTTTACTCTTTTTCCAAGCTGCTTGTAGCTGTTCTTGATGTTAAGGATCTTCTCCTAACAACTGGTTGATGAATGCTTTTGTTGCAGAGACATGACATATTCAAGAAAAGAATTGATTCCCATGGAAATGTTATAGAAGTCAGACAGGATGGTATTGGCGCCCCGAAGGTAAGCAAACATAAAGTGTTACACTGATGTAATTATTGATCTGTTGGTAGCTGGGGACATGACTCTTTCTTTGTTAATGTTGCTTTTAGTTGTTGAGACCTATGTCATATCACATTTGCCCCCATGTTATTCGGTTATGCTAAAATAGCATTTTCCAAGAACAGCAAACTAGAAAATTGCCCATTGATTATCAAAAGAAATGTCTGCAGTGGCAACATAGGGAAGCATGGAATGGAGTTCATTTGTTAGTTCTTACTTTTTAAGGCATAAGGTTTAACAATCTTATTACTTGATAGTTCAATGGGGAGGAATTTGTCCAAATGTGATGACAGTGTTTGCTGATTTGAGATAGATGTCTTTTTCCTGCAAAATGCTTTGGAGCATTCTGTGGACACAAGAGCTGAAGTGCATTTAGGACCATTTGCTGCACCAGGGAGCACCTTAAGCTGCACATGAGTGTTGGAAATGTGTTGTTTTTAGTGGCTTATGATCGGAGAGTTCTTTTAGATCAATTAGGCATTTTCTTAACTTTTGGTAAAAGAAATGGTAACATGGGAACTGAGTGTGAATTAGTCGTTACATCCATCAACCTAGTTTGGTGACTATTATTTGTTTTCTTGCTCCTTTCCTGATTATGCTCTACTCATTCACACCTGGTGCATCCTTAGAAAAACAACTTGTTGATCTCTATTGATTTGCTACATTGCCATTTCTCTACCTGCTTTTCTTTTGCTTATTCTAATTCTGATGCAGATAGAAAAGCCTCTTCAGAGACATGGTGGACGGCTTGAGCACAATGAGACATATTGTGGTTCATGCTTTGGTGCAGAAATGGTACATTCTCTTGTTTAAAATCTTTCCTTCTGTCCTCTCTTTGTTTAAAATGACTTTGCTGAGGTAGAATTTTATAGCATTGATTGTAAAATAGATTGCATGGATACTAGGAAAACATCTGTCCTGCAACTAGAGAAGATATTTTCAACTGCAAGTCTTCACATAAAGCATTTATAAGGGATGAGCTTTTGAAAAATATTGATATAACCGTGCAACAACGATTTCCTGTCCACCTACAAGCATGCTCCTTTGGCATTTTTCTGTTAGTTAGGTTGTGGTGTGAATTTCCAATGACTTTTCCCTTTATTTTTGCCCAGAGACTGCAAGTAAATTTGGCATAATCGTTCTCACCAAGAGAAGTTCTCGTTGATGATGGATTTTAGGCAATTGCACTGCATTGTAAAATGATATTTCACCTATTCTCATCAGCTCTTATTGCAGAGAGGATGCTGCAATTTTATGGTGTTCAATTACAGATCCTCTTTTACTTAAGAGTCTGTACCTTCTAAAACCAATCTAATTATACGTCATATAGGCATTGGACAATCATTCTTTTTGGCCCGTCTACCAGCATTAAGTTACTTGCTCTTTTCTTGATGATATTGTTTTCATTTTGTTTACCTTCATGCAGTTGGATGATGATTGCTGTAATTCATGTGAAGAAGTTCGGGAAGCATATAGGAAAAGAGGTTGGGCGCTGATGGATACAGACCTGATTGATCAGGTTTGTGATGTGCTATTTTTAGGCTTTGTTTAGGCAACGTCATTGGGGCACCATGATACAGTTTGTAAAATTATCATGCAAGACTTTGCTGAAATGCAACACAATTGTTTTAAGAGACATATGCAGCCATTATGACAGACATCAATTTATAACCTTAATACGTTAACTTCTGTTTGCCTAATCACAAAGGAAGTGGAATAGGTGAAAAAAGAGTCTCAATAGGTAAAGGAAGAGTCACAAGTGGAGTGCTCTGAACTAACTAATTTCTAAAGTTCGCAAATGATTTCTTTGTATGATGAGTCCATCAAGAATTCATGGGAAACTATTATGAATTGGAGAATTCAAAAGATTTTCTAATGTAAGCATGCTTCTGCATGTTCACTTGTTTCAACTTGCTTCAAAGTTGACAAAATGCATTGTCTCCCCTCTCTTACAAAATGCATTGTCTCCCCTCTCTTTCTTTCCTTCATTTCTGTGTCCAAAATAATCAATAATTTGGTAGTGTGACCTGGGAACAGTGTAAACGAGAAGGTTTCGTCCAAAAGATCAAAGATGAAGAAGGGGAAGGATGCAACATTCATGGATCTATGGAGGTCAATAGAGTGGCAGGGAATTTTCATTTTGCCCCTGGTAAAAGCTTCTACCATGCAAATGTTCTTCTACATGATTTGATGGCTTTACAAGTGGGTAGTTATAATGTAAGAAACCATACTTTTTAAAATGGGAATGTAATTTTTTCATTGATTTACATGATCAGGCTTTTATTTTTCATAGATTTTACCTCTGAGGTATCTGATTGTTTTATTCGTCATGCAGATTAGCCACAAGATTAACAAGTTAGCTTTTGGAGATGATATTCCCAGAATTGTAAATCCTCTTGATGGGTATTTTCTCGTTATGCTTTGTGGATCTTTTTCTAGCATTTTTTTACATGTTCATTTTTGAAGCAACCAGACAGCTGTTCGTCTCAATGTTCATAGTTCCTGAATAATCATCTATACAGTGTACAAGTGTAGCATGTGCATATTTCTGCCAGAGTATGATAATTACTCCAACTTCTCAAATCTACTTATTGATACCTAGGCATTGTGCCTGTGTTCATTTTCAAGTGCCCAAAAAATTGAGAATGAGATTTTGATATACTAATTGCTTCATATTTGCCATAAATGAAAATAAAATTGATAGAGGAGAGAATGAACAGAAAAATAAAACAAAAAGTCCTTTGGCTGGGGAGAAGAAGAAAAATTCCGGTTGTTTGTTACCTTTTCACTGGCGTTATATAATTCCCTTTTCTCTTTCAATCTCTATAGGGCTTTTTGGGTGCAAGAAGAAACACATGGAACATATCAGTACTTTATCAAGGTTAGTGATCCTTCTTTCCCCCTCCCTCCCTCCCTTATGCTGTCTCTTCTATACATAAGCAGACAAATGCTTATTTATCTATCCATGTTTTTACATTGTTCTACAATTTGATGTGAGAATGAAGCAGCATGTCTCATTAACCGTTTCTCTTGGAGCAGCATGTCTCATTAACCATTTCTCTCTCTTTTAATGAATATTCATGGAAAAGTTTCGGCTCGGGAATCTTTTGATCAGATAGAGACCAAGCATTAGACTATTTATTCGAATTGTTGAGCACATTTGCAATGGACCTAGTTCTGGTTCTTCTCATATTCTGATGCTCTCGCTTAGCATCATGTTGCTGAATTTGCAGGTGGTGCCTACCATATACACTGATATAAGAGGCCGCACAATTCACTCAAATCAGGTATTTAGAGACCTCATCAAGATGGAAAGTCTTATTCGACATATTGGTTTTACTCGTTCATTTTACACAACAGGCATTGGTATTTTACAGTTCTCAGTGACAAAGCATTATAAGCGTTCTGCAGAGGGTCAATTTAACTCGCTTCCAGGAGTTTTCTTCTATTATGACCTATCCCCAATCAAGGCAATCTCCTTTATCCCCTTTCCCTTTCCTGTTATCTGTTCGCCAAAATTGATTATTCGATAAACTGATTCATGCCAAAAAGTTTTATATTCTGATGGTATCTCCGTTGAGCTTGAGCTCTCATGAACTAAGTCGTTATTCTTAAAATTGTGTGTGATTATTGCAGGTGACCTTCACGGAAGAACATATATCATTTTTACAGTTTTTGACAAATGTTTGCGCAATCGTTGGAGGTAAATGACATGTTTGCTATTCATGTACATATCGGTTTTCACATCAGCTGACAGATGCTTTTATTCAGGCATCTTCACCATCGCTGGAATAGTAGATTCATGTGTCTACCAGGGTCGGAAAGCACTTAAGAAGATGGAGATCGGTAAATTCAGCTAGTATCGACGTGGTAATGAAGATATACAAGGCCCTCAGTCAGAGCTGCCCATGTTGGCTTTAACCATTCAAAGCAACCGCCCAAGCAAGATTTTTGACTCATCGGTCCTGCCACTGCTCGTCAACCTGGTCTTCTAATACACGCGTTAACATTGTATTCTTCTTTTTCTTCTCTCCGGTTTCTTTCGCCGCCATCAACTAAAATCTCATTTCTGCACTGTTTATCTAAGTTCTACAAGAAAACCATGCAATCAACTGATAAACTAATGTTTGCCTAAGTTGTACAAGAAAACCATGTACAAGTACGGATGGTCTACTTTCTTAGTTCTCTTCTTTTCAAGATCAGTTAGAAGCATAGGTCATGAGATTCAATCCTTCTAAATTTCATACATGATAATGACTGGAGTAATAAACTAATTTGAAACGACCAAATTTGAAGTTTATAATTCAACTCAAAAGTGGAAAAAAAGGTAATAATAATTGGAAGACCCAAACTCGGACAAAAGGGAGATAAGGGACATATATAGTCTTGAAGCCATGAATTGCGTTAACTTGGACTCGTGAAATGGAAACATTGTCGATGACAAATGTTCCACCCCTCTGTTTGTACCTCATGTTGCGAGAGAGAATTAGCTCATGTCCCTCCATACTGTAAGTTATTCGACCGACCAATCTCAAGTAATATGAATGTGATCCTCAACTCAGAGTCAACAACACCGCCAAATTCCCTTGCTCTTAAACATAATCTGAAACATGTGTATGATATTACTAGAATTTAGATATTCTCCAAGACATTTTCACAGAATTGAACTTGACTCATAATTTCATCATATATGCAAATTATATTCACACAGCTACATGTAGATGATGTATAAATGATAACCTGATTTTCTTCGGTTTATCTTAGATTAGAAGAGGTCACACTTCTTAGCGGCTTCTGGAAGATTATTTTGTAGCTGCTATCCTTTCAAAACCCCTTTCATGAAGAAGATTGCAACTCTGGAACAAACTCCTTGATGCGTTTTGGACCCAAACAATGGCATCAGACTGAGAAGGCAGTAGAAGTTTGAAGCCACCATAAGATGACTAGAAAACAAATTGAAGCGAAAAGGATTACAGGGGACAAAATTTGAATATACTACTAATTGCATATAAGTTGCATAGTTTATGCAATTGCATAATGCAACAAGATCAGACCAACTGCATAGAAGTTGAAATTAGTACACTACTAACAAACAGGTCTGTAGCAAGATGATAACTAGAGATTTTCTTTTTGGGTTGCAATACAATCTGAGTTAATCATTTGTGGCAGAACATAAAATTTTGAAGAAGAGAGAGGCAGGGGAAAGAAACACTAGTAATTAGCATAATGTTGTATCTATTAGCAATATCTTATCCATGCATATGACAATTTCTTACTTTAGTCTGCATCAGCAGAGAGATAACATCAATGATCAACATCTGAATTATGTGATTTATCCTCCTTCTTGGTTTTGAACCTAGCAAGGTGCTTATGATACTCTTCCAACTCTTTCTCCAATTTCTCAACAAACTGGCTTGTATGCTCCAGGGATTGCTCATATCTATACTTCTCCAAGGCCTGCACAGAATTAATGAAGACATCAATGTAAAGCACAATACTAGGCCAGATACAGATAAAATATGAAACAGCATCAGTCAACCAACAACATTTGGTACCATAAATTTAGCCAATTTCAAATAGGAATTTCTAACTAAATATTTTTTAAATGAGTCATAATAATCCTTGCTCCAAATAGTTAGGTCAGGAACTTACAGTAAAGAAGGAAACATTTATATTTTAGAAAATCAAAGACTAGATCCCAGGATATGGAGGAAGGAGGAAAACAGAGCCAGCAATAGAATCTCTTTCAGAAAACCATAACTGTATTGGTGGAGAACATATTTACATACGTAAACATGAAATAATGCACAATGAAACCACACAGCAAAAACATTGTGTAAGTCATAATAATCAAAGAGTGAAGGATATAAAGAAAACAAACAAGTAGAGCAGATGCAACAAGTAAACAAAGGGAAAAGGGAGAAAAAGGAATAATTTAACAAGTGCAGTCCTTGCACTCTTGGATTTCATGTTTATCTCAGATATCTAAAACACATATATTCAATGAACTCTCACTGTGCTCCGTCTATTATGTGTAGTCCACGTCATAAAGAGTCAGCCCTTTCACTAACACTGAATTTAAGGAAATAACAGGATTTCCATCTAGTCTAAGTTAAGAAAAGAAATTCCATCTATCATCCATTAGTTTCCACTACCTTAGCTTTAGATAAGGTATCTGGTGGAGACATGACCTCTGGCTGGACATAATTTTTTCCGGTAAAATAATATAGTATTGTCAGGTTTAATATCAATGATAATGCCTTTGCTCAAACGAGCAAGCTCTGCAGCATATTCATGAATCTGTCCAGGCTTGCAGGGCTTGCAGCTGACTTTAACTGTCTCATGCTTCTTCCAGTGAAGATGCATATTCAGAACAACGCCTCCAAATACTCCTCGCCTCCCAACTGGAACATAATTTTTCTTTTTCTCACCTGTACGCTTCAGGTAAAACATCTCTTCCTCAGTTAGAATTTCAGGATCATAAGTTTCTGCTGGACCTTTAGGTACCTCATATTTCCTCAACTTCTCAATCAACCATTCCTCCTTGCGCTTTGCCTGGACGGCAGAAAAATCAATTATGGATTGCAGATGACACATAATGAAGGAGAAAGCTTCACCATGTCCGGAAACTATTTCAGTTTCTTAACACTCCACCCCTCCTTACCAGATAAAAAGATTCCGACCCCGCAAACATGCAAAACAATAAACAAAAATGAATACTAACTCGAACTATTGAGATTAGAGACAGTAAGTTTGCTTCATACTGGTCAGTCAATAGTAACTCGAACTACTGAGATTAGTAAAACAACCAATAACGGCTGAAACATTCACAAAGAAAAAGGAATTTGCAAGAAAAACAAATTGGGGCCGGAAATAACAAGAACTCCATAATTCATGCAGTAGCTCATAACAAATAACAAACAAAAGAAAATAAGTCCATGTGCTATCAACTACTCAAACTCAATTCGCTAATGAATACATTAATCAAAGTAGCATTTATCCACCTCTCAGCCAAAATCATAATAAAAAAGCTATCAAGCTGAAGATATACACCAACCTTTTCAAGCTTGTACCTGATCCTAACTTCAGGGTTAGGAGATTTCATTTTCTTCTTAGCCTTCAACCTGAAAAACCTAAGCTCATTAAGCTTCGCTTTCCTAGACAATTTCGCACGTTTCTTCACCTTCTTTGCAATCATCTTTGATTCACCTTTATCCATCTCACCCCCAAAACTAAACCTAACAACATCTCTATCTGTTTTCAGCTCAATCGACGCGCTGCTGATGTTTCTAACACGTAATAATCTCAAATAACTATCATCATGAGGCTTTCGAATCAATAAATTACTTTGTACGCAATAATTACGTGCTAATTGTGGAATAAAATTCTCTGAATTGTACGCTTTTGTTACATAATTATCAAAATGTGTGTGTGCAACTGCTTCAGCTTCGGTTAAGCATTTATATCCAAACAGAGCCCTCCTGCCAAAAAAAAAAGTATCGGAAGTTTTAATCCACTAAATTTTTTTTCGAATAATGGAATTGCAAAACACAAAAATAATAGAGAAATTTTTTTTACCTTTTTCTGAAATTTTCTAAATTAAGAGCGTTGAATTTATATTTTGAAAATTGACGACTCATTTTCCTGATTGAAGAGCTGGCCAACGTGCTTATTCTCTCCGCCTCTCTCTCGCTCTCTCTCGAGTTCTTTTGCTCTCTCTGCTGCTACATTTAGTGACACTCAAATGGGTTCGTGGGCTGGTCCACTTATTTGGGCTTAAAAAGCGACTAAAGGAGTCTTTTGCAAAGGCCCGTTTCATGGTAAAGTTCAGCCCATTTCACAAAAATTCAATAATCGTGTCCTATCAAATTAGTGACTGAGGTCGTGGAAGGAGAGTAACATTTTAAATAAAAAAAAAAAACGCATATTTCTTACAACAATTATTTAACTTGGTTTTTGTGATCTTGGCATCTTTGTAAGTGTTTTGATTGAGCTTAATAGAAATTTTTACTCGCTTTTCCAGCCAAAAAAAAAAAAAGTATTTAACTTGGTTTTTATAAAAGTTAAGATTTTGAAATGGAGATCAAATTTAGTTTTGTTGAAAAGTCAAAAATTTTAGTTGTTATAAAAGAGTCCTTTTAAAAAGTTATAAAAAAAGGACTTTTAAAAAAAGTCAATCAAAATTAGCCTTTAGATTCTTCTGTAATACAAATTGGCTGATTGAGACTGAGAGAAAATAAAGAAAAATGGAAGGAGATATATAAATAAAATTAAATGGGAGGAAAATCTAAAATTACATAATTGAGATTAGTGACATTAAAAAAAAAATGCACAAAAGATGGTTTCTTTATAATAGAGTGAGAGTTGAGATTATTATAATATTATAACATCAGTTACGATTTCGAGTAAAATTATAACTTTATTATGTGGTAATGGATTATGACATAGAAATACAACTAAAAAGATGGTTTCTTTATTAATGAGTTATATTCTTTGGTGCGCTTGTATATAATTCGTGTGTTTGCTCGTGTAATTATCGATTGCCGAAAGAGGATTTAGCATAATTATCATTAGTCTAGTCAGATTGTAAAATATATTGGGTGATGTACTATACACTTTTGAGTGCACCATAATATAGGTGTATAATATAATTTGTGCAACAAAACACTATCATAAACTGTAATGACGACTTCTCCATGTTACATTAACTTCTTGAAATTAGCAGTCAATTATTATTGGCTTGAGATATTAGAATAAACAATTATTCGTTCATTTCTTCATTACGAGAGCAAAATTACAAGAATATCTTAAGCCGATAAACAATCAACAGAATTACATCAAATTGAATAAGAATGCGTATCACGTCTGGAAAGGGAAGCCAAGTATTAGTTAATGGCAGAACAAACTTTGCGAATTTCGCCATTAGTGCCTGTCTTGACCTCAATGTTACTCATCTTGACCATGGACTTGGCAAACTCCACGTCAAATCTCAACCCGAGCAACCCTCTTATCCCCAAGAAACGTTGCACGAACGTCTTTGTGGAAGCATCTGTCCATAGCTTTTGATCTGATTCCAGAATTCCTCTTCCATTTCTCAGATTTGCAAAGAATGAGTTGTCGAATCTGTTCTCACTGCCATTGTCGAGTGCCACACGCCTCGAGGCGTCACCATTGGCAGGGCAAAGCGTCTGAAGCTGAGAAACGAATGCTGGATCGATGGTCGGGTCTGGACCACCGTTGGTGAAGTTGTATAGTCTGTACTGGAAGAATTGGCATGCCGTGGTTCCAATGGTGTGTCCACCTAGAAAATTATTGTGAAATTCGTATGTTAATCAATCCGAGTATTAACTAACGCGTCATTATACGGTGATATATAACATTGCTCTTCTCGTATAAGACATTGGATGTAGTTTCAAATGCTTACCAACCAGGGCGACGAGGTCTTGAGTGTTGAGTCCCTTTGCAGCAAACTTTTGGTTCTGGACATCAACAGAATCTCTGAAACCAGGCAAATTGGAAGCATCAGATGCCAATGACACCCGCCCGTCCCTGCGTCCCGTTGGCACGGGCCAGCTCAGTCCCTTTGTCTGCATTAAGCGTTAATTCAAATCAAAATAATCAGCACTTTTAATCTTCAAATAATTAGATTAGTAGCTTTGTGTGTGTGTATATATATATATGTTCATGCAAGAAAGAAAGAAGCGATGAACTGATAGACTGACCAGTGCAACAGAGTCACGAGCAGCAAGAGCAAGAATGTCAGCACAGGACACAACGCCAGGGCACGCGGCTTCAATCTGGCGCTTGGCGTCGTCGATAACTTCGTAACCTCTCAACAGACGATTAGGGCCTGCTGTTTTCTCGGTGTTTGGGCCATCGATGAGGATGGAAGCATCACAGCCATTGACGAAGCAGTCATGGAAATGCATTCTGAGCAGGCCTGCTGCAACGGTTGGGTTACTTTGAAAATGCGAGGCTACGGTGGATTTGACAATGGATTCAGCTCTCGGACATGTACGCGAATAGAATCCTATCCGCGTGCCTTGTCCGAATGCCACTGTGGCTGCCATGGCCACCAAGAGAAGTACTAACAGAGAGGACGACATTTTGTTAAGGTAATTGCTAATCTCTAAGCTTCGAATATTTCTCGAACAATAAGGGAATTGCACTACACAAAAAAAAGAGGTTTTTGCAACTGAAAAATGGGTCACTAAATATTGAAAATGGGTCAGTAATTATGATTAAGACACGAGAGATTAAAAATACTAAGATGAGACGCTAGGGACTGGGGGTGATGAAAAGCAGCTCAAAGCTTGTGATATTGCATGGTGAATAAGGAGAGGAAAGGTGGGGTATTTATATATGCACAAGCCATAGGCAAAAGTCAAACGCTGAAGTGCCCGGAGAAGAAAAGTAAACGAAGCCGGCTTGCAGAAAAATTCTTTGGATGTGATGAGTTGGGATCCATTTTGCTGCTTATTGTAGCATCCTGTGTCTTTCTTGATGAGTTGTGTTTTTTTTATCTTCTCGAGCATTTTCAACACATTCGCGGTATCTGCATGTGTGTGTGTGCATGGTAATGTTTTCCGTTTACCATGTGTATGATCTTATGTCTTATTACAACTACAATATTGCTTAATACTTTTTTCACCGCCATGCAGAAGAACGCGCAAAATTTGGATAAAAGTAATGGGCAAGTAATTGTGGATTTGGTTCATCATCATGATAGCGACGTTTTAGATAAGCATACCAAAATCTGGAATAGAGAATCATCTGCTTCTTTTTGACTAAATGACTGAAAAATCAAAATGATAATGATGCCACTAGGAAGAAAATGAAAGCAAAGTAGAAAACAATCATCATTAGCAATCTAGATTTCATAATCTAAAGTGTTTTGAGTGACCAAGTTAATTCGTTTGGCAAAATTCTTGTATTTCACCAACATTTTGTCTGGTAATATCGTGGAGGTACTAAGTGTCACAATGCAAATGAGTCATTAATTTAAAAAATATATTTTTTTATAAATCCTTACATCCAAGCCAATCTCCCGACCTCACGAAATTTGAACTCAAGTTGTGATCACTTACAGAGGGAAATAGTTCAACTACTTGAGTTACCTTCTAATTACAAACGAATATATATATATATATATACACACACACACTTAATGTATAAGAGGTTAAAGATGTGTCATGCACCCTCAGCTTGAAGACCTGAGTCTAAATTCAAACTTACCTCTACCTAGTTACTTATCACCCGAATCATTGGTTAAAATTAATGTATTAATTAATATGAAACAGTGTTAATTAATAATATTGTCTATGACAGAGATGTCCTGTTCATATGCAACTACTTTTACTTGATGCACTATACAACTTTTTCTTTTTAATATGCATGTACCAATTAACCCGTTTATGAGTATTATATATGAATCGTTACGCGTCCTAGGACCATTCCCTAATTCCCACAACTTTAATTTCCTTACTGATTTGTTCAAAAGCCACCTACATTCCTTTTTCTTTCTCTTTTTCGGTTCAATATATATATATATATATATATATATATATGTATGTATATACTGGCTTTTTTTTTTTTTTTTAATTCAAGCGAGACTAAGGCTATCGAGTTACGAGATCACCATTTTTAAAAAACGTTTCTGCCCTTCTATTCTTCTCGAAGAGGAGTAACAAATAAAAGGATCTGCAGGAAATATGGTTAGCAATAAACTTTTGACCAATAGTCGAATATTATCTTCGTTCAGCACTTAGCTTGTCGCCATGCAAATATACCACAAGCGAGTTGGTGAAGGGCAAACATCGTACGTCTCATTATTCAATATTTTGCACGGGTCTGCTCATCCAATTGTCCTCTTGTGATCAAATAATGGAGTTGCACTAACTAATGCTGCTTCTAGTAAAAGTTTACCCAAGAATTCTTTGACCAGCTCTTATAATATTCCCTACCATGAAAATAATATTCATGTTCTTTTACAAGGTTTATGCTGATTCCATTCACACAACACTGACCATCATATAATGATATTTTAATTGTGAACTTAAAATTTGCAATAATATTACTTGATCTAGAGAAATTAGTGATTTATTTGTGCTATTATATGACATACAACTTAAATTCAGAACCTCAAACCTTCAACTCAGATTAGAGTTATAATTAAGTGGAAGTACTCGTTTATAGATCAAGTTTATCTTTTGTTACTATTATTGATATAGTATTAATTAACCACACACAATAGAAAATATGTACTCTAGATAAACAATATAAAATGTTGCTTTCAGCTGGAAAAGGACAAAATAATTAACAAAATCATTGACCTATGCTAATGAAGATGTATTCTTGTAACTACATATTACCTTGAAATATAAGTTTTCAGCACTAAATATAAAATTAATATGATCTAACATGCATTAATTGGAACTACTGTGGAAAACAATGGTATTGGCGCGATTGGCTTTGACTTTGAAAAGGAGGATGGCAAATCTCTCATGTTGGTCAACGTTGACTTATTCGTTTGTGGCTACTTTGATTTGCAGTTGTCTTCATGCATGCAGAAACGCGTAGCGCTCTTCCACTTTCAAAGCTATCGAAAATACTTCGTAGCACTTGTTTGGATGGACTTTTTTTAGGAAAGAGTATTTTTTTAAAAAAAATAATATTAAATTTGCAATAACTATTTGATCTAGCTTTCAAAAAAAGTTAAAACTTTGAAAAAAGTTCAAATACAGTTTTTTTTTAAAGTCAGAATTTTCAACTTCTAAAAAAAACTATTTTTTCAAAAGCTGTTAAAAAACGCTTTTGAAAAAAGCCAATCCAAATGGGCCCATACTCGTGTTGCATAGCAACCTACATGAAAAAAAAAAAATTTTAAAATTTTTTTCTTCTTCTTTTCACATACCAACTAAATGTGCACATACAAGGTGATAAATGTGTAAGGTACTTAAATTCATTATCATGTAAGGTCATCGGTTACTGTTTTTACCGATTAATTGGTTTTTTAACATGAAGCCTCAAAATCCTTTAATTAATATGACGTCACATATATAGAATAAGAGTTAGATGTTGATGGATTAGTTCTCTGTCTCATCCCACATTACACGCGATGGGGTGTTGCCATGTTGGAAAGATCAAACGAGATCGTTGGAGTTCCATGACAATTAACTCGGGTAAAGCAGGCCGAGAGTGTTGAGGGGCATCATTTGGACTCGCTCCTGCCTTACAGCATGCTAGTAATCGGATCACGTGTGCTACGCGGTTCGTCATAAGATAGAAGACTCATCCAAATCGAAGAGTTGCCACAATGATCAAGTCAACATTGATCCCTACGAGAGCTTTCAAAATTTTGTGCACCCAAGACTTGCCATTGATGGTCAAGTTTCGTCGGATGTTATAGTGATTGAACTCTGTTAACTGAATATTTTTATCACAAATATATAATATCTAACCTTTGCAAAGGCAAAGACCCTCCTCCTAATGTTATTATCTAATTTCCAGTCTCTGCAATTAATTACTTTAGGTCTTTAAAGTCGAAAACGCATATTTCAAGTAAATTAATTAAGTCAGCATAACAAATTAAAGCATAATATTGTATTTTAAAATTTTGTATTCTTTTTTCCTCTAAAAAGTGCATATGATCGTTTATCTCGGACATTTTGTGTTCTGATATTCAATCGAAAGCTAGAAATAGTTGCATCCTCACATCTCACCTAGAAGAATTGTATCCAGCTCATATCTTATTAATTATTTTCTAGTGATTAAGGAGGTAACAGGTAAGATATTGACCATCTTATAAATGAATTAATTCTCACCACGCATTTTCAAACTCAAATCTGTCTTCTTCTTTTTTTCTGTTTTTTCCCCCGCTTTTCTTCTTTCTTTTATTTTCATTCAATGTGCAGTCTACAAGCAATTAGTACGAGCGCAAATTTTTTTTACCAAAAAAAATATTATTACTTGGTCAATTAAATAGATATTCAAGTCACCCGGGATGGCTATATATGAAATGGTCTCCAATTGATTAATTAATTATCCCCATACATTTTATCAAAAATCGACAAGATGTACGGTGTAAATACAGGTCACAACTTGCCTAACCCTATTGCAAACATATATGTGCAAATTAAATTTCACAATTTTAATACAAAAAGAGACACTTAATTATAGCGCTTTCCTAATATTATGGTCTTCTCTTAATTAATCCTTAACATCAGGCTTGTATGAATGGAATCAGCATTAACCTAGCTTGTCAAACAACATGACAATTTTTTTTTTTAAAAATGATTTTAAGAATAATTAAAAACCGCGAATATAATCAACTCTTGTTACTTTTGGAAAGCAGTGGGAAGAAACCTTAAAGAAAACTATGTACTGCTTTTAGGTGATTTTGGGACAAAAGATTTGGTAATGAAAGTAGTAAGAACTAGAGAAAGGCACCTGCGTTCCAATTATTAATCGCAATTAATTATAATATGGCATTCAAGAGATCTTCGGGCCAATAATTACAATAATTACTTTAATCCCTTAATTTGACTAAATGCTTCTTATGTC
Source organism: Cordia subcordata (assembly GCA_028554755.1). Taxonomy (NCBI): domain Eukaryota; kingdom Viridiplantae; phylum Streptophyta; class Magnoliopsida; order Boraginales; family Cordiaceae; genus Cordia; species Cordia subcordata. The sequence continues at coordinate 3,035,290 of JAPTOF010000013.1, read as the reverse complement.
TAATGGTCAATAAAATATTGGTGTATCTAGAAATGCAAAATATATTTGTCATTCGTGCATTATAAGTATGTTTAGTTGCTTTGATCAAAGAAAAAAAAAGTATGTTTAACTAGTGGCATTTCGATTAGACATTGATATGTCAAGAATTAATGTTTATACCTTGTTTGCAATGATAAAATATAATGCCCGTTACCAAAAAATTTGCGCATTCTTATGCATGGCGGTAAAAATAGGTTAGTCGAATAAATTCGATCTTATACATATCCGAGAAAGATAATCGAAAGATAAAGAGGATTAGGGGTAGTAAAGCAGGAAAAAAAAAAAAAAAAAAAGTTATACATGTACTAGCTAGACGGGAAAAAATTATATTGCTGTGCAACGCGTGCAAGTTGTGGAAGGAATCCAAAAAAGACACAGGATGCTGCAATAAGCAGCAAAATGGATCCCAACTCATCACATCCAAAGAATTTTTCTGCAAGCCGGCTTCGTTTACTTTTCTTCTCCGGGCACTTCAGCGTTTGACTTTTGCCTATGGCTTGTGCATATATAAATACCCCACCTTTCCTCTCCTTATTCACCATGCAATATCACAAGCTTTGAGCTGCTTTTCATCACCCCCAGTCCCTAGCGTCTCATCTTAGTATTTTTAATCTCTCGTGTCTTAATCATAATTACTGACCCATTTTCAATATTTAGTGACCCATTTTTCAGTTGCAAAAACCTCTTTTTTTTGTGTAGTGCAATTCCCTTATTGTTCGAGAAATATTCGAAGCTTAGAGATTAGCAATTACCTTAACAAAATGTCGTCCTCTCTGTTAGTACTTCTCTTGGTGGCCATGGCAGCCACAGTGGCATTCGGACAAGGCACGCGGATAGGATTCTATTCGCGTACATGTCCGAGAGCTGAATCCATTGTCAAATCCACCGTAGCCTCGCATTTTCAAAGTAACCCAACCGTTGCAGCAGGCCTGCTCAGAATGCATTTCCATGACTGCTTCGTCAATGGCTGTGATGCTTCCATCCTCATCGATGGCCCAAACACCGAGAAAACAGCAGGCCCTAATCGTCTGTTGAGAGGTTACGAAGTTATCGACGACGCCAAGCGCCAGATTGAAGCCGCGTGCCCTGGCGTTGTGTCCTGTGCTGACATTCTTGCTCTTGCTGCTCGTGACTCTGTTGCACTGGTCAGTCTATCAGTTCATCGCTTCTTTCTTTCTTGCATGAACATATATATATATACACACACACAAAGCTACTAATCTAATTATTTGAAGATTAAAAGTGCTGATTATTTTGATTTGAATTAACGCTTAATGCAGACAAAGGGACTGAGCTGGCCCGTGCCAACGGGACGCAGGGACGGGCAGGTGTCATTGGCATCTGATGCTTCCAATTTGCCTGGTTTCAGAGATTCTGTTGATGTCCAGAACCAAAAGTTTGCTGCAAAGGGACTCAACACTCAAGACCTCGTCGCCCTGGTTGGTAAGCATTTGAAACTACATCCAATGTCTTATACGAGAAGAGCAATGTTATATATCACCGTATAATGACGCGTTAGTTAATACTCGGATTGATTAACATACGAATTTCACAATAATTTTCTAGGTGGACACACCATTGGAACCACGGCATGCCAATTCTTCCAGTACAGACTATACAACTTCACCAACGGTGGTCCAGACCCGACCATCGATCCAGCATTCGTTTCTCAGCTTCAGACGCTTTGCCCTGCCAATGGTGACGCCTCGAGGCGTGTGGCACTCGACAATGGCAGTGAGAACAGATTCGACAACTCATTCTTTGCAAATCTGAGAAATGGAAGAGGAATTCTGGAATCAGATCAAAAGCTATGGACAGATGCTTCCACAAAGACGTTCGTGCAACGTTTCTTGGGGATAAGAGGGTTGCTCGGGTTGAGATTTGACGTGGAGTTTGCCAAGTCCATGGTCAAGATGAGTAACATTGAGGTCAAGACAGGCACTAATGGCGAAATTCGCAAAGTTTGTTCTGCCATTAACTAATACTTGGCTTCCCTTTCCAGACGTGATACGCATTCTTATTCAATTTGATGTAATTCTGTTGATTGTTTATCGGCTTAAGATATTCTTGTAATTTTGCTCTCGTAATGAAGAAATGAACGAATAATTGTTTATTCTAATATCTCAAGCCAATAATAATTGACTGCTAATTTCAAGAAGTTAATGTAACATGGAGAAGTCGTCATTACAGTTTATGATAGTGTTTTGTTGCACAAATTATATTATACACCTATATTATGGTGCACTCAAAAGTGTATAGTACATCACCCAATATATTTTACAATCTGACTAGACTAATGATAATTATGCTAAATCCTCTTTCGCAATCGATAATTACACGAGCAAACACACGAATTATATACAAGCGCACCAAAGAATATAACTCATTAATAAAGAAACCATCTTTTAGTTGTATTTCTATGTCATAATCCATTACCACATAATAAAGTTATAATTTTACTCGAAATCGTAACTGATGTTATAATATTATAATAATCTCAACTCTCACTCTATTATAAAGAAACCATCTTTTGTGCATTTTTTTTTTAATGTCACTAATCTCAATTATGTAATTTTAGATTTTCCTCCCATTTAATTTTATTTATATATCTCCTTCCATTTTTCTTTATTTTCTCTCAGTCTCAATCAGCCAATTTGTATTACAGAAGAATCTAAAGGCTAATTTTGATTGACTTTTTTTAAAAGTCCTTTTTTTATAACTTTTTAAAAGGACTCTTTTATAACAACTAAAATTTTTGACTTTTCAACAAAACTAAATTTGATCTCCATTTCAAAATCTTAACTTTTATAAAAACCAAGTTAAATACTTTTTTTTTTTTTGGCTGGAAAAGCGAGTAAAAATTTCTATTAAGCTCAATCAAAACACTTACAAAGATGCCAAGATCACAAAAACCAAGTTAAATAATTGTTGTAAGAAATATGCGTTTTTTTTTATTTAAAATGTTACTCTCCTTCCACGACCTCAGTCACTAATTTGATAGGACACGATTATTGAATTTTTGTGAAATGGGCTGAACTTTACCATGAAACGGGCCTTTGCAAAAGACTCCTTTAGTCGCTTTTTAAGCCCAAATAAGTGGACCAGCCCACGAACCCATTTGAGTGTCACTAAATGTAGCAGCAGAGAGAGCAAAAGAACTCGAGAGAGAGCGAGAGAGAGGCGGAGAGAATAAGCACGTTGGCCAGCTCTTCAATCAGGAAAATGAGTCGTCAATTTTCAAAATATAAATTCAACGCTCTTAATTTAGAAAATTTCAGAAAAAGGTAAAAAAAATTTCTCTATTATTTTTGTGTTTTGCAATTCCATTATTCGAAAAAAAATTTAGTGGATTAAAACTTCCGATACTTTTTTTTTTGGCAGGAGGGCTCTGTTTGGATATAAATGCTTAACCGAAGCTGAAGCAGTTGCACACACACATTTTGATAATTATGTAACAAAAGCGTACAATTCAGAGAATTTTATTCCACAATTAGCACGTAATTATTGCGTACAAAGTAATTTATTGATTCGAAAGCCTCATGATGATAGTTATTTGAGATTATTACGTGTTAGAAACATCAGCAGCGCGTCGATTGAGCTGAAAACAGATAGAGATGTTGTTAGGTTTAGTTTTGGGGGTGAGATGGATAAAGGTGAATCAAAGATGATTGCAAAGAAGGTGAAGAAACGTGCGAAATTGTCTAGGAAAGCGAAGCTTAATGAGCTTAGGTTTTTCAGGTTGAAGGCTAAGAAGAAAATGAAATCTCCTAACCCTGAAGTTAGGATCAGGTACAAGCTTGAAAAGGTTGGTGTATATCTTCAGCTTGATAGCTTTTTTATTATGATTTTGGCTGAGAGGTGGATAAATGCTACTTTGATTAATGTATTCATTAGCGAATTGAGTTTGAGTAGTTGATAGCACATGGACTTATTTTCTTTTGTTTGTTATTTGTTATGAGCTACTGCATGAATTATGGAGTTCTTGTTATTTCCGGCCCCAATTTGTTTTTCTTGCAAATTCCTTTTTCTTTGTGAATGTTTCAGCCGTTATTGGTTGTTTTACTAATCTCAGTAGTTCGAGTTACTATTGACTGACCAGTATGAAGCAAACTTACTGTCTCTAATCTCAATAGTTCGAGTTAGTATTCATTTTTGTTTATTGTTTTGCATGTTTGCGGGGTCGGAATCTTTTTATCTGGTAAGGAGGGTGGAGTGTTAAGAAACTGAAATAGTTTCCGGACATGGTGAAGCTTTCTCCTTCATTATGTGTCATCTGCAATCCATAATTGATTTTTCTGCCGTCCAGGCAAAGCGCAAGGAGGAATGGTTGATTGAGAAGTTGAGGAAATATGAGGTACCTAAAGGTCCAGCAGAAACTTATGATCCTGAAATTCTAACTGAGGAAGAGATGTTTTACCTGAAGCGTACAGGTGAGAAAAAGAAAAATTATGTTCCAGTTGGGAGGCGAGGAGTATTTGGAGGCGTTGTTCTGAATATGCATCTTCACTGGAAGAAGCATGAGACAGTTAAAGTCAGCTGCAAGCCCTGCAAGCCTGGACAGATTCATGAATATGCTGCAGAGCTTGCTCGTTTGAGCAAAGGCATTATCATTGATATTAAACCTGACAATACTATATTATTTTACCGCGGAAAAAATTATGTCCAGCCAGAGGTCATGTCTCCACCAGATACCTTATCTAAAGCTAAGGTAGTGGAAACTAATGGATGATAGATGGAATTTCTTTTCTTAACTTAGACTAGATGGAAATCCTGTTATTTCCTTAAATTCAGTGTTAGTGAAAGGGCTGACTCTTTATGACGTGGACTACACATAATAGACGGAGCACAGTGAGAGTTCATTGAATATATGTGTTTTAGATATCTGAGATAAACATGAAATCCAAGAGTGCAAGGACTGCACTTGTTAAATTATTCCTTTTTCTCCCTTTTCCCTTTGTTTACTTGTTGCATCTGCTCTACTTGTTTGTTTTCTTTATATCCTTCACTCTTTGATTATTATGACTTACACAATGTTTTTGCTGTGTGGTTTCATTGTGCATTATTTCATGTTTACGTATGTAAATATGTTCTCCACCAATACAGTTATGGTTTTCTGAAAGAGATTCTATTGCTGGCTCTGTTTTCCTCCTTCCTCCATATCCTGGGATCTAGTCTTTGATTTTCTAAAATATAAATGTTTCCTTCTTTACTGTAAGTTCCTGACCTAACTATTTGGAGCAAGGATTATTATGACTCATTTAAAAAATATTTAGTTAGAAATTCCTATTTGAAATTTAACAAGTTCACCCTCCTCAAGCCGACAAGCACAACACAATAATTTGATCATCGATCGAACACCAATAACATCTCCAACTGTAAGTTCTTTAACTTATTTATAGATTGTAAACATTATTGTTCATAGATTGTGAACATATCTTAAAGGAGTCATAAACAGATAATTTATTGTTGTCAACATATAGTATAAAGTTTTTAAATATATTATATAAGAGTAATGAATAAGTAAATCATGAACAATTAAAAATTTTGATCGTGTTAAAATTGTGGACATTATATACGATTTGTAAATAATTAAAAGTCATTAACTTATAATAACGAAATTGTAAACGCGCTACTGTAAAATGCACAGCATTAAATAAGTGCATAATATTTAAAGCGCACAATATCCAATTCTATTTTGTTGTACCTTGGCCGCTTGGGTGTGAAGTAGTTTATTGAGTGCAAGATTGCAATCAGATGGTAATTGATTTATGTGTACTCTTTTCACCAATCCATAACCATGCTATTAAGTTCAGTAAGTACAAATTCATATAAGAAAATACTTCACCGTCTGTCAAAATCAACAAGATAGCACAAATTGGCACATCTATCCCTGTTGTAGTGTTGTGGTATGCATTTAGTAATAGACTGTAGAAGAAGAATGAACAGATTGCTCTCATCCATCATTAATATCGCCAATCTGATTGAATCTATTTTATTCTAATAGGAAAGAGATTTTGAAGTTTGTTTCACGTATTTTACAACTTCTCATAGAAAAATTTCATCCCCCTGCCCACTTTCGGCCTCCAAAAGAATTCCTCTCTTTTTCCCGACCAAAGAAAAATCAAGTTACTCTTTTTTGAAAATCAAACCTTCGTTCAGCATGTCTCCCGCCAAAGAACAAATTTAATACCTTGTAAGAAGGTGTTTGCCAATGCTTATTTGGAACTTATAAGCACCAAATAGTAACGTACTTTTTTTATAAGTGATTATAAACACCTAATACAAGCAAAGCCAACACCCTCTAAACCAACTGTGGTTTCGAACGCCAAAATTAGTAAAAACAATGAGGACAGGTTCGACGCCTTGAACTATACACCACCCGTACAGAGTGTCGATGTTAGCGAGTATCCGACCACTCAGACACCTTCTGACTCGGTTGATGATTTTGAGTTTTTGAGTGACATTCCAAGGAGAGCTACATAAATACAAAGCCAAGCAATTAGATCGTATGACATTCAGAATTTGATGAGATCAAGAATATCTGCGGGACCTCTTCAGCGTTTCAATACAATGTGACAGTGATACACAACTAACAAGAGCGCTCATCCTCGCTATTCTGAAGCTTAGTGCTTCTATCAGACAATTCGATCAGTCACCGGCTACCTTTTCTATCTGTTTCACCTGCAGTTTCTTCAAGTTTAACAAATTCATCAGCCATCAAAGGAGAACTGCTGATGGACCCGTGAATCTGTCAATTGACACTAGGTCAAGTAAGATGCCGTCTGATGGCTCCAAAATGGAACTTTGGAATCTGTAAAAGCTTACCGGAGCAGGTGAGTTAAAGGACAGAGAATCGTTGACTGGCGTTGCAGTTGTATCAGAAGGCCTGTGAAATAAAAGATGGGCTACGGACCGATCTATCGGATTTGTATCCGTTTCCATGTCCATGAAGCCACTGTACCTGGACAAGAACCACGCACAATGAGAATGGTGTCCCTTGTTTTAGGGGATTTGATCATTTAAATTTATTAAAAAAGAATGGTGATTCATATGATCCACCATATTGTAGCAATTGAATATCACCTTAGATAGTACTGTGAAATATTAGATTTTTGGCAAGTCAGAATTGAACGTCTACTTTGTGTTCCTTACATGAATGAGAAAAGCTTGGGTTGGATGAAGAAAGGAATCCAGCAGTCAAGAGGATTGCTGAAGCTATTATTCATACAGAGTTAATATTAAGTTTGATGCATAATCTGATGGAAAGTGAAAAAATGATGAAAAAGAAATCATTTGTATCCAACTTGTATCCGAGGTGACATATAAATTGAAAATTTTCACCAAGCAAGAGCACAGACTACCAAGTGCTATATGAAAAGGAAGGGAAGAGGAAACGAGTGGCGAGAGTTTGCTTGGGAGAACCTAGACCATGATTCATTTCCATGAATAAACATAAACATCTTCATGAAACATGAATAAGATCACTAAATAAGCAAGCAGCAGCAAAATCGCTCTAAATGAAATTATCAAGGTCGAACTTCACTTTTAGGAAATATTACTTTGTAACTGCAACTTACTACGTTTTCCTCCCTCAAATTTTCCGGGTAAGAAAACCATATCAGGACCCCGTAAAATGGTTTGGAATAAACGTTCACCAGCTTCAGAACAGATCAATGTTACCGGTTGACTAAAAGCAATCTGGATCATGCAACTCACATAGACACAGCAAGGGATCTAGATCATGGTAACTCAGAGGACAGAGTAGGGCCTCATTCAGGTTGACAAGCTCCTGCAGAATTCTTCGTAGAAGGCTAGTGTAATTCTTGATAGATGCAAATGCATTTCATACTAGACACTGTCTACCTATGAAACTGACAACTTTTAGGTTTACTTAGAAGTTGAGATCCTCTATAACAATATGACATTTTTTTGGAATGACTATCTAGATCATCCACTACCACGTCATGAATATACTGAATTTAATTCCTACCACATATTCACAATTTAAAATCCAACAAGTACAGCAAAAATCGAGAGAAGTCCACGTACTTATGTTTTCCTTCTGCCGCCAAAGCTCCACCAGCATCTCCATCGTCTGGGCAGCCACCACTTAGTTTTGAACAGGTATGCCTTTGCTCGGCACTTCGAGCTAAACGATACAAGCTATCCCTTATGCACAGCTTTGTCCTCAAATCCAACTAAAACCATGAGATCCAGATTCTTAGTGAAACTATTGTAGAATTTAATAAAAGCAAATGAACAATGACGAGACAATTGAGAGATCCTTCAAGTATCTACCTACTTCCTTACCCATTTTCACAACAATTTTATTTTTTCATCAAGTTCAAGCCATTACTACAGTGTTTTGGGCCTCATTACAATACTAGTTCCATTAACCCTATGTGTAGTTCAAGCAAAAGCCAAAAAGAAAAGATTTAAGCTCACTGATGTCATCATGCTTTTACTAAGACTGCTTGCCTAACTTCACCTCAAACTATGCATTGCTTGCCTAATTATGCATCTTTGGCTATGAGCATCATACTTTTGACAACCTACATGGAAGTTCATGGTGATTCTGATAAGTCTGATGACAGGCAGGTGCATCTGATGTCTTCTATAAACAAGACAAAATCCTACCATGGTTCATGTTAATAAGCATAAAGAAAACAGAAAGACAAGAGCCAAACTGGTGCTTCACCATTCGCGGAAGCACATACAAATATCACACCCTCTCAAAAACTTAAGTTGAGTTGTAGATGAATAAGTGGTTTCGAAATGGAACAAAATCTCTATATTGGTTGTCGAGAGGCGTGATAAAGACCTAAAGGTTGTAAACAAATAGCAACTCTTTCTAGGATTGAACAATTAGGTGAATCATCTAATCAAGTTGAAATATATATTCAGATATCTGAAAGTAAAATACCATACCCGTTCCATGACGACTTGAAGCTGGCGAAAACTAGTAGCCTCTACAGAGATATCATCCAGGCCAGACTTCATAGAAGAGCTTTCCTGTACAACAGAAGAACCTAATTCTGCTGGGATTGGCAACTTAACCCCGGTGTCATTATGATTTTCAAACTCTTTACCAGAATAATGGACATTTTTCTCCACTAAAGTTGGACCACCATCGGAAGTTTGAACAGCTAAGTCCACATTTTTATTATCAAAAGAGGCCCGGAAACTTCGTTGGTTATGTAGCATTTCTCCCGTCTCATCTGACGCAACTGAGATCACCTGAAATGATGGATTATTGGGGCCTTTGATGGACTTGAGCTGATTAGGTGCAGAGGAGCCTTTAGGGGAAACGGAAGCAAGGCTGCTATTTTTCAATTTCACAGCAGATGGAGCCGGATGTACTGAAGTCTGATCTGATGGATGGTTGTATTCTGAATGCATGTAAGGGATATCACTCTGAAAATATCCAAATGAATTAGAGTCTAAAGCTTGTCTTTGTTCTTGGACTACTTCTGGCATATTGTCGATAGAGAAGAATGAACCATTGTCTAAATAGTGGTCCTTCCTATCCATCTCAGACTGATTACGCGGTTTAAGTTGCTTTTTTGCCACATTATTCTGTCAAGAAAATTGTGAATGCATGGTTAGGTCATTGATGTTTTCCAGTGAACTAGCTTCCTATCATAAACAGAGAGTAAAAAATTCCTCGCTTTTCTTTTTTCTTTGTTCTTTCCTTCCTTTGCTTTTGTAAAGGAACAACAACTGACCATCAGGAAAACAGAATTTTCACAAATGTGAAGGAAAAGAAATTACTTCAACTACAAAAGCAAGCTGAATGCATGACCCTCGCCTTATGTTAAAGAAAAATCAGACCCTGGACTTAGCATCTCTATAGGATTTTCACACACAAACACATATATGTATATATATGTATATATGTATGTGTGTGTGTGTGTATGTATATAACCTTGATAAAAGCAGAGGGGCTTTAACTTTGTTAAAGTTATATTTATCCTACAAACATTTGTATATGATGAAGTTGGATATTAAAATTCTATGGACAATCCATAATTTTGTGACATACCACTTTATTCTTTACATTCTTGGCATGGTTGTTATCAGAAAACTTGTGCTGGACTCCAGTTCTGAACTCAATTTCCTGTCAAATAATATCTAATATGGGTCATTCATGCCAACATTCAGGTTTAGATCTTAATCCAAACCAATAAAAGAAAAGTTCAATCCTAGTGATATGGACTGACCTGTCCCCCAGGCATAAAACCATCTTTTCTGGAGCTGCTAGATCCGTTTGAGAAAGAAAGATGCCGAACAGGCGAAGACCCACCTTTACTCGAAGGCCAAGAGTTGTCTTGGTATATAACAGACGTATTCTGCATGGAAGATTCATTACTTGTGCCATCTAATCTAGATGGATCACGAGTCTCCGATCTACATTTTGGTTCACTCGACTCTGGACGTGAAAATTTGAAGTCCGATTTCAGGGCATCTCCAGATTCACCTATTGCATCTGGTGATGAAAACCAACCCAAATCATCTTCATTACTGGCACCAAGTCCAAATGTTGAATCACAACTCCTGAGATTATTTTGATCATCAAAAAGTTAGCATGACAGAAATGACTGGGCTACATCCTCAAAAGCAAAAGAGGGTTAGCAGTACCTAAACATCCGATCGACATCTTCAAAGTTCCCAATATCAGGCCAACCATAGTATAAGAGATCACTAGAATCTTTCTCCTCATGACTGTTGCTGAAGAAACTGAGACCATTGTCTGGTTCAGAAATGTGATCAAGTGGATAACCAAAGGAATTATTGACTGCCGTACTCTTGTCGTTGAGAATGGAATCATCAGTACAAAGCTCATTGCCAACTAATTCTAGGTTATCCTTGAAGCAGTGACTTGATGTCCTGGTACTATCAGGTGCTACAATTGAAATTTCTTTAATTGACACACCATCACTTGAAGAATGAATCACACCATCCGCCTTATCAGACCAAATCTCTTTTTCCAACATTTTGTTCCTGCTACCATACAATGCTAAAGATTCCTGTTCTGTTTTTTGTTGACCAACTGGTTCTTTAGCATCACTTGATATACAAGTCACTTCATGGCGAGGTCTCTTACGATTATTGCCATGAATTGAACTTTCGTTGTCCTGTTCATCACTAGGGTGAGGCACTATATGATCATCACTCTGGCAAAAGTCATCCCAAACTATATCTTCAAGCTGTAACAGCAGTTACAGAATTTAGCTGTAATAACTGCATAGAATACTCCAATAAAATGAGTACAGCAAACTGCTAGGTGAGACTACATCAAGCGTGAATATTGAATAATTAGCCAAGGAATGCGGCAAAGACGAAAAAAATAATATTGAACTCAACAATTTTCAGAGTCAAAAGACACATTAGCTGAAACTTGCCAAAAAGAACAATCATATGGCAAGATGAATCCAGAAAAATGACAAGAAAAGGTTGGAGATAGCATAACCCTCTAGAAACAGTGGTTCAGATGTGGCACCCAAAAGGCGAACATACAAATCAAGACTGCTCTAACTTTTTCAATAAATCTACTCCTAACCATAATTGTAGCAGAAATTAATAATATGAAAATTTAGTCCACATTTTGATGATAGTACTAATGACCTATAGATTGTGCAATTTACCTGTTCCCCTACCCACACAAACTAATTGTTTTAGGATTAATGCTGTCCCACTAGGGACCATGCCTTCACATATGCAACTTGTAACTCGAATGGTATTACTTCAGCAGATGATTCACTGACCATATATTACTATGAAACCTGCTTTCAACTGATGATCTATAAATGGTGTGGCCATGCGGAACTCATCTCAAAATCATGGATCATTGAATGATACACATCAAAGAAATTTTACCACCAAATCTTTGACACTGTGAAAAGAATTTAGTTCTCTTCCTCACCATCTGTTCTTGTATATTCTTTTTTTTTTTCCTTATTTTACGCCGAATGTATTTTGTTATCTGATATGCACGACGAATGTCTCAACTGCTTTGACCCTTTTTTGTTCTGCTATCAGATATTTTGAAACAAGTAATTAAATGAATTATTTGGAATCTATTTCGGACTAGAATTATTTTAACCAATGAATATATAAGCTTGTCAGACAATGACTTCTGTCCATTTTATTTAAGGCCTAAGAGTAATGATTTAAAAGAATATAGAAAAGATAAAATGCCTACAGGCCCATAAACAGAAGGGAAACGAAGAACACAGAATCCCAAGATTTTCCAGTTCCAGAACTACTGTTGCTATTGATGATGGACATATACATTGGTTGCAGTTATACTAACCCATTAAGAATTTAACTTTTGATTTCATACTGTAAAAGTTAAAATATAAATTGAACAGAATCCATACTATTAATATAAAAGGCAATAGTTCAAACAGGAATTGAAATATAACAAAAACAATTGGCCACCATTCTGTCTGAAATTTGCCTTCTCTAAAGTTTGTTGACCACCAAATATCTTCAAGGTCACCATATTTACATAACAGAAGCCAACGAATTTCACAGTTCGTGCTAAATTCAGTGCTGCTGCTCTTTGTCCATTCCGATAAAACAAACTGCTACTAACTGAGCTAACCATATTAAAAAAACCTAAACTATTGCACTCCATCTTATTGATTCACAGTCAAATTAAAAATTTTTAAACTAACGGAAATAATAATACAAAAAGGCCAAAAGGATTGGGAATTGTACCATACATGCTTCTTTTGATACTTCCAGTTGTCAATATTTCAAGTTTAGTCACAATTGTAAACATCTTAATATGCAATCAAACAGTCAAAACAGAATTCTATGCTCCATATCACGCTGGCAAAACTTCCAGTGCGCCAAGATCAAAGCTTTCAACAAGTTAACCAATGAGCAAAAGAAAACAGAGAAATGGCAATAACTAGCAATGAAATATTTTCCCTATTGATTTGCCAAACAAAAATGGGAAGCTTACCTCATACATGCACAAGTCTGACATTCCTTTTATATTCTTCAACCAGGTCGCAAACTATACACGGTCTTAGCTGATGTCATATTCAATTTTCAAGCCCTCCCGTCACCTCCAATTGCAATCAACCGAGACAACAAGAAAAGAATCAAACATTAGAATCCCCACCCCAAAATCTTTTGAATACACAATAATTTAAAACAATGCATCCGAAAAATATAAAAAAGAAACTAACAGAATTAGAAATACACCCAAATAATGTAATTTTCTTCTGCTGAGATAACAGATGAAAAAATAATAATAAACCACAAAGAAATTCGCATATTATTTCATGATAGAAATATAAACTTTTGCATGTTTATAGGCCAAATCAAACCAAACACCCTCTGAAACAGAGAAAACAAAACGTTTCAAATAGTTTTCACATATAATAATTTATATATTTGATATATATTATACATATACAAAGATAGATATAGATATAAAAACGAGAATTAGTAAGATTTCAACTGAAAACAAAATTATTTTAAAACTCAGCTTAGTGAAACTCGTTGCATCATAGAGTTTCCGCAGATTGAAAACTTTTTCTTTGTTTTAATTTGCTTCTTAGCAACCAAAATAATAAAATATATATATATGTATATATATATATAAATTAACAGAAATTCAATAAAATTTATACTTCAAAATTCAAAAGAAGGGGGGAAAAAGCTAGCAACACATACTAACAAAAATTCAGCTAAAAATACAAATTTATTTAAACCAAAAAAGTTACCTTGAGACGAAGAAATCGCGGCAAAGTTCAATACTTCGGTAAAAGATCAGCTACTGAATCCACAGAGCAGTTCTGAAAACCCTAATTTGATGCTGAAAAGGCACTAATCTCGAAGGTTCTAGAGAGAGAACAGATAGAGTGAGAAGGCTTTTTTTTCTCGATGTCGTTTCAGCTGTGAGAGAGAGAGAGAGAGAGAAAGAGAGAGAGAGATAGGGAGCCAAAAAATAATAATAATAATAATAATCCAATATTTTATTATTTCTTGCAATGTCATTAAAAAGAGTCACGGTTTGGGCGCCACGTGGCAGGGGATCAAAAACTGAGGCGGCAGCGTGAAGGTGGGTATCGAAACTCGTGGACGAGAGGAAGGGTCGAGATACGATCTGTTTCTGCCGCGTGATTGGTCCACGTGTGTAGGTGGGTTCGGAGGTGGGCACGTGGCGAGATTATAGTCAGGTAGGACGGACGCTGAAGGAGAGCGAGTGGTGAGTGGAGATAAGACGTGGAAAGTGAATGGTGTGCGGGCGTGACAGATGTTTTTGTGCCATGTTACTTTGCTTAAGCAGGTGTTATACTAACCGTTTATTTTATTGATTTACTAGTGATGGTTAGGAGTAATAATTGTGGTGATTTAAATTAATTAAATCCTTTTTGATGCCGACCTAATTATTTTTCTGATGAATATATCTAATATATGGTCGCATCGAGATCACATTTCACTGTGTGTTCTTAAGTCACTCATTCTCTTAATACTAATATAAAAGATTGATTTTGCGTTAATATTCAACAAATATTCTCTTATTACGCGAAAATGAATGGTGTAAAGTCCTCGATGGTAGATTGGATTAGGGGTAGAAGGTTTGTGTGTGTATTACAAGATCGTTCATTTTCTTTTTTTGTTCAATAAACGTGAAAGAAATGACGAGTTAAGTTAAGTAAATTAAAATTTTTTTAATTTTAAAATCATGGATTATGACATCTTGTTTTTTCGTTCTTTTGAAATACCTTGATCTTACATCACACACTTGAGACGTCTATCTTTTTCCCATCACGACACTTAATTGATATTATGAAAATAGATTATTGAAAAGGATTTTCCTTTAGGGAAAGCTTTATTTTTGTTCCCCCCCCCCCCCCTCAATTTCTCGTCTAGGTTCTGTTCATCCTGACATAGGCAACAAAAACCAAATACCAAATTGGAAAGTAACGTTGTAAATGCATTAACATTAAGCTTGAGTACTTGATTAGCACATAATCAACTTCATGATGGTATTGTCTTATCCTAAATAATAGCTTGTTCTATCATTTTGGCTTTGACGTCGTATATGGCACCTCCTATGTTCAATTTTTTTTTTTCGGTGAAAAGTTGTAACTGGTACACGTTAATATTGACTATTCTTAAAAATATTTTTTTATATTTTTTAAAGAAGGCTATTATTTAAGAAGTAAAAATTTTTTGTTTTTAAAAACAAAATTAAATTTGTTGTTTTTAATAAGTTTCAATTGTTTTTAAATGTAAACCAAATATTTATTACAAAAAATATATATGAAATTTTTTCAAGAAAAAGAAAATTGAAACGGGTCCTGGATGTGCTTCCCATATTCATTTCACTTGGCTCGTTTTCTAGTCTTGAGAATAACCCCTTTATAAAGCATATCTGTATGTCTATACACAGTAACTAAAACAGTCAAAATAGAGAGCTAGAATGAATTTCCTTTCCTTTCCTTTTACAATTCATATGATAAGACAATTAAATAATGTGTTCACAAAAAAAATACCAAATCAAAATGACTGTATTGTTTCGAGGGAAAATATCATTTTTCTTGTTCACATTTTTCCATAGCATCAAACTTCCCAAATAAAATTTTAGGCTGAATTAAATGACATTTTTATTTTTATTTTTTTGAAATATTTAACTCTATTTATTATTTTTATTTTTTTGTTTCATATTTTTCTCTAATTTTGCACATGAAGTAAATTAAACTTTGTTCAATACACTACCCTTTATCTTTTTTTTCTTTTTCATTCTTCAATATTATTTTTTATGCCTTTATGTTTGATTGTAGATAATTACATAGGATAACTTTATTAAATTTTTTGTACTATTAAATTTTTTGTACTTTTCTAGAAAAAGGAAAAAAGAAAAAAGACGGAAATACCCTTCATCTAAAAGCCTTGACGTCTAAATTAGCTCTATTCCCATTGTATCAATGATTCAATGTATTGTTTTTTTGGATTATTTGTCGTGATCTGTTTGACTTATTTTTTTCTCTACCAAAAGAATAAAAATAACCATTCTTTTGCAATAGACATTTAATTACCTTAAGAAAAAGAAAGCAAAAAAAAAAAACTCTTTAAGCTTTTTCTAAAAGTTAAAAATTCACTTTTTTAAAGGCCTGTTTGAATTGGTTTTTTTTAGGAAAAAAAATACCTTTTTTCTTAAAAAAGTTACATTAAATTTGTAATGACTGTTTGATTTGATTTCTAAAAAAGCTGAAACTCTGAAAAAAGCTCAAATACAACTTTTTTTAGAAACCAGAATTTTCAACTTTTAAAAAAAACTATTTTTCAAAAATTGTTAAAAAAAATACTTTTGAAAAAAGTCAATCCAAACAAGCCCTAAATTATATAAAAGAGTTCTTTAATAAATTAATCTAAGGGTCTGTTTGAATTGAACTTTTCTTAAAAGTATTATTTTTAACAACTTTTGAAATTAAAAAAAAAAACTAAAAATTCTGATAGTCTTAAACCAACCCTAAACATTTAAATGTAGAAAGTTAAACCTTCTTCTTCTTTTTTTTTTTTTAAATTTCGAGTGGTGGCCAAACTTTTGTACAATGAACCAATTCGTAAATTATGCAAAACATATATAGTTATACACCCATATGCAATTGGAAACCGACCCGTAAACTACTAAACGTAAATGCATAGAATTGTGTATAAGATTATGATTGTAAGCTAAGACATTCAGCACAAAATAATTCTAGAGTTAGTAGCAATTTTTCATCAACAAACTTCAGCCGCAGCCTAGTTATTACGAGTTTAACGGCCTCCCTGTCAAACAATTATTTTTGAAGTTGGTGAAATGTAGACCCGAAGTTCATTTACATTTAAGGGCTCGTTTGGATTGACTTTTTTCAAAAGCGTTTTTTTTAACAACTTTTGAAAAATAGTTTTTTTGGAAAAGCTGAAAATTCTGGCTTTTAAAAAAAGCTGTATTTGAACTTTTTTTAGAGTTTCAGCTTTTTTGGAAGCCAAATTAAATATTTATTACAAATTTAATGTAACTTTTTTAGAAAAAAAAGTGTTTTTTCCTAAAAAAAAAAAATCAATCCAAACAGGCCCTAAGTATTGAACGAATGACTAGTTGCTACACTTAAGAATTTTAATTCGTTGATGGTCAAATTTTATTAGTTGAGTTCTTATACCATTAAGAAAAAAAGGAAAAGACTTATCAATGTATATCACTCTCTCAAGCTGATAATCTCAGGTTACTGTGGAGTACCGTCGGACAAAAACTGTTGCTTTTTTGGGTTAAGCTGCGTGTCTATACATATACACACACACATGCTGTTTCTAGGATGGTCAACTTTTAAAACACCGAAACATATATGCACTTTGTCATAAATATATCGGTTTAAAAACATATAATAGTAATGAACAGATGATAGAATTACTACTAAAACTTGTAAAAATCACGTAGCATATATTAATGGTGGGTGGTTAAATAAATCCATCAAATTTTACTTACCGTGCTAACTCGATTTCTCAAGTTTTTCAAACCTAAAGAACATCTTCTCGAGTGAATAGTAATAAGTTCAGGTGCATGTAAGACGTGATTATAACTCCATGATGAAGAAAAGAAAAATTTGTTTTTAATATTGGATTTTAGAAGAAAATCAATAGACTATGATTTCTGATGAGATACAAAAGCTTCGATCAATCATTCACTAAACTATGCCAGGAAATACTCCATCCCGACCAATGTAGAAAAGAAAAAGAAAAGATTTCAGTGAGAATACTGCACTTACAAATCTCAGCATCAGGCACCTACTCTCTCTATCAGTAATTATATTACATATATATTGGGGCGCAACTATATACCACGTTGTAATGAAAATCACCTTGTACACGAAATTCTCGTTACGTGTAAGATTCCAAAAACACCGGACACACAACGGATATTCAGTTGCAGGGATTTTCGCCCTGCAAATTCGTGACCTCTCGAAAGGCCGATTCGTCGCAAGGTAGTACAATGCCTCTGTGGCTACAATAGCCGTACTCTTGGGCAGCTTCGTCAAGCAGCTTCTGGAAATGGGGATTCTTCAGAAAACTTGTGGGAATCACAAATCTTGTCAACTCTTTGCCCACATAATTAAACCACAAAATGGCCCTTTGGAGTTGCTTTCTTCAATTCGCACTTAGCATGTACCTTCGCCATTTCTGCTATAAACCCACACGAAAATGCAACACTTTTGATGATATAATTAAAACTTAAAAAGACTTGGTAGGCAAGTAAATGTGCTAGCTCCAAAGCTTTTGCGTCTTTATATACAGTATTTGAGAACGTGTTTTAATTTGAACAAAAAATAAATAAATAAAAGGAACGTGTTTTAATGCTTGAAACACTAAGGTTTACTTTATTCCCCTTCTGGTCATGAGATGACGTTAGTCTTGGATGGCTGACAATGTTGACAAAACTTGAGATTGATGTTGCTTGAGCTACGGGAACTAATTTAAGGGACCAGTACTGTCGCACGGCTAGCTAGCTTTCGCATTGCGTAGAAATATTGTCTACGACGTGATTTTATTACACGCAACATAAATTAATTGAGTGTATAATATAATTAAACTCTACTATTCTGATTAATAGATATATGTTCCAGGACAAAGGAGACAAAAAGGACAAAAAAGAGATGATAAAAGTCTATTTGGGTTGATCTTTTCTTTTCAGATAAAAGTATTAGCTAAGGGTCTTTTGGGTTATTTCTTCTTTTTAAGAAAAAGTATTAGCTAAGGGTTTATTTGGGTTGACTTTTTCTTTTTAGAAAAAAGTTTTTTTTAAATGTTACATTAAATTTGTAATAATTATTTAATTTGAGTTTTTTAATTGGAACTCTGAAAAAAAATAATTATATTTTTTAAAAATCAAAATTTTTAATTTTTTTTTTCAAAAATTATTAAAAAACTATTTAGAAGCCAATTTACACGTGCCCTAAGAGTTCACCACGGAAATCGAGCCCCCAAACTTTTAAAGAAAAAGAAAAACAAAAATTGATGTCAAATTTTTGTCATGTGGCAGCTCTGACTATTATCGTTCCATTTTCTGCAGACGCGTGCATTTGGACAATTTTTTTAAGGATCAACGACACCGGTGCCAAACTGGAAATGTCGACCAAATATGAATGATTTTTTTTTTTTTTTTCTTTTTGGCGATAAAGCAAACCACCGCCTTAAGACTTAAGTGGTCTTCGTTACAATAAATGCAACACTCTGGTTTTGCTTGTTTCTGGGGGTGCAGTAATGCCTATCATTCGTACTAGTAGTGCCCACAACCTACAAAGCGCATTAATTCTTTTTTCAAATTTTAAAGAATATGTGGTTAGATAAGAATTAACTAAGCAACTAATTACTTAATTTCTTACCTTTTTATATGTTTATTGCGTACAATCCTGTATCGGCCTAAGTTAAAAAGATTATAACTAATATTTTGGGTTAATTGATTTAACGTATTAAGTAGTTATCAATTATAAACCGAGGCTAATCAATAAGTTATCCATCATATTGGGAAGGGGTGGATGTCTCACGTGGTGGACGCTATAACCCCACTAACTCTAATTTTTTTTAAATATATAAATATTTCTAATTTTAGAAAACTTATTGGTTCTCCTTAATTTAATTTTTCAATATAGGTGTTAAGTTGTATATTATAATTTTCATTGAGATACTGAGGTAAAACTATTTTAGTTAAATTCAAAATAATTAAAATTAAACAGTCAAAATAAATTGTTGACAATTTTTGTTGAATAACACTCCTAACTTAAACTCTTATTAGGTCATACAATTCAACAATTAAAATTCCACAACTAAACGATACAAACCCTAAGTACGTCAATTCAACAATTAAAATTAAAAAACATATATTTTTAATATGAAGGACAACATCTGAAATTCGTGTTAAATTCATTGAAAAACTTGGGATCGACATGTGAATATATAACGCGAAATCTTGATCATGAGAAAGATTTGATGTCAAATCTTTTCCGGTAACATACATATATAATAAGGTATCGAGCAAATACAGGAGATATTTGAGTACACGCATAGCTCTCTAAATGAAAAGAATTTGGAGCACATGGTCGTGCCGCCATTCTGTCTAGATACACTTTGCAACAGATAAAGACTAGTAAATACTTGGTATAAACATAACAGAACCAATATACACAGTTAAATCACTCCAGCGTCAACAAAAGAGACTTGTCTCTCACTTTTATCTTCTCCTTGTGTTCCTGGTCCATTGAGTTTACAAATTACAATGCATCTGTCTTGACAATTTATTCTCTATATTTACATGAAAGAACTTTCAAAAGCCTGAGTCAATGCATTTTACAGCAAGCCTGGTAAAAGCATACATCAGTGCGACGAAATCATTCAGACAATCTTTATACAATTGAAGCCAAAAAGAGATGTTTCTATATACTGCAAAATCAAATCTGCAGGAAAAAGATATAAAAATTTATCCCAAGGGTTTGCAAGTTGCAACAGAAAAATACATCAGAAAACCACAATTTAAGCGACCAGAAGCTCAATGGCTTATGCTTTACACTGTCCAGAGCTCTGGTGAAGCTCGGTGATGAAAAAGGTCACAGATAGCAAAAATCAACAAATAAGTTGGTCACTACTATATTCTTACAAAATAAACAAGTGTGTCTCGTAAATAGCATTTAGTCAACTAGCTGCCAGGTAGAGCACAACAACGTTATTTTTCACCCAAGAGGAGAGTATACATCACTTCTTCAAAAGCTTGTGAGAGAAAATTCTCTTGGAATAGGGACTGTTGCGTGAAACTGCCCTATGCGTTTCAATTGCTTCAACCAATGAGTGGTGGAGAGGCCCCTGATTTCAGACAGAAGATACATTTATGAAAGTAAGACACATGTCAGCCAATACCTCCATTAGCATCATTCTATACTAAATACTAAAAGCTAAAATGGAAACTTGTGCAAAAGAAGGATTGGGTTGAAATCAACATATTGCATACGAATTATAAATGAAGACAATATACCTAAACCAATTTGTTGAAGTCACCACATCATATATTCATTATTAGTCAAAATTGACCGAGTTTCAAGAAAGTTACTTTTGTGCTTTTAAACAAAGAGAAGCTGAATTAGTTGCAGAAGTAATTTGTGCAACCATAGGAAACAATTCCATATTAATGGTAGGCTTATATGGGAGTTCAACCCCTGCTACATGCATTAGAATTAACCATAGTGTAGAAACTGAATCCTGTGAATAATATAAGCTTCATATGAAATTTAACCAAATCAAATAACTGAGTACTAGGAGAAGTTCTTTATCATACCTCAGAAACTCGAAGAGCTGTTTGAACAACATAGTTCGCATGAGGATCTTGGAGCAACTGCTCAAAATGAGTTGCAGAGAGTAATTCAAGAATTATCTTTGACCTGAAGTGGTCATTACAGACAAGAAGACATTTTTCAACCACATGGCTGCTGAACTTCTGTGTTGATAGATGCATATAGCTACCCTCAAACTGGGATACCAATTTGGATGTGGCAAATGGGATCTTCAGCTCCAAAATAAATTGAACAACGTAATTTCTGTAAAGGGAAAGAAAAAAGAAACAATGAAAAAGAAGTTCCTTTCAGACTTGGAGTCCAAGTCAAAATCAACCAATAATCAAAGTACTCCGAAACAATCTACTGGAGAAAAAAACCAAAAGAGAAGAAAATTGTCTTGTGACTCTGTGTGAATATGAAAAGGGAAGATAACGGATGTCCAACACATCACTGAGCTAGAGGACTAGTTAGCTAAATCAACCAGAAATATGATACACAGGGCAGTCTAGGACAATTTTTAAAATATCCACCCTAAGACTGGAAACATACACAATTGCTTTGGATCATCATTCGAGTATTCCCTCAAATGAAATCATTTTAACTTCCAGTTGTTCTAGTATGTGGCAATTCAAAGGTTCAAGTAGAGCCACTGCCTTCCACAATATAGAGAAGGGAGTGCCAGTGACATGTTTATGCAATGTAACACGGAAAGAAATAAGATCACGTAGGTTTCAGTTTGTGCACAAAAATCAGATAGGATCAGAGAATCAGAAGACACAAATTTGGGGGAAAAAAAATGTAAACTTGAGTATCCACTGTCCAATAGACCAAAAATGCCATTCAACTTAAAACTGAATGTTCCACATCTCAAGAAGAGTGTTGACGCCTATGAATTCAGGATAGAATATAAGTAAGCAGTATACAAATAAATATTCCTGCCAGCATGTAGACATGCAAAGATCAAGTTTATCCGTAGTTTATTTGTTCAAATAATATAAATAAGTATTCTAGCTCAACTGCAAATTTTGATTTCTGATAAAAATTCTCCATGTAGTTACCCAAATGCATCTTGTGCAAGCATAAGCCCATTTGCAGATATTTTCGCCACCAAAGTTTCTCGATGAGCACCAGTTGAATAGCTGATGCATCGTTGCAGAACACAACATCCATGTTGGTGAGTGGCAATGTCGACGCAATACTTAGCAGCAGCCACAAAAATGAACTGCCAAATGCAGCAAGGATAATCAATTTCTCCACTTGAAGGACACAACCTTCCCATTAGTATAAGACACTCTAGCCAATAGATCAGATAGGCAATAAGCTGTTTGAACAATGAAATGATCCTCATTTCTATCTGTTTTAACCAATTGAAACCACATGAAGGACAAAGTATAAATAAATGTGCATATATCGGACACTATCTCATTATATGAGTATCAACACTAAGGAGTGTTATCTATTTACAGATGAAACATACACGAAAAGCATTAGAGCTAATTAATTCAATGTTGCGGAAAGAGCATTATTGTCATTTCACCAACCGTTCAGTCTATCCCGTCGATCTTTCAAGGAACTGACAAACTTAACGAAGAGGAAAAAGACAAGAAAAAAGATAAGAGTTCCATTCTCCATGACAATACCTGCAAATTCCAAACTATTGCTCAAGAAAAATCATTTGTCAATGTTCCAACTTGAAATTAGTTGGAGCCTAACAACAACTAGAGAGAGAGTCACTAAAGTATGATGTATTGCAACCATCCTCTTTCCTTCTTTTTCTTTCATTTTGGTTCTACATGTTTTTTTTTCTTTTTTTTTTTTTTCCTTTTTCTGCTCAGCTGCCATACACAACAAAGGTTTACATGAAATCTTAATATCCACTTATTTTGCAATCTCTGTTTGTTTCATCAGAAAATGAGTAATTAAAATAGTAAACAAAGGGAAGCATTTTCAAAGAAAATTTTTGGAATATTTTCATTGTAGATTCTGCAAGTTTTTCAATATTTTTTTGAGAGACTAGAAACGTGATTCTTCTATTGAACTGACTTGATTTCCCATCTATTTCAAAGCTGAGGAAACCATTTTTATTCTTTGTCCACTTACTTTGCTCAAGCAAACACACTGGAAATAGATTTTTCAAAGTGAAAATACTTCTTTATCTTATGGCCCAAAAGACAATCAGTGTACGAATTGAGACTTGCACTCTCATGGCCCATTCTTACTTGAAAATGAGCGAAGCTGCTTTTATGTAACTAAGTTATTGGCTTCCACATTTTGGTTTATCCTTGTAATAGAGGAGATGGCTCTTGACAATTGTGAAGAATCCTGGGATTCTATCCTAAAAACCAATTGGTCAATTGGAGGAGTAGTCCAGGATCTTATTAAGCGGTCTTAGACTTTGTAATTTTTCCATGTGGGAGGAAATACTGTAACACTCCCCCTCACGTGTAACCTAATTTGATAATTGAAGCGGTCACACGTGGACAACTTAGAACATCACACGTGGATGAAGAAGGGTCACACGTGGACAAATATAATTAGCCCATAACCTGGGCTCTGATACCATGTGAAGAATCCTGGCTCTAATACCATGTGAAGAATCCTGGGGTTCCATCCTAAAAACCAATTGGTCAATTGGAGGAGTAGCCCAGAATTTTATTAAGTGGTCTTAGACTTTGTAATTTTTCCATGTGGGTGGAAATACTCTAACAACAATAATGAGTGGCGTATCTATATAGCAACCACCTAGTGGGATAAGGTTTTGTTTTGGGTTATGCTCCAACTAACCATGCAGACTGCAGAAATCTTTATTCTGATGCCTCCCCTCTAAGTTGAAAAACTTTTGATTTAGATACATGCTAATGAACAAAGAAAATATTATCTTCTACCTTGACAAATAATTCAATGATACAGACATGTTCTTTCGTGTATCCAACAAAAAACAATTGAAGTCACCATGCTTGACATCAGCAGAAAGATCTTGATCTTCGACACAGGTTTCTGCTACTCCATCTCAGGTTTGTAGGAAGAAGGGGTTGATGGTGATGTGTTATCCAAAATATTAGCAAAATAATCATTGTCTTGAATGCAATATAATGATCTGGAGAAAGCCTGATAAGAACTAATGGAGATCATACTGATCCACAAACACAAGTAATTCTTAAGAATTTATGCAAGCAAGCTTTATTTTAGAAGATAATGTAAATAGAACAAGAACACAGAATTAAGATCATAAGACAGAGTCGACAGCTCAAAAATCGCATCACTCATTGACAAGAGTAAACACAAGTTAATACCTTATTGTCTTCATTGCTCAGGCATTGCAAGCACCGCTGAACAACATGGTTACCGTTCAGGTCCTTGATAAGAGCAAGAAATCCAGGTTCAAGTGCAGAAATAACCAGTGATATCTGCTGTCTGGTTTTGAGTGTCTCAATCAACTTCTGAACCACTCGAGTGCTGATACAGTGAGGAGGAAAGCTATGCATTTAGTAAAGTAAATTAAAGATCCAGGATTGTGCAAAATTATGCAAGACTTACCCATGAGTATTCAAGGAGATCCTAACCAGCTCGCCTGGCTCTTGAGTAACCTTGAGTAGAATCTGCATTCTCTGGTCTTCATTGCACACTTCCAACAACTTCTGCATTTGGTAATTCCCAAAAGGATTCATCATAAGTTCAACAGCATGATCAATTACCTCACTGAAAATTATCTGCACATCTTGAGATGTTCCCTCATCAAGCATTCTCTGCAAAAATCGGCAACCTTGTTGATCCTTTGCCATGAAATATATGTATCCTTGAGCTTCTGCCAAAGAGCTGCACTTTGCAGGCAGTGGGAAAGCACAATGCACCCTGGCGCTTCGGCCATTTTCTTGAATTCCAGCAATCTGGGAACAATTGTCCAACTGCAACCTCTTCTCTTGATGTCTATGCACACCAGCCTCCTTGAAGGAGTCCTTACTATTATGTCCTCTGGCATGTCGATATCCTTTGTTGATCACATAATTTAGACCTTCCTCTTGGATGATCAAGCTATCCTCCTCTGTGAACACCTCTAGATCCCGTTGAGGAACATTAACATGTGATGCAACTCCACTCCTTCCATCTGCCATAGCATGCTGACAATGAAGTACATTATCCACAAAGTGAGGCCTCAGGGGAGCAACCTGAGCCATACCTGGGTAACAAACTGCTTCCCTTGTTTCAAAGAGATTTATCCCCGTCTGTTGAGCATAAAGTACAGCATCCATTACTGAAGGTCTAGCTAAAGTAGTAGCCGACTCTGGAAGTGGGACTCCCATCTGATAACCATGGCCAGACCGCATAACTGCTCCATGAAATTGGGAACTCATAGCAGGATTGACATCAGTTGAAGGACAAAAACGTCCATCAGATCGGCAAGGAGAACATACTGATCCTGAAAAATTAACAAGCCTATAACAATTCGGAGAACCCATCTCACCATCAAAATTCTGAAAACCTCTTGGCACAGAGGACTGAGATCCTCCATGACCAGAGTGATAATTAGTGTAATTAACAGATTGCATACGTCTCTCAAGATTCACCTGAAAAGTCCCCTCAACAGATTGTTCATGAGATCGAAAACCATCTAGGCCTATTGAAACATCATCCTGCTGGTCACTGATACACATTTTATTCAAATTTCTTGACAAAACCACTTCATCAACAACACTATGACTGCCAATTCTCCCAGCAGATGAATCAAATGCTTTCAAATCCATCCACAAACCATTAAAGTTCTTCGAATTTTCACAGAGCAAGTGCGGTCTATACTCTTCCAGTGGAGGCGAGGTGGGTGATCCATTGTCAGACAATGAATGCCCACCAGAGAACAAGCTGGATGAAGAACCATCAGATTGTAGAGAAAACCCACTGGCAGGAGAAGCACATGTATATTTGTGATGATTCAATGTCTCATCATCATAAATACCAATGCTATTACCAGTACCAGCACCACCACCCATCATGATCATCATCCCATTGATCTTTTGTGGAATTATCATATTAGACCCATGATCACCATTACCATGATGATGATGAAGATGAGCATTGTTAATGTTATACTGATGATGGATTGCATGAGGAATCTCACCCAACAACATCTCAAGCTCATCATCATCCTTCATGTTCTCTTTCAATTTCCTCTCAATTTTAGTCCTCTCAAACATTAAACAACGACAACAAAAGAAAATACCAAGATTTTGCAACAAAAACAATCAAGACAATGCAAGAGCAAAGAAATCACTGATCAAAACAACATTGATAAATATCAAGAACCCAGAAAAGATTACCACTTTCTTATCCTTTGGGTTGGTCTTTCAGAATCGCTGGAAAAAAGTTTCGATGGGGTTGATGCAATGCATTTCATTCGATTTTCATTTATTGGTTACATAAAGATTAAAAAATTAATTCTATATACGGGTTTGGGTTTTCCTTTGGAAAGGGTTGGCGAAGCATGCAAAGAAGAATGGATTGCATACGGTTACATGAAATACTCACACTCCCCACTCGCACACACACACACTCTCTGGTACGGCCTCATCGACACTATATGTATTATATATACATACATATATATATATATATATATATATATATCACTTGGGTAAGGACAAGTAATACTAAAAGAATAAAGACATTATATATTAAAGAAAAACACGGATATTATATCGTTCACTCTCTCACACGTGGTATATTATGACTTGCGAATATAAAATTTAAAAATTTGAAATAAAAGTTTCTTAATGATCGTGGTAATGTCATGAAATTGTGGAAAATATCCAGACATGCACTCATTATTAGTGTAGAGTAGCGTGGTGACCAATTTCTCCTTGGACACAGGCTTACGTATTAGTGTGTTCTCATACAATTAGTTAATGCATATTAATTATGTGAGGAGAATTTTTTATATATAAACCATATCACCTCAATTTTTTATGAAATTTAAATTCTAAAAAAAAAAAAGTGAGTATTAAAACGGAGGAAAAGTATTCTCAAAAAATTATCCTTTTCTAGGCTTACCTATGAGAGTTTTCCTATTTGACAAAAAAGAATTGATGGCTAATTTAGTATGTTGGAATTGACCAAAAAAAAGAATGATTATAATTGTTATTATAAAAAAAATATAAGAATAAAATGTCTACTTCGTTTCATTTATTTGTCAAAACTATCATAATAAGTTCGAATGTAATGTCTTGATATTTAATATAAATCATTAAAATTGTTCTAAAAATCTCATTGACAATATTTTTGGATGAATTAATGTAAACTGCCTAAAATTATTTTTAAAATATATTTCAGATACCTCATTAAAATAATATTTTGAAAAAATAACATAAATTCATCAAATATTTTTAAATAATTTATTTAAAATAATCTTCAAATACCTTTTTAGAACTATCTAAAAAGTTAACATGACCTCATATAAAACCGACTGAATTAGTGCATATATATATATATATATATATATATATATATATATAAGGGATGTATAGCTACATCTAAGATTTATTAGTTAGAGTCAAGCTCCGTAGTTAGTTCCTTGCTATAATAAATAAGTAAATAAACTAATCAGGCAAAGATCCAATAAATCCACCCTTTCAAAATTGACATCCCAAAAATAAATAAAATGGCAAAAGATTCTGAAAGCCACTATAATATTTCTTAGATATTGTTTTAGCCATTCAACTTCTAGTTTCTTTCTGGGCTCTAAAATGACCATTAATTTATCCATTGAAATCTATTTTCACCATTTGTCCTTTTCCGGTTAAATTAAGTAACGATGAAGGGCCTGCTCTTATTATAATTGCATTTACGGTCACCAAATAAATTTTTATTTATAATTTTAGCAGTTACTTATAAAGGTCACATGAATAAATATGAGATAAAGTTTTACTAATGTCCTCTTCTAGTGTTTTCTAGGGACTGGGGTGAGATTATATTAAATTTTATTTGCTGGTCAAAATCTATACTATTGTATATAACAAATTCTGTTACATATAATATTGTATATAACAAATTTCGTTACATATAATGTTGCCAAGTAGTGCTGTCAATTTCATATCACGTATATGCTGTCCCACTTAATTGGTGAAAACAAGTTTTTACTGTTTCTATTCCTTAAATTAATATATGGATATCACAAATCTGTTGCCTAAGTTATGCAGTCTATTAAATCATTTATTTGTTATTCAATTCAATTTATTCCCTTTTCCTACACTAAGAATTCTTTCTTTTTTCTTCTTCATAAATTATTTACACTTAATCACTAGTCTAAAATCATGGTTAAATCATTATTTTGGCATCATATTTAAGCTCCCACATTCCAATCTCATTCATAACAGCGCATATTCTCTTGCTTTTTGCTTTAGATAATCGCAATTCGATCAAAATTTTTTTTTATCACCACAATTTCTCTGTAATTCCAGAACGTGATATATTGCAAATTTCAAAATTGTGCATATGTAAGGAAATCACATGTATGTGCACTATTATTGTTTAACCTATTAAAAATAGTTCATATAATTTGTTTGAAATATTTAAATGGATAAAAAACTAAATATTTCTAATTTATCAACCTATATATATCACATTCCGTTCATTTGCATGAGTCACATATAAGTATAAAACAAATGTTTTTATACTTTTGTCCAAAATCATTAGTTTATTATAAATAAAAGGACAATTGTCAGTTGGTTAATATCCGCTTAGGATGTTTGTGTTGGCTTCTAAATTCATCAAATGTACTTAAAAGTCTAACTTAAACTAATAGTTATATTTGTTGTAATAAAATAAATATTTTTAAAAGTTATTTTAAGTGGGAAAAGTATTATCCATCGGGACTTTTGCATTTAAGGGCATTAAGTATTTTAAAAATTAAATTTAATCAAAACATTCACTATCTTATTCTTATTTTTTTATTTTTATTACTAAACTCTTTACCCTTTTATAGTATACTTTATTCTTTTAATCTTTGCTAAACTCTTTACCCTTTTATCATATACTTTATTCTTTTAATTTTTGCTATTATAATTTATTTAATAATAAATTTGTACTTATATTATATTTGACACAAATGAAATGATTAAATTACAATACTTTGATAATATATTCTTAAAAAGTAAACAAATAACTATATCTATATTGTGTTTTAATTGACATTATGTTTATGTATCATTTGCAATTATTTTAACAATATAAATAAAATTTCAAGACACTTTACAAAATATACAGAAATAGTTATTTTTATAATTGTAACTCTTGTCCAAATATGTAACTTCTTAAAGTCAAATATAACAAAAAGTTACTAAAAATCAAAAATATTTTTTAGTTCTTCAACAAATCAACTCAATCGTCTTTTAAAAATAGCTAAATCAACTAAAACATGATTTTAAAAAATAATTTGGTGACTTGTAGGGCCTTGTATCCTAAACATAACAAGAAATTTTAAAAAGTAATAATAATAAAATACCCGTAAATACTTTTCAACAAATTCTCATGATTAACATCATAACAAAAAACCTCTTTGATTCAAGATTAAGCATAACAACTGAACAAGTTAATTATTACAATTTACTACACTGCTAAGTAAGACTCCATTGTGCAATAATTAAAATGCCAGTGTGTTAAAATCTCTAACAAAAAAAGTAAGATCGGCTTCTAAAAGAATCATTTTTCGTTAAAGTTAGATTAATATTTTAATCGATATAAAAATGTATCATTTCAAAATTATTTTTATATTTAATTCTTTTTATTTTAAATCCTTGTATTCATTAGAAGCTGAATTACATTTAACAAGAACAATTAAAAACAATAAAAGAAACGATAAAAGAATATATAATTTCCAAGAATATATATTCTAAAATAAACTGAAAAAGAAAAAAACAAAAAAGAGCAAAGAGCTGTAGAGCAGCGATCTTGGGAAAACAATGGAAGAGAGAGAGAAGGAGAAGGCGAAAGGGAGCGAGAGATGGACGGCTGCGATCGCTAATCTGACGGAGATGACAGCCAATCTCGACTCACTCCAAAAGCTACTCGCAAAAAAATCCGTCTTCGTCGACGACGAGACCTTCTCCAAAGCCTCTCTCTGCTCCGAACAAGCTCGGACCATCAAGGTAGTTATCTTACCGGCGGCGAGAACATAATTCGAGAGTAGTTTATAATGAAGTGAATTTTTATATTTACTAGATTAATAATTTTGGGCCAGTGAATTTTTAATCTCGCGTGAGGTATTCTTAGTTGATGCAAAGGGTCCTTGAATCTCTTGGGTAGTGTTTGGATTGAGCTGATTAGTGTAGGATGAGCTGAATCTTTGATAGTATTCTATTAAACATTTTATGCATTGATCAATTAATTGATTTTGCACACCTGGGATATCTAAGATTTTTGTGTATTGCAGATTTTTTTTTTTTTTAATGCTTGGGTGATCGTTATGTTTTTCATTTTTAATTTCGCGTGTTTGGACCTGTGTTTGCTTTGTTTAAAGGGTGCTTGAAATTGTTGGATAGTGTTTGGATTGTGTAGGATGAGTATACAATGGCTTGCAGTTGTTTGTTTTCTGATATTTGAGCTGAATTTATTGAATTTCTGCTAGTACTGGTCTTATGATTTGATCTATTGATCAATTTTACTACTTGGTTAGTGTTAGTCTCGGTTATTTGTAGCGATATATGAAGCTTTTACTTGTTTGCTCTTGAAATGTATTGGCGTGATCATATTGTTTCATTCAACTTTGGCAAAGATAAATGTTACTGAGTTTAGTTTGGTTGAATATGCCGTAGGAGGGGATATAAAGGGGATTGGCATTCTCAGCCACTAGTGTTGATTAGCATCACGCTCACACTCAGATTGATAATTGCATCACAGGCAATATTGTGTTTCTGTTGATATCCATGGCTTTTTAAGTTAGGGTCAATATCCCAGACTTTCTTATTATGTAAGGAGAATCTGCCGTAACTAAGTACTCTATCCAGTCTTATATGCTGTGAGAATTTGTAGTTGGTATACCATAGTGGTAGACGTAATTAAAGCTGAAAGTTGAGAGAATTAAAGCAAAACAGGTACGCCGAAATCTAGCAAACACTTTCTGTTCGACAATTCTGTATGTGCATGCTCAGACCAGTGTTGCAGGCTGCAATGCTTCTATGTGATCTTGTTTCATAGTGTTTATTAGAAGGATTAATCCTTCTTACATTTGATGGCAGGTTCTCGAGCAAAGAGTTGAAACTTTAGAAAGAGAGCTAGATGCTGCCATTTCAGCTTCTGCTCATGCACGAACAGAAAAACGACAGGCAGAGGCTGCTCAGAAGGCTGCTGAGTCACGCGTGAAGGAAGTTACAAAAGAGCTTGAGAACACCACAAGTATGTAGATATTTTCTCAATTTCTTAATGAATGCTCTAATTCCATGCAAGACCTCTCTGTCCCATGAACATCAGTAATATATCTAGATTGAAGTAATTTATCAATCCATTTCCCATGGGAACAAATTTTGTACTAGTTAATGTTGCTGTTTTTCACATGATATGTCAATTTATATTCACATAGAGGAAGAAACAATTTGTTTACAATTGTACTGTGCTCTTTCCAGATATGAACGTGAAGTGGATAATTAAGCATTTAGTGATTCTGCCTAACAGAAAGAGATGAAAATTTATCAGCGTGCCTCTGTCACTTTGTTAGGATAACACGTGATCATGGTCAATTCCTAAAAGATACAGGGCTCTCTCGCTCTTTCTCCATGTTTATATTATCTGTGTGGACTGCTGCAACTCTCAAACGGGGCAGCTTCTGTCCCTAAAGTTGTGTGTGTTGGCCCTAGCACCCGAGGGGACATTATTTCACTTTGGACCTTAAGTATGTGCCCCTTTTTTTGGGGGTGGGGGGGGGTGGGGGGGGGTGGGGGGGGGTGGGGGGTGGTGGTGACTCTTCTTCCTCACTATTTCTTCACAAAGTTCCTATTTGGAGATCCTGCAACAATCATATGACTCTTCTTCCTCACCATTTCTTCACAAAGTTCCTATTTGGAGATTCTAAAACAATCATTTGATTATAAATGCTGCTGAAAAATTAAGAGCTTGGGGTTATTCGGAATTAATTATCTGTTCCATTTTCTAATCTGTTGGTTTTGTAATGATTTATATTTGAGAATTGTCATTTGCTGACTGATGATAATGTGGATGGGATGAGCAGAGTTCTTGAACCTTGTATTATGCCTGCCCTTTAAGGAGATAGTCATAGTGACTGCAATTCTGAACTTTGTTCTGTAAAAGTTATAAAACCACTTACATGATTCGTCTCATGTGCAGAAGTTTTTGGACTGCATATGGAAGAATTGCGTGCAAAGCAAGAAGAGATTTATAAGCGAGATAAGGAAATTAAGCTCCTCGAAGCCATTATTAAGACACTTGGGGGAAAACCACCACAATCTTCAGATGGGTGAGATCTATCCTGTAAATCTACCGTTGTTGTATCATATTCTGTACTTAGAGCGGAAATTTCTTGTGTATTTGTATTCTCACGTTATAATTGACCATCGTGAAATTGCTGAGTTCTTACATCCTACATCGTGATATTCCAAGGATTAGTTTTTATTGAGCTTGATATACAAGATAGGATTCTGTCTGGAAAATATTGATTACAAAAAAAGTGCTTGTGAGATGCATGGCTGTCCTCTTTTTGTTGAAGTCGGAAAATCTTTATGGCTCAACGTCCACACTGACATATTTTGCCTGGTGTAATGATTATGGTGTTGGGGAAAATCGAGAACACACGTATACATATCAAAGTATAGCGACAAACAAACGCAAAGAATACGTAATATTTTTAACGTGGTTCGATCCTTTACTTACGTCCACGATCTCCTTTGGGATAAATTTCATTATTTAATAATAATGGTATTACAACTCAAGTGATTTTTTGCACGGATAAAAAAATCTAAACCTTCCCCCACAGAGTTCGTACAGTTGTTTTATTTTTAACAAAGTTTGTACAATTGTTCTATTTTTAACAAAATATAAGACATTCTTAATACTCTCAGACTCTCCCTTTCACCCACATTCCTCCATGGGGTGTGACCTTAAGGTACACTCCTAAGGTAGATTAAATATAAGTTACAAGACCATATATTTATAGGCAACATTTCTCTTTTACTATTTAAATAGCTTATATTTGGGTAATATAATTAATATAATTAATTGTCTTTCACAAATTTTCTAATTTGTATGAACTTGAACTTTGAATCATAACCAAACAAATAAATTATTTATCCAGTTTCAGGAGAATTACTCTACGAGTCCATGTCACAAGCATCGCTGGCCACAAAACTCTATTTAGGCCTTGTTCAGCTACAATATTTCGATTAGCTTTCTGGCTCTTAACATGATTTTCTATTGTTATGTTTGTTTGGTAAAATAGTGTTATTTTCTTATTCCTTTTGGTTGAAACAATTTGGAAAGGGCAAAAAAAAAAAGAGAAAGAGAAAAAGGAAGTAACATGTTGCTTCGCCCTACGTACAAGTCCTACTTGACTTTTTTCTTTTCTAAACAAAAATTGACTTTATTTAAAACTAATAGTTCTCGTCGCTTTTTCCATAATCGGAAATAATATTTGAAACGTTAGAAACTAAAACGTGAATAAATTAGAGCACCACCATAAGATAACATGAAATCTAAAATTGTACCCTGCAAATGTATTCCCTTCTCCAGAGTTTATGTCATATTAATCAATGTCACTTATTATTATATCACGCAAATTTTTTGGCCTAAAAGAAATTTCCCTCTTTCATTTCCTAATTTAATAAATTTATTCCCAATTTATATATTGCTTAAAGTAAATTATATGTCTTCTCCATTGATACCACATATCCGTACCTTTTCTATTAATCTCCGTGTTCCTTTTTTCAGTTTTACTTTCCCATATCATAGATTTCTAATTAAAAAATATGATTAATATTAAATATATATGAAGCATTAAGTTTTTTTATTCTTGCATAAACTATGAAAATATAATTGGTTATCAACAATAAATAAAAATATTAAAAATACTCACTTATCTTATGCATCACACAGATTATAATATAATTCTACAGATGTTCTTCTCGCATCATTTTCTTGTCATTTATCTATTGTGATATGAAATTTCTTTTATTTTTGTCACTATAACTACACATATATTGGATTTTCCATACAAAAAAAAAAATCTAACTTAGTTAAAAGTTAAAATCTAATTTATTTTTCTTTTTCTCATGAAACCACTTCTAATGAAAAAAAAGTTATAAATAAATAGATCGTAATCATGGGCCAATCTAAAGGCACATTTTCTTTTTGGGATAAAAAATCTAGAGGCACGTTCGATTTTTTTTTTAAATAAAAAATATTTTGAAGTTTTTCTTTTTTGAAAAAAAAAACACAATTCTATTCATAATAAATAATTGGATTAAAAATAATTTATTAAAAAGCTTAAAATTTTAAATTTTCAAAAATTAAAAAATTAAAGCTCATGAACAATAACCGGTTACAGAACCGATAAAGACGACACCGCCAGTCATGGCCACCCGGCTTCGATATATATAATTCATTTGACAAACGCCTTTTCTTCCTCAAACTTTAAGTGCACCGTGGAGAGCAGCAGCATGGAGAACGATAGACCGTCGGGATCATCCAATCGCAAACGCTCCTTCTTCGAAGACGATGTCTCCAACAACCCCCCTCCGTAAATCTCTACCTCTCTCTTTCTCTCTCTCTACACACACACAGTGCATAATGTATATATGCGTGTCTATATTTGTCTATTCATATTTGATTTTAGCTCCTAATTATTTTGCTTGATTACGCTTTCGTTCGTTTGTGCTCCGTGCTAGGGTTTTTACAATATAGATTTTTGTAGTGTGAATTTGAAGCTTACGTGGTTAATTTTTGATTTACCTTAACGTAATTTCGGAAAGACAAAGCTTATAGTGTTTCGTGTGTTGTTGATTATGTAATTGTTAGGGTTTTATGCGAACTTTGTGTGACGTATAAGATGTAATATTGTGTATCTTCATGTGTTAAGTTGACACTAGGGCAGTGGGTTGAATTAGCATTGAGTGTCGGATTTAGCTCCTAATTTGCTTTGCCTTATCGCGCTCGTCGCTAGGGTTTACAAATTATATATGCGTGAGTGTTTGGAACCATATTTTGCTGAACTTTGAAAAGGCTAGTCATGTTTTGTTTTGTATACCTGACTATTCAGTTGCTTGGGTTTATGCATACATGTATTAGATGTTAGATGTGAATGCTTATTTTACGTGTAAGTTGAATCTAGAGCTTGTGAGAGTGAATTAGTTGTTCTCGTGCTCAATGTCTGATTTTAGCTCCTAATTTGATTGCCTTATGTTCACTGCTTGGATTTACACATTACGTATATTGTTTATATGTTTATGTTTATTTAAAGCATATGTGGTTGTTATTAAAGTGTTAATCTAATTTTGAAAACGTAAATCATATAGCGTTGTGTTTTTGAATTATTATGGACCTATTATGACACCTGTTAAGGTTTATGTTGCCATATAGAGAAGACAAAAAGTGTGCATTAGAGTTTTATGCCTGACACTGAAAGTTGAATCATGTGGTATAAAGTCTTGAGTTTTTTGTTATCACAGTATCCAAAACACTATCCTCGAAGAAATAAAATGTCATTTTGGTTTCACCTATTGCAAGCAATGATAATGTGATAACAGTTTGGTGGAGTCAAGTGTTGTTCTGATGCACTGCAACATCCCAATGATGAAACTTGTCTATAATTTGAGAATTTGTTATCCTTGGTAAGCGATTAAACAAGTAGGCATTTGCATCTAGATTTAGCAAGGCCTGCAAATGTATGTACTGTTCAGGTTTACAAAGTTGATATAGGTATATGTTAATTTTACTTATATCCCATTTTCATATCCTTTTCCTCAAGTTATATGATAAAAAGAGTTGAGCAGAGACAGTTGGCTTTACTGGTAGATCTTAATTAAATTTTTCTGGCTATGTACAAAATTAATCATTTATGCCTTTTTAATACTTAAAAAAACATTTTTAGTTCATTTATGCCCTTTTAATATTTAAAGAAACATTTTTAGTTTTCTGATCTCCAGTTTGATCTGTGGTTTTATCTTTTGCAGGCCAAAAAGAGTGAGGTTTCCAAAGGGTAAGAAGGTGAAGCCTGGAGACTATGTGGTGGATGAGGAAGCTAGGCCGGTTGGACCTAAGGATCCACGTCTTGCTGCTAAGGATCGTGCAATGCGTAGAAACCAAATAACAGCTGAACTTCTCGATGACGAAAATAGAGGCATTTGTGATGATATTTCACGAGCAGAAGTCCAGTACGAGGTAGTTCTTCATATTTCTCTCTTCTATTTTTGTGATTTTTCTTCCCATCCCACTCTCTATTCAAAGTGGGCCTATTTTCTTATGCTACCAACATTCTGGAGGATATGTAGACTGTTTCGATGATGATTTGTGTTAGAAAGTATAAGGATACACATCATTAGGGACAATAGTTTCATATGGAGTTGTATACAGGTGGTGGATGATAGAATATGTTGACTTCCTAGTAGTCTAGGTTTCGAACTTGTGCTTTCTTCTTTATGAAAGTTATATATTCATATTGATGTGAAAACATGACAGTCTTTGGTGAAAAAGCCTGAAAAGTCAGATGGAACGAGTCTTTTGTTGCCTCACTCTTTAGAAGAAGGTAGGTCTGCCAGAAGAAAATCATGGAATTTTGTAAATCACTAAGTAATTTGTGCTGAATTTTATGTGTGTGGTATGCTCACTTGTGCAGTTAAAAATGGTATTTAGGGCAGCAATTTTCTTCCGTGTTTTGTAATGGTTAGCAATGTATGAAATGGTAGTATCCTTTTTCTTTAGAACTGAATAGCCTGTCAATCCTGGACTTATGAGAAAATGAGTCGTTGCTGATGTATTCTCCTTTCATATGGTGAGCCGCTCTTGGCTTTTGTTGCAAGCCATGGAACTCTTGAGTGGTGGTCAATTTTATTGTTGTTCATCTCATGTATTATATCGTCAAGTGTTTTGAAGAAGGCTTGAGGTTACCATCTATGAATTTAGAGTTGCTAAACTGTGTCCTTTGATATGAGTGTTCAGTATGATGCTATATGCATGTGTTTTGAAATCACCAAGTTTTGAGTACTTGGAATTGTATTTTTATAAGGCGGTTTGTATGTTATTCTATTTCTCTTTCCTCTATGTTTCCTTTTATTATCGAAGTATAAGTTAAGCAGGACTTTTTCTTACTTGTCCTATATTCAAGCAAGTTGATGATGACAAAGTTTTCTTATGGCAGGATAGTGAAACATTTAATGATGATGGGATTCAGATAGAACCTTTTAACCTGTCAAAAGAGCGGGAAGAAGGCTATTTTGATGCTGAAGGGAATTATGTCGAATACATAAATGCGAAGGAGATTAAGGTATTGATAACCCATGCTGTATTTTTTGCATTAATTGAAACTTGCTGCAGTATCTGAATGAGGACTTCTGCAGGATGCATGGCTTGATAATATTGAGGTTGACAACAAATTTTCTGGGAAACAGCCTATTAGAACAGATGAGCAGGAAGATGATGGTGAGGATGCACGTGAGCTTTCATCAGAAGATATTGGTAAGATAAAGAGGAGGATTGCTGATGTCCTTGAGCCTGGAGAAACGGTAGATCTCTATTATCAAATATATTGTCTTTCAGCAGATTTGTTCCTTTCACACTTCAAACCTTTAAATTTGGAGCAGATACGAAGCATCTCCTTTTTATATTAAATTTAGCTTTTGTTTCTTCAATTATATCTCACTTAATTTCTAAGTTTCTGTTTTTTCTTTTCTCATTTTTAAATATTTTGGTAATTGTACATTATTTCATGAGCTTAATTATGGATCTATTTCTTGTGTTATTATTCTGCAGGTCCTTCTGGCCTTGAGGAGGTTGAAAGGGACCTCAAATAAGAAGGAAAAAATGTCAGCAGAGACGAAATTGCTTTTTGATCAACTTACAGAAGATGCCATGAAGCTGTTGGAGAATGGAGATTATGGTTGTGTGCGCTTAATTTTTATACAAAATCGTTTGTCGACCTGAAAATCTGATTCTAACTTGTGGACCTACATTGGTGGACAGATGTATATAATGAGAAACAAGAGAGTTTCCAGCGGGAAGCAGGTCTGTGGCTTTGTTCTCTTCTCCCTCATTTTTTCTCTTCCAAGATCCATGGTTCTAAGAGAGGATGTTGGTCTTGAATTATTTTGTGCATACATTACTGGTAACTGTGTTGCTAGGTTATCAAAGAGTAGATGGCAATGAGGCTAAAGTAGATGTTTGACCTTTTCCTTGATAAGTTGGACTGTTTTTCTTTTTGTATTGTTCTTTTCTTCCTTCTCTTTTTTTTTTTTTTTTTGGTTTTTTTTTTTTGGGGGGGGGGTGCAGGTTGAGAGGTAATGTACTTTCTCCCCTCCCTATGCTTTCTAGCCTTGTCTATATGCATATTCATGAGGTTCTTATGTTCTTCAGAGGGGTATGAGAGGATAGCACAGGCAAGAGGACAGGTTATCTCCATGAATTCAGGAGTAGAGAAGTCCAATAATGGTATTGACAAGGACCTTGTTCCCAATGGAACAGGGATGCCAAGCTCCTCTACCCTGTTTGACATGGATGCAGAACATGCAAAGCTGAATAGCAATGTTAGTACAAGCAATGGCGATGATGCATTCGACATGTTTGCAGAAGATGATGACAATGCAACAGCAAATCTGGCCTCCAGTGAGAGTGGAGTGGTTTCTCATCCTGATGTTGAAAATCAGAACCAACCTCCTGAAGGTAAGTTTTGACCTTTAAACTTCGTAATTGTTCAGTAGATTTATATTCTAATTTGTAACTACTGTTGGGTCACAGGTCAAGATCCACAGAATGATTATGTTTATGATGAAACATCAGGGTATGTCCTCCA
Organism: Cordia subcordata; assembly: GCA_028554755.1. Taxonomy (NCBI): domain Eukaryota; kingdom Viridiplantae; phylum Streptophyta; class Magnoliopsida; order Boraginales; family Cordiaceae; genus Cordia; species Cordia subcordata. Next base: position 2,995,933 of record JAPTOF010000013.1, on the reverse strand, counting down.
CCTCTAACCTTTTTAACATGGGCACACCCCTGAAGCTTCATTATAATACTAAATAATAATATGATTTAAAGCAAAAGGTCACTCCTAAGTATTGGTCAATTAGGCGTCTTTTGCTAATATCATTACCTTGTTTTGCAACTCGTACTACATATAGTGTTGGGTATTTGCATATTTATAGTTACCTGTACATGCAGAAGTCGTGTGTTTATAGAGTGAGAGACAGAGAACTTGTGACTTTCCAAAAAGAGAGACAGAACTTGTGTGTTTATAGGGTAAGAGTCGGAGGGGAAAAGGGGTAATGTTGACTGCTAATTTCTATCCTTATTTCTCTGATGTATATACAAAAATTAAGGGGGTAATCTTCTGATGAATTTTAGAATTGCCAAGTTCTATTGATTGTATAAGCACACATACACAAGCATTATTCCTAAAACACTTGCTCAGTTTAATTAATCTGTACCTCTGAGCGGTAGATCTTTTCCCCTTGTAAGTTGAGAGTATAATAATAAACTTAATTTTATATTTGAGATTTGAAGATAATGAATGGCTCAGGTCTCAGCATATTGATATTCAAGAGTTGTTGTATATCTCCTATTTGCAGTTACTACTATAGTAGCAGTTCTGGTTACTATTATGATCCATCTTCTGGGCTCTATTGCTGTGCCACATCTGGTCAATGGTGAGTTTCTTGCTTTTGCCTTTCTTCTGTTTTGGATCTTCTTATTGCTAAGATTGTTATTCAAGTCCAGAACTACTTTTGCTTGAATGCTCTGATATTCCTTTGCTAGTCTCCACTTGTGTTTTAGCTTGTCGGGGAGGCAACATTTGCCTAGTAAAAACTACACAAGTATTCTATTATCAAAAAGGTTTTAAACAGCTTCTGTCGTCGGAAGATATGTATTCCTCACCTATCCAAAAGCAACTAGTTGACGAGGGAGGGGACAATCGTTCTCATTCTTGGCTTCTGCTGTATTGTCAATGAGGCACCATCGAATGTCTCTGTTGAAGCTTTCTGATTGACCTTAAATGTTACCGTGTAGGTACGCTTACAATGAGCAATCTGGTACTTACGAGGAGGTTGAGCAGGCTGCTCCCAGTATAAGCTGATCTTTACAGATATTTGTGTGTAATTACAAGATTATGTAGGAAGAGTACAATGCTGCGATACATAGGTCTTTGCAATACAACTTCTCCTGCTGTTGGTTTTAATTTGTGCCATTAGGCAGTTTTGTTTCACGATGATACAAGGTAGGATATTGCGATAGTGATGGTGGCTTACGGTTATGTCATTGGGCATCGTTCTTTAGAACCTGTTTCTACAAACTGCATCTCTTTTTTCCCTGCACTGGTATAACTATACTTCATGTGAAGCACGTGAAATCAGAGGACTTCTGTATGGGGAAGTTTATTGAGAACCAAAGATCGGTGGTCGGGCGTCCTCAGCTGGATTTTTTTGTTGCAAAAGAAAAAAAAAAGAATGAAAAAGGGTTATTGAGAACCAAATGCTCAATGTATTGTGATATATGTATTCTAATCGTTTAAGGGATACGATTATGGAAAACATGGATTAGCAGAGCAAATTGTATAAGATTTAGACGAAAACAAAGATTGAATAAAACCCAGATTGTAGCTCAATGAAAAAGAGCCCTTGGAAACGAAGGGAACTTTTTAGAGATAAGGCACGGTTTAAAGAGGGAAAAAGTAAACCGCGTTGCGGGCGATATTGTCTCACTTTTTGGGTCGTCTTTGACTTTCCGACATTGAAAGCAATGTTTCAACACGAGAAACTCGTTGTACCCCTTTTCGGGAAAGTTCACAATCCGTCTTTTCTTTTTTTCTTTCTCCTCTCTCATGCCTTTTTAAATTTACTTATATTGTCTTAAAATAATATTTTTAAATATTTCACAGCAACATTTAAATTAGACTTTAGTATTTCATAAGTGTATTTCAAATTAATTCCTATTGTTTAGAGACATTCATATTAGTTTTCAATGTTTCAAAATCAAACTAATTTTCATTGGTTAAAAAAAAAAAAAATCAAATTTCAATGTTTTACTTATTTATTCCAAGTAAGTTTTTGTTTTAAGAAAAAATCAGAAAAATTGAAACTAATTTGAGTACATATGTAGATATTAAGGACCAATATGAATATTTTTAAACAATGAAAACTAGTTTTGACTATCTTTGTGAAATATTAGGAATTAATATGAATATTTTAGAAAAATAGAGACAAAACTGTATTTGTGAAACATTAAGGTTAATTTAAATATTTTAAGATAATAATAGTGACTAATTTGGAAAATGATAACAACTATAAGTATTTGTTTTGAAATTAACCTACTCCTTTTTTTTTTAATCCGCATTTACATGTAATATTTTCATTTCAAAAAATAATTTCATTTTTTTCACACATTTTAAATTACAGTCATTTCTTTTCTAAAAATAAGTGAGTTAGTAGTTTCTTTATATGTTACTATTTAAATACATCTTTGTCAATAAATATGCATTATCAATTACTTGTAGTTGGGATAATTAAAATAAAAATATGGTCATTTAATAATAATGGAGTAGTATATTAAGACATGTCTAAACAAAATTTATTACTTTAATAATACTAACTATAATATCGTTATCTGGAATTATGTTATAGTAAATAATGCTTTTCAAAGGCCCAATTTTTCAGCTGGGGTGATGTGCAATTGAGTAGTGATCCCTATGTACTACGTGCGTGAGTGCGTGCGTGCGTTGAGGTTACATTCACTTCGCACACACCACCACCACCACCACACTCAGCAAAGGTTAGTTATACATATCACCCACCACACCCGTCTCCTTCCCCCTGATCCCCTTTTGCTAACTTACACATACATACACTCTAAAAACTCTTCCACACACATATATATACACACACATACATACAGAAAATAACAACAAAACAGATACTATATCCAATCCATCCTTCAAAAACATAAGCAACGCATTTTACATATTCTTTCTAGGGATTCGATCGAACAAAAAAATGGTGTAGCTTTTTTCATATATATAGAGAGAGAAAGAAAGAAAGAGAGAGATGGCGGAGGAGGGATCAGAGAGAGAGAACGGGGGGTTGATGTCGATGGATTCGATGGAATCGCGTTGGGTGTATCAGGACGAGGACGACTCCGACGTCGATAACTACGGGGACGACGAGCGCGAAGTCGACGGCCACGGCGACGCCGACACGCCGTCGCGCAGTAATCCATCGGACGATGAAGGGGAGGAGGATAATGCGGAGCAGCGCCTGATTCGCACCGGACCTCGGATCGATTCCTTCGATGTCGAAGCCCTCGAAATTCCCGGTGCTACAAGGAATGATTTCGAGGTGCATTTCTTTTTACAATAATGTGTATTTTTGACTCGCTTCGATTCGTTTACTACTCAGCTTGTTATTGCACGTCGAGAGTTTTGTGTACCGAATTATAATTTCTACTATTTTCCCGCTCCCTAGGAAAGAAAATAAATGAAGAGACACTCTTAAATTAGTTTAATGAATTAAAGCCTTTAGTTGTTTGTTTCAGTTAGGTAAACTAGTCAATTAAGCTTGATCAGCTTGAGATACTTCCTTTCTTGTATACATAAGTTCAGTTTCTTGTGTTACTTAGGAGTGAAAATGCAACACTGGACGTAACCAAAAGAAGCGTTATTCACTTGTGGGATAAGCTATATAGATATAACAGACGCTAGCCCCTCCTAGAATATATATATGCAAAGTTAAAACATAATTCCTTATGTATAGATAAGAAATCAGGCATACTGGTTATATGGGTGACGACTTTGTTTCTTCAGTTCCTGGTGCACTGTGGGTGTAGAGTGACAACTGCGTATTCTTATCTGAGTTAGTAAATTATAGTTGGATATTCATGGGCTTGTTTGATCTAGTAGATCATAGCCGTAATATTCTGAAATATATGCTTAGTAACTAAAAGGCGAGCGCTTATTTTGTCTCTTCTGGATTGGTTAGTATTGATCTGACGGAAATCAGGCAAACTAGAGACCTCTTATCTTTGTTGTCTAGGTCTTTCTGTTCTCGACATGATTCTTCATTCTGGGTTATTGTGGCTTCTTTGTTTCCGCTCTCCTTGTTTTAGCGACGGGGGTCAATTTCTTTCTAAATTGTGTTTATAGATGTTGTTAAAGACGTGTGGTTGGAAGGAGGAGAAGCCTGAGGTCTCATGTATAAGATTTCAATTAATTTTCTTGTGGACTTAAAAGAATGGTTAAGAGAAGGTATCTTAATTGTAGAAATGTGCTTGCAGGATGCCACTTTTGGCAGGAAAATACTTCTGGTTTTTCAGACATTAGGGGTTGTGTTTGGTGATGTGGGGACTAGCCCATTATATACCTTCAGTGTGATGTTCAGCAAAGCTCCAGCAAAAGGAAATGAAGATGTTCTTGGTGCATTGTCTCTAGTGTTGTATACCCTAATTTTGATCCCATTGATCAAATATGTCCTTATTGTTCTTTGGGCCAATGATGATGGCGAAGGTATGTGAAGCATTAATTCATCCTTTATTTCGCAACAATTTAGCGGACTTTAGTAGTATCTGTTGTTATATAATGTTTCAGTGAATTTATATATTATTCATCTTCTCATTACTGCAGGAGGTACATTTGCTCTGTACTCTTTGATCTGTAGGCATGCTAAGGTCAGTCTTTTGCCAAATCAACTCCCATCAGATGCTCGGATATCAAGTTTCAGACTAAAAGTGCCATCTCCAGAACTTGAGAGATCGCTGAAAATAAAGGAAAGACTTGAAGCTTCACTTACACTGAAGAAGCTTCTTTTGATGTTAGTTCTTGCGGGTACCTCTATGGTGATTGCTAATGGTGTTGTTACACCAGCAATGTCAGGTAATTTGTAGCTTGTAGATTCTTACAGATTTTGTCCTTGCCATGGTCTTTTACTCTTTTTGTTGTCAGTTGGTAGGAAGAGGTTTGTTTGTTTCTTTTTCTTTGGTTTTCTTTTTTCCTTTTTTTGGTTTTTATTTTGGTGGTGAATCTGGTCTGCTTTGTTGATTGGATTGGCATTAATGTTAGACTTTACTTAGTGCAGTAAGTTCTGCTGTTGGAGGCTTGAGAGTTGGAGTTCCTGGCATTAAGCAAGGTATGAGATCCTATTATGGAAATTTAAGGTAGAATATCAGTTGCTTAGTTCTTTTACTAACCAATTCCTTCCTGGAAGCTCGAACTGTAAAGGAAACTAATAATTGAAAAAAAAAAAATCAGAATTGTATCTGCATATTAAGTTATGCAACCTCTACAAGAGACGAAATATTTGGGCCTATGTAATTTTCCATTAGACAACAGTATACAATTTTGAAATAAATCATGGATACATAGTTTATGTATATGTGTTACTTCTTTCTTTTCTTTTCTGTATTAGCTGCTTATACTGTGTTACTTGAACTGCTGTTACTAGAAACCATCCGCAATACTAAATTATTGAGTTTATTTTACTGTGTGCAGATCAAGTGGTGATGATATCAGTAGCGTTTCTTATAATTTTGTTTAGTGTACAGAAGTATGGGACAAGTAAAGTAGGGCTTGTGGTTGGTCCTGCCTTGTTTGTATGGTTCTGTTCTCTTGGGGGTATTGGCATATACAACCTTGTAAAATATGATAGTCGTGTTTTGAGGGCGTTTAATCCAATTCACATATATTACTTCTTCAAGCGCAACTCAACCAACGCTTGGTATTCTCTTGGGGGATGTATTCTGTGCGCAACAGGTAACTACTTTTGAAAATTTAAAATTCTTTGAAAGAAGTAATGTTAATTTCTTGGGATGATGTTTTGTGAAAAATTTTATTTGAGTTACTTTTGGAGTTCTGGTGCATAAAGTTTTTGTGTTTGTAAAAGATCTATTTTGTATGATCCACATTGAGCTCACTTTTGAATTATTTTGGTAAACATTATGAATTTTGTTGTCCAAAGTCAGCTAATCTCATGCATTATTGATGTAACCGATAAAAGTGTCACCTTCAGTTTTCTAGGGACGTTAGAGTTAGTTGTTGGCTTGCAAACATTCTTACATGTTCTGTGTTAGGGATTTCAAGGTGGTTTCTGGCCAACATGGAGCAGGGGAATTTCTTTTACAATTTGTCTAATCAGTTATTGAGACAACTAGCAAGTCCGTTCTGTATTTAGTTATGATATTAGAGACTGGCATTTATATTCGTACTAAATATTATTTTGTATTGAAGTTGCATTGAGTTAACAGCAGCGACCTGAGTAGCAGAAGCTCAAATTATTCTTTCTAATGCAGTTGCTTGGAATTTCTTAAAGTGATTTTGTTGCAATATAAAGACAATATAATTCTTCCAGACGCCATATTGAGAGTTTTCCTAACATTGTAGAATGGATATTACTGGTCTTCACTTATCCAGTGATGGATAAGATCTCAAGATATTACATATGATATATGATAAAGTTGGGTCGGACCTTTCATATATCACAGCACAAGTTTATTTAGTAGGACAGTCTGCATTCTCAACTATGGCATGCAATCTTCATATCTATGCAAGTACATGTCTGCATGTGCTAGTTCTGTCTATTCAAGGCTTAATGCCATTTCCTTTGGTTCCATCTTATTGTCAAATGTTGCTTGATGGCAGATACTCCATCCTTTCTTGTTAATTCCAACTGTCTCATTCCATTTTTTTAACTAAGGAATTTCTTTTCTTAGATTGCTGATGATAGCTTGTGTAATTCAGGTTCTGAAGCTATGTTTGCAGATCTTTGCTATTTTTCTGTGAGGTCAGTTCAGGTAAAGCAGAGAGAGAGAGAGATTCACTTACTCTTTCCCTTTATCATATGCTGCTGGTGATTCTGAACATTTTATCTCCTTTTGCTATTGTTCAAATTTATTCTGGTAGGACACATTGTGAGGTCTCAATTTTCTGGCTTGCAGCTTACTTTTGTCTTTCTTGTCCTGCCTTGCCTTCTTCTGGGTTACCTTGGTCAAGCTGCCTACCTTATGGAGAACCATGCTGATACAACACAAGCCTTCTTCTCTTCAGTTCCTGGTAAATATTATTCCTTACTTTTCCTCGTACTTTCAGTTAGGAAAGAAACGGAAGTCTTCATCATTAGCTTTTGTTTTTGGGTTTCTGCAAAAGAGTTGTTGCAAGAACTAATGATATTTATAGTAAAATAGATCACTGAAATATGGGCATAGTCAAACTAAAGACTTTTTATGGGCTTTATGGATAGAAGGGAATCATAAAGCTTTTGAAAAGAATGAATTGTCGCTTGCTCTGAAATATCGTTGGGTATATGACTTTTGTTTTTCTGGCGGTTCTTATATAATAAATGCATAGTGTACAAGGATGTATAGATGGTTTCAAGTAGTTAATGTAAATATTTTTGGGGTTGCACCTCCTTGGTGCATATCAGTAAAATCTTTTACTTCTCCCAAAAAAAAAAGGAAAAAGAAAATAGATGAAGCAACTACTTTTTCCAACAAAAATGATATCCTACTACCCCGACCCTCAAAGCAAAAAAAACTAAGATTCCTACTTTACTAGTTGATATTGTAAATAATACAACTAACAATAAGCAACATAGTATCTGAATGCAATTTGAATAGTTTGTGGATTAATTGATCTACATATATTACTATAGAATGTAACAAGTGTATAGTAACAAGCGTATATGATCTTACTTACCTCTTGTGTATTTGTGATGATGTATTTGAATACCAAGGCCACATAGGTCTTAAAAACATATCCTAAGAGGAATTCAAAATTTTTGCTGCAGGTGGAGCTTTCTGGCCAGTGTTCCTCATTGCTAATGTAGCTGCACTAATAGCCAGTCGAGCAATGACAACAGCCACTTTCTCTTGCATTAAACAGTCTACAGCGCTCGGTTGTTTTCCTCGCCTTAAAATTATTCATACATCTCGCAAGTTTATGGGTCAGATTTATATCCCAGTCATGAACTGGTTTTTGTTGGTATTTTCCCTGGTGGTCATCTGCTCTATCTCAAGTATTTACGAGATTGGAAATGCTTATGGTAATGATTATAATCCTCCTGTTAAATTTCCTTTATATGGTCAGTCTTTTTTATAATGTCCAGTTTGTTAACCTTGGCGGATATCTTTGTAGATGCTCCATGGAATCTTCTTTCTGATAACTTCTCTGAACTTTTCCATTTGGAAATGGAGCAGGATTCTAGATGTGGTCTTCTATATGTTTCCAGATACTTATCCTAAAAAAGAAGTACTTTTGTACATTGAGTTGTTCATGATATTTTTGTGAGTATGATGAAATGGATGGAAGCTTGAAGTTGCTTGCAAAGAAGTTTTGGGAGGTATATCATTCTTTAGGTGGAAGACAGATTTAGTTAGTACAGGAGAGCCTGTCTAGCAGATTCACTACTGCTAGAGATACCTGAATGTGGTGTTTAGAGAATTGTAGCACAATTATTGGATTATCAGGGAATCTATTGAAAGATCGATTGACCTTGTACTATATTAATTGTTGGGATTATCTGATCATAGAAGTTGCTTCAGAGTGTAAATAGAAGCGAAAAAAGAAATACCTTTTCTATGTGGGCTAATGTGATAACTTGGAGCAGGTATATCAATTACATTCTCACATCTGGGTTGTTAGTGATGGTTTTCAACATTTTGCTTGCATGCCCATTTTGCAACCCTATAAATGCTTATTTATATCACTTGTTGGAAAAGGAAGAGGTAGAAAGATTATATATCTTGATTGGTAGATAGATGCTAAGCAATCAATTGCAGGAGCTAGATTGGAGACTTAAGGCTGCATGACTTAAATTTTGTAATTGCTTATTGGGCAAATAATATCGTGTAAATTACTGTATGAAAGAAATTGATGGCAAGACTTGATATTGGTCTGTATTTCAAAATTTTGTATTGTTTGTCTACTGGAAATCTTGAGTGTTGGTTTTAGTTTGAAGCACGTCAATGATTCTTTGAATGTTGACAAAATATTCTGATTTGATGTTCTTTTCCAGCTAAGCAGTCCTAACAGTTCTAGGAGAAAATAAGTGCTCGCGGAGCAGTTTCTTCTTGTAGCATTGCAAGTTCTGAGCTACTAAGAAAGTCTTTTATGTGTAGTATGACATGTCTGAGAGTCATACTCGTGTTGGTTGAAAGAGGAAAAAAATAATATGTTTTATTTTTGAAATTCCCTGTGAACTTGTAATCTTTCACAGATATTATGTGGTAGACCTATTATCATCTAATGTTACTTCAATTTTACAGCCATTGCTGAGCTTGGAGTGATGATGATGACTACAATCTTAGTAACCCTTGTAATGCTGCTGATATGGCAAATAAACATAATTATCGTACTGAGTTTTGTTATTCTGTTCTTGGGCTTGGAGTTGACGTTCTTTTCATCGGTTTTGTGGAGTGTGGGAGATGGAAGTTGGATCATATTGGTATTTGCAGTAGTCATGTTCTTAATAATGTACATCTGGAATTACGGCAGCAAGCTAAGATATGAAACTGAGGTCAAACAGAAGATGTCAATGGAGTTGTTGCGGCAGCTGGGTCCTAACCTTGGAACAATGAGAGCTCCTGGGATTGGTTTGCTCTACAATGAGCTCGCAAAGGGCATTCCGGCAATATTTGGACATTTCTTAACCACTCTTCCGGCTGTACATTCCATGATAATTTTTGTATGTATAAAGTATGTACCTGTTCCAGTGGTGCCTCAAGGTGAAAGGTTTCTCTTCCGGCGAGTCTGCGCAAAAAGCTACCATATATTCCGCTGTGTTGCCAGGTAACAATTCTAATCTCCAATGTGGACATCATTGCTCTAGGTGCTTGGTTAGTTAGTGTTTTTCTATTCAGTCATACAAATTCTCCCTGTTTGGTAGTGCTTAATTTAAGTAAGCTCGAATGGAGCATGCATGAGAATTAAACTAATAAGTAATTTAGACTCGTCTTTATATGTAAGAGGCGTTTTATGATTCTACTTATATTTTATATTGGAAGAGAAGAAATTCCGATTATTTTTGCTCTTGATTCACAGGACAGTGATAGATTGTTAAACTTTAACAATATTCATTTTTCAAGCCTTGTGGGCAACAACATGGAACTTGATGGACATATAATGATGACCTATTGCTGTCTCATGGACCTTTACTTTATATCATTGCACTGGTTTCAAGAACTTGATACTGTCAGAGTAATATCTGACCAGATTACCATCCATTTTATGGTGTCTCTAGTGTTCAAGTTGCATTTTGTCTTTCCGTCCTATGGAGAGGGTTAACATCCACCTTACCCCTGGATGTCTAACATTTGTTTATGTGTAAACCATCATATACTCTTGTGCAACATTTTCCAAGCTCATGAACACCACCTTTACATTCGCTTTGTGTCCTATGATCAAGTTGTATGACAATTGACCTCCCTACAATGCCTAGATGCTTCCATATATGTAGATAATTGTATGGTTTTGTTGCCATTCATCTTTTTCCACATGATGCACCTCTTATTTGCAATAAAGTTTTCGCGGGAGTTCTTCAGCAATCTCCTACTTCTCTTCCATCAAGACCTATTCTCTTGGTAGAATATTTACTGCAATAATTTAACTAGTTCTCCAAATGGGTATACTATCCACATGTATTTGAAGAATCTCCTCTTCTCCCCCGTTTTGCGCTTCAGCTGCTCTAATGTAAAATTCGAGTACTTTACTTTTCAAAACTTTCTTGCAGATATGGCTACAAGGATGTTCGCAAAGAAAATCACCAGACCTTTGAGCAGCTGCTCATTGAGAGTCTTGAGAAGTTCATTCGCAGAGAAGCTCAAGAACGATCACTTGAGAGTGATGGTGATGATGATGTTGATGGTGATGATTCTGAAGAGGAGAACTCCAGCTCAAGGGTTCTCATAGCTCCTAATGGTAGTGTTTATTCCCTTGGTGTTCCTCTCTTGGCTGACCTTAGGGAAACAAGCAAGTCCATCTCAGAAGCAAGCACATCAGGAGAGGTGAAACCAGAGCCTGCTTCCAATCCTACCCAACCAGATGCAGAGCAGAGTCTGGAGAAGGAGCTCTCCTTCATACGCAAAGCTAAAGAATCAGGGGTAGTATATCTTCTGGGTCATGGAGATATTAGGGCGAGGAAGGATTCATGGTTCATCAAGAAGCTTGTCATAAATTATTTCTATGCTTTCTTGAGAAAGAACTGCAGGAGGGGAATTGCAAACTTGAGCGTGCCACACACACATTTGATGCAGGTAGGCATGACTTACATGGTATGAGGTTTAGTATAGTCAACGAATTAGTTCCAATAGTCAGCGCTGGAGTGTCTTCTACAATTCGACCGCGGCATTCGTCATCAAAAGACCAGGAACAATTGGTACGGGTGCTTGATTTCGGTTAATGCTGGAACGCCCCACTTCAGATTGAGGGCATCTTCAGATTGAGGGTAGCATATTGCGGCCATGCCTCGGGTTTTGCTCAAGTTAAGCTGGTTTTGGAGCTTTTGCATCTCGTTAGTTTGGGGAATTTTTGCTTCGACAGTTGGCTTACAGTTCCTCTATGTCCACCTCTCTACGTACCCTCAACTCACTGTTGTAACCAGTCTTCGTTTGCGAGTGTATTATTTGATAAATGCTACATTGGCGCAAACTAGCTTTTAAACATCTGGCGTCGTGATGCAAATTTGAAGAATTTACAACAGCAGGGGCCGTTGTTTTTTACAGATGATATTTACGCATTTTTGTTCTGGTTTTACGCTACTATGCCCTAGATTCCTCGCAATATCAACTTGCACTTCATATACCCTATTTGCTGACGCTGCAGTATGGGTAATGTTTATCTTCTTTCCGTACACAAACGTTAACTAAAGCATTTATGCACCAAGCAAAATCTTGTTTCCGTACACAAACGTGTAACTAAAGAATTTAAGCACCAAGCAAAACTGTAAGCACTTCTAAGTAGGGACGACTAAGGTTTAAATTTGAAACTAACGGGCATCTCAAACCAAATAACAAAATCGATAAATAATCCAATAGGTAAAATTTCATGAATAGATACTTAAAATTTTTGCTACCAATTCACAAGTAATATAGCGGGTACTATTTACTTCCAAACTTGATAATGTAAAATTATTAACAGTAAGGTCTGAAGGAGAAAACAACATTTCAAGTGGAAGCTTCGAGGGTTCAAATATAAAACCAATTCAAAGATGTATTACACCTGGTGGAATGCAAAGTAGCGTAGATGTAACCATTAAAAACATATATACCCCTACTTGTAGGTCACTTCTTGCGCTACGTTTACACCTGGCACATTTAATCACTGCAGCATGATACAGTCAAAGTCAACAGATCTGCCCGCGCCCCCCCCCTAGGGTTAAAAATCATAAATATCAGCCTCAAATATACTCAATCTCATAACCTGCAAAACTTTGTAGGCGTGCATGTGAATAGGCATAGAAGGGCTCCAGGACTTCGTACTCTTGACTTGCATTATCTGGCTGTTGTCTGCGCATGCTTGAACCTATTTTTCAGGTTTGCATCATTATCAGCTTCCAAAGGGGTTTCAGCCTTTAGTGATGGTGCTGCAATTTTGTTATATTTTGACGAAAACTTCAACCTCAGCAATAATGAATTCGTCATAACACCAATAGAGCTCAAACCCATAAGAGCTCCAGCAATTGATGGAGTAAGCATGGTCCCTGTTACCGGCAACAAAATTCCAGCTGCAATTGGAATTCCAACCTGCAAAAGGTACAAGTAAAATAACTGCAAAAATTAGAAGACAAACTATGAAACGGCAACACAGGAAGAGTTATCAGGTGTTACAAACATGACATGAGTGGTGAAGAATTGGCACCACTGAGAGCAACAAAGTTAGTCAGTGTCTGACATAGAAATTTGGCTCATTAGAAGTCCAAGTTGAAAATTGCTTAAACAAATATTTTTTTAATTATAAAAGAGAAACAACTTACTATGTTGTATGCAAAGGCCCACCAAAGATTTTGCTTTACAGTCTTCATGGTCAATCGGCTTAGCTCCAAAGCATCCAGTAACTGCACAAGATTGGGTAAATTAACATCTTACAGCACAACACAATGTCCATAATCGTGACTCCAAAAATAATATGGGCGATATTGTAGCATTATATAAAGATTCATGGAGGAGCAATTACAGCGCCTAAAATGGAAGAACATTCGTGCTGTTTTGTTTGTCCACATAACTGTTCACGTGGTTGCTTCAACCAACAGAACCAACAACTTCTCAGTTATTTTACAAACGTCAGAACCATTTCTCTTTAAGTTGCAGCTAGAGTTGAAGAGTCATCGTAAGGTGGTTTCAATTAACACAATTAGATGTAGAAAGGTTTTTGAAATGGAAACCAACTGGTGTACAAGGCAATCGTGAGTTCAAAATGAAAAGAAGCCATTTGAAATTGTACAAACAAGGCTCTTTATCTCCTAGGAATAGCTAAATCTGACTGTTCTATCCTTTTGTATACACCGTCCTTAACTGTATTACATACTTCAAGGGGAAAAAACATTTGACATTTTTATTAAAGACAATATGGCTCCCACGAGCACTAAAGAGATCATACGAGGAAGAATAAGGATCGAAAGGATACACTTAATAACCTGGGACAATTTGTTATGCATCAGCACAATGGAGGACACTTCACTAGCAGCTCCAGCACCTCCACCAATGGCAACTCCTACATGTGATGAAGCCAAGGCAGCAGCATCATTAATGCCATCACCAACCATGGCAACAATATGCTTATCCTCCTGAAGTTGGCGGACAAAATCCCTTTTTTGATCTGGTTTGACTTCATAAATGACCTGTCATCCAACATTGAAACATGTGGCCAAATCCACAATGATTTTGGTACAAATGCATTTGTAGTAAGTATCAAGTCAGCTAGAAGATCATCATGGTTTCTAACAGTGATCCAACAGGCCCTTTCTCTTCATCTAATCGAACTAATATCTTTATCGAAGTATTGACAAAACAATCCTTATGGAAAGATACTCTTTTAAAATAGATTTGGCTTTTAATTAAAACAGCACACTAATAAAGCCTAGGAATAGCATATGTAGAGATAAAGGTCAAGGTTCATCACACAGCTCATACCAAGTATAACAAAATTTCCTATCTTTAACCTCGTTTAGTTACAACTTTTATCCAATCTAACCATCGTCTGAACTCTTTTTGATTAGTAAATCCACATTCAACATTTATTGCTGGTAAGAACTTAATCAAATCTATACATATTTTTCATTCGAGGCAGAAGAGAACTAAAACAACTTCTTTTCTTACCTTTTCCTTTGGGATCCCAACAACAGATGCAACATACTGAGCAGTATTCTTTTTGTCCCCTGATAGCAAGTAAGTGCTTAGTCCTTGCTTAGATAGAGATTTAATAACATGACTAGCATCTTCTCTGATCTGATCCTCAACATAAACTACACCAGCAAGAGTGTTATCTACTCCAACATAAACAACTGTCTGATTGTTAAAACCCTCAACTCCTTGGAATGGATTCTCATCAACACCATTCCTGTATGATTAAAATCAGAAAAGTTCCTTCTTTAGTTTACACGTAAAAAATAAATAATAAATGCTTGCAATAAAGCAACAAAAAGAGAATTTATGTAGCTTCCTCTTAGACACTCCATGCTCTTCAAATTTGCACACATAAATTAAGCAAGATGCTCCTTAGGGGAAAAAGGTTCTATTGGCAAAACGATAACGTATTTCATGCAAAAAAATCTTATGAAGCTGAAACATAGTTGACAAAGGCCTGAATTCAAACTTATATGGAAAAAAATCTGCATTTATTATGAAGATCATTTTCGTAAAATGTATCTACTACAACACATAATATAGAATATCAATGATTTGTCATACCTTCTGACCCAATCCAAGGTACCAACAGAAACCTTTTTACTCTCAACAATTGCCACAGCCCCAGACCCAGGCTCCTCCATGAATGTTCCATCTGTGACCTGCAAATGTGTTCCAGATATTATTTTGTTTTAACCTTTTTGGTTAATACTTTTGTTAGTAAATTTCTCTATAATAAGACGAGTGATAAGAAGATAGTTAACCTGCAATAAGAGTTCTGCCAGAGAAAAGTTATCAACTCGTCTATTAAGGATCAAACGTACATAACTGCTAACAACTTATAAGGCACAAAAGTAAGCATACTAGGGACCAAATAGGGTGACATAGGCATGTCCAATAAGCAGAAAAACTGAAAGGTTGTGTTCCTGAAAACTCACGAAATCTCCCACCATTTGAAATTAAGTGTCTTGGTTTCACCCAGCATGGAGTTTAAGGAGATAGTTGAAATAGCATCTAAGAGATGGTAAGTGGGGTTGAATCATAATTGCTGGATTTTCAAACAATTAAAACTTAGTAAAGGAAAATACAGGCCATGCAGAAGTATGTATAATATAGTTTTTCTTTTAAATAACTGATAAAATTTTCATTTAAGGAAAGTGGGTTTTCCCCCAAAAACACAAAACAGGAAGTGAAAAATCCAACCAACTTGAGGTAGGTGCATGTTTGAGTCTTCCAGCTTAACAATTCATTAGTATTTATTGAATACATGATACTTCTAACAATAAAAATTATGAGCCTATCTGGCTAAGCTTTTTTGGGGCTTATACACTGCAAATAGTAAAAAGCTTATGAGGGGGTGGTGCTTTTATCTAGGTGCTTATAAGTAGCAAAATAAGCAGAGCCAAACAGGCTCTATTTGTGTGTGTGTTGTGGGGAGGGGTGGGGGGGGGGGGTGGTTGGGAAACCAGGCACCAGGAGTTGGCTTCAATTTTTGCCTCCAGCTGACCAAGGCAGGATTAAGTATTCTTTGGGACATGCTGTTGTCTATTTTTCCCTCACTTTTTCTTTCTTCATTAAAGAACAAGGTAATCTGATTACAGAAGTTGGCCTTTGTTACTTCTTGCAAAGTGAAGGAGCTTCCATTCAAGCTACACGTAAGCAACTAAATCTTCTAGACACAATGTGATATAGCAGAAAAGCTCACAAGTGAGTTATGTACTAAAATTATCAGACCAGAGAATAGTATTCACTATGTACCAAGTAGTATATTCACTAATTACGAAGCATGGCCAATATGCTTCTTTCTCTGTGCAATCTAATTGGAAGAGTATAAACATGACATAATGATTTGGAGCTCACTCAGTCATGGAGGACTCTAATGTAAATTCTAAAAATGAACACATCAAATGATTGAGAATACCTTTGCAATAGGACAATTTCTAGCTTGAGCAGCCTCCACAATTGCTTTTCCAATTGGATGAATCGTATTTGATTCAACACCTGCTGCCAACCTTAGCACGTCAACTTCCAACCAACAAGTCACGGACGAGTCTAACCTGCACAAACACAAGAACTGTTATCATTGTGAAGGTGATCTAACCTCAAAGTGCACCTACAAATATGTAAAGAAACTATGCTTCTACGTAAATGACAATTTAGAGTGACATGATATACTTGACATTAAATTAGCAACAATCACCAAAACTCTATTGTCCTAAACCAACCTACTTTCCTTGAGTACTTTCTAATACTCCTCAATATCATAGGCTT
The DNA here is from genome assembly GCA_028554755.1 of Cordia subcordata. Lineage (NCBI taxonomy): Eukaryota > Viridiplantae > Streptophyta > Magnoliopsida > Boraginales > Cordiaceae > Cordia > Cordia subcordata. The sequence continues at coordinate 2,979,317 of JAPTOF010000013.1, read as the reverse complement.
TCTTGATTACACTGACTTTGAACAATAGAACATTTATCTGACACAGTATTCTATATTTCTAATCAAAATTAGTAAGACTCAATATTTAGACACTTAACTGTGCAGCATCTTTCTCGTAACTCCCAGTCGTGACTTTAGTCACTACAGGCCTGCCAACTGTCAATGTACCAGTCTTGTCGAATACAATTGCATTCACCATCGAGAATTTCTCTAAGATACTTCCACCACGTAAAAGCAAACCCTTTTTCGCACCAAGTGAAGTTCCCACCTATTATATAAAGGAAAAGAAAGTAAGCAAACATTTGTCATGACTAAAGGGAATATATCCCGCATTAATTACTTCAGTGAATCTGAACAAAAGCGTTACCAGCACAGCTGTTGGTGTAGCTAGACCAAGTGCACAGGGACATGCAATAACCTGCATAAATGATCAGAGGTTGATTTTCACAAAAGAAAGACAGAGACAGAAACAGGGAAAAATAAGGGCACAAGAGAAGCACACAGATAATACCACAAGTAGCATGAAGAACAAATGAAACCAAAAAAAAAAAAGAAAGAAAGAAAAGGAGCAAGGACATAAGAATTCTTGCAAGCTCTATATTGGAAATTCTATCCTCAAAATTTGGGATAGACCTATTTATCTGACGTAGTTACAGGATATATTAAACACCACGAGCCCTCTTGATTTAGCCATATTTAGGAAACTTAACCTAGTTACTTGTAATCATACCAGAACACTACAAGAGAGCTGCAACGCCAATGAGACAGGACTTCCTTGATAAAGAGTGGCTGGCAAAACTCGTGCACCAAAAAGGTTCCAGAACATAAATGTAGCAGCAGAAAATGCCATCACTCCATAAGTGAACTGCCCAGCTACCTAAAAGAGGAAACTACACTGTTGATAAGTGAATCACGGAAAATGTGAAATCAACTGTAGTGATATAATAACAGAAAAGGAGAGAGCTCTATTCTTCATGGATATCAAACAAAATAAAAAATAAAAGGAAAATAGAAACAGATTTCCTTCATGTCATATTGTTTCACATATTTTCTGCAGCTTGCTTCGAGAAACCAGACTTTTTATGAGCAATTCCATCCACTCACTTGGAACTTTAACCAACTTGGAAGTAGAGACATTAATTCCTACCAAGGGGCTTGAGAGAATTGAATTATTAAGAGAAAAAGGGGACTTAAGAAGCAACAAAGGCAAACTTGATAAAATAAAATAGTATCATGGAAAGAATTACATAAAAGCAAATAAAACAGGAAGCTACTTCATATAAATGTTTATTTGATTTCAATCTGCATCAGCCCTCTCATCGTGTAATCTATATTTGCAAACTTGATCAAATTAAGAGTCATGGAAAGAATTACATAAAAGCAAATGAAAACAGAAAGCTACTTCATATAAATGTTCATCTGATTTCCAATCTGCATCAACCCCCTTCATCCTGTACTCTAAGTTTGCTTCTACAGGGATCTTAAAAATGTTCCTTCTGAGTTTTACCTTTCCACACTGCACTGCTTGAGAAAGAAAACTAAGGATCCTTAATCTGATCTCTAGATAGCAGACCATTCATAGTTCTGCCATAGTTTTAACCAGCACAATGTTCTTGCACCTTATAATTTATATGTAGAAGAGAAGTGGTATGTGTTTAAGGTAGCACAAATTTATTTGCTCAATACAACAAAGCAAAAATATTGTATTTTCCGGTACATCATTATTCCAAACAAGACATAATGAATCTAATATATTTACAAAAATAGTCCACCAACTGTATAATGCCCCAGAACTCTAGCTTGTATGCTGATAAAGGAAAGATTTAAATGCAAAGAAGAAAGACAGAAAAGTCATTGGACCTTGTCAGCTAATCGTTGTACAGGAGCTTCCCTAGTCTGTGCTTCTTCGACCAACCGAACAATGTCCCCTATGGCAGTCTCACCCCCTGGTCTTCGTACTTCAACAGTAAGTGTTCCATTGAGATTTATACTTCCGGCTGAAACCTCAGCCTAGCATGCAAAATGAAATTTTAAAAGAATAACAAGAATCAAGAAGCAAATAGATATGAGAAGATGATATCTAGTTTCCAACAGATACAGAGAGAATGTCAAAACAATGTATGTGCACTCAGTTTAAACTTCTAGGCCTTGTCACAAACATCGGGTGCCTCTTCATTATTAGCATTATCAAGTAAAATTGAAATATACATTTAGCATTACCCCACGTAATTTGGTAACTGGTAAAGGTTCTCCTGTAAAACTTGACTCATCGACTGTGCTTCTACCTGATCTGACTATCCCATCTGCTGGAATACGATCCTAAGAAATGCAAAGAGCACATGTCAGAGAACCTTTGAGCTTGCTACTATACTAATGCATCACTTGTCATGCTCTAAATTTCTTGATCACATGAAGAAGTAATTCAGAGCTGGCTGAAGCTTATCACTCTGAACAAGCGATGAGAAAGTGAAATAATTAACATGTTCAACTCCACACATGATCTTGTTACATTTACTCTAGCACATATAAGCAGAGGCTAGAGTTTTCCTTTACCTGTAAGAAAGAATTAACTCAGTTCCTATAAAGCTCATGTCAAAATGGTGACATGCATGATTACACCAAAGATAACATAAAAAGCCACATTTCATGTTCTCCTATACTTTACCACACATAAAAGGCTAATCAGTGGCAGCTGAAGTTCATTGTTAATAAATCACAAGTGCAGCAGAAGCCCAATAAACAACATTTTATGAGGAGTATCTGTCGGAATTTAGCGTAAACTGCATAAGATAATCGACAACACACAAGAAAAGATCACAAGATGCACTGATCCACTTACTCCAGGTAGTACAATGATTTTATCTCCAACAGAAAGACTACTACAAGGAACTTCCACCATTGAGCTTGAACCTTCTTCAGCACCGGTAAGCAGAAGACGAGCTTTAGATGGAAGAATATTAAGAAGGCCAGTCATGTCACTGGTGGCTTTAATCTTAGCTCTCTGTTCAAGATTCCTTCCTAGCAAGACAAATGCAATCAACATAACTGGTTCTTCAAAGAAAGCTTTCCACCCCTGCATGTAGAAAAGTTACAACATGCGCAACAACACCTAAGTAATTTCTCCTGTATGACATGTGAATGATGTCACAAGAAGCACTAATGCTAAAAGAATAATTATGCAGAGCAAACCACCGAAGACTAGTTAATTGAAGGGTTAATGAGTCACTTATACACCATAATTGCTTTTAAAAGTGAAAGTGTTTGACATAACAAAATTTACTTGCTCTTTTCAAGTGTTTGACTGACTATAAATATTTCTCTTCATAGAGTTAATTAATAAATTATTAGCTCTACCAATAAAAGACCCATTAGCAATCACTACCAAGTTCAACATTGGTGCCACCTACAAACCATCACTACCATAGCCATCACCACTATATCAATAAACCATCCACCAATACCAACTTTGCATCCACCAAATTAAGTGGCTGTTTGGTAGTGTTCTATGTACTCCAAAGTCCTTCATAGTATCTCTAAGGAACAGAAAAGACATGTACATCATAAGACCCATCAACAGCAAACTAAACTTCCAAGCAAAAAAAATTTCTTTCCCTTTCTTGTTGGTATCATCTCTGGAGAAGGCAAAGTGTTATCATTACACTTAACCTAGAAGCTGGTCAAATTTTGTAACAATCTGCACCTATTGCACCAATCTGAAGCACTAGTAGATAATAGATTACACTTATCACCAGTTCCAAAATTGCAAATCCTCAGGCAATGGTATCTATGTAGTTTTGCATGCGAGGGTGGGGTCAGCACACATTGACAATGCAATTAAATAACATGTCCAGTCATTAACTGTAAAAAGAACACAAGTTACCAGTTTTGGTATGAAAGCTGCCAATGAACTAACAGCAAATGATGATAAAGCTCCAAGACCAACTAATGTATTCATGTTTGGCGCCCCTCGAATGAGGCTCTTCACACCATCAACAATAAGCTTACGACCAGGACCAAGCAATGTAAACAGAGAGAGGGACATGTGAAAGCCAGTGGAATGGAAGGCATGAATCCACGAAGCTTTAGCTCCAAAAAAATGAGAGAGGTGGCCTATGAGGCATACAGCACATAAAGCCCAAGAGACAACAAGCCCACGACCTGTTTAAAGAGGTGAGTTTTCACTCTCAGGGGTTTGTCACATTCATATATAATATATCACCCGAAAGTACAAATGGAAGTTCCCGAGTATAATATCTCCTGTAACAAATGAAGAAGGACCAAGTGATTTACCGCTCTCTTTAAGTTGAACTTGCTTTTCATACATCTTCTTTTCAAAAATTTCAAAGAAGTTCTCTCTTCCAGAATCTGCAAACAAGCAGGCACCGGTGATGTTTATTGTGATTACAAGTATGATAAGAATGTTTTAAATTTCAAAAGAAGTTCAATACAGTAAGGAGGTATCAAGCATATTCAATCTGGAGACTACAGAATACTATATAGCTACATACACAGAAAATATTTTTAAGCTGTGCGATTTTTATATGATAAGAATGTTTTAAATTTCAAATTAGAATTAAAATGAGTCAGAACAGATCACATTGAGCTTATTTAAAAAATGAGATCTTGGCAATGTTTCTGTCACTAAAGCTACCCCAAAATTGCAACTACAAAAAGTCAATAGTGAGGCATATCAGACAACTTTATCATGTGCACAAAACTTAGTCCGTCTTATTTTTCGGGAACCAACAGTATGATGAAGTTAAGCTCAGAAGTCTTAGCACTAGCTTCATCTTTGATAAAGCATAGTAGGAAGTTCTTCTCATAAATTTCGGCCAGAGTTAATGAAGTACATCCTTGCCCAAGCAACTCACCGTCTCAAACATCTAGATCAGGCGAATAGCATGACATATTAGGAATCCAAGATTATATGATAAGGTTGCCGTGTGACCTGATTTGGCAATTTAACATATCTAAATAAGCCAAGTCCATTGACATCACATTCTAAGGAAACCAATATATGTTTCCACAAATCACCAAATTTCATACTCAACAGATTCTTTCTTTCTCATATTGTCATCTTAAGGGACTAAAATTTCTGCCCAAGAATGTGATATTGCTACAGTTATAGATCCTTTCTTCCTTGATTACTCAGTCAACATTCAATGTAAAGATTATCCTTCCTATTCAACCAAGGAACTGATAGTACCATCACTTTAGAGCCTGCAAGATAGATTTCACCAATAACACTAGACTATTCCAAATGTTAAGATTGAACTAAGCGGATAGTATTGATAGTATTCATTAACTGTATTACTGAAAATTTCACTCCAAGGTCCAAATCCATGGCCTTCCATACTTCTGCCAAATGCCTCTTTATTATGTGTAGTAAACTAGAATTGTGTTCTCATGTTCCTCAAGTGCAAATTCTGAAATGATCTTTTGAAATCAAATAGTTAGCATCAATGCACTTTTATGTATTACTTGAAACTTCAAGCTACACGGAGAATGAGGTCATCTTCAATTCCTAATCAAAGATTATATTCAAATATCTCAAAATAAAAGAGGCATCCATGAGCAGTCTAACATGGAACATAGTTAATCTTGAATTGACTACAGTGATTTAGTTAACTACCAAAACACTGCCCATCATATCCCATCAATAGCTTAGATCTTCAAACAGCAAGGATATCTGGATCCAGTTGTATCATTTTTCTAACAGTTGCAATTGCTTATCAAGATCAGAAGCATATAAACCTAATCTAGGAAGAGGAAAAAGAAAATGAGAAAAAAGATCGGCACAAGTTCATCTCCAAGGCCAAAACTAGTAATAAAAAAGAATATTATTATCTGCTTGCTACTGTATAGTTCAACATATAAATTCAAAAAAATCACATTCATAAGAATGAAAGCATCAAAAGAAGCTCCACGGCAACAAGAAGAAGCAAATAAGTTGTTATGTCAAAGTCAAATATTTATTTAAAATTTACATTGTTTCCCAGATACAAGAGTTATTACATGTCAAGTACAACACCTTCACAAGAATTGTTGAGCACAAGGCCTCCAATCTCCTAAAGACACAAAAAGAAAAAGAAAGAAAGCGAGGATAAAAAGAAAAGAAGGCTCCAATTGGCAGAGGTTTTAACTATTTCATGGAGCTAGTATAACTATTGCCTCTAATTATACGTAGGCATCGAACTTCGACAAGGATGGAATTCCGCAAGTCACTACTGTTAATGATAAATTGCCTTGACTCTCAAAGACAGTCAACCATCCAAAATGATTGGCCTTCTTGATGCTGCTAATTCTTCCTTCAACAAGTCCAACTCTAGCATAGCCACCAAGACCAACCTAATCATCGAGAAACTATCTAGTTAAACATAACTTTTAGACCTAGTCTTTTGCACCAAATATGGCGGCAAATGGAGTATAAGTATAAATCAGAAATCAATACTCCAACATAACAGTGACGTACCATGAAGAGTAATGGTTGCACGTTACAAGAAATCCTTTGCATTTCTACGATGAATTATCTTCTTCAATGGCTCCCTGACCTGTCAATTACCCACCAAGTCTAAGATAAGTCTAATTGCTAATCAATATGCTATCTTGAAGAGTTCCCACATGATAATTGTAACTCCAACCACACATGACAACCGATTGAAAGAAACTTAGGTAGAGAGAGAAAATTATTTGCAGAAAAAATTATTTTATTGCTTGCTTTGATATGGGATAGATGTTCAGATATTTCTACATGCCAGAGAGTGATTCTATCACTCTTAAGTAACTCTAATTGCTATCCGCTCTGCTGTAACTAACTGCCATATGATGTAATGCTGATGTGTGTAACTTCCTGCTCTCCTACAAGCGTCTTATCTGACTGCATCTTAACTACAAATTCACTTAAGTCCCAACTCATCCTTAAAACTGATGCCCTTCTCCAAGTTGCTATGATTGATTCTTAATAAGTTAAGATCTCTTGTCTCTGGCAAAATATTGACAGGAGAATGAAAATTTATAGGCTCAAATAACTGAAGGCTAAATGTGTTGACATATATCTTGATTCCAAATTTGACATCTTTAAATGCACCGAGATTGGTTAAATGAACAACTTTAACCAATAGCGGTGAAGTAATGATGACAAGGTCAGGAGAGCATGATATGCAAGGATTCTAGTAATTTAACCCCAAACCTAAATCAGCTAACTAATACTTCACAGTGAAGATAAGATGAGAAAACCATCACATTTGAAACACCAACCCAGTGTGTTACATCACAACGTAGAAACATTGCAAGTCCCAAACTTATCAAACAACCAGAACACAATTACAGCCTATGTAAATGATCAGAAAGATAAGGAACCACCAGAATGAGACGTGCAATCACTGACCTCTAAGTTTAGAGTTAAACCCACAGCTAGTCAAATGGTTGGCAAGCACCTCTCCTAATTGTTTTTTCCAGTCAGGTACAACCTTGGCTTCAGATACAGGCCATACTATAGCTGTCTCCGTTGTCAGATTGACACTAGCTGAAGAAACCTGTGACTGTTTTTCAAAAACCTTTTTATCAGCTACAGGAATATTTCCAGAATAAACTTCAAGAACGACTAATCAAACCATAGAAAATAGAAATAAAAGGGAAAAGTTTTCAGTTAATCAGGATAACAAAAGAAGGAGCTTTCAAGTGGTAACATAAGCACAACGCATCATGAAAAAACAGTCATATTGACCCTGAATTAATACCGATTTCCAGCAACAGAAGATTTTGCCAGGACTTTTAGCTATCTTTCTTTTACCTTTCTGTACTTCAAAAGAAGTATGCACTTATTTGATTTGCATTCAGTTGATAATGACTTGAGTTCATTATCATTGCAATCACAGGCTTATGCATTTCTGGCCACATAACTATAGTGAATTTTAATGGTGCATAGTAATTAAATAGCACGTATATGGTTCTCTCATCATTGAGCTTTCCATATAATCTACTTAGTAATTATAATTATGATTGATAATTCTAAAAATAATTATAATAATCGTAATTATGAATTAACTGCTTCTCCTATGATTACAAGTGATACTAACGAAATAAGAAAACTAAGACACTCGTCAAACTTACTTGACTTTCTAAAATTCTCTTCACACTCGCAGCACATCCACCACATGTCATTCCCTGGAATGGAGTAATTCACTTTAAGCAAAGATGCATACACAAATATAAGCACATATCGTGTATGGATATATAAAGTGTGTCGGTGTGTGTTAAAGATTTCATCTATAGAGAGAGCAAGAGCTTACTCCGACATCAAGAATGATCACATCAGAAGACGAAGCAGAAACTTCTTCTGCACCAGCCGCAGAAGCCGCACTCGGCTTACCTTCACCATCGCCGCCGCCTCCACCACCATTGCTACCGGAACCATTCTTCCCGACAAAACCCCCGCCGCCGGACGCAAAGGAAGCGGCGTCGGAGCGAGCAAGTGACTGCGGAGGCTGGTGGTTCTTCACCGTCCGCCGCAAGTCCACCGCGCCTAAACCTCTCGACGAGGAGACGGATCCGAACCGGTTCAGTCTCTGCAACTCGGCGGGGTTGAGCCGAGCGTAAGCGAGCTGGCTCGGCCGAGTCGCGACGGAGAAGTGGCGGTGGAGATGAGAGATGACGGCCGGAGTCATGGAGCTGGAATTTAGGGTTTTGTTGAGGGTTAAAAGTGACATTGCAACGTTTGTTGTCAATAATGTTGCTTCCATTTTGTAGAGAGAGAACGAAGAACTGAAGCTGAACTGAGCTGAGCTAACAGCAGACAGTAGAGCTCGTTGGTATTTCTGTTATCATCATCACCATAGATAGACGGTGTGTCCGTTGGGTGTGTGTTGATATGTGTGTATAGATCTTTATCTTACTTTTGTGTTATTTTAATGCTTCAGCTACTCCCTCTAGTTTTATTTAAAACATGTGATTCACGAGTAACGTTCTTTTTTCTAGTGTGCGTCTTTTTCTTTCCAAGAAACGATGATGCCCAATTAATGAGAGATTACTTTTCGAATAAAACTCTTTTATAATCATTAATAATGCTTTTTAAAGAGTCCGCATGTTTTATTAAAAAAAAAAAGACCAGAGGAATAATATGATCTATAATTCACTAATCAGTTCTTATTTTTATTAATTTTTTATAGGTACAATTCAATTATAAATCCTAACTGCTACGAGGACATTTTGATTGCACCAAAATAAAATAAGATTAATGTTGCATGGGGTCGGTAGAGAGATTAGCCTCTCTCATTATTTTGGTCAAAGCTTGACAATTGATCATTGTCTACATTTATTTTGATAATTTTTATGCTCTCGCATTAACCAAACTCTAACTAGGCCCAGAATGCACGTCGTAGGATCATTTGATGACAAACCTCTCACCAACATCTTGGAACTGTCTAGTAATTATTATGAAATAAGAATCTCTCGTCATATTATTTTTAGGTTGAATAAACTTAGTCAACTGTTCAATAGAAGTTTTTTATGTTGCGTTTTTAAGGTACTGTTGCCTTTTCACTGCAGTGATTTTCCACAACACATTATTGAGATATGCACGAGGATGTGCATCTCGTTTGTTTAGGTGGCCCAGACATTCGTGGTTCAAGCCCATCTCACACGATTATTTACTTGATGTGATGTACAAACCTTATGCGGGTAATATATGACGAGTATTTCTGTTAATCAATCATATCATATGGGCTGAAATCGGCATCGAGTTGCTTCCATGTTATTATCCGGAAAATGCTCGACGATCATAACGATCCTTTTTCTTTTCTTTTCTTTTTTTTTGTTTCCATGGAAAATCAATGCCCATATACTATCGCCCTTATAAGAGGGTAAATCTCCTGTTACTCTTCTTCAAGGATTTGTTAAGTTGTTCAAAGACCTAAAAAATGAGCCAACTACAAAAAAATTTATAAAATTCATAGTTCACCAGCCAATTCATACAACTATAAACTTCTATACACATAACTCAACATGCAGCCACTACGATAAAGATATTTAGATATTAGAAGTTTATCCATTGTACCAAAAAAGATATACATAAATAACAAAACAAATCACGTTCCTTCAGCATCTAGACTTTGGTATCACATTATCATTTATTGCTTTAAAAATTATGGTTGACGTAAGCATGTCATTCATGTAGAAATAGTTTGGAATGGAATCGTCATTTCAACTCCTCACTCTCTCCGTTTGGTGGAACTAATTAAAGTCGGAAAGCCTATTTTCATGCAATGACCTTTCCAAAAAAAAAAAAAGGAAAACTCATTTCTTAATCAAACCCAAAGAATGAGTATTTTAACTTAAGTTGGAATTATAAAAAATAAAAAAACAAAAACAATAATTTATTCTTCTTTATTTACAATCACAAATCTTCAATATTTATTAAACAGATAAAAAATAAAAATTTAAAAATTAAAAATACAAATGTTCTTTTTTTTTTTTCAATTTTAACTCTTTTTCATCCAAAAAACAAGTGTAATTTTACTAGATGATTAACTTTTCTCTCAATGATGTTAGAAAAGTAAATAAATTGAAATATGGTTATAAAAAAAAATGATGGAACAAATAATGCTATGTTTTATTATTGATCAAAAGACAAAGAATATCTTAGTTTATTTTAATATTGTATAAAAATAATTATCACAAATAAATCTAAATTTATACCAAACTAACAAACAAGTGTACTTTAATTAATTGAATTGATTTTTATACCATTCTAATTCTGTCTTCAAATAATTTTACCAAATATATTAAATAAGATAGTCATTTCATTCTAATTTTTTTTTATAATTTTAACCAAACATAAGGAAAAAAAATATTATATGGCCATGACTATTTTTTTTCAAACAATTCCATCGTACCAAATGTGTTACGATAATTTAGAAGAAAGCACACCTTTCTCTTCTAGAAGAAAGCATGTCTTGATATAAGATTTCAAAGCATTAACATTGAAATGAGGGGTCATCGATCAGTTTTAAAATCAAAGCCTAGATTTCTTACAAGAGAGATACAGTAAAATCTCCACCAGTACAGCCAACGGTTCTCAGACACCATAATAAAAGAGAAAGAAGTAAACCATGACACCTAGAAACCCCAAAAAAGTCATAACAAAAGGTCCAATACTAAAATCATACCCCTCGTATGTAGTAAAGTGCTAGTGATTTTCTTTCTGGCTATTTTGACTTCATAATGGACGATTAGTTTCAGCATATAGAGAGAGAGACCAATTTTTGTACGAGCACGCGACAAAAAGCTAATGATAGCCAAGAGGAGCTGGAGCTTCCCGTAGTTCTTTCCCCAGGAAATGAATGTCCTGCATATTCAATACACGTCTATCATCAGAACTATATCAAATGAAACTTAAAGTTTCATCCTGATTTAATGCGTCTGTGGATGTGTGTGTTGAATTTACAAATTGAATAACTTACGGCATTAAAATGTGATAACAGAGTTCCAATAATAACTAACTATAATCTACAAGTATGGAAGAATCGACATGAATCTGAACTCGAGATCGAAGGAAGAAAACAGGAGACTGAAGAGCGATAGGAATAAGACACTCACAGAAGCAAAATGGTTGACATCGCGATGATGAGCTTCATCAGCACGGATGACAGTGATGACATCTTTCAGAGTCGCATCCATGGGCAGTCTCCAGTAGTCTATCGCAATAGCAGGAGCTGGAACATTCTTGATAGCACCACTATCAATATCCTTAAGGTACTCAGTATAGGAATGTATTGCCTCCTCTTCCAGATACCCAACAATTCTATGAGCCAATTTTGGAGACAGCAGGTAAAGCACAAAGAAGGCATTGAAGAAAACCCCCTGCACAGTGAGAACCAACAGCCTCTCGTACCATTTAGGCTTCACAAGCTCTACCATGGTCATCAAGTGCATCCTCTCATTCTCAGCTTCTTCGAGTAACGCTTTGATCCAACCGCCACTGTGCTGGAATCTGCGAAGAGATCTAAGATGCAGCAACATGCCCCCAACCATTCCAGGAACCGCTGCCACAGTCTCCAGCATCATTGCACGACAGCCATACCGCCTCTGCAATACATTGCAGGAATTATTACCAATTCCAACATCCAATGGTCTATCTATTTCAGTGGTTGGGCGGACTATAACAACAGTCAAGCCACCAAAAAAAAGAATTCAAAATACTTTGATACTTATTATCTATAAAACCACTTGGACTGATTTGGTTTCACCATAACCAATTGTAGTTATGCTCTGTTTGTTATAGTCTCATTTTAAGATACTTATCCTATTGAAATGAGGGTACATCTTATAAGATTTAAGAAATTTTATCATGCATTCTAAAAAAATTTAAAACAAAACCATACTTTTTGTCTTATAAGAAATAAACAATCATTCCTATCTTATTTTTTACAACTATAGAATGCATGAGGCATATGATAAGATATCTTAAATCTTATAAAATATCTCCAAATTTTAATAGGATAAATATCTTAAAATAAGATCATTCCGAACACACTATTAATATCCAAAACATCCTTGATTCACCCTGACAAAAACAACTGATACGAACAACAATGACCCCTAGCACAAGTTGAATATATCAGAAACAAGAAGCAAAATGCTAGCACTCCTACATACAACCTCTACCTACACCAACACGAAAGCAAAACCACACTTTGCCAAGTCAATCATATGCTCAAAGATCAACTCTAACATGAATAACTTACTCCACAAGCACTTTCAGCTTGTATGCAAACATTGAAATCATTTGACAATTATTGGACAGGGGGCATACAATCAAGCATAAACACACAATATTTAGCGCCCTTCACCCTTTATGTCCACGAATCACAAGCCGAAAATGATAGGTTATGGATACATCAAAACTATAAAATAAACATAGGATGCCTTTGGTTATGGAAAAAAAAGGCTCCAAGGAGGAACAACAAACCTGGAAAAACAAATCTGTAGGAATTCTAAGAAGTTTCACAGTCCTGTACGCAACTTTATCAATGAATGTCTTGGGTTCATGATGCTTATTTAGATCAATAGACAAGTCTGCCCGATAAGTTTCCCATGGCTGCCAAAAGAGAGAGAAAAATTGTAAACATATAGAAGCTCAGAATGAAGAGAAACTATCACAATTACACATAAAAAGTAAATAATAAATAAACTGTAAATTTCCAAATCACAATAACAAAATAAATAAATAAATAAAATATTGTTCCTATAAATATGTTCGTGTGTATACCATGAAACAGTTCCATGGCCATTCAGTGCCATCATCTCTAACAATCTTAGGCCTCATAATTCCCCAGTAGCTCGAAACTTCCATCTCATGCTTCTTCTTCTCCACCACGGCGGCGCTCTCTTTCTGGTCCTTCTCTTCCCCTGCCGCCGTGCTCTGCCACCTCCAATGTCCTAAAAACCCCGTACTTTGCCCCCTCACTTCATCAACTGGCCTCAGAGCCGCCGTCATCACCACTGCTGATGATGATGAAGTAGTGTACCGGTGGCAGTCACCGCCGATGAGCAATCGCCTCATCACGGACCTCCTCACCAACTGGTTCATTTTCTCTAGTTAAAAAAGCAAAAATGTATTGTGTTAAAGCAAAAAAGGCAGTTACTTTTGGTTTTTATACATGCGTAAGGAAGATAATCTTCTGGCATGGTATCTCCTAGAATTCGTGAAAGAACTTAATGCTCCGTGGAATTGTACATTTTGACTTGGAGTTTAAAAGTCAAACAATGGACATTCTTGGTGCCGCCGTACAATCATTTGAAGAGTAACTAAAGAGTTTCGGTTCCAGAGGATAGTAAATGGTTGGATTTATGAGACTTGAAATGACGAAAAAGGCCCCAGTTTTTACATGGATTTGGTACTCTGTTTTCCTTACTTTCTCTCCAAGTCTACTGGAAAATGCTAAATGCCACGTTGACTTGTGTGTGACGTGGACCATAATTTCCCGTCAAACGTGGCAATAGATGGGCTGCTGATAAACAGATCCTCCAATAACATTTGCGATGAAGTGAAAATAAACGTTATAATAAAATTGATTTTGAATTAGGATACGTGTTCCCAGATCATATTAAATTTAATATTAATCTCTGTTAGATTAAGAGCGATGAAAAAAAGTCATTTGAATAAATGTAGTTCACAAAATTTTGATTTATATTCACCTCTTTAAAAGAATAAAGTTATTACTATCTCAACTAATAATTTATTTAAATAATGTCTTAGGAGCCACAACGAGATATTAAGTTGGAAGAATATAATATTCAAATTTTAGTTCAGGATCATAATATAACTTAAGTTTAACTTGACTTTAATTAACTTAAGTTTATCCAGACACGTATGCAAATCATGACTTTTCCCAATGAGTTGTTGACCGTTCTAAATTGCCAGATGTCACTTTATACAACACAAACTGCATAGGAACTGAATTAACGGTGTATGAAGGATCTAGTTTTCTTTTGAAAGATTTTTCACATAGCAAATGTGACTCCCTCACGTTATTGACGGAGAATGAACTTTGATTGGCATTCCTGCGATGATCTCCTCAAATATAATTAAAAAGGTATGTGTCTCTTGACAAACCAGGTACTAGGTTGGTATCCACATTGATCATCTAACGAATAGACATGCTTAGATATCTCTTTCATGATGATTATATCTTTTCCTAAAACAGTAATTTATTCATGATAATTGTATTTTTTTTTCTAAAACAGTGATTTGTTAACTAGATTTATATTAATTTGAATGAAATGATATCACGTAGCCCCCCTCAAAATCCTCTCATTTACATATACTAATCTTGCACCTAGGCAATGCATAGAAAAGTGAAATATAATGTATATGTAATGCATAAAATAATTAAAATAGATTATAAGTAACATGACATAACAATTGCTGGAAGGAGGAGTTGAGCAATTAATAAAAACAGAAAAATTAATAATATAGTACGAAACAAATCTTAGTCGTTGAATATAGCCACATTGAATAGTTAGATATCTGGTTGCATGGGAAAAAAGCGTGATAACTAAGGGCTTGTTTGGTAACGCTGTCAAAAATTTTAAAAATAGAAACCAAAATTATAAACAAAAAACTGTAAACAACAACTAAAAACATAAACTGTAAATATGTTTGTTTAAATTACAGAATCTATAAACAAAAACAAAAAATTTGTTTGGTTGCCCATAATTTATAAACTATTTTTTATCTTTCATTCATGTTTTAATGTTTTTTATTAAATAGAGCACATTAAAATATTTACAAAATATGAAAATACTTTTAATTTTAATATATTTTCAATTTTTTTGATTTTTCATATAAATTTTAATTTGAAAATTGTGTTTTAATTATTTACAAACATGTTTGCCTTTGATTCAAGTAGAAGCCATCACGGTTTGTATATATTGAAAGTATATATATATAATTCCACAAAATTAGTCACCAAATAGTGAACAATGATCAAGAACCAAAAGTAGCGCCACCATAATTTGATTGATTGGAGTCATTGGGGAGAAGAACATATATATGTGTATATATTATTAAGAAATCATATATATTATCTATTAGGAAATAGAAGCAGAGTGCGGCTACAAAAGGAGCAAAATTTTTGCTAGAGTTGGATTCTATATATCTAAAGATTAAAAGTAAAAAAAAAATAGAAAATAAAAGAAATTGCAATAGTTAGCAAAGTTCTATCTAAAGGTTTAAAAAAGAAAATTTCTATTGGCAGAGACAAAAGTTCCAATAGTTAGCAGAATTTCATGATTTTAACTAAAGGTTTAGAAAAAGAAAGAAAAAAAAAACAAAGGTTTTGGTAGCTAGCAAGAGTCGAAACCCCCACCTCATTAAAAGGGCTGCGCATACGCCAGAATACTGAAGCAACAATTTTTGTCAACAGGCAAAAACCACTTTTTTCTGTTTCTTCAATTGCCAAAACCTGTTGCTTTTTGTCCCTTGTCCCTCTAAACGCTCAACAAAAACAAACAATGTTTTTGCATTTGGTTTTTGCAATCAGAGCAACAAAAACAAGAAATGCACAACAGCAACATTTCCAAACGAGCCCTAACCTACCAGTGAAGGAATTGAGGATTGACTAACGAAGGAAAAGTTAATATCAACAAATAAATCACAATCCATTGGACAACCACAGTGGATGGTTAGATACGAGGCAATGTAGACAAACATAAAAGCAGAATTGATGGAGGGAAGAGTTGAGCATAAAGTGGCAACTGTTTTAGTATTGCAAAAATTAGATTTTTGTTGAAGATTGCATTAATTATATTGTCATAATTCGTTTCATATATGAAATGAGAAAGTAGTAGTTAAAATAATATTATGTGATAACGTTGATAAGACCTTCACCAAATATATATATATATATATATATATATATATATGACTCTTAACACTTATCACATGAAGAATGAAAAGATGAATTTCATTTCAGAGAAGAAATCATAGCACAAATTGAAAATATTAGCAAATTAAAGTAGATGTTTCCATCGACAGGAGTACGCTTTCACTGTCATGACCACTAAATTATATATACTTATGCAATATAACAGTGCCAATTTATTAGACACGAGACCCATAGACATTCCCCTGTTTGATCAACCAAATAACGAGGCAGATAGTAGCTTCAATTTCGTAGGAGGAAAAAAAAAAGGGAAAAAATATCAGGTCACACCTTGAATTAATTAATTAGTAAACTGTTTTCGTGGTTGGAACTTTGAAGAACTTGATTGCTAACTAATTATTTGATGCAATTCGGATATAATTAACCCAGTGATTTGGTTGTGATATCATAAGTAATCTCAAGGGTTGTTAATTCTAAGATTTTTTTTTTTTTGTGATAAGAAAAATCCAACTGACAGATCTCGGCCGCCAACTAGGCAAACTTTAGGTACATAATACGTCCCCTGTACTGTGCACTAATTAGGTCGAGGGCACTCAACCCAGGACAAGTGATTGAATTCGGACCCAAATCATGAATCGTATCTGTCTCCACCTCAACCCAGGGCAAGTAATTGAATTCGAACCCGAATCATGAATCGTGTCTGCTTCCAACTCTAAGTATTGGGACATCTATGGGAAGCAACATATGATAAGGAGAAAAAGGTGGCTGCAATATTTGACATTGTAATACATTGATTGATAATTAACACAAAATCATGAAATGGAAGAGAACTATCATTTCTCTTCTTGAATTGATATAATTAATTTATTTTGGTCATAAGTTAGAATGATTAGAGAGCATGGAGGATAAGGACCTATTTGAATTGTTTTTTTTTTTTTCAAAACGAAATCTTTTTATTGAAAAAATTATATTATTTCGTAATAATTATTTGATTTGACTTTCAAAAAAATTACAACTCTAAAAAAACTCAAAGATAACTTTCTAGAAGTTAGAATTTTTAATAACTTTTTTTAAAAGTCAGATTTTTTTAAATTTTTAAAAAATTATTTTTCAAAAATTATTTAAAAAAATATATTTTTTAAAATCAATTGAAACAGCCCTAAATCATAAGTCAACCTATGAGCGTTGGCTAATGAGAGGGAAGACCATCGTGCAGATGTGCACGTGCCAGTCTTATTCTACTCACTTTAGCATCTTTTTAAAACACAAATTTGTTCAGGCCTCGCGACAAAAGAAAGAAAAGAAAAAAACCGAAAGAAGACGAAACAAACTTGCTGAGGCCTATTGGTGGCCCTTTAAAAAATCCACTTGTTGGTTAATTCTTTGTACCGTGATCGTAGAATATGTCATCTCGATCCATCAAGTCAAACATAAAAATTTGACTTTTCAACTTTTGACTTATGAGCCATCTATTTGTTTTTCACTTAATAAACTATAAGAGGCTATTGTATTAGTTTGATGTCTTTGTCCAATGTATGAATCTCCGGAAGGATCCTGTACGGAGGGAAGAAAGGGGCGATAGAAAAGTTGCTTAATCTATGTTCTTTCCCTAAATTGTTTGCTTGACATCCGTTGGATTTTTTTTTTTCCTTCCTCCTTTTTGGAAACTATTTGAAAATAGCTCTGTTTTTAGCGTGTTTACAAAATTAGCCCGAACAAAATCAAAGAATTCGTTAATCAATTCCTAAAATTCAAGTGTTAACCAATCATTCAAATCCCACGAAGAGTGCAATGGTTAGAATTCAATCAAAATCTGAGACTAGGGCTGCAAAAGTAGCCGAATTCCGGGATTACGGTTGATGTCTGGGACATCGTGTCGTTCTGTTTTTAAACACAAAACCAAAACCCCCTCCCCATTCTTCCTCATTCTTCTCCTCTTACTCCTCTCACCCATTTTCTTCCCCCAAAACCAAAAATCATTAAAATAAACTTCATTCCTAGAAATTTGCCTCTACTTTGTAAATTTTTAAGTTTTTCATTCTATATTTTGCCTTTACTTATTGTTCTGCATATGTTATTTAATGTATATATATTTTGATTATACATATACGCGCGTGTGTGTGTATATGTTTTGGTTATATGTATATGTTGTTTTTTGATGAAATCAACGTATATTTGTTTTTAGTAGTAGTAGTCGTAGTATTTGTTAATAGGATCCATTATGGCTGGTAGACTGAGCGTGCAGGGAACATCAGTGTTGGTCCATTATACTAACCATTGGGTGCATTATTTGCCCGGACATCACCATTTACCTAACTATAAAGTCTATAGGCATGGTAGAGAGTTATTTGATTTTTCGAAGCACCCATTGGTGCAACTAGCTTTGGTAGTGGTTGGATTTGGTGGATGTTATGCAACCCAATTCCAACAAGTTAATCATGACTACGTGTCGAGCCAACTCCATTAGTCTCTCGTCCCACATTGGGTAGTTCGATAGCTTGTCCTTACTTGTGCCATGGTATTCTATCCTAGTAGTGTAGAACGCCATAGGTCCATCCTCCTTTAGCTTCTAGTTCGGGTCTTTGCTATCATTTGATCTAGCCTTGACATCCTCGTTTTGGTAGTTCAAACTATCCATTGACACATCATCTTCTTTGTCGTCTAATTGGACGTCCTCTTGTTCTTCATTAGGCTCTGAAAAAATCGTACCTGCTCCGATCAATCCTCTTCTGCATGCTGCCACTATGAGAGGGTCATCCTAAGTCAAATGTGGAGTATGGCTGTGAAGATAGGAAAAATGTGGTAAAGTCTACCGTTATTGTTGGAATATCGACCTCCACATTGCCAAAATAAGATGGTTCTATGTTTGGATCCAGCAAATCAAAAAGAGTTGGTTCTGTTAGTTGTGGATTGTACATGTTATCACTTTGTATGTCAACAATGAAATGTGCACATTGCAAGTTCATTGCCATGCAAGCGGTTACGTACATATCCTATGTATCTTCATTGTCCTTAATTGCACTTGGGAAGTAATATATTTTGCTGTGAGTTTGCGTTGCATTTAGGGTCACGATAGCACAAATCAACTATATTGACAGAAGGGCACAATTCCAGTTTTCTCAATATACGAGATACAAATTGATTGTATGTTGTTTGAGGATAAATTTTGATTTTATGTGGTGCATTTGGACCCGTGTAATCGAGCCCACTCTCCATTTGAATTTTGTGACTGTAATAATATAAAAAAATTAATTAATAATAATATAAAAATTTTCATGTATGTAAAAAAAATTATAGGTTAAGCACAAAGTAAATAATATGTTTAACTAAATAAAAGAGATATAAAAATAAGGATCATTTAAAGTAGGAGAGTTGTTTGCATGAAATTAAAATAAGAGGTCTCTAAATATAAGAAAATAAATTAGAACCTCTAAATGTTGGAGGAGAACAGTAAGGAGGTAAATATTATTTCTTCAAAATGTTATTAAACTAACAAACATAAATTATAAAATTTATGTTTTGACCAATTTACATTGTTCCTTTTTGGTGACATTATTTTATTTGATGTTTGAAAGAACTCTTCTAAATTGAGAAAAAAAAATATCTTTCTCATTTTTTATTTTTAAAATACCTCTATCAAGAAATAAGCTTTCCTAATTTTAACTTATCCTACAAATGTGAAATGGACAACCTTTAAATTTTTAATGCAAAATTCGACTGCTTACGTAATTAAAACGTGTGCTCCTTCGTCGCAGGTTCCACCCGGGGACACAGTGCCCGAGGTGTTCATTCCTCTTCGACCGCCACACGGCAGCACCCTATTGGTCCTCCGCCTGCTCCACGATTTTATGACGACTGTCACTTCCCTTAAATGCTCGATCCCCATTTTTCTTCTCAGCAAACAAAACCTTATTCGAATCACATTCTCCCATTATTCTCTCTTTTCTCTCTCTCAAATCTCGCTCACAGACTCCACACACACACACAAATACATGTTCATGGGAGATAGCATAGGGCTCCGATTAGGTATTTTAGCTCCTATCTTCATTAATCATCAATTCTCATGCTGTTTTTTTCGATTTCGTTCATGGAATATGTTTTCGATTTACTGAAGTTAAATTTAGTTTGTGAAGAAAAACAAAAGCAATCTAAGATTAACTGAATTAACTAATTTATTTCAAAGAAAAGGGAAAAAATTATATAATGAATTAGTGCAAGTGCATAGATTTTGATTTTATATTTTGCTTGAGCTAATTATGATTGTGTATATTTTGAATTTGGAAATGAAGCGGTTTTATTGTTGTTTAATTTGCAGATATGAAGCAAATACTGTTAGAAGCACAGCATAGATGGCTGAGACCTTCTGAAATTTGTGAAATTCTGCTCAACTACCACAAGTTCCACATTACTCCTGAGGCGCCATATACGCCAGTCAGTATGTAATCGACTTATCGTCCTTGGTTACCTTTAACTTTCGTCTTTGGTTTGTTAATCTTTTTGGACACATTTACATTCGTAAGTGAAGAGATGAAACATATTTCGCTAAGTGTGGCCGTTCTCTTTTGGTACATAATGGATTTTAATGCCTTGTTTAGCCCGAGAAAGGGTTTTTTGTTCGACACTTTGATTCATAGTGGACTTGAATTCATGTTATGTTATTTACTTCTCCGGTAAACGGACTTCTCTTTAGTGTTATGTATACTTTCGATTTGTTTTTTACTACTCTCAAACTCTATGTGTAGGTGTTGTTCGCCTTTTTCATTTTCATCCTTCATTTATGTTATTAGGTGGGTCTGTGTTTCTGTTTGATCGAAAGGCCTTGAGATACTTCCGGAAAGATGGACATAACTGGAGGAAGAAAAAAGACGGGAAGACTGTGAAGGAAGCCCATGAAAAGCTGAAGGTTAGAGGGAAAATGGTAGTTTGTTCAGTATCATATTGTCTATGTGGAAGTATTGGTTTTTGTTCAGGGAGATAAGATGACTACTGGTATCTCCTTACAGTTTCGTTGTTTGTGTGGAAGGAACCCATGATTGTCACATGGGAATTTGGGAATAGAATTTTGTATGCTTGTACCATAATGTTTCGTTGAACAAAATGATTTTTTCCTCAGGTTGGTAGTGTCGAAAGGTTACATTGCTACTATGCCCATGGGGAAGATAATGAAAATTTCCAAAGACGGTGTTATTGGATGCTTGAGCAGTAAGTATGATCCTATATGTTGGGGAAATGCAAGTCTCTTTTTTGTTTTTGGGTGTTTAATTATGTATTTTCTTATGCTTTAGCTAATTTTTTTGTGCCTGATAATCTTTCCTATGTTTTGTAAAGCATCAACTTTGATTTTCCCCAGTTGTACTGGGGGTAATCAAGTTCTGGAATATTGAACTGATCATAAATTGCATCTCACATATATGACGTGATGTTTTCTAATTATTACTAGATGTACTGTTTTTTACTTTTATCTACATTACTTGCGAGGGGTTTGTGCCTTTTTCATCTCAGTCTTCCTCTTTGTGTGACATCTGGTTTTCAATCTCTCTCTCTCTCTCTCTCTCTCTCTATCTATCTATGTGTATATAAATAAAACTTTTGAAGATCTTCATGTGCATCCTTTACAATTGATGTTGTGCTTACCATCTAACTCTCTTAGTACCACATGCCTTAATAACGTGAAACCCTGAAACCTATCTCTTACCTCAAATCTTTTCTTTTGAAATGTGTCTAATGAAGTGTTGAATTGATGCAGGGATCTCATGCACATAGTTTTTGTCCACTACTTGGAAGTCAAGGTTAGACTTTGTCTCAGCAGTCTTGCAGTTGTTTCACCAGAAAATATGGTTCAATACGTTTTTATTCAATTCCTACAAACAGGAACTTACTTGCCCAAGAAACCAATGCTTTTCTCGGGAAACTAACCCAACAACTTTTAAACTGTTAAAGGGAATGTTGCAGTTATCTTGAAAGTTATTTTTCCTTTGATTAAATATCTATGCCATTTTTACCGAGCTATGGACTACCCAAAAATGCTAGTTTAAGGATTACTGATTCATTGTCAATGACTTCCTTCTTTCCTCCTGAATTTTCTTCTTCTTCTGCTTCATCTCTTCTACTTTGTTTTCAGGGTAGCAAGTCACATGCCAACTTGACTAATAAAGCTGAATCAGTAGTATCGTCTTCTCAAAATGACAGTTCGTTGTCTTATAGCTATCCTGAAAGTTGCAACAAATTGGTTTCAGCTAGTCCAGGTTTGACAAGTCCAACCAGCACTGTGACATCAGCATACGAAGATTCATCTGGTAATCACCTATGGTTGTTCTTTTCAGTATCCATTCTTTAATATTGTTCTCTATCTTAACTCAAAATGATCACTTCTCTCAACTGGAAACCATTTACTCATCTTCTCACTGTAATTTCCAGTTCCAGTCATAATGTTTAACAATTTATGCAGAGGAAAATCAACAGGCAAGTTCTGGTTTTCAGTCACATAACAGTTGGGTGTCTGGAAATGTAGATGCTGACCTCCACAGGAGTAGTTTTTTACATGGCATTCAAAAGGCACCCGATTTGGTGTACTGGGAAGAGGTTTTGGGGCATAGTACAGCAGGTATTCATACAACATTTCCAAAGTTATCCTTCTCCCCAACATATTGTTGCTTTGCACATGGAACAAAATTTAGGCCAACTTTTGAAGTTTGACAGGTGACATTGCTGATAAGCAGGAGTCTGAGAATCTTTTGCCAGCTCAAGCAGATTGGCAGGTATCTGTTCCGAGTTGCAACCTTTCTATGCAGTCTTTGAAAGCCTTTCTTTGTAGATATATATCGTTCATTGTTGTTGCTCCTATGTCTTAGACCTTCTCTTTTGTGTCTTCTCCAGCTTAACAGACAAGAATACATCCCAAATTATGTATATTTTGAGATCTATACGGCAACTTCTGACTCTATCAAGTGAGAAAAAACAAGAAGAAAACAAAGGAAACTAATAAAATTTAGGTGATATGCACAAAAATATGCTGGTCTATATACAACTATACCATCTGTTGCTTTTATGGTGGAGTTCCCTTAAAACACTTGCCATGCAAAATACAAATTCAAACTTGTTAGTGTGATTTCAAGTGCTTTCTCCTTAAGGTTGAGTAGATTTAATGTAGGTATGTAAAAATAAATAGAGTATATGCATACATTTTACACAGATGCACACAAATCTTTGAGAGGAATGCCCACAACTCACCATCTATTTCCATAGATCATTGTTTTACCGGTCAAATGTTTTGTACAGGAGTAATTAGTATGGTACTGATATTGTATTTCTAAGACTTATTTTTCTTCATTTTTGATATTGCTAAACTTATGTCTATCATAATGTATAGTGTGAAAAGTAAAATTTCTATCCTACTTCCGATCAACTCTCCTGATTTAATGTTTGAATGACTCAAAACACTAATTGTTCTATTTGGTATTTTTCAATGATTAATGGCTCTTTAATTTGTTCAGCATCCCCTTGGAGACGGTTCACTGCATTTGGAGACAGTTCTCAAATGGATGTCACTTCCTGAAAATTCACAGAGTGTTATAGACTCATTTTACATGTGTTCTGATGTAAAAGACGAGCAAGCTGTGTGGAAACTCCCAAAAGAGCATTCGAATACAGAACTTGGGTATACGGTGAATGAGAAATCAGACAATAGTATGGGAAGTACGGGGACTAGAAACTACTCGCACATACTGAAACAGTCACTTGTTGGTGGCTCCCCAACAGAAGACAGCTTGAAAAAAGTTGACAGCTTCTCGAGGTGGATTGCCAAAGAACTTGGAGATGTTGATAATTTGGCAATGCAGTCAAGTGGTGGAATTTCATGGAGTGTTTTAGAAGGTGAGAATGTGGTCAATGATGCTTGCATGACGAACCAACTACAATTGGACATGGATACGCTGAGTCCCTCTCTTTCCCAGGACCAGCTTTTCAGTATCATTGATTTTTCACCAAATTGGGCTTACTCCAACAGCGAAACAGAGGTAACTTAATACTCATGTTTTGTTTTTTGCGCAAGCTTTTAGATGGAAAAAGTACAATTTTAATGATGTGAGTGTGATGACCTTTCTTCTTGCCTGAAACAAATTAGTTTTTGTTGTTATTGGCATCTAGAAAAAATTTGCTTAGCTCTCTCTCTAGATCGGCGAGTGCATCCTCAGGGTTTAGCAATTATTCTGTCATGGTTCATGCATTTTAACTCACCTTTATTGAAAATTGACTCTTTAATGCATGTTAGTCAAACCCATACATATTTGTAAATACTGCTAAATAGTTCCTAATTGCCCTTTTTGCCATCAATTTTGTCTTAAAGAGTAATGACACACCAAAGAAGGATTAAGTGACTGCCTGGTTGTGTTTTTGTTTTTGTTTCTCCTTCCTGCCCTCTCTATAACATCAAGCAGGTCTTGATTACTGGAACCTTCCTTGAAAGCAAACAAGGGGCAGCCAACTGCAGATGGTCATGTATGTTTGGAGAAGTTGAGGTCCCAGCAGTGGTTTTGGGAGATGGGGTTCTGAGTTGCCATGCTCCACCGCACAGGGTTGGCTTAGTCTCTTTTTATATAACTTGTTCCAACAGGTTGGCCTGTAGTGAAGTTAGAGAATTTGAGTATCGTGCTGGACCTGATCTCACAAATGCCTATAATGCTAGTACTGTAGAGATTCATCTACGTCAACGGCTTGAGAGTTTATTGTCTATACAACCTCTTTTCAAAACCTTCAATTCTCAAAATGTTGGTGAAACTAAAGAAGTGGTGAATCAAATCATTTCTATGATGGAGGAGGAGAAATGCAGAATTGGAAAACTGAAAACAGAGTTGGATATCATGCAACCCAAGGCAATGGATGAACAGCTTGTGGAAAAACATCTAAAGGAGATGTTTTATTCATGGCTACTTTACAAAGTCACTGAAGATGGCACAGGGCCAGCTGTCCTCGATGAAGAGGGTCAAAGCGTGTTACATCTGGCTGCTGCTCTTGGTTGTAATTGGGTCTTACAGCCAATGATAGTTTCAGGGGTTAGTATAGACTTCCGTGATGTGAATGGATGGACAGCAACTCATTGGGCTGCATTCTATGGCAGGTAAAGAATCTTTGACCCTATTTTCTATACAATTATCTCATTATCTCTTTTGTTTCACGTTCAGTGCTCCAAATTGAACACTTGATTGTGTATCCATTTCATATTATTGAATACATCTGCAAAGCTCTTGCAACAATTTTATATCTAAAAACTGATATACTTTTCCGGTGTGGTTTTGGAATGTTAATTGATCAGAAAGTATGAAGCTTCTCTTTCTATATGCCTGTCTTGCTTCTTTCTTCTCCTTCTCCTTTGTTCCAGCATTTCAGACTTATGATGCATCATGTTGTATAATGTTTCACAAATAACAGAAGCTAAAGAGAAAATCAGAAAGTAAGGACTCGACTGTATACGTTATACTTGTATCATTGTATTTAATCTTCTCCTAATTTTGACAGAGAGGAAACAGTTGTTGCCCTTGTTCATTTGGGTGCAGCTCCTGGAGCATTGACGGATCCATCTACTGAATTTCCTTTGGGTAGAACCCCTGCAGACCTAGCTTCTGCCAATGGACACAAGGGGATATCCGGTTTTCTGGCCGAGTCTTCCTTGATCACACATCTCTCTTCCCTCAATATGAATGATCCAAAGGACAGCGGCGCCTTAGCAAATGGTGATGAACAAGGAATAAAAACAGTTTCAGAGAGAGTAGCAATATCAACAACTCAGGGTGACACACCAGATGTACTCTCCCTGAGGGATTCACTAGCTGCCATCTGTATCTCCACCCAAGCAGCTGCTCGCATTCATCAAATTTTCAGGATTCAGTCGTTTCAGAGAAAGCAGCTTGTTGAGCAGGGTAGTGATGACTTGTCGTTGCAAGATGAACATGCTCTTGCACTTCTAGCTGCCAAGACTGGGCAGCTGGGACAAGTTGATGGTACTTCCCATGCTGCAGCCATATGCATTCAGAAAAAATATCGTGGTTGGAGAAAGCGAAAAGAATTTCTTTTGATTCGTCAAAGGATTGTCAAAATCCAGGTAAGCCTTCTTCTTTACCGAAGCTGTAGCCTCTTCAAGTAAACTCTTTCAGTTGTCTTGCAGAAACAATGAATGGTAGGTGGAACACTACTGCTATTTAAATTTCAATTTGGCGCTCTGCTTGTGTTTAAATAAGATTAGACTAGGTTTTAGATGCGGGAACTATATACTTCGTAATTTAGCAGTACCTGAGAGACTGGAACTATCATTTCCTACTTGTGAACAGTCTTGATAACTTTTAAAAAGAAAATAATGGTGAGTTCCGAGTTCATAAGCACATTTTTTATTATCATCCTTCTCTCCTTTCTTGATTTTCTTAGACGTGTATTGAATATATATTATCTTTCACTTGGCAATTGTTATATTTTAAAATTTTATAACCAAATCATGCGGCTGACTTCTCTCTCCATTTATCTTTGATGTAAAGGCTCATGTAAGGGGGCATCAAGTTAGAAAGATGTATAAACCAATCGTCTGGTCTGTGGGAATACTAGAGAAACTAATTTTACGCTGGAGACGCAGAAGGAGTGGTTTACGTGGATTCCGGCAAGAGACAGTCAGTAAAGAACCCACCACACAAGATATGCTAGAACCAGAAGACGATTATGATTTTCTGAAGGAAGGAAGAAAGCAGACTCAAGAAAGATTACAGAAAGCACTAGTTAGAGTGAAGTCCATGGCTCAATATCCTGAGGCACGAGCTCAGTATCATAGGCTGCTGGCTGCCGCTAAAGAGTTACATGAGACCAAGGTATATTTCTAGTATTGAAGTTTTAAGTAAAAATCTTTTATCATGAATGAATTTACTAGGGAATTCTATTTTTCAGCTATATTTTACATAACAAAAGGGAGAAGAATACATGATTTTCCTTTTGCCTACAAGTGCAAAGCAGTTATTATAAACGACTAAATGAACTACTCTATGTCAATTTCTGGGAGTGTCTTACCCCAGTAAGCTACCCAGTCATCCAAAATTTGGATCTTTTTGCTTCAGGGCTGTATCAAGAACTCTTTCACGGTTCAGTTCTAATAGAACTTGTTTACCCGATACTACTAAGTTTAATAGGGTATTTCCTTCCCCCCAACTTTTCCTAGATATAGAAGACCTATACACAATTGTTGACAAATACTTTTCCTTTCTGTTACTCTGTCTCTTTTTATCTCTATACGACGTATACACAACTATTGACAATATGCCTTTCTTTTGTGTGTACCTCTTGCAGGATGCTTCTAATATGATCACAGGAGGTGCTGAAGATGCGAGTTACCCTGAGGAAGAGCTGTTTGATGTCCAATCTCTGTTGGATGATGATACTTTCATGCCCCTAGCATTTGAATGAGCCTCCAACACTTCTTTCTTCCCCCTTGCAGTTTGTGACAGCGATAATTTATGTAAATAACATTTAGAGATGTTGCTATTTTTAACCAAAAATGTGTATTCATTTATCACGTCTGTCAGAAATCATTTTTCAACCATAACCATAGTCTTAATGTCTGATGTTGACAAAGTTGGGGTGCTATACATATATTTTCTGTTCCCACTCCTTGAAAAGAAAAAGTGCTGCTGAGAACGAGCGATGATGCTGACTAAAATGGTGTCTGGTAGCCGAGGGAGATATATATATATATATATATTTAAAATATTATTATTAATTTATTTTTTAAAAATATTATAATATTACGAGAAAATATATATCATTTTTAATTTGCCTTGATATTTGTTGGCCTCTTCCCCTTCTCTTTAACTTTTCTTCTTTGGTAATAAAAAATGAGCTTCGTTAATATACGACCTTATTTTTGACTAGGACCGCAAGTACCTATTGTGTCGTTCAAGAATGAGGTTGGATCAAGGCAGGCTGTTAACCATCAATTTTTTCATTAAACACTTTCCATGTTTCCTTTGACCATTGTACCTGTCAATTTAAGATAGAGTTACCTTTTACTTACATTAATAAAAGATCTAACATTTTTTTTATTAGTCAAAAAGATCTAGCCTTTAATAATTGTACTTTTACTATATCAAAGATAACAAAAAAACGTTATTTGTCCATTTATCATTTGTCAGTTTTCTTATGAATAACGGAATGCTCGAAGGATAATATCAGATATTTTGGTTTATTTACTCGACTTTGTGTTACGTGTATAAACCTTAAGAATTGACTCTTGATTTACATTTATTATTTCAACGAGAAGACATTTGGAATTTAATTTGTAATAGGATTATATTATTCATTTATATCCCTATAATGATTGAAAAACAAAAAAGTTTTAGGATGAAAAGTAAAAGCAAATCCTGAAAAGTCAATGGGGTTGACCAGAAATAATTCCTCCCGACCAAGTGGTAAAAAACCTGGGCGACAACTTTGAGAGACCATTGAACAAGAACAAAGACAAACTGAAACAACACCAGCTGTAAAATAATAATAATAATAATAATAATAATAATAATAATAATAATAATAAGTAACAAAAACAAATCATGTAAACAAAGCAATGGCTTCTGACAATATCTGCAACCATTTACAATCTATAAAAACAGCAAAACAAAATATACTATTTGCTAATAAAGAAACAGTCAAGACATCAAAAGTCAATAAACCAAAGCCAAAATCTTTGGCCTTTTTAGCAGCCATTCTTCTTGCCTTCTCCAACAAGGCCATAACTGTTACACCAACAAAACAAAAAAAAAAAAAAAAAAAAAGGAAGAGCCTTTTAGCCATTCTTGCTACTCAAAATTTTGACCTTTTATTGTTTACTATTTTTCTAACTACACCGCATAACCATCATATTTATATATATAAAGATATAGACTTTGTGAAGATTCAGTCAACTTAGTACTCAATTTCTTTTTTTCTCTAGGAAGTTTAAGGGATTGGTGGATCAGTGAGTGGAAGTTTTTATATACCCATATTTTGATTTTGAATTATTCCTTCGATTATTGAATAAAAATTAATTCTTGATTATGATTTTAGTGGTGGGTATTAGTTGTTTTGTTGATCAAGATTCTTTTTGTGTATCCTAGGTAAAGTGAAGATTTCGAAGTATAAGATTAGATGTTGATTTGTAGTAGAGGAGGGTGAGGTGGGGTTGAATTGTATGGATAATTTTTGCTGCTTCAATTCTGTGTTCTCCCAGGTAAGTTTCTATTGTCACTTCCTGCTTTTTCGTTTCACATAGTTTTCAATCTTTTCCTTTTGTTCAGCTGATGTTTTATATATTTCTTTTCATTATTTTTGTTGAGTACTTCCAAATTTGCTGCTATATCTGATAGACTTTCGGCTGAAAGTGTTATATAACTATGCTGGTTTATTGTCTCTTTTTTCTATTTCGTTTTTTTATTCCCTCTAATAAGTTCTGGTCTCGGGGTTGACTGGTTTATTGAAAATTCAACCAGTTTTTGAGCTGAATTATAATGGAAGAATCGAATTGGCTGCTTGTTCATCTGATCAAGTTGCGTACTCTTAACTGCTCGATTTCTTTGCTTTGGACTGTTATAAGTGGGAGCTAATTTGGGACTATTGTTTTGATTTAAGGTCATCTTTTGCACACCCGACAAGAAGTAGCTAATTGATTATTTGTCCCTGTATTTTCTAGCAGTAGTAGCATATTAATACCCTTTCTTTGGATTTGCTTTCTATTTGTTCGTTTCAGAAATTTTTTTTTTCCTTCACGAGGAGTTTGAGCAAGTAGATTAAGGGATTGGTCTGTTGATTAGTTATAATTTACACTCCTTTTTTCAGTAGTTATAGTTTCTAGTATGTTTATCAGATACCATTCGTTGTGAATTCGATGTTAAAAGTTTTCCTTTTTCTTTAGCTTTCAGGAGGGCGTCCTTCATGTGGCTCTGGAAAAGGAAGAAGCCTTCAGGGGCTTGTCAAGTATGGTTTCAGTTTAGTGAAGGGGAAAGCAAATCATCCTATGGAGGATTACCATGTCGCTAAATTTGCTCAATTCCAAGGAAGAGAGCTGGGGCTTTTTGCTATTTATGATGGTCACTTGGGTGATAGTGTGCCTGCCTATTTGCAGAAGCATTTGTTTCAAAATATCCTAAAAGAGGTAAGTTGCTTCTCAACACGAGTTATGGAGTGATTTTCAACCTTCTCAGGGTCTATAAGTGCTGTGTGGTGATTAAGTATTTTATGTTTCATGTTAGTCAAATATACTTATTTTGTGGATTGATGACTCATGAATAACATATTTTCTCATTGTCATCTTGGTTTGACTTACAGTAGCTTCTTGCTCTCTCTCATGCACACGGATTTATTTCTTCTAGATATTTATCAAGTTAATGGAAATATTATGTATTCAGCAATTTATAGGTGTTTGCTATTTAACATTCTGCACTGTCTTTCTTCTAACCCTTCTTTTCTGTAACTTTAATTTTTTGAATTTGCTTGATGGGCATTTCTAAGTCTTACCTAATATTTTTGCATATTTCAGGAGGACTTTTTAACTGATCCAAACAGGTCCATCTCTAAAGCCTATGAGAGAACAGATCAGGCAATTCTTTCTCATAGTCCTGACTTAGGAAGAGGTGGATCCACTGCAGTTACTGCGATTCTTATAAATGGGCGAGATTTGTGGGTAGCCAATGTTGGAGATTCACGAGGTGTCTTGTCAAGGAGAGGCGAGGCAATACAGATGACTACTGACCATGAGCCGAATACGGAACGGGGGAGTATCGAAGATAGAGGTGGCTTTGTCTCAAACATGCCAGGTGCTTTAACACGTACCGTGCTTGAATTGATTTCACCACAACCCTGAATTCTCTTTCCCTGTTCATCTACTAAATCAACCTTGACACAGTTTTATCTTCCCCTGTAAAATTGTATATTAACGGGTTTCTGAAGTTCTGCTAAAATGAAAGACTAATTCAGAATCTTGATATTCATTGAGCAAGTGATTAGGCTATAAGCACAAGCATACAATAACATGCCATAAGATGTCATGAAATTTTGGCCGGTCTAAATTTTACTCTTTGATAGTTTTGCAGAAAGTGGTTGCTTTTATTATGATCCCCAAATTCTGCTGTTACTAAGCCTACTGTTTAGTGCTAAAATAATTTCAAATTGCTTGTATTCTTCTATCTTTTCCTCCATCTTAGTGTCATATCCTCTTCATTTACTGCACTTAGTACCAGCTGTTTCTTGAATCCTTTTTATGATGATTTCCACTTAGGAGTAGGATGAGAAAATCAATTCACTCTTTCTCAGGACATGGTTTGACATTTTTCATGAAATTTGTTATCATGTATTAGAAAGTCCAATTTTTTGGTGGTATCAAGTATTAATCATTGAGGGTTTATGTTCTCCATTTTTCCTCCAAGCTTGGACCTATATTTTGTCATGGAGCGATATCTGTATTTTGATTCCAGGCTAAACAAACTCTTTTCAATACCCCTTGTTTTAGGAGATGTTGCAAGAGTGAATGGGCAACTGGCCGTTTCCCGCGCTTTTGGAGACAAGAACCTGAAAACACACCTTCGGTCAGATCCTGATATCAAGAATGCCACTATTAATGCAGATACCGATCTTCTCATCCTTGCTAGTGACGGCCTATGGAAGGTTCCCATTTATGCCTCACCTCACTTTCGCTCTCTTCTTTTCATGAGCACTTTGACGTGGACGCTTAGGTCGTTGTCTTCTTTGTTCACTTGTGAATACACCAGGTTATGTCTAATCAAGAGGCAGTTGACACTGCAAGGAAGATCAAGGACCCGCTTAAAGCAGCCAAGCAACTAGCAGCAGAAGCAGTGAATAGAGAAAGTAAAGACGATATCTCCTGCGTTGTTGTTCGATTCAAGGGGTGAAATATTCTAAGCTATCCCCTCATGCAGTACATGTATATTAGGGGAGTATGTTGCTGAGAATGCAACTCTATGGGCTATGAAAGTATCTAGCGCCGGAGCACAGATGTACATGCCCCTCCCTCTCCCTCTGTAATAGTCGATCAAGTTCTTTATACAAGCGCTGTTTGTTGTAGTTTCTGATTTCTCCATTGTGTAGATTCAATCAAAGCCACCATTCTGTTGTGAATTGGAGTTGATGTGTTGAAGCTGGATTGTTCACATTTCATGTTATCTTGTAATAGTTCAAGAGGGAAATGTGCACTTGTTAGAATGGAAGTCTCTTGATGATAAAGTGGACATCAAATTCTCTATGCACCTTAACCAGATGGTTCAGTACCCATTTGGAAGTGCTTATTTTGGGTGCTTATAAGCACTTTTGTAGGAAGGTTTTATTTTTAAGCGCCGAAATTGCTAACATTTTTGATACGTCTAATAGTACCATGAATCAACAAGGGTTTAGAGTTCATTGGGCTTGTCAAGTGGCATTGATATTTTTGTTTGCAAAGTTTGTTTCTGATTTTTCAATTTAACCCAGTAAATTTGGTTTTATTATCCAATCAGATAAATAGTAAATTCATGGGTTTGTTATTAAAAATTAATAAATTCAATTACCTTTGAATTTTATTATTAAAAGTAAATTAATTTGTGAAAAAAAAAAGAAATATGAAAGTACTAAATTGTTTTAAACTTCTAAAAAATATATGGGACTAATGATTTGTGACAGTTATAATAGAAAAAGACAAGCAATGGAGATATTTCCTAACAATAATAGTAATATTTTTGGTCTTAAAGAGAATTTTTCTCGCCTTGGGAATGAAGTTAAAGTTCGCGCGTGATGTTTACGCGCCAATCGCTCAACATTTCCAGCAAATTCTCTCCTAGATTTTCAAATGATCACGCCTCACCAAACCCCTCTCTTTCCCCTAAAACCCTTTCCTCTAACAAATTTGTTATTATTATTATTATTATTATTATTATTATTATTGTTTTTATTTACAAAAAATTATTCTTCTCCATTTCTTCTTAAACCCTAATTAGCCGACCAATCAAACGGATCATCTCCGATCATGCCAACACTCTCAAAGCTGAACATATCTAACAACCCCAAAGTATGGCTCGTGATCGGACTCGGCGTCGCCGGAGTTATAATCCTGGCCGAGACTCACCGGCGACGGATGATCGCAAAAAACTCCGTCAAAGAAGACTTCGGAGCCTTCATCGAACGCTTTGAGCTTCTTCCGTTTCCTCAGCCTCCTCCTCCGGCCGCTCCGTTGCCCCTCACCGGCCTCACATTTTCCATCAAAGACAAGTCAGTTTTCTTTTTATATTTACATATCTTACATATATATACGTGTAGATATTCATATATATAGTTTCGAAAAATGATGAATTTAATCGCTTTTGTGGGTTTATATGTAGTATTGATGTGAAGGGCCATGTGACTGGATACGGGAGTGCAGAGTGGAAGAAGACGCATGAGGCGGCGACTAAGACGGCGTTGGTGGTCACGACTCTGCTCAAGAATGGGGCTACTTGTGCTGGGAAGAATGTTATGGATCAACTTGGACTTGGGTATGCATATGATTTATATATATGCATGTATTTATGAGTGTATGTGTTATTAATAAATGCATTGTATGTATGTGATGAGTCATGTGCTACCTCCTTTTTTATTGTGGTGAGAAAATTTAGGTGTTTGTGAAGAGAAGATTGCTAATAGTTTGACTCTTATTCCATTCTTATTGCTGATGAATTACTTACATGTTATACTTGTCTCTGCCTTTGAGTGTTTTTGCACGTATTTTGTGTGTGTGTAGGAGCTGGGTTCTTTTTTCTTTTCATTTTTCATTGGTTTTGTCTTTCCATTTTGGGTTGCGTGAAAATGATGAGTTTCTGTTCTTTGATTTTTCATTTTGATTTTTGGGGTGATGATTGCAGGATTACAGGGGAGAATGCGTATCATGGAACTCCAACTAACCCGAAGGTGCCGTCTCATGTACCTGGGGGATCATCTAGTGGTTCTGCTGTTGCTGTTGTGGCTGAGCTTGTTGATTTTGCTCTTGGTATGGTTTTCATGCTTGAAATGGAATTGATACGGGTTGCAATGTTCGAACAGTTATTGCTACTAAGTCATTATCTTTTTCTATTCATTTTATTTTGAGTGATAGAGAAATCTCTTCTAATTTCTTGCCCCTTTATACCTTTATCAACAACTTACGAGTAGGATTTTACAAATTTCACTATCTCTAAACTTCCAAAATTGGAAATTGCTCTTTTACATATATCTCTGCCTCTGTCTGTACATGGTGTTTTATGTGTACTTGTATGTACCATGCAGGAATATGATATTTGATTATGGATCTGCTTATGAGTCTATCATAATCTCACTCTTCTCTTCCAACTCAGCAGCATCGCAACATAAATATCTTTAATTATATGTCGCTTGATTGTTTTCTGGTATTTTTGCTTATTTCATGACTTCTCTATGTATGTTTATAGAGATTGATGACAATGCAGGTACTGACACATTTGGTTGTATCAGAGTACCAGCGTCCTTTTGTGGTGTTCTTGGATTTAGACCATCTCATGGAATAATATCTACAATTGGTGTTCTGCCAAATTCCCAAAGTTTAGATACTGTTGGTAAGTAAAAAAGGTGGTATTTTCTCACTCTTTATGGAATTAGAAGATCATAATTGGTTCCTTCTGTTAAAGGGACACCTTGATTGTACTTGCGAATTTCAGTACAATAATTTGTTGAGTTCCTTGTACTGGTAGCTTGCTCATTTTTATAAATGCCAGACCAGTAAGTTGGCAAGTATGATTCGTATGAACCATCTGTTGACTATGCAAGCTTTTCTCAAAGTGAACAGTACATTATGTTGTTTTGCATGAGTAAGATGATCACTGATGACTGTGTTGGCAGCCAGAATTTTAAGGAACCCCTTTTGCATTTCAATTGGGGTATGGATTCTGCAGTCACTAATTATTTGCTTGCAATAATGTTGCAGGATGGTTGGCCCGTGATCCTTCCACCTTGCATCAAGTTGGACATGTTTTGCTTCAATTAAACCAACAAGAACCTAGAAGGGCGAGGTGCTTTATTATAGCTGATGATCTTTTTGAGCTTACCAAAGTACCTAAGCAGAAAACGGTGTATGTTGTTAGCAGAGTGACAGAAAAGTTAGCTGGCTGTAAGTTTTAGTTTCTTACATTACTTGTCTTGTTTGATTTTGCTTGTAGTGTTTGGGAAAGAATTAACCATCATTTTGACATATTATCCTTTATGTTTGCTGTCTAACTTGTGCAGATCAGCCACCAAAACATATGAATTTGGGGCAGTATATTGCTTCCAATGTACCCAGCCTCAAAAGATTTCTGAAAGAATCAATAAATCAGCAAAATGGAATATCCACATTAAAGGCTCTTTGTTCTGTAATGTTTCAACTGCAGAGGTACTTGGAAAACTGTCTCGCATATCCTTCTTTACTTCACTATGTGATTAGATGATATATTGTTAAGAAGCCTGATGAGTATTGATGGAGTGATCATAGTGAAGTAGATGACCATCTGTGATGTCTACTACGTGCTTTCTTGAGTTGGGGATTTGCACCTTCATCAGAAGATCATGTCCCTATGGCAAATTCCTTAGGGCTTTTCTGTAATGTTAAAATTGATTCCTAGCATACAGGATGAACAAATTTTCTCTATTTTTTGTTCAAATGTTTGAATTTGCTTATAGTCTCTTTGTTTTGCTCCTATTCTTCTATGATATCAGGTTGAGATGTAACAAGCATATCAGTGGTGGTTGTTTTCTTCACCTTTTCTTTGGTCGATCTTTGCATTTTAAAGTAAAGCTGGAGCTTCCAAGTCATTCTGACTGATGTCTGTATTGCTTTTCAGATATGAGTTCAAAACAAACCATGAAGAATGGATTAATTCAGTAAAATGCAGGTTTAGCCCTGATGTGTCTGATCATGTCTATGCAGCAATGAACACTACACCAGAGAATATCAAAACACTTTACAAGGTCAGGACAGAAATGCGACATGCTCTTCAAAGTTTGTTGAAGGTAAGTTTAACAATTTATGCCGCTAATTGCATCCCATCTGTCTATCTCTATGTGTGTGTCTTTGTCTCTGTGTATGGGTAGATGGAGTTTGTAAAGAGGAAGAGAGTTTGTATCTGTTCTATTTTGGTTTTCTTTGTAGATTATGGGGGTCCCGCGTAGGGTAACAGTCACTTGTGGCGATAAATTGTATGATGTTGATGAACTTAGAGTATTTTGAGGTTTAATATGCAAGATGAAAAAGTGAGACATGACTATTCTTTGTTGTCTTATTCAGTCACGAGCATCACATATATGCTGCACTGCCAGATTCCTTATTCTGCTGTATGCATTTACATCATATTCTAGTTAATAAGAGAAACTGGGAGATTAAATGTTATTTGTTGTTTTGAAGGATGACGGGATCCTAGTAATTCCGACAGTTGCAGACCCTCCACTTAAGTTGAACAGAAAGAAAAGCCTCTCAGTGGAGTTCCATGATCGTATGTTTGCTTTGTTGAGCATTGCTAGCATGTCTGGCTGCTGTCAGGTAACTCCATAGTCTAAGGCTTCAGTACCTTCCTTTCCCCTTTCCTGCATTTCTCCTTCAATATGTTAGTTGGATTGTTTTAGCTTTCTTTTGTCTCACGGTTATAGATTCCCCCAGTCTCCTCCTTTCTCCTTCTAGTGAGTCGGGTTTTTTAGCTTTCTTTTCTGTCACAATCTTTCTTCGTGTTTCAGGTTTCCATTCCACTGGGAAAACATGATAACTATCCAATCTCTGCATCATTCATTGCATCTCATGGAAATGATAAATTTCTACTTGATACTGTCTTGGATATGTATTCATCTCTTCAAGAGGAAGTTAGCATAGTCTCCAGTTCCACACCATTGCCAGATGCCAATGGTAATCTGGATGCATCTGATCTGCTAAAAGAAAAGGTAATGTTTTCTAGATTCTTTTTAATGAATTATTTTGAGTATGTTTGAATGATTCCAAGAAAAGAAAATGATTAGATTCCCAAAAGAATGATTTTTATCATATCATATGAGACTGATTGATATTCCTTGCCTTCCGGTAGTGGATTGTCTATTATTTTCTGCTACATGGATACTGCATGAAGTGCTTTAAGTTCCCTGTTCTGCTGTTCTAACTTGCTAAGGTTCTGATGTGTTATGTTTTAGGGGAATGCTGCATATAAAAAACGACAGTGGAATAAGGCTGTTAGCTACTACACTGAAGCAATTAATTTAAATGACAAGAATGCTACGTACTATGGCAATCGTGCAGCTGCTTACTTGGAATTAGGATGGTTTGATATATCTTATACTTTGCACTTGATTATGGTTATTCTCTTCTTTGGTAATCTCTTCCAAGGCTTGTTCTATTGATTCATATTGTTCTTGCAGCTTTCAACAAGCTGAAGAGGACTGCACTAAGGCAATATCTCTTGAGAAGAAGGTGAACAGTGTTTGTTATTGTCCTCCTTTTTGCTTTGCTGTTTAGGATTATTTACTATAACAAAGATTTACTCTTTTCACTCCATAGTTTTGGTAATAAGTTCAGATTTGAAGTGTTTATTCTACTTGTAATGAAGATTACTGTA
This sequence comes from Cordia subcordata, assembly GCA_028554755.1. Taxonomy (NCBI): domain Eukaryota; kingdom Viridiplantae; phylum Streptophyta; class Magnoliopsida; order Boraginales; family Cordiaceae; genus Cordia; species Cordia subcordata. The sequence continues at coordinate 2,941,333 of JAPTOF010000013.1, read as the reverse complement.
CCAGCAATGTGATTGACATTCAGAAGCTGTGAGGTAGGAGACACTTTAACCTGCTGCTTCAGACAGTAATCAGGCAGATCCCATTCTGGAGTGGGCCTTGACTGATTAAGGTCCTCAAGGGGCTAGTTTTCAGAAAAATTATCTAATTTCCTTGTACTTTAGCTTCCTGGCTTTGATGATCGACATAGTTTGCTTGTCCAGAGATTGGATAGGAATAAAATGTAGGTAGAACTGAGTACCTTCACTGGGAAACACATAGCTGGATGCTGCTTATCTTTTTGACGGGGTGTGTGCCATGCTCTATCTTGATTATTTTATAAGAAACATTTTTTGGCAGAATGTCAAGGCATATTTGCGACGAGGGACTGCAAGGGAGTCACTCCTTTTCTACAAAGAGGCTCTTCAAGGTGTGAAATTTTATCCTGCTATTTTAAGAATATTTAGCACACGGGGAAAGTTAAATCTTTATGTTAATCATGTTTTGCCCATTTTAAAGCTATTTTCCTGAAGCTTATCATCTCCAGGAGGATTGAGGTTTTAGTATCAATGCTCTTTTGTATGGTCTTATATGATTTCTAATTTCATGTTAATGCCAGACTACAAAATCATAAGAGAATGAGTAAAGGTGGTTAAGGAAGGAGATGAAGTGAGAGTAAATATTTTAAAAATTCTTTGACCACTCTATATACACTTAATATGTTACAAATAGGCATGGTTTCGGTGGTGATAACTACAGTATGAAGGCACCCTCTTCCCTTTTATTTTTGGCGTCAGCCCAGATATCCCTCTTCCCTTTTATTTTTGGCATCAGCCCAGATCTCATCGAATTATTTAGGTTGCCCAACTTTTGGGGAATCATGGTAGAATATAATGTCTTGTAAGCAAGGATGGCTAAAATTCTGTGCATCAGGGCACTGTATCGGAGCATTCTCCTGTTGTTTTTTCTCTTTCCCCCAGAGTCTTCCTCACTTACTCTCACACAAATTTCAAGTCGTGTAGTCCTTTGTCTTACTACTGTTATCTTGTATATTTGCAGATTTCAAGCATGCACTTGTTCTGGAACCTCAGAATAAGGTGGCAAGCCAGGCCGAAAAAAGACTCAGAAAACTGATCAGTTGATATGTCCACGCTCATGGTGATCTACGTATCATGGTTCACATACAGGGAAAGAAGAACTGTTAAGCGACTGTTTTCTTTGACACCTTTAATTTTTGAGGCGGAATACTTGAAGCTAGACGATAAATTGATGGGCAGAGCTCAGGTTTTTGGGGCGGATACTGAAAGTTTCTTTTCTTTGTAGAACTTCTCGTGTATATTAATAATAAATCTCGTGGCGCAGATGTGAATAATTCAATTAAGCTCAATGCGTAAGCGATTGTATTGTTGATGTGCCGTTGTTTTCGGTTTCAGCTGCAAGTTCTCCTTTTGTGTTTAGTACAAGGATGGCTTCAAAGTTTTCATTCTTGACTATCCAACTACAGCAGATCATACCTATTAGAATAAAATTATTATTCTTTAAGATGATTTTTTTATTTTTTTTGGGGTCAAATATTTTTTAAGATACGCCTCGATCTAATTTCTTGTAGCCCCATCGAATATAGGGGTCGGTAGTGGTCTTTATGCCGCTGTAAGTTTCCTCTGGGCTTGTTATCAAGGCCTTCGGGACAAAGGGTGCAACAATTCGAGAGATATAGCATTAACGAATTCTCGGCACTTGTTGGTTTAATGGAGATATGAAGAATTGATTATTGGAATATCTCGAAACGTTTTGAAATGATTAATGGTGAGAAAGATGCCCAAGAACAAATCTATTTGATAGCGAGAATATCTCCATTAAGGCATAATGTTAAAATAATGAAATATTAAAATTACTACAACATTTAAATGGAAGTAGGGTCGCAAGAAACGAAATTGGATTACTCTTTGATTATTACATTAAGAAGTGGGATTTGGATCGTTCTTAGAATATATATGTATATACTAGTCATCATGCCCATGGTAAACGCTGGGTAGTCAAGTACGGAACGGATAACTGTTGAAAGCATCTAAGTAGTAAGGCCACTCCAAAATGAGTGCTATCCTGTTCTAACTTCCCCAGAGCCTCCGGTAAATATATATATATATATATATATATATATAATTGAGACATAATAAAATAAAATGAAAGACGTAATTAAAAATGATTAGTGGCTCAAGGAGTGAATGAGATCCTTTCATTTGACATACAGGCAAACTCAAATCGTCCCAAACAAAACAAGACAGTAGAAGTATAGGCTTCCATTAATTAGCACCATTGATGTCAACCTGATCATCATGGTGCAAATGGCCTGTTGTACATAATGCTACACCAATTCTGCAATGATATCCGGGTCTCATTCATTATCAAATATAAATTACCAATATTAATGAAATATTTCTTACGTTTCGTCTTCTTATTCGACGCAACTATATATTTAGGGCTTTCTAAACTTAAAGAGTGCATTTCTTCAAGTGTATATCGAAAATGTCAGAAGTAGATAATTGAGGCTCCTGCATTTCACAAAAGAAAAAGAAAAAAAATCCATCACCAACGCCATGAGCTGACAATATTAATAAAAGATAATCATCAGTGAAGACGTCTCTTAGAAGAAGAGACAGTATAGAAGTAAAACATGGAAGAGAAAAATTTTAAATGAAATCATTGAGACGAGATGTTTCTAAAGAGTTTAAAATATTAATTGTAAGTTGACCCAATTAATTGTGACAGAATTAAGCAGCTAACTGTTCCTCGGAATTGCATACCTGAAATGGACCCCGATGACCTACCGCCATCTGTGCTTCGTAGATCTTCCTGCGCATGGCAATGAGAAGGCCTCCATATGTCGGCTTTTGGTCTTTTTCTAATGTTCTGACGAAGCTGTACGTCAGAGCACCATTTGGAGTTCCAGTAAAGGCCTGCACCATGTCATTTGGTTGAGGTTATTTTTGCAAAAATTATAATCTCGGAAGATAGGTTGAAAGCGGGGTTAAAAATCAAAAGACGCAAGACCACATGCACAAAATTAATCCTTATTGTTAGTTATATATATATTTTCAGAATTCCCCGAAGGATTTTGAATTCCTGTCAAAACTATATATGCATCTACATATCTATTTGTTAATCTTACTAAAATAATTACCAATGCGTCCTAAGAACAATTTTTTTTTGGAGTCAAAGACCTATATCTCAAGTAAAGTGTACCACCAGTTTTGCGAAATAAGCTTCCTACAAAAATATGCAGATGCTTCAAAACCATATTACATATTGTCTATTTTTTTGTTTTACATATTCAGCAATTAAAATATTTTATATATAATTTAAATTAATAACATTAAATTAATAGTAAACCTCGTGCATGACACGAGAACACACCTAGCACGGATAACGTAGAGCATGAGCAGATTATTGTTGTTTATATTTTAATTGGATTTATTTTTGTAACTACTGTACCTATACACTTGTGCAAATATATAAATACTGTACTCTATGCATTTGTGAAATATCTACACGTACTTTTGCTCAATTTCTTCAATATATAGAGAGGATCTTTATTGCTGGTTAATTATAAATATTACTGACCGTAGTATCTCCAGAGGTCTGATGATCATCGCATGCGCCGAAACAAACTGCTAATCCCCCTTGCGTACCCTTATATATAGCAGAGGTTGCAACTCGATGATCTTCCCATTTATAGAATCCTTCCCAGCTTCACATCCATCATTGCATGTTAATCTCAAACAAATAACATATATATATATGTATATATATATTGAATTTTTAAAAGTCGAAAATGGAACCCAATATATTTACTCAATTTTGAAGCAAAAATAAATTAATTATCTGACCTTTGAACTCTGCACATATATGGTAAATCTAGAAAGGTTCCACTGAAGCAAGTGTCGATAATGGCATGGAGTGTAACTCCATTAGTTAGAGGTCTAACAATGGTGGAATTGATCTCATCGTCAAGTATTCTTCCTTCAGTCTCGTAGTCAACAGGACACAGACATTCATCGTGTCCATCAATCTCATCCCCATGTTGGTCTTTGACTCTTGAACCGTGTCCGGAGTAGTGAAACACCAATGAGTCTCCTGCCTGGCAATTTTGGACGAGCCAACTTAAAGCACTTCTGATGTTCATCTTTGTTGGGATTTTGGTTGGTTCTTTCTCATCTTCTGCACATTTTGTAACGTTGCATGAATCTATTAGAAAAGATTCGGGGAAGAAATAGAAATTTCTGCTACGTACTCTTAGTCTGCACCTATAAACCCCGATCTTGTAAATTCCTAGGATCATCCCTGCCCTTATTCAAATAAAAGACCCTGCTCTGCCCCTAACGGGGATCAGTTAACAAGATTAACAAGGTAAAAAAACCGGAATAGAACCACTATTTTGTACATTAAAACCCGTCTGTCTATCAGTAGCACATAAATAAAATCCTTATGTATTAGTAACACATAAATAAATCCTAATACAAAAATATCACAAAACTTTACATTGAAGATTTGAAAACTTGGTTTTCAAAGTCGTATAAAATTACATATATATATATATATGTATATGTATGCATGTATGTACGTACGTATGTACATGCACACATATACAGGGTGGTGAGGGTAAGGGCCGGATGGAGTACCATTGCCATCGATATTACTCCTGCATCACACATAAATGGGGAAAGTATTGATCATATACCAGTGAGGAGCAAGATAGATCCAGGTGGAAATCCCAGCTGCGTAATCAAGAGATTGTGCATGCTCATTACGTCGTTGACGCTGCCTTTGAGAGCCTTTGGGTGTCCCTTGTAGGTAATCCCACATAAAACAGCTCGTTTCGGCCCGAACGCATTGGGCGGTGCCAATTGTGATCTTATAAACGTCTGCGCCCGCTGGAAATTGGTGACGCCTTGCTTGATTGCATTGCCAACACTACCGCCGATCATACTTGCTGTTCTTGGCAGGCCATTGACAACTCCGCCGCCGCCATTGGCACCGCCACCACCATTCATGAAGGTTGGGAAAACCCCATTGTTCCTAGGCGGAAGGTGTGCCACAACTCCACACCTGGTACAGGTTATGGTCTGAGAATCCTGTGGTACCACCAACCTTGTCTTGCACCATTTGCACTTCTCGATTCTTCTGCTCATTATTATCTTATGGCTTTTTCACTTGTGTGTGATGTTTGGGAGTTGAATTAATGGTTTTTGAGGTAGAGAGGATTTAATTCACGAAGTGACTGCAATGGTGCATTACTTATAGAGTTGTGAGTACTCTTTTAATTTATGAGTCGCCCATTGGTGCATGGTGTGGAGATTTGCAAATTGGCATTGCATGGCTTTATTCCACCGCCTAAGGGAGTGCACCAAGAACCAGATTCATATCTTTTTTTTTTTTTATTATTATTATTATTTTTTTCTACTTTAGATGATAGGGGTTTGCTTATCTTCTGCCTGGACATGTCTACTCTTTGATTCTACATATATTTTATGGAAATCAATAATGTAGCTTGTGTACATATAGATTAGAGCAAATGTTTAAATACGTACTTTAATTTAATCTTGTTATGTTTTAGTTTTAATTTATGCATTATTATTAAAATTATTCAGAGAATCTTATTCGCCCTCCCCAAAAATAATATATTGAATTCATGTCCATTTATAATACTATAAATTAATATTACGTATCATGTATCAAAATACTATTCTAGATAAGACTTAACTATCCAAACAATCTATGGCTGATCATGAGATGATGCGTTCTCAAAAGTGGATGTCTCAAGTTAGCTATATATGATGATACATTCTAAGAGTTGATGTGTCAAATTCGAAAATAATTTGATCAAATTTTTATATCAAGAAAGTCTACTATCAAACAATAACGCCATGTACACATGCTTAATTATATAATTAAGTCATGTCTAAAGCAAAAATGATATACGCGATTCCTAATCTGATAAATGAGGTCCACCGAGATTATGGAGCACATATGTTTCATTTTGGATCTTCTTAATTTAAAGTCCACGGAATTTCATTGCACTTGTACGGAAATTTCTTATTTATTATGCATAGCGTAAAATTACAACACTTATATTTAGCAATTCAGACGTGGATTTGAAATGTGTGACCTGAAATTTGATGGAGAATCCATGGGTCACATGTGTATGAAACAAATTGCACATAGATTGTCACATGCGGTAGGTTCTATCCTCAATTCTATAACTGAGGTTTTATCTTAAAATTAATAAATGTGAGGTAGAGAGCTTGCCCAATTAAGATCTTATAATATGATTTTAAATTTGATAATTTTCTATGCAGGAGAAATAATGTTCTAGCAACCTTAATACTTCTTGCATGGAAAATTTATAATACCATAGCCAGCCTAATGGTACGTAGAAATTAAAATTAAGATCTGGATCCATTTCTGTACAATTAGTGATGAACAATTGATATACCTTTGCTACTATATCGTCACACCGACTTCATTATATTTTATACCTTTTTAGATAAGACTTAGAAGTTTTTCTACTTTTGGATCATGTGTTAGTCTTTTTCAAATCCTTTCTTATCTTGCCATATGAAAAAAGCAAGTACTTCTTTCGGCAGCATTACTATGGGCTATTCGTGAGACTACTTCTCTACAAGTAATGATCTAAATTCAGATTGAGAGGGTCGTGAGTTGAGTTGTGAGTGAGGAATTGACACCAATAGGAAAGCTCAGGATTGATACCTATAGGAATAGGGTTTCAAGTGAATGGAAAACTGGAAATGAAATACAATGGTTTTTTAAAACCCTACTCCACAACTACAATGACCGAAGCAAATACGAACTTTCAAGGGATTCTCTGATTCAGGGTGATTCTTTGATACTAAACTTCTTGAAGAATGCTAATTGTGGGTGGATGATCTCAAGATAGTCACTAAGTCAAGAAAAATCATAAAAAAATTATAACCAAAGCTTGATTATTATTATTATTATTTGATTCCCAAGCTTGTGTATGTATATAGGAAGTCAAGTCTAGCTCGGCATAATTATATATGCAATTCAAGAGCTTGATAATTGAGTGAGAGCATATAAATTACTTTTGGATGTTAATCAATAATTCATTTTAATTAATTAGGTTTCTTTTGTAGATTGGTGGAATTTGATTGACGAACATTATTACATGTTCTTAGCTAGCGTGAAATTCCAGCAATTGTATTTAATTAAGCACTATATGAATTTGGTTGCATGACAAGTGCCTCCTTTATCTAGATGACATTTCATTTGATGATTGTAAAGCCTCTGATCCCACTACATCGAATCTCAATACAGCAAAATTAATTAAGAACCGTTCTTTCCAAGAAGATCAAAGGCTGTTAAGTAGAAGAAATCTTATCTAAATAAATCCAATGGAAAATTAGTTCGAGCTTCATAGTTGGGTTAAACTTGGGTGGTTGTGCACGGAAAGTATCTAATTCTTACATATGTGGGGCTCATCCCTTTCGCTCAAACCAGGACACATACTATTGACAGGGAAGGAACTTTTCTTATTCAAATCGAAACACGTACACACCATGATGAACGACTTCTCTGTGTGTACATTAGATGGCAGTTAATGGAAGTACAAATGACGGTGTCTATAGTTTTGTACATATATATCATATGAATCGACCAAAGTTGCGAAAGATAGTAACCACCTCATATTTCAAATAATGGTCCCATTTGGAACTATTTGTCTATTTCTGTCTGCTGCTTATCTAATGATTCCACCAAGAAGCTAAGTCTGACCCCAATAGAAAAGCCAAAAAAAAAGAAAAAAAGAAAAAAAAAGAAAAAAAAAAAAACCAATCAAGATGCTAAGATATAGTGCCTCCGGTATATATGAACAATGACCCTTTTGGATGGACAACTGAAATAGCTTTACCATTATTGTGGCATCATCATCTTGCTTTATATTCTGCACCCTTTTCACATCCCTTCTTATCTGTTTGAAAGAAAGCAAATGCTTCTTTAATTTGGGTGGCAACTAGCACGGGCTAACTAAGCATGGGATATGAGCATGGGGTATCGCAATAATAACGTTACGAACAAATTTATTCTTAAATCATAACCGAAAGGAAATCTTTTACTTTTTAAATTACTTGAATTGTATTTGCAGTTTATTGATTACATTTGAAACTTGATTTGTTCCCATGCGCGCATCTTTATTCTACGTTGATACAACTGCTGCAATTGTCAGAGCTTGAATTCGGAATTAATGTCAAACTCTTCGGAGGACGATAACTGCGGGTCCTGCGGATGTCACATGTAGAAAATCACGTTTAGATCAAGTAACCACTTAACATAAATACAGGTTTGAAAAAAATTGATGTCGGATATAAAAAAGAAAAACAGTTTCTAAAGATTTTTCTATTCGAAATTGAGGCATATTAATTTCTTCATTTAGCAGTATAGTTTCATATTTATTTCTATTTGTTGAAGTATTATTTGAGCAGAAATAGATGGATAATTATTAATACCTGTAATATATTGTGGTTGAATCCTCTTAAAATTCGTCTACAAGGACATCCACGAGATGCTTTACTAGCCTCTTCAATGGCCTCATGCATATATTGGAATATGCCACCATATGTAACTTTTCGATTCGACTCTACTGCTTTTACAAACGTGTGCGTCATGGCACCACTCATATTTCTTCCTGACGAAAATGCCTGCATGGGATTGTGAAAGATAAGACAACTCAATTAGAAGATGAAGAATCAGGGATAAATCATAGTTGTAGAGTGTGGCCGGTATTTGAAACGGGAGTCTTAGGGAATACGGGCCTTAAGAATTACTAGTTCTAGTCAAATTAGAAAGCTTGTTCTTGTAGAAATTTGTCTCTTTATGTAATCTATAAACACAGCTTAATTATAGTAGGTGAGCATGAGACAAGGATAGAGGGTGAGACAGAACGAAATCTTGAGAGAGGAGAACATGAAAGGCAAGGAAGCCTGAACTCTTTCTCCGTAATGTACCCGTTTAGTTTTATAGTAGGAAATGAACTACCAGTGTAAGGCCGAACCACACAAAATTATGTATATCTATCGTGCATCTTCCCTGCATTTATTTTTCGTTTCAACACCCCAATTCCCAATAATAGTAAATAAATTTTCTAATTACGAAATGATTTAGTTAGATACCAATTAGTTTTAGAATGAATCTCTGTATTTCTTTTGTCTTACTGGGCTAGTGTAACAGAGAAATTAGCAAGAATACAGTTCAATAAACACGTAGAATAAAAGAATCAGGGAAATTCGGATAACAATAACAGTAAATAAATTTTCTGATTATGTCATGATTGAGTCGGATACCAATTAGTCTTAGAATGAATCTCTGTGTTTCTATTATCTTACCGGGCTAAAGTAAAAGAGAAATTAGGAAGAACACAGTTCAATAAACGCGTAGAATAAAAGAATCAGGGAAAGCTGCTCACTGAGGTATCTGCAGCTAGTTGATAATCCTCACAAGCACTAAAGCAGATGACCCTTCCTCCACTTGTACCTTTGTGAGCCCCTGATGGAGGCCTATTGTCCTCCCATTTTGCCCTGTTGATCAATCAAGCAAACACAAATATTAGTTAGTTTATATATAGTTTGTATTAGTTGAAAAACAAGATTATTGAGTCGGTATCATTGCTAGATAAGAGATAAAACATACTTATCCTTGTTGTAAACATATTGCAGATCAAGCATAGTTCCACTGTGACAGGTATCAATAATAGCATGAAGTATGACTCCCTTCTTGAGGGGTCTAACAATGGATTCATTGATTTCATTATCTAATATCATGCCCTGAGTCCTGAAATCAACGGGGCAGATTGCTTCATCAAATCCATCCACCTCATCCCCGTTGTAATCGCGCTGTCGCTTGCCGTGGCCTGAGAAGTAGAACACCAGTGAGTCTCCCGGTTGCAGGTCTGCTGTCAGCCACTTGAAGCCCTCCTGGATGTTTTTCTTTGTTGGGCTCCTGTATGGCTCCTCTTCTGAAAGTTGTTCATAGATTTCGAATCTTCAGCAGTAAACAACTTCACAATCACCAAATCTCAAACAAGTGTATATCTCCTTTGTGTTTGTTATATGCTTATCTGAAATCTTAAATATGAAAATCATATAATTTCAGATAAGCATATAACGGAAACAGCACTAACCTCTCTGATTACAAATAGTTGCAAGAGACAAATTTGGAAATTATAGGCATGAAACACAAGAATTTACGGATATGAGATTAGACACTAGTATGCTGCAGGCTATATGTCACACCCCAAGCCTAAACCACTAGGTCGGCAAGCGAGATTGACATCTAGGCTTGGGTGTCTGACAATATAGCATTTCGTTAATATCATGGAGTGAAGCCTGATTTTGGAATTTGATATATACGAACGTGTTTCTACAACTTAACATCTAGAAGTAGTCACTGTAAACAAAAGGGAGAATTTAATTACTGTAAACAAAAGGGAGAATTTAATCATGGTTTAGGTTCCATTATGCTAATACCCTGACTATTAACTAATAAACTCACTAGAAAGCACCATCATGCTGCAACTTTTCAAGCTATGTATGCTTTTTTCCATGGATGAATCAGATGCGATTTTTACTTCTAGATCATACGAATTGGTACTTGTACCTGCAAGAATAAGAATAGAGCTAATTGGAAAATCAAATCGCTCGACAAGTAAACTTCTCATGCTTGCCATATCTTGCAAGGCTCCCCTAACCTTCATTTTCTGCCCCTTGTAAGTCACTCCACAGAGAAATGCTCGTTTCCCTCTTGGCGGATGAGGCATTGAGGTGATTAAAATTCGTGGGTTACTACCTGGGGAAGAAGCAAAAGATGCAGTACTTTTAGTGTCCGAACTCATCTTCAAGAAATCTTTGAACCTTTCCCTTTTACTCATGATCTTGCCATTCACTTGGATGGCCTGATTCCTTGCAGCAGTACTGAGCAAAACTATTTCTTGGTTATTGCTGATAGGTAGGATTCTCCGGCAGCCATGGCACCGGACGGCCTGAGCATGCAGTGATGCAAACGATTCCTGCCGGCAATCCTTGCATATGATTTTAAAGTTCATTGTTATCAGTGTTACGTTGGTGTGTGTATGCTCAGACTGATGACGAACAATGCATCAAATAAAGTTCTTGATGCGGTTCAGCTAACTTGTGAAAGCTTGCAAAATCTTAAATCTTTGCATGGCAAATTAATTGGAAAAAAAGAGAGAAGAATCCAAACTTTTTTCCCCCCCTCAAATTAAAGTAGAATAAAGATGGTTTTGCTTTGTTGACTAATTGATTAGATGTTTCCGCGAGGCAGCTAGCCTAACTCATAGAAAAGCTACCAAGTTCAGAGCCTGCCATAGTCATATTCATTGTATTGCCCATTAATTAATATGTTGCTCTAATTTCTACTTTATGCTCTGAAAATGTAAAACAGCAGGCCTACCAGCTGAAGAGGAGGAAGAGGGTCACAAAGAATTGAAGCATGTTTAACAGCTGCCTTGTAACACACACATATATATATATATATATATATATATATATATATATATAGAGGCTTCTGTTCGATGTATCTATATTATAATAATAAAATTGTACCATAATAAAAAAGTGAAAGTTCTAAAAACTGCCACATCATCTTTTTACTACATTTGAAACATGACACATGTCAATTGATTAATTGAATGAGCTGCTAAATTATTTCTAGAGTATTACTATGTCCCAACAATCTTAGCGTTCATAGATAAAAATGTTCAATTTAATTCCTATTATTTTAATAATATATGACTTAAAAGCTGTAGCCCAATTATCTTCTCTAATATAAAATATTTATTAAATAAAATATGTAGAGATTCTTAAGTTATCATAAGTAAATAATTCACATAGCAAATCAAATTTAAAGAGTTTTTATAAAAAGGTATAAAAATACAAAAAAATTTTAATACAGTCATATACTTTAGATCTAATGACTTTAATATTATGAGGCCTTATCATATAGTTTGGATAATGGGTCAGCTAATTACCCGTAGCTATTTATTTTATGCCCAAAGTTACATAAAAAATTCATTATTTGTATGATATACAATCTATATATACTATTATATATGTTGAAAACAAATAAAAAATTAGAGAATTTTTCATCATTATTTTGAGATCTTTTGCCTCCCCATTAACTTGCCTATAAATTTTAAGGAGTTATAGGCTTTTGAAATTTCTCAATAATCTTAGATTATTATTGGGAGGTTTTACAACTTTTGGAATTCTCACATGAATGTGACATTGAAAATTTGGTCTCTTTTACCACCTATATACAGTGGTCTTTTGGCAAGCCACACAATACACCAAGAAAGATGTCTTCTTCTACTTCTTAGTTCGAGCATATGATTCTTTTATAGTTTCAGCATTTGTAGTTTTTTATAGTAGAGAAAGTTTAGGCATTGACAGTTTGCAAGATCCTAGTTTCGTCGTATTGTGATTACATAAAGTCGTTGTAAAGCCTTAGGGATACTAAATCAAATTCAGATGTCAACTTATGCAATTTGTAGTTTTTATTATAATTCATCATCTTGGTCCATTTCGTATTCTTTATAATATACATGTTAAGTTCTAGTTCGATTTTCTTTATTTTTCTTGTTATTATAAATTATTTACTCAATAGTTTATCATTAATATTGCCAACAATATACACACACACACATAAAAATGACTCACAAGTTAATATAAGAGGTAATACAATTTGAAACGTATAATCTTGCAAATGGTAATGTTTAAAGTGAAAATTTCATTAATTTTCAAGTATAAGAAAATAAAATATCATTACATCAAGTGAATCGTCAAGCAAACTGGACAAAATAATTTAGCAATATAATAAAAATAAAGAGAAAGAGAGAACAAAAAATTACAAAAAGTACCTAACTACCAATTCCAAGTATGACAATCAAATATAACAAAATATTGGTTCAATAGATATTACTGAAAATAAAAAGTACTTTTAGTTCATTATTTTACATTTATATTAAAAATTTAGTTGGGAAATTTCCTTAACTTTAGAATAACAATTGAAAACTTGATTAAAAATTGACCCATGTAAAGTACGGGTTTTGAAACTACTAGTTATAAACATATAAATATGCTTGGCGTGAAAAAAAAAAAGAAAAGAAAAAGGGGATTATCCGACCCGCCGGATTCGAACCGGCTATCTAAGAATAGCTATCGCACTACAATCGAGCTAAGGTCGGATGCTGTTACCTTGGTCCAATTTTTCTCTTTATAGTTTTTTGCCATGCTATTTTTCTTTGTATCATTGCGATATTTTTCCCATTTTTTATTTTTTACATATCAAAACAATCAATTCTAGTTGGTAAAAAAAATTCATCTGCTACATTTCTTTGAGGTGCAAGTGAAATGTTAGATTTTCTATCTAAAAGTAGTTAATTTCTAGAGTGTTGTTTGGTAATCCAATCTATAAATGAAACTCGTTGGCTTTTTGATAAATTAGAAGTGGGGAATTGTCTAAAGAATTTACTAGTTTATTAAAATCCTAGGCAGCTATTTTAGTTTTTCAAGTGACATCATTAATATCATTTGAAATAATTAATTAAATGTTTTAAAAGTAAATTCATATACAAACTCCACTTGTTATTGTCATATCTTATTCAATTCTCATTCTCTTCTCACACATAATAGTTGTCCTTAATTATATGTTATGAGATATTATGAGTCATTGGTTGTCCTTGCTTATTCTCATATATACATATGTATTTTGCTATGTTAGTTTGGTAATGGATAAGTAAAGATTGCTTCTATGAGTAGGATTATATGTTATGAGTCATTAGGTGTTCCTCTTGTTTCTTTGATTAAACGATTATTTGAAGTGTATAATGTATGTGGGAACAAGTAACTCATTGAAGTTCTAATTGACCGTTTGAGTTTTTACTCTATTATCAAGCAACTTCAATATACTGTGATTTTTGATATTTTAGTTATACACTAAGGTAGTAAAATACTAGTGATGAGAAAGAAGTGAAATCGGATTCTCTTATAATGTTAAGGAGATAATGGTATTCAATTTTCTAGATTTATAGAATGACCCGCCGGGCGGCACGTTAACCCTCACAGCTACTCAGCGTTATCATCTCTGTAATCAAACAATATAACATTACTCAGCATTATCATCTCTGTAATCAAACAATATAACATGGGAAAAACGAAAAAGCATACGATATGTTGAATGTAAAAAAGGAGCAAATGGTGTGAGAGAGGCTCGAACTCTCGACCTCAGGATTACTCAGAAGCTATGAGACCTACGCGCTAGCCAACTGCGCCACCACCCCATTGATGTTAACACTTCCCAACTGCACAATAATGAACAAAACTCATACGTTTTCGAACAAATTGACTTCTCCAATATTTATTCTCTCACTTGCAGGTTATTCTTGGACAATCAAGAGAGAGACTATTATTGCTATGAAAAATTAAAAAAAGAACTCAGTTGCACACCTACCCTCTTCCTGCTGTCCACATTCGAATCATCGAACGTAGAATTGCATAATCACTATCTAATATATATTGGCCAGCTATCACTTTTCTTGCTGTTACTTTCACTAGTAAAATTACTACTTGAATCATCCATGGTAATAATAGTATCTCTCTTGATTATCAATCTTTCAGCATCCCCGTTAACTTAATCATGACTTAGAAAGCAATGCAATTGTGAATTCTAGGATTTTTGTAGATTGTTGTCATGTATTTAATAGCTCGACTCATTAGTCAACCATTGAAGTATCCCTTACGTCTTTTAATTAAAAAAAAAGTTATTATCTTATAGGGAAAAAAGACTTGCAAAAGAGTATATAAGTTGCCCACAATCCATCTCACTATTTTTGTAGGGAATAGAGTAAGGAACATCTTTTGGACTGTTGGACTATATCTCTCGCTATTCTTTCCACAAATAGGATAAGGGACGACCTTATTATAGATATGTTTGATAAATCTATTTTGCTTTCAAGATATTTGAACTATTATCTTATGTTATCATATTAAAAAACTATAGTAATTTCAACCACCCAATTGAAAAAATAAAAGAGAAAAAACTTGGTCTGTATGTATATACATATGTTTGATAAATTCGCAATTTTGCTTTTAACAGATTGTTTAAATGGGGCATCCAAAATAGTAACTTCCTCTTTATTTTTCTTTTAATAGGACAAAATAATACATCGACGCCTTTTAAGTTAACACTATCGAAACACATGATCTTATCCAAAAACAATTTCCGAGTGAGTTTGCTAGCAGGACTGTCTTACTATCAATCCAAAAAAAAAAAAATCTTGACTGGTTTAAATTCAAAATCAACTCTGATTCCTACACCCTGTGCGCCCTATCACTAGGCTAATTTTACGAAATAATCTTCTTGTTTCTTTTCCTTCTTTCTCATATTTTTTTACACACTTTTTTATGCTTTTATGAGTCAAAATGATATCAATTTTATAGTTTTGGTGATCAATAATTATGTGAAGAAGACTCGAAAAGTCTTCGCTTGAAAAGTCAAAAGTGTAAGCTCTTGGACTCTTTTATGTAGATTGCTATTAAAATTTTAATAAGTCAACTTATAAGTCAAGAATTAAAGTAGTCCATACATTTTGGAAGAAGAAGAGAGGAGCTCATTGTCCCGTCAATATTGTAGATAAGGTTAGTTAAAAAATTTAAACAAAAGTTGTTTATTCAATTCAATCACTCTTTGAAAAAGAAAGAAAAGAATTCTGAGACACCTTAGGCGCAAATCGAATGCAATCAATTTAAACCACTAGATCATTTTGCTTCCAAGAAAGATCTTCCAGGTAGCCTATAACGCACCTTTCTAATATAAATCCAGCCATATTGTGACACCCCCCTTGCTCCTCACTTCTCAGCATCATTATTCTGAAATATCTACACACTGAGAGCACAGAAGAAGATGAATTCCATTACAGCTGCAGCTGATCATCATGATAAGCCTCACGCTGTGTGCATACCCTATCCCTCACAGGGTCATGTTAACCCGATGCTTAAACTAGCTAAGCTCCTTCATCATCGAGGCTTTCACATAACCTTTGTCAACACAGAGTTTAACCATAGACGCCTGCTCAAGTCCAGAGGTCCCAACTCTCTCGATGGCTTGCCAGATTTCCAGTTCAAAACCATCCCTGATGGCCTCCCTCCATCGGAAGCTGATGCCACACAAGACATTCCTTCTCTGTGTGATTCCACCACCAAGAATTGTTTGGTTCCTTTCCGCAGCCTGCTTCACAAGCTGATCAATAACTCTGGCCCGAATTCTAATCCTCCTGTGACATGTATAATATCTGATGCTGTCATGAGCTTCGCGGTTAATGCTGCTGAAGAATTGCAGCTTCCTCTAGTGCTTTTATGGACGGCAAGTGTATGTGGCCTATTGGGTTATGCACATTATCGCCGTCTTGTTGAAAGAGATTATGTTCCTTTAAAAGGTACGTAAACCCGAATTCTCCAACTCGTTATTTTATATATATTTATATATGATTGGCCCTATATTTACTAACTAGAATAATTTTTTAATTGGGTGGTCAGATATGAGTTATGTGACAAATGGATATCTAGAAACAACTACTGATCGGATTCCAGGAATGGGAGAAGTGAGATTGAGGGATCTGCCAAGCTTCATTCGAACAACAGACCCCAATGACATCATGCTCAATTACGTCATTGGTGTGCTAGATAACATGCCAAAATGTTCAGCTGTGGCAATAAACAGCTTTGATGCCCTGGAACAGGCCGATGCCTTAAATGCTGTCTCAGCCATTCATCCACGTGTGTACAGCATTGGTCCATTGCACTTGTTGATGAACCAAATCAAAGACGAAAGGCTTCAATCAATCGGTTCAAATTTATGGAAAGAAGATCCGGGGATCAGCGAATGGCTTGACCCGAAAGAGCCAAACTCAGTAGTCCTTGTGAATTTTGGCAGCATCACTGTCATGAGTGCTGACCAACTAATTGAGTTTGCATGGGGGCTTGCTAATAGCAAGAAACCATTTTTATGGATCATAAGACCTGACATAGTTGCTGGGGACTCAGCAATCTTACCATCAGAATTTGTGACAGAGACTAAAGAAAGAAGCATGTTAGCTAGCTGGTGCCCTCAAGAACAAGTCCTTAAACATCCAGCAATTGGTGGGTTCTTGACTCACTGTGGGTGGAATTCCACATTGGAGAGCATCTGTGGTGGTGTGCCTGTGATCTGCTGGCCTTTCTTTGCTGAGCAGCAAACAAATTGCAGATACAGTTGCACTACATGGGGCATTGGGTTGGAGATAGACAACAATGTGAAGAGAGATGAGTTGTGAGAGAGTTAATGGAAGGTGAGAAAGGTAAAGAGATGAAGAAGAATGCCATGGAGTGGAAGAAGAAAGCAGAAGGGGCCACTGCACCTCTGGGTTCTTCCTCCATCAAATTTGATAGACTCTTGAAAGATGTGCTTTAATTTTGGAAGATTGAAGGATAAATCAAAATTTCATGTCTTTTTACTTTGTGGGGTGGGAGAAATTGCATTTGAAAAAAATTATTACATTTTACAAAGGAAGAGACACTTTCTATTAAAATTGCTTGTACTCTGTTGTTTCATCAATTATTTTCGAATTATACTACGTGATTTTAATGTATATATGTTCCTTCATTTAATTCAATTCCAACTTCTTTTTCTAGTCTTAATTATGAGTTTGATTGTATTCATGGAGACGAATGCATATGAGAGTATATTAAGAGTCTGACTATAGTATGCTAAACCTCTTCTCATCAGGAACGACAAATGATAAATAAAGGGAAAAGAAAAAATCCTTTAGAATAAATTGCATATTATCCTCAATTTTGACCTTTATGCACAAAACCCCTTATAATATCAAAACTATTTTAAGAACAAATATTATATACCTGTACACATTAACAAATATAATCATTATAGAGATAAATAAGAACTAAATATATGTGGTTGACATGTAAAAAAAATATAGTTCCAAGTTAAAAGATCAC
This sequence comes from Cordia subcordata, assembly GCA_028554755.1. Classification (NCBI taxonomy): domain Eukaryota; kingdom Viridiplantae; phylum Streptophyta; class Magnoliopsida; order Boraginales; family Cordiaceae; genus Cordia; species Cordia subcordata. The sequence continues at coordinate 2,923,258 of JAPTOF010000013.1, read as the reverse complement.
GAAAATTAAAAGTTATAGTTTATTATCAAATCCAAATTACAGTTGTGAGAAAATATCATTGACTTGGAGATACACTTTTCAAATTCTAAAGCAAGTGTCACTTTCACTTTTTTTTTTTTAATTTATGGTCTATTAAATAAAATTTAGGTGATAAATATTGTCAGTAATTCTTTATTATTAATTTACCAAAATAATATCTTATCAAGTAAACTTCTAAATATTACTTGAATTGAATATTTCAAGATTTGCAATCAACAATAAAGAAACAAGATAAACTTTTGCAGGGCACAAGAATAGTTGCTAGTGTATCTATATATGTAGAGTAGGCATTTTATCATTTTCTTTCCTCTGATATGACGGTAAAAACTACCACCATTGATAATTAAACATAACAGTTTTGATGTCTTGAAAGCAAAATGATTCAACGGTTTAAATCCATTGCGTCCAATTTGCACCTAAGGTATTTTGGTTCTATCACTTTTAGAGAGTAATTGAATTGAATAAACAACATTACTGCAAATTACTCAATCAACTTTATCTATAACATTGAATGGACAATGAGCCATTTCCTTCTTCTTCCAAAATGTGTGGAATATTTCAATACTTGACTTATGAGTCAACTTAATAAAGTTTTGATAATAACTTGCATGAAAGAGTCCAAAAACTCACACTTGCTTGACTTTTTAAGTCATGAGATTAAGTCTTCTTGACATAATTATTGATGTACTACTCAATTAATGTAGATCATGGAAACTATAAAATTGATATCATTTTGGCTTATAAAGGCCAAAAAAAAAAAGTGTAAAAGAGTATGAGAAAGGAGGAAAAGAAACAAGAAGATTATTTCATAAAATTAGCTTAGTAGTAGGGTTACATGGTATAGGAGTGAGACTTGTAGCGTGTTTGAAATGATCTAATTTTAAGATACTTATGTATTGAAATTTGAAGATACCTTATAAGATTTAAGATATCTTATCACATACACCATACATTCTATAGTTGTAAAAAATAAGATATGATGAATTGCTTATTTTTTATACGATAAAATGTATGACTTGTTTTGAATTTTTTAAAAGATATATAATAAGATGTCTTAAATCTTATAAGATTTTTCTCCATTTCAATAGTTTAAGTATCTTAAAATAAGACAATAACAAACAGAGCATTGTTATTGAATTTAAACTGGCCAACATGGTAGGCTATTTTCTGAAGTGATAGTAAGATAGTCCTTTTAGCAAACTCTCTCAGATATTGTCTTTGGATAAAATTATGTGTCTAGATAGTATTCACTTAAGAGACGTCAATGCATTATTTTGTCCTACTAAAAGGAAATAAAAGAGAGTTGCTATTTTGGACACACATTTCAACGGTCCTTTAAAAGCAAAATTGCAAATGTATCAAACAAATGTATCAAGCATTTTTTTTTAAAGAAAAAATTTAATTGTACCGTCAAAAGTTACCACAACAATTTAATATGATAACATAAGATAATGGTTTAAATGTCTTAAAAGCAAAATAAGTTTTAGAGTTTGTTTGACCCAACTTTTGGATACTTAAAAGTGCTTTTTGTGAGTTTGAAAGATGAAATTGACCTATTTGGCCCATTTTTAAAAGAACTTTTAAATAAAAGCTGAAGTTGGAAAAAGTTGAAAAACCAAAAGCTTCAAATTGGAGCTTTTTGGAAAAGGCTTTTGAAAAGATATTTTTATGTCATGTCAAAAATTATTTTTCTTCATTTTTTCTCAAAAATACTATTTTATATATTTTAAAGTCCAATATTACCCTTAAAACAACTGAAATTTTAACTTCTAAAATACCAAGCCAAACAATCGATTGCTTTTATTCAATAGCACTTTTACTCAAAATTCTACTGCTAAAAACTCTACAGTTCAACAGTTGAAATTACACAGCTAGGCCAAACAGAGCCTTAAAAGCAAAATAAGTTAATCAAACACATCTATATATGTACTAGAAATCATAAATTTAATACCTGAATAATTAAAAATGATAAATTTTTTATCAAAAAAATATTAATCTAACATTAACAGATATAATGTTGTGTTCCTTAAAAAAAAAAAAACCGACCATATATAAATTCATTATGATGGCCAAGATCTTCATATTATTGTTGTGAAAATCTTGGTGTGGACATTCATTACTCAAAGTCAAATATAATGGCTTTGAGATTGAAAATGGAAGTTGGCTTCTGACAATGGAAATTGAAACTAGTACGCAAAAAGGTAGATGCAGATTTGCCTTGGATTTTCTTGCAGCAAACATTTATTGTTTTGCTCCCTCCATTCTGAGCTTATGTATATCAGGGTTTGGATGAGTTATGTAAGAAGAAGAAGTAGAAAAAGATTTCAGAAGAGAAATGTTTAGGTTGAGTAGTAAAATTCTCTGAGAGGAGTAGAAAGTATATTTGAGAGATTGAAATAAAATTTAGTTCTCTTTATATTTTCTCTCTATATATTTCTCTCTTTCATAATTATTTTATAACACGTTATTAGCACGAGTCTCTGCCGACGAGGAGTTCTACAAATTATTAAAAAGAGCACAATCCTGCAACAATTTCGGTAACGATTCATATTTTATTTTTGGTATTACATCATATCTATCGCATAAAATTTTTACTATCCTATTTATTTTACATTACATTTATTCTAGAAATAGAATTCTGTTATATTATTTCTTCTAGAATAAATTATTGCAATACTTCATCTTTAATAAAATAATAATGATAAAATAAAATAATAACAAATACCATAATTTTTCGGAAGACCTAATTACCATGACTTTAAGGACGTGATCACCTTAACTTTTGGATATGTGATTATGATGACTTAATTAAAAATAATGATGACTTCTAAGGACATAAACCTAATATAGTTCTATAACGATTAACTATAATAATTATACAACATGTTATTTAAAACTGGCATCTTATATTATATTATGTCATGCTTATAAGTTTTATATGTCATATTTGTAATTTATTCCTACATACTTATATTTATTGATTTACAAGTTATGTCAGTTAAATATAGTATTATTTCACTTACTAATTTATTTTTGAAATATGCTAGATTTATAATGTCAAATCTCACGAAGTTTGAATTTGTGGCCTTTGATATTTCTGGAAACAATTATTTATTATGGATCCTAGATGCAGAAATACATTTCAATGCCAAGGACCTTGGAGAAACAATTAAAGAAAGAAATAGCGCATCTTTGCAAGATCGCGCTAAAGCATTAGTATTCCTTCGTCATCATCTTCATGAAGGGCTTAAAGCTGAATATCTTATAGTAAAGGATCCACAATTCCTTTGGCAAAATTTGAAGGAAAGATTTGATCATCATAAAACAGTGATTCTTCCTTAAGCTTGCTACGAGTGGATTCACCTGCGATTGCAGGATTTTAAAACTGTAAGTGAATATAACTCCGCTGTATTTAGAATTACTTCACAATTGAAATTATGCAGAGAAAAGATCACTGATGAAGACATGTTAGAGAAAACATTCTCTACTTTCCACGAATCTAATATGCTCTTACAACAACAATATAGAGAGCGTGGTTTCAAAAAATATTCTGAGCTAATCTCATGTCTTCTTGTTGCTGAGCAAAATAATGAGCTCTTGATGAAAAACCATCAAACACGACCAACTGGCTCAGAACCATTTCCTAAAATGAGTGAAATTGCATATCCTGAGGTGAATGCTACATCATCAAATAATTATGGTCATGGATATGGTCGTGGTCGTGGCCGTGGTTATAGACATGGTAATGATTATAATTTTCACAAGTCAAATAAACCAAATTTCAAAAGACAAGAAAACCACGACAAAGGAAATTATCCACGAAATAAATCTTTTCAACGTACTGAAAATACTAGTTATAGATATGGCATGAAAGGGCATTGGCATCAAACATGTCGTACTGCTAAACATCTCGTAGATCTTTATCAAGCTTCATTGAAAGAAAAAGGAAAAGGTGTAGAGACAAATCTTGTTAAACAGAATACTCAAATGAACTACACACACCTTGACTGCTCTGACTTCTTTGAAGATGCCACTGAAAATATTGAGCAATTGATTGGTGATGGAAATATCCATCTAAATTAATCTTTATGTAGAATGTTTCTATTATGTCAGATTGTCTGTCATTTCAATGCTTAATTTCTGCTTGAATGTAATATCTATCTTTTATAAAATGAATGTCATATTTTTGCTAATATTTTTCTATTTCCTTTATTATTATTGTGAAGAAATATGGATTTGCATCATATCATTGATGGAGAAATATGTTTGGCTAATAATGCTACAACACATACTATTCTCAAGAATAAGAAGTATTTCTCCCTGCTGAAATTAGCTGATGCAAATGTCAATACAATATCTGGTTCTGCAAAATTAATTGAAGGCTCTGGTAGAGCTTGTGTTTTGTTTCCTGAAGGGACAAAGATGATAATAAGTGATGCTTTATACTCAAGTAGATCACAAAGGAATCTACTCAGTTTTAAAGATATAAGAGAAAATGGTTATCATATTGAAACCATGAAGGAAGACAATAAAGAATATCTCTATATCACATTGCTTATATCTAGCAAAAGACATATATTAGAAAAATTGCCAGCATTATCTTTTGGACTATATTGTACTTATATAAATCCTGTGGAATCACATGCTGTGATAAACCAGAAGATAATTGATCCAAAGAGTTTTACTCTTTGGCATGATCGCCTTGGACATCCAGGCGCAATAATGATGAGACGAATTATTGAAAATTCACAAGAGCACTCATTAAAGAGTCAAAAAGTACTCTCATCAAATGAATTTTCATGTGCTGCTTGTGCCCAAGGGAAATTGATTATAAGGCCATCCCCAACTAAAATTGATGTTGAAAATCCTGCATTTTTAGAACGAATTCAAGGGGACATATGTGGGCCTATTTTTCCAACATGTGGACCATTTCGATATTTTATGGTATTAATAGATGCCTCCACACGTTGGTCACATGTCTCCTTATTATCCACTCGAAATGTGGTATTCGCAAGACTCCTTGCACAAATAATCTGTCTACGTGCACAATTTCTGGATTATACAATTAAGAAAATTCGTCTTGATAATGCAGGAGAATTTACATCCCAATCTTTTGATGATTATTGTACATCAATTGGGATTATAGTTGAGCATCCTGTAGCTCATACACATACTCAAAATGGTTTAGCAAAATCTTTTATTAAACGTCTACAGTTAATCGCTAGACCACTACTCATGAGAACTAAGTTGCTTAGTTCTGCTTGGGGACATGCCATATTGCATGCTGCAGCACTGGTTCGGATAAGACCAATTACTTATCATAAATATTCCCTTTTACAATTGGTTTCTGGTCAAGAACCAAATATATCCCATTTAAAAATATTTGGTTGTGCAGTATATGTTCCAATTGCTCCACCACAGCGCACAAAAATGGGACCACAAAGAAGACTGGGAATATACGTTGGTTTTGAATTTTCATCAATTATTAAATTTCTTGAACCCTTAACTGGAGATCTTTTCACAGTACGTTTTGCTGATTGCCAGTTTGACGAAACAGTATTCCCAGCATTAGGGGGAGAAAAACAAAAGCTGGAAAAGCAAGAAATTACATGGAATGCATCATCCATGGCTCATTTTGATCCTCGCACAAATCTATCTGAACAAGAAGTTCAGAAAATTATTCATTTATAAAGGATTGCTCATCAATTGCCAGATGTATTAACTGATACAAAGAGAGTGACTAAGTCACACGTTCCAGCTCGAAATGCTCCCGCTAGAATTAATATTTCAGAAGAGCAATCTAATACTCTAGCAAATGAGTCTATGGCATGTCAAAAACGTGGTAGACCAATTGGTTCCAAAGATAAAAATCCTCGAAAAAGGAGGGAGCTGAATAAGCAAGTTGGCATTTTCGAGGTTCTTAATGGTCCTGTAGATGTCGAAAAAATTGCTGGAAAGGCAACACCAGTAGAGAATCAGGTACCTGAGTGTGAGAAAAATAGCGACAATATTGAAAATGAAGAGATCTCAATTAATTATATCTCTACAAGAAAAAGATGAAACCGAAATGAAAATGTTATTGATGAAAAATTTTCATATGCAGTAGCTGCTGAATTGATGATAGAAAGCAAGGATTATGAACCAAAGTCTGTTCAAGAATGTCGACATAGAAATGATTGGCCTAAATGGAAAGATGCAATGGAGGCTGAATTAAATTCTCTTGCAAAGCGTAAAGTTTTTGAACCTATCGTCCAAACGCCTCAAAATGTAAGGCATGTAGGTTACAAGTGGGTATTAGTGCGAAAACGAAATGAAAATAATGAAATTGTAAGATATAAAGCACGACTTGTAGCACAAGGTTTTTCACAAAGGCCTGGAATTGATTATGAGGAGACATATTCTCTTGTGGTGGACGCAATTACATTGAGATATTTAATTACCCTAGCAATTTCTGAAGGACTTCATATGCATCTTATGGATGTAGTGACAGCATATTTATATGGGTCACTTGATAGTGGCATTTATATGAAAGTCCCTGAAGGATTAAATACACCTGAAGCATATAAGTCAAATCCTCGGGAAATGTATTCCATTAAATTGCAAAGATCCTTGTATGGATTAAAACAATCTGGACGAATGTGGTACAATCGTCTGAGTACATACCTTCTAAAGGAAGGATATGTTAATAGTCTCATAAGCCCATGTGTTTTTATCAATAAATCAAAGGATGGGTTTGTTATTATTGCTGTATATGTTGATGATTTAAACATCATAGGGACTATTGAAGAGCTTAAAGCAGCAGTTACATATTTATGTGAAGAATTTGAGATGAAAGATCTGGGCAAAACTAAATTTTGTCTCGGCCTACAAATTGAGCATTTGTCAAGTGAAATTTTAGTCCACCAAAAGACTTATACTGAAAAAGTCTTGAAGAGATTTAATATGGACAAAGCTCACCCATTGAATACCCCAATGGTTGTTCGATCTCTTGATATAAAAAATGACCCTTTTCGTTTTCGAGAAGATAATGAAGAAATACTTGGCCCTGAAGTGCCGTATCTTAGTGCAATGGTGCATTGATGTATCTTGCTAACAATACACGTCCAGATATTGCATTTTCTGTAAATTTATTAGCAAGATTTAGTGTTGCACCAACACGAAGACATTGGGCCGGTATTAAACATGTATTTCGTTATCTTCGTGGAACAATTGATATGGGCTTATTGTATTCAAAGCATACACATCTTGCATTAATAGGGTATATAGATGCTGGGTATTTATCTGACCCACATAAAGGACGATCCCAAACTGGATATCTCTTCACATATGGTGGTACAGCTATTTCCTGGCGCTTAATGAAACAAACTATTGCTGCCACTTCCTCAAATCATGCTGAAATACTTGCACTGCATGAAGCGAGCCGAGAATGTGTATGGTTAAGGTCTTTAACGCAACATATTGAAAGAGAATGCAACATTTCAGCTAACAAAGAAGGACCTACTATACTATATGAAGATAATACTGCATGCATTACTCAAGTTAAAGGAGGCTACATCAAGGGTGACAGAACTAAGCATATTTCACCAAAGTTCTTCTTTACACATGAACTACAAAAGAAAGGAGAGATTGATGTTTGTCAAATTCGCTCAAATGAAAATTTAGCAAACTTGCTTACAAAGGCGTTACCTGCAACAACATTGGAGAAATTGGTACACAAGATCAGCATTCGACGACTCAGAGATTGCTCCTGATTGCCTTCATGAGGGGGAGAATTATATGCGCTGTACTCTTTTTCCCTTAGCCTAGGTTTTGTCCCATTGGGTTTTCCTAGCAAGGATTTTAATGAGGCAGCATGAAGCGTATGACAAGAATATTGTACTCTTTTCTGTTACTAGGTTTTTTCCTACTGGGTTTTTCCTAGTAAGGTTTTAATGAGACATATTCTTGTAATGAATGCCCAAGAGGGAGTGTCGTGAAAATCTTCGTGTGGACATTCACTACTCAAAGTCAAATATAATGGCTTTGAGATTGAAAATGGAAGTTGGCTTCTAACAATGGAAATTGAAACTAGTACGCAAAAAGGTAGATACAGATTTGCCTTGGATTTTCTTGCAGCAAACATTTATTGTTTTGCTCCCTCCATTCTTAGCTTATATATATCAGGGTTTGGATGAGTTATGTAAGAAGAAGAAGTAGAAAAAGATTTCAGAAGAGAAAGGTTTAGGTTGAGTAGTAAAATTCTCTGAGAGGAGTAGAAAGTATATTTGAAAGATTGAAATAAAGTTTAGTTCTCTTTATATTTTCTCCCTATATATTTCTCTCTTTCATAATTATTTTATAACAATTATAAAATTGTAAAAGATGCCCCTCTTCCTATATATACGATTAAATGTTGTCCGTAGGACTCTCGATCTTATGTAAAATTTGTAGAATAGTGGACGTAGGATCCGGCAACATTGCCGGCACTTGCCCCGCCAAAAAAAACCAATGCCTGCACTTATTTCAAAAAAACCATTGCCGGCACTCATTTTCCCACATGCTTAAGAGGGTGTTTGGCTTTGTTTATTTGGTACTTATAAACACCTAGATAGTAAAAAATATATGAGAGGGTACTTTTTGTTTAGGTGCTTATAAGCACCCTAAATAAGCAAAGCCAAACACCCTCTTAATTTCCTACTTTTTGGTCAATATCTTGAATGCTACCTGACCAATTATTGTAGTGTAATTTACACAACTCCAAAGTTCACATCATTATTTTCCGTTCACAAAGATGTTATAAAAATTATAATTTATTCATACAAGATCATTGAATTTTCACACAGTGTCGGTGAAAATAGTAAGATTGATTAAACGTTGTCATCAACCTTAATTTTTAATAATGTTTTAATCTGACGAATCACCCATGGCCTTTTCGTTTTATACGAGTCTTTATGGTGATATCGTTTACTGTTATATTAGAAATATATAAGGAAAAAGTTATCTTTTGATGCTTATTGAATCATATAAATAAGAATAACATAAGGGGAAGAGTTTTAGCTATATTATTTGTTGTCAATTGAAATGAAATCAATAGAAGAAGCAGTTATTTTTGAACGTCTGAAATTTGTTTGCTTGGTTCAGAAGAACAAAAGAAAAAGGATATTTGTTTAAAGTGAAAAATTTTTATGATATATAGTTTACTGAACTAGAATATAACATCAAGCAATTATGGAATTCCTCTGGCGACAAGAAAGGAATGTATGATTAAATAATTTCTTAATTTGCTTAACCAACCAGGGGAAGAACTAATCCCTAATTGTTACCATTACATATTCAACATAACTACATCAATATATATTATATAAAAAGAAAATATTTGTCTTTTTAGTATATGCCACTATCCAACAAGCATTTAATTTAACCTTCTACATATCTATACTACAACTATTATCTAATTTAAATTTATTCAATTACCATTTATAATATTATTTGTCTTCTAAAAATAACATTAAAAAATCTTTTATTTTTTTCATATTAGATTATTTTTAACTTTTATTTTCTTAATTTATTTGATTACAAAAGATTTATTAGAAAAAAATTATTAGTATTGAAATCTTATTACAAATTAAATTTTAAAAGATATATTTGTATTTTTTTTCACATAAAATGTAAAAGTTCACGATCAATAATAAACAAAAATATTACAAACACATATTTCTTCCGTGCATCGCACAAGGTACACTCTAGTCTAAATTCCATATATATATATATACAAAGATAAGTGTCACATTAACATTCATCTATTTTCCAAGTCATCATAAATTCTATTTTTAATATTATTATATTATTATAAATTAATATATTATAGTGTTTAATTATATTTATGCACTATTTCCTAACCTCATCATTGCAATGGAGTTACAACATATTTATTTATATTTATGCACCACCTATATATATTTCTTTTTAATGAGTTTAAAGTAATAAAGTCTAAAAAAACTCATTAATTTAATTAATTTATGCATCATATCCTAATTAAAAAATAAAAATAAGAATGAAAAAGCACCAGAATTAATTTTTATAGATATTTAGAAATAATAAAAAAGCACATTAAAACCTAAATATATACACACACATACACACACACGCACACACGCACACACACACACACACATATATATATACATGTATGTATAATCATTGCAATGGAGTTATAAGATATTTAATTATATTTATACATCACCTATATATTTCTTTTTAATGAGTTTAAAGTGATAAAATCTAAAAAAACTCATTAATTTAATTAATTTATGCATCATATCCTAATTTTAAAAATAAAAATAAGAATGAAAAATACTAGAATTAATTTTTATAGATATTACAAATAATAAAAAAAAATGCCTGAAAATTTAAAAAAATAAAAACCTATATCTATCTATCTATCTATCCATCTATCTATCTATCTATCCATCTATCTATCTATATATCAATCTATAGATTCTATAAATAAAAGTTAAATTCAAAGGAGCTCAAAGAAGGGTGCCACATCAGCACCTATCTTTTTTGTCAAGTGAACGAAATTAATATAAAGTCTTTTTTTCCCCCTTTGTTCAAAATTTTCTCATTTGAAAAATCAAGAGTTGGTGTAATTTCTTTTTTTTCATATTAATTATTTTATCATTGTATGAGAAAAACAAAAACAAAAAACAAAAAAATAAAAAATTGCCCCGAAATTGAGAGGATGATGTGTTAGAATTGGGCATAATGTCCTGCTAGATAATTGAACCCTTTTAACTTTTCATATGTGCAACAAATACACCAAGAGGGAAGATAAAGTCGTATGGCTACCCATATATTAATTTTAAATGACCAACAATATAGATTTGAATTCATGACTTAATGAAACAATTTTATATATAAGAATGAATAGGAACTTATAAAAAAAATAAGTCAATAAATTAGAAAAAAGAAATAAACCCGTGTGAAGCACGGGCTTCGGTGATACTAGTATATATAAAAGTTAAACCTTTTTAATCATTGTAAGAGTGTCATGCTTGAGCATTGTGAGAGTGCCATGTCAGTGCTTACATGTCATGGTTATTTTATTATTTATTATTTTACTTTTTATTATTTCTTATCTTTATGAATATAAATTATTAGCTTTAATTGTAATATTAAATAATCAATCAATTAATGCTTAAGATAAAATTCAATTATGAATTCTAAAAGATTTATTTTTTATCTATTATGTATATATATTATTAGCATTAAAAATTTAATTTTCACTAAATTAATTATTAAATAATATTCATTTGTGAAATCCAAGTAAATTTAATGTTTACCATTAAAAAATACTTTTTTTTAGCATTATAAGAGTGTTATATCAACGCTTATATGGCAATGAATATTTTTTTGTTAGCTTATATAATAAATTGTTATTTATTATTTATTTTATTTTTATTATTTTTATTTTTTTGGATGTGATAAATTATTAATTGGAAATTTAAATAATCAATCAATTAAATGCTTAAAATATAATTCATTTGCGAACTTCAAACGGTTCATTTACTACCATTTATATATATAAGCCTCAATTTATTTTTCATTTGTGAATTTGAAAAATTAAACCTTAGTAAATTTAACATTTATTATTTAAAAAAAAAATCCATGCAAAGCACTGAATATTCATGACTAAATTCTTTATATATTATTAAAAGTAAATAAATTTAACTTAATTTAACATTTTTAATCAAAAAAATCTGTGCGGAGCACGGATAAAAGTGCTCTAGTATATATAAAAGTTAAACCCAAAGGAGCTCAAAGAAGGGTGCTACATCAGCTCCATCTATTTGCCAAGTTAGCATAAATTATATTTTTAATATTATTACATTATTATAAATCTATCATTTAAAAGTCCTTTTGTCTCTCCACTATATTGGTTATGGAGGTTAATGCATATGAGTTTTAAAAACTTTAAAGTGTCATTTTTAAGATGACTTATAAGTTATAAGATTAATGTAAAGGAGTTTTGTGACTTTAGAATGCATTATTTATAATAGGCTTTATGTCATGCCAATTCTCCATCTATAAATAGTTACATTGTGAAAACTTCAAGATATACAAAAAAAAAAAAGAAAAATGAAAGTTCTTTTTTTGTATATAGTGCTTCTCATAGTCTATAAGTTTGCATAGTTGATAGAACTTTAACACTATTCTTATGATTCGTTTCATGATTTGAGTGATAGATTCACATAAGGTAAACCATTGCAACCTAGGAGGTTTGTGCGAAAAGTTGTCAACACTGTAGCAACGTGTTAAAGTTTTAAGGAGACTGAATCCAACTCAAACCTTAATCTCAATTTATAGTTGATATTTTCTCACTTTCTTTCTTGAAAATATTTTCTTTTAATTTTTTGTAATTCATTTTATTTTGTTTAAGTGTTCTATATTACTCGTGTATTCAATTGGTTATTTTAATTTTAGTTTAATTCCTTAATATTACTACATGTTATGTTTCACTCATGAGCCTACACATATAAAGCTTTTTGGATTATTTTTTAATTTTAGTTTATTCATAATTATCATATTATTTACACACAAGATATATATATATATATATATATATATATATATAATGATTTTTTGTCTTTAATTAAAAATATGTAAACTCATAAAAGTTTAACATTTGATATTAAAAATAAATTAAATCGTGGCGATCACGAGAAAGAAAATGCTAGTACTATATACAAGAAAATACATGCCTTTTTTTTTATTAACTAGTCATAAGAAGGCCATGCAAGGCATGGCTATTGCCCAATATTATTATGGTAAAATATTTACATAAATTATTATTTAATGAGTAAAATAATGATATAATAAAACAAACAAAAAGTGGTACATGCAATAGTACACTCCTATCTTTCCTCATCGTAAACAAAAAAGAGCGACTTTTACTCAAAGCGAGATCGTTTCAATAAATATTTATTGTACTATGACTTGCAATAGGAAAAACATTATACTCGCATTTTCAAAGAAAATTTCTAAGTTGTCTAATTTATATATAGTGGAACATGGCTTCCTGATATCTAATTAGCTATTAGTGCTTCTTTAATTATTTTGATGAATGACAATTCTCTGTGTGTGTGGTTTATGGTTTTCTCAGAGGGTGTGCTTATGTAAAAAAGAAAAAAAAAATCCTCTCACATATTTTTTTTATTATTTAGGTGCTTATAAGCACCAAATAAGCAAAGCCAAACACCCTCTTAGTCTTATCAAGTGGCTCAATTTTGAAGGGAGAAAAAAAAAAAAGAAAGAAAAAAATGTAGCTCAGTTCATATAGCTCGATTTATTATGCTTTTTTTTTCTTTTTTGGATCTGACGAACATATTTGCCTCAATACTCGATATGCTTCTTTTTGCTTTTTGTGCTTTAAGTTTCTAAAATTGGACAAAGTTAAGATTATGACAACATTGTATATGTTTATTTTTTAGTATGTGATGTGTCATAATGTTTGGGAACCTGGGTTACAAAATTGAGGATGAACTACTGAACCTAGTAACAATATTCGAGCAAATTCACACCAGTCGCTAATTCAAGATGAGCTGCCTACTGTTTTTGCTTCTCTTTTACTCAAGATTAGTTTGTTAACTCGAGACTTTAGAGAGGAGGCACAAACTTTATGAGTAATCATTCAGTGAATTCAAGAATGTAAAAAGCTGTATATACATCCATAAGAATGAAAAATGAAAAAATTGTAAGAACAAAAATATATTGAAGAAATCACCTCCATTTTTCTCAAAAATGGCATCGATATAACTGATTTATAGACTAATTAAATATGAGCTGGCTGAAATAATGATGTTAAACCTTACATACAGAAAACGAACTTCAATTTTGATCAAATCAAACAAAGAACTGCTTAGTTCAAATGTCAAGAGATGAATCCTTGCTTCTTGCAAGCTTGCATTGATCACTAAACAACATAACAAAAAATATTGAGTAGTTCCATACATTTCTCTTTTTGAAAATTAGAAAAGATAAGGACGACATATTAATCTTAGAGAGAAAGATCTATTGATACTTTTAGAAAGTTACCTTCATCCTCTGAATAGGGGCCTTCATCTTCGGGAAATCCGTTGCTGCTCTCGTTTCTCTCCTGCAAGGTGTTGCCATAAAATGGGTTCACTTGTTGTGTCGTAAATAAGTTTTCCTAATTGACCTTCTGTGAGTTATTGTGTTCTGATTAGATTAGATTTAAATGGATTATACTTTTAGAAAGTTACCTTTTCAGGTCAAGACAATGGTTCACAGTTAACTTCCTTGCACTTAGTTGTTTGTCCTTTAAAGGCTACACCATAAGCTTTTCCATTTGCATCAAACTCGACCAGCTATTCCACATTGAGTTCTTACAAGATTTAAATATGTTGTCTGCGAACATATGCCCTTCTAAGTTCCTCTTAACCTGGAAAGTTGAAGAATGAGAGGTTGATCATATAACGAACCTTAAATAACATGATATTGAATTTTTCAAACCAAATGAATGTGCCACTGATCTCCAAAATTTGAACTTTTCAGAAGAATCCTGTTTCTACTTTTAAGAGGAAGACTTCAAAGATCAGAACGGCATAAAGCATGCTTAGAGAGTGTTTGGCTTTGCTTATTTAGTGCTTATAAGCACCTAAATAGTAAAAACCATGTGAGATGATATGTTTTCTTAGGTGCTTAAAAGCACTTAAATAAGCAAAGCCAAACACCCTTTTAGTCATCTTCCTCACATAAGTAACTAAATCATACAAAACAATAAGGCTAACAGTTACCTTGCATTATGGCTTTTGAGTATGTATTTTCCGCCATAAATTGCACTAAGACACATGCTTGAAAGTTTTGATATCACATGTCACGTAGAGTAGTTACAAACATGTAGGTAATTTAAGAAATGAAGACAAATGTGAGGTAGATCTCCAAGGCCACATAATGGGTAGATGTAAGGTGAACCTGCTTGAAAGCACACAATTAACTCTCAAGAGAGCACGAACTAATTATCAGAAAGCATGGATAAACAACTTCCCTATAACCAGTAGTACAACATCAGGGTGAAGCAAAATTGTGAAGAAATAAGTACCAGTCCAATTTGAGTTTTCATTTCTCAGTACTTTTAAGCCAATGTTGTTACAGAAATAAGACACCATTAATAGCTATTCAAAATCCAATAGCAAGGATGCAGTGTGACACCTCTAACATACAATTTCATCTTAACGATAAAAAGTATTAAAAACCAAATGGAGGTGCCTGCAATTCAATTAAAGATACCCCGTATCTTCCCTTGAGGGTGAGTGATGATATGTAATGTACCTATAATTCAATATTTCGATCGAGGTTGAACTTTTCTCCAAGTTGCTATAAAAAGAGTAGTCAAAACAAACAATCTAAATCAAGACCTAATAGTGTGTACATATAGAAAAATTCCAGGACAAAGAAAACAGAAGCTGTGTCCATACCACAAAGTAAATTCTAAGACATGATAACAAATTTGAGGTTCATCATTTTTAATTATTTCAAAGTAATCTAGTGAAGATACACAAGAAAGATGCTAAGATCTGGAAGATTATACTCATAAAAAAGGAAAAGGCGAGATCTATATAACATGTCAATATTTTTCCTAAGAGCTAAGTGTGAGTTTCGTGACCCTGGTGAGTGGTGACTTATTCATCAACTATCTATTTCAAAAGTGAAAATAGATTATAATCTAGCCTTGTTATAGTCTAAGAACAACAGAGAATAATGAAGGAGAAAAAGAAATTTAATGGAACAAAAACTAAATGTGAAAATGTTATATAAGTAAAATGTAGAAGCAGAACTCTGAAAATAACATAATACCTATGCTTGACACTATAAAAGGTGTTTTTTAACCCTAAAAATGAGACTGGAACTGAAGTTTGATCAACATGCTCTCGGAAAGACGAAGACTTCATGCTTACCATAATTTAACCATAAAACAAGTCATTTCTTGAGAGATCAACACCATTTGCAAACATATGAAATGCAGCATAAATTACTAATTGTATATAAAAATAGGTCTAGTGAAAACTACTAACTATATACAAGAATTGGTCGAATAGAAACTAAGTAAATGAGATTATATATAAAAAATGACAATGAGAATTGAACATAGATATACATACATGCTCCCCAAAGTTATATGTTTTTGCACACTTCTGGGCATATAAATTCCCGTCCTTGGTGATGTACTTTTAGTCTTAACCAATCAATATTCCAATAAGTGAATTTTTGGTCAGAGAAAATGGTAAAACTTTTATGTTCACATAGAATAAATGAATTGAAAACCGTAAAACTCACCTTGATAAATAGTCTCCTTAATTCCAAAGTTTATTTGGCAATAAACTGCATGGGTACCTTGTCAAATCGCATATTGCCAACAAACAACCAAACAAATTAAATTTCATGTTACCTAGCATTTTGAGCCATACTTAAGGCTACTGGAACAGCAATATCACTCACACAATACAAATACAAAGGACAAAACTAACACCAAATATAGCATATTCTCCAGTAAAAAGAACTTAAAATACTACCCAATCCTTCTAATCACCCATTAAACTTTTGAGTAATTGTAATCATTAATAGAAAATCAAAATGTCAAAATTTTAAAGTGACTAATTTGGCATCCAAATATCTTTAGCTGCAAAGTTAGATTCCTTAAAAGGATTTATTTGTTTATTTATTTTTTTGAAGCATTCTATCTAACAAACCTTGGACAAAAAAAAAAAAAAAAATACCGAGAGAAATAAAAGGGAACCAAAATTACCTTGACCAAGATGATACCAAACTTTGCTTCTGCAAGAGAATCCCTCAAGTTTTGAGCTTAAGCAGGTCCCTGTTAAAACATTAAATCAATGAAACCATAAGAAACATTACATTAGCCTTAAAACTTCCAAGACCACCAACAGTGATACATGTACTCCTGCAAAATCCAACTCCGTGACCAATTGAACTTTTTGTTTGATGTAGCTGACCATTTGCAAGAAAACAAACTTAAAGCATCATAGAGTTAGCGGTCGAAGGTCTCAGGCTTGAGGTGTTTACTCGCTGAGTAGTGAGTTTTTCCTCGATGCAATCTTGTCGTCTCCTCGCTTAGACGTGAGATTTTCCTAGATGAGATCTTGCCGTTTCCTCCGTCAATTGGAGGCTACGGAAAAAGTAACGAAGCCTGATGATTATCGTGCAGTTGTTTAGGGAATGAAAACGTGGAATAAAGACAACCAAGAGAAAAGAAAAATAGCCTAACCAGAGAGAGGGGGAGGGAAAAAAAAAGAAGCTAGCCAGACGACCAACGCATGAACAATTAAGGATTTACAATTGCTAGGCAAAAGTCCCTCTTTTTAATATAGTAGAGATACCACATATCATCATTGTAAGTTTTTTTCTTTCTAAAATAATTGACGTAATTCCCTTTTATCCATCCAAAATTATTTCCTACTAAAAATGAGATCCCCTTTTTACTTTAATTTTGATTTAATATTCTTTTCCAAGTATCAAAAATAAAATTTTATATGATATATTTATATTTTATTGTTCCATAAATTAAAAAAATCTACATAAAGTTCTCATTTAATTCTCGTGCATTACATGGGGTTATATTTTATTATAAAGTAGTATTTTTACTTAATTTATGCCACGTGCCATCATATCATATCTTTTCATCCCTACAAAAATATTCTAGTATATCTCTTTTTATTCAAACAAAAAAGAAAAAAACTAATTAAATTTATTTCATATATGTAATGCCTTCCCCTTCCATATTTTTTATTTAACTTTTCTTTCCGATATAATTTTGTTTTTTAAAAGTGTGATTAGTGTTAAAAACTTACTAAAAATCTAATTAAAATATATTTATATTTTTCTTTCAATGAATAGAAAATTTTGACTATTAATAATAAACAAAGATATTAAAGATATTCATTTTTTTGTGTATTGCACAGTGTAATATATCATATTTTTTGTTATATACTATATCTTATTTAATTATTAAATTATATTTTTTATGAATTTTTTAATTTTATTTGACATTTTAACATGTATTTAAATTAATTTGCAAATGATTTTTTACTAAGTGAGTCCATTTGTTAATTGTAGGAAAAAATAAAAGATAAGGTGAGGGAGGCTCGAACACTCGAGCTCAAGATCAGTCAAAAGATACGAGACCTACGCGTTAGCCAACTGCTCCATTACTCCATTCTTGCGTTTTCGAGCAGCACTATCTTTCTATCACTACAAACAATAGTATAGCATCTTCACTAGGATAATTTTATGAAATAATTTTCTTGTTTCTTGTCCTCCTTTCTCATATTCTTTTACACATTTTTTATGCTTTTACGAGCCAAAGTGATATCAATTTTATAGTTTTCGTGAGCTACATTAATTAAGTAATATATCAATAATTGTGTTTAGAAGACTTGAACAGTCAAAAGTGTGAGTTCTTGGATCTTTTCATGTAGATTACGATTAAAACTTTAATAAGTTGACTCGTAAGTCAAGCATTAAAGTATTCCATACACCTTAAAAGAAGAAGAAAATATTTATTGTCTAGTCAATATTGCAGATAAGGTTAGATTAGAAAATTTGTGACAAAGGCTGTTCATTCAATTCAATCACTTTCTAACAAAGAAAGAATTTGGAGATACCCTCAGGCGTAAATCAAATGCAATGAATTTAAGCCACTAGATAATTTTGCTTTCTAGACTATATCCCGATTCAATCTACATCATTTTGGAAATATCTCCCAACTTGATTTGTAACCTATAGTGCACCTTTCTAATTTAAAGCCATATAGTGATACCTCCTTGTTTCTCACTTCTCAGCGTCATTATTCAGAAATATGTACGCACACAAACACGCACAGAGAGCACAGAAGAAGATGGGTTCGGTTATAGCAGCTGATCATCATGATAAGCCTCATGCTGTGTGCATACCCTATCCCGCACAGGGTCATGTTAACCCGATGATTAAACTAGCTAAGCTCCTTCATCATCGAGGCTTTCACATAACCTTCGTTAACACAGAGTTTAACCATAGACGCCTGCTCAAGTCCAGAGGTCCCAACTCCCTCGATGGCTTGCCAGATTTCCAGTTCGAAACCATCCCTGATGGCCTCCCTCCATCTGATGCTGATGCCACACAAGACATTCCTTCTCTGTGTGATTCCACCTCCAAGAATTGCTTAGCTCCTTTCTGCAGCCTGCTTCACAAGCTGATCAACAACTCTGGCCCGAATTCTAATCCTCCTGTGACATGTGTAATATCTGATGCTTCCTTGAGCTTCGCGGCTCAAGCTACTGAAGAGTTGCAGCTTCCTTTAGTGTTTTTGTGGACGGCAAGTGTATGTGGCCTGTTGGGTTATGCACATTATCGTATTCTTGTGGAAAGAGGTTGTACTCCTTTAAAAGGTACGTGAAATCCGAACCCTTCGAGTCGTGATTATATATACATATATCTGAATGGTCCTATATATACTTACTAGAATATAATCTTTTAATTGGTTTGCCAGATATGAGTTATGTGACAAATGGATACCTGGAAACGACTGTTGATCGGATTCCAGGAATGGGAGAAGTGAGATTGAGGGATCTGCCAAGCTTCATTAGAACAACAGACCCCAATGACATCATGCTCAATTACGTCATTGGTGTGCTAGATAACATGCCAAAATGTTCAGCTGTGGCAATAAACAGCTTTGATGCCCTGGAACAGGCCGATGCCTTAAATGCTGTCTCAGCCATTCATCCACGTGTGTACAGCATTGGTCCATTGCACTTGTTAATGAACCAAATCAAAGACGAAAGGCTTCAATCAATCGGTTCAAATTTATGGAAAGAAGATCCGGGGATTAGCGAATGGCTCGACACGAAAGAGCCAAACTCAGTAGTCCTTGTGAATTTTGGCAGCGTCACTGTCATGAGTGCTGACCAACTCATTGAGTTTGCGTGGGGGCTCGCTAATAGCAAGAAACCATTTTTATGGATCATAAGACCTGACATAGTTGCTGGGGACTCAGCAATCTTACCATCAGAATTTGTGACAGAGACTAAAGAAAGAAGCATGTTAGCTAGCTGGTGCCCTCAAGAACAAGTCCTTAAACATCCAGCAATTGGTGGGTTCTTGACTCACTGTGGGTGGAATTCCACATTGGAGAGCATCTGTGGTGGTGTGCCTGTGATCTGCTGGCCTTTCTTTGCTGAGCAGCAAACAAATTGCAGATACAGTTGCACTACATGGGGCATTGGGTTGGAGATAGACAACAATGTGAAGAGAGATGAGTTGTGAGAGAGTTAATGGAAGGTGAGAAAGGTAAAGAGATGAAGAAGAATGCCATGGAGTGGAAGAAGAAAGCAGAAGGGGCCACTGCACCTCTGGGTTCTTCCTCCATCAAATTTGATAGACTCTTGAAAGATGTGCTTTAATTTTGGAAGATTGAAGGATAAATCAAATTTTCATGTCTTTTTGCTTTGTGGGGTAGGAGAAATTTTATTTGAAAAAAATTATTACAATTTTCAAAGGAAGAGGCACTTTCTATTAGGGCTTGTTTATATTGACTTTTTTCAAAAGTATTTTTTTAAATAATTAAAAAAATTTTTTTTTTTGAGAAGTTAGAAATTTTAGTTTAAAAAAAAATGTATTTGAATTTTTTTTTCTTTTTAAAATTTTACCTTTTCTGGACATCAAATCAAATAATTATTACAAAGTAATGTAATTTTTTTAGGAAAAAAAATATTTTTCTTAAAAGAAAAAGTGTTTTTTCTTGAAAAAAAAGCTCATCCAAACAGGCCCTTAAATTGGCTTGTACTTTGTTGTTTCATCAATTATATTCGAAGTATTCTGTATGATTATAATTTATATATGTTTCTTCGTCTAATTCAGTTCGAACTTCCTTTTTTGGTCTTAATTATGAGTCTGATTGTATTCATAGAGACTGATGCATATGAGAATATATTAAGAGTCTGATTATAATATGCTAAACCTCTTCCAATCAGGAATTATAGATGATAAATAAAGGGAAAAGAAAAAATTTTTTAGAATAAATTGCATGTTATCCCCTACTTTGACCTTTATGCAAAATCCCCTGTAATATCAAAACTATTTTAAGGGCAAAACATGTACACACTAACAAATATAATCATTATAGAGACATATAAAAACTAAATATTTGTGGTTGACATGTGAAAAAAATATAGTTCCAAGTTAAAAAGATCACGGAAATTAAAAGTTATAGTTTATTATCAAATCCAATTTACAGTTGTGAGCAAAAATCATTGACTTGGCGATACACTTTTCAAATTCTAAAGCAAGTGTCAACTTCCGTTTTTTTTTTTAATTTATGATCTATTAAATAAAATTGAGGTGATAAATTTGTCAATAATTCTTTATTATTAATTTAACAAAATAATATCTTATCAAGTAAAATTCTAATTATTACTTGAATTGGATATTTCAAGATTTGAAATCAACAATAAAGAAACACGATAAACTTGTGCATAGCACAGGAATAGTTGCCAATGTATCTATATATGTAAAGCAAGCATTTTCTCCTTTTCTTTCCTCTGATATGACAGTCAAAAACTACCACCATTGATAATTAAACATAACAGTTTTGATGTCTTGAAAGCAAAATGATTCAATGGTTTAAATCTATTGCGTCCAATTTGCACCTAAGGTATTTTGATTCTCTCCCTTTTAAAGAGTGATTGAATTGAATAAATATTAATGCTGTCAATTTTTCTATCAATCTTATCTATAATATTGATCGGACAATGAGCTTTTTTCTTCTTCTTCCAAAATGTGTGGAATATTTTAATACTCGACTTGTGAGTCAACTTAATAAAGTTTTGATAATAACTTATATGAAAAAAATTCAAAAACTCACAGTTACTTGACTTTTCAAGTAATGAGATTAAGTCTTCTTGACATATTCACTAATGTACTACTCAATGAATGTGGATCATCAAAATAATAAAATTGATATCATTTTGGCTCATAAAAACCAAAAGAAAAAATGTGTAAAAGACTATGAGAAAGGAGGAAAAGAAACAAGAAGATTATTTCATAAAATTAGCTTAGTAGTAGGGCGTACATGGTATAGGAGTGAGACTTGATACTGAATTTAAACTAGCCAAGATGGTAGGCTATTTTCTGAAGTGATAGTAGGATAGTCCTTTTAGCAAACTCTCTCGGATATTGTTTTTGGATAAAATTATGTGTCTAGATTTAACTTATGAGACGTCAATGCATTATTTTGTCCTACTAAAAGGTAATAAAAGTGAGAGTTGCTATTTTGCATACCCATTTCAATAGTCCTTTAAAAGCAAAATTGCGAATGTATCAAACATATATATATATATATATATATATATATATATATTACATGCCAAGCTTTTGTTTTTTTTTTTTAAATAAATTTAATTGGACGGTCAAAAGTTATCACAATAATTTAATATGATAACATAAGATAATGGTTCAAATGTCTTAAAAAGCAAAATAAGTTAATCAAACTTATGTATACGTGTAAAGGCCCTTTTTTATTATAGGACAATAACTTTTTCTAGTTAAAAAACGTAAAAAATACTTCAATAATTGACTGAGTGAAGCTATCAAATCCATGACAGCAATATGCCAGAAAGAGTCCAAAAATACACACTTGCATTGCTTTATAAGTCATGATAACGTTGAGGAGGACGCTCAGGATTGATAATATGTGGTCATTTTTGCTCCATCACTAATCCCATGCATTTAGGCTGAAAATTAATCTGCGAAAAGCACATCTTTCAAGAGTCTATGAAAATTAATGGAGGAAGAACCCAGAAGTGCAGTGGTCTCTTCAGCTTTCTTCTTCCACTCCATAGCCGCCTTCTTCATCTCTGTACCTTTATCACCATCCATTAGCTCTCTCACAAGCATCTCCACTTCATCTCTCTTCACATTGTTGTCTATCTCCAATCCTATGCCCCATGTTGTGCAACTGTATCTGCAATTTGTTTGCTGCTCAGCAAAGAAAGGCCAGCAAATCACAGGGACACCACCACAGACACTCTCCAATGTGGAATTCCACCCACAGTGAGTCAAGAATCCCCCAATTGCTGGATGCTTAAGGACTTGTTCTTGAGGGCACCAGCTAGCTAACATGCTTCTTTCTTTAGTCTCTGTCACAAACTCTGATGGTAAGATTGCTGAGTCCCCAGCAACTATGTCAGGTCTTATGATCCATAAAAATGGCTTCTTGCTATTAGCGAGCCCCCACGCAAGCTCAATCAGTTGATCAGCACTCATCACAGTGGTGCTGCCAAAATTCACAAGGACTACTGAATTTGGCTCTTTTGTATCGAGCCATTCAAGACACCCCAGATCTTCTTTCCATAAATTTGAACCAATTGATTGAAGCCTTTCATCATGGATTTGGTTAGCCAACAAATGCACAGGACCAATGCTGTAAACCCGAGGATGAATGGCTGAGACAGCATTTAAGGCATCGGCCTGTTCCAGGGCATCAAAGCTGTTTATTGCCACAGCTGAACAGTTTGGCATGTTGTCTAGCTCACCTATGAAGAAATTGAGCATGATGTCATTGGGGTCTGTTGTTCTAATGAAGCTTGGCAGATCCTTCAATCTCACTTCTCCCATTCCTGGAATCCAATCAATAGTTGTTTCCAGATATCCATTTGTCACATAACTCATATCTAGCCACCCCAATTAAAAGATTATACTCTAATTAGTATATATAGGACCATTCATATATACATATATATATATATATGTGTGTGTGTGTGTGTGTATATAATCACGAGTTGAAGAATTTGGGTTTAGGTACCTTTTAAAGGAATATAACCTCTTTCAACAAGACGGCGATAATGTGCATAACCCAATAGGCCACATACACTTGCCGTCCAGAAAAGCACTATAGGAAGCTGCAATTCTTCAGCAGCTTTAACCGCGAAGCTCATGGTCGCGTCAGATATTATACAAGTCACAGGGGGAGTATTCAGGCCGGAGTTGTTGATCAGCTTGCGAAGCAGGCTGCGGAAAGGAGCCAAGCAATTCTTGGTGGTGGAATCACACAGAGAAGGGATATCTTGGGTTGCGTCAGCATCGCAAGGAGGGAGGCCATCAGGGATGGTCTCGAACTGGAAATCTGGCAAGCCATCAAGAGAGTTGGGACCTCTGGACTTGAGCAAGCGGTTGTGGCTTAGCTCTGTGTTGACGAAGGTTATGTGAAAGCCTCGAGAGTGAAGGAGCTTCGCTAGTTTAAGCATTGGATTAATATGACCCTGTGCTGGAAAGGGTATGCACACAGCATGAGGCTTATCATTATCAGCTGCTGTAATCGAACCTATCTTCATCTGTGCTCTGTGTGTGTGTAGATATTTCAGAATAGTGATGCTCAGAATTGAGAAGCATGGGGGGTATCACAATATGGCTCTATATGAGAAAGGTGCGTTGTAGGCCACAAATCAAGTCGGTTGAGCTTTTGAAAGTGAGGTAGATCGAATCGGGATCGAGCTCTAAAAATCGTCATTGGTGTTAAAGTAAATATTTTTATTTGTGATGAGTTGTGAAGAGACAATATACAAAGGATGTCAGGATTGGCTTTTTAAAAATCTACTTAAAGTATTTTTGGTGTTAAGTAATTTTTTTATATTTAATTTTAAGTAGTTATATGTTTAATTAAAATAGGTTAAAAGTAATTTATATTGTTAAAATAATTATTAAGGACATGATAATAGAATTTAAATAGTAAATATAACAATTAAGATATTTTGGTAATAAAGATAAAAAGATAAGGATAGGATAATAAATGATTTAGTCAAAATTACTTTTGTTAGGAAATTAAGACGCATAACACACACTCACGCAACGGAAGTAAAGTATGAGTAGTGAGAAAAGAATACACACAATTAAACATAATTCAGCCTTCTGCCTACCTATATAAAAACCTCCACTAGATAGAAAATAGTACGAACTCAATAGGACTTTTTGCACGGACAGAAAAGTCTAAACTCTTCCTCACGGTGTCCTAACAATCACTTTCTCTCTACCTGGATCTATTGCAAGACACACACACACACCTTACAACTAACATATGAGTCTTATTTATAGAAAAGATTTTCTTGCCTTACAAGGGAAGGGTTTCTTATTCTATCAATCCTTTTATAATTAACACTCTTATTATAACTGAAATTTTTACTATCATTATTATTCTTTCTTAATTTCAATATGGGCTTGGGTTTAGCACTCGAGCCACAACCTAATAACTTCTTTTTAAAGTGCTTAAAGCTATAAAGATTAGAAGTTGGGGACGAGAAACTTTTTACTTTTCGCTTAAAATCACTTAAAAAATACTTTTTTTATTCAAACAAACGCTTCCATTAGCTTCAATTGAACTTTAAGTAGATTTTGACTAGATAAAAAGCCAAACCAAACACCCTCATAATTAACGAGGGTATACATATAAAAAGAAAAGGAGTAAACTACAAGTTATGCTTATTTTGTCCCTAAAAAAAAATTACGCCATATAATATAAATGTAAGTGGAGGACCTTCTTGTGGTTTTAAAATGTATAGTATATATGTGTGCTTGAATATAGTGTCTATATTTATTTTGAAACTATTGGGATTAATATTCATTTATGATAAATCATAAGAAGGTTCAATACAACTTATCAAAAAAATACTAAATCATGAATGATATATCCATGAATGAGCAAATGCATATGCAATTGAAGTTAGTTTAGACCCCCAACGACGGACTTGGATCTTTTTCTTTATTTATTTTTTCTTATATATTAGAGGTAAAATTTTAACCATCCACATAAGTTTTAAAGCTAAATATTAACCATTAAATTAAATTAATATAAATCACTAAATTAAATTATCAAATAAATCTCAACCATTCAATTAAAAAATCTAAATTTTTCTTTTTTCCATCTTGTACGAGACAAAAACGCTTTTAGCCTCAGTGAAAAAAAAGAAGAAGAAAAAACTCACTTGCAGGTTATTCTCCAATAATCAAGAGGGATACAATTATAATTACTATATTTGAGGATAATCGGATGAAATAACAAGTACAAGCTATTTTAATAGAAAGCGACTCTTCCTTTGTAATAAATGCAATAGTTTCTTTCAGTGCAATTTGTCCCAACCCCACAAAATAAAAACAGATGGAAATTTAATTTGTCCTTCAACTAATCTGCCAAAAGCACGTCTTTCAAGAGTCTATCAAAATTAATGGAGGAAGAACCCAGAGGCGCAGTGGCCTCTTCGGCTTTCTTCTTCCACTCCATGGCATTCTTCTTCATCTCTTTACCCTTATCAGCATCCATTAGCTCTCTCACAAGAATCTCCACCTCATCTCTCTTCACATTGTTGTCTATCTCCAATCCTATGCCCCATGTAGTGCAACTGTATCTGCAATTTGTTTGCTGCTCAGCAAAGAATGGCCAGCAGATCACAGGCACACCACCACAGATGCTCTCCAATGTGGAATTCCACCCACAATGAGTCAAGAAACCCCCAATTGCCGGGTGTTTAAGGACTTGTTCTTGAGGACACCGGCTAGCTAACATGCCTCTTTCTTTTGTCTCTGTCAAAAACTCTGGTGGCAAGATTGCCGAGTCCCCAGCAACTATATCAGGCCTTATGATCCATAAAAATGGCTTCTTGCTATTCGCGAGCCCCCACGCGAACTCAATCAGTTGGTCAGCACTCATCACAGTGATGCTGCCAAAATTCACGAGGACTACTGAGTTTGGCTCTTTTGTATCGAGCCATTCGATACACCCGGGATCTTCTTTCCATAGATTTGAACCAATTAATTCAAGCCTTTCGTCTTTGATTTGGTGGCTCATCAACAACTGCAGAGGACCAATGCCGTATAGACGAGGATGCATTGCTGAGAGTGCATTCAACACATCATGTTCAAAATCATCAAAGGTGTTTATCACAACAGCTGTGCCTTTAGGCATGTTCTCAGCTTCAGCAGTGAGGAAATTGAGCATGACGTCCTTGGGGTCCGTTGTTCTGATGAAGCTTGGCAAATCCCTCAGCCTCACGTCTTTCATCCCCGGAATCCAATCAATTGGTGCCTCGAGATACCCATTTGTAACACAACTCATATCTGCCACATGCACCAGTAAAAGTTCTAGCATTAATTAGTATAGGGATATCAATTAATCATGACAAGAAGCAAAAACATTTCAATGTTCACCTTTCAAAGGAGTGTAACCTCTTTTAACAAGATTGCGATACTGCGTATAACCCAACACGCCGCAGGCACTTGGGGTCCAGAAAAGCACTATTGGAAGACCAAACTGCTCAGCAGCTTTAAGCGTGAAGCTCATGCACCCATCAGCTACGATACATGTTACCGGAGGATTATTAATATTATTCGGGCCAGAGCTGTTGAGTTTGTAGAGGAGGGTGCAAAAAGGAGCTAAGCAATTCTTGGAAGTGGATTCACACAGAGAAGGGATGTCCTGTGTGGCATCAGCATCAGATGGAGGGAGGCCATCAGGGATGGATTCAAACTTGAAATCAGGCAAGCCATCAAGAGAGTTGGGACCTCCAGACTTGAGCAAGCGTCTGTGGTTAAACTCAGTGTTGACGAAGGTTATGTGAAAGCCTCGAGCGTGAAGAAGCTTGGCTAGTTTTAGCATTGGGTTAACATGACCCTGTGCTGGATAGGGTATGCACACAGCGTGAGGCTTATCACAATCAGCTGCTGTAAACGAACCCATCTTCTTTTGTGCTCTCTATGTGTGTAGATATTTCAGAATAGTGATGCTGAGAAGTGAGAAGCAAAGGGAATCACAATATGGCTTTATATTGGAAAGGTGCGTTGTAGGGTATGGTCCATGTCCTCCTTTTATTTTATATATATATATATATTTTTTTTATTATTGGTGAAATAAAGTTTCAGAGATGCCGCTCCATTTGTCGAAAAAAGGTGCATTTGTAGGGTACAAATTCAAGTTGGGTAACCTTTCGAAAGTGATGTAGATCGAATCGCGATCGACGGTAAAAGTCGTCATTGGTGGTCTAAACTTTCAATTGCACATGCATTCGCTCATTCATCGATATATCATTCCTGATATGGTTTATTTTAATGTGTACACCCCCATTTAATTATTGTTTCTCCACATCTTAATGACTGATTAGATAAAATTTATTACTTTGATTACATTAACTACGTTTAATATATATCTTCCCTTTAACATTGGACCACCTCTTTTTTCATTTTATAATGTCTAATTTGATTTGATTAAATATTGTGTCGGACTTTTAAGTGCATACATAATTGGCAAGCACATTTGTAGTTTCTCTTCCATTCACATATTATCTTTCACCTAGAGAAATGTACGTTTGGAAGATTTATTGCATACATTTTTCTAATATATATATATATATATATATATATATATATAAACCAATTTCATGTACATGAAAGCTTATTATTTTTAATCATTCTTATATTAAATAGAACTCTACTCCTGAATCACTGAAAATAATAAATTTAATACTTGAATAATTAAAAATGATAAATTTTCATATAAAAAATATTAATCTAACATTAAAGATATAATATTGTGCTCCTTTATTAAAAAAAAAAAAAAACCAACCATATATAAATTCATTATGATGGCCAAGATCTCCATATTATAAATTTGTAAAAGATGCCCCTCCCTCTATATATACGATTAAATGTTGTCCGTAGGGCTCTCGATCTTATGTAAAATTTGTAGAATAGTGTATGTAGGATCCGGCGACATTGCCGGCACTAGCCCCGGCAAAAATAACCATTGCCGGCACTCATTTTCCCACGTGCTTTAATTTCCCACTTTTTGGTCCATGTCTTGAATGCTACTTGCCCAATTATTGTAGTGTACTTTACACAAATCCAAAGTTCACATCGTTACTTTCCGTTCACCAAAGATGTTATAAAAATTATAATTTATTCATACAAGATCATTGAATTTTTCACGCAATGTCGGTGAAAACAGTAAGATTGATTAAACATTGTCATCAACAATAATTTTTAATAATGTATTAATCTAACAAATTACCCATGGCCTTTTTGTTTTATATGAGTCTTTGTGGTGATACCATTTACTGTCGTATTCGAAATATATAAGGAAAAAGTTATCTTTTGATGCTTATTGACTCGTATAAATAAGAATAACATAAGGGGAAGAGTTTTAGCTATATTATTTGTTGTCAATTGAAATGAAATCAATAGATGGAGCAGTTATTTTGAACTTCTGAAATTTGTTTGCTTGGTTCAGAAGAACAAAAGAAAAAGATATTTGTTTGCTTGTAAAGTGAAATTTTTTTATGATATATAGTTTAGTGAACTAGAAATATAACATTAAGTAATTATGGAATTCCTCTGGCGACAAGAAAGGAATATATGATTAAATAATTTCTTAATTTGCTTAACCAAGCAGGGGAAGAACTAATCCCTAACTCTTACCATTACATATTGAACATAACTACATCTATATATATTATATAAAATATATATATATATATATATGTATTTTCAGTATATGCCACTATCCAACAAGCATTTAATTTAACCTTCTACATATCTATACAACTATTATCTAATTTAAATCTATTCAATAACCATTTATAATATTATTTGTCTTCTAAAAATAACATTAATTTTTTTTATTTTTTTCATATTAGATTATTTTTAACTTTTACTTTTTAATTTATTTGATTACAAAAGATAAAAAAAATTATTAATATTGAAATCTTATTACAAATTAAATTTTAAAAGATATATTTGTATTTTTTTTTTCACGTAAAATGTAAAAGTTCACAATCAATAATAAACAAAAATATTACAAACACATATTTCTATTTTTAATATTATTATGTTATTATAAATTAATATATTGCATTGTTTAATTATATTTATGCACCACTTATATATATTTTTAGTGAGTTTAAAGTAATAAATTCTAAAAAACTCATTAATTTAATTAATTTATGTATCATATCCTAATTAAAAATAAAAATAAGAATTAAAAAGTACCAAAAATAATTTTTATAGATATGTAGAAATAGTAAAAAAACACACGAAAACCTATATATATATATATATGTGTGTGTGTGTGTATAAAAGTTAAATTCAAATGAGCTCAAAGAAGGATGCCACATCAGCACCCATTTATTTGCCAAGTCATTATAAATTATATTTTTAATATTATTACATTATTATAAATCTATATATTATAGTGTTTAATTACATTTATGTATCACTCATAACTTCATCATCGCAATGGAATGCTTTATTTATGATAGACTTTATGTCATGCCAATTCTTCCATCTATAAGTAGTTGCATTATAAAAACTTTAAGACATACAAAAAAAGAAAAGAAAAATAGAAGTTCTTTTTTTGCATATAGCGCTTCTCATAGTCTATAAGCTTGCATAGTTGATAGAACTTTAACACTATTCTTATGATTCGCTTTCATTATTTGAGTGATAGATTCACAGAAGGTAAACCATTGTATCCTTGGAGGTTTGTGCGAGAAGTTGTCAATACCGTAGCAGCGCGTTAAAGTTTTAAGGAGACTGAATCCAATTCAAGCCCCAATTTTAATTTACAGTTGATATTTTCTCACTTTCTTTCTTAAAGATATTTTATTTTAATTTTTTTAATTCATTTTATTTTGTTTAAGTATTCTATATTATTTGTGTATTCAATTTGTTATTTTAATTTTAGTTTAATTCCTTAATATTACTACATGTTATGTTTCACGCACAGCCTACACATATAAAGCTTTTTGGATTATTTTTTAATTTTAGTTTATTCATAATTATCATATTATTTACACACAAAATATATATATATGTACATAATTATTTGTTGTCTTTAATTAAAAATACATAAACTCAATAAAAACTTAGCATTTGTAATTAAAAATAAATTAACAAGAAAGAAAATGCTAGTACTATATAAAAGACAATACATAATGCCTTTTTTTTTTATTAATACGACAAATCATCATTGTAAGTTTTTTTCTTTCTAAAAAATATTGAAGTCATTCCCTTTTATCCATCCAAAATTATTTCCTACTAAAAATGAGATTCCCTTTTTACTTTAATTTTTGATTTAATATTCTTTTCCACATATCAAAAATAAAATTTTATATGATATATTTATATTTTATTGTTCCATAAATAAAAAAAAATCGACATAAAGTTCTCATTTAATTCCCGTGCATTACATGGAGTTATATTTTATTATAACGTAGTGTTTTGCTTAATCTATGCCACGTGCCATCATATCATATCTTTTCTTCCCTACAAAAATATTCTAGTATATCTCTTTTTATTCAAAGAAAAAAGAAAAAAACTAATTAAATTTATTTCATATATGTAATGCCTTCCCCTTCCATATTTTTTATTTAACTTTTCTTTCTGATATAATTTGATTTTTTAAAAGTATGATTAGTGTTAAAAACTTACTAAAAATCTAATTAAAATATATTTATATTTTATCTTTCAATGAATAGAAAATTTTGACTATTAATAATAAATAAAGATATTAAAGATATTCATTTTTTTGTGTATCGCATAGTGTAATATACCATATTTTTGTTATATACTATATCTTATTTAATTATTAAATTACATTTTTTTAATGAATTTTTGAATTTTATTTGACATTTAACATGTATTTAAATTAATTTGCAAATGATTTATCACTAATTGAGTCCATATGTTAATTATAGGAAAAAATAGAAGATGGGGTAAGAGAGGTTCGAACTCTCGACCTTAAGATCGCACTCAAAAGATATGAGATCTACGCACTAGCCAACTGCGCCATCTCTCCATTATTGTGTTCTCGAACACAGCAAGCATCTTCACTTATTTAAATTTAATAACAACTCTTACTCCTACACCCTACGCGCTCTATTACTAGGCTAATTTTATGAAATAATTTTCTTGTTTCACTTCCTCCTATCTCATATTCTTTTATAAACTTTTTATGCTTTTATGAGCCAAAATGATATCAATTTTATAGTTTTCAGGATCTACATTAATTAATTAAGTAATACATCAATGATTGTATCAAAAGAATTGAAAAGTCAAAAGTGTGAATTCTTGGACTCTTTCATATAGATTATTACTAAAATTTTAATAAGTTGACTCATAAGTCAAGCATCAAAGTATTCCGTACATCATGAAAGAAGAAAAGTTATTGTCTAGTCAATATTGTAGATAAGATTGATTAGAAAATTTACAGCAAAAACAGTTTATTCAATTTAATCACTATCTAAAAAGACAAAAAAAATTCTGAGATACCTTAGGTGTAAATCGAATGCATGAATTTAAAGCACTAGATAATTTTGCTTTCTAGACTATATCTCGATTCAATCTACATCACTTTGGAAATATCTCCCAACTTGATCTGTAACCTACAGTGCACTTTTCTAATATAAAGACATATTGTGGTAACCCCTTGTTTCTCACTTCTTAGCATCACTATTCTGAAATATGAACACATACGAACACACACAGACAGCACAGAAGAAGATGGGTTCGGTTACAGTTTATTCAATTTAATCACTATCTAAAAAGACAAAAAAAATTCTGGGATACCTTAGGTGTAAATCGAATGCATGAATTTAAGCCACTAGATAATTTTGCTTGCTAGACTATATCCCGATTCAATCTACATCATTTTGGAAATATCTCCCAACTTGATTTGTAACCTATAGTGCACCTTTCTAGTATAAAGCCATATAGTGATACCCCATTGTTTCTCACTTGTCAGCGTCATTATTCAGAAATATGTACGCACACAAACACACACAGAGAGCACAGAAGAAGATGGGTTCGGTTACAGCAGCTGATCATCATGATAAGCCTCATGCTGTGTGCATATCCTATCCCGCACAGGGTCATGTTAACCCGATGATTAAACTAGCTAAGCTCCTTCATCATCGAGGCTTTCACATAACCTTCGTCAACACAGAGTTTAACCATAGACGCCTGCTCAAGTCCAGAGGTCCCCACTCTCTGGATGGCTTGCCAGATTTCCAGTTCGAAACCATCCCTGATGGCCTCCCTCCATCTGATGCTGATGCCACACAAGACGTTCCTTCTCTGTGTGATTCCACCTCCAAGAATTGCTTAGCTCCTTTCCGCAGCCTGCTTCACAAGCTGATCAACAACTCTGGCCTGAATTCTAATCCTCCTGTGACATGTATAATATCTGATGCTATCATGAGCTTCGCGGCTCAAGCTGCTGAAGAATTACAGCTTCCTGTAGTGTTTTTCTGGACGGCTAGTGCATGTGGCCTATTGGGTTATGCACATTATCGTATTCTTGTCGAAAGAGGTTTCACTCCTTTAAAAGGTACGTGAAATCCGAACCCTTTCACTTGTGATTTTATATATATATATATATATATATATATATCTGAATGGTCCTATATATACTAATTAGAGTATAATCTTTTAATTGGGTGACCAGATATGAGTTATGTGACAAATGGATATCTGGAAACAACTATTGATTGGATTCCAGGAATGGGTGAAGTGAGATTGAGGGATCTGCCAAGCTTCATTAGAACAACAGACCCCGATGACATCATGCTCAATTACTTCATTGGAGAGCTAGACAACATGCCAAAATGTTCAGCTGTGGCAATAAACAGCTTTGATGCCCTGGAACAGGCCGATGCCTTAAAAGCTCTATCAGCCATTCATCCTCGTATTTACAGCATTGGTCCATTACAGTTGTCGATGAACCAAATCAAAGACGAAAGGATTCAATCAATCGGTTCAAATTTATGGAAAGAAGATCCGGGGATTTGCGAATGGCTCGACACGCAAGAGCCAAACTCAGTGGTCCTTGTGAATTTTGGCAGCGTCACTGTCATGAGTGCTGACCAACTAATTGAGTTTGCGTGGGGGCTCGCTAATAGCAAGAAACCATTTTTATGGATTATAAGACCTGACATAGTTGCTGGGGACTCAGCAATCTTACCATCAGAATTTGTGACGGAGACTAAAGAAAGAAGCATGTTAGCTAGCTGGTGCCCTCAAGAGCAAGTCCTTAAGCATCCAGCAATTGGGGGGTTCTTGACTCACTGTGGGTGGAATTCCACATTGGAGAGCATCTGCGGTGGTGTGCCTGTGATTTGCTGGCCTTTCTTTGCTGAGCAGCAAACAAATTGCAGGTACAGTTGCACTACATGGGGCATTGGGTTGGAGATAGACAACAATGTGAAGAGAGATGAGGTGGATATGCTTGTAAGAGAGTTAATGGAAGGTGAGAAAGGTAAAGAGATGAAGAAGGCGGCTATGGAGTGGAAGAAGAAAGCAGAAGAGGCCACTGCACCTCTGGGTTCTTCCTCCATCAACTTTGATAGACTCTTGAAAGATGTGCTTTTGGAAGGTTGAAGGACAAATCAAATTTTCATGTCTTTTTTTTTTTTTTGTCGGAAATTTTCATGTCTTTTTACTTTGTGGGGTGGGAGAAATTGCATTTGGAAAAAATTATTACATTTTACAACGGACGAGACACTTTCTATTAAAATAGCTTGTACTTCGTTGTTTCATCAATTATTTTCGAATTATTCTGTGTGATTATAATTTATATATGTTTCTTCATTTAATTCTGCTCCAACTTCTTTTTCTGGTCTTAATTATGTGTCTCGTTATACTTGTGGAGACAAATGCATATGAGAAGATATTAAATGTCTAATTATAATATGCTAAACCTCTTCCCATGAGGACTTATAGATGATAAATACAGGGAAAATAAAAAATCCTATAGAATAAATTGCATATTATCTCCTACTTTGACCTTTATGCACAAAACCCCTGTAATATCAAAACTATTTTAAGGGCAAATATTATATACCTGTACACATTAACAAATGTAATCTTTATCGAGATATATAAGAACTAAATATATGTGGTTGACATGTGAAAAAAAAAATTCCAAGTTAAAGATCAGGAAAATTAAAAGTTATAGTTTATTATCAAATCCAAATTACAGTTGTGAGAAAAAATCATTGACTTGGAGATACACTTTTCAAATTCTAAAGCAAGTGTCACCTTTTTTTTTTTTTTAATTTATGGTCTATTAAAAAATTCAGGTGATAAATATTGTCAATAATTCTTTAGTATTAATTTACCAAAATAATATCTTATCACGTAAACTTCTAAATATTACTTGAATTGAATATTTCAAGATTTGAAATCAACAATAAAGAAACAAGATAAACTTGTCCATAGCACAGGAATAGTTGCTAGTGTATCTATATATGTGGAGCAGGCATTTTCTCCTTTTCTTTCCTCTGATATGACGGTCAAAAACTACCACCGAAGATAATTAAACATAACAGTTTTGATGTATTGAAAGCAAAATAATTCAATGGTTTAAACCTATTGCGTCCAATTTGTACATAAGGTATTTTGGTTCTATCTCTTTTAGAGAGTTATTGAATTAAATAAACAGTATTGCTACAAATTTTTCAATCAACCTTATCTATAATATTGATTGGACAATGAGCTTTTTTCTTCTTCTTCTTCTAAAATGTGTGGAACATTTCAATGCTTGACTTTGAGTCAACTTAATAATTTTTCGATAGTAACTTATTTGAAAGAGTTCAAAAACTTACACTTGCTTGACTTTTTAAGTCATGAGATTAAGTCTTCTTGACGTAATCATTGAGATTAAGTTGAGTTCCAAGATAATTATATTGGGTGAATGTCATTT
The DNA here is from genome assembly GCA_028554755.1 of Cordia subcordata. Classification (NCBI taxonomy): domain Eukaryota; kingdom Viridiplantae; phylum Streptophyta; class Magnoliopsida; order Boraginales; family Cordiaceae; genus Cordia; species Cordia subcordata. The sequence continues at coordinate 2,887,431 of JAPTOF010000013.1, read as the reverse complement.
TCTTCCATGAATTTTAGTTTAGACAGCAAGTTCTCTCACGAAAGGCTATTAGATTCTACCAAATAAAACCCCATATTGAAGGGAATTCTTATCTAATTCTTAATTTATTTATTAAAGCAAAATAAATTTAAAAAATAGACAAAAAAAATTCAATAAAATCATAGAAACATTAACTTCAAAATTTCAAGAAAAAGATAAAGTAGTTAATTATACAATGTTAATTTGAAAATGTCAAGAAAAATATAAAAGTAGATCTCAAATGGAAATTCAATATTTTTTCTAGCTAAATGTACAATTCTTTTTGGAGTGAGTTAACCTTTCTAAAACATAAAATATAAAATAAAAAGCAGCTTATCATAAAAAATTGTGTTATACAGAATTAGATAAAAATTAAATTCAGTTTAAAATTATTCTTCTTTTTTTCTATACAAATGCTTATATATACATGTCAAATTAAATCCATCTCTTTATTTTTTTTTTCTAAATTAGTTAATAGATGAACTTTTTATAATAAGCTTATATTTTAAAATATAGATAATAGAATAAAATTAAATAGCTAAATAAGGAAATAAAAAATAAAAACACCATGGTTTTGATTTGAAGGTGGGTGTCGGAAATTGCAAACCAAAAGCCAATTACCTTGATTTGTGAATGAAGTTCTGGTTCATGGTATTTGTTAAAAGGAGATTCATGAATATACATGATGCATCTTGTAAAGGCATGAACTTAGACATATATGCTTAGTTTTCCTAAATAATTATTAAATGTTTAAAGAGCATACTAGTTGTATAAATAGGAGTGCTTTGTAAATGTTTTGACAAACAATAGTGAAGTGAGTGAAAAGAAAAGAAAATTGAGAGAAAAGTGAATTTAACTATAAAGGCAGTAATCTATAAACTGAGAGTAGTCTATACTCAATATAAATTAACTAGTCATGGAAAAAGGTTTCTTTATAATTTTTTGTGCTCTAAGTTTGTCGAAGGATTTGCAAATTCCAATAAATTCCAAGTCTTAGATTGTTTATACTTTTACGGTTATTGCTTTATGTATAGCAAATATTGTATACTTGCTCAAGGGTAATTGTTTTCACTAAGCTCATTATATCGCCCAAATTACAGACCCCAATACATAAAGGTCGTAATAGTCATCACATTAGAGGCCATGACAGAGCAGCTACGTGCCGTATTTACATGTGGATCATAGTGTTATTTTTATTTCACATCAATTTTGTGTAAGGTCGTTGTAATAAATTTAATTCACAATTATTATCATCTGCCTGATGAGTCGTCACGATCAAGATGGCTGTCTTTTTATCTTTTCGGGTCGGAAACCGCTGACATTTCCATTACGCAAAAAAACCGTTAGAGATGTTTGGCTTTGTTTGTTTGTGGTTAATGAGCACCAAATAATAAAAAATATGTGAGATAATAATTTTTTAAATGTTTATAAATATCAAAATAAGCCAAGCCAAACACCCTGTTAATAGCGCAATGGTTGATATAAGACATCTGAATTTTGTTACGGGACCTCCTATAATCCATAAATAACGGGATCTTTAAGCCACGATGAGGTGCACCTAGCCACCATACACGACCAAATATATAAATGTCTACCCAGTTTTTTCAAATTTAAGCAAATTCTTTTTGTATGGCGGGTGAGCATACATAGTCCAATAATTATATTTTTCATTACAAGTTTGGTTTTTTTTTTTTTTTGTACGTACTAAAGCTACTTTAAAATAAACATATCGCTTACAAGAATTCAAACACAAGTGTGAAATAACATATGACATTTCTTTCAATCAACTACTCCCACGCCACAAACGAAAAAGATATGGAAGTTTAACTTCAATCTGCCAAAAGCACATCTTTCAAGAGTTTATCAAAGTTCACGGAGGAAGAACCCAAAGACGCAGTGGCTTCTTCTGCTTTCTTCTTCCACTCCATAGCATTCTTCTTCATCTCTTTGCCTGTCTCACCATCGATTAGCTCTCTTACAAGCATCTCCACTTCATCTCTCTTCACATTGTTGTCTATCTCCATCCCTATGCCCCATCTACTGCAACTGTATCTGCAATTGGTCGGCTGCTCAGCAAAGAAAGGCCAGCAGATCACAGGCACACCACCACATATACTCTCCAATGTTGAATTCCACCCACAATGAGTTAAGAACCCTCCAATTGCTGGATGTTTAAGGACTTTTTCTTGGGGACACCAGCTAGCTAACATGCTTCTTTCTTTAGTCTCCGTCGAGAATTCTATTGGCAAGATTGCTGAGTCCCCAGCAACTATGTCAGGCCTTATGATCCACAAAAATGGTTTCTTGCTATTAGCGAGCCCCCATGCAAACTCAGTTAGCTGGTGAGCACTCACTTTAGCGATGCTGCCGAAGTTCACAAAGATTACTGAATTTGGCTCTTTTGTATCTAGCCATCCAAGACAACTCATATCTTCTTTCCATAAATTTGCACCAATTGATTGAAACCTTTGATCATCATCTTGGATTTTGTCAGCCAACAATTGCAGAGGACCGATGCAGTAAAGACGAGGATGAATGGCTGAGAGAGCATTCAAGGCATCTTTTTCCAGGGCATTGAAGCTGTTTATTGCCACGGCTGAACATTTTGGCATGTTATCTAGTTCACCAATGAAGTAATTGAGCATGATGTCATTTGGGTCTGTTGTCCTAATGAAGCTTGGCAGGTCCCTCAATCTCACTTCTCCCATTCCTGGAATCCAATCAATAGTTGTTTCCAGATATCCATTTGTCAAATAACTCATATCTGTCAACACCATTAAAAGATTACTCTAGTTAGTATATACAGGACCATTCATATACATTCACAATCGAAGAATTCGGATTTTAATTACCTTTCAAAGGAGTGTAACCTCTTTCGACAAGACAGCGAAAACGTGAATAGGCCACAAGCCCACAAACACTTGCCGTCCAGAAAAACACCACAGGAAGCTGCAACTCTTCAGCAGCTTGAGCCGCAAAGCTCATGAGAGCATCAGATATTATACACGTCACAGGAGGATTAATATTCTGGCCCGAGTTTTTGTTCAGCTTGTGAAGCAGGCTGCGGAAAGGAGCCAAGCAATTCTTAGAGGTGGCATCGCACAGAGAAGGGATGTCTTGGGTGGCTTCGGCTTCAGATGGAGGGAGGCCATCAGGGATGCTTTCGAACTTGAAATCAGGCAAGCCATCGAGTGAGCTGGGGCCTCTGGACTTGAGCAAGCGTCTGTGGTTAAACTCTGTGCTGACGAAGGTTATGTGGAAGCCTCGAGTGTGAAGGAGCTTGGCTAGTTTGAACATTGGGGTAATGTGACCTTGTGCTGGACAGGGTATGCACACAGCGTGAGGCTTATCGTGCTGATGCTCAGCTGCTGTAATGGAACCCATCTTCTTGCTGTGTGTTCTCTCTCTGTGTGTGTTGTTAAGTGATCAGATCCACGGGCTACTGTCGCCTTTTATAGCCGAAACCACCCAACAGGAATTGCGATAATTTGCGCATCCATGCATCTAACAATATTCTTAATACAAGTTCGCGATTACAAATTTCTGCTAATTACATGATGTAATCAGCGTTTAATTTCTTTTAAAAAGCACACACACGCACACAGAGACAAATTGGTTTTATTTCTCCAAAATATGCATTTATATTGTTCATTCGTTTGACAGGAAATGTTTTGCTTTTTCTTTTTTTTTTTTCAATTTTCAATATGTGGGAATATTCTTGTCCACTAGGAGATTGCCATTTATTTTCGCTGTATTTTATTGGCCATGTGCATCGCATGGATATTTAATATAGTACGATGTATTTTGCTTTTTGGTTTTTTTTTTTTTTGTCGGGCCTTTTTGGTTATTTTGCCACCATAGGTGTTTGTTTGAAGAATCGTCTAGACCCAACCCGTGGCACATGCTGCTTTAAAAAAAAAAAAAAAGAATCATGCATGCGATCAGTGGAATTGAAAACTTTTGGACTTTAGCATGCTTGGATGGTACCTTAATTTTATATAGCGTACATATTATACAGACATCATGCCAAATCAAAATAAATACATTTTCTGACAAAAAGAAAATTCTAATGTAATAATAAGTATTTGAATATAATCCTGTAACATGACACTGGTATAGACAAATTAGGAGTTATACCGTGCAACCAATGGATGATGATGCTCCCTTATTATTGTATACCCCAAGAAGGGGTGAGCATAATTTGGTATTATTTTGGAAATCATTTGGTTTTAGTTTCAAATTAACTAAACTGAAAGTTCAAAATAAAAGTGCTGATTGAATTGTAAAATGTGATTTACATTTTCTGTTTGGAGTATATTGCATTAATGAATCCTGGATCAACTAAAATCAGTGCTTGGTGACAAGTTTAGAGATGTTTTCTCTCAAAGGCTTATTTCTTTCTAATTTGAAGTTGCCTTCTTTTTATAAAAAGAAAAAGGTTAAAAAATTTTATATTGTATGTTAATAACTCTATTTGTAAAGCCCTCCTACAACGATTCTTAGGGAGATTTGTGTGCACTTTATAATCGCTCGGGTTCACTATTACTGTTATAAAGAGTTTCAGCATTTTGGACCAATTAACTAGGTTCAATGTGGTAGTAAGTCAGCAACTAGACCTGATTGTTATACTATTCACAATTTTTATGTTGTTTGTTCATAACTAACAAGAATTTTGCAAAAAGAAAAAAAACAGCAATTCAAAAATCATAAAATATATGATTGTTCTATAATGTACATCATGATATTGCTTGCAATTGATACATAGATACACGTAAATATTATTATTCATGAGGATGACCAAGAAACACAAAAGCACCAAGAAGGAACTGGAGGCGAGGATGGGCTACCTACAGTTTGGACCTTGAAACAGTCCATTCCAAAATGAAAATGGAAGTGTTCGAAACGACAAACAACACTCTTTGTCTTCCCTAAGCCCATTATTCCCAAGAACATCACACCCCAATTAAGGTCCGAACAATCACCACATTAGAGAGCATGACAGAGCAGCTTCCCTCAATAAGCACATCGCAATAGTTATGAAAGAATGATTTTTACAACTCATCCCTAGGGGTGATAAACCAAACCGAACTGGAAACTGAATTGAACGAAATTGAGTCTGATCTATTTAGTTCGGTTATTTGGTCTAACTTGGAGATTCGAATTTATTATGTGTAAGATTTTGTTTTCAGTTTATACCAACTTGGTTTCATAATTATTTGCCACCTGGACCTGAGTTATTACAATCACAATGGCCTAATGTTAATGTTACAAAGAAGAAACCTTATTTTTGCTTCAGCTCAGCCTCTGACAATGTGAAATCAACATCAACAAAGCTAATAAATAGATGCACATCAATTCATTCCTAATAAAACGGGCTGTCATGCAGATGCCCCATAAGTAAACTGTTCATGGATAAGTCGTTGAGCCCCTTCAACTAGTCTTTTTACAACCTCACCGGCAGGTAAAATTTCTTTGATGAGGCCAACACCTTGACCTGCATACATCGCCATGCTCTCAATATCCCCCGTAGTTGTCAAATTCGGAACAGTGCCTGCAAATCGGCGAATCTCTTTTTCCTGTTGCACAAGGAAAAATGAAACACTCACAAAATTGAATTTCGAGAGAAGAGAAAATATTTCATGAATTTGAATTAGAATTGATAGGTAAGACATCTGAATTTTGTCCTACGAGAAGAGATCAATGGCTGTCGGTTAAAGAGTACTCACCACACCGTGAATGGTTGAACGACCAATGATAGGTTGATTAGTCTCATTCTCATCACTTGGAAGGGTCCTCCAATCCACGAAAAATGGGGTCTCTAGAACACGCTGAGGTGCTCCTGGCCACCGTGCGCGGCCAAATATATCTGTGTACTCAGTTTTTTCAAATTCAACCAACTTCCTTTTGTATGCCGGGTGAGCATAACTTTCCTCTGTTGCAAGAAACCTATATAGAATGTCATAGGCAAACTTCATCACAGGTTCATCAAGCGGAAAAAGTCTTCTTCCTCTAACTATATACAAACACAGTAGAAGAGCAACAACAATAACTTGGAATATATTCATGCATGTCCAATAGCACCCAAAAATTTGAACAGATTCTATAGACAAGCTAGGAATTTCGGCGCATTCCAATATTCAGTTTACAATTTAGCTTCGCAAGCAGACATAAAAAGCAATCATGCCTATCATCAAACTCTTACCAGTAGTTTTCAGTCTATACAATACTAAAGTGAATATGTATGGGATGTTTCTCCTAAAGGGTCAAGAAATATGCTATGATACAACGCGAAAGATTCATGCAACTGCTGTACATGATGGACCTGAAGTAGTAGTAATTAAGTGGCAGATAAAATTTTGCTGGCAAAAGAGATGCAAACCTTGTGCCAAGTGCTACACCCCGAGCTCCAAGGGCCAGAGCAGCAACATAACCACCCTCATCGACAATTCCCCCAGCAGCAATTACAGGTATATTACGGCCACAAACAAGATCAACTACTCGTGGCACCAGAGTCATTAAGGCGTCCTGAAGTAATTGGAAAATACACTCAAGTTAACAATCTGAAAATCAATTTCACAGTTTTACTAATCGGAACTTCAAAGAATGGCAGCTTAATAGTCAATTTTCAAACTAAGTACACCAAAAACAAAAAAAGAAAAAATCATTTCAGACAAAAGCAGGGATCTAATCTTTTACAAGCCAACAGAAGCGCAGGGGGCGCATAGAAATTGCCAAAGTTAGGACTGCTGAGACCTCTTTTTCATAGAAGAAGTGAATTTTTTAAGTCAACTAAATTAGATTAAAAATAAAGATTATATAATGTCTTGCAGCCGGCAAAAATCAAATACCTGACCTTATTGGAATCACCTACAATTCTTTGCGTGATAATATGTTACTTGAAGATTAACTAACGAAACAATGTAAAGATGCAGGCCAATAAAACAAACTAGAAACAGATAACCAACAGAAGATATTTATATGCATAGCAGGCGTTACTTGGAGCTGCGCCTGGCTTTGGCAGTTAACAGTGTACGATATCAAAAACTCACAGTATGGTGCAAAGTATAGCAGAATTGGAATTTGTGTCATGTGGTTTTCAGAAAGAAGACAAGATCCCAAGAATCTCAAATGCTAGCGGAAGATAAGAAGGAGTTTATCTTATAAGAAACTAAAGGGGAAAAAAGAACTCCTGTAAGCTACCAAATGAGCAAGGGTTTATACCTGTCCAATAACATGACCTCCGGCTTCTCGTCCTTGGACAATTATAGCATCTGCACCAGCATCTGCAGCTGTCTTTGCTGCTTCGAAGCTTCCAACCTTAAAAATTACGAAATGAAATTAGATGCAGAATAGAAAACAAATATGCATGTATATAGAGCACTGCATTCTCCTAATAACCATATTAACCAAATATTACAAACATAGATGGTCCGCTTAATAAATACACAGATTAACCACCCACATATATAACCGAAATGCGAGTACAAATAGACCCCCTAGATATTAAAATCCTACACAAGCTAGCATGTCTGTCACTGTCACCTGCAAAGAGTTGAAACAAAATACATATCAATCAGTTATCCATCACCATGAAGACACATTCTTTGGTACAATTTCATTGTTCCCAAGTCTTCCATTACTCAATTATGGATGAGTACATAGAAATTATTGAGACAATTACCTGTGGTATGACCTTCACCCCAGCTTCATGAGCTTGAAGAACCATCTCCTTGGTGCATTCACCCCAGTAAAGCTGCACCACTGACACCTTTTCATCCAGTATAGCCTTTATGTTCTCCTTGTGAGGGAATGCTAAAACAACACCAACTCCAAACGGTTTGTTAGTCAAGGCTCTAGTCTTCCTTATGAGCTCTCTTAAATAATCCGGTGCCTCCTGTTACACAAGTAAATTATCAGGACATAAATTGGAAGAATGGCAGGTATTTGAGAAAAGAAAGATCAACATGTCATTAAGAAATGTGCCTTTTATCTGAAATCAATTGGTATTTAATGAAGTAGCTCATAAAACGAAAATATATTTATTTTATGTCCAACTCTAATACCATGATAACCATTTTTTTTTTCTGGACAACGGAACCCATCTTCATGCTAAATTTGGTATGGAAGGACTGAATCTACAACCCAACTATCAGGATTAGTTAGGACACTCAACCCAGAATAAGACTGGGAACCGATTCATGAACCGCATTCGACCCAATCTCTTAACAAGGATTTATCAATACAGAACAAGTCCCAGCGAAAGCAGCCATGTAAAGATTACAGCAAATTGGCAAAGAGGACTCAATTTGACTGGTATTAAAGAGCCGCCAATTGCTTGGGAGGATATCATCACTTTTTTATCACCCCAAATGCCCTTGAAGACAACGTCAAAGCAATCATCATCAACCATCTTCTTGTTGCAACAATTTATTTCGTTTGGCTTGAAAGAAACAACCGCAAATTCAACAAAAGAGCAAAGATAGAAGAACAAATTTTCTCATCTTTTTTCAACCATGTTAGGCTTAAGTGTTCGGTTGGGAAGCTTTTCACTTCATCTTGCACTAACAAAGCTATTTGTAAAGCTTGGGGGATTGAGGATATTCTTGTATAGTTTTCCTCCTGTTTTACATCTTTTCACTCTCTTTGTACATCTTTCTTCTTTTAATACATCATTTTTCGCGCCCAAAAAAAAAGATTACAGCAAAATAGAGAAAAAAAAAAGGGGGGAAATAATAAGGAAACGGAAAACAACAGGGACTGACCCAATCAGGAGCTCTAAGGAGACCAAGACCACCGGCATTAGCAACAGAAGCAACAAGCTCTGGGCCTGATATATCTGGTCCTAGTGGTGCCTGCACTATCCCATACTCAAAACCTAGTATGCCTCTCCAACCCATGTCTTTTTGCTACTCTATTTTCAATTTACAACGTAACAACTATATTATATATATATATATATATATATATATATATATATATATATATATTACATCTGGTGACGAACCTGATGATCGATGCCTGCCCCAAATACTATAATATTTGTTTTGTGTTGAGGCTGCGGAAACAAAAGAACAAGTCAGCATGGGCAAATCGGTGGCTGCTTTTGCCTTCTTTACACGTAAGCCACGACGTATTCAGATAAACCTTCCCGTTTTTCCTTCCAAAAAGTGGAAAGAATCGTGTCACTAACTGGGCTTGACCATTGTAACATTCAAAAATTTTAGTGGCAACTGTTCCAAATCTTTTAGGTGAGATGGTTTGGTTAAAAGATCGAAAATAATTCACTAATAGGTTAATTTCCATTTCGTCACGTGATTATGTCTGTCAACTGTTTATGTTTTTTTAAAGAGATGATTCAATTATTTTTTTTTTTATGTCGAAAAACTCCTTTTAGGCAAAAGCATGTTGTTTATCAGTGACTCATTATTGGACTCAGGCTTCTTAAAATTAAAGAGTAGAGCAGAAAAGAGCAACATGTCACAAAATACTGCCTGAAGCGGTAAATTCAATTAATTAAAATTTCACCTTTACTCTGAAGTAAATTCAACATCGACTCTAAAAATTCTATCGCGTTATAATATGTTGCCACGTAACAAAAGTGTTCTTCTTAAATAATTTGTACGTTAAAAGGAAACCATAAATCTCTAGAAATTTGTAAAAATATGTTAAGTGCCAACCCACTATCGCGTCTGCGGAAATTTCACGTAGAAATTATGTGAGGCCCAAATAAAGCGGCGGGTGTGCGTAGGCCCATGATTATGGAATATCTCATACTTCCTCCAATACTTTGTCTTGAATCTTAATGGGCCAAGCTTAAACAGACTGGTCTCCCACACACACTGATGGGCTTCAATCTTAATGGCCCAAGCTTTTTAAGCTGAGGCCGAATCACATAATTCTATTTTATTCAATTTTTATTTTCATTCAATTGGATCAAGGTGATTGTAGTAAAATCCAACAGTTTTTAGGCCTATTCTGAGTTAGAGAATATTTGAATTTACTAATTAAATGATTGAGAAGAGAAGTGAACTAATATGGTAAAAGTTGGACAATTTATATGACAGTTCCTGGTGCGGTATTTCAATAATTCAACTAGTGGGAAGGCATTAGATAAAGTGTATATTTTCTTCTCTATGCTATGAGCTTTTGTTCAGATGCTTCAACATTATTATCTAAGAGAATTTCGAGGAACTAATTCCAACTAAATTTTCCTTTACCTTTTTGCTTTTGTATTAAATCAACAACGTTTTCACTTGACCTTCTTCTCGGATGTAAACCTCTCTCCTCACAAGAATCTCATTCCCTAATTATCCATGCATAGATTGTAACTATCTTATCTTTTTCTTTTTTGAAAGGAGACAACGCTGATTAGTATGGAATCATCCTAAAGTAGGAGACACCCTTCAATATCATTCTCAAGTATCTCTCTCAATAGCCCTAGAGGTTCTTACAATCAATGCACGTCTAAGGATAGATTAATTCCAAAATTTACAATCTAATTCGCATATCTATTGAGCTCTTTGTACACATGGTTGAGTGTGTGCCTTGGTCAATTTAAGGAGTATTTTGCATTCTTCATATACGGATTCAACATTTCAGAGTAATTAAATTTGCTCTTAACCCAGTTAAGCTAACAGAAAGATAAAAACTAAAACTAGGTGGAAGGAATAAAGCAAGAAGACATGAAAGAAGAAAAACCAATAGATAGCTGGCAACTCAAAACAGAGAGGACCCCACAACCAAGAACACTACATAGAAAATTCCAATCAAATACGAGTTTCACATGGTTTTGGTCAACGTAGTCGTTCTCAAGGATCCAATAAACAAACAAACGTACTTTTGAATGCTCTACAGTTGTCCATTCATAATATTCCACGCATGCATGGCATCGTCGAGCGTACTAGCTACATAGTCAGCATTCACAGTTTGGGACACTTGATATCTAACGCAATATTATCATCGTTATGGGGCTCGACTGAATTGATTTTTTTAAGAAAGTTGAATCAATTTTTTTTTTCAAAATTTTAGCTTTTTTTAAAAAAATGATCCGGACATTTATTGATGCAAAACAAAGATTATTTCAAGGAAAATATTTTTTTTTCATTTAAAAAAAAAACCTAATTGGAAGGGGCCTATATATGTATGTCATTGTGTAGTAGCTGTTTGCAATAAGTTTTCAGCATCTTCTATTGTCATGTACAGTTGGACTCTGGCTACAACGACTAGGACACTTCAGTCTTCAAAGTGATTTTTTCGAAGACTAGAGCATCTAAAAAAATGAGCATATCCATTTCTTTTAATAACAAAGAATTCTTGGATCACTTGAGATATTTTTACATTTTTCACTGGCTCAAATGGCTTGGAGATAAAGCAGCATCATTCATGCCATTTCACATAGATTATGAAATTCGTCGGTCGATGACTATGGTAGCTTTTGAATCATGTAATTTCATTTTAAAACTAATTTGATATTAAAAAGAATTGTTTGTAATCTTAAATATTAATTTTAGAGTTAATAATTTTCTAATATAGAAGAATAAGTGTCCATACATTGTAATACTTACCCAAGATTTAATTTTCTAATATAGAAGAATAAGTGTCCATACATTGTAATACTTACCCAAGATTTAGTATATATCTTACTAAACAAATTAATTTAGTTATGCTTTCATCGGCCTCCTCTAAAAAAAAAAAAACAAAACAGAAAAGGTTGAGTTTTGGTTTATTCCATGCATGATAAGGGCAAAAAGCATTTCATGGTGAAAATTATGTTCAAATTCATCCATACAATTTTATATTAGCACTGTTTAAGATGCATAAAAAAATACAAGACACCTTTCTTGAACAATTTAAACTCTTAAATAGCGTGTTCACGAGAACTTAGTATATGCGAATCTATTTACCAACACTGCAACACAAGCCAGTGCGTGATGATTCTTCCTGGCCTTAGATTTCTTGGATACAAATGGAATGAGTCATAAGTTAGGATTACATCAACGTGCTATGCATGCAAAATTTGTGCAAAGCTAGGAAAATCGTTTATGACTCAGCTTAATTAGATAGTGACACAGTACTAATTAATGGATAATTTGCGTTGTACTGTCATGTTCATTACAACTTGCTACCTTCGTAATTATATATACATGTATGAGTATATATTTAACGTTCTTGCATGCATGCATGAACCAGCTGTTTCCTTGAATGTATTGGAAAAAGTCATAAATAGCGGGAACTTGCATGTCTCGTTGTTGTGGGAACTACTATATTTGTTTTCTCCTTTTCTTGTCTATTTCTCGGAATCAAATTACTTATTTATTGATGGGTAAGTCATATAGAACATATATTTACTTTAAATAGTAAAATTATTTTGATTCAAAATATTATATTATAAATATTTTACTATATGAAAATATTGTACCTTTGTAAATTAGATTAAATCCATTACTTATAAATATATATTGGTTCAAAAAATTATTTGGGTGACACTAAAAATCAAATTAAACAGCCTAGACATCAGAAAACTTAATAGATGGAGTAATTAATAGATAATCTTATGCCTGTTTATCGTGAGAATGTTGGATTGTTTTCAATAATTCATTTATCATTTTATACATATTTCTAGTTCATGCACCAACTTAACAAATTTTTTTATTTCTCTTTGTTAACTAATTTTCTCTTTTTGGTATATTACAACTTAACATAAAATCTTACTAATGTATATTACCAAACCATGTCCCACAAATGATTTGCGCATTGCATATCTTCAGGAATCTTTAGTCTCCATCTCTCGTCTATCTCTTATGTTTTATAATATTATGATAATACAAATACTATTAATGTTTAAGTAAAACTATTTGGGACACTAAGTAGTACAGCAATGCGGTATCGATCAAAGGAATTCCAACTTTCAGCTTAACCTAAGGGACGAACTCTAACACGCAACTCAATAAGAGTACTATCGGGCTAAATAAGGCCATAAGAGAGCTATAGTTCGGATGCATGAGGATGTGTATACTTGGAAAGCTAACTACATAAATGATTGTTCTGTTTGGACAGAATTAGAATCCTTGTCTTTTATGAGTTGGGTCTTGGCTTAATTTAATTAGTCCTTAGCAAGATACAATTACGAGTCTCTTATCTTTATTTGGCTAAGGCTAAATCCTCTAAACCTTGGGTTCGAGCTTAGAGCTTGGGAAGTTGGCTCTTTGAGGCTAAAAACCGAGCTAGTTGGTGTCTTTTTTGAGGCAATGACTTGGAAGTTTGGATTTGGATCGGATTTATCTAAATCAATATATATATATATATATATAAAATTTCATAAATGTTTTATAACATAGTTTCAGGGATTTAGATTTTTTAATACATGCAACCTATTCTTTTTGTAATTGTGATCTCAATCGATATCTTTTGTCAACTCAAACAACTTCTGCATTGCAATCGATATGAATTTTTCCTAGTTCTAAGGAAAGTTGTCATGCAATAACTTCTGTAGAATCTGACTTTTATCATCTTTGTTTTCTTTTAAAGTAGTCACATTACACTTGTTAGAACTAAGAAGACTACAGAGAGAGAATAAATTATTACTGACTAATGTATTATATATGTGTGTGTGGAGGCCTAAGTAATTAAAGATTTTATGAGGACACAAACTATGAGTACTATTATATATCTTTTCTGATCTTTGGCTAAGATAAACCATATTATATGGATCAAGAACTCCTGTGATGAATATTCTGACTAGAATAGACTGAATAGTCATCAAGCCTTGTAATTAAATGAACACAATGACAATTATGAATGATTGACAACTATTTCCCACCTATAACTTTGTGTCCATGGTATCTGCACCTGATCAAGTTTAGATAAGGATAATTAAATGCTACTGGTGGCTGCTTATGTAGACCACTTATTTTACTTAAACAAACCTCTGACATTAAAATACATAAATTTTAAGTGTATCAGATAAAGATTTTAAACTATTTTTTCTCCTCACTAATTAATTGATTTAAGATGAAGATGAAACAGTATGATTATTAATATGATATTGAAGCTGAGCCTTGGCCTAGTTGTATCACATTCCTTTCTTGTATTATTCTTCCCTCTTTATACAAATCTAAAGCTACTCCTTAATACAAATATCGTCGACTCCTTTCATAAGAAGTATCTCTTTGGCATCAATTTTGGCTTGTTTTTATTTTTAGATTTTTTTTTCTCAAAAGATACATATTCCATTTGTAATATTCGAATAAGCACTATCCTTTAATCCAAATTTTTCAAAAGAATAGTTTTGGACACAAAAACAAAAACTAAGCATGATCGTAACCAATGAACAACCTAATAACCATGGATTTTGCAATAACTATTGTCTTTTTCCTAAATAATATTCAATATTGGCTGAAAATGACTAATAGAACGAAGAAGCCATCAATTTCAAACTGATAAATATGAAATATAAATATTTCATTCTTTAGAAGACCATTTCTTTTTATTTCTTTAGACGAAGATGATACAGTGAAATAAAAAATAAATATATAATCAAATAAATATTCACATTGGTGGAAGAAATTGACTGTGTGAAGTACCGTTATTCTATATATAGTATATAAAATGATTATTTTGAAAATTTGAACTTATTTTAACATTTTAGATTCTGTAAATAAGACGTTGATGGTTAGGATAATTTAACGTCCCGAAAGGAAAAAAGCAAAGAAAAAAAAAGGGACACCGACATTATTTCATCTTCTGTTTGATGCACCTGGCTGTAGTTAAGAGGATGGTACTTACTGACTGGCTGTTCCTTTAGAATTAGCGTGTCAATCTATTCAATTAGCCGGAGAAAATCTTAGAACATTCTGGTTTTTGACTTGTAAAATTGTCTGTAGGTCCTAGAGGGCTAATAAAAGGTTAGAGTTTTAACCCGAACCCCAAAAAGAAGGGTTACAATGTCTAGAAATTAATAAATCAAGAATCTTTAATTTAAAAGACCCTGCTTTTTCACTTGAGAAGCTTACTGTAATGCTGTTTGTCTCACCTAGTGCTTAATTCTTGCAGCAGGATCAGCTAATGACACACAACTAACAAGCTTGAAATGCACAAATTGACAGAAGCTCATTACTTACATAGACATTACACATTCATCTCATGCATAAAATGTATTCTCGTGTGATTGAAAAATCTCACAACAAGCAATCAGAGTATAGGCATTTGTTATGCTTGTAATGCGTATCCTTAATCCCCTTGGCAGACACAGCTTCTGCAAATGCTCAATGATCCCCTGCAATCTGCAAAAGATACGCGTGCCGATGAGGTCACACATAAGGAACTTTTGGGCCAACTCAATGGCCACTTGGCATTGACACTTGTCCAGGAAGCATTCGCCGTCCTGGAAAATTGGCTTTTGCCATGACCGTTTTAGTTGAACACAGATTTGGCTGCAAGCTAGAAGTATATGCACAACTTATGGATTGTAATTAGACACGGTAGCTCCACTCTATGTTTGGCCTCCAAGATGATTGACGATATATGCCAAAACCAAGTCTTTTCTGACAAGAAGCTTGTCGTAGTGCCGCCTGTATTGCCGACGTTTTTATTAGCGTTCAATACACGTGGTTCGTAGTTTGTGTTCATATTCCTGCGGACCAAAAGCACAACCACCCACTTCTTCTGATACCACCCATAAAAACCAAAAAACTTTTTAGGAAAAAGTCATCGGTGAATCGAACAGTTGTTACATCACAGAAAAGGATAGGAGAAAAGGAACAAATTGTACCGAGTTTGCCTGATGCTTTCAAAGTTTTAAATTCTCATAACTTGGACATAGGAGCTTTTCCGACAAAGCATTAGACAGAATTATAGCTGTTGAAATTGGGTTATGACTCGTGAATCAATCTGTTAAAAAAATGCAACCAACATTGAGCTTAATCAACTAGCTTAAAACGTTTAAGTTTAGTATAACTATAATAATAAATCCAAGTCATTATAAGTATACACAAATCTCATAAAAGACCAATATAAAAAAACATTACAAATATAATAAAAATATATTTCTATCTAAGTATTTTGATCGATACCACATTAGTGTCCCAAGATCAAGACTCTTTCATACCTTTGCAAGATTGACCTAAACCTCAGCATTGTCAGCTTAATTGACCAAGAGTGGGAGTTTTTCGCTTGGTAATTGAACATCATCAACTGCATAATGCAATAACGTATAAAGATTGCATCACTCCTGCGTTCATTTAACATTATAGGCAACAGAATCAATTCCGATCATAAACAATGTTCAATAATCTTTCAGTGGAATTCGTGATACATCTAAATTATTCCTTAGAATTTAGGTTCTAAAAGCTCATTTGGGGTTTAGAATTATTCTGATTTCACCACCCCACTTCTGTCGTAAACAAGTGATTTAGAATCTTCCACTAAGCACTACATTTTCCTGCTTTAGGATAAGTATTGCATTAATAACATCTCCTAAACAAACCATAGGTATAAATGTCCTAACCTAAATTACAAATCAAATTATGACTGATTTTGTATTGTTATGCATTATTGATTTGCTATCTTGCAATTTTATTAATGTCAGGTATTATTGTTTTTTTAATTGTTTTAATTTTAAAACGTACTCGAGTTTTCTGATATGCTGAAGTCCCCCCTTTTTCATCTAGGGAGCCAAAGCTTGACTTTACTAAACTAATAAAATAAGGCTCACGCTTGAGAAAGGACAGGGGGCAACCATGCATGGTACTTCTCGACCCTGTCTCTCAAGGACAGTTGAACGAGAGACTCATGAATGCTGCCGGGTCAGACGAGCCCGTAACTCAACCCTTCAACTTCGTCCATTCAAAAAGATAGTATCTTTTTTTTTTCCTGTTCTTATTGGTAACTAGCATGGTGTCCCGTAGTTCGATAGACTACTTGTCTATCTGTAATTCCTTCCAAGAATTAGATAAGGGAGGACTGTTTTCTTATTTTAAGAGCTAATAAAAGGCCACCAAAACATGCTCGTACGTTACTCTTATCCTTTCGGTTTTTCGGGTAGGAGGATAAGCCTTTAGCAGAAAGCAAATCCACAGAAAGCAAACAGAATTGGTAACCGAAGCTAGTCGGCACCGTCCCCATTTTTTGATGTCTAACGGTCAGATTATACAATCCTCTCATATTAAAAAAATCACTATTTTAAACTGACCATACAAAATTTTGAGTCATTGACTTAATGTTCTATTAACCAATTTATTTTTGAGATGAAACTCAATAATTCTTAATACCAACCAATCTGGATGGTGGTCGTTAAAAGCATATTCAACATTTTAAAAAATGTGTTTATCGTTGATCATCGACACATATTAAATTTGTCATGATTAAAGTAGATAAGCATTTGAAGAAAAAGTAGAGGCACTGGCGCTGAGGTTGAAGCTTGTCCCTTTACCTAAAGCAAAGCCAAACTGATAACATTCTTGCAAAGCTTGAATTACTAACCATAGAGGAGAGAAATATATAATAAGAAATTATTTATGTATGTCAATATAATATTTTAGATAGTTATTATTTGTTAGATTCTTTTGGGGATAACATATAAATCTCAAATTGAGCCTCCTTCTACATGAGAAACTTATTGTAAATAACACTATATTTGAATAACTCCAAAACTAAAAATTCAATATTATTATAGCATACTCCAATACATATTCTAAGTTAATAAAAAACTAAATAATATTTGTGTAGGAAATGTAACTTTAAACTTTTGAGGCTTTTAAATTTAGCAAGTTAAAACCTATATATTTCATTTAATATTTATGAGTAGATGAGGCAAGTGAAAAGTTTCACATAACATTATAACACTATATATGAAATTAAATAATTATATGTTATTTATATTTACTGTTGTTAATAATTTATCACTATGACTATTAAGTTTCATAGTTACAATATTGATATTCCAAAGGAGGCCGTACCAATTGAACAGCCTCCAATATCATAGATCACTACTTCGAACGTAGTAGTTCAAGAGTAATAATTAATTTGGCCTCTCTATTATGTGCATGCACCAACTCGAAGTTGACGTATGCTACTCGAGTGGGCCCAATTTTTTCTTGGAAAAAATATCATCATACCTTATACAAATCAAGGGTTTGGCGGGGCACTAAGAACTCGAGCTTCTTTGGTATTTGTTCGACAATTTTGAGTAAAGAAACTTTCGGCAAACGAAAGTAAATATGTTGCCAAAGTAACTGTATATCACAGTTGACATAATATATATGGTAGTAGGGTTTGGAGTACTCAGTGGGAGCAGTAGTTAACATGCATGATTGTCTCTTAAGAAACCTTCGTCTACAAATTAAAGTTGATATTCAAATACACAAGAAATGATTGTTTAGTTTTAAAGTTATTAGTTTATTTCTTCTTGTCGATAGGATTGTCATTGTATGATTCACTATAATTGTATTAATAATTCATGACTATTATATTATGATGAGTGCAAAATTATAATATTGTTATAATGTTATTTGTATCCAAAATGGTGATGGTGCTCTGTTTAGCTCTTCTACTAGTGCTACAACCTAAACCCTAATATTGGTCGTTATGTCTAAAGGATTTCAATATGTAACGTGTGCATGCATACTTTTTTTTTTATACAAGAGAAATTTAATACCACCAATTAGTAATTGGTATTTAATTGGTAAACACCAATTGGAAGGACTAGTGTTATAATTCATCCACCAAATACGTTAAGGCATTGAATCCAAAATTAGGACAGTGATCAAATTCGGTCTCCAGCCGCATTTGACTTCAGTTATTATTGCTAAAACATCCTTGAAGAATGTAACGCATGCATTCTGCCCTACAAAGTCAAGGCAATTACAGTGAGGAATGCTTGTATCTTTGCTAGCCAAAATGATCTCCAGAACCATTGAATTTAAATAATACTAAAATTATAGTGTTGCTGATTGATCATATTATAATGTTATAAGTAAAATCTAATAACTGTAAACAGTTGATGTCTTTAGCTATATATTTTTTGAGCTACTTTATATATATATATATATATATATATATATATATATATATATGTTACAATCGAAATACACCAATTATAAATCGCTAATTCATCTAATCAAAACCAGTAATGTTCTGAAAACGATTAACTTACTTTTCTAATCAAAACACTACGTTCAATGATGCATCATATCCCATCCCCTTAAACAAGAATTTCCCCATAGCCGTATAAATAAAGTTTTCTGTGAAAAGAGAGATCGTCTCGGCCTGGTCTAATCACAACGCCTTCGATAACTCGCGCATTGAAAAATTGAAAATATTCACACGTCACACATCATCCCCTCGCTCCTTCGACCTCCACGTCACCATCAGAATCTTCCAGCCTGGCCACTCCCGCTTCATTTACTATCACAAACCAATACACTCTCTCCACGTGTCATCCATTTCCTCTATATATGCGCACCCCTCCCTCTCATCTCGTACACCAATTCAAATTCTGCGTTCAGCATAACATAAATTCTCCGCTTTTGAGTATGGGGTCGAATTACCATTCTGCCACTGGCTCTTGTATTCTACTTTTGCTCATCGTTTTCAGCTCCATTTTTGAACCCTCCATTGCTGCACTGGTACAGGAACAACCCCTTCTGCTCAAGTACCATAATGGGTCTCTTCTGAAAGGAACCATCACCGTTAATCTCATCTGGTATGGCAAGTTCACGCCGATCCAAAGGTCGATAATCGTTGACTTTTTACAGTCTCTGAGCGCCGCCAAAGCGGCTTCTCCCTCCTCCGCGACGTGGTGGAAGACCACCGAGAAATACAAAGGAGGTGGAGCATCCACGCTTGTTGTAGGCAAGCAGGTTATGGATGAAAACTGTTCACTTGGCAAGGCCTTGAAGAATTATCATATTGCATATTTGGCCTCAAAAGGTGGTAACTTAAACGGCGTAGTTAACGTCGTCTTAACGGCGAATGATGTTTACGTGGACGGCTTTTGCATGAGCAGGTGTGGCACCCACGGGTCGACTCGTGGGAAGACTCGGTCCGCTTACGCCTGGGTTGGCAACTCGGAGACTCAGTGTCCGGGCCAGTGTGCGTGGCCTTTCCATCAGCCCATTTACGGCCCACAAGGCCCGCCGTTGGTTTCGCCTAACGGAGACGTCGGAGTTGACGGCATGATCATCAACTTGGCCACTGTTTTGGCGGGAACCGTGACTAACCCGTTCAACAACGGCTATTTCCAAGGAACGGCGACGGCGCCGCTGGAGGCGGTCTCGGCATGCACCGGAGTGTTCGGGTCGGGTGCGTATCCGGGTTACGGGGACCGGGTACTTGTGGATAAGACCACGGGTGCGAGCTACAATGCGCACGGGGTAAACGGGCGAAAGTACTTGCTTCCGGCCATGTGGGACCCAAAAACCTCAGCATGCTCAACACTAGTTTGATGACGTCATCTTCCGAGGAAGGGAGGAAGGATTCGCTGCAGCAAGGTGTATGTAGATATAGGGATCCGTACTTCTTCTTCATGTTTGTGTTTACGTGTAAATTTTCTGCTTTCATATATTAAAAAGTTTTCACAATGGATAATATATAGTAACATGAATAATTTTCATGTAAGGGGTCGTGTTTTATAGTTCAACTTCATATTTTCGTTATTTTTTTTTTGCGTAAATAACATATTATCCTGAACATGGGTATAAGTATATAACACCCTTTTAAACTGTCAAAATTAATCAATTACCCTATATACTTTTTAAAAGTGTGCACATAACCCCCACCCCCTACTGTTAGGTTTCCATTTGATCTGACAGAAATTGAACAACACGCGCTCCTGTTGAAAAACTAATTCCACAGTTCATTTGAAAAAATAATTTTTGACCAAAATGACCTCCACCTTCCTTTAACTTTTACAAACACAATAGAAAATCTCAACCTCTTGCCGGAGCCAAAGCCGCTGTTTCAAGTTTTTCTCGATGCCTTTTTCTACAATAATGTGCAACAAAATTGCTATCATATTGCTCCTCTTTCTATCACAAGTCAAAGGGCATGCTTCAATTATCATTTTAGGCCTTCTATAAAAAACTTTCATGAAAGCTTATACTCTCTTATCCATATTTTCAACATCTGTTTTGGCAGCAACACGAGACACAAAAGTTACCATTTTACTCCTCTTCATTCGAACCATGACATGCTCCGGTTATTATTTTGGACCTATGATGAAAAATCATCATGAAAACTTGTATCTATCTTCTCCATCATTTCCAGTGAATTTTATGTCATCCTTGAGCAACGATCAAATAAAATTGGGTTATCATGAAGAAAACCACAGATTTGCTGCACCACATCAGCTATCGACAGTCAATAGCCCTACCTTCATTTTTTTTTTTTTTGGCCGCTGCCTTGCCTTCATTCATCATAGCATAAAAACATCTGCTGAGTTGCACCACTAACCTTTGTGGTTATATGCCTTATTGTCATGGTGTTGTCATCTTTATCAAGGACAAAACAATTAAGACTGAGAAATAATCTTATTAAAGAAAATACTTTTCTTTTCACAATTTTTGGACACTTTTTAAGATCAACTTCATAATGATTTATGTGACAATTTCTATTTCCTTCTTCCAAATAATGTCAAGTTCTCGGAGGTAAAGAGAAGTGCATCGATCTTAATCTGCACGGTAGGAAAATTAGCATAAACAGTTTTCTTTACTCGTGTGGTGGATCAGGGTAATTGGATTTGGGATTTCATGTGGGTTAAGGATTTGTGAGTATTTGGGAGTATTTCAACAATTTGAGAATATAAAAAATAAAAATTAGAGCCAATATATATACATACATATACACATGCATACATACAAGGGCATGAAAGTCATTTTATAACTTCCATTAATGTTTTTAACAGCGTTACCAAAATGAGGTGTTTGAGTTTACTTTTGAAAAGTTGAAGGGATAATTAGGTAGTTTTGCAAGTTTAAGGATCAGGTATGTACTTTTGCCTGAGTTCAAAAAGATAATATGTTATTTATTCTTTTTTCTTTTGGTGTATGTAGCCTATAGTTGTTAATTATGGTATTAACGACCACTGGGGTCAATGGAGACCACCATAGCAGCCTTATTAAATCCTCTCTTTATTATGTAAACGCCCATCCTATATTTTCTAGCATGACTGCATGTATGAGCAATGATTTGCATGAACCGAAGACATGATATAAATGTGATTTTTTTTTTTACTGTAAGAAAATTTAATTAAAAGCGCTCGATCACTGATTGCTAAATTACGGGTACAATAATCCTCTGAAAGTAAGGAGGGCATGCAACTTGATAGCAGCTGACATGGCTAGAACTTACGCACAAGTAATGTTATTCCCATCAGACATTTCTAGGGGACAATATAAATGGGACTTTTTTAGATAAATAGGAGAATAGTTAATTATTCAAATTGGTAAAATTAAGATCAAACGGTCAACTTTTAGTACTAATTTGGCTTTCAAGATAGGGTTTTGGACAACGAGGAAATATTATGGATTAGTTGCCGGAGTTCTGAAGTCCTCGTTTTCATCAAGGAAAAATGTCGCCGGAAGATATTGAATGATGACGGTAAAGAAGAAACAGTGAAAATATCAGGAATGAATATGTTTATCTTGTTAGGACTTCATCATGGTCACAAATTATAGATATAATTATAATGAAATGAAATAAATAATTCATTAAAGTTCTATTGATAACTTTATTATATTAGAGGGGATCTTCACCGGAGAAAAGCGATGTATGCAATAAGGCAATATAGGTTTTTTTCTTTTTTTGAGACGAGGAAAATCTAATTTGTGGAAACCGACCACCAACTGGTAAACCACGGTGCACAATATGTTTCCTATAGTATGCACTAATTAAGTCAAAAAAGCTAAACCTAAGGCAAGAGACTAGATTTGAATCGAGTCATGGGTCGTGTTTGCCTCCAACTCTTACTATTGAGGCATCAATGAGAAACAGCCAATATAGAATTATCATGCTTCGTCCTCACCTACAAGCACCTTGGCGGATCTCCGTTAGAGCTTTGGTTGCTACTCGACATGCTTTATTAATGATTCGTGTTTCTATTGCGCCTTTCTGCTATTTTGTCCTCTAATATCAAGTTGTCCTTTAACTTGTTAGGGAATTGCGTTTTGGTTCAGAAAAAGTATTTTGTGGCTTGTGATCTCCAAGTTTCGAATTCTGAAATCAGTGCTTCCAGCATTTTACATTTAATAAACTATTATTCAACAACCTTGTCATATGTGATAACGTTACAAGAAAATTTAAGACTAGTAAACTACGCTTTAATTAATTAAAAATCAAAGATTGAAGGCCACTCTGACGACCCAGTAGAGATAATAAGACATAACTAAGGCTTTTCTGATGAGATATGCTTTCCGCTTACTGAATTCAGCCAAACTTGGTGGCTTATCTCATTAGTAGGTTTAATTGTAACTTATCATAAATAGAAAAATCCATTTCTCTTTAATCAAAAACTTTCAACTCATAATTTGTGATTGTTTGATTCACGATTTGAAATCTTACTATTCAATTCAATTCACTAACAAAACGACATGAATTAACTTGTCTAATCAGAAAGGTACACGATGTGGCATGTGCACCAAATCATAGAAAAATTCAGTGTTCAATTCAATGAATCATGCAATCGATATTTGCTTTATCAGTGATCAACACAACAACTTAAAAGGCCAAGCAGATGTATCACATCACACGACTTCATAGAAAAAATAGAATTGACCAGCTTTGGAGATTATAGAAGATCGTTGATAATTCGCTTTCCCTATTACCAAATCACACCAAATAATGATGCTTGGAATTTATGTAAATAATTTGACGTGTTTAATTATTGGTCACTTCACAAATACTACATGTACATTGATAGATGATCATCACCAGATTGATATTTTTCGATTATATTTTTGCATGAAATGCATCCATCTAATTTAATCAACAAAAGAAACTTATTTATTAAACACACATCAGATAAGTTCATCATGCGAAGTTCCAGAAACCTGAAAATCTTACTAATATTTAGTAGCTTTCGACAGACCTAGATGCTACAATACCCTCCTTCGCTTATAACATTAACTTACACAGTTATTTGGTCATGAGACACATACTTGAGCATCAAAAGTTTTTGCAAAGATAACAATCCAACATTTATTACAGCCTGACGGAGGACAAACTGCGTTGTGGTCCAAGCCTTCTCTTCCTAAGCCTCTCAGCAATAATAAACGCGAGCTCTAGTGACTGGGAGGCGTTAAGCCTTGGGTCACAATGCGTGTGATAACGTGAGCTCAGATCATTGTAAGTAATGGTACGGGAACCTCCAACACACTCGGTCACATTCTGTCCGGTCATCTCTAGATGCACACCTCCGGGGTAGCTTCCTTCTTGATCATGTACATCAAAGAATGCTCTCACCTCAGCCTACAAAGAGATACAGAAAATGAAGATCAATATATTTTGTAATAATTTCCGTCGAAAGGAAATACATCATCCAGTAAAGCAACACTTATTTCATTGGAATCCAAATGGAGAACAGAGGAAAAGGGATAAAGAAACTAGCTCGAAGCCTCAAATATCCAGGTTGAGTCAAAAAGCTAGCAAAGTAGGATACAAACTCATGAAATACCTAACATGGCTTTATGATGGTTAACAAAGCACGGTTTATAATGCATCAGTTAAATTTTGAATCCTAATCGGTGAAGAAAATTCACGACTTTCAACAAAAGAATCAATGCAAAAATGTTATCCAAGCACAACAGGGAACTTCAGTATTTAGGATAACTGTCAGGGAATTGATCTTAGCAATTTTGGTGAAGCATTTATAGTTAATAGGAAGTCCAAGTGTAGCTCCATGACCCAGGCTTGACGCTTCCTGAGCGCATCAACTTTTCCCTAGCGTGAATCTTCATGTGATCAAAATGAGCTAGGGCTTATGAAAATGTTGCTTAAACTTGTATAGCTGACAAGTTTTGGATATCAATCCCTGGAAAATCTAGGTGGCATTCCATTAACTTTCTGTCTTCGTTTCTTTTATTTTTTTATTTTCCTGCTTCTTTCACTTGACTGCTGCTGTTCTCTGGGAATGTTGATCAGATCTCAAAACAAGACTTTTAGCTCAAATTCTGATTCTTTCATGCTGCAACCAATCTCCTATTGTTAATCATCTTTAGCCACAGAATTCCAAACATATTCCTCATTGTTTAAGTACAAATCAGCTTAAAGAACTGCCAGAAACCATTTTCCACTGCCTGTCATAGGAGACTGTAACCATACTTGGTCCTATATCATTGGTCATGTTTTTACTCGAGCTCAGTCTTAAAGATAGCTGGCCAAATTGGTACTTGAGGGTGGTCCAGCAATTGAAATTCTTCCCTTAAACATTCTCAAGCAGCAGGGTTCAGAATTTGGTCACAAATTTTATCAATCTTGTTCTAACTTATATGAATTAAAATGCTTTCTTAATGATTACTTGTAATTCCCAGATGAATCTGCATGGAATACCTGTTTGCTAAGAAGTTCTAAACAGTTTGATGGAAAACCAAGAAAAACCTGTATCAATTTTCTGAGAAGAGTGGCAAAAAGCAGCTTACAAGCCATTTACAGCAATGCAGTGGAGTTCAAAATTAGGAGGAAAAGTATCACAGCAACATACCCTGATTGCATCAAAGGAGCGAGTTTTGAGGCCACAAGGGGCTTTAGTGGTGTTTCCGTGCATAGGGTCGCTGACCCAAGTGACAATTTGCCCAGCTCTGCGAACTGCCCTTATCAGATGTGGAAGCTTAACTCTCATGTTTTCAGCTCCCATTCTGGTGATTATTGTTATTCTTCCTGGTTTGTTCTGAGGATTCAGTATATCAATGAGCTTAACAAGCTCATTTGGATCCATCTTATCACTCACCTACACAACAAGTCCATATTGTAAAGTACATTAAATAGAATCCAAATATACCCCCTCTTATGACAAAAACAGATATAAAGAACTATTCTAACTAATAGATAACACCAGTGAAATCTGCCTAGCTTTGAAGTACAAGAAGCAAATTGAGGGAAAGTAAGACAATGTATAGATCAGAAACATGAAGAATTAGCAACAAGTAGATACCTTGATACCAAGTGGATTGGCAATTCCTCTCAAAAACTCTACATGGGCACCATCCAGTTGTCTTGTCCGCTCCCCAACCCAAAGCATGTGAGCAGAGCAGTCATAATACAAGCCAGAAGTGGAATCTTCCCTTGTGAGTGCCTGTTCGTAAGGCAAGAGCAAGCACTCATGAGATGTCCAAAATTCTGTTGTGGTCATGACTGGGTGGTCAACTGTGAGTCCAGCAGCAGACATGAATCCTATAGCCTCATCAACTCGGTGTGCCAGTTCCCGGTACCTTTTTTATCATAGCAACAATGACAATTACAACTTGATCAAGCAGATACTCAGAGTACATAGGTCGAACTGCAATTATAGTTTGGTTGGACTAGAAAAGCAAGTTAACCTGTCTCCCTGCTCACTATGCTCAGAAAAGTCCAGATTCCACTGGGATACCCTCTGCATGGCAGCATATCCACCACTTGCAAATGCTCTCAGTAGGTTCAGTGTAGCCACAGATTGGGTATAGGCCCTAATCATCCTATGGGGATCCGGGATCCTTGATTTCTCATCAAATGCATCGCCATTCACATTGTCACCCCTGTAACTTGGCAGCTTGACACCATCCTTCTCTTCAAATGGATCGGATCTCGGCTTCGCAAATTGACCTGCCATTCTTCCGACCTAACATAACATGTTCACCATAATCAATAATTAAAACTGAAGTTGTAGATTAGCAATAACCTCATGATGGAAAAATAAGAAACTACAGTTCAACACCTGAATAGAACAGCAATCTTTGAAGAAAAGATATATATCCTCTAGATACTATAACACAGAGAAAGTAGATCCAAATTATTTCACAAAAGGAACACAAAGCTCCACACTCAGTTTCTACATATACCCAAGGCACAAATTACAGATAGACTTCCCTTTCTTTGACACCTCATCATCGTTCTGGTACTATGGAAAAGTAATAGTGACTAAAACAAAAATCAATCCGATGAATATCAATTTTGAAATGTAACCTTCAATTCTTCCCCTCCGGAAAACCACACCCTTAATTTTACACCCCTAAACAAATACTTGCCTACGCAGTTCTAAAGCAAAAGATTCAGACAACAACAATTAACTAACCAGCATTTAAAGACTTACCCAAACAATCTAGTGAGCAACCGGTACACAAAATTAAATAATTAGTAAACCAAAATCACATAGGTCAGCATTAGAACAAAAAGAGAGAAAGAATATAAATCACAAAATCCATATTGATCAGTGTTCTACCAAGAAATGAGCACCCATAATCACAAGCTATCAAAATTCAATCTTGGTCACTCGATCATAATGTTGGAGACATTAAACCAACAATTTCAGCATATCTCTCTCATAGTCTCAAAGTTTAATCTTTTAGATAAGGAGGTCAACTACCACTGAAATTAAACCACAACTATCAAAGCAGTCGTATTTCACACCATCTTTCTAGAAAAAGAATATTTTGGTGCTTATAAGCGCCTAGAGAAAACACCTTCTCACAAATCTTTTTACTATTTGGTGGTCATAAGCCACAAATAAGCAAAGCCAAACAGCCTCGAAGTGCAATGATCAGCTAATGGTCAATTACAACACGGATCACAATTCTTGATTAGCAATTCAAACCATGCAAAAGAAAAAAAAAAGATCAAGAAAAAATTAATTAAGAAAAAAAAGAAAACAACCTTAATAACAGGCATTTGACCACCAAACATGAGAACAGCACCCATCTGCAAAATCACTCTAAAAGTATCTCTAATATTATTAGCATTGAACTCTTTAAAGCTCTCAGCACAATCACCACCCTGCAACAGAAATGCATTGCCCAAAGCAGCTTGGCCAAGCCTTTCCTCGAGGCTACGAGCCTCGCCAGCAAAGACAATAGGCGGAAACGATTCCAGCGTTTTCAACACAGATGCGAGCTCCACCTTGTCCGGATAGTCCGGCAATTGAGAGGCCTGCTTGGTTTTCCAGCTCTCGAGGCTCCATTTCTTCTGAGGTGGGGTTGTGGCCGTCGGATTAGAGGATGATGACGATTTGACGGCGGAGATTGGCTTTCTCGGGGTGGGTAAGGATGGGAGAGAGGTGCGTTTGAGAGGTGGTTTGGGGGTTTGGAGGAAGCTGTTGGGGAGAGTGGCGCCGGCGGCGGCGGCGGCGGGTGTGATCAAAGCCATTTTTTTTTTTTTTTTTTCAGGGTGTGTGGAATGGCTCACGACTCACAAGGGAAGAGTGAGAACAAAAAGGGTGTGAGATGATTGACTGACACTTGATTCTGACTTTAATGTGGTTTGGTTTGTCTAGATTTCCACCTTTCCACGTGTCTCTACCACTAGATCTTGAAATAAACTAAACGAAATCATCCAAACCATCGAATATTCAGAAAATTTAGTAATTTTTTTGTAATATGATGATGGCAATTAATTGAAATAAGTAATTGAATTATTTTAATCTTAATATCACAAGATAAGATAACAAATATATCATTTTCTTATCATGTTAAAAGCAAGTCAAACAACAACGTCGGATGATCATAGAAAGAAATAAACAATTGTGTTAGTCTTAAATGGGGTTGTCGTGGTCCTCATGGAAATAAATAATTGTGAGCATAGAGTCCACGTCGACTTGTTCCCGCTCATTCATGAGAATTTCCAAACATCCTCATAACTCATAAGCTCTCAATTCTATCGGTTTTCACCGACCGGACCCATAAAAGGCTTGTAAGACAATTTATCTTTTCTAGTTTTAGGTTTGTTTGTATTGATTTTTACTAATATATATATATATATATATATATATAAAATTGTAAAAAAATAAAAATTCAAAAAGCACATTACACTTCTTTTAAAAAATAAAAAATTAACTTGTTAAAAATATATTTCTCAAAATATCATATAAAAAGACCAACTCAAAACAAAACCTTAGTCAAGTTTTCCAAAAGTCAATTGTGATGAGCATATGCCGAATTTCAGATATTGAGTGACGGGATTGCGTACAAGCACATAGATAATATCGATTGAAGTGATATGCTTGTACGTGACCGGTTCTGACTTACTTTGACTATTTACTTGGGTGTAGGCTATAATATAAAACGGTTCATATAAGGCAGCGTCCACCAGTTTTGACTCCCAATTGGTACAGTGAAGTAGGGCGGGGGATAGATTTTCTTGTTTTGACGCGAATGGCTTCGAGTGTGGTGTTTATTTTAATCTCTAAGCAATGTTTCTCAAAAGTATTTTCATCAAAAGATGAGATAGAAATTAAGGAATATCCTCCAGGTTTTTGCATCTTAGAAACTTATCCAATTAACTCGTACTAGAATTCTCTCACCATACCATCTTAACTGGGGTACGAAGTTTCAACCGAACATCACATAACCTAGCCTTAACCATCTGTCTATTAATTTATTGACTGAGAAGCAGATCAAGAGAAACATGTAAAATGCAGGCCATTTATCGAGAGACAGCTCAAGTAGTTGAAACTACCTCCTTTAAGAGTGATGATCGATTTTTGGTGGTGGGGGGGGGGGGGGAAGGGTTGGTAAAATGCAAGCCATTTATCAGTTTTTCATTTTCTGCTGGTTAAAGGGGGAAGCGAGGTTGACAAGCAGTTATTTCGAGAATAAATTATGGGGTTTATAGGAGCACCATACAGTGGTTCAGAGAATTCGCAGTCATCGCAGAGGTTACTCAACTATTATCTCAAACACAATGATATTGCACAATGACAATATTCGCCCAAAAACTTCATTAAATTCTTGCTTCCATCACAATTGACTGCTACACTTGGCACATCCTTGAGATACTTCCCCGAAATATAATTGGTCAGTACAACGAAATGAGGGAAGGGTACCAACCAGAGGTCTATCTACTCCAAGTGTACGTGTCCTCTAAAAATCAAGTCCCCGTTAGTAGGGTCCATAACGCATTGGCATCCTGAACCTGGGAACCTTCCTGCAGTGGAAGAATTAATGACAAATGAATCATCTATCTTTGCCTTGATATCAAACCAGAAATCTAATTAGGCAGTACGCTTAGAACATTATTAGAACATCCCGATAAAAAAAAGAATATACGCCATACCCGTATCCATAGGGAGCGAAAACAAAAGGAGCCATGTAAGGGCCCCTGCCACGAAATGGCATATAGGGGTTGGGACGCCGGGGGCGATACTGCTTCATGCCTGGAATGTTGGTCCTCTTAGCCGATACCTGAAACAGAAGAGAGACATTTAGAGGACTGGAAGTTAACTATTCTTGAAGTCCAAACAAGGTCTAGTATATGCTCTTAAAGCATGTTTCTCACAATCAAGCACTAATAGTAGACTATGAAAGAAAGAGCTTATCTGACCTTCAACTGCCGCCCATGAAGTTCAGATTCATTGAGAAGAAGAGCCTCTTGAACGGCTTCTTGCTCAAGAAATTCAACATAAGCATATCCCTTAGGTTGCCCATACTTGTTGGTGCGGATAGTTACTCTGTTCACAGTCCCACATGACTGAAAATGCTGCTGCACTTCCTCAGGTGTACATGAATAATCCACCTGAAGAGCAACCACACCCTATGGGTTTTGCAGAATTGAAACTAATCCAGGAAATAAAGATAAAAAATTCAAAGCATGTCTCTGTAATTCCAGCATTGTGCAAGTGACCAATATCAAATTCAGAATTATCAACACAGGGCCGAAGCGAGCAAATATGGAAAATCAGTCATCCGATAAAAGAAAAGCTTAGACGCACAAACAAATCCAACACAATGGATCAATAGAAAGGCTTACTTCTGGTGGTACCAGCTATAGGCAGGTATTCTGACAAAGGATTTAATCAGTAATATAAGGATAAATAGCAAAACAGACATGCAGACCATTGAAAGGAACAAAGAGCGTATAAGTGGCAGAGTTGAGAAAAAGCAGCATGAGTATGAGAAGGACAGCAACAGCTCCAAGTTAAGCACTAATTAGATAATATCTTTTGTCCACTTATTACTTATCTAATTTATTGATCAGATTTTCCTTTCTTCTTACTTAGTACTCATATAAAAATTACTGACCAAAATTATACATCTCCAAAAGTTTTGCCCCCAAGGATTGGGGGAAAGGGAGTGAGACATGCACATGAAAGAGGAAATTTCTCCTTGTACCAGAAAGTGGGAAGAATCAGTGACATCCCAGCTCCCAGCCCTTGTGAAGTGGGAAGAATCATATGAACCAAGACTAAATACAAAGCATCAGTTGTAAAGGTACCGGAAACAATACAAAGGGATCATTGACACAGCTTCCTCATATGGAAAGGGAACAATTTGTTTGGTATATGTATATCTCCATCCGTTTCATCAAACTCGTTGCTCATATCTCAATCTTGGCTCCTCAATGTCCAAATCGTGTGACTGAAAATCAATAGAAGAAGTCATCAACAGGGTTCTCCATACTCCCCCTGCCTCTGTTTTCCCTGGCCCCAGCGCCTAAATAAAATCCAATTATCCACGACTTCACCATCTCAAGTGATACAGTATAAATTCTACATGCCAAAGCAATATTTTCACCCTGTTAGAGCAATTAAAGTACAAAACATATCCACCTTTGGAGGCCCTTCCATGGAGGCAATGACAGCACTGCATCTCAACCATCATCAATTATTCTTCATTTCATTCCTTGATGACTCACCAATGAAAGAAAACATTTTTTCTCGATTACAAGTAAATGAACTTCCTGACCTTTCAGACATTACAGCATCTATAATTTTCCAAATACATTTAGATTTCTAACGTGAATACCAACACAGGAGCCTTCCTAAATTTATTTATATCAGATATTTTTGGTAACATTAACTAGTGCACCACAAATGATTAGAGAGCCGGCAGAAGAGAAGGATGAGCATCCTGCACTTCTAAACCACACCAAAAGATACTCCAAACCTGACTAACTAATTCATGTACTTCCCCCTCAAAGCATGAAAGTCGAAATATCAAACACAGGTGTTGTTGTCCTTCCTATAGCACAAAGCTAACTTTCCTACTCCAAATGCCCTAAGATGTAAACTAGTACCATGTTGGATCTCATGCCTTAAAAAAGAAAATTTTAATTCTGCAAACACCTCAGAGAAGTGTTAAGTCTCACGAGATGTCCAGACATACTTACTCAGTGATGCTAGCCTAGTATATGAATGCAGGTCTAACTTAACAGACAATGTAAACCTCATCAATAGATAAGCATAATAGGAGAAGACGACCACCATAAGTGGACATGAACCCACTAGAACTGTTAATCTGTATTAAAACAAAGCAAAACTAAGGCAAGAAACCTACATGATTCCTAGGGGTAGAAGCTACGTAATTAGAAGCCTTAAATATGATGCATGAAAACAACAGAAAAATCAAATATGAAGAAGTTAGCTCACATTGCCAACAAAGATTGATCGAGAATCCACTTCTTCCCTATTAACCTGACTCGCTTCAGCACCAGCAGGATCTGGTTCCAACCAAGAGAAAAATAATAATAATAATCAAAAAAACAATTCTATTCGTTCATTAGTATGAAATAAGCTTAACCAGTTCAATTTTTCTTCACCCAATACAACCACAATGAGCAAAACTCAGCGCCCTCACCATTTTAACATCCTCATAACATTCATTCTTCTGAAGTGCTAGATGCTCAAACATTCTTGGGGGCAATGTATATTTCAAAATGAACAAATGGAGTTTTAATATCCCGCACAGATTTCAGTTAAGTTCAGGAGAGTATCAAGAGCTCAATTTAAATTAAAAAGCTTAAACTTTGCAGAGAAAGAGATGTTAAACTCGAATTTTCGTCACTTAACGGATAATTACATGCCCCCCATCCTCAATAACGTTAATAAGCACCCCACACACACACACATATACATAATATGTTCATGTACATACATACATGAACACATAAAAACAATTACACCCACCCAACACATATACATAAAAGCAATTAAACACGTAAGGGGATCGATATATTAAGAAGAACCTCTTTAAAAAGGCCGAAAAAAAACCCTAGAAAAGTGTGCGAGTGCGTGAGAGAGAAAGAGAGACACCTTGAGCAGCACCCATTTCTTTCTCCACCTTGGATTGCATATCACGGAGAGCGGCAGCTTCGTCCTCCATTTCCTTCAACCTCTTCTTCATCTCATCCAGCTCCTGCACACCCGTACACACACATACATATATCATAGTGCATAACTACAAACGCATTGAGTTGCATATTACGTATATAATCCACAAAACTTAGGGTTTTGAGAGTGAGGAAGATTGAATAGGTAAATGAAATCAAGCAATACATATATACATATATATATATATGTAAGCAAATTACTACCACGGCGCCGTTCTCCGCCGCGGCCATCTCCACGTCGCCCTCCATCTCTCTCGGTCTGTCTGTTGGTTGTCTATCTTTATTTGTGGTTAAATATCTCAGTATTACTTTTTATTACATATATATTATTATGATATTAATGGAAGAAAATTAAAGTGAATATTTTGTTAATTGTGTTATATATATAGCTAATTGTGCAACTTTAAATTAGCAGGGTACAAACGTATGATGCAGACTAAGTGTTTCATTTTTTTTTTTTTTTTTTTTTTTTACTAAAAGAGAACCTTTTCCCACTCTGGGGCGCCTTAACTGCGGGAGGTAAATCGAGGATGTGCGTGACTGCGAGAGGACCAACGGCGTGGAAATCCAAAGAATTTTCGCAATATTTCAATGAAAGATCGCGCCACACCTGACTGATCCCGCGTCGAGTTTCCACCCTAATCACCTGGCCACTTACCAACTCACCTATGCCCCTGGGGGCTAAGTGTTTCATTTCTTTCTTTCTCAATGGTTGGGTCGTTACGATTTTTTAAGTAAACTTTTCTTGTAATCTTTTTTATATTTATTATTAAATAGGATAGCTTTTCTCTTCGACTTGGGGTCATTAAATAGGATTATTTTGTTAATTGTTAATATATGTCTTAGTGTCTTTTATTTGGGATTTTCTCAACCCATGCATTTGAAAATTGAGATTATTGAATACCAAAAGAAAATAAGGTAATATTGATCACACTAAAAATATTAAAATTTAGAAGGATAAAGGGCACTACAACATTGGCAAAAATTTGATGATTATTTTTACAAGATTAAATTGATTATCATTTTAGGTGTAAAGTAATTAATTTGTTGTTTTAAGTGTAAAGTAATATTTTATACCGATTCTTGTATAATTAAAATTCATGTATTTAATGTACACTTCATTTTTAACTCAAATATAAATAAAGATCTATACAAGTAAACTATACATACTGTCTCATCAAAAAGACCAAGCCTATGCAATGATACTTTGTCTCGTCTCACGAGAGTATTGCCAGGGTGAAGGTAGGACTTTTTGCTCCTATCTAACAGTTTTTTTATTTTTTATTTTTTTAAATTTAAATAATTTGAGTTATTTTTTTATAATTTGAATTCCTTATTTTTAGTTTTACTTTAATAATTTCTCTATTTTTTTTTTTATCAAACTCTCAATTTAAGGAATTATTTTAGTTTCACTCTAACAACTATCCTACTTTAAAATATTACAATGTTAAAGCTATGAGAAATAGGAGATGGAATTTGGGTGCTGGCTTTGAAGATAGGTGTTTTGTTTTTTAGTTTTAAAAAAACTTAAAATTTGAAGGATGAGATAGAAAAACTGTCGGAACATATTAATACCAATCATTCTCCTACATATAGGATTTCTTGATATTTAGGTGAATTATTAGAGTTAACCTTACTGGAGTAAATTTATTTGAATTCTTATAATTACTTAAAATATCTTTTAGGTACTTAAAATAACCAACGCCAAAATCTACAAAAACTTACCCAAATCGCCTAATCTATTTTTATAGCTAACCTGATTTTGTACCAACACCTTCCCCTTTATATACGGCTAACTGTGCAACACCGCCATTCACCACCCTTCTCAACAAATCAAACTCTCTGTCCACTTGAACCTCTTACTCCCGCTTTACTATGGCTGGTTATCGCTAAATCCTGTCACGTTTGGAGGGGATTGTGCCCCCTCTGACTTTATAATTTTAATTATTGCAGAACTGAAGAACTTACAGCAACTTTCATCATACTCTTAATGGCACAAAATTTTGCAGAAGTTTCTTATATTCTTGAAACTCAAGCTCAATTCGTTATAACTTTCTTGGTCGAAAAGATGTATGAAATTTAAATATGCTCTAATAGTATAATCTTAGAGTAGTGGCACTTTGGCGATTTATATTGTTGATATAATTTGAAGTTCTGAACATTTGATAAATAAAGGTTAAAGAGTAAATATTACTCAAGCTGAGGACTATATAATGGATCAGAGGCAACTTGTTGGCACATTTTCGAGTGTATTTTTTCGATTGACCTTGCCATTTTGAGAGCCAATATTGTAGCTATTTATAAATAGGACCAATTGCATAATCCAGTGCATAGAGTAGGTATTACATATTTAGTTAATGCATACTGATACCTTATCTTTTGCGTCTCAAACACACAGGACAAGATTATAACCCGAGTTATCACAATTTTAATAAATAAATCACGTTCATGTTAATCTAGGTTAGGATTCAGCACCTAATCTGTAACTAATGATAATCACACACACTTGAAAATTACTCTTCCATTTAAAATTTTAACAATGGATGGAATACTAAAAAGGCCAAGTTTCCATTTATAAGCTGATAATTTAGATCTCTTAGACGGGGACATTATTGTTCTATTAATTATTTACTATAAATTAGCCAAAAAAAAAAAAAAAACTGTTTACTTGAAGACGACTTGGAATCTGTCTTAGTCGTCGAGTTCGTGTTATGTGTTTCTTCTTCCTCCTTTCCGCGTAGAGAAGTATGAAGTCATGTAGATAGATTTGATGAGGCATTTGCATTTAATTGCTTATATCTGGCTTCTAAATCTCCTGTTACGAAGCGCGCACATATTGCATTATGAGTACATGACAAGAGTTTCGTGTATCATTTTACTAATTTTGATGGATTATGTCTGCACAAAAAGTTGACATAGGACTTTTTCAATTTGCTAA
This sequence comes from Cordia subcordata, assembly GCA_028554755.1. Classification (NCBI taxonomy): domain Eukaryota; kingdom Viridiplantae; phylum Streptophyta; class Magnoliopsida; order Boraginales; family Cordiaceae; genus Cordia; species Cordia subcordata. Next base: position 2,851,196 of record JAPTOF010000013.1, on the reverse strand, counting down.
TTTTGATGGACTTTTTGATGTCCGGGTTACAAGATTAAGCATGCTTTTTGAGAGAGTAACAGTTGCGGAGAGTCGCTGGATAATTTTGGCTTGAGTCAGCTTTTTATTGGATGTTATGATATCGAAAAAATACCTTTTATTACTTTTTGTTTTTCTTTCTCTCTTTTTTTTTAGTTACACCTCCATTCCATGGGATTGAACCCAGAACTTCATGCTCGGAATGAAATAGTGTTTTTTGCTTCTTCTTTCAAAGAAATATAAGAGGAGAGAAAAATCCCCCATTTTGTTTGCTTGTAATTTGTGTTTTGCCTCCACCAAGAAAGAAATTTATCCATTTTTCATCCAGGATCCTTTGCATAAAATTTAATTATCATCAATCTTTTTTCAGTAGGATTTATCTATTTTTTTTCAAATGTTCGTATAACATGTAAACGAACATTAACACCACAATTAAAATATGTGATGATGGAATTGACATGGCTAAAAATAATTAGCCTTGCATCGGTACACATGGAATAAGGAGATTTTCTTTTTTTTTTCTTGCAACAAGAGAAATTCAACCGATCAAGATCGGTTATCGGATTAATTAGCAAAACCCAACCATCAACTAACAACATTATGGTATGCAGCATGTCCTTATACTAAACACCGAATAAACAGATAAGGCTTAAAGAACTGGGATTGAATTAGAGACATTATCCAATAGCCATGTTCATCCTCAACTTTTATTTACACGTTAAAAGGTTGCATTAATATTGCAGTGGCAAACTGTACATTTCCTAGCGTTTGTTTTTTGTTTGGCCTTTTATGAGATCCAGTGTCATATTTGCACAATGTGGTCCTGGATCGACCCACGAACCCAGCTCTCATATATGGGGGTAGCCTATCTGGGTTATGTGGACTAGTCTGAATTGTCATGATTTTATAGTTTTTTTTTTTAATTTTTTATGAAACCACAAAATTGTGAAATTTTTCATTTTATCCCTAAAACTAACCATTATATAATTGTTAGGAGTAAAATTGAAAAACATTAGGGGAAAAAAAAAAAAAAAGAACGAAAGTCAACTTACTAATAGGCTTGGCACTGTAAGACGATGCAGGTCGACAACAGTTGGCCTGCCCAGCCTGCATGAGTCACGGTTCGTGCCTTATTTTACTCATAAGCTAAATCCACCAAACTTGACGCATGTGAAAAGCGCAAGATAATACTAGTGTATGCGGATCCGGCTCACAGCGAATTTTCATGTGTGAATTGGACCATGTCGCAGTTGTGCGTATCACTTAAATGTGATTAGATCATTTACTACAAATTGAAGCAAAGCATTTATGAGAGGAAGACTAGGACTCTTTTTTTTTTTTTTTTTCTTCAAAAGGGTTAACCAAAGGAGAACCCCTTTCCCACCTGGCCAGAGGCCTTTAACTGCGCGAGAAATCGAGAGACGCGCGAGTGGCCGACCAAGCGAGAGGACTAACGGCGTGGAAATCCAAAGAATAAATTTCGCAATATTTCAATGAGATCGCGCCACACTGACTCGATCCTCGTGTCGTGTCACCACCCTAATCACCTGGCTACTTACCAACTCACCTATGCCCCTGGGGGCAGGAAGACTAGGACTCTTGCATGGTCGATGTGTTGGTGTACCAATAAAGAAGTGATGAGTTGATTGATGTTTGGCCATGTACATTGTTTCGTTTATATCTCTGGCTTCCTTCTTGTTACTGCGCATGCACTAGCATCATAAAGTCTACCATACAAGTTAAATAGGATTTATTAGTATTATCTCAATACACCTTTGCGTTGTGGTGTCTAAGAGGGTGTTTGGTTTTACTTATTGTAGGTGCTTATAGCTATTTAAAAAAAAGTACTTTCTTACATACTTTTTACTATTTGTTACTTAAAAACACTAAATAAATGAAGCCAAATACCCTCTACACCATTTCCCCAAATTTCAAGAATAGTGTATTAGTAAATAATGGCGTTTTTCTAGTTTCTTTATACACACTACATGTGTTGCATTTTCCCATTCAGTTTTATGAATTGATTCAACCTCATATAAACATGGATTCCATATATATATATATATAGAGAGAGAGAGAGAGAGAGAGAGTCAATTAATAAAAAACCATTTTCGTTTTGCTACCTTCTCAGCTAGATTCATTCGATTGTCGAATATGAGAGATTTTTTTTTTTACAAGAATAAATATTTAAAGAAATTTTTGAAGGTCTCAAGTTTCCGCTATTGCATCTCTTCCCGTTGGCGATGGTATTTTTTAAACAATGATTGAAAATTAGTAGCTTTTACATATAAAAAGGCATTTAATTAATTTTAAAGAGTGCAAATATTTTACCCGTTCTGATTAAAATTTGATATATATTGGACGGAACTTAGAAATATAACTCATCGAACTTTTTTTTGGCCTTAAAACTTTTGCTGGATCATTAGTTGCTTCGCAAATGAGCAAATGAGAGACAACCAAGTCAACAAGCAATAAGCGCAGCAAGAAGTGACTGTCCACACAATTAATTGAGACGTTAATTCAAATGTCCGGACAAACGCGTAATGATATGAGTATGAATTAATAATATGTGTAGTAAGGAGCTGGACCACCCAATGAGGGAAGCCTCAAATGTGAGTGGATGAACAAGGAAAAGAGATCTATATGGAGGCAAATCAATCAGGGAAAAGAAAAGAAGGGTCAATCAATAATATTTGTGTTTTCGTATACGGGATATGTTATGCATTTAAAATTTTTTAGTTAGTGTCGAATTTTGTTAAGTGTACGAATGATCGAGTTCCATCAACTAAATTTTTTTTATTGCAAAAAAATAATAAATAAATAAATAATATATATATATATATTATTTATAATGTTTGTCCTTTCCTATTTCCGTCAAAACAAAGGGTAAAATTATAAATTTATTGTGTTTCTCTATACTGTATGAACTTTCTAAATTATTTCTATGCATAAATTGTAATGTTCATCTTCAATTATTCAAGCGTAATTTTTTTTTTTGCAAAACTATTCTTAAAAAAGTATAAACTTGATATATTTTTGAATATTTCTAGTCAATTTCCAAGTTAAAATTGAATTTTAAAATGAGTCAGACCTCTTGTTGTCATTAATTACCCCTTTGAGTTAGATCATGCCGACATGTTTAGCTATTTTTTGATTGATTTGCTTCTGAAAGAACATCGACCGCATGTCAACGATCCATAATTCCAAATTACTACCTTTAATTTAGGAGTTGCAATTGGAAAAAAAAATAATAAAAAAAAAGACTTAGGAGTTGCAAAATCACAGTCGCCGCCAAATTATCAATATTTAACATTACCCCTTTGAATTTAGTCTCGTTCAGCTTATCTATGAAATTTTAGTTGTTAAACTAAAAAGTTTTCAATAATAGAGTTTAAAGTAAAAGAGTCATGATCAAGCATCATTAATTGTTTATCTTATATTTTAAGTGTTAAATTTTTAAATTTTTAATATTTTTAAAATTGTGGAATGGTATTTTTGGATAACAAAAGGAAAATAAACTTTTTACATGATAAAAAATAATTTCTCAATTTGTTTCCAAAAGTTTCAATTTAGAACTTTTAATTTTTTTTCTTTTTTAGACTTTGATTTTTACCTGAAATCTCTCTTAAAAATAGAATAAAAAATTAATTTTAATTTTTAAACTCATAAAAATAACCTTTTGAATTTCTAAACATTGGAACTAAAGAAAGCTAAATCTTATCAATTTAATTAAGAAAGCTTCTTGATTAATGTATTTATCCTTCTATTTTTTCTAATACGATACCTTCCGCATGTCCACCATCCAATAATTCTTTTTATTTTTATTTTTATTTAATTTTTTTTGGGGTTTTCTGGACGAACCTTCCAATGATTCTGATTTACTCCCTTTAGTTTCGGAGTTTGCAAACTCACGACCTCTTTTTGACCAAACAGCCTCGACCCAACTGGCAATATTTTAACTTTATCAAGAAATTTAACCAAAAATATTGACGAACTTATTTACTTTTCTCAATTTAACTGAAAATAGTTTGACCAAGAAAAGGAAAAAAAAAAAAACTGAAAATATGTATGACATGTCAAAAGTTCACATTTTCAAATTATTACCTTTAATTTTCCAGTTTTTATGATTGTGATCTCTGCTATAGCTCATGGAGTACGAATCCTCTCCTCTCTCGTTTTTTCCTTTTCCCAAAAAAAAAAAAAAACTTCGTCTTGAAATGAAGTATATTATCTACTAAATCTGCCCTTCACAACTCACAATTATTCATTTTAAATTTTTTAATCATATTTTACAAAATTAATAAGTCCAAAAGCCATTATTTTACACGCATATTATATACAAACTGGTGCCAGCGGTGTGTAATTAAAAGAGTTTTATTTTTTATTACTATCTATTTTCTCTTATTCAATATTTAATGGCTTGTATATGTAACAAAAAGTTTATTATAAAAAATATATGTTAAATGTAAAACTTTCATATCTTTATATGTACAATATAATAAAAATTCTAATATATATGAAAATACATGATAAATATAAAATCTTTTGTTTATATAGTAAAAATTTCAATTATTTTTAAGAAAATTCTGTAACTAAAATTTCCAATTACTGCTTTATGTTTACCCTAATAAATACCCCTAATTTCTTAGCTATAAATACTCTACTTCACCGGTCATTCCATCATTTTCTCCTCGTCTCGCTTTTCATTTTCTCTCCGTCACTTTCTCTCTCTTTAATTTTTCTTTCCTCAGATCTCACACACACACACACTCTCTCTCTCTCTCTCTCTCTCTCTCTCTCTCCGATGGCTTCTCCACGTGAAGAGAATGTGTACATGGCGAAGCTCGCCGAGCAAGCCGAGCGATACGAAGAAATGGTGGAGTTCATGGAGAAAGTTTCGGCATCGGTGACCGAAGGCGAGGAACTAACCGTCGAGGAGCGCAACCTCCTCTCCGTCGCATACAAGAACGTGATCGGCGCGCGCCGCGCTTCGTGGCGGATCATCTCGTCGATCGAGCAGAAGGAAGAGTCGCGCGGCAACGCTGACCACGTCAACGCCATCAAGGACTACCGTGGAAAGATCGAGAAGGAGCTTTCTGGCATCTGTGACGGCATCTTGAAGCTTCTAGATTCGAAGCTCATTCCTTCAGCTAACTCGGCCGATTCCAAAGTGTTTTACCTGAAGATGAAGGGCGATTACCACCGGTACTTGGCGGAGTTTAAGACCGCTGCTGAGAGAAAAGAGGCCGCCGAAAACACTCTCAACGCCTACAAAGCTGCTCAGGTATATATTTGTTATGCGTTCTTGATTGTTCAATGCACTAATTTATGGATCTGTACATGCACACTTTGTGGTCATTTCCTATATGTATATGTGCGTGTGTACGAGGGTGTGATATGATCTGATTTGATGGTTGAACTTTTGTTTTTGTGTCCATAAGACATTTTGATAAATTTGTTATAATGCATATTCGCTATGGATCTGCTCATGTGAACATATGCGCTGTGTGTATATATCTATATTCATGTACTATACACACTGTATACATATGTATATCACGATTTGATCTGATTTGGTTGTGATATTTTAGATTTTTAATTAATGATGGGAAAAGTTAATAGCTTTGCTTTTTGAATTCTGAGATATTTTGCTAGATTTGTTATATGTATATGTTACGTATGGATCTGCTGATTTGAGCTGTTTGATTCTTAAATTTCTTGATTTAATGATGATAAAGATAGAATCATCATCATTATTTTTGTTATGGTTCAAAGAATTGGAGGTACATTGCTGGTTGATGATCTGATAGCAGTAGTTTTGTTGTTGGGATACGAAATCTCATTGATGTAAATAGAAATCTGCTGATTCATTTGTGAAGAACTGGACATACATTGTGATTAATGATCTGATGTTGATCATTTTGTTGTTGGAATCTGCAATTTCAATTGAAATGATTTTGCAGCTCTCTTCTTTTTCAAACTTTGGTCCGAAAAGTCTAGTTTTTCTTTCCATTTCAACATAACAATTGAATGTGAGTTGGTATTGGATGCGCATCATGTTTTGCCACCTAAATATGATATGATTATGAATGCTACTATGAGAATATGGATATATGATCTGAATTGGTATGAATTTGTTGATTTAGTCATTCATTGACGATGATCTTTTCTAATATATACTTTGCACATAGTTTAGCTTTTAATTTTCTTATCTGATGTCAACATTGTATTTATTTTTCTTTGTCTTGTTCATAACACAAATGTGGTAATAGGTATTGTTTTTCCGATGTCCTTGCCAACATTTGAATGCGGTACTGACTAATGTGTTGCTTTTCCTTCTCAATGTCAATAGATTTTTGTTTACATCTGTAACTCTCAAAGTTATTGTTTTGTTATCCACAATTTTTTGTGCTTACGTATATTGCTAGAAGCATGATCGTTATTCCCAATATAGAGTAAGTCAATAGGTTTTCAGATGTCTAAACAATTTGTATTTGGTGGTTGGCATGTCTTTTTCAAAATTGTTGGACAACTGATAAAATGCTATCTTTTTGCTAATGTAAGAGGTTGTGATGCCTCATAAGTTGATAATCCAAAAGCGAAAAATTTAAGGATCATTGATTTTAAATGTAAGAAATACTTGTTAATTGAACTTAAGTTTGAACGGGAATGAATGATTGGTATAATTCATTTCTACTCTGATTTAAGTATAACTCTCATGCCAGTTTCTTCGGTGTCTGCCATGGCTGCTTGAATTATTATGAAATATGAACTATGTTTTCTTCTAAGCAGTTAATGGTTACTTATTCTTGTATGGAAACTATTCCATATCATCACACTTTTGCTTCAAGTATTTTTATAATCTTATATGCTGTAGGCTTTTCACTCGTGTAGAATTGCAATTCGAAATTTAGTCTAATGCATCTTTATTTGATTACATTCTGCAGGATATTGCAAATGCAGAATTGGCTCCCACACATCCCATCCGGCTTGGATTGGCTCTTAACTTCTCTGTGTTTTACTATGAAATCCTAAACTCCCCTGACCGAGCATGCAATCTTGCAAAGCAGGTGCGCGTGCACTTTAAAATATTTATTTCTAGACATTTTGCTGGGTTTTGTATGTGAGATATGAATTTCTATCTGACTTTATTTTGGTAAATGTGAAGATCTTTATTGATCAAAAATCTGGTTGCATGCGGTGAAGATGGGCGGTAGTACCCAAATTGATAATGCTTCTTCTCTTCCATTCTGATGTTTGTGACAACTAAGAGCTGCCTGTTGGACAGATTGCTGCTACTTGGTTAGCAACTTTGTTGGCACATCCACTATGCTTCATGAACAAGAGGCGTTTGTGAACATATTTGGCACCTGATATGAAACCATGCAAGACCTGCCAAATTTGTCCTTTAATTCCAAATTTCCAATGAGCATCTAGTGATCTAAGGTGCATATGGGCATATTAGAGAAATGAAGGTCTATGAATGAATTTCTGGTTTTCTCACATCATACGTCCAGAACTTGCCATTAGTTTTCTGAATCTTTTCTTTTCGAAAAGAGTTATGCTGGAATTCTGGTGTTTTAAGCCTACATTGTATTGGGATGGAGAACTCTATACTCTTAAGATAGTTGAATCTCATAGACAATAGAAGAAATGATATCATTTGTACTTGTCCTTTGTTTCTTTAGGTAGTGGTTAGGGCGGCGGATGGGTAGGGAATTTGTGAAGTCAACATGGTTGTACTGTTTGCTGATTAGATATGGATTAGTGGGATATCTTCATGATGATCTTGTTCTTTTTAGCTATGTCGTGTCACCGTGCATCTATTCGTCTCATTTCATCGGTCCAGGAGTTTCTGAAACAGTCTTTTTTAATATTTTCCTGTCCTCATAGGCCTTCGACGAAGCCATTGCGGAGTTGGACACACTGGGAGAGGACTCATACAAGGACAGTACACTTATCATGCAGCTTCTCCGTGACAATCTGACTCTCTGGACCTCAGACATGCCGGTTAGACAATTAATTTTCTGATACCATTGACTATTATGTATATTATCATCATTATTTACTTTGTAATTAGTTTTCGAGCTGATAAAATTTATGGTGTATGTATGTAGGATGATGGTCCCGATGAGATCAAAGAAGCAGCCCCCAAGCGTGATGAGGAGTAGCAGTGAAATTTGTTTTTAAGTTTAATAGTATTATTATTATTTTTTTTCTTCTCATTTTCTTGTTTATGAGTGTTGATGCTCACCACCTTCATCCATTGTGTTTTGGACTCCTTGGAGTTGGTTTCTTGATTTATGAAGGTACCATTTATTCCTAATTTTTTCCATTGATGGTCATGTGATGTTTTTCTTTTCTGTCTTCTGGAGTACTGAGATTGAAAAGGTTCCTTGTTAACTTGAGGGCAGAAGGAAATATATGTTATTTTGCTCACTATTTCACACGATCACTTGGACATATCCACGTGAAATTTTCAGTTCAGACCCTGTCGGAAAAACGAAAAGAATAGATTATTTGTGGCGAACGAAATGATTTTATGATTATTGTCTCGGGTTGGAGGAGGTAGTAAAAGAAATGATAATTTTGAATGAAAAGTTATCTTAACTACTCTTTTGACGCTTAATTGTGATGATTAAGTTATAACTAAAATTATTTGAAGGGTTTGTTTGGATAAGCTTTTTTTAAAAGTATTTTTTTAACAATTTTTGATAAACAGTTTCTTTAGAAACTGAAAATTCTGATTTTTTAAAAAAGTTGTATTTGATTTTTTTTTTTTCAAAGTTTTAGTTTTTTTTTAAATCAAATTAAATAGTTATTGAAAATTTAATGTAGTTTTTTGTGGGAAAAAAAAGTGTTTTTTCTTAAAAAATAGACCCTAAAAATTGTTGGGGATCATTAAAACATCTCACTTTGTTAATCTCTTTCTTTTTTCTGTATGAAACTCCAAATCGAGAGGGTTGTAAAATGCTCTGCTTGAAGGATTTTGCAATTTCGGCATGTTCTTTTTCCCTCTCAAAAGTCAACTAATGGAGGATGAACTGTGAAGGATTTTAATTGTCTCTCTTTCCTTTCCTCTAAATGTGCAATCCAAAGATTGTGTTGAGGAAACAAGTGATTTGTATAGTTTTATCCCATTATTCTGAGTTGATTTATTCAGATTTAAATTAAGAGGACAATTGGACATGAAACTCTTTTTTATGCACGGGTTCGGACATGGTGAGATGCTACAAATGGAAATCGTTGTTTGCAAAATTTAGCCCTTTATTCTGCGCAGTAAAACAAGGGACTGATGCAAAGGTGCATTCTGGGAGCATTCATTCAATTTGCGTTGTATTTATTTATTTATTTACTTTTTGGAATTTGTGTTGTACGTTGAATTGGCGGGAAGGTGATATTGTGGATTCCTGGTCCTAAACAAATATTGGCATCCTTGAATCTTGAAAAATATTATGGAATGGAGTTTCTATTCGGTGACTCCATCATTACTTTGTCTCAAGTTTCTATTGTATTTTCTCACATTTCAACTCCTCTTTCCACTTATTTCAACGGCCAAGAAAAGTTGATACCTCTTCTCCTGAATCCGCGAAACAATTGGTCAACAATATCAATTATGGTTGCTCTCACGGGACATAGATCACACAAATCTAAAATAAATGCAATTTCCATCATGTGAACTATGAGAATATTTTCAAAAGTTCAAACATTTCAACTATGGAGAATGGGGTCAGAAATATATAATGAAGTCCGACCACAATGACCAAATTAATTATCTTCATGCATAATAATACTCCAACTGACCTTGTCTCCACATTGGATCAAGAATAGGGTCAGAAGGATCAGAAACTGCTAATTCATATAGAGCCATTGAACCGGCCCAACCAGCAACCAAAGCTGTATGTAGGATGTCAATAGTAGTCTGTCCCGTTCCGCAAGGGCACCGGGGGGTTTTGCAAGTAAAAACTCCTAAGGCTGGGCGGGGTTGGGGCGGGGGTTTTTTCTTTATGCATCGGTGCAGGGGCGGGGCAAGGTCAGGGTTGGGTGACCCTGCCCGGCCCCGGTACATATATTTTTAGACTATATCTATATATATATTGTTATGTTTAATAATTATGATTTGGTGTAAGTTTGGATTTAATATGTTATTGTTGTAAAATTATGTTGAATTTTAAGTATTAGAGTTTGAATTTGATGTGTTAAGGTTTAGTGCATGACTTATGTTCTTTTTATTTATTTTTATTTAATTAAAAAGTAAGGATTTCACTTGACAGGTAAAGGATTAATAAGTAGGTGTTTTGTCCTAATACTACCATCCTTTGGCTTTTGTTGACACATGCCCCGTAGGTAAGGGCATGGTGTAAAAAACACTGATAGGGGCGAGGATGATAGTCGGAAGAAAATCCCGGTACGAGTATAGGGACAGGATAGGGGCAGGTGAAAAAATATCAGATGCAGAATAGGGATTTGTGAACCCCGCCCCTACCCCACTCCATTGACATCCCAAGCTATATGCATTACATGAATAGAAAGCAGCTGATCAGGATCATTCAATAAAATGGTATGAACACGATACTAAGGCAAACCCATGAAAAATACCCATTTCTCAAAAATAAATAGACATTACGCAACTTTATTGTATTGGAGATGTGTCTATATAATGACGATACATGATACTGTAATGGGGTCTATGTGACATTGTTTTGAGTTTAATAAAATGAAGTAAACTATAACACTTCAATATTATTCTCGATTCCACACCAACCAAATCCCACCCCCGCCCTCCCCCGGCGGCCCCCCGATTGAGGGCCGATTCACACGATTTGTGAAAAGTACGAAATCTATATAGCTCAATCCCATGTGATGTTCGAATATATTCTCGATCCCACCCTCTTGTGTATATATGTATGTATGCGTGCACGTGCCCGTGCATGTCTCTTGCTTAATATGATGTTGCAGTTCTGCAGAACTTCAAAGTGGCAAGACAAATAGTTGGGAAGGATCTGCTCTTTCACATTCGACATTACAAGCTATCTGAATAATTTATGTATCAAGAGGCCAAAAATTACGCAAGTCCATATGGGGAGCTAGAGAGAGATTCGAATACCCTACACTACCAAGTACTAAATGTGTCACCACTTGCGTAGTCTTGATTTGACAAAAAGACATCGCCACAGGGGCAGTTCCTCAATTGGCATGAATTGTCAACGTGTTTCCTTAATGATCTCGAGGGTCCTCATCCAACTACGGCCGCCCCTGGCTTCATTCTTGTTGGCTCAATCTCAGTAATTCTTGGATGCCTGCTTGTCATGCCAACTTAAACGATTTAAAAGTAGTTCAAGTAATTGATATTATTTTCAAAAAATAATAACTTGATTTTGAAAACTCATAAAAATGAGTCAATTTGAATTGGGGCAAAGGTTTCAAGAAAATATTGATCTCTCTCTATATATATATGTATGTATGTATGTATATTTTCAAGAGAAATTTCTAGTATAAAGTTTATGTAGCACAAAGTTGATGTTGAATAAAATTAAAAAAGACGTTCTGTATATGATAGAAATCTACAATCCTTTCAACAAAAATTTTCAATTTCTTACGCAAAGGGATATCATTCATTAATATGTTGTTACGTAGGAAAGATTGTAGTTTATTATATAATGCAATTGACTAAAAATTAGTAATTGATGCGAACGCATACGTGGACAGTCCATTCATACCGGCGCTGGCTTCGCATGGACGATGAAGTTGGACGTCATGGCCATGCAACTTTGACATCAGCATGGTTAAAAATTGTCTCATAATTCAAACCACATGCTTTCGCGACAAAAAGGGCAAAAAGGGGAAAAAAAAAAAAGGAAACCCACAAACTTCATCCGACAAAAAGCAAATTAAAAGAAAGGGAAAAAAGAAAAAACACATGCTTCACTAATTGACGAAAACTATAAAACAATTAAAAAAAAACATATACTTTACTCTGCCCAAAATAGAGAGAAAGGAAAAAAAAGTCATATATGCTTCACCAATCTAAAAAAAGAAAATTAAACAGACGAAATTATTATCATAAACAAAATTCTTAACATTCTAAACAAACTTACCTTCGCTTCAAATAAGAACTTGGTCACAAAAAACAACTGATACTAACGAAACACCTTATCATTTCCAGAATCCTCCATAATCTATCAGCAGTGTGCTTTTCTCCTCTCATTTAGTCAAAGAATGAAACCATGCTTGCGTCTTTTTTTTCGTATTTTTTTAGGTTGGTGTCATTTTCAATTCAACAGTTGGAAAACGACTTATAAGAGATCAGAGAAGAAATTCCAATTGCGGTTAAGCATAACTAATTTTACAATAATAAGAGAGGTCTTAGGCTACCACGTACGGGTAAAACAAATCTTAGGTGAAGAAAGAAATCAGAGACCTTAATCTTGTCAAAATTATTTCTTTAATTGCATCACGAAAATCAATAAATTAGAATTATCCTAATCTTCAGCAATCTCTATATAAACTCTTGATACCAAAGTGAAAACTCCACACACACTTGAATCATTATTCATACTTTTAAGCTTCAACACAACAAAACAATGGCAAAGTTCTCTGTGCCAGTTCTTGCACTCCTCTTTGCTTTCGCAACTTTGTGCTACTTTTCCGACATATCGGAGGCAACCGATGTGGCTTTCAAGGCCGCGGACGTCCTGACCGACCACCCGACAGAATTCTCCGACACGGTTGTGCTACCTGAGCATGGGTCAAACAGCGTTAACTCGAGGAGATTGTTGCCATCAGTGCCGTGTTGCCGATACTGTCAGCGTTCCAGCAACTGTTCCACCAGGTGTATTCGCAGGTTTTGCTGGCAACGAACATGAAACCTGCGGCTGGGCTGATCGGATGCTGCTGCAACTCCGACGTTGTTAATATCTGGTGTTTTATACCGAGTCTTTGATTTTGTTTCGTTGCTGTATGATTGTATACGCTTTGTTGTGTTATAATTGCCCACAGGGCTTACTACGAATAATCCCACTTTGGATTATTTCTGGGGTGGCTTTGTTAATAAAATAAAAAGACATGTTTTACTGTACCGTTTAATTTTGAACTGTTTTTTTTTCTTCATATATATAAATATTATATATATACATACATATATATATACACACACTAGTGTGACACCTATGCAATACACGGGAGCAAAATATATGATTGGATATGTTAAAATTATAGAATTTTTGTATCTTACTAAATAGTTATTGAAACAATTATATACTATAAAATTAATAAAATAATGATGATATATATAAAGAAAAGGTATAATATTAATTAAATTAAATCGTTTAATATAGGAATAGAACTGAATAAATGAAGAAAACAAAAAATAACCTAAGAATGGGCATATTTAATTGATAAGTAATTATGAAAAGTTTGTTATATAGAGCGCCACTTGATAACATGAGATTACAACTTATTTTACTTTATTCTTTTGCCTTTTGTCATTATGCATGTGAACTTCTTTGTTTCTTTAATTTGTTAACAAAAATCAAGCGCATGGTTCGATCCCCCATATATGGAGGTGTAACGACCCAAGGCCAACTATTGGCCTGTCACCATATTTAACCAACTGGCAATTGGCCCAAAATACTGAAGTCGCCGGTGATGACAGTAGTATTGAACCTAAGCCATTATAAAAAACCAACTAGCTAAAAATGCTTAGGCCGGTGATGGTGGTAGTAGTGAATTTAAGCCATTATAAAGTGCATACAAGTCTCACAAGAACTGATGTGGGATGGGGCATTACAGACTTTCTCCCTTAAAGACGCGACGTCCTTGTCAGGGCCCAAACACAAATAGAACTATAACCCAGAATCTTAGGTGACGTGGAATCCACCTAGAGTTTACTTTAATACCACCTGTAACGACCCAGACCCAATTACTGGCCTGCTACCACACTTGAGTCTAACCAACTATCCTAGAATGTTTAAACCGGTGATAATAGTAGTAGTGAACCCAAATCATTATAAAGTGCACACGAATTTTACAAAGAACTGATAGGAAATTGAGCATTACCATAAGGTCCACTCTTCATAATCTACGTGTCAGTGGCAATGAAAAGTGATCTTATGTGAAAATTATGATCTTTTCAACGAGAGCAAAGTGATCTTATGTTAATTTTTAGTTGCATCAGAAATGAAGTTACAATTTCTAAGTAGTTAATTTCTTGAACCAACATGGATCATATACATCAATCTAGAAAGTCAAGACCGGTTCATATATAGTAGGATTTGCATATATTGCATGATTGTTATATTCTAGGAGAGTTCAATTTGATAGTAAGATTTCTTTTTTTTTTTTTTTGTGAGTCACCATCTATATTATAGTTTAGCTAATCCTCTTCTATTTTAATTCTCTCATTTTCTTTTATAAAATCCATTATAAGCCATCATCTTCAGTTGCTGAAGATCTCAGTCATTCATTTAAAATTTTTTTTGAACTTACTAATAGCAAAAGGTGGCGGCTCCTTAATATGAAACTATATATATGTCATGTGAGGACATATAGCCTGGTTGGCTCTGCTAATTATTTTGTAGCTTATAAGTTCTTAAAAAAAAAAAAAAATCCTCCTCACATTTTTTCACTATTTGTAACTTGTAAGCCTCAAATAAATTTAGCCAAACAAGCTGATAGTAGTTATTCTTATGTGGTAATCAGGATTTTAACTTATGGAAATTTCTTGCATACGGCTCAGTGTGCACATGGGGCGATGCAGTATGAGTCTTGCATTCCCACGTCTATGCACATTACAATGCATTATTTGTTTGTCTTCAAACGCATAGTCCTTTTTTTCCTTGGAGCTGAGACACTTTCAAATCATATTAAAAATGGGATTAATTCATATTAAGTCAAGAACAATAAAAGAAAATTTTTTTCAACAAGCACATTATTTGAAAATCAAATTTCTTTTCTCTTCCTTACAAGCTAAAACTTTTATGATTCCAACCAATTACTTCTTAAGAAACCCGAAGTCCTTTTAGTCTCAATTTTCAACTATTCGTTGTTACGTCTCAACTCATCTTTCCTCTTATTCAAAAGCACAAAGAAGAAAAAAGTTGGCATCAGTTGTCCTGTCCATACAGCACACACACCGAAAGAGATTAGTTTATGAGATGGCATGGGGCGCTCGATAATTTTGTGCAATCATATCGTGCATGTGAACTGTATTACTGATGTACTGGTGCTTTCACAGAGACGTCATTGCTCACACGAGTCATTTTTCTTCCTCTGTTAAGTATAATCGTAGGGTTGAAAAATATATCAACCAATTTCTCGTCAAAGATCATTATGTTATTAAAAATATCTTTTATTTAAATGAGCCAAAAGTTGCGGCCCAATTGATGAAAATAAGGTATACAAATTAACATGATTACAAACACAGCCCAATAAAACGAAAAAAAAAAAAGCAAAATAAAAGGCTCGATCCAAACTTAGGATCTGATGATGTTCTAATAAAGCAGGTACTAGGAGAACGGGGTGGGTTAAGAATCTGTTTGGATCTTGTTTATTTTGTAATTTATAAGTTTCTAAAATATATATATATATATTTATCTTTACATGTTTTCTATTATTTGTAACTTATAAAGTCCCAAATAAGCTTGGCCAACAGGTATAAGAAGTGCGTTAAAGAGTAATGTTTGGGACTAAGGGCTTGTTTGTATTGTTTTTTTTAAAAAAATCCTTTTTCTAATCATTTTTTTTAGAAGTTAAAAATTCTGATTTTTAAAAAAATCGTATTTGAGCTTTCTTTTTAAGAGTTTTAACTTTTTTGAAAGTCAAATTAAATAGTTATTGCAAATATGTAATTTTTTTTTAAAAAATATTTTTTTCTTAAAAAAAAAAAGTTCAATCCAAACATATCCTAAAACTAAAGCATTGTTAAAGTTAAATTGAAATGTTTAGGCAAATGTTCACTTACGGTCGCCATGAAACTCCGGCAGCCTCCGTATGTCTTCCTTGTACTCTTTTTGACCCAAAAAAAGGCTACGTTACTAAAGTATTACTTAACCTAGCCAAATTGCAAGAAATATATGCATGCAATTGACTAACTAATTTTAACGCAGCCAAAAGTTTGTACTCTAATGTAATTGATCTAGATGCACACGTGGACAGTCCTTTAGTACGGCGCTGCCTTGGCATCGACGACGATCAAATTGGATTTCATCTCCGCCATTCATGCGACCCTGGCGTCATTAAATTAGCAATAAATTAGGGAAAAAAAACCTATGTAATATGACTAATTTTTTAAATCATTAGCAAGTTTCTGGAACTGTGCTCCTTATTCCTTGTTTAATTTATGCGTTATAGAAAAAACTTGTATACAATATTGACTGGTGTAAATTAAGGATAAAACATTTAGATCAGGATTTTCTCATATCACCATTTCTCTAATTAATATAGCCAAATTTAACTGCACCAAAGTAATTAATTATATAGCATTAAGCAAACCAGCGAATCATTAAATTCCTGAACAATTTCCTTAAACCGTTAGATATTTCATTCTCTTTTGTAAAATTTGATGTGAATGTCTCTGTGTGAGTTTCTGTATGGGTAGGCCCTTAACTTGATATTGCAGTTTCGCAGAATTTATGTCATGATAACGTGCTTATATTAAGTATCATTCGTCGTCATGCAAACCCGGCAGCCTCTGTCTTAATCGAGAGTCAAATTCCAGTAATTTTCTGTGGCTGAAAATATATTATCCTCGCAATCGCCGGCGAAATGGAATCGACTTCTTTTCCAAGTGTGCCAACCACAAAATGTTTATACAGCGCAAAATATGTGCAGAAAAATCACTAGTAATCTTCTATGAATATTCTTTTTGACCCCAAAAAAAAAAAGAAAGAAAGAAAAGATTGCATTACCACAGTGCTTCATACGTAACAAAATTAATAGTATTATATGCATGCAATTGACTAATTTTATATATATATATATATATATATATATATATGCATTTAGCCAAATATATTGTTACGTACTATTGAAATTGACTAAGGGTAATCGATATGCATAGACTCGTGCAAGGTACTTTAGGTACGGACTCTGACTCGGCAGATCTGGTGGGCTGACCGTCAAATTGGACCCAAACGAAAATCAAGAAAAGTTAAAAGAAAAATGTAGATTAGACGTCATGGCCATGCAACTCTGGCGTCATTCAAAGCTGAATATGGTGTTTTATTCGATGTTTTTGTTGTCTATGAAAATATAGCCTAACTTTACTTTATATTACAGAAAAATAATCTAATTCAAACATCAAAGCACATGCTTTACCAAAGTAATGAGAAAAGGGCGCTGCTTTAATATCGTAATCCGGTGATGGCCGACACTGACGCGTGACTGTAGGCGGCTGCTACGACGACGACATGTATCGCTCCAAATCGAATCGAACAAAATTGGAGCTTTATTCCACTAGATGAGATCAATCAATGACAATTTTTTTTTTACAGATCATAAATTTTAATAAATGCTCTTACGTATAATACATATCAACTTACAATATTTATAACAACCTGACAAACTTTTTGAATACGAAAACCTAATTAATTGGGAGGCCTCTAATTATAATATACACTTACATGTGATGCCTATTACATAAGTAAATATTATTATTAACCTTTTTAAATTAATTAAATTATTGTATTTGATACTTGTCAACCAAGCTTGACTGGCTAAGCTTGTCCTAAATCTTGATGGACCTGGTGTGAGTCAACCTCTTTGGATTTTTCTTTTCCTGTTTTCTTGCTACCTCTTTTTCCTTTTTTTCTGTCGAAATCTATCTGGCTCTCTGGGAAGGACACAAGATTTGCTTGATAAGACTTAAAAACAAGTAAATCTCCACTTCTGTTTATGTGGCTGGCAGGGTTTACGTACAAATATTAATGAATAATATCATGTACATAATTTGATTCTCACATGTAATAATGGTCCAGAACCTTCAATAATCTACTTCAATAATCTCTAAGTGATGTTGCTTATTTGTCCGGAATCATCCAGCGTTTATCCTGCAACTTAGTCAAAGAATGAAAACGAACTTTCATCTTTTCCACTCAATTTTTTTTCCCCTTTCGGTGGCTGTTCTTGTCATTTTATTACTATTATTATTCTTCATTCTACCAACGATAGAGTAATCGGAAGTGGCAACTAATATAAATCACATGATGATCTTGTCGTACTGACACATTAACGATAATGTAAATTACATGTGACTGTTTTGTATTTTGATTTATTTATATCATACTTTTAGAGTATCAAAATTAATTAATTATTCACTGTACTCTGACATATGTATACTATACCTCTGTAATATCAAAACTAGCTAATTATTCCCTTAAAGTTTTTAAAAGTGTGCAAAATACTCTAGTACCGTCATATATTTCAGGGGTATTTTGCACGTTTTTAAAAATTTTACGGGATTACAGAGGATATGTTACACATAGATTAGAGTACAGGAGGTAATTAGTTAATTTTGATATTATAAGAGATATAATACATATAAATTAGACTATAGAGAAATAATATATAATTTATGAATCATTTAAATTTTTAACTGAAAAATTTTTTTTGTGGGGTAACTATAGAGAAAAAAAAAAATTTTTGTGGGCCCGAAATTTTTTTTTTTTTTAATTTGTGGGGTAACTAAAGAAATCTGAACCCATTGATCTTATCTAAATTATTGTCTCTTCAATCGCCTATATAAGGAACCATCCCAAAGAGACAACTCAACACACTTGTAATTGCTTCTTTAGCTTTGCTTTTAGCACACAAGAATGGCAAAAGTCATTCTTGCACTCCTCTTCGTGTTTGCAACTTTTTGCTTCTTTGCCGAGCCATCTTTTGCGAGGATTAATCCAACGGATCCTAGTCTCCAGGGGGCAGACCTGATCAACCATCCAGCAAACGACGTCGTCCCCGAAACTGTTGGCATGCCCAATAAGCATGACTCAAGCAGTGCGAGTTCAAGAAGAGAATTGCCATCAATGCCTTGTTGCCGATTCTGCCAGCGCTTCAGCAACTGCTCCATTCAGTGTATTCACAGGTTCTGCTGGGAACGAACATGATCAGTTTGTGGTGTTTCATACAAGACTTTTGCTTCTTCTTTCTTTTTTCTTTTCTGGGTGATTATAAGCTTTTTTCTGCTTTTGTATTATTTCTCTCTCTGTGGCTTAATTAATAACTTGTATGATTATGTCTTGTTGTATTATTGCCTATAGGGCAATAGCAGACCACGTACGGAGAATTATTCTCCGTTTGGATTCTTTCTGGGTGTCTTTGTTCAATAAGAATATATCTGATTATGTTTAATTTACTGTAGTGGAGTTGTGAACTTCTCCCTTATTTCTTTTTATGCTTTTCCGCACCCCTAACCCAACCCCTATCTTATGGGCTATTTGAATCCCGAGCTCGAAATTGTGTTAACCATTTAAATTATTCCCTAATCGTTACTTGCTTTGTAAAAAGTCAATAAATTTAAAAAACAGCTAGAATTAAGCTAAAGTTTGAGTAAGAATATGTAGATGTGGTCTCGCATATATAATCGCTTTTCTCATTTTGCTTCAAAGTGTGAAGGGAAAATTAACTCTTAGTCTTATGATGCCGTTTCTTTTCTCTTCAAAGTTTAGTGCTTGAAACTTATGAACCCGTGACATGCTTGATCTAGCATGTGTGTTCTAAGAAGATGTTCGAGTCCGTGATTTATTAGCCAATAAATTATTATTATTATTATTATTTTAAATGTCTCTTTCTGCAGCTATGGAAAATCGTATAATATTGCCCATGTAAGTAATTCTACCAACCCTGGAGTCAATAATTTTTTTTTTCTTTTTTTGTTTCTGCAAAGCAACTCTGCAGTCAACAGTCTGTAGACTAAGGAGTATATATTTATTCTTAGCAATTGAATAAGCTGGTTTGTTTTATAAGTAGAAGAAACAAGAATTTTAAAAACATCCATAGAAATTACATTTTCCAATTGACTTTGAGTTGAGCAATTGGTGTCGGAAATAGATTCATCATCTATGCGCGCTGCTGGATTTTAGCCACAACACGAGGGAGGATCAAATGGATAGCGCATTACCAATAAGTTACTTTTCCAAGTAGCGCATTACCAATAAGTTACTTTTCCAAGTGTCCATACTTCTTTTGCTGACTTAAGGTGAAGTATAAATTATATTGCAGCATTGGCACCCAACATGACTTTGATCAAAAGCCATCTATCTCCAACAAGATTCTTCTATCTAATTTTCGATTATTATACTCGTGACATATAAGTGGACCTCGCATATTCATTAGTAAGTCGAATGGCGAATGAAAGACTTTCCCTTATCACAAGCTTTGACACTTGCTGGTAACATCTATTGCTTCATATCTAATAACATCTCTTCTAGCACAACTGAGACTGTTCGACAAGGAATATACAACATTTGGTTAAACAACTTAGCAAGAAAAAGAAGCCGGTTGGTTAAAGCAATAGTCGCCCACAGCTTTAGGGTGATTGAGTTTTTTTCAAAAACGTTTATTTTAGAAAAAATCAATTTAAACAGTCCTCAGATTATCTTAAACAGAGAATCCCTTGTGATGGAAATAAGGAAAAATTGTCGATATTTGCCGTCAATATGTGGTAGTTGTGGGCTTCATACACATAGATACACGTGAGTTTATGTTTCTGTCACATGTCATGCTTTTGAGTAAAACCAAATTGTGTCAAGCTGCCATTGGACAAAATTTCTCATTTCCACGTTTTATTAAAGTTAACAACTTTTAATTATAAGCTCATAATAAGTGCTAGTAAACAGCTATTAGCGAGCTGATAAACTTATGATAACAACTTATTTTTTCTTTTTCCAATCGATCTTTTTCTTTTCATTTAAGTGACCTCTCTTTATTCATGATACGCAGAAATTGCATGCTCAAGGGGTTACAACTTTTATGAACCGTCGAAACATTACAAAGTAAAAGAGAGAATATATCTTAATCTTATTTAATGACTTCTCAAAGATGTTACGAATTTATTGACACGAACTTATTTAATTTGCAGTTTCATAGGAATGACCAAATTCATTGGCTTGGATACTTGTCTTCATAAAATATGTTTGAATATATTATTAAATTAACTGAGTGAAGTTCGACAAAGAAGCAATTATATAATCGATCATCGTGAACATAGATAGTATGACTGCCAGCTATATTGCTCTTAAATTGTGTAATTTGAGTCAAAGTTATGCTGCTTCCAGGCAACTAAATAATAATCTCACAAAAAGGCCAAAAAAAAAAAAAAGCAAATAAATAACCCTATTATTGCAGGCCATGGTCACGGGATTAAGATAATCACGTGTAAGGAATTGAAGATCGATAAAACTAAAATAATGACGATGGAAGAGAGGGGTTGGTTTAAGAATCTAACCATTTGATTGATATTAATTCAAAAGTTCTTGCTCAATTACTACATATATATATATATATATATATATGTATATATGTATATGTATATATATGTGTATGTATGTATTTGTATGTTTCTAAACTTGGTTTGCATTTTGTACAAACATTTCAGGCGATGGAGGATCAGAGCTTGCTCTTTTCATTGTTTTCGCTCTAATTAGTACTTTCTTGTAAATCTTAATTTCTTATTCATATATATATATATATATGTATGTATGTATGTATGTATGTATGTATGTATGTATGTATATACTGTCAAAAGCACCAAACCCAAGTTAATCGCTTATAATTTTTGTTCTCTTAACGATATTATTATTTGTAGAGATGTGCACTCTTCCATTAATTAAAGTAACTATATGGCGTTTTACGTCCTGCAAAAGATGATTGTTGTATATTGTTAGATGAATTTGTTAAGCAACTACTATCTAGTCATCGGTTTTATCAAACAAACACATGATTGCTAGTTTGTTTCCTCTCTTGTACGCGACTTCTTACCATTTTTCTCTGCCAATATTTTAAAGTGATAAGGCATAAGCGTGGATTAAGTGTTCAAAATCCAAATGTCAAAATCGAGTCTCCATCTACCTATCCTACGCACGGTGTCAAAGGCTCGTGCCGAATGGCTCTTTTTCATGGGGTAAAATTTTTTTTCTAATAAATAGTTGGATCTTTTTAAAAAATAAAAATAAAAAATTCTTAAAACACTCAATTTGAACTTTCCTCCAAAACTCAGAAATTTTAAAGTCTTACAAAACTTTTTTTTTTAAGTTATACAAAATAATATTTTTTAACTCAATTTAAACGAACTCTAAAACTTGTCAAAATTTAGTCTAATTCTGTAATGCAAATATTGAATCCTTATCTCTCTAATCTACTATGTATGTTAAAAAATGTTAAGATGAGTACTTATCTCCCTAATTTACCGTATTAGAACTTGTTAAGATTTTGCTTTTCTGAGCCCTTATTCTTGGCGGCTAATTTTGTTGAGATTAGAAATAGTTCAAGTGATTGAGATAATTATTGTGAGATGTTAGATTCAAAATCAATGAAGACAGGGAGTTGAATTCGGAATGGAGTTTGAATATATATATATATATATATATATATATATATATATAAAGTTATATAATTTTGTTGAGTGTAATTTTAGAAACTCTCTAATTAAATATGTCTATCGTGAAGTAAACCACAATATTGACTGGATGGTAAACTAGGGGTAGGATTATCTGATTCAATCCGAATATGTATCTGCATCTGGATACGAAAAAGCAGAAAAAAAACAGAAAAAGCACATTTTCGGATTTTGGATTATCCAATCTGATATCCGAAACTTTTTTGGATTTGCAATAGCGATTTCCTTACTGACTGGATATGGGTATCTGATTTCTTTTTTAAAAAATAAATTAAAATATGTATACTAAAATATAAATACAAAAGCTTTTAACTTTGCCCTGAGCAGGAAGCCCTAAAACTAAAAAACCTCTCACCTGCCCCCAGGGGCATAGGTGAGTTGGTAAGTGGCCAGGTGATTAGGGTGGAGACACCCTGACAACGCGGGATCGAGTCCGTGGCGCAGATTCACCGAAATATTGCGGGCATTGCCGATTTCCACGCCCGCTGGTCCTTCTCTCGGGCCGCCACTCACGCACATCCTCGATTTACCTCCCGCTCTGCGCTCTGCCAGGTGAAGTTCTCCTTTGGTTAACCCTTTTAGTAAAAAACCTCTCACCTTACTCGTTCACTCTAAGTGCCGGCCCACACCTCTGCAAACCAGAGACACAACACGGCGGCATAGCAGCACGACGACACACACATCCGCACCACGGTCCACAGCACCAAGCAGGCTAGCACCAATTGAAATTGTGTCTGCACTTCCCTATTTATTTGAAGTGTGCTTATCACGTTATCAGCTCTTGAGGAGATATCTTTGCTTGTTTGGCTTTGCTTATTTTAAACGTGCTTATGAGCATTTGATGAGATATTTAAAATGTTATGTTGTCTGTTTTTTTCTTTTATTCTAGTGAGGTGTTCTTAATTTTTTTTATTTCCAATAGTTCTTGTATCAGTAATAGATGCAAATTTGCTATAAAGTCAATTGAAATGGTCATTTGTCTTGAAATAATAGTGGTCATCATACATGATTTGACTTTTTTAATTTATTTAAAATATCCAAAAAATCAAAAATCTATTTTCAAAATATCGGCTATCTAAAAGTTTGGTGTCCTGCCGGATATTTAATTTTTAGCTACCTGATCAAATACTTAATTTTTTAATTCGATATTCGCTTATCTAGTATTCAATTATCCAAATATTTGAGTATTCAATATGATTCCTACCCCTACGCAAACTACGGGCTAAGGTTATCACTTGGAGTCCCCTATATCATTAATCCCTGAATGAATTGAGGTTATTGCTTGGTGAAGGTTCAAGAAGTGCTACTTTTAAAGATCGTTTATTTTTTAAATTTGTCTTTGCCGCCTCAATTGAAAAAAAAAAAAAAAGCAACAGTGACTTTGGGCGAAAGAACGAAAGTAATATTTCTTGTTACGTGCACTGATTTAATTAAAACGTAAATTTAAACACAATATATCTAATCTACGAGAAACACCTCTAGAATTTATTTCCATATCTAGAATTATTAGATTTGTGGATTGAAACAAAAGTTGCAACTGGGGCATGGTGACTTTATGACGACGTAGTTTGTTGGAAGCGTGTCCTATTAACTCCGGCCACACAAGATGTGTAGTAGGTTATATATTTTGCGAGCCGTACACGTGTGATGTGTTGCGTGGAGTACAAGTCTGTAAAATCTGGATCATCACTCGTGACCTTTTACCATAACTTGTTTTGTTTTTTGACCTTTTACCCTAACTTTGAGGTAAAACAAAATTCAAAGTTGTAATAATTTCACTTTATGACCGTTTGTTCCAGGGCCAAAAAACAGTCCTTGTATTAAGTCTCCTTGAAAGAATTATATCGATTGACAACAAAAAAAAAAAAGTCCTTGAATTAAGTCTTCTTGAAAGAATTATGGAACTATGTCGATTGACAACAAAAAAAGTCCTTGAATTAAGTCTTGAAAGAATCATATCGATTGACAACTTTAAAAATCTATTAACAAGTTCTGTGTTAGAAATCCGAAACTTATATCTTGGTTCATGCATTCGCAAGTGTACAATGTAACATATACTTGCAGTTATAAATATATCAAACAAATAATTTATCTAAAAAAAAATGATTTGTGAATTTTATTGAGCAAATAAGTTTTGAACACTGGCCAAATAATTTTTTTATTCTGAACAAATATCTATGACTGTTTTTATGTATAAATGTTTGTTAATTTTACATTTATCAACAAATATTGTGATGATTTATGAATTTTACTAGACAAACAATATATGAATACATAATAAATAGTCTTTTTATTCTGAATAAATATCTATCACTATTTTCATATATAGATACTTGTCAATTTTATACTTATCAACAGATATTGTGATAATTTGTGGATTTTATTAGACGAATAACTTATAAATACTGCATAAATAATCTTTTTATTTTGAACAAATACCTGTGACAATTTTCACATATAGATATTTTTGTAAATTTTATTGGATAAATAACTTATTAATACTAAATAAATATCTGTCATTGTTTTTATATATAAATATTTTTATAAATTTTACTAGATAAATAATTTGTGAATATTGAACAAATAATTTAGTTCACCATGCTCTGTGCCTGTTGGTACAATTTGTGGTGAGAAATCTTATGGGGTAAGGTACTCGTTGCATTTATTAAAAGTTCAAAAAAGTTAGAAAAAAAAAAGTCGCAGAAATAATGAATTTTTTAAATTGAGAACCTAATTGATGCACGCTACTCGCTTGTCGATTTAACGGCTTATCTTAAAAACACTTGTCAGAAAGTCTAGTTATGTATTTTTCTACTGAAATAAGGATCCTCTTCTTTTTCGATTCTTTGATCTTTTATGATAATCCAACACCAACCTTGAGCAACTTGTCCAATATTACACATGATGCCCTTTTTTTTTTTTTTATTAAAGCCCAAATTACAACAAGAAGAAAGAGAAGAAACCACCACAAAGCCCATCTCTGCAAAAGGCTAATTTTGAAGCCCAATTCATTTTTCTATCTGGGCCTTGACCTCTTGTAAACCGATATTCAGTTGGCTGCAGTCCCTTGGTTAAGGATCATTGTCAAATTTGTTGATTATCAATTCACACCCCAGAATTCATTTTATTTTGAATCCAAATATTTAATTAAAAGAATTCTTTGTATTTGGCAGCTAATGATCGGGTACAGCGCATACACTAAAGTTTGAACTAAGCGAAACAAAATCTAAACTCTATGTCATTTTTTTATGTAATTAAAAAACAAAGGTACAAAAAAAAAATGAAAATTGTCAGGCTTTTTTTTTTTTGTGTTTGTAGTCAAGAAGCCATCTATTATATAAGTAAAAGTACGAGTCAGTCCTAATAGAAAAAATAGTATCGAGTAGCTTCTATTTGATAGTTAGGGTTAGTTTAGATTAACCTTTTTCCAAAAACGATTTTTCTTTTCTTTTTTTTTTTAAATAACTTATAAGAAAAATACTTTTTTAATAAGTTAAAAAATTATAATTGACATTTTTTTAGAATTTAATTTTTTTAAAATCAAAATAAATAAGTATTACAAAAATAATATAAATTTTTAAAAATACTTTTGTAAAAAAATTAATCCAAACAAACCCTTAATCTATTAACAACAAACAGACACAGAGTCTAATCTCACAACATAATGGACAATATTAATTTGCACCTCCATTTACATGTCCAAACTATGAAAAGTAATGTCTTGTCGAAAATGTTTCAAGATGCTCAATCAATACAACAAGTTTTTCTAGAAGATCTTTTCTTGTCTTTTGTTGATCAATACTAGATTTTCATCTTCGTAACGGTCAGAGGATCTGTGAATGCATGTTGGTTCAAAGTTGATACACACAAAAACAAATGCTGAAGTCAAAGATGTTGTGCCAGAGGTCTGTATATATATATACATATATATAATAAATAATTTTCTTGTGTCAAAAGTGGATAAGAGGCCTGGTCTGCATGAGGAAAATAAAGGCGGCGTGGAGAAGAAGAGTGTATTTATAAATGATTGATAAAGACAAATTTTTGCATCACAGCCATGTATCTCTTGCCCACGCTGTGGGTTAGCCAGGCCCCATCCTCAATGCGCTTTTCGTTTCCCCAGGTTATGGATTCCGTTACTTTTTTTTTTTTTTTTTTTTTTTATTTTTAAAAGGGTTAACCAAAGGAGAACCCCTTTCCCACCTGGCCAGAGGCCCCTTAACCAGGCGGGAGGTAAATCGAGGGATGTGCGTGAGTGGCAGCCCGACCAGGGAGAGGACCAACGGGCGTGGAAATCCAGCAACAGCCCCCGCAATATTTCAGCGGAGTACTGCCGCCACACGGACTCGATCCCGCGTTGTCAGGGTGTCTCCACCCTAATCACCTGGCCACTTACCAACTCACCTATGCCCCTGGGGGCTATGGATTCCGTTACTTGGTTGTGTATCTACATGGGTCACTGCTTAATGTGATTAGGCGAGACTCGCCCACCTCAAGATTTCGTACGCTCTCTGCACTTTTTATCAGACTCGTTTAGATTATTTTTTTTTAACTTTCTAGTCTCAAATTTCTGAAAGAATTTGGAAAAAAAAAATTGAAATTAAGTTTTTTTTCTTTTTTTTTAGAGTTTTACTTTCTTCTAAAATGTGATCTAAATATTTATTGTAAAAAATGTATCTCTTTTTTTTGAAAAAATACTTTTCATAAAAAAAAAAGTCAATTCAAATATGCCTACAAACAATTCAGGCAAAATGAAAAGTGCAAGATTGATCATATAACGCAATAATACTAATGAGTAATTACAACAATTATGCATCGTTTATATTGTCTCTCTACATTTTAAAAAAGATTTATATTATTTACTATAATTATGACTTATTAAATTTCAGGCGTTACACATTTATTTTATATATATATATATATATAACGGTCATTGGCGGGTGACAATAGTGGCTCACCCGAACTAGGCCATTGTGGACATTCTTCGCTAGAAAATTCTCAGCACATACCAAACAGCCCCCACACAATCTCATCATCTCCAACTCACCATGCTAATATAAATTCACAAGCACACCAAAATTAATCTACACCCATCATTTTCTTCTTGCCATTGATAACACCATTCAAAGTAAAAAAAACAACCTTCACTCATCAATGGCTTCTATCAGCATTTCCTGCCCCTCAACCACTCTTTCTCGCTCACCGTAAGTTCTTTTTC
This sequence comes from Cordia subcordata, assembly GCA_028554755.1. NCBI lineage: Eukaryota > Viridiplantae > Streptophyta > Magnoliopsida > Boraginales > Cordiaceae > Cordia > Cordia subcordata. Next base: position 2,823,348 of record JAPTOF010000013.1, on the reverse strand, counting down.
TTGGTCAATTATCGTTAAACTTTTCTCTAACCTTCTTTTCATTTCTTTGTTTAGTTTTAGCTGCTTTTGGGTACATTTGGGCCTCTTTTTTTTTTTTTTTCCCCGTTTTTAATATTGATTTGCTCACGTGGGTATGTTGATTCTTGATTTTCTGGAATTAACTTTGGATCTGATAATAGTTTTTAGATAAAATTGTCACCTGTGGCTGTCTACCTTGTTTTTCGAGGATAAAGTTGGTATCTTTTTTTATATTTGATTCGAAAAATTGACAGAACAATGATTAATTGGTTGTTTGTCAAATATGTGGGCTATAATTATGGTGCAAAAGGGCTTCCATATTCACAAAAGTAGGCCAACCCTTGAATCCACGGCGTCTAGGTCAGACAGTGAGACTTTACCACTGCGCTAATGTTCCCTTCAGCCATTATTATGTTATACCCAGAGCAGATTCTGTTTCGGGTAGATTTCTTGGATTCTTTATTCTTCCAAGTCGAATGGTTCTTTGCGTCACTAATATTATCTATTGGTATAGCTAAAGCTTTAGTCTTGTTGGCTTATTCACTCACTAGTTGTATACGTGTGGAGGAAAAAGATTGAGGATTAAGGCTGAACGGATAGTGAATTTCTGGCCATTATTTAAAGTGTTAATCAGCTGTTGTATTTTTGTAATTGAGCTTTCAAATTAATAAGTGAGAAGCCTTTCGTTTCCGGCATCTACTGGTTGTTGGTGGTCTGTATCTTTGCGATGGTTTGTAGAGCTTAAAGGTTACTAATGTGAGAGAACTAAGTCAATAGATACCAACATTTGGGCAATGTAGGTAGTGGAAATGTTTATTGGTCAGATTAGGTGATAGTAGTCAAATTAGCTATTATGCCAACCCCGTGAAATTTTACCAGAAAGCAAACTAGGATTCTATTTTCTGTTGTTATCAGTTGGATCAGACTTGAGAGGTTGTTGTGCTTTATGAATAATTGACGTCTGATATCCTTAAGATTTCTTTCAGAGCATTCAAAAGCTTCAGATTGTTCAATGGGCTACACTGCGGAGACCTACATTCTGCAACTGGGTCCATCCGGATGAGTGACAAAGTATGCTTAAGTGTCAGGGGTGATGGAAAAGTCAAGTCCGTACTGTTATCTGGCGAAGATGACCTCCTTTCACATCCCAATGGCACAGATGTCATGGGGGGAAATTACATAAATGGTGGCCTTTCAGCTGGAATTGAGACACAACCTGATTCCATAGCTTTCGCAACCCTTTCAGCTGATATGGCTGCACCTATAGGTGGTTTGCCAACTGAGGATGATGAATTTGATTTGGATGAACCTACGGAAGGTTTCGCATCTATCTCAGATGCCATTCAAGACATTCGCCAAGGAAAGGTGATTTGTTCTTATCCTCTATCATGTTGCAGACGATGTTAGTTTCTTAGCTTCTGTGCTCCTAATTTTGCTTCCTTCTGGGTGTGGATTGCAGATGGTACTGGTTGTAGATGATGAAGATCGAGAAAATGAAGGAGATCTAATAATGGCTGCATCAAAAGTCACGCCAGAGGCTATGGCATTTTTTGTAAAGCATGGAACTGGAATTGTTTGTGTGAGCATGAAAGCTGAAGACTTGGAAAGGCTTAATATTCCACTGATGGTAAATAGCAAGGATAACGAGGAAAAGCTTTGCACTGCATTTACAGTTTCAGTGGTGAGTAGACAGTTGAATAGTTCATCCTCCTTTCCCCTGCCAACAGAGGGGTGGACTTCTTGCTCCTTTGTTTGCATTATTGTTAAGAGATTTGTTTTGTGTTCCTTGTGATTTGTCTTTCTGTCCCTTTCTTATATGTTGGCTTGCGTAATGTAGTCACAAGTTGTCATTAATAATCAAAAAATAGAAACTTTTCTATTCAGGCCTCTAATTACTCATATTTTTTCTTTTAGGAACGATAAACCAAGCTTATTCCACTTACAGACTATCAATATATTTGAGTAGAGAATTTACTTTCTGATGCTTCTATTTTATTTGAGTTAGATAGCTCCTTCAGAGGTAATTGGGACCGAACTTCATGGTATGCTTATTCATGCTATATTCCATATTACATTTTTGTAGGATGCAAAACATGGTACAACTACAGGGGTCTCAGCTAGTGACAGAGCAACAACTATACGAGCACTTGCATCAAAAGATTCAAAGTCTGAGGATTTCAACCGCCCAGGCCATATCTTTCCTCTGAAGTATAGGGAGGGTGGTGTTTTAAAAAGAGCAGGGCATACCGAAGCTTCAATGGATCTCACCGTACTTGCTGGGTTAGAACCTGTTGGTGTTTTGTGTGAGGTTGTAGATGATGACGGCTCCATGGCTAGATTACCTAAACTGAGGGAATTTGCTAAGAGGGAGAACTTGAAGATTATATCCATTGCCGACTTGATCAGGTAGGTAAATTTCCAATGTGTTGTGATGTTTTAGTCATAAAAATTTCGAGATAGTGGTGGCGGATTTGTTTAGCATGTGTCATAGTTTTATAGGGTATGCATTAGTTATGGAGGGACTTCACATGAAACTAATATATACACAAACACATTCGTCAAGGAAATTAACATTCGAGTTGGACACCTTACTTTCCAACAGTTTCTGCTAGTTGGTGGTGCATTAATTGTTGCTACTTGGCTGCTATGTTTCTATGCCTTTGCATAGCTTGAACTGCTCTATTGCCTAAATTGTTGTCTCCTCCCTTCCATTCTTAGTTCTCTTCGTTCAGAATGGTTATGTTTTTTCTCTAAATGTGTCACATAAAGGAAAATTATCTTCTGACAAGGATTATAACTTGCAGATATAGAAGGAAGAGAGATAAATTAGTGGAACATGCTTCTGCTGCAAGGATACCTACTATGTGGGGCCCATTCACTGCCTATTGTTACAAGTCAATCTTAGATGGGATTGAGCATATTGCAATGGTCAAGGTAAGTTATTCTCGAACATATTGCAATATGATACCACAGAATTGCCTATACAATTTTGGAGTATTGATGTTGGCTTGTCTGCTAAGAGCTTCTTTGTAATGAGTCCTAAATGTTGACAAACATATTCCAGTACCTGCAGAATTCCTTCTCTGATCAGCCCTGGCTAATGGTTTAGTATCACCAATTAGGAGCTATATAAATATGATTAGTAGTGTAATCTTTCAAATTAGTTTGAGGCTTTGAGCAAACCGGAGAGCACAATTACATTTCTGCAGATGAACTTCTATTTGATTTTTCTTATTTTCCATTGGCCAGAATATGTGTCGCACCAAATGTTTTGCCATGAGATGGAAGTACAACCTTGTTGAGTTTGGGAATACTTTGATAGACTGTCGGGACTAATTACCAATATCTATGCTATGTGCAGGGTGATATTGGCGACGGGCTGGACGTTCTTGTCAGGGTACACTCAGAATGCCTCACCGGAGATATATTTGGGTCTGCAAGATGTGACTGTGGGAACCAGTTGGCACTAGCAATGAAAAAGATTGAGGCTGCTGGAAGAGGTGTTCTAATATACCTACGAGGTCATGAGGGGAGGGGAATTGGTCTGGGCCACAAGCTTCGTGCATATACTCTGCAAGATGATGGCCGTGATACTGTGGAAGCTAATGAGGAGCTAGGGTTGCCTGTTGATTCAAGAGAATATGGGATTGGCGCTCAGGTAATTCCTGTCAATGGTTTAAGACTTCTCACCTGACCACCAGACCATGTGGAACCTGGTGGATCTAAAGTAGTTCTAAGTCTTCTCCCTCCTTACTTGAATGGAATTCACCATGTAGCAGAGTAGCAATATGTGACCAAATTTTGGATTCCATATATACTAATAAGTGCATAAAATCTTCACTTTGAGTTTCCTATTCAAAAGTTAAACTGACCTTCTACCTTTTGCAGATCCTAAGAGATCTTGGTGTTCGAACAATGAAATTGATGACCAACAACCCTGCGAAGTATAGCGGACTGAAGGGTTATGGGTTGGCAATTTCAGGCCGGGTCCCTCTCTTGACCCCCATAACAGCAGAAAATAAGAGATATCTAGAGACAAAACGTGCCAAAATGGGCCACATTTATGGCTTAGAGTCCAACGGGCTTCCGACCAGGGTCAGCAATGACAATGGTAAGGCAACCGTAGAGTAAACATTGGCTGTATCCGAGTCGTGACTTGGACTTGGACTGATGTAGGAGTTCAGACCAAGAGGGTTCCATTTCGAGGGATTCATGTGAGATACTGAATAAGAGCTGATATATGAGTTCAGAAACAAGATTGGATCTTCTGCAGCTATCATACACCGTCTTCACTCTAAATTCTTGCTGAGAAGTAAGCATAGAAGGTTGCTGAAAAGTTTAGGCAGATTCTAGTATCATTAAGTATATACGAGCTCTGTGAAAGTCTAGTTCCTGTGAGATTAGACTGAAGTTTAACAAATGTCAACACATGAATGATGCTATTTTATTTATTTATTTTCTAGATTCGGGAGAATGTCAAGCAATGTGTAGTCTTTTATATACTAGGTGGAGAGTCGAATTGTTGTGATCTTAACTAGTTCTTAAGTGATCATGCATCAACACCTTCATTGATTCTAGCCAACTTTGTCTAGATCTATTTGAATCTGTTGTTTACGCTTATATTCCACGGGAAAGTTTGAACATTCTTCTAGTCGGTTTACCAGTTGTCCTCTCTGTGTTTTTTTCTCTTTTGGCTAGATGGGAAGCCTTTCGAGCTCACACTAAGACTCTTTTGTTTTTAACTTTCGAACACCCTACAAAAATTAAGGAAAATACATCAACAAATATTTTGAAATTTTTACGTGCGAGGGCCAAAAGTTAAGGTAGGGGTTGGCATTCATTTGTCAGCTTTAACATTAATGAATCATTTGTTGTGATGAGCTCGTTCATAAGAAAATATGATTTTTTTTTATTCGTAAAAACTTCTTAAATAAATAAGAAGCGTGGCCCCTTGAGTTATTTGTCATCGTTAATCTCGCTCGTAATGTTATATCGAGAAACTGACTTTACTAATTGAGGAAACCGTGTATGCTAATTGGGGTGCACTTTGGTTTCAGCAGAAGCTTCATGAGGGCCACTAAACAGTGCCATCTTTGTGAGGGTTGGCATAGAGTCATCTTCAATGACAGGGTTTTTCTCTTTCAACTCTGGAAACGAAGATTTTAATGTACTGGCTACAAAATCGTCACCAGAAGAGAAAAGGGGGAAAAAAGTGTCACACTTTTATTCGTAACATTACTTTGTTTTAAACTTATTACTCTAGCATTTTATTTCGATCATTTATTAATCCACTTTTCCTTTTATGACTATAAAACATTGTATGAGAATTGATTAATTTTGTCCAGAATACACACTTAATTTCGCCCGATATTACAAGGTTTGATTTTGTTTAATGTGATTTTAGTTAAACTAGGCCCTTATGTGGGGGATAGGATTAGTCACGTACAATAGGACCATTAAATTACTAATTTGCAACCAAACAATCACCCCATGTGCCATAAATGAAAAATAGTAATTGCAACCCATTCCCCACCCAAAAAATAATAATTGTGGGGGATTTTTCCAAATTCCCAATTCAATTACACTGCACTTCTTTTTTTTTAATTCCAAAAAACCAAACAATTACTCCAAAATAATTAATGAAGCACTAAACCAGCTTGAAACAACTCAAACGCGTTGTCATAAACACAAACCGTGGTTTTCCTTTCTTTTGCAAACTTGGAACCAATTTTCCTTTTCTGTAATTGGAAATGAAAAATTCTTCTATTTAATCTCCACCGTTGAGATCATACCCTTACCATGTCAACCGCCAATGTAAAACCAAGCTCGTGGTCCTCACGACTCACCATGCGACCCACTCTCTATATAAACTCCCAATCCCACTTCATAGATTTCTCCAAAACACATAAAGAAAAAAACCTTTGTGTCCCCGAAGCCCACATCAACTCTCTCTCTCTCTCTCTCTCACACACATAATGGCTTGCTCCAGTCTTGTGATGTTCATGATGGCTGCATTGTTGTTGGGCGCAGCGGTGGCGCGGTCACCCCTACATGCACCAGCGCCGGCGCCTGTGAAGGCAACAACCGCCGCACCGATGCCGTCACCGAAGGCGAAGCCACCCACTAAAAGTTCACCTTCTCCGGCGCCTTCTTCCATAGTGAAGCCACCCGCTTCAGCTCCTACTCCTTCAATTGCTACGCCACCATCTTATGCTGGTGCCCCTCTCCACCCCAAGAACGGCGCCGTTTCGAACAAGTTAGGTTTTGGGTCGGTGGCTGCTGGATTTCTCGTTGCTACTTTAATGGCGTAACTATATATATATATATGATGATAACGATAATGGAGATGGAGTTTACTAGTACTAGTGGAATGGATGTTATTATTTTACTTTATTATTTTATCAGAAGTACTAATTTAGATTATAGGGACTTGCTTAGTTGTTGTTATTGACTGGTGGTATATTTATAGTGTTTTTATTTAATGTAAGTTAATTTTATCTAATTTTTCGTCTAATTTCTAACAATTTACTTTCTGTTTTTTCCTTTTTGGTTGTGTTTTCTTAATGAGATTCAAACAAGCAAGGAATACGGTCATGAGCAAAACCAACTATTGTAGAATGTTTGGATTAATTTTGTCGTCATTGTATTAAGAAAACCAGCTGTTAAATGACTCATAACGTTATAAAATTACGATCAAGTTAATCTTTTTGATTTGGACAGATATTGTGACAGCTATTCCCTCTTGGCCTTTTCTCCAATATGGTAAGATTCGTTAGGGCTATTCTTTTAAAGCTGCATGCATGCAGTTTGCTATTTCTTGATGTTTACGTGTTAAGTCGTCTTCTAGAAAGTAGTCTGTTTTTAGGGTAAAGCTTGTACAGATCCATTGTACATTGTGTTGCTTGTATCAAGCTCTCAATCTTTTTCTTAGGAATCAATCAAATGGAGTTGTCTGTCATCATTAAGACGCTGTGTTCGCGACTATGGTGATTTTTTCTAGGTTATATTATGAGAACTTTACTATATTGCGCCGAGTTATTCTCGAAATAAGTTTCTAATTTATGTTATTATTTCAGTAATTTATTTAATTTGTAAGCTAGTAACTTAATGTAGAGCCATGTCTGTGTATGGTGGTGGTGCTGGTTGATTGAACAATGACCAGTTTGAGGCTCTGACGACCTTTGGGAGTTAAATTGGATAGTTCTCCGTGCTTAAATTTTAAATATTTTAATTTGGAGAAAATGAGTTAAATGTCCTTTTTTTGGGGAAAAAAATAATTAAAATGCCATCTTTTTTAAAATAACAAGGAAAATGTAACAATAAACAATTTCGAGTTTTGAAAGAAGATGCTTTTTGTAGCATTTTCCTTATTAGTTTTAAAAACATGACATTTTGGTTTTTTTGTTTTTTCCAAAATGAGACATTTAATTCATTCTCTCTTTTAACTTGCCATTGCTAATTTTGACCACAAAAAGGAAAAATTAAAAAAAAAAAAGACTTGTCATTGCTAATCACCTTAAGCAATGGGATTTCCTTTCCAAATTGCATAAATTACATCATCATTTTTTTGCCTAATTATAGGGCTATCACGGGAACAGATCTCCTTCTATTTTAATCCTCTCGCAATATATTGCTATATTTTTTGACATGCTAGAGTTTTTTCTTTCTATTCATACACTAGGAATTTACCATTATACATAAAATTCTTACTAATTAAAAAAAAAAAAAAAGCGGAGCAGTTATAACTCGGCTCCATCTTTTCAATTAGCACCCTTGGCCAACAAGATTTTTTGTTTTATTCTCAAATATTTTTGTACATAGGACTTGAGATAACAATCTTAAAACTGTCTGCATCTAGTCATCAACGTGAAACCAGACCTTTTTCTTTCCTTCCGTTTCCAGTCTCTTTTATTCTAGAATTTGTTGTTATAGACTAAAAGTTGGGATTTTTTTTTGAGGCTCTTTTTAGCTTACAAAGAGAATCTTAATATAAGTAATACTTTATGCCACTTCTTTAGCACTAGAAATGTGTAATCTGGGGTGCTGCAATAGTCCAGATCTCTAAAAGCAACAAAGTTTGCATTGATTATGCTATTTAGGCCCTTTACCTTGACTGTGAAGTGAAGGCTACAATATCTGGATGTTGTTCAAATTTAAGCATGTCTGTCTCATTCAAGTACACCCATGCCTCAATCCCATCACCATTTCTGTTGTCCATCAAGAAAACTGCTTCCACCGGTAGGCCACCGCTACTAACCCGGCCTGGTTTCCCCCAGCCAAAATCAGCTTCATATACAGGAAACCTGCACCAACTAGTGAAAGCATGGAGTCCAATCTTACCTTGCCCTGCTTCTACTTTGAAACTTTTTATCGTATCAATTGCCATCTTCAAAACGTCAACCGCATTTTCTTTCTGCGCACACTCCGCTGAGGCCTCCCTTATTGCATCCCCTATTGCGTCTACCAATTCATTGAACTCCAGGATTCTTTTGCCTGCCAAAATTTTGGTACTAACTAGACTACAGAGGTTCCCGAACAAATTCTCTGGTAAATTGAAAGCTGTTTTGCCTCGTAAGTTCATCAACATGTTCATCACAAATGCAGCAGGGCTGCCATGATTCGCGCGAGACACATCTATGAGAGCCTTCCATACAAGGGCAGTTACCAACACCACCCGACTAGGTAGGTAACTTCGTGAACCATTGGCCCTGGATTTGGCTCTCAGGGCCTGGATTGCGGTCCCATCAAAGACGAATCTTTTCTGGAGAATAACAGGTCTATTTTCATCAAAGGCTGGTGGCTTGATCTCCAGTGATTTTATTGCAGGAAACAGACTAGCTGAAGAGAAATCTGGAGGAATCAATGCGTTGATGCCTCTCCGGCTAATAGCTGCCCATCCATTGATAAATGAAACAATACTACAAGCATCTGCAATTATGTGAGAAAACGCAACGCCTATAACTAGTCCTCCACAATCGAAAATATTCACCTGGATCGCTAACAATGGCGTAGTGACCATGTCAGGTGGACCAATATCCCATGGCACAAATTGATTCAGAATCTCAGATTCGCGATTCCCCTGGAGAAACTCATCGAGACAGCCATTAACTCTGGCTTCCAGAAATTCAACCCCTTGATCACTACAATCAATTAAAAGATCTTCTTTTACGAACCTTCCTGCTAGTGGATAATATTGGGTCAAGGCCTCGGACAATGAACTTTCCAACGCGCTGTATTTTTCAGGGTGTTTAGTATTATCCTCCTGCCCGTTTACAGGGTAATAGAGGATCATGCTCACATGTGAAACAGGAGCCACCTGATCGAAAAACGATAGATTGAACTGTTGAAGATTCTGTGAAGTTGGAGTTGATGGTTTAATCAACTTCCTAGACAGGATTGCAACCTTCATGGCTGATCTTAGGATTAATGTTAAATCTTTTTCTGCAAAAGGGCATAAACAAAAGCAAGCTTTTTTTGCAGTTGGCTCTCAAAAGCAAGATTTTTTTTGTTCTGAATCCTCATTCCTCAGTAGCATACTTATGCCTCGATGGTGTAATCCATGGAGATGTTTCGTGAATTAATTGCAAAGCTTGTCTTCAATGAACTAGTAAGTGCATGAAACTGATACGTAATAACAGCTAGCGTTTCATGTTTACTTAACCAATAACCATTGCTCGAGTTCTACACCAAAAGCAATTTATTTTTTCTTTTGTAAATTAATACTATACACATATAGCACTTGGGGAAAAATAATGACCTAATAATCAAATTATGAGAATCTAGAAAAAGGGTTGGAAATTGTAGATTGATCACTTGATTTAAAAATTTAAAATATTAGAGATGATTTTATTTCGTTTATTTACACGTGAACCCCGTGAAAATCGATATTTCATTTGAGTTGAGTCCTGTAAATGAACTTATGTGGCAGTTAGATTTGAGATCAAGAAGGGAATTTGCTAATGCTAGTACGATTGAGACTTGAATCTGCATAAGATATATCCATGTTGTTCTTAAATTTCCAGATAGAATTAATTAGCTCACCAACGCAATTTATTTTGTGCCAAATTGTTAGCCGAATAAGGATTCGCATGGATTAATTTTTTTAAAAGTTTTTTTTTTTTTGAAAAAAATTGTATTTGAATCTTTTTTAAAGTTCGATTTTTTTTTTAAAAACCAAGCAAAAAAAAAAAAAATGTCAACCCAAACAGGCGAACGGGCTCCGATAATCAGTGCCCGGTAAGCATCAACCCGCAAACGTAGAATATATGTAAGTCAAGAAGAACAAACGCAAACAAGTACAGAAAACATCGCATCATCAGCATCAAAATCTAGTAGTTGTGCAGTAAACCAAATTAAATGCTCCCCAACCCTCATACAACTCCACCCCCCTCTTCATCTTTTCTTGTTTTTCTTCCATGCTTCACAACCATGGCCACCGACTACAGAAAATTAATGAATGAATCCATTGAAGACTCCATTACAGATCTTTGCGCACCATATTGTGAACCAGAAAAGAACCAACTAGGCCTTTGTCCATTGACTTGCATTTCCTTCTGCTATCCAATTTGCCAGCGCCCATTCTTGGCTGCAATTCTACCACCCCCGTCAGCCTACACCACCACCGCCGCCGCCGCCTCCTTGGATGATGATCACGCAGACATACAGTACAAGTCTTCTCAAATCCTCGCCATCTCTCTTGCGGTAATAGTCATCGCTTTCATTTTCTTGGTATTTTACACCATCTGCGAGCTCTGCGCTGCTGGCTGCTATTCAAGAAGGGAAGCGTCAGAAGAAGAAGGAGGCAATGATGAATATCTTGATCAAGATCTTGAACCTGATCATCAGGTTTATCATCCCGTATGGTACATCACCAGGGTTGGACTTCAACAATCTGTGATCAGCTCAATCACGATGTTCAGGTACAAGAAAGGTGATGGCCTTGTTGAAGGAACAGAATGTGCTGTCTGTTTGAATGAGTTTCAAGAAGATGAAACTCTAAAGCTGTTGCCCAAATGTAACCATGCTTTTCATGTACCCTGTATCGATACATGGCTAACTTCGCACACCAATTGCCCAATGTGCCGCGCTGATATCGTTCTCGATCCGGTTAGCCTTTCGCCATCCCCAGAGCAGAATGTAGAAAATCCAGGGGCCCTGGAGGAACCACAAGAGTCTGTTTCAGAGCACGAAGCTTGCGAATCGAGTGTTGTGCAGGAGACTGAAGAAAAATCACCGATTCAGAGTGAATTGGGCAATCAAGATTCGAAAGAAGAGTCGGAAACTGGTGTTTCCAGAGAGGTGGAGGGGATTGAATCATCTGTTGTTACAAACAAAGTGACTGCAAAGAGCTCGGCAACAATGGAGCCTAACTGTTCGAGTGAGCAATTGGAAAAAATGAAGGGATCAGTTTCTTGCAGTGGAAAAAGGGTCTTCTCAAGGCACTGCAGGAGTAGGAAATGTCACCTTCCTGGATAGAGCTTTAACAGGTGAGATTCTGCTAAAGAAATTGGAGGTGAAACAGAGAGAATAAAGAATCATTGCTCTTGCAGAAGCATATAGCAAAGGCATGTAAAGTAGGGGTTAATATAGAAACAGACAATTGATTGATTGTTGTTGTTCTAAACTGCTTAATAGAACCAAAAAGTTGTAAGTAGTGTCTTTGAGCTTTTAGCTACATAGAACCAAAAAGTTGTGAGTAATGTGTTTGAGCTTTTAGCTACATAGAGCCAAAAATTGTAAGTTGTATGTTTGAGCTTTCAAGTTTTAGCTACTGTGAAGACATTGTAATTTTCTGTTCTGATATCTTTTTTTTTTTTCACTTGAAAACGAGAAAACTAGTCTCAATGGTGGCAACTGGCAAATGCCTAATCCTCTCGACTGCATTTGGATAGTGAAAGCAGAATGGAAATTTTCTACTTTCACAATTATAGCTTTCGGTGCATTTCCCTTTTTCTTTCTTTTTATGTCCTATTTTCTTTCTTTTCTAATTGTGTATGAAAGAAAAGAATAGGGGTGACTTAAATCAAGGTTCTTTGTCACTTAACACTCCGTCAAATCAAAATAATAAATAAATAAATAAAGGCAAAAGGATATGGTCGATTCAAGTTTATGGAAATGCTCTAGATTTTCTTTTTTCTTTTTTCCCCTTTTGAAATACAAAATTAATTAAGTAGTAAAATTCAAACTTTTGGATGTCTTTTTGGGGAATGATAATCTCCTTGAATGTTGAGTGGTAGTCTTGCTTAGATTATTCGAACATGCCAAAAAATTATATGGGACATGAGAGAGATATGTCCTTTTTTTTTTCTTTCCGTGAGAGGCTATGATGCTAAAACTAGGAAATTTGAGCACAAAGGAATTATGTAAAATTGATGGAATATTTTGATTTTCATTTTTCTTTCCAACAAACGAAGGCTAATTTAGTTCTATTGATAATCAAATCAACCGGTAACCTCCATGGAAAGCAAGCACACAAGACAATTCGAGTTTGGGCCATGTATAAGGTGCAATCTCAGCCCGAATTCTACTTTCCTTGGGCTCACAGTACGGCCCACATGATAAAAGAAGCTCTGGGTCCAGTTCAGTTCAGAAAGATTTGACTCTCTCTCTTTCTCTCTCTATCTCTCACGCGCACACACACACACACAAAAATGGCAGCTCGCTCCTTGTTCCTCGCTCTCACTAGGAGGTACGCTCTTCTTCCACAATAAGCACTTATTCATAAAGCTTATAATCACCTCTCAGATAACAATAATTTTGGTAAGAAATTGTGTTTAACAATAACAGAAATGCTTGTAAGGAGAGACGATACGGAGGTCTACTACTGAGGTCATCGTCATCATCACCATCTACAAGTACAAGTGAAAGTGAAGTTGCTGAAATTGAAGACCAAGATGGTGATGATTTAAGGAGCAGAATATTCAGTTTAAGGTTGCCCAAAAGAAGCGCCACCAACTTGCTTCAGAGATGGGTCAGCGAAGGTCGCAAAGTCACCATTTCTGATCTTCGTTCCATCTTTAAAGACCTTAGAACATCGCGCCGCTATAAACATGCCCTCGAGGTCTATTTCTTTTTTCCCATTTCTTCCCATTTTCTGTTTAATTTATTTTAAAGCCAAGATACCATGCTTAGACATGTGGATTTTAAGAAATGATTTGGGTTAGCATTTTTAGCCTAATTGGATTCTCAACGACTTGTTCTTTAGTTTCGTTTTTTGTGAAAGTTAACAATTTGAGTATGGGCTCGTTTGTGGCTTTTTCAAAAGCAAAAAGTGTTTTTTTTTTAGAAGTTGAAAATTCTAGCTTTCGAAATTTTGGCTTGTGAAAAAAGGTGTGTTTGTGATTTTCTTCGGAGATTCAGCTTGTTTGAAAGCCAAACCAAATAGTTATTGCAAAAGAATGTGCTTTTTTTTTTCCAAGAATAAAGGTGTTTTTTGTTTTTTCTTGAAAAAGAGCCAATCTTGAAAGAAAGGATCAGAGGATACTTGCACATAGACTACAAGATTCATAATGAAAAAAAAAAAAAAATCCTTAATCCAAATGAAATGGCCTTCAGTAACTTGCACATTGGGAACTTTGAAAAGGCGAAGTGAATTTGGGGTATTGGTCTAGTGCAGACTAGAGAAAATGTTAGAAAGTTGGGTGCTTTGAGTTGCTAAGGATGAGTGAGTTCGGCAGGATTTTTGTATGGTGAGTGTCGGGTTTCCTTTCCATCTGTTGCAGATGCTTTGTATAATGACTTAGGGATCACGAATTGTCAGCTTCTTTGTGATATTAGGGATTCTAACATCAGCAGATGGTTGGAGAAGTTGTCGGCGAAAACTAAGATGGTGACATGCCTTGTGGGCATGGATGGTCTTTGATAGATGATAGCCAACTATGGATGTCCCATCTGGTTGAACCAGCATGGTTACACAATCCTACACCTATTGAAGCTGGTTCAAGTCGATTGAATCTCATCTAATTGGTTTTACACTAGGCTAGTCAGTTCTCGTACTAATTAGATTTGAAGAATGGTGGTTACCGTACTAAAGTATTTAACTAACTCTTGTCCATTTAACTAACTCTTGTCCATTTAACTTGGAGGTCATGCATTTTGATTGAGTTGGTTGTGTGAGAAACGTCTGGCCACATGTATCATTCACCCCATGCTATATAAGTCTTCACTAGGTAGTATGATGAGGCTTATTTTTGTCAATTGGAACCAACATTGTTAGCTTGAAGCCAGATTTTGACCACTAGAACCTCTTTGAGGTGTGGCTAGTGCTACTGAGTACTGATTAATTGATAAAGATGATTTATCCCGGAGACAGTCAGTTGCTTAAGGTATTGCAGATACGCTATTGCAACCACCTTATTAAGGTGTTGTAGATGTGATAACTATTGAAGGTCTGACTAGTGCGATTGGTGGAGTTGGCGCAAATGTTATAATTGGTGAAGTTGCTCCAAGTGGTTGTAGTGACCGAAATTTGGTCTTCGGTCTGAGTATTGCTTATTTTGATTGATGAAAATAAGCACAGGTTGTACTAATGATTTAAGACTATGGAGAGTGGGTCAAGTGATCTAGATGGTCCTAGTAACATATTTCTCATATAGTTGCCTTGACTGGCCGAAAAGCTGATACTTTAATAACTTCCATGGTTTGAACCTAATTGACGTAACAATCCACTTGCACCATTTGAAGTTGAATAGACCTAGCTCACCAAGTTTATGATTGTATAACTGTCCAGAATTAGACAGTTGTTGCCCGTTAGAGACTATCCATGCCTGTGAGATATGGAATATGTGAACTTGGCATCATCATTTCTTGATTTCCATTGACAACTTTTTCACAATATCTGCTAGTACAATTTATGAAATATTTATTTCTAAACTATTGGTTGAATTTATAGAGAAGTAAGAGGTAAATTATACTTCGGTTTGATTCTTCCTCTGATTGTTGAGCTCTAGGTTAAGCATTTTCACATAAAGTTCAATTTTTTACTGGGTCTTGCCAGTCGATGCATATATACGGAAATGGCATCAAACTGATACATGTTTCTTTTATTTGTGAGAAAAGTTCCATATGATAGGGTAATATATATGCACTAACTTTTTTGTAATCTCTTCCTGAATGTCTGATATTCTGAGATGATATTTTTTAGACTAGAGTTCTCTTTTGTACCATTTGGATAAAGTGATGAGGGGTTTGTTTGAGAGTTGATGATTTTGGTTTCCTTTTGAGATTCCACAATGGTTGGATTAATTTGCTAATGATTCTCATGATCGACATATTAGCTTAAGATAGTCTTGAATGGAAAAGGTATACGGGAAAAAGAGCATATTGGAAGAGAAACTGGGACTTGAACATCTTATTTCTGATTTTATTTTAGTTAATTGCTGATATAGAATTAATTTTATGCTTGCAGATATCAGAGTGGATGGTTTCTCATGATGAGTTTGACGTGTCAGACTCTGACTATGCTGTTCGCATCGACCTGATGAACAAAGTTTTTGGCATTGATGCTGCTGAACGCTACTTTGAAGCTTTACCTTCCACTCTGAAAACTAGTGAGACGTACACTGCTCTGCTCCACTCTTATGCTGCGTCGAAACTAATTGACAAGGCTGAGGAACTCCATGCCAGAATAAAGCAAGCAGATCTCTCTTTGAGTGCTGTCACTTACAATGAGCTAATGACTTTATACATGTCAGTTGGGCAGTTGGAGAAGGTTTCTCTTGTCATTGAGGAAATGAAGTGCCAGAAGGTTGCAGCTGACCTGTTTACTTACAATCTATGGATAAGTTCGTCTGCTGCATCTCTTGACATTGATGGGGTGAGAAGAATTCTTGATGAGATGAGTCTTGACCCTGGCTCTAATGAATGTTGGGAAAGATATGCAAACCTCGTCAATATATATGTTACATCTGGTCAGCTAACTAACTCAGGATCGAACTCTGTAGTTGAAAGCGAGAAGGGCATAACACAAAGGCAATGGATAACTTATGATTTCCTTATTGTTTTATACGGGGGATTGGGTGACCAAGACAAACTCGATAAGATTTGGAAATCTTTGAGAATGACCAAGCAAAAGATGATAGGCAGAAACTATGCATGCATAATCTCATCGTATCTGATGCTTGGGCATTTGAAGGAGGTAAGAGACATCGTTGAACAATGGAAGCAATCTGCTTCCTTGGATTTCGACAGCTCCATCTGCAATAGGCTTTTGAAGGCATTTGCTGAAGCTGGCCTGACCGAGAAAGCTGCAACTTTTCGGACGATTCTGATTGAGGTAGGCTGTGAGCTTGGGGACGAATAGTGGGAATATAAGGGACCATTGGACCAATTTTGCATTTTATTTAGTAACTCTGAGTTTGAGCAACTTTATGGCACTGCTCAGTTATGAAAGGTAATAATATATAGGTGCTTTTGTATTCTTATTTTTCCAATCTAACACAAATAACAGGGATAATAGCTCTTGTTCCTACTACCCCGTTCTTCTGCAGCCCAATCTGTGCATGTTGATGGGTTGAGTTTTAATGTGAAGAAGTTTCAGGGTTTCTCAACCTTTAGAAACCATGAAACTTCATTAGCCCTCGTGATGTTATAATATTACAAAATAAAATTAAATGGAAAACCTCAATACCATAGGTGAAGGCATAAAGATTCATGGCATGGAAATTAATGTGATTCATAATGCATTCTGTTGATACTCGAGGAAGTAAAGCTGAAGAAAGGGCATTGAATTTACTTGGTATTTACTTCAACTTTAAAAAATTTCAGGGCGTATTTTAGTGGCCAAATAGCCTAAGTTTGACTCATGGAGTTTGATATCATATTTACAATATGGATATTATATTACCATTGGCATGTACTCCCTGTTTTTTGTTTCATAGCATGTAAATATGATGAGCTGTTATGCACGAGGAATTTTAAGAGAGTGGAAATGCAACATATCACTTATAATATAAAAAATATATCTTTGAAGTGGAAATTTGTAGCTCCCAAATTTTTTATGACATAAAATGACACAACAAATGGAACAAAAGTGGGAAAAGAAAAAGCAACAATGAAAAGTTAATTTGGATGTCGACAAGCATGGCCATCTTTTATCTTCCTCTAGAAAAGTGATATAGGCTCAAGCACTATATTAATTATTCATTTTTATAGTTAGTTTTTTTTTTAATTTATATAAAAAAATTTGTACATAAATTAATTCGACTATGTAATGGAGAAAAGCAAAACTATGTCAGTCAAGTTATTGTGGTAGATAGGGCTGCAACAACAGTTTGCTGTGTTCTACTTTGCCGTTATCACAAGTATTTGACCCATCTTGCCAACTTTATACTCTCCATGTAAAATCCCAAGGCCATTTTCTCGGCAAATATTGCTAAAGCATTTGCTTCCTCATCTCTAAAAATAATTCGTTTTCTTAAATCACAAGTCAAACTTCACACTTTTGCATGCCACTAATTTTGCTCATTTGCTCCCAATAATTCCATTTTGCTCCAATTTTTGCTTCCATCTTCTAAATGTTAACGATTCGTCCTCTATTTCTCAAAGTCTAGTTATAGTCTTTCTCGATCTAATGTAGCCTAAATCAATCGAAACAACATAATTAATTAACAAAGTTTTGCCTCATTGAATCATTGTACGAAGCCATGCCCAGAGTGGCCTCCGAACAAGAAAGCTTGGCTGCAGCCAACTCCAAGAAATCCAACTATTCCAAGCAATATTCACGTAAAATCTCACATTTCTCTTGTTATTCTCCCAAAATTTCCATATACATCTTAGCCATTTGCGTCATATTATTCATTTTGTTTCATATCCAATCCCTTGAAACCCCATCACCATCGCCATCAGCAGCACCACCTGCAATATTTCCTTCATGGAGTTTCATGCAGCAATGGCGAAGAGCCATCAACACCACAAGCTTATCAAGCTACAGTTACTGCAGCCAAGAGCTGAAAGCCATGGCTTCCAGGCTTCGCGAATCGGTCACTTTTCTCCCCCTCAAGGACCTGCGTTACGCTAGCACAGCCCTGCAAGGCCACACGTGGTTCATGAGCTCCATGTACGACACACACGAGGAAGGGGAGGTGCAATACCAACAATTCCCATCTGAATCCTCGCAAGGCAGGCTGTTATGCCTCAGAGGCAACGACACGCACGACGGATCATGGAATTCTTACGCCCTGGCGTGGCCCGAAGCCCTACCACGCGACGCCAGCCTCATGAAGGGGCTCACGTTTGTATCGTACAACCACTACGATTACGGAAACATATGGCACGGATTATCAGCTGTGGTACTATTTTATCTAAAAGTTTAAATTTATAAAAAAAATATTAACTTATTTATGTATTACATGTAACACTTTCCTCACAGACATAATTTGTTTAAACCACAATTTTGATATATATATATATATATTTAAAAATGGGTGAGAGTGGGTTCGAACACGAGGTTGGAATATTCTAGATTCTCATATCATATTAAAGTTATTTGTCTCTGTCTAAAAGTTTAAGGTTAGAGAGAAGATATTGGTTTAATTATTAATTTATTATGCTTAATAGGTACCATTTGTGGCGTGGCATATCAAGAACAATTGTGAAATGCTGGCTACCAGGTGGGTATTATACCACTGGGGTGAGCTGAGGAGCAAAATGGGACCCTGGTTAAGCACTTTAATGGAAGCTACTTTTGGCGAACCTCTTTACGTAGAAGAATTTGAGAGTAGTGACATTCCAGCTTGCTTTGAGGATGCTGTGGTGATGAGGCATAATGAAGGTGGCATGTCTCGGCAGAGGAGGCTGGAGGTGTATGATCTGCTGAGATGCAAGGCTAGATTGTACTGCAATCTCAGCCTAGAGGGTAGGCTTGCTGACGTGGACGAGAAGGGCTCGCCGGTGATTGGGTTAACGTTGTTCATGCGAACGGGGCCGAGGTCGTTCAAGAATGAATCTGCGGTCATAAGCATTTTTGATAAGCAGTGTAAGCAAGTCGAAGGTTGTCGGTTAATGGTGGCTTATTCCAACAACCTAACATTCTGTGAACAGGTTAGAATATAATATTTTGGGTTTTTTTTTTTTTTTTTTTTTGGTTATTAACTTGATACGATTTGGTTTTTGAGATAATAAATTTGTCAGGAACTGCTTATATATTATGGTTGATTCTGCTAATCATTTCAAAATAGACTTTTGAATATCATTTAAGAAGGTGATAGATCCAACTCTTCAAGTATTTTAATTTTTCTACCGATTTGTGGATTTGAAATACATTACAAGATTTATCTTTTTAACAATTAAGTTCTTTGTCTTTATAATGTGATAATTTAGTCCTTATCTTTTCACTTAGTAATGCTGCTAAAGTAAAAAAATACCTTAAAAAAAATATTTTCTAGCTAATCCCTTATCTTTGAAAAATCGTAACATCATTAGTTCTTTATTTTTGCAATTCATGACACGTTAATCTATTACTTTTGTAATATGTGACACTGTTGGTCCTTCTAAACGATTATTTTCTTGACATTTTCTAAAATTAGGACCAATAATGTTACAAATTAGGACTAACAATTTTTCGCAGGTGAAGCTGATGAGCTCAACTGATATTCTAGTCTCTCCACACGGGGCACAATTAACAAACATGTTTCTCATGGATAGAAACAGCAGCGTGATGGAATTTTTCCCCAAGGGGTGGCTAAAACTTGCAGGCGTTGGCCAATACGTCTACCACTGGATCGCTAGCTGGTCCGGGATGATACACCAAGGCGCATGGCGAGACCCCGACGGCGACGCCTGCCCTTTCCCGGAAGACGATCGGCGTTGCATGTCCGTCTTCAAGAACGGTAGGATTGGATACAACGAGACCTACTTCTCTGAGTGGGCTACAGATGTTCTTCATCAAGTCAAGATGAGGAAAGCAGATGAATTTTCACGAAAAGGCAGCAACAATGGTGGTATTTCTAGTTCTTGTGCTTGTGTAGGTGGCTTAAAAATATAATGGGCCGCTACTATTCATCTTTTCTTGTGTGTGTGTTTTTTTCTCATGCAGATTATAACATTCATTAATCGAATGCATGGTTAAATTTCCAATTATTCAAGTTTAATTATCTTTAGTTTCACGTACTAGATTTTCTAAAATTTGGTTAGAGGTACAAAAATGTAAGTTGATAAATGGAGAGAAAAACAACATCCAACATTAAACGCATAAAATTATCCTACTACTATATAAAATGCAATGTTAATTATTCCGATAGTCATTTAACATTGTGTTGAAAAATACCAGGGAGAACATCATGCAACAATACGTTTACAATTAATTATTCCAGAATTCTCAGGGGAAAATTATCAAATTTATAAAAGATGAGTATTAATTGAATATAATATTGTTCAGAAAATTGCTAGTTGAATAGATCCATCTGGTTTCATATCAAAGTCAAATCCTAGAGCGGCCTTTTAGTTGCCAAAATTGCTACCTTCTGTAATTGGGTCAACAATTGGGTCAACCGATCTAGATTTGGTAAGCCTACCCTCAAAGCTACATCGCCCTAATTTCATCTCTAATGCTCTTGAAGCAACTTTTTCCATTTTTTTTTTATAAGAAGTTACGCTGAATCAAATATGCACAAGTCTTCTAGAAGTTACCCTTCTCATATCTTCTCCAAGGAGGACTCTAAGTTGCCGAAGGAGACTCTCCAACTAGTGTACTCTCAAAGGCAATTGCAAACCAAAATTAGTAAGCCAATTCACGCTTCTATTAGCTTCCATTTCTTAACTCGTTAAATAAATCTTTCCCTTTTATATTTTTCATATTTTTGGTCAGACCACTCTAATAATAGTAGTATTATAATTAATAATAGTAGCATTGTAATTGTTATATTAGTATTTTTGTCCTTTGTGGTTGAGAGATGAATTCAATCTACGAGTAGTAGGAACTTTTAAACAACATCGCGTAATATTTGACACTAGCTAGGACCATTAAAATCTAATGTAAATTAAACTCATGTCTCGCAAATCTTACAACAAATCTTATCCTTCCCCAAATCATAAAATTATCAAAGAAATTTGTGCAAGCTAGGATTTGTGATTGTCCCACCCCAGCGATATATAAATGAAGGGGACATACTAGTCCTTGGAAAAAAAGGTCATCTGGAGGACTCGTCCAAACTGCCAAGCAAGTGGAGGTACGTCCAGTAAAGATTTTATACGATCGCCATGGTGTCTTCACCATGTCCTCTCGCTCTTCAATCTTGTCCAGGAAAACTCTTGGGGTCCAACTGGTTGCTTGTCTGCTTTCACCTTAAAAAAAACAACAAAAGTGTCACCGCGCACTTTTACTCTCCAATAATTGTCATACTTTTTAGGCCAGTACTTTTTTGTTTTTTTTGTTTTTTTTTTTAAAAATAATCTATCGAGTTGTTAGGTCTTTCGAATAAATTCATTCCCTTCAATTGGATTACTAATTTACCAAAAAAATTCATTTTTACTTGTAAAGAAAATGCTGATGTTGCCAGCATTGGTTGATGTAAATTACAGAGTCCATTTGGTTTAATTTTTAAATACTGAAAAGGACTTTTCGTAAATTTAAAAGCTAAAACTAATTTATTTGGCTTATTTTTTAAAAGAAATTTTATATACAAGTCAAAGCTAAAGAAAATTAAAAAAAGAAAATTAGAATCTCCACATTTGATCAAAAAGTCTTTTAGAAAACTATTTTAAAATCATATCAGACATTATTTTCCTTTTCCTTCAAAGATGTTATTTTATATTTTTAAAAATTTAAATATATTTTCAAAATAACTTATAACTCAACTCTTAAAATATAAATCCAAATAATTTTAAAACTCTACTGGTAAATCTATTGATTTGATCACACAGAGTCCAACTGTTTTGTATATGAAAGTCCTGTTTTTTGACCAAAGGGGCAAAAAAGAGCTCAACAAGGAAAGAAAAATTCTGACTTCCATATCAGTCCTTAACGAACCTCACCCTACGGCTACGGCAATATCATCTCGAACAGCCATTGTCCATATGGCACGTGGGAAAGCCTACAAAAACTTGTCGTGGCACCACTACAACCATGGATGGACACATATGGTTGATCGTATAATTCCTTGCTTTAGAGTCACCAGGTGTAGATCTGAGAATTTTCATAGTTTCCTTTTTCTTCTAATTACTTCTTTCGCCTCGCAATATCAATCATTTTTAAAAAAAAAATTTTTGTCTTAAAATATTTGTCACTTTGAGAAGTCCAGAAAAGAATGATTTGCTTTTTCCAAATTTACCATTAGACATAATTTAATATAAAAAAAAGAATATTTTTGTCAAATTATTACAAATTTATCCAAAAATAAGGCTACCAATTAATTTGATTGGTTTGAGAGTAAACTTCAAACAATTGATAAATTGAGACGAACGGAGTAATTTGAACTAGTTGGATTTCCCATAACAGTGACAATAATTCAAGAGGACTGTTAATCTATGTTAATCAGATCTCAATTCTTCTTCCCCTCTTCAATTCCCCCCCCCCCCCAAAATTTCTTGATTAAAGTAGACTATAAATTAAAGTGAGTTTGATATTTTTTTGAAAAGGTTTTGTATAATAAACTGTCTATTGTAAGCAAATATGCTAGGCTTCTTTATTATTATTATTTTTTATTTTCTTTGAGCTTGGGTGTTTTGAAGCCACAATAAACTTGAACTTATTCCTATAGGGTCGGAAGTAACAACGGAAAAAGCTTCTCAACAAGAGTCCTTCCCAGAATTCAAACTTATATCCTCTTAAAAAATGAGACTACTACTATTTCAGCTAACAACTTATTGATCTTCTCTTTATCCCACCGTACCGACCTGGGATGCAGCATGTTAGTTGCAAGTCCTGAGGCATTACATAGATCGATGACTTGGGAAATTTCTCTCTGCCATAGAAATGTAAAATAATTCCAGTGGTCCACTCTCCCATGCTAAAATTATAGATTTCAATAAATGAGTTACATAAAGCTCATACTTTTCGTTATCAGAAGAATGTTTAGGGATTGCATTCACTAATCAGTGCAATGCACATTACTAACATAAAATTTATCATATAAAAAGAACCTCATGCAACAAGAGATGATAGAAGATAAAGCGAACGGAAAAAAAATGAAAAAAATCCCACAAAATGCAATAAAGAGAAAGAACTAAAATCTCAATTTCGCAGTTGCATAAGAAAAAAATCTGATTTTTCAGATTTAAAGAAAAAAAATATAAGTGAATTGATCCAAGATAACCAGCACTACTATGGCCACTACTTCACAGCCTTGAGAATCCGTGATAAGCCGACAGTTGGGATAATTCCAATCATCCCCCATGTGGGTTTCTTCCTTTTCAGTCATTAGCCAAGCCCTCCACTGTTGTTCTTATTTATTCTTCTTCTGCTCATTCTCTCTGATCACTTGTCTGAAAATAATTTTTGTTATTTCTCATTTCTAGCATACTCGGTGGTTTTAATCATGTGGGAATCAGAAACTGAGTCCATTGGAGGACGAGATTATGGCAATGGAGGTTTTAAGACCACCAAGCATGGGGTGAAGACTGATGGCTTTGAGCAAAGAGGCCAATCTTGGTATGTAAGATCATTTACTTTTTTAAGGAAATGTTTGAGTATGGTTCATAATTTTTCTTATATCACTTAAAGATGTGTATCTTGTTGGTATTACATTTTAATCTTATGCTGCTTCTAGATTAGGATAACTCAAGTGCTCGAAACTGCCTCTCCCAAGAATGATGACTTGCGTTTGAATTCTCTGGGAACGGGGTGGGTTGGGGGAGGGAGGTTTGTCAGGAAAAAGACAAAAAAGAAAAAAGACGAGTTGCCCCCTCTGGGTTGAGTGAGTAGGTAAGTGGTTAAGAATGCCCCGAATAATGATATGGACTGAAATCAGGGTTGAGGTTTCGAAAAGAAAAAGGGAAAAAAACAGAGTCACTTTGTCTGTCTGTTCCAAGATGACCAAAAGTTACTTAGATTAAGCAACTTAATTGTTTTGTTTGCTTACCCTGGGAACAGGCACGTTGCAAGTGATATTCCAAGTGACTTACTGGTTCTAGTTGCAGATTTTAGTTTCCATCTACACAAGGTATCTCTATCCTCAATAGGAATCCGATCCCTTTTGACTCTTGATTTCAAATGTTTAATCAGCTTATGGACCTTATTTGAGTGTGATTTTTTTTTCCCCGTGTATGTGCTGTAAGTATCCTCTGCTTTCTCGAAGTGGAAAGATGAACAGAATCACGTACGAATCAACGGATGCAAACTCGAGCAAGATAGTTTTAGATGACCTTCCAGGCGGACCTGAGGCTTTTGGACTAGCAGCAAAGTTCTGCTATGGAATTGCTGTCGATCTAACGGCAACAAATATCTCTGCCCTAAGATGTGCAGCAGAGTACCTAGAAATGACAGAAGACTTGGAAGAAGGCAATCTCATATTCAAAACTGAAGCTTTCCTCAGTTATGTGGTGTTAGCATCATGGAGAGACTCCATACTAGTACTGAAAAGCTGCGAGAAGCTATCACCATGGGCAGATAATCTCCAGATTGTAAGAAGATGCAGCGAGTCAATCGCGTGGAAAGCTTGCTCGAATCCCAAAGGAATAAGATGGCAATATACAGGAAGACCCCCGAATGTTTCCAGCCCGAGATCAAGGGGTGAAATGAAGGACTCTAGTCCAAGTAGAAACCAGCAGGTGCCCCCTGATTGGTGGTTTGAGGATATTTCCACATTAAGAATCGATCACTTTGTTCGTGTTATC
This sequence comes from Cordia subcordata, assembly GCA_028554755.1. NCBI lineage: Eukaryota > Viridiplantae > Streptophyta > Magnoliopsida > Boraginales > Cordiaceae > Cordia > Cordia subcordata. Next base: position 2,798,562 of record JAPTOF010000013.1, on the reverse strand, counting down.
ACTGCAATTAAGGTAAAGGGGATGAAGCATGAATTAATTGGAGCTGCAATAATGCACTATTCAGCTAAGTGGCTTCCGGGTCTGATAAAAGAAGGGTCAGGGGCGATTGACGAAGGAAGCCACAGCAGCAGCAGTAATAGTAGTAGCAGTAGTTGGAAAGGGAGGCTCCATATGGTTGTGGCAGTATCTAAAGATGATACTTCAGCTGTTCGGGACAATGATCAAAAGATGATTATTGAAAGCCTTATAAGTATCATTCCACCACAGAAGGACAGTGTAACATGTAGCTTCCTTCTCCGATTGTTGCAGATGGCAAACATGCTAAAAGTCTCTCCTGCTCTGGTTACTGAACTGGAGAAACGTGTCGGTATGCAGTTTGAACAGGCTACATTGGCAGATCTTCTTATACCTTCTTACAACAAAAGTGAGACTATGTATGATGTTGATCTTGTCCAGAGACTTTTGGAGCATTTCCTTGTTCAAGAGCTGATAGTAAGTGCAAGTCCTAGTAGACAGTCGACTTCCGACAAAAGTTTTCATGACTCAACTTCGATGAGTACTAATCCAAATGCCAAAATAAGAGTGGCAAGGCTGGTTGACAGTTATCTAACAGAGGTGTCCAGAGACCGAAATCTTTCACTAACGAAATTTCAAGTCTTGGCTGAGGCTTTGCCAGAATCAGCAAGAACTTGTGATGATGGATTGTATCGAGCAATTGATTCCTATCTAAAGGTAATTTTGTTGAGTTTCTCGAGTTTCTCTCAGCAGCTTCTCTTCTTGCTTTGTAATTTTCATCAACTCCTGGCGAATCTAGAGTCGTTTGTTAGTGGGAGCTGTTGAGCATACTAGGATAGACCAATGTTAGTGGCTTATTGGAACTAAGTGATGATTTTCAAACAGAGATTAAAGCATTTTGCAGAATCAGTGCGGGCTGCAGCCCCCTTTGTTTCTGTTTCTCAACAGCTTCACTCTCCCCGAACAGCTTTCAACATACTGAAAGAAAATGACATTAGAGGTCAAAAATTAGTATAAAATTTTCAAACTAGCTAGCTCTAAATAGCCAGAAGTTTAACAAAATGTACAACTTGGCAGGCGCATCCAACGCTCACAGAACACGAAAGGAAGAGGCTTTGCCGCGTGATGGATTGCCAGAAGCTCTCAATTGACGCGTGTATGCACGCTGCTCAGAACGAACGACTACCACTGAGAGTCGTGGTACAAGTCCTCTTCTCTGAACAGATGAAGACAAGCAATGCAATAGCCAAGAGCCCTCTCAAAGAAGAGTCTTACCAGCCTCTTGTGGCTAACCGAAAGACCTTACTTGAAGGAGCACCACAGTCATTCCAAGAGGGGTGGGCAGCAGCAAAGAAAGACATAAACACTCTCAAGTTTGAACTTGAAAGTGTTAAAGCGAAGTATCTTGAACTCCAACATGAGTTTGATACTTTGCAGGGGCAGTTTGAGAAGATGTTGAAGCCAAAACAAACATCTGCATGGACCACAGGGTGGAAAAAGCTGAGCAGTAGACTCACAAAGACGACACATGCGGAAACACATGATATTGGATCCCAGATACCAAATGCTGAGCTCAGTAGAAAGGTGCCTAGAAGGTGGAGAAACTCCATTTCCTAAGGGCTATAACTTGGGCAAAAGGTAAGCAATTTTCCTCGAGAAGTGAAATTTTTTGCATCACAAGCCAAAAATCGAATATTCCCATATAAGAAGAGTTTCGTGTATCTTTCAGACTTACTTTTTTGTCACAGGATTGATTTAGAATTAGTCTCAGCCACTTACCGATCTTTTTGTGCCTTGGTGATCAATTTCTTTCATCCTTAAAAATTTGTATGTAGATTGAAAAAGCTTCTCAACTGTATCAGTGACCATGGCATAACAATTTTGGGCGAATGAATCACTGGGTCGGCACTATGATATTCCATATTGAACTCAGAGTCTCAACTAAAATCACCATAGACAAATTTATAATAACTTGAATTATCTATTATTATCATAACAAGTTTAAACAATTCTAAAATAAATTCAACACGTACTTTCCCGAGAATACCTATCATGGTACGAGCAACTTGTCCGAATTGGATAGGTGTGTGATTTAATTCTCCAATAAGAGCATTCTTCATCTACCTCATGACTCGTGCATTCAATAATGAGTGCATAAAAAGAAAGCGAAAAAGAAATATGGAATTTCTACGAGCAGGGTTTATCAAGTCGATAACAACTTCCATAAATAAATCTAAAACAATAATGATTATTGTGGCAGTCATTTTCATGACAAAATGTGATCAATAATTTTAATGAATGACAAATGACACAAAACGTCGAAAGCTGAAGTAGATGATGTCCTTCATCAATTGGGGTAACAAGCACGCAGAGATAGAATAGAATAATAATCAAAAGCAACCAAGTTTCTAAAATCATCACCACAGCACTGGAACAGAGTAATAACACACAACAATAAGAAGAGTAAAAGACTGTAACTCATGATACAGACTCCATATGGGAACAAACCACCCTTTACGACAAGATTTTATCACGGGGAGCATCAAAAGTTCATTATGAATCTCCGGGGCCCCATCTGAGCGTCTTAATTATTCAGACCGATTCTATGATTTTAAAAAGTGGGTCTAACTCTCTCCCAAAGGACGCGTGTGTAAGTACACCGGGTTGCACTTTATCTTTACCACTTGTGTGAGCCACAAGTTGGCATCATAGAAGCATAAAAAGCAAATAGAAATGGGAATTGAAAGTGTGGGACACCAATGAGCAACCACGCATGCTCTTAATCCCACTGGAATCTCAACATTTCCTAAAAAGCGGGCCACATTACAGCACAAACACCACCACCATCTCCATGCGTTCAAATTCAACTTTCTTTAATCCTCAAAAGACTTTGAATTAATCATTCTATTTGCCATTATGAGCATAAATTTCCTTCACCGCAGTTGATGACGCGAAAAATTCACCCCATTGAACCTGCACTTTATTGAGCAGCTCATAGCACAAAATCTACTGTAGCATGGAAAAGATGGTAAAGGCTTCACAAAACAAAAGCAACCTCATTTTCAGATCCATCAAGCATTTTGATTTTACTAACTTACTGAAAGAACATCTATTGAATTATTGCAGGAACCTTCTCACCAATATGCTACTTACGGACAGTGGTTTATACTTAACTGTCGCTAACTGCAATTAGCTTCAGCCTTAAGCCTCAATGCCTTCAAATAATCAATTGCCCCATCAAGAATCTGCAGCGAGTCCCTACCCTCTAATCCAGGAACCATTTTCTCAAGAATTTTTAGCATTTCACGGATTTTAAGCTTCTTCCCACACTTTCTTAAGAGAAAATCCATATCCTTGCCAAGGCTTTTCTGCACGGCAGAACTCGATTCCAGAACATCACAGTAATTGCTGGATCTTCCCAGCTTCACTGAACTCGCAGTGTCCATCAGTGATGAGTTCTTGAATCCACCATCAAGCAATTTTTGCCTTTTATTCGAGCCATCAGAACTAGCAACCTTGTCAGCATCTTCTGATACCTTTCCACAATCGTCATAAACACTCCTAATTTCAACTGGAGAGTGACCAGTACTGGTAACTTCATCATCATCACCATCAATACAACCATCATCCTCATCACTGTCATCAGAATATAACAATGCATTTATTTCTTCCGTATCTTCATGCATTGCACTTTCTTCATCAATTACACTGTTCTCATCAACCTTTTCTAGGTTAATGAGCTTCACTACAGATACTTTTTCATTTTCCACACTTCTATCATGCATGTTGGACGCGTCACTTGATGTCTTCTGGACAGCAATCTGAATTTGTAGAGGGGAAGAGAGGAAAGGGCAGACGATATATCGAGTCTCATTGGCAGAGTGATCAAAAATAAGGAGCTTCTTTTGACCACAAGCAGATACAGTATTTGGTGTAGCTCCAACACCAATGCCACCGGAATTGGCACCCAAAGATTCTTTTGTAAGTGAGACCGTGCATAAATGAGAGCTTCCCAAGAAAGTAGGTGAACTTGGGAAAGATCTGTGGAACTCATTTGATTGACCTAACTCTGATTTTGTAAAAACAGAAACAGAAGGCCCAGGAAATGCGACTTCTGTGGTAACATTGCAGGAGTTAGGAACAGATGGCAATTTGTTATGTTGCCTGGACTGTAGACCCTTAACCAGGTCATTCAAATCGCATGAAGTCCACAGAGGATGCGGCTGCAAGCGCCAAGGCTCTTCAGCCATAAATATTCCGTTAACCTAATATTCATAACTACAACTGTCACTTGAAGTTCTTGAAAGCTAATAAAGAGAATTCAGCACAATTAAACAAAAGATACCACTTATCATACCAGGGTTGTCCTTCAACTTTATCAGCAACCTCAATTACTTCCAACCAACATAAATTAAACTAGGCAAACAGCTATATATTCCAGGCTTGATATAAAAAGGGAAAGTACAGGTCAATTTACGTAACAGGCTTAAGCAACTGACGGAAATACTCAGCCTGGAGAAGAGCAAGAAAAGCAAAGATCAGCCTTTACTTCATTTTTACCAACTATACATATATGACCATGTAAGTGAAATAAAAATAAAAATAAAAATCATTTTATCCATCACATAATCCAGAAGATCAACAAATGAAAGATTAGATAATCATATGCAGTATTTATTCTTGGACCAACCTGGCAATTTTGTAGGGGTTGAAAACATGCTATAACTCTAACTATAATGGTTGTTCTGCCTGCAATTCCATTCTCATGTTTTAATGCCCGCATTCTCGTCTGACTTGCTGCTTGGCACACCATAACTACTTGACCCTTAAATATAACTATACAATCTATGCTCACTTTAGCGTCAGGAGCCCAAGAAACGCAAATAGAAGGGGAAGGAGAAGGTTCAGAAAGACCAACTGGAGGAACAAAGAAGTAATAACTACTCAATGAGGAACACAAAGAAGCGAAGCAGTGCTAACCAAACCGAGTGATAATGATTATACTTCAACCAGAATTTGTGATGGCAAAGTTCGCCGCAATTTGGCTTGCTCTCTCAGCTAATCATATAGATTAGCACGCACAGAAAGAGAAGCGGTCAGATGCCATTAACAGCAATGCGATGAAAAGAAGATGGACGCAATATCTTGAATCGCTACAAAAATCTACAATTTATAGAATGAATAGAATAACCCTGCAATACAAATTCAAGGAGATAACGTAACAAAACACGTCAAATGACAAACTTCGCCACCGCATAGTGTTCAATCCTAAATATAATTCAAGAATCCACAATCATGTAAACCCTGCTGCTCTATCCCCCCAAGCTACCCGAAAAAGCAGGCAAAGATCATATGCATCAAATTCAAGAAAAAGTAGAAATCTTTTGACCCATTAACTAAATACAGGAAATATTGTAAATTTGTTCCACAGAAAAATTCAGATTGACGAAAATAAAGGGGAAAAAAGGAAAGAAGTCATACCAAAAACAATAAAATCTATCATCAATCAATCATATGATGTTGCAACGCTTGAATACCAATATTACATAGAAAATCCCACCAAAAAAAAAAAGACGATTACTTCTGATATGATTAATCAAGAAAATGATGTTAATTGGTTCAATTGTTGAAGATCTTGGAAGCAGTCACGTTTTATTGTAAAGGTTAATCGAAAAAGATAACTTAGAAGAATCAAGCTAGTTCAGAACAGAAAAATCCAACAAGAATAAAGTACTTGTGACGTGATGATATCTAATGTGAAGATTGAACATGTACAAAATTTGAAATCAAGGTCATTTAGAAGACTTTGATAACTTACACAATAATTCTACAAACTCCAAGCTTCTGTGCGTGGTGTTGTTGCTGAGAGAATCTTTTGAACACTTTTCATACGCATAAATAAACACTTGAAAACAAATTGAAGCAGTCGATTGTTAAGGTTTATATAAACCCCAATGACGATATTACCCTCACTTTTTGCTTTAGTAAAATGCAGAGAACACATTAATATACTCAAGATTATAATAAATTATTATTCACTCACTAATAAAGTTGTGAAAAGTATATGGTAAATAGTTAATAGATTGTGTAGAAATTGATACTCTAAAGACAAATAAGATCAATTCATGCAACATTCACCTTTAAACGAAAAAAATCACACGTAAATAGGCTTTACCAATTGAAGAATTGTTGCTACACCGAATAATAGATTTTTCCACCCTAAGATTAATAATTTATAAAGCTAGTGCTAATAGAACTTCTAATGTATTTTCAAGGTCAAGATATCCTCTATTACGTAATTGATATTAGTTTAGATTGACGTTAGAGTGATGTATATAACTTAAGAAACGGGAATAATTTTTCTTTTTCCTTTTTGGCTTAACGTATATTAAAATTCCAATTGCTTGTCATACTCAAACCTTTTTTTCCCCTCTTTCCTTTTCATACTCGAGAAGAGTGGTCTTTGTTCAAACTCCATAAGATATTAAATTTTGCTATGACTAATTATTTGCTCAACGAGGATATACAAGAGAAGTTAGAGGATGAAATATAATTTCTTTATGTTTTCTTAATGTTCAGATTTACCAGTGCGATTGTGTATGCCACTCGCGAGGCGTAATTAAATGAGTATTGTCCTACTCAAATGGCAAGATTAACAAATCAAAAATACTAAATTACCTCGAACACAATATGAAAAACACTATACACCAAACAACAATAACTAAACGAAGTAATATTTTGACTCGATTAAAACACTAGAAACTTCAGCCACTCCGAGCTAAGGTATGCCCGTTGTGATAACAAAATGTTTCTTTCACACTGATTGGCCTACAATGAAGATTAGGCATTAGGATAGGCACTTACTTTCACATTAGACTCATTTGCATGATGGGAATAGCCTCACCATCAACCATCTTGTTAGTAAGACCCACACAACTCCACAGTACTCATGCTACTTGGTTGTCTACAAAAGCACAAAACACTTCTTAACCGTAGATTTATGATCAATAATCACCCAGAGATTCACAGCATACCCAGCCCCTGTAACACGGCGGGGCATCATCTGGACCCCACGTCATGTGCGTGTTGTTTCCATTCATCTCATCAAAAAGTAGTCCTAACTACTTGAGATACTCCCTAGTCTAATTTTCAATCACAACCATAGAAACTAGTCCATCAAGGTCCCAATGGTAGTACGATACACTACTACATTGGAACTAACTGCTTCATCGATCAGAAACGTTGAATTGAGACTAAAGCGCATACCCAACAGAAATGGAAGAAAGATGCAGGATTTATGTGACTAAAAAACCTAGTAAAGAAGACAACCACTTGTTAGAGTGCATAACTGCAAGCCCCTACATCCATTTCTGTGCCAATCATCCAAGTCCAAATGCACAAGTCTTGAAAGAAATATTCCACGATATGGGACCAGGAAAACCAACAAAGGTTACGCTAGTATAACTGCAGATACTTGCTGTAGGAGGCTATCTCATCCCAAGGAAACTGATATTCAAGCATAGAAATCTTTTAATCTTAAGATCAATGAATAAAATCTGTAAAATTGAAAGGAGAGGTGGAGAATTTAGTTGATAGCAATAGAAAATTTGTAAAAATTGTGGCTGCAACAACATCTCCTTTGTCTTTTTCCCCTTTTTCTGTAGAAGCAATAAAATCATCATATTCAAAAAAAACTAGGATATGCAGGCAGAAGTAAGCAATTCCATTATTTCTCTGGAAGATTTTCAACCTAGATTTCTGTTTAGATTCGTCTAAACTATATTACTGATTTAAAATCTCAAACTCCAACAAAATCTACACTTACTATCTTGTAGAGAAGATGTTTTATTCCATTCTTGCTTTCTCCATGAGGTCAACTGCTTACAGTCTAAAAGATAAATTAATATAATCTCTAGCTGCGTATGAACTGAAGCAGTAACATACGTGCAGCTTACAAGAGCAGACAACAATGACTCTTTAGTGAGTTTGGTCATAAAATGTCTAACCATCTGATAGTAATATCAAGATCTCATATTCACTCTAGAAGACACGTTAACAAGTTCAATCATGGCATGTATAACCATCTGATAGCATGATATCAAGACTAGACATAATTCCTCTGTTTCAAGCACACGTTCACTGTGCCCTCAGCACTTCAATCTCGAAAACAAGAACTGAGTTAGGCTGAATACCCCATGCTGGAAATCCACTGGGACCATAAGCATAGTCAGGAGAGCACTGCAAAATATAGAACACGAGCTATGTCAAGCAAGCTATAACAATATCTTGCAAGAGACCCTACATAATTGCAATGCGCGCAATCACACATATTTTCACAAAAGAAGGCAAGCATGTTTCCTAGAGTTGTAGCCAAGTGCAAACAGAATGATACATGATGACCAAATATCAATTGCCCCATTAGAAACTTGTTCACAAGAAATATAGCCAAAATAGTAACACTAAGCGATCAAGCAACAGAAATGGCATCTAAAATAAGCAAAGAAATCAAGCCATACCCGCAGTCGAGCAACTTCTCCGACTTGCATTCCCAACACACCTTCATCCCACCCTGTAAAATAGTAATATACAGAATGATCAAGGCAAATTATCAAAACCAGCCAAACAAAACCGAGCACTATCCCGTCCGACTAGCTGAATTGGCTACTTAATTACCTATATAAGGAAAGATATAAAACATAAACCTAATGAGCTCAATCACATATTATTGCATATGCAAATTCACAAACTTTTTAAGTGTCTGATGAAATTAAATAAAATATACTCCCAATTTATAAAATTTATATATACATGAAAGAAGTCAAATTCACACACGAGAAACACACACACAGAGACACACATGTATGCGTATGTATCTATCAGCAAAAATTACCTTTGATAACTTTGCCTTGACCAATTTGGAAAGAAAACGGCTGCTGCCCAAGGTCCTTTGTGCTATAATATTACGCACAAAATTATTACGCTTCTACACATGATTACTTACTAAAAAATTCATAATTTTTAAGTCTTTTTCACTATTTTTTCTTTACCTCCAGAATTTCTTAGACAGATCACCATCTTTCCCTGCGCATAAATTAAACAAAAAATAGATAGATAAAAAGAAGCCTCTAGATATATTATTTAAGAAAATAATAGAGATAAACAATTGGCAAAATAAATAGCTTTTTGCGCCAGTGCTAACCGTAACCGGTGCAGTGGACGGTGACGGTCTGACCGGGAACCGGTTTTGGACCGGTTCCGGCTTGGAGAACTTCCTTCTCAACTCCCATCTTCTGAAAGCGGGTTGTGCTTTTTGTTTAGGTGTAGGGTACGAAATGGTGGGTTGCTGAACTATTAAGCGTACTTTTCACGTGATCATCACGTGTGCCTAGAAGGTGGATATATCTAGATATAATAGATATTTTAGATTTGTGGACGACATACAATCAACCAATTACTAATCGCCAAAAAGAAGGGGTAAAATTAATATTTGGATAGTGACAAATTTGATATTTTGGCCGGATAACATATTTTCGAATTTTGACTTTTTTAAGTTCAGATCTTTTGAATATTTTGTTAATTTAGAAAAAATTGCATTGCTTATTAAATATTTATCAAACCCAACATTGACTTAAGAATATTATAATAATACTAAACACATTAAATAAAAATAAATAAAACTAATATGTTAAATTTTTAATATGTAAATTAAAATTACAAATTATTAAGTTCTTAGTTAACTACCAATAATAAGAAAGAGATGATTTAGAATGACGACGATAGACAAATTAAATTCTTTTAAAATACAAAAATATTCTATCATAACTAAACCAAATAAAAAGAAAAAAAATTATTATATCTTAACCGTACAAATATATTTTCATTTTTGTATAACCTAAAGATTACAATTATTTATCAAAACTAAATATTACACTTTGTTAATTTTATCTATATTACTAATTTCATATGCCTAACCTAATCCCTAGCATACCCACAACAACTTAATTGAGTTAATTAACTTCTCTTAATATTATGAAATGTTTTTATTCTCCTTTTCACATGTATTCTTCAATATGAAAGTATTATATAACATATGTGTTTTGGAGTCTTCTTTTTCATTTGATTGTAGACATTTTAATTGTTAAAACAAAATTTTAACCGATTCTTATAATTTTTAAAGGCGTGTTCCACAATAACTTTTTAAGTAACTTTTAATGCATTAATTGGTCAAAACACTATTTTTCTAAATTATTGCTCTTTGATAACAGCTAAAATACAACTAATCGCTATTTAAAGAGCTATCAGCTAACATTACAGTTAAATTTGTCGAACAAGCTAATTGTCAAAAAGAAAAATAACATAAACGAAGAAGACAGTCTAACCACACCAATAATTTCGATCTTATTACATACTTATCAGAGGCTCATATTCATCAAAATTTAGCTTCAAACGCAAACCACAAAATTCCAGAGATTAACAGTGTGTTCCCCACACGCACGCGATAACCATGCAAAGAGGGGCCCCCTCAACATTCCGATCCCTTTTGGACGAGGACAAATAAGCGTCTTCTAAGATCCACCTCCCCCAGCTACACACACTCTTTTCCACACTCAATATACACATTGTTTTGGCCCCTTTGCTGCATTCTCACTTCTCTTGCCTTCACTGTTCGATCTTGGTTGAGTTTAAGATCTTCAACAAGAACATTGTTAGCATGTAAAACCTCTCATTTTGTTGGCGTTGTGGCGTTGGAAACTAAGCAGCCCAACAAAATCATCAGCATGGAGATTGCGAGGATTCAGCAGCTGATGCTCATTTGGTGTAGAATGAGAAGCGCCCGTGTTGCCCTCCTGGGTGGAAACCACACCGCTGCCCGTTTTTGCTCTCGCTAAGTTTTTTCTACTCTCCCATCCTTATTTGGCTTGTCTTTTTTCTTTTCAATTCTGAAAAAACATTTGCATGCAATACAAAGCACGCATCTTGCAACTACTTTTCGGTTCAAATTGTCATACAGCGATTCAGGTTCTTGGTGTGATACAGTTAGCATTGCGCGTCGAATCACGTTAAAGATAATGGATTTGGCTCGTGGGTATCGAGCCAAGAGTGGAATCAAGTGTAAGCAAAACGGGTTGAATGGTGTTGGGACCGGGTCAAGTTCCCGTACCCTTTTGATCTTACAGCTGCCTGACATTGGGGCTTTGCGTATAATCTCGAGATCATTGTTTCTGGCAATGGTTCTTGTCACATTGCCTTCAATTGGATCCATTTTAAGAGGATCTTCAGTTGGCTCCGGAAATGAGCCTGATATTATGGACTTCGATGTCAATGAGACCAAAATGTTGCCAAATCTTGTTCGTGATTTGGTTGAAGAAGGGCTTCTAAAGAAAGGACACAGAGGCCTAATCGTAAGCTCTGATCTAGTGGGTGATGCGATACAAGAATTCCGTACATTGAATGTGAATGGCATAGATTTGGTCATTGAAGTAGACCTCAATGACAACAACGGGAATGAAGCATTTGACTTTGTTCTGGTGTCGCGCTTCCAGAATGCAAATGCAGTTGATCGCATTCTCAAGACCGGTGGGATAGTGGTATCTCAGTTGAGCAATAATCCATTGAACGAGTTACAAAAGTCTACAGATTATAAACTTGTCTATCTTCGACGATTTGATTACACAATGGTAGCCATGAGGAAGATTGGTTCCATCAATGGTTTGATGAGTTCTTCTCCAAAGCAAACGCTCTGTGGAATTACACCAGAGGCCAAGAAAGCAGCATTAAGAGGCTTAGAGGATGCATTGCTTGAGCCACCAAGAAAAGCATTAGCAAAACTGGGCAACGGATCAAGGAAAATCAAGTTCCTTCCAGATTTGTTAAGGGACTCCATGGAAAATTACCCACGGCACATTTTCATCTCTGTTGGAGAAAATGGTGACGGAGAATGGTTTCACAAGAACTATCCCATGAGGAATCAAGAATTCGAGGTCTACAATATGGAGATAGAAATGTATGATCCAGAAAGATCACATAAAGTGGAGCCTCCTCATAGAGGGCTATCTGATTGGTTAAGGAATCATGTGAGGGAAGACGACTATGTTGTGGTGAAGGCAGAAGCAATGTTGGTAGAACAGATGATAGAGGAGAAGACTATTTGTTTGGTGGATGAATTGTTCCTAGAATGCAAGAACCAATGGGAGGACGACAAGGAAGAGAACTCAAGCAAGAGAGCTTATTGGCAGTGTTTGGCATTGTTTGGGAAGTTGAGAGATGATGGTGTTGCTGTGCACCAGTGGTGGAGTTGATTCTTCAGTGGAGAAGCCCTTCATGTTTGGCTTGTATTCATTTTCCGTCACATGAATGAGTTATTTATTGGCCTTCGGCCTGTATCTGCAGTAAGAGTCTAGTACTCTAGAATAAAGGCCGGGGAAGGAAGAAGAAATTAAGTTTGGAGTCTATCCGTTTTGTTTTTCATTTTTTAAGTTGATCTAGTTTCCATTATTTTGTAATGGAAATAAATTTCTGAGTCAAATATGTGCTAGTACAAGTATGAATGTGACATTGATGTATTTGTTTCTTCTGCTGTTAAATTTTCCATCTGCAAATGTATGCATTTCTGCAACCGACAATGCGCAATGAAAAAGATGTTCGAGGTTGCAATTGTAAAGAAGAGCAACGAAAGGCGCATATCAGTTGGTTTATTCAGTCAAAGTGTATTATTGAGTACATTTCAGACTGAGACATCAAGATTTGGAGAAACAGAGAAGAAAACATAGTTTATTAGTAATTGCAGTAGGTTCATTTTTACTGGATAAATTAATTGTCCCACGTGACAAAATCACTATAAATAAGATCTCGAGTCATTAATCCGCCTAATATTAATTTATCTTAGCATGAATCTCATATGGTACTGACATAGTACTAGAGTTAGAATCTTATCATTTACATTCTACCCATTCTAGTTTCATATTGACACTGATATGTGGCCTTTTATAGAGGAAAATCGACTAGTAAACTAAACCCCTCGATCTACCGCCGCTAGTGTTAGGTTGGAGATTCTTTAGATGCATAATTCTTAATGCGCAAATTATTGCTTCTTCGGTCATAATATTGCATCTTCGATAAAATCAGTTACCTGTGAAACCTCAAACGGTTGTTTATTACATTTATTTACTGAAAACTTATCAGAATTCCCATAGAGGCCTTTTTCTTTTCTTCTTCATCATTGCATCATCTTTTTTCTTCGAGAATTCTAGAAATAACAACCAAGAGCCACACACAAAATTTTAATCACTTAGCAATCACCGATTCAGGTTTCTGTGCTTGCTGTGCAGTGATATGAACATAAAGTTAATCTGCAATAATGAAGTGATTAGTCAACCCCTTAGCAGAGAGTTAAATGATCTTCTAATTCTGTTGTATAATGGGCAGGCAGCATTTTTGTAATTGCTAAAGGGTATTTGCAGGGGACCGGAAGACTGGAAAACTATGAACAGAATAATAGTTGATCCACGATTGGAGATAAATACATTACCACTAATATTACATGAAATATAAAGAAACATGGATTAAGCAGAGATATATAAAGCTTCTGCTCTTGAATAATTAAACACATAAGGGGGCCTGTCACTATTGATTCACACCATATTAAGACTAAAACAGGGAGTTTACTCCTTGTGCTGAACCTGTCACTTTTGATTCACACCATATTAAGGCTAAAACAGAGAGTTTACTCCTGCTGCTGCATAATTTCTAGACTTCAGTAATATTTCAGGGGTTGGTATCTGGAGGAGGTGGAAAGATTGGAAAGTAAGGAACAACTGGATTGGTGGGGTTGGCACCTGGAGGAGGTGGAAAGAATGGAAAGTAAGGAACGATTGGATTGGCGGGCCGAGATGGGGTGGCAGGAAATGCATTGAGTGCACCAGGAAAGGTTGGAGCCAAAAGGCAGCGAGTTGCTGAGATGTTGCCAATGTTCAAGAATAGCAAAGCAATGAGAAGACGCAAGACGAACAACTTGTAAGTGGCCATATTTGATCTCAGTGATGCGAAAACTGCAAGTGATTTTGACAGTAAGAATAAGGAGGACTATTGTTGTGTTTATATAGCTGTACCTCCTGGAAGAATAAAGATCGTCCTACTTCTAGTTATTTTATAGTCGTGATGACTTTAAATGCATATAGATGGACGTGTCAATCTCGGCACTCACTTTCTTCATGTTTGAGTTTAAATAAAGCTTAGGTGGTTCACGACATTAAATGGTCTCAACTTGCAACAAGTTCAGTCCATATGCATCAGGTCCACACTAAGAACGCAAATAAAGACCGTTGATCTTGTCAAACTCTGTCTCTGTCAATGCTATTGTCACGTCCCCAAATCCACCTACTTGAACTCGGGGCTGTGATTGCCGCGAGCCTAAGAAGATCGCTCCTCCTAAGCCCGCAAGGCTCTAAAATGCAAGACAGAAAACTAAAACTCACAAATATTTCCATCAGAGCACCAACACCATCATGACTAGTTATTTTACAAGTCCGAATTTTTACGTATAATCCAAGCTATAAGTTAATTAAATTACATCCACAAATGCCGAGAAAGTTCCTCTCTTGAATTCCCAACCATCACCCCTGCAAAACATGTAAATAACATAATGAGTGAAACAATGTTTAGCAAGCTGGACACCCAAAGTTAGGCTCAGGGTAACCCCGGACGAAAAAATAGGGCTAACCATCACATACCTCAAACATAACACCAAGGCAGATAAAATAGAAATAAAGTATGTATCACTTATAACCCAAGCTCAACCCTCTCATACAAGGTACCTCTCAACTTCTCAACCATTCGGTACACCCAGTCATATCCCTTACACACAAGCACAGTACCAGTACATATTATTTCACACAATACCTCTTGGGGCCACGATATATAATATACTTCAACACCATTCACAAACACACTAGGCCTAGACCTCACCGCTAGGCCTCTTCCGGTCTGGTGAAGAAGCATCTCTTACCGACCCAGGCACAGTACGGCCACCTGCAGCCCCACACCTCCGTACAGTGATCCATCTCCCACCTACGGGTACAGTTATCACATTACTTTTTCAAATACAAGCAGTCTCACCCGTCAGATGGGTGTCACAGCCCCAGGAGTTTTCACATAGTACACAGAACTCATCATAATCACAAGTTTCACACATCGCATATAACACAAGGTTTCAAAGCCCAAGTACTCCAAATAATCTCATATAATTCCCAAGCTAAAAACAGACAGAATTACCAAAGAGAGAAATGAGACCAATTATATGTAGGTATCGTCCAGGTAGCTTTTGGGAAAGTAGTTTTAGAAGGGATGTCCAACTTACCTGATCCGACTTCACAACCAACTCAAAGACTCTTGATGCCCAGTAATCTAGTAAATACATAATGCCATAATGTTGCATAACATCTACAACTTCAACTCAAATTAACGCATAAGCAGTAAAAGTCCACAATAAGCTAACTTAATCCATTCTTTTCATGGAAACAGTTAATCAATAGTCCGCTCCATAAATGTACCAATCATATTGCATGTATGTATATACAAGTGAAATTGTGTCGCTCAATCCATAAACACATATACCCATGTAAACAGATGTAAATACTAAAGTTTGCATACACTTAGTTAACTTACATTATCTGACTTCTCTCAAGATCCTTATTAAGTTCCATGCCCACTTCTATCTTTATATAACCGCAGCACATATAGACGGTTTAAGCTCACGCACGCTTAAAAGAATGCCTCCTCAACAGATAGTTTATTCTTAATTAGCTCGACATATAACTTATTCTGATTTTGCCCGTAGCATACAACCATAGCATATATAATACACATACCAACTTAACAGTAGATTCATTCTTATTCTATAACAATAAACTAAGGAAAGATCACACAAATTAATGTCAATAAGCCATCAAAGAACCTGCTAATTAGGAAATTATAAGTCAATTAAAAGAAAAGCTGTCATATAAATAAAATACAACTCACGCTTTATTCCATCAGTAATCTTAAGTAAGCTCTTCACGCCTACATTACCAGTTTTATACCTAAACTAATCCCTTCAAAGCTATTGATCTTAATTCTTTAATTTCCTTTTCATTCCTTCTCTTCTTTTTTTTTTTCCCTGCCACATGCATAGACACACCCATTTCTTCCAAGATTTCAGCGTTATAAATATAGCCACGAACATACACATGCATGCATATAATTAGCAACAACAACTTCATAATCCAAGTAGTTTAATGGTGCTTACTTGATTGAACCCAAAATAAAGAAATAATACTTACTTGGTAACCTTTTAGTCCCAATTTCTTCTTCTTTTTCTGCAGCCAAATCATGCTAGTATGGTGAGGATTTAAGCACGGGTTTGGGAAAAAATTTGGGAACAAATGGGTTTTCTCTCTGTCTCTCTCTTTTTTTCTTTTTCCATTCTTCTTCCTTCTTTTCCTTAGACTAACTCCAACAAATCCCCTAAAACACAAAAAAAAACCCCATATTTAGGGATTTTGTTAGTAGCAAAGTGCTCCAACAGCTCCCCTATCCCATTCCCAAAATTTTAGGTTTTTTCCCATCCCCAAACCAAAACACTTATATATAGGGGTTTTTTTTCATCCCCCAAAGCCAACCCCCAAATCCCATCCTCCATCCCCATAATTTTAAGACTACATCATTATAAAATAGGGGAGCTATTGGAGTGAAACTGAAATTGGGATTCCCTAAACTGAATGTTTGATAAAAAAATAAGGGAGCTGTTGGAATAGAATTAAAAATAGGGGATCCCAAAATATAAGAAAATGACTCAAATCACTTAAATTTTGGGGAAAAAAATAGGGGAGCTGTTGGAGTTAGCCTTACCCGTGCGTGTGTGTGTTATCAGTTTGGGTGTGTGTGTGTGACAATCTGATAAGGAAAGAAAAAGAGAAAGTGGGTTTCGTCTTTTTTTCCTATTTGATCTTATCTTCCCACTCTTTTCTTGTTTTTACATTTCAACCCCTAGGAATCTAATTATTTACCCATCTAACCCCACATGTGTCATAAGCAAATACCACACATATGCACTGACACACACACACACGTGATAGACATGCAAAGGCTGCAATGTGTTTAATCTTCTTTCTTTCTCCTTTTTTTTTCCTCGGGTATTACAACTACTCTTCGTGCTTAGATTAGATTTTCATTTCATCCCTTAAGTTGAGTCAGATAACCTACATGTTTCAGACCTTTAGCTGGAATTGAGGCAATTCTAACCAACCAAAGCTCCTGAAATAGTCTTTTCATCGATTTAGGACACAGAATATATATCCGGGAGACTCTAGGTTATGTCCTATCGTTAGTTGTAATTTTGGGATGGATGTAACGACCAAACTATACATAGATGGTTGATGATGGCTCTGCCGCTTCTGCAATTTTTGAATAATGTACTCTGTGTTCTTTAGAAGTAACAAAATCTTTCATGTGAGCTGGGATAATTGATCAGTGAGTTAATAGTTGTAGTAACCAAAATTAGCCTAGCTCAAGGGCCGCTTATCTCGAAACACATGGTAAGGCAATCGTGATTCATTAACGTTGCATGGCCCAAGTATCCTAATCTCTCAAGATAAGCACGTCAGTGGGAGTATATCTTTTCAGATAGGTTCAATTTCATATATACATTACCTAAAAAGTCTCCAAAGCATCCAAAGAGATGCACAATACCTATCCGATTAAATCAACATGATAAGAATGGAGTTATACACGCTTCTATATCTGAGACAACTATAAATACACCCCAGTGGCATAGGACATGGACACTACACCTATAGACCCCTACACCCCTACACATCTAACCTTTCTCAACATCCCTAAGGTTCACTCTTAGCTCCTTAAGGTTCACTCTCAGCTTTCTCTTTTATATATCTTTTACTTATATGGCCTTATATCGTAATATTATTTCAGATAACTGACTCGTAATATTCTTTCAGATAACTGACTTGGTTGTCGAAGTGTCTATATCCTTTACTTATATGGCTTTATATTGTAATATTCTTTCCGACAATTGACTTGGGGAGTTGGGTGTGCCATTGGCTGGCACCACACCAGTGTCACAGACTCACTTACCTTTTTCGCTTTCTGTTTTGCAAGTTATTAGTGCCTCAGATTCGTGATCATAGATTTAGCGTCTATAATAGTGTATCAGCTAGAATTTTACTTGTACCAAGTGGAGCAAAATATTCTTCATTGCACGAGGATTACCCCGTGGAGAAATTGGATAAATTGGTAGCAGTCTCAAAGTTTTGTGGCTGGTTTCTTAACTGTAATATATAAATATATATAAATATATATATATATATATATATGAATTGCAATTTTTCCTACATTGTTCATTCCAATCAATCTCTTTAGTTTTCATTTCCTCATTTCTCATATTTTTTGTGTGATGGCTAGCTCCTCCTCATTTGCCTTAAGAACCAGATTTTTTTTTCCATTTCAAGAAGATACAGAAATTGAAATGAAATATCAACTTGATCATACACTAGAACAGGTTGACATAATGACACTGGAAACACAATAGCACCATGATGTATTAATAACAACAGCAATTACAAAATGACCAAGAATTCAGGAAGCAAATCATATCATCTGTGTTATCTACTCCACAGAACACGTGCCTAAAAGTCCAGAGGAAGACAAAAGTATACTCAAACCCCACTAGGTAGTAATGCGTCTGCAACTGCAAGGAGATGATTAATGTTTAAGGATGATAAGGAGTTGATTTAGTCATTCTGATCCACACAATATTATGTCAAAGATTGTATTATTATCTTGTTTCCTCTGTAAAGTTTAAACGTTGTATGCATATCACATAGATTGATCAGGATACCTTTTATATGTGATTGATTAGCAAAATTGTAGGAGTTGTAATTGATCCAAACTGCCATATAATAGAGTCTTCCCTTTACATTCGAAATACAGCAAATACGATAACAAAATCTACTTCAGCCAATATTGTTTCATGGTATCAAGAACCTTATGACCAATGTCTTAAACACTACTTCCTCCTTCCAGTCATGGCTTCTTCTTCTTCATTCTTTGAACAAGTTACTCTCCCCACCTTAAATGTTAAAGTCTATGTCACCCTCAACCTTGATCAATCGAACTACCTTACTTGGAAGCGACAAATCCTTAATTTCTTCACCTTTAACAAACTCAAAGGCTATGTCGATGGCACCATTTCGAAGCCTACCACAAAATCAACCATAAACACTGAGTCTCCCTTTCCTTCTCTTGATGCATGGACTCAATATGATTGCTTTGTTCAATCATGTATTACTGCAACATTATCGGAATCATTAATCCACTACACTGTCAGCTTTGACTCTACTAGGGAACTCTGGCTCTCTCTTGAAGAGAATTTCTTACAACAATCCACTGCACGTCACTCTCTTCTTCGATCTCAACTTCGAACTTTGAAGAAAAACGATCTCCCCATGGTTGATTATCTCCAGCAACTAACCACCATCGCTCAGTCCTTAGCCGCGGTTGGAGATCCATTAACCAACCAAGGTCTTGTCTTGGCTGCTCTTGATGGATTACCCCCTTCCTACCACGCCTTTGTCACCTCGATTGAAAATCTGGAGTCTACCCCTAGTTTCTCTCAATTGAAAGCCAAACTATTTACTTACGAACAACGTCTACTACTTGGTTCAACCTCTGTCACTCCTCCCATGGATTCTTCTCAAATTGTTACTTCTCATTTTCAAGCACTTAATGTCACTCACACACCACCACCTCAAAATAACCAGCGTTCTCTTTCTTCCAACTTCTCCCATCGAGGCAATTCTTCTACCTACAAAGGAAAATGCCAAATATGTTATCAAAAAGGTCACTCTGCGGCACGTTGCAAATATCGATATTCGGCGTCTCGCAATAACAACTCTTAACAACAGTTTGCTGGTCTGCATCAATTCTCCACCAATGGTCCTCTTTCTTCTCCCATGTATGCACCTTCCATTCTCAGTGCACCCCCCTCGTAATTAGTACCTTGGTCTTCTGGTACAACAAACAGTCATACTCCTAGGTTATCTCTTTCACCACAACCAGTGGGTACTTGGGTTCCTGATTCTGGCGCCACATCCCATATGACAAATGACAATGCTCTTCTCCATCAGTCTCAGCCTTACTTTGGTTCTGACAAAGTCATCGTTGGTGATGGTAAGTCTCTATCAATCACTAACATTGGCTGTAGCATTCTTTGTCACCCTACACGTACTTTTTCTCTTCATAATGTTCTCCATGTTCCCAAACTCACTCGCAATCTCCTTTCTGTTTCTCAATTCACGAAAGAAAATGGCGTCTCACTGGAATTTTTTCCTAATTGTTGTGTTGTTAAGGACCTCTACATAAGGACTCCGCTTCTGAAGGGCCACTTTGAATCCAATTTATACACTCTTCCAGTTTTGTCACCAACTTTTACCCACTCTGCTCTTGTTGCTTCTATATTGTTTCAAAGGATTGTAGGTTGAGTGAGGTGGAGAGAGCGAAGGGAAAGGCACATCTAATTTGGGCAAGGTTGGCAAAGTGGGATTAGGCAGTTCAAGCACTTCAGGAAGTTCTGGTTTTGGCAAAGTGGGCAGCTCAGGCTTTGGCAGCGTCGGCAACTCGGGTTTTGGTAGCGTTGGCAGCTCCGGTTTCGGCAGTGTTGGTACCTCAGGCTTTGGCATAGTTGGCTGCTCAGTTTTTTGCGCCGTTGGTATCTCAGGAGTTGGCAGAGTTGGCAACTCGAACTTGGGCAGCGTTGGTATCTCAAACTTCGGCAATGGTGGCAACTCAGGCTGGGGCAATGTTAGGTAGCTCCGGCTCAAGCAATGTAGGTAGCTCAGGCAACGATGGCAATTCGGGTTCTGGAAGCTCCAGCAAGCTTGTCTTTTCAAGTAGGCAGCGCACTTCTGATTAAATTGTCTGATTAGTTAATGAAAATGCCAACAGGAGCGATAATAAAAGAGAAAATGGGAGGTGATGAATAGCCATTAGAGCGCAAAATAATTGATAATTCACAAACTGTTTCACTGGTTCAAGCTAGGTTTGAGCTCCTGCATTGGACATAGCGTGCACAAGTATTTATAGACATGGATGTGAAGAACATGATGAAGATAGAGCTGGTTTGGTGTGAATAATTTTGAGTTAGATCAACTTCTCATCAATATTAGCTTAAGAAATCTCAATCTACTTTGAGAAAAGGGATTTATGTAGGTGTACATTATCCATAAAAAGTCATCTCTGATCAGGCAAAAACTCACATTGCCATACTAGTGTTTGGTGATCTACGTCAACCTTACCTTCAGTAGTTCAGTGGGTAGAGAACAGGAAACTTCAACATGCCAAATTGGTACAGCAAATCTAGAGGACAATGATGCTTATGTCTTAAAGATTAAAAGTATAGTTTATTTTGAATTTTTATAAAACACTTGTAATAAAATATTTTTAAATCTTATAAGAAAATTATCTCTTTTACATCAATAAAAAAAATCATCGTATAATAAGATCATTTCAAAGCTTATACGACATTTTATCACAAGTAACTTATAAAACTCAAAATAAACCATAATTTTCTATATAAGAAAGTATCTTAAAAGCCTATATGACACTTTTTTAAAGATAGATGCCATTGTTACAGATGCATAGCCTGATTCTTTCTTTTATATCCCACACAAGTTGTTTTTCATTCTTGAAAAAGATAAAAGAAGTAAAATATGCATCTAAAAAAAGATTAATTTAATGACTTCAGCCTTCAGGAAAAGAAAAAGAGAATGGTTATAGTTATTCTTTACAATCAAGTAACTTCTTACAAGAGCTTTCACTGCCGTTGCTAATCTGCAACTATAATTTTGCTGGAGAAATCGATATCTTGACTCATTGTCTTTCGTGCTGGGTTAAACGATTTGCTAGGTGACTTTTACAACAGGAACTATTCCAAACTTATTTGTTGGGCAAAGTGATTCTTTTCTTTCCATATCAAAACACGAAACTACAGGTCAAACAGAACTATAAAAAAGTAATGTTTCAAACTCTAAACAAAAATCTATTTTCAAGTGTGTTTTTGTACTTACAATAAAGATTAATTTTATCACTACCATCCTTTTTGGAGAATGATCTTGTCCGAGTTGACTTGGTATAAATTCTATTGCTGCGCTACCGCAACAAGATACAAGCATTAAATGCTAATCTTATTAATGCTCTGTTTGTTATAGTCTTATGTTAAGATACTTATCCTATTGAAATGAGGGTAAATCTTATAAGATTTAAAAAATCTTATCATGCATCCTATGTAAATTCAAACCAAAATCATACTTTTTATCTTATAAAAAATAAGCAATCCATCCTATCTTATTTTTTACACCTATAAAATGAATGGTACATGTGATAAAATATCTTAAATCTTATAAGATATCTCCAAATTTCAATAGAATAAGCATCTTACAATAAGATCATTCCAAACACACTATAAATAAGCTTCAAGTCCCTTGTTATTATTGATTTTATGTTCTATTTGTTATAGTCTTATTTTAAGATAATTATCCTATTAAAATGAGGATATATCTATAAGATTTAAAAAATCTTATCATAAGAGGCATCCTATCTTATTTTTTTACGACTATAAAATAAAATCATTCCAAACAAACCAATATTCAAATCCTCAATAACAATTTCCCACTCCAAAATTCTGACTTCACATCGAATACCCTCGCTGCAATCCTTCCAAATGCGACTTGAGAAAGGACAGCTGAAGTAAAGCTGATCCTAGCCTCTTGACCCAATTTGAACATATACACGAGTGGCACTTGTCGCTTTGAACATTTACGTGAGTCCTTAAATATATGTAGAGAAGGAAAAATTGACTTTCTACATGTAAGAAAAAAATTAAAAAAGAACCCGTTGGAGTCAGTCTACCGTTAAACTAGAAGAGGGTGCATTTGGAAATGGACGGAAGAGAATTTAGTAAAACTTTTCTATTTAGATAATTTATATTTTCTTAATAGGAGGTGTTATGGAAAATTTATTAAACTTTTATTGTTATTCGAACCAGTTTCGTTACACATATGGGGGATCTATATTACACATCGTTAGATGTAGAATTATATTGCCAATGCCAAACTGAAGAAATTTCCATAGAGAAGATCAAATAATTCTGAATTGGTCCGTATTAAGGATATGGTGTGTAATACAGCATAATATTTTGTGATTTTCAATTGAACTTGCAATGAGAATAGTTGGACGAGTTTTCAGAGGTGACCTCATAAGATATCAACTGAGAAAAAAACAGATTGCACCCAACAAAAGTGAAAATAAGAAATCGCAAACCATAACTTTAATAAATTTGAGTATACAACACAACAGTATTAGCCAAACTCGAGTATTAATACAACTACGACTAGAAACGCAACGTGAAATAAAAATAACAATTGATCACAAGAAGAGGAGACAAAACTAGAATGACTTATGTTTTCTGCTGTTTCAAACTATCGAATGTCAATCCCTGAAATCCATTTGAGATCACATCATGGCTTGACGTTGCCTTTGGGCAGTCCTGGGATGTTGGGCAATGTGGGTTTAGGCAGCTCAGGCACTTGGGGAAAATGTGGAAGTTCTGGCTTTGGCAAATCTGGAATTTTCGGAATTTCAAGTTTGGGCAATTCTGACACTTTTGGCATCTCGGGTTTTGGTGGTTCAGGCAATGTCGGTATTTCTGGTTTTGGAAGTTCAGGAACTTGTGGGATATTAGGTTTGGGAAGTTCTGGCACTTTTGGCACTTCAGACAATTTTGGAAATTCTGGTTTTTGGGATTTCAAGTACTTTGGGCGTTTCAGGTTTTGATAGTTCAGGTTTTGAAAGTTCAGGCATTTTAGGCACTTCAAGTTTTGGTAGTTCAGGCAATTTGGCGATTTCAAGTTTCTGCAATTCTGGCACTTTGGGTACTTCAGTTTTTGGCAATTCAAACTTTGGCAATTCCGGTACTTTTGGTGCTTCAGGTTTTGGTAATTCTTGTACTTTTGACACTTCAAACTTTGGAAGTTCAGGCACCTTTGGCTCTTCATTCAATTTTGGCAACTCAGGTTTTGGGATTTCGAGCACTTTTGGAGCATCAAATTTCGATAACTCAGGTTTTGAAAGTTCAGGTACTTTAGGAAGTTCCGACACTTTTGGTACATCAGGTTTTGGTAAAGTGGGGACCTCTGGCAATGGCAGCAACTCTGGCTTAGGAAGTGGAAGCTCAGGCAAGTTAGGCTTGGGAATCTCCGGGAAGGTTGTCTCCAAAAGGTGTCGTGCTGCTGCCACTGTATTAAAGCTATTAAATGTTGAAAAAGAGAGAAGAACAACCGAAAAGAGGAAGTAAAGTGATTTGAAGTGAACCATTTTAGATAAAACGATGGATAAATAAGTTCTTTTTCAAGAGGAGTGTTTCGAGGTTGCTTGATTATGCATGGGCTTAACACATGATGAGGTTTATATAGATAAGCAATGCCGTGGGAAGCTAAAGCGTTGGTTTTGAATTTGAAGGGCTATGTGTAGTTCAACTTCTCATCTGCATCACATCCAATGGCATCTTGAATTTTGTCATCAGGTAGTTTAACATCTTTGCTTTTTTCGTTTGACTTTATATATTCATAATACCCTGGAGAACATATAGTTTAACATCTTCGTCTTGTTTGCAGGTTAGGCCAGGTGGACTCTGTCATTTTTACCTGCGCAATAGTATCTACCACATTTCAATCACCAAAATATCAAATAAATAAATTGCAAACACGCCAACTGTTATGTATAATAAATAAATATATTCAAATCTTTTCTACAAACTTAAACTTTTAGATTAGATAGTAATTCCAATATGATATCAAAACTCAGGTCAATGGTTTGAGTCTCATGGCCACTCATTTAAAACTATTAAATTGTCTACCTGTAAGTTTTAAACAAATCGCACTGCAAGCGAGGAGGCTGAAGAATTTTATACTAGGAAAGAAAAAGATAATTTTAGTTAATATTGAGGTTATGTTTTAATAGTTTTCATATTAAATACTTAACTAAATTTTTATCTTTCCGTGGATTATCTTTTTCTTTCTTTTTATTTTCCAATTTGAAAGAAAACAAAGTCTGCATTACTTCCATTTCTGTTCCTCCAAAAAGTAAATTCAGTGACACTGCATAGTTCTAAAAAAGTATCCTTTTATAATCTTAAAATAAATATGTTTTTGAAGCTTAGATTTCTGGTTTTTAAAAAAAGTTCTTGTTGAAGGGTTTTGGTTTTTCTTTTCGAAGATAAATTTGAATACTTATTAGAAATGCACCCTTTTTTTTTTGTTAAAAATATTTTTTATAAGAGAAAAATCCGGATGGGCCCTAGACTATTGTTGAGAATGATTTTCGTTCTCTGAAACTGCATAGCCCACTGGATCCGTAGGATACAGTGGGCCTAAAGCTGTCTTAACAATAGAACTTTGGGAGGCCCAAACTTTAGTGGATTCCCTCAGTTGCTACTTAGCTTGTACTTTGCTGCATTATTGATTTATTTGTTTTTTTTCCCTTATTTGTGGTACTTGCTTTGCCTGCAAATTAGCGGCAACGACAAAAGTTTAACATAACTTATTAAATGGTAATTTCTGGTGAAAACTTTTCTCACAGTAGTTTTCTCGGAACGAAATTGCTTTCATTTGCCACAGTTTAATAAATAAAAGGTCAAGTTTTACGTATGTGTGAGAGTTAGATTATTTCGCTAAACTAAAGGATTAAAAACTGACTCATTATTTAAAATTATCAAGATTTAATTTTCATCATATGTATTAACTAGAAACCATGATCCTTAGCACAAAGCGTAATACAATATCGTCCATCTCAAAAAACTTGATTATTCATTGCACTGTGATATTTCCTTTGTGTTTATTGCAATTATATGGCTTGATTACTAGGAGAAAAAATAATAACACCACGACATTGGGTTGACTTTTCTTATTATTTATTATTTTCAAAATAAAAGCATTAAACTATTACAATGAACTTGCAGACCGACTTAAATCTGATACTCAGTTATCTTTACATATTAATTTTAATGTATATTTTAAGTCAATCAAAAACGACAAAAGACAAAAACAATCTCAAACCTAATACGATGCTTATCTATCATTTCACCCAGTTGCTCCTTGTAGATGTGCACACATTGCGGGCCGGGCCTATTTTCCACACCGAGTACTTGAAGTCCGACCACACACGATAATAATCTGCACTTGTCATTTTCGCAAGTGGCCATCATACTCGTTTTAAACGTAGGCGAAGCCACCACCTCTCAATACTGTACCAACTCTTTGCTTTCTACTTTAGCGTCAGGCTCTTATGTAAATGCAGTGTATTAAAATTTTGAGCTTGCCAAGGAACTTAAAAGAAGAGAACCATTAAAATTTTGCAGGACTATTTAGCCATTCAATTCAATTAAAACGGCTCAAAAAAATAACAAAAAACAAATATTGTATAAAATGGCAAACTTGTAAAGATTATTTTCTCTAGGTGAATTAGGGTCTATTGAATCAACTTTTAAAAATAGTTTTTAGTTTTTAGAATTAAAAATAAATTTATTTGGAAGGACTTTTTTTTTTTAGTTCTTAAAAAAACAAATTTTAGAATAGTTGTTTTTAAAAACAGAAACAAAGAACAACAGAAAGAATTAAAGATGCTTTCAAAAACGTGTTCTCATAAACTCCACAAAAGCAGGAAGGATTCTACTTCTTTAATGGCAATTTTATAATTAAGTTACCATTAGAATGACAAACATTTTTCTATTTAACATTTTTCTATTTAATCTCTCTCTATTTTACATCTATTCTGCTACAAAAGTTCCCAAACAAGTCTGTTAAGACTTCTCAAAATTAAAGTTGTTTATGAACTATATATTGAAGAGTTGTTTTCAAAACAAAAAATAAAAACCGAACCAACCATGTCCGTGCATTCCCATCATATTATTGTTGAGATGGTGATAATAGATTTTATCTTCATCTGCGAATCAATAAAATATATAATTTTTTTTTACGTAAAATAACTGAATATTCTAAATAAATACACTACACATTCCGTATTTTAACCTTACATCTAAATTTATTTTTGAAAAAAAATGAAAAAATTATATTCGAATGACAGAAACAAGTTGGGTAGAAGAAATTTAGAGGGTAGTGGGTAGTAGTGGACGTGCTTGGAACCATTTGAACGTGTGCTTAATCACTTGATCTGGACAAGACAGGTAAAATAACTTATTGCAACTTCGTCAAAACCTAACAAACGCTTGCACCATCAATATATAAAGACAAGAGTTCGTACAACTTTGGGGTCAAAAATCAAACAACCATTCTGTAATAATTATAACTTAGGGCCCGTTTCGTTTAACATTTTTTAAAAGGGTTTTTTTTTAATAATTTTTGGAAAATAATTTTTTTAAAAAAAGTTAAAAATCTTGACTTTAAAAAAGAAATTATATTTAAGTTTTTTTTTCAAAATTTTAATTTTTTAAGAAGTTAAATCAAATAGTTATTATAAATTTAATGTAATTTTTTCATGAAAAAATATATTTTTTCCTTAAAAAAAATCAATTCAAATATTCCCTAACTTTACCATCATGGAAACTAATTAAACTGAATTAAATGAGGCTATAACAAAATAAGCCGTCCTATATGAAACAGCCATGCGTCTAAAACTCCCTGGCAATCCACTAGCTAGATGTATAAATAAATTTCTAGCCCTTTCATTTTACTTCATCCTCAACAATTTAGTGACGGTTAATTTACCATCATGGGAACTAATTAAACTGAATTAAATGAGGTTATAACAAAATAAGCCGTCCTATATGAAACAGCCATGCGTCTAAAACTCCCTAGCAATCCACTAGCTAGATGTATAGATAAATTTCTATCCCTTTCATTTTACTTAATCCTCAACAATTTAGTGACGGTTAATAGGGGTGTTCACTCATTGGAGATCTCTAATATTTTTTCTAAACTTTTGGAGTTTGGAAAAATTGGATATGGAAAATGATTAATTAGAGAAAAAATATTAGATATGGGGAATTTCTTGAAAAAAAAAGTTGAATATTGGATAACATTCTAAATTTTGGAGATTATCTAATTTATCTAAAATTTAGTAGATCAATTTTTTAAAAAGTCAAATATTCACACTACACACACTTCACCCATTACAAACACTCATGCGCTACACACATTTCACACACTACACACACTACACACGTTTAACGCGTTACACACACTGCTCCCTGGCCCCAGCCCCCCCGCCCTTGGGCCTTGGCCCCCGATGCCCGCGTCCTGGGGGCCCGCACACCGAGCTCGGGCTAAGTCTCGAGTCCTAAGCCAAGTCTCAGGGTGCAAGGGCCCGAGACCAGAGGGCCTAGGCTACGTCCTTGGTCCTGAGAGCCTATGTACCGCCTCGATATCCCGGGGCACAGAAGGCTTGCGTACAAGGCGGGGCACCAAGGGCCAGGAGCAGGGTCCCGGGGCGCCAAGTCCGGGATCGCAGGCCCGGGCCAAGTCTTGGGGCACCGGAGCTCGGATTTTTGGTATAACAATTGAATTATGAAAATTTTTTTCAAGGAAAATATAAACAATTTATTTTTTGCTAGTGTGTGTATTTTTAGCATGTGTTTACCTTTAATGTATTTTTCTTAAATTAGAGATCTCCATTCCGGAGTTTTGTCCAATTTCTCCATTATCCAAATTATATTCCCAATTGGGGAATTGTGCAAAAATTGGTGAAAATTTTTTCTCCAAAATTATTTTGGAAAAACAATAATATTCTATTTTGGACTGGATAATCTCCAATGAATACCCCTAACGGTGAAGACCATAAAAATCGAGTTACATGTGAGGGTGGGTGTGTATAAAAATTTCTCCCACATAAAATATTATATGTTAAAATACTATTATATAAAATTTTAAGTTATTACTTATGGTATAGTTGACCTTGGAATTAAATCCCATAAGATAACAAGAGCCAACTGATTCATGAGGATTAACTATGGGAACAAAGAATCGTGCTAGTACGTTATCTAAAAGGCCCCATTGATTTGCATTTTTTTTTTTCTAAAAAATGCTTTTTCTATAATTTTTGAGAATTTTGTTTTTTTAAAGTTAAAATTTCTAACGTCTAAAAAATCTACATTCGAGATTTTTCTTAGGAATTTTGAATTGTTTCAAAGCAAGCGAAATAATTATTGCAAAAAATGTTCTACTCTTTTTTAGGATAAGTGTTTTTATTAGAAAGAAGTCAATTCAAATGGGCCCATTGATTACTCAATGTCCAATGTTATTGGATTATTAATTGGTATTATGTGTATAATTAATAATTTAAAATTTAACAGTTTAGTAGTTAATGCTTAAGTTTGGATTTTTGGTTTCGTGAGACTAATACATGACTCATCATTTTCGCGTTTTATAGAATAGTTATTTCGCCTATATCTTTTATTTATAATTAATTACCAGTATAGTAGAAATAAAAAGCATCACACCCCACTAAGGGTAAGTCTATTATTTTGTATATAGCATTTATTTCTCTTCTTGGTTTCCTTTCTGACTCAAAAAATTAAAGCACATTTTCTTTTTTTTTTTTCCTTCTCATAATTTTAT
This sequence comes from Cordia subcordata, assembly GCA_028554755.1. Lineage (NCBI taxonomy): Eukaryota > Viridiplantae > Streptophyta > Magnoliopsida > Boraginales > Cordiaceae > Cordia > Cordia subcordata. The sequence goes on along the minus strand of JAPTOF010000013.1, from coordinate 2,768,872 downwards.
TCAATCGAAATAAAATTAAAATATTAATCTTCCCCTCTAGTTTTCTTCACAATTTCGTTATTTTATTTTTCTTTATTATTTATTCCCTTTATAAATTATAAATGCAACCTATCATTACAAAGAAAATAATTAGTACAAGCCAGAGATTGTGGGCATCGCGAAATTTAAAAAGTGGGGAGCATTATGGGTACGAGGGTACAATAAAAAGTCATGATCTGTGTGCTGGTGAATGGTGACGCACGAGACTTAACAGAAGTCATAATTTCTGTGCTATGATGTAGCATGTCATATGTACGGAAAAGGGCCCACTTTGCAAACTATTCAAACCAAAGTTTTTTTTTTTGGCGAATTATTCAAAACAAAGTTTCTCGACACTAAAACATTTATGTTACTTGAGATAGATACCTAGGGGTCTTAGATGTACTGCTCTGCACTACACTAGAATAATTTACTTTTGCTGCACAACCTATGGTTATTTTATGGCAACCAATTTAATAGATGACATATAAATAAAACAAGAAAATTTTGGTGGAGAACTTTATTAATTTATACTTATTTTTGCGTATAATATGCGGGTAAATTATACTGAACTCCTTTAAAATTTATCACAAGTGCATATTATTCTTCTTTAGCTTTAAAATAGAAAAAAGGATTTCTTCGTAATCTTAGATGTATAGTGCACGTACCTAAAAAAAAAAAACAAAACTTCCTTGTAGCCCTTAAAATATGTAGTACATATACCCCTTAAAAGGGGTGTTTGAGCTTATTTGAAACTAATAAGCGGGTAATATGCACCTACAAGAAATTATAGAGGAAGTTTGGTATAATTTATTCTGTGACAGATTGAACTTAGCTTATTTTAAGTTGTGAAAAGTACATTGATCTCATTTATTTCAAAAGTATTTCATTATGCTCTATTATCTGATGTACAAAAATTTAGAAGATAAAGTAGATTATGAGAGAGATTTTAGTAACACAAGGTTCAATGGCTATAGATAAATCACAAAGGATTCAACCTTCTTACCCAATTTTTTATTATTTATTGATAGCCTCTTACGTATTTCTTTTATTTGCATATCAAAAGAATGAGAGAAAAAAAATAATTAACAAGATAAAGAAAGAAAGTTGTTAAATTGTTATTATTAACTAATAAGATACCTTTGATGATTAAGAAGATAATTACATCTAGCATTTCTCTTATATTTTCATGCTTTTTTTATGAAAAAAATATTTTCTTACATTAGATATCAACTATCTCATTTGTATTATAATAATTTGTACACAACGATACTTCCTTTAATATCAGAAAGAAAGAATTTGATGCTAAAACTTTGGAGAGAAAGGGCGTTGACAGAACAGCTCAAATAATTTTCACAGAGACGTTGTTTTTGCTATATATGGAATCTCAATAGCTTGAAAAAAAAAAGAATCTTAATATCACCGAGCTTATCAGGCCCTGTTCAGACCCAAAACAGAAAGGAAAGTAAAAGGTATATAAACAATCTCTCTCTCTCTCTCTCCAGATATGATTGGCGCAAATGTTGCTTTTGTGGTGTAAATGTTCACGAGCACTGTTACCAATATCCTAGAAAGGTAATTTTCAAGAAATATATACAAACCCTTCTTCACCACTCTGGGCAAATTGCAAACTGTATCAGAATGCTCTAATTATATATAAGCGGGCTCTTGATGGCTCTTGTCTTGAGCTGCTTCAGCTGCTAATTTCTAGCTAGGGTTACTATTTTCTGTATATGTTCTATCTCCATCCCTCAGGTGGCGTAATATTTCCTTTTTAGTTGAGAATGCACTTTCCTCTTTATGCTTTCTGTATTTTCAGATGTTGCTTCTTCATCCGGCTCCTACTTTAATTGTACTATTATGCTATATAAATTTTTAAAAAAATTAAAAAAAAATTGAAGCTTTATCTTTACTTGGCTTCAGTTGATTACTGTGAGAAGGGTTTGATTGATGATTCCTTTCTTTGTACTTGACAGATTTGTTTGTACTTTTCTTCTTTTATTTTTATCTCAACCCCATAAGCCATAAGCAAAAACAATAGTTTTTTCTTGGTTTGTATGTACTTGATACAATATTATTTTCAGTCTTAGCATTTACTATTGTGCTGATTGGCTTAGATGTCTGTACTGTGAAGGGCCTTCTGAATCTTTTGAATCTTTTGTTTTAAATAAAAATGGTGAGACAAAGAATTCAGATAAAGAAGATCGATAACCTGACAGCACGGCAAGTTACATTTTCAAAGAGGAGAAGAGGGCTTTTCAAGAAGGCTCAGGAGCTTTGCACTCTTTGTGATGCTGATATTGCGCTTATTGCCTTCTCTGCTACTGGAAGACTCTTTGAGTATTCTAGCTCCAGGTACTCTTGAAACACCAACACACACACACACACACACAAACATATTAATTCTTTTGACAATTGTGTGAATCTTTCAGCCAAAAGCTATTACTATATATAATGTGGTTTTTCATAGCATGTGACTAATTGTGTTCTGATATTCTATCTAAATCTTTTTAGTTGTAGAGATTTTCTGCCATGATCAGATCAGTATGAAACTCATCATCTGGCCAAATTTATAAAAAGTTGAAGAGAAAACACGGGGACTTTTGGTAAACAATCGCCAGTGAGAGAGATAAGTTGTCATATATCAGAGAATCAAGTAATAAATGAGAAAAAACCAAAGCTTTTTAGCTGAATGATCCGAAAAGTCAAAGTTGGTAATCTACCATGCATCCATATTTCATGGTTTCTCTCAAAACTCAAAGACTGCAATTATATAGGACTATTTACATAAGTAATATTAGAAGAACATTAATATGCTGAGAATAATATAGTTCTGGAAGCAATTCTCGAAGTAGTTGTACGATTATATATGTCGATCACATGTTTGCTCCCCAGGTAAATCTGAATCTGTGGGTGGGTTGATGTGTTTACTGTAAAAAAGGAAAAAGAAAGTTGTACTATGTTCAACTATCCTTTCTTTTTCGGGTGTTGAGGGGACGGGAATGAGGGGAATGATAGAAATGTAACAAGACCAGTTATTTTCTTGTTCATCTCCTTTTTACCCAATAAATAATGATCATTTGATCTTCTTCTGGTAGTCACAAATGAGAGTATTTTATTTGTGGGAGCTGACTTGCTGACATACTGCTTCCATTTATAGTAACCTCGTAAAATTAAGGTCATGCATTTTCTAATATTTTTCGCTTCCAATTTATCTGTTTGCTGAAGTCATTTGCCTTTTCTGCTTTGGTTTTTATACTAGTTACGTCAAATCAAATCATCGTATGCTCCATACTCCATGGACCAACAATGTGGGGAAGATTCTTAAGAAACATTTGATTTTGTACTATATAAAGTGACTGGTGGTATTTAGGTGCTGTAATTCAAAACCATACTTATAAGATGATCTTAAAATTTACGATTTTCTCATGTAGGATAATTGTGTATTTTAGAAGATTTGGATTGTCATTCTTATTTGTTTGTTTACGTCTTATGCAGTGTTTGAAATGAGCTTATTATAAGATGCTTTTCTTATTAATATGAGAGACACAATGCTTTTTTATTTTGTAATATATATGAATCTTATTACAAGTATTATATGAAAACTCAAAATATACCATATTTTTTATCTTATAAGATATAAGTAATTCATCCTTGTATATAATTATAGCTATAAATAAGACTTTTTTATTAAAAATCAAAACCAAATCATAATTTTTTTCCATATAAAAGGATGTTAAAATATGCCTATACCAAACAGAGCAATAGTTTCCTTCTAAGGCTCTGTTTGGCCTAGTTGTGTGATTTCAATTATTGAGCTGTAGAGCTTTTAGCAGTAGGGCTTTGGGTAGAAGTGCTGTTGAATAAAAGCAGTCGATTGTTAGAAGTTAAGATTTCAGTTATTTTGAGGGTAATATTGGACTTTAAAAAATATAAAAAAGTATTTTTGAGAAAAAATGAAGAAAAACAATTTTTGACATGACATAAAAATAGCTTTTCAAAAGCCTTTTCTGAAAAGCTCTAATTTGGAGCTTTTGGTTTTTTAGTTTTTTTCAACTTCAGCTTTTATTTAAAAGCACTTTTAAAAATGGGCCAAACAGGGCTTAAGCTAAGTGAAAATGTTATGTGTAGGATAAAATATTTATTTACTCATTAAATCATATCCAAAATCTCAATTTGTTCATTTATTTTATGATACGATCCTTAGTAATAAGTGTTATTAGGCCTAACTGCACCATAGTGTTCCCTTGATCAACTTTTGGTGGCCATAATGCATTAATGTGCAGTGGCTACATTCCATGAGGTACTAGTTAAAGTATAATAATATTTGGTAAAATAACTAAGATAAACCAAACTTCACTCTTAACAATTACTTGAGTTATTCCTTAATCTTGATTTAATCTCCAAGTTCGTTTAAGTGTAGCAATATGTTTTACTTTTCCTTAATCTCAATCTAATCTCCAAGTTCTTTTAAGTGTAGCACTATGTTTTACTATTCCTTAATCTCAATCTAATCTCCAAGTTCTTTTAAGTGTAGCAATATGTTTTACTTCCTCTTTTTTTCACTAGAAAAAGCTAATATCTCAATTACTCCAACCATAATCACCGTCTATATGATTACATCCAAAAAATCTTTGGCCTATCAGGCAAAAGTCTCAATCAATCCCTATACAACGAATAAATTAGGGGTGTCAGGGGGAAATAAAGGACAAAAGAAAATAAGAAAGAAAAGTTAGTGGGTGACTATTGAAATAATCAAAGAATTGAGACCAAAAGCGAAAGCTAGATTCAAACAGTCAATCAATTAATACTATTGGTGAGAGAGAGGTCTCATGGCAAGTGTGTTTGTTTGCTTTATTTATGAATGCACATGTGCTTGTGTACTTAAAAATTTAGTTCAATTCGCTGTTAATTGTTGATAGTTAATTAATGGACTTAAAAGGTTAAGGTTGAATTTTGATAGGATATGGATATTTTGCAAAAAGTACTTCGGTTGTGGCATTGATGGCTGACTGAGGTGTTGTCATGTAGAGAGATTCATAAATCATACATGTTCGTGTGTTTGCCTAATCATACACATGTATTGGATATGCAAGTTAGGGCAAGGATATATTTTAGTATGGCATATATAAGCTAGTGATAGAACACAAAGACTAGACAATGATGTGTTTAGGTAGTACACAATAAGGGAAATTCTACAAATAATTTTATTATTTTCTTATTTTTCTAAAATTGCTCCCATCTTTTAAAATATTTAAAATAGTCCTTGATATTTTACAAAAATACTCGAATGACTAATTTGAATAAGTTTGTAAAACATTAAGGATTAATGTGAATTATTATATTCTCAAAAACAGGGACTCATTTGACTATCTTTGAGAAACATTGGCATAGATATGAATGTTTGCGAACAATAAGGACTAACTTGACTATATTTTTGAGACATTAAGGATTAATTTGAATATTTGAAAGTAATAGAGACCAATTTAAAAAGTTACTTATTGTGAAATTAACCCTACACAAAAATGTACATGTTCATTGAGCAAAAGGTGTCATAGGCATGGAGGAGGAGCGAGAATACTAGTTGTATTAGCAAAAAGGAGAAGAGCTATCGGAAAAGGATGTTGGGGATGGCAAGGAAACTTTGTGCACTTAAATAACTTAGTAACCAAATTGAGAGCCTGTTTGGCTCTGCTTATTTTGTTACTTATAAGCACTTAAAAAAAGTACTTTCTCATATATTTTTTTACTATTTACAACTTATAAACCTCAAATAAGCTTACCCAAATTGGTTCTGAGTCAAATAAACATAGCCAAAGTCTAATTGAGATATAATTCAAGGATAATGGTATATTAACATATAAAAAATAAATAAGAGCCAAATGGAAAAGTTTGGAATATGAGTTGATACTTTCAATACATAAAGGAGATATCAATTTGGAATAAAAGCAAGGATTTAGAGAGGAGCCTAAGTGGTTAGGACTCTTTCTTGCAAGAGTAATATTTTGGGTTTGAGTTCCTATTACATATGAGGGTGGGGGGTTGGAGCCAAAAAAAAAAAAAAACGACTGCCATCTTTTCCTATAGATAGCAAAGTTCCTAAGCCTTTCAATACTAAATAAACTAGCGTTAGCATAGGGCATTCTAGGTTTCTTAGGAAGTTTCTTCAAGAGAGGTTTTTTATTTATTTATTTTTAAGCCCTCCCTCCAACGTATACCTGGCTATTCATGGGATCCAAATGAAAGTTATTATTTTTAAAAGAAGTAGCGAACCACTTGAACTACTTGTTAAACCCCTCCTTTAAGAGAGTTCAAACAATATAGCTTTGGAAGTTACAATGTCCTAGAATGCGAGTAACATGACGATTTTGGTGTTGTATTTTAAGAGGTTTGCATTAAGAGCCATTAGCACAAAAGTGGAGCATTTAAACCTCATGAATATTGTGTTAAAAACAAGCTTCAGCTAGATCTATAACTTGTTTCCTAATTTTTCAATTATTGTTGCATGTACATTCTGTATTTCGAAAGTTATTCTCTATAAATCTTTTTGATTTTTGTATAATCTGCATCTTGTTTAACTATGTTATTCTTCTAATTCATATTTTAATTAAATCACAAGTTATACACACTAGTACTAGAAAAATTCTAACTACAAGCAGACTCTAGTTTTAGTGCTTCCAAGTTCTGTAGCAAATATAGGGAAAAGTGAAGGATAGTTACATAATATTCTCTTCCTAATTTATTTTTTATTTTTCTTATTTAATTTTTTTTTCTCAATCTTTCCTTTTATATATCACCGTTAACATAAAAATATTCTTTTCTTCTTTTTCTCCATTCCCAACTAACCACAAACTCTACCAATTCTTGGATCATTGTCAGATACCTTACCCCCTGGCAAAAATTATAAACTCATTCCAGAAGCTGTTCTTTTCGTTGCAACGGAAGCTTTCTTTATCATTTAATTGATTTCAAGATTTTGCCTTTATTTATGTCGCTATATGCTAAAGTATTTGAACATGTACAAAGGCTCACGAGTTTATGGTGTAATATCAACTTAAGAAGTCAACCAGAATATCAATAAGAAACTGTCTGGGTCAAATGAGGATGTTGATGTACAAGACCTTGATTCAATAGAATACACATCTGCCATGAAAATTGAGAAAATTGGGGATCTCAATCCTGTTCAAGATTTTAAAGCCATGATCTCAACGATAGTCTAGCATGGGTCACCAAAGCAATCTATAGATAGTGAATAATAAAGTATTTGATTTGGTAGGTTGTGGTGAAAATAAACCTTCCGGGATAAGTTTATAATTTTTATCAAAGGGGTGATAACTTAGACGATGATGGATGAAGAAGGAGAAGCATTAGTAGAGTTTGTGACGAGTTTTTTTGTCCCGCTCACAATCCAACCCTTTCGTCCTGAATCCAGGTCGTCATTTTTCAGGAAAGTAGTATTATAGCAACTTGAGATACTCCCTAACTCCTGTACTTGTAGTGAGTTGGGAATATGGGGAAAAAGAAGAAAAGGAGATCTTGATGTTAATGGACTTGATAACATCTCATATGGTTTAAAAGAAAAAAAGGAAAGATTGAGGAAAAATTAAATAAGACAGAAAAATTGATTAAGGCAAGAGAGAAAAATAAAATACTTATATAGTAGACATGAAAAGTAGAATGCCTTGTAGTTGTGGGAAGTGATGGAAAAGAAGTAACATATATAACAGTACCCCTTGTGGTCACATTGCATGCGTTTTTTTATTTTCTTGATAAGTTCATTTAACCTTTTCCTTTGTACAGCTTAACGACTTCAATGATTTGATTGTCCATTTTACCTTTTTTGAAGTATGATGCAATTAATTGAAAGGCACAAGCTGCAATCCCAGAACACTGAGAAGCTAGAGCATCCATCACTCCGCATTCAGGTAAAACATATATTTTATATCAATATCAATTCTAACTCTTTTAATAATATGTATTAATTATGGTACAGTCAATCAACAAGAAAAATAATCATCGCAAGATGTCTCTCAACGAGAAAAGAAATAATTAAGAAGTAGCTAGCTCTTTCAACAGAAATTATGGTATGAAAAAGAAAACATAGATTAAGAAAAAAACATAAAAAGATCAAAGATGCATGTTGCTCAAAACACACTTCCAATAAGTTATCATAATGTGTATATTTCCCCTAGTATGACGTAGATGGCTTCAGAAAACCGTATCCATCAAAAGAAAGACCCCCAAGATCCATCACTGGTTCAGAAGCAATCAGCTGTGGATTCCGTTCTGGATTTCATTAATATTTTGGATGCTTAGTGGAAACCTCATAGACAAGAACTCAATTCAGTTTGTTAGTTAGATTACCTAAGCCAACAAGCTAAGGCTCTGTTAGCCTAACTGTGACATTCAGCTGTTGAGATGTATAATTTTAAGTAGTAGAATTTGAGAAAAAGTGTTGTTGAAATTAATGTCATTGAGTGTCTAGCATTAATTTTATATTAAGAGTTGAGCTTTTGATTGTTTTCAGGGCAATGCTGGACTTTTAAAATATAGAGTAGTATTTTTGAGAAATAAAGAAGAAAAATATAGAGTTGAGCTGTTGTTTCCTGTTTATATTTTTCATAGGGGTAAAAAGCAATGTTTTCATACTCTAATGACGCAAAATGTCATATTACGAAAAACAAGTTATCATGCATATAACTGTAACTAATTTGGTAATGTTATTTTTTTCTGAGGATGAAGGGATAGTTCAAGCGGTTGAGACTAGCTCAACTCAGGCGTGAAATTTTGGGTTTGTGGGCGGTTTCAAAAAAAAAAAAAGAAGTTATTTCCTCCTGTTGTTGCTATTGTCTTGTGTATTAATTTCTCGATGATTTCGATTCTTCAGTATGATTATAGTAGTTGTGCCATGCTCACGAAGGAAATTACTGAGAAGACACTTGAGTTGAGGTACAATTAAGATCATCCATCTTTATTCAATCAACACAATATTACCTCTGTTGTGTGATTAAAAATATTAGTTCACATATGACAGGCATCTTATGGGAGAAGAGCTCCAAGGGCTTGGCATGGAAGACTTGGTTAAACTGGAGAAGATGCTTGAAGGAGGATTAAGTTGTGTCCAAAAAACAAAGGTACCAATCAATTTTTCATGTCTAATATCTGTGTTGTGTGAATAACATACATTAGAATATGAAGCTTTTCATGTATTGCAGGGGGACAGATATTTGAAGGAGATTAGTGCCCTTAAGAAAAAGGTAAGCAGCCATATATCTAGTTGTCACCTTTATATGTATATGCATATATAATCCAGGCTGCATTGCATTTCCCATGCAGTGATTGGCCGATCAATCATAGCATCTAGAGGTAGAAATAGGAGGTTCACTTTGGTCCCCTCCTCTCTTGTATTTCCCTTTTCTCTTTCAATAGAACTCAAGGAAAAGCTCTTCCCCTTGCAAATATATATATATAATCCGCACTACAGTAGGAACTCAGAGAGGACAATAGGCATTCTGAAATATTATTGGAGAAGCAATTATATATTATATGTATTACAAATTAATGCATATTAGAATGAATGTCCATTTCTCTTAAATTGCATAGTAATAATTAAGTTATGAACACTTTCTTTTAAACTGTGTAGCAATAAGTTGTGAAACACCACCCACCCCCCCCCACCCCAAAAAAAAAAAAAAAAAAAAAGAAACACACACACACACACCCTTTTCTAAGCACAGCACAATGCTAATGAACATTTATAAGTGACTTGCATTGGCCATGAATTTTCTCTCTCAGGGGACAAGAAATCGCAAGTGTTTAAGCACTTAAACAGAACCCTAAATCGCTTGGTAATGAAATGAGCAAATATTTAACAGCAAATTGATGACCTTTTGTTCCGATGCAATTAAATGCCAAGAAGAGCAATATCTTGTGAAGCTAACTTTGCCTTGAAGATAGAGTTCATAGTTAACTGCTTAGTTTCTATAAATGTGCAGGAAGCGCAGTTGAAGGAAGAGAATGCATGGTTGAGACAACAAAAACAAGTAGATGCCTTTTGTTGTTTTTTCTGCAATATTTTAGTTGCTCAGCACAAGCCCTTATGGAATATTTTGGGATTGCAGATAATCAACATCCCCGAGGGCCAAGCGCATGCACCTGAGCAAGGGAATTCATCAGAATCTTGCAGCGTCAGCAACCCTCCTCATCAGGACCACCACAACAACTCTGACACTTCGCTTAAATTGGGGTAAGTTTTGCAATTGCAAGTTGGAACTTCAATTACTCCTTATACACACAGAAGATGACTTCATAACGCGTAGATGTTTCATTGCATGTTTCGCTATCATTGTATATGATGATGATACGTGTTCTTTTGTTAATTAGTGAGACTCATATGTCTCTTCGAGCATTCTAAAGAGTGACCTAAATATGCAATATGGCGTGGATTTGCAATATTGCTTCATTTAATGAGAAAGATCAATGGTGGTGGAGTGATTATATAACTAGTTGAATCTCTACGCGCAATTGTCTAAATCATTTGATTAAACTACGTTATTATAATAACTGCTGCTATGCTCCCTTATAACTTTATAATATTACGATTGGTATTCATTCCACATCCTATCCTCACTATAGAGTTACTGATGTAAACTCTGGTCAAGTGGATGCACATTATTAGGTTATAGAGAAAACCTGTGAAATCTGTGTGTGTGTGTGTGTGTGTTGGATGATTTATTTTCTTGATCTTTTTGCAGCTTATCATTTCCAACCTGATGATCAATAAATATAGAGGGAGGATGCAGATCACTTGTTGCTAAAGAATAATTGGTTTCTTGTGCATCAAGTTCGTAAATTTCATAATGAAGGTTTATTCCTGCATGACATAGTATATATATCTAATATGTATAACACACTAAGATGGGCACCGTTTATTCAAAATCTGCTTTAATTTCGTTCATTTTGTTATGATTTGTGGAGTTTGTACTTGGACTTTATGTAAATTCATAAACCTTAAATTGTGAATCTGATTACAGATATACAAGAATTCATGGTTGAGCTTGGATATCAATTTCTGCTGAAAGTTACTTTCTCGAGATGGTACATATAGAGTACTTAAACCTAGGGTGAGCTGACATTCATTAGCTATCATTCTTTTTTTGTCGAAGAACGGAAAAAAAAAGAAAAAAGAAAAAATTTGTCTCTAAGATTCAGGCCTGTTTGGATTGATTATTTTTCAAAAAAGAAAAATATAATAAATATTTAGTTTAACTTTTCCAAAAGTTAAATTTTGGGGGAAAAAAACTATAAAAGCTAATTTAACTTTTTAAAAAAGTATTTTTTTTAAGTTATTAAAAAAATACTTTAAAAGTGCCAATTCAAAAGAGCTCTCAATGACGGAAACTATTTTTGATACGTTGGCGTGTATCATCAATTTTTGGTCTAGATCAAGGGCGGAGCTGGGCCCTGATCCCCTCAAGCTCCAAAATAAATATTTTATATGTATATATGCTATATTTAAAGAGTAAAAGAAAAAGTACTTAGGCCCCCCCAAATTTGCTTAATTTGCTAGAAGGATTTTGTGTTTCAAATTTAAGACATTAATGATTATAGATAAATTTTATTATGTCCAATCTATTTATATTTGGTTATAATTTTATTCAGATTGTTTTCTTAATACTCTTTATTGTTAACAAGTGACCATTTTAAGACATGACATATTTTTAGTTTCAAACTTTGGATTCTTGTTTAGTGAGTCTTTTGGAGATTTAAAATAATATTTAAGTGGTTAAATTTTTATAATGGATATAAAATTTTAGTGGATAAAACCTTAGAAATGCTTAATTTATTTATCTTTTAGTTATGCCATAGGTGATTTTAGATTTTCTATAAAGGATAATCTGTTTTGGGTATCAAATTATTAATTAATGATGGATTTTTAACATAAAATATACTTTTTTATAAAATCAACTCTTTTTGTAATAAGTTTTTGGAGTCATTTTTACTAAAAAGATAAAACTATAAAAAAAGAATTTTCTCAAGTAGTATAAAACTTGCTCTTTTACAAGCCAAATCGAACGAGTCTTTAAAACCTTTAACAATATTTTCAAGGGTTATAAATATATTATGTGCCTAATCAACTAACTTTCTAAAAATAACATGGTTTTCTATATAAAAAAGAAATTATATATTGACATGTTGACGTGATTAGGATAATCGAAATTTTTTGTTTAGTTGAATCCAACATCATTTACTAAATTAGTTAACTTTTCTTACATAGTCTTACTCTCTTTTTTCTGCTAAATAAAATTTTTTATATTCTTTTTCCTTTTTTTTTTTGCTGAAGATGGTTACATTCCATATTTTTGCCAAAGTTAATCTTTTTAATTAGACTTAGTCCCCCCAAACTTAAATTTCTGGCTCCCCCCTTAGTCTAGATAGAGAGGGGCGAAACTAGAAATTTAAAGTTGGGGGCAAAAACATAATTAAGAATATAAAAAATATTAAATATTTTGATTATAACATAGCATTATTCCATTTAGCAAAAAAAATATAATAAGATTATCTAAAAGAAAGTTAATTGATTTAGTTAATGAAATTGGACCTTTCTAAATAGAAAATGTCAATTGTTGTACTTATGAATGTGACAACAATTTCTTTATATATATATATATATATATATATATATATATATATATATATATAATCAAGTTATCTTTTAGAAAGTTAAGGTGAATAGGCGAATAATATCGTATTTAACCTTAGAAAGTTTTGTTAAAGGTTTGAAGGATTCATTTCGATGAGCTGATAAAAAAACCACATTTTTTATGACACTTGGAAGAAGTCTATTCTTTAGAGTTTTATCTCTTCAAAATGCCTACTCCAAAGACTTCTTAGGAAAAAGAAGAGTACTTTTCATGAAAAAACTACATTTCAATATAAAAATTTCAACATTAATTAATAATTTACATACCCAAAATAAATTATTTCTATATATAAAAACTTTAAATTGGTCCAAATAAAAGATAAATAGATTAAAATTTTCTAGAATTTTATCCACCAAATTTACCTATCTATTATAAATTTCACCACTTAAATATTTTTTTATATAACCAAAAAAACTCACTAGAAGATCACGATAAGAACTCAAAGTTTCAAAATTTAAAAATAAAAAAAATATTACAATAAATATTTTAAATTAATTTTAGTTATTATAATAATGTTGTGCTTTAAAATATTCTAGCAAAAAAAAAAAAATGGGGGCGACGATAAGAACTCAAAGTTTCAAAAGTTAAAAAATAAAAAATATTACAATAAATACTTTAAATTACTTTTAGTTATTATAATAATGTTGTGCTTTAAAATATTCTAGCAAACAAAAAAAAAATATTGGGGGCCCAAAGTAGATTTTTTTGCTTTTTTTTTCTCTTTAATTAAATACAATACGTACATATATAAGAATATTTTTTTGGAGATGACCCACCGGGAGGGAGCGCCCGCTCGCAGGGTGCCCCGTAACTCAGGCCATGTTGATAGAATGATTTTGTTGATTATTGATCTTACATATAAAAGAAACAATATCAATTGGTTCATATTTACTAGCTAGTAGAATATTAAAATAATGTATTAGGTAAAAGAAGATGCTATTGGAATAATGCACTAGGTAAAAGAAGATGTTTTCACAATTTATTTATTTATTATGTTAAGAGATCTTGATTTCCAGTAAAATAAAGAAGGTCGAGAAAGAGAACCACTGATGCACCTTCCTCTCGTAGAGAAAAGTAAAGAAACAAAATCATGATGCCTCAAGTAAGATAATTAAAGAGCTCAACTGCATATTTTCAAAATTTTTCCTCTGCTACGTACCCAAAAGATTAGTTGTCTCATCACGATTGCTAAAAGTTGGAAGTTTTCCAATTACAGAAAACTTCTGATGGTTGCCAAAATTTTCCAAGACTGAACTCTTTATGTGACCTACTTATAAGTAGTTGGTCTATCACATTACTTTCGTTCTCAGAGGCACGTAACGTGACAACAAAACTTTTGGAACGGCGTATCTATTTATTATTTGTTATAAGGCTTACTCCAATAGCAATCCTAAATATAAAAAAAAAAACTCATATTTAGGAGAGTAATTAGTATTAATGTGCTCCAATATTTTCCCTATCCCATCCCCCAAAATTTAAGTTTTTTCAAAACTTCAAAACAAAACACTTATATATAGGGTTTTTTTCATCCCCTAAAGCCAAAACCCAAATCCCATAGCTTTAAGACTTTAATATTTTAAACTAGGATAGCTGTTAGAGTAAAATTAAAATAGAGATTCTTTAAATTGAGAGTTTGATAAAAAATAGAAAAGCTCTTGTAGTAAAACTGAAAATAAGAGATCTCAAGTTATAAGAAAATGACTCAAATCACTTAAATTTAGAAAAAAAAAATAGAAGAGCTGTTGGAGATAGCCTAAGTATATAATGTCTTCATATGGTGAATATTTGAATATTTTTTAAACTTTTGAGATTTTAATTAAGTCGAATTTGATGCTTGTATCTCCATTTAAATAAATAAATAAAAAAAGATCGTTTCTTTATCTCCTGCTGGTGTCAATTGATGGGAAACGAAACGATCCAATTAGACCTGTACACGAGATACACTGTTTTTTTTTTCTTCCATAATAAGCAAAGTACTTTCATTGATAAGAAAAGTCAAACAAAACAAACAGTAACCAAAAGAAACATGTTAAGCCAGCGAGCCAATGTTGTCCTGCCTTTTGTTTGAACAACTAGTGGCTAATACCGTAAGCTGATCCAATTGGACCTGTATACGAGTATTCTGTGAAACGTGTTACTTGCGTCTGTGCAAGAGAACGTCGAAATCGATTCCAATGCCCAATCACGAAATGATTGATTATTAGAGGTGTGCACACGCAATTTGGTGTAGTTTTTTGCACTAATTTTTTTATTGAACCGATTTAGATGATTCGTTATTTTACAAAATCAAAACCGACCAAAGTACTAAAAGAAAACAATGATTTCAGTTAATGTGGTCTTGTATGGTTTTAAATGGTTTTTCGACCAATTCATGAGACAATATTTTTGCTATTACAGTACACCTATAATAAAAAAATTCACATAAATCTTATAATATAGAAGTCTTGCACTTGTAATCGGCATTAAAACAACTTAATAAATTAAAATCCTTCAACTTTACTTACCTAGAATGTTTATTTTTAATTTTTCTCAAGATAAGAATTATAACATTATCATTATATTCATTTCAAAAATTTATTAGCAAGGAATCAAATATTTCAAGAGAATAATCAAGCATTATCATAGATAATATGCAATATATTAGTCTATATATATTCTAAATGTATATTCATATAAAATATATGTACATGTGTATATATAATGATAATATTAAAGCTGGTGGTTCGGTTAAACCATAGTTTTTACTCCCCAAAACAAAAATCGAACAAGTTACTTACGATTTTTAAAAAATAAAATCATAACTGACCGAACCACTTTAAAAACTATATGTTTACGATTGACTCGATTCAGTCCACACGATTTTTGCGATTTTTTCGACTTTTTGTACCCCCATTGATTATTACTGGCATACTTCCTACAATGAAAAAGGATAATTAGGATATTAATCAATTTGCTTACGCACATGTTTGTCTATTATCCGCGTCCATCGCCGCAGCTATTCAAGAACGCGGGTGGTCAATTGGCCCCCTTTTTCTTTGAAAAATAGTGTGGACAATAATTTTTTTAACGATACCGTTAAAATCTTTTTATTAAACCTTTTTAATTTTTTTAAAAAAAGATAAAGATTGTTAAAGAACTCATTTTTATATATATAAAATTACAAACATACAAGATTTATTTGTAGAAAGCTCGGAACTCTATAATCCTTTGATTAAGGGTAAGTTAATCGATTTTTATAAAAAATTTATTCTTTTTAAAAAAATTTCAGTAATCTAAATAAAAATTATATGAATTTTTTATGATCTGTTTCTTTATTATTATATCCAATTTAAACATAATTTAGTTCTTTCATTCTTTATATTATTCGATTATCCAATCTCCTTAACTCCAATCCGATTGCAGTGACGTTTTAGTCATTGAATCCTTCACCGCATCCTTCTCCATTTACCTGCACTCAAGATTTAATTAATAAAATATCAAGTTTATAAAATTAGACGTTACAAATGGCATGTTATTAATATTATCGTTAACCTAAGAATTATGTTATTGTGGTATTGGTAGTGTTAACATTATAAATAAACACACTAATATCCTCTCTATAATTTAAATTTTTAAATGAGATGGTAATTTATATGGTATGGTATCAGAGCCTAAAAATCAAATTCCGCCAGCACGTGAGAGAACGTATTAACACAATAAATGAACATGCTATTATCTTTTTTACATGGTTAAACTTTTATATGAAATGGTAATTGGTAGTGGCCCAAATATGTTAATGTGTTAGAATGCCTAGCCCAAAAAAAAAAAAAGTGTTAGAATAAAGTAAAATACAAAAAGTGAATAATGATCAGCATGTGCTTAAATTAAAATTTTTTAATCCAATTTAGGATGAGTGCACTGTCCATATAATAAATAAATGCAACAATATCCTCTTTTACAATTTTAAACTTTTAAATGGAGTAATAACTCTAATATGATATTATAACCTAGACACCAAACGGTCTCACATTGAAATTCTCTGCCATCCATTTAAAAGCATTAAAACGGCACAAGTGTAAAGCACTAAAACAAATTTCGCGGTCCACACGCAAGGTTCGAAGACAAACCCTACTGACACATAGGAGATGATTCAATATAATAAATAAATATACTAATATTTTACCAATTTAATTTTTAAATAAGATAATAACTTTAATATAGGTACTAACTTCCGCATGAGAAAGACAAACATTCAGAAAAAAGAAAATTTTGAGCCGGCCCTGATTAGCATGTGCATAAATTAAAAATATTTTAATGAAACGTCGTACATGTGCAAAAAAAAAAGAAGAAGAGAGAATTAGCATGTGAATAAATTAAAAATAGTTTAATGAGACATCTTACGTATCCGGAGAAAAAAGAGAATTAGGGTGGCTATATTACATCATAAAGCATGAAAGAACATCATCCTCATTCCTCTGCCTTATCTCACCACCAATTGTGGGAAATTGTGGATATTGTTTTTTTTTTTGTCAAGAATAAACTTAATGTTTATATTAACATCAAAAATACTTATAAGAATAAAAAAATATTATAAAAAATATAAGGTATAAAATAAAATTATACACAAACAAATACGATTTTGAAAAGCAACATAAGTGCAAACAAAAAGAAAGCAAGTACCACCACATCTAAACCTACATAAACGGATGGATAACCCAACGAGCAATCAGCAGAAAAGACAGGCTTGGCTCTCATCAAATTTAATGTAAGCCAAATATGTTAAATATCAAAAATAGGTGGGCCAGGGGTGGCTCCACGAATTTGGAGGTCTAAGTCCAAACCATAATACGAGCCTTCTCATATTTTTCCTCTAATTGTCATATTTAAATTATTACGAATTAAAAAATAAAATATGAAAAGATAAATTAAAAAGACAAAACTCACTAAGAGTTCTTTATCTGAATGATAAGACTTTCAACAAGAAAAAGAAAAATTTTCTTTGTCTTGTGACAAGAGAGAAATATAATAAAAGGCAAACTAGAGGGTGATTTAGAAGAAGACTATAAATGATCAAAATAGAATGAAGATTGAAAATTAAAACTTTATTAAAGTTGAAAAATGTGAACATTAGTACTAGAGAAAGATATTTGACCGAGTTAAGTTAAGAAAAGAATAGAGACTGTGAAAAATATTGGAGACTAAAAAATACTATACTTATTCTAATTGATAAAAGATAACATTAAAATGGAGTTAGAAATCACAATTTTTTATACAGGAATCAAAGAACCAGTGGAAAAAAATAAGGGGTTGTGAAAAATTAAAGATATAATTATAATTGAGGCCTTCACTTGCTATTTTTTTTTGTTAAAAGAAACTAAATTAGACTTTTTATTATTAAAAATAAGATAACTTAATTTTTTTTTGTTATTATATAAATTATAATTATAATATCATTAAATTTTGAGGCCTAATAATTTTCGGGACGAGGATGTTAATTGTTTTATCCTTGAGGTACCCTTTGGTGGGGCTTGACAACTCTACTTATATAAAGTTCCATCTCAAATAATTTAAAATTTTTTTCTTTGCAGGTTTATATCTCAAATAAAGTTGTATGATCTAAGATGTAATGTAGTTCCTTCGGTGTTCCTTAGTACGATGACACGTCAACATGTGAGTTTTCGTTTATTGGGTCCGGGACTCGCACATTGTTGTCGTGGTATTTTTAACAGAAGTCCAATGTTATAAATATATTAGTAAATTAATACCATATAAGGTACGATTATATTATTTAATAATATTATAATATAAAATTTAAATTATGTAATAAATAATTATTTAAAAATTTAATAATTTTGTAAAAGGTCAAATAAGTTATATTTATCTTTACATATTTTTTTAAAAAAATTGAAACCAAAAAATGTGTTACTTTTGTATTGTTGCTATTTTAACAAATTTAAGATATATAAGATTGATCATAAAGTAAAATTTTTTTTGTAGAATTAGAGGGATTGGATGAATATGAGGGTGGAAATATCTAAGTTTTCTTTTGGGTTTTACTTGATCTAATCGAATTGGAATTTCATATGTAAAATTTATATATGAATCGGATTAAAAAGTTATTTTTTTTATTTTTATTCTCATAAGTACTTTAATGTTATTTGAGATGATTTTTCAATTTTTTAATTTTCTTCAATTTTCATATCTTTTTAAATTTAATCTCAATTAGCACAATATAATTTAACAAAAAAATGAAAACACACGAGAAAAAAGATAATGAGAAACTCGAACACCAAATCCCAGGTATTTAAATTATGATCGAGTTTTATAGTTTTTATTACCTAATTGAATAGTTCATTTTTGCTCTCAAATTTTAAAATTCTAAACTTAAAAATTCATTTGAAATAATTTCCACTCTGTCAAAGCCAACATCTATTTTCAAATTTAGTATAAATTAGCATAATACAATTTAACAAGTCTATGTATTTTTTTAATCTAGTCTAAATTAGTATAATATATTTAATGAATAACAATAATAAAAAAATCAAAACCTGAATTTAGAAAACCTAAAACCCAAATATCCAAAAATACCCAAGTTTTATGATTTTAAATGTTTAATTTACTATTTTTTTAACTCTAAAAACAAACATGTGAGTTTCCAACCAAATTCTCATCTTTAACTCGATCGAATAGTTTTTTGGACTTAAAATGAAAAAAAATAAAAATCAAGCGAAAAAGTCTAATTAGTAGAGAAATAAAAAAGAGAGTGCACATTATTTGAATTGAGAATGAAGGGAAAAAAAGATAGAATATATATAAAATTATCTAATCAAATAGTTTATTTGTTTTTAATAATGAAAATTTAAAAATTTGAATTTAGAAACTCAAACTGATTCTCTTAACCAGATTTGAGCTTTATGACTTTGAAGACCCTATCAATTTTTTTTATTGCAAAACTCAACATATTAAAAATTCAAACAATTTCTACCCCAAATAAAAGTTGAAAGATGTAATTAACAAAAAAAAGTAAGAAAAGAAAGAACATATCATTTTGCTCGGGAAGGAAAAAAGAAAAAAAATAAATATAAAATTTTAATTTTTCCATGAGATAAATATAAAAGTACAAACATTACATAAATTTTTTTATTAGTAGAGAGTCTAAATTAGCATAATATATTTAATAAATAACAATAATAAAAAATCAAAGCTTGAATTTAGAAAACCTAAAATCCAAATATCTAAAAATACTCAAGTTTTATGATGTTAAATGTTTAATTTAATAGTTTTTTAACTCTAAAAATTCAAACATTTGAACTTAAAAATACAACCAAATTCTCATCTTTAACCTGATCGAATAGTTTTTTTGACTTAAAATGGAAAAAAAGAATAAAAATCAAGCAAAAAAGTCTGGTCAGTATAGAAATGAAAAAGAAAGCGCACATCATTTTGACCGAGAATGATGGGCAAAAAAAGATAAAGTATGAATAAAATTATCTACTCAAATAATTTCTTTGATTTAAATAATAAAAATTGAAAATTTTGAACTTAAAAACTGAAACAGATTCTCTTAACTAGATTTGACCTTTATTTCTTTTAATACCCCATTAATTTTTTTACCGCAAAACTCAAAATATTAAAAATTCAAACCAATTTCAACCCAAATAAAAATTGAAAGACGTGATTAACAAAAAGTAGGAAAAGAAAGAACATATTATTTTGCTAGTGAAGAAAAAAATAAAAAAGGAGTAAATATAAAATTTTAATTTTGCCATGAGATAAACATAAAATTATAAATATTATATAAATTTTTATTGATAATCACACACTTTTTTAGAATTTATTAAAATATTGCCATTCTTAGTTACTATTCATTCATAGAGGAGAACCATGAATGAATAGTATTTTAAAAAGTGATTTTTTTATATATATTAGTAGAGATATTAAACCAAAAAAAGTCATTATGGGCCTTGAGAAATCTTTCCAGTTTGTACCATCACATGAACTATACCTCAGGTGAATTTGTGATGTCTAAGGAAATGCCATGCATGTTAACTTTTTTGTACTTAATATGGTGATACATCAATGTTTAATTTTTTATGTATTGGTCAAAAAATTATACGTGGTTGTTGTGGTATATTTAACATAAGCGTAATGCTACAAATTTTTAAACCAACAAAGAATTATTTGGGGTCTAACAAATACTATAAAGTTGTACTTCACTTGACTTGTAATGCCTGAGGCGATGTCACGTCAGCTTTTTCGGCTGCTTCGGTATGACAAAATGTCAGTATTTAATTTTCTTGTATTGGGTCAGTAATTGTGCATGGTTGTGGTAGATTTAGTATAAACCCAATGCTAGAAATATTTAAACGAAAGAATATCAGTTGGGGCCATCAAATCTATCTATACTAATATGGTATCTATATAATTTGTTAATATGCAATTGACAACTTACTTCTAAATAATAATAATAATAATAATAATAATAATAATAATGAGAATGATGATGATGATGATGATGATGATGATGATGATGATAATCTAGAAAATTATTCATATGATTACATTTGTGAAGATCGTAATGTACGTCAATCTACAAAAGATGTGCAATAGTACAGGATACCAATAATATTTTACATAATTTCAACGGGAATAGGCTTGAATAATATTGAGGAAATTTGATCTTGAGCTTTTGAATTTAGATTACCTTGCCCATCACCAAACTCATAAATACAATGTGCTGCCCTATCCAAATCCATTGCCAACTTCAAATAAGTTCTGGAGAAGGTGGATTTTGTAACTCCATTCAACTTGTTCATTTCTTTCCATGTTTCAGATATCAAAAATCTCACATACTTTCGTGCTTCTTCTTCAGAAGCACTGGTTTCAGTCGTGTAACATTGTATAAGTTTTGGCACGTCGCCTCTTTCCATCTCCTCCTTAATCAAGTAGTAAAATGAATAAAAAGTCATTAATCTTTGAAGTGCTTTTTACACCCAAAAAGAAACCAAAGAGAGAGAGAGAGAGAGAGAGAACACTCTGAGATGTGTTAATTGCAAACATCATGTTAATATCCTAATTAGGCTCAATTTGTTTGCCGTAAAATGGTACTTTAGATGCATTAATTAGTGCCTAGTTAAATTAGCTTATTTTTAAAGATTCTATTTACATTACCTTTTTATGAACTTTGGATAAATTTTTCACTTTTTCAACTTCAAGACTAGTCAACATTTCCAAGAAGAAAATCTTGTAATATTACATACCAAACTAGTTCCCAGATCATCAGCAAAACGCAAGATCATGGCTGAACAATGAACTATGTCGTCATAATTACATATTGCTTCCAGGGCTTCTCTCCTTATCGGATTTTCAGCTTGCAGATAAGTATGAAGTAATGACACAACAACACCTACTGACACCATAGCAGTGCTTTTGTATTCTTCAAGTGTTGGTTTATATCCAGTGGAGTACCACTTTGCCTCTTGTAAATATGCTTTGCATTGATCCACCCACTGAAATGTTTAAAAGTAGCACCGTTGAGTTAGTGAAGAAGAAATGCACGCCAAAATGGTTTAGGAATTATGTTTTATTTACAAGTGAAGAATATATATGTTACTAATTTTTATTTCACAAGTAATTAAGATTGAAGACGTGTGGTATTAAATAAGCTATATTCAGGTACTAGTGATAAGTGGGAGAAATTGGTCCGACCACATTAGATTGAACCTAGGATCTCATGCACGGGGAAAGATAGTCTCAAGTCGGGGATGATTTAATATTCTAGCTAGTTTTGATATTGTGATAAAAATAATAAAGTTTTATTATAGAAACAATTGATGATAATCTATACCACTACAAGACGGTCTAACAAGTCCAGTATTAAATTACCTAAGAGAAATAATAATGATATTAATATATATTGGTTGCCCAAATCAAAGCTAGCATTCGTACCATTTTCTTTAGGTAAGGAATTGAGTTAATGCCGTGATCTCTGAGAGCATCATAAGCCATTTCATTAACATAATTGTAAAGTAGAAGGAAGCAAACTTTCATATAGTATGGTAGTTGATCCATTGCTTGAATATCCCATCTAAAAATTTACCAAAAAAGGTTAGATGTCTATATGATGACATGAAAGCAATTGGGATTACTTTTAATTAATAAATTTTACTAACCTTTCTATAACATCAGTAAAAAGTTGTAATTCATCCATAGTACCATAAATATCATATGTATCATCTATAATTGATATTAATGCAACGATCTTGGCAGACATTCTTCTAGCATACCCATACTGAGGCTCGTCTAATGCCCCTATATACCAGAATAAGCACAGCACTATGCAATCCCTTGTATAAGGCAACTTCTCCATGACACCAGTATTCTTCCACCACCTATACAAGAAAATCGGATGAAAGTCTTGCAACCTTAACTATAAAGAAAAAAGAGGGAGAGAAGTTCTCTAATAGTATTTCTTTGGCCAGTTAATTTATAAATTAAAGTCAATCTAGCGAAAAATAAATGAGAATATGTAGCAGGCAAAATTCAGATTCTTACCGTGTAATATATTTTAAATCCTCCTGATATATTGCTTGAACAATATTAAAATCCAATTTAGCAAGTTCAAGTAGATGAGGATTCATGTTGGCTCTTTTCTCGCATATGTCTATGAACCACCTTGCCTCCACCCTCCTCATTCTCCAATGCAGTGGAAGTTCCAATGCATGATGTACTAATGCAGCAAGACTGTAATCTAATTCCTTCTCATCAAGACTCTTTCTTAAATGCCTTGTTGTAAATTGTCTTGCTGTATCCATGGTGGTTTCACCATCTATTGATAAGTAAGAAGCTTCATACAAGTACAACAATCCCTTTGTGTCCTCACAAAGCCTCCTTTTGAAATTGCCCTTATCGTCCTTAAAACAATCAAATATTTCTGCAAAATCGAGTTTGTTAGCCAAATGAAAACATATTTTAATTAATTACTCTTGGTCTTTGGGGTCAGTTGAATTGAAAGGCAACAATCAATTGATTTAGGGTGGTTCAAGAGAGAAGATCGATTTAAAGCTAAAATATAATATGAGCTCTTTTATATATTTTAGTTGTCAGATTTAAATTTATGAATTACAAGAATTACAAAAAAAATTAAATACAGTTAAAAGAATATAAATTATAACAAAATTAACTAGTTGTGTTTGGACTAAGCGTAATGATTTTTAATGCAACTAAAAATTGATGCTACACTTGAAATCATAGCTAATATTTGTTAAATTCGAAAGTCTAGTTAATAAATGTTTGTCACATTTAAAGTATAGCTAATATAGGCATGCACAAAATGAAATTCAAATTTTGTTATACTTTTAGATGCAACAAATGCATTTTTACAAATTTATATTAGTTAAACTTTCAAACATGACCAAGTTTTTGATATCAATAAAAAAAACAATCAAATATAAAAATTGCAATATCATTACTATGCTTCAAAATGTAACAAATATTTTGTCACAATTAAAAGCATAACTTGAATAAAATTTTTCATTTTACTCTTCTACGTTTATTTCAAACGTAACAAGAAACATGTAACTACTCGCATAAAATCTTCCAATGATTAAAAACTAATATAAAAAATTTTGAGGATTAGGAAAATATAATGTAATAATAAAAGTTTAATTACAAAAGAGATCACTTCTTGAGAGTTTATCTAATGGAATGATAATATTTCTCAACAAGAAAATAAAAATATCTACCTTATGATGAGAGAGAAATATAAGAAAGACTAAATAGAGTGTAATATGAGAATTCATTGCCTTGTCATCGAAGAAGATTGCAAATTACTATAATATAGTGAAGAATATTCAAAAATAAAACATAATTAGAGTTTTATGGAGGAAAATAAAGTAAACATTTGTTTAGATAAAGAGATTTTGATTAGTTAATTCACAGAGAAAAAATAGATACTGTCAGAATTAGTGGTGGTTAAAAATCAAAACTCTTGCTTTAATTAATAAAAATAACCGTTGATGATTTAGCATTAAAAATGACAATTTTTATTTAGAAAGAATTAGAAAGAAAAAAAATTAATTTTTTTTAAATATAATAATGTGATTGTAATTCACTAATTAACATAAAGGGTAAATTGAACAGTTCACTAATTAACATAAAGGGTAAATTGAACAAATCCCTTTATAATTGACAAACTCCCTTATAATCTATCATAAGAGCATGTCACCCCCTTAAAGTTTCAAAATAGACATGAACACCCCCTTTAAGAGACATATGGGTTACACATTTTGAGAATAACAGGGGAGAGCCCTGTTTATTTTGAAACTATAAGGGGTTAAAATGTACTTACGATAAGTTATTGAAGGGTTTTATGTGCAATTTACTCTGAACATAAATATGAGAGACTCTGGGATTTATTAGATATTAGTCGGGCCTTCACTAGTTATAAAAGAGAAATTAAATGAAACATTTCATGATAACTTAAAATTTCTATTCTAAAATAGGACCTAAAAGGATGATGGTAGTTACTTTCCCCTTGAATCACCCTTAAATTAATTTAATCACCTTGAGAGACATCGAAACCGTGTTGTCTCAAGAGGCGGAATATGAGTGCTTTAGCGTATAGATTATGTTCTTTTAGTTGAAGAATGCTGTTATATTTGTTATAAATGGTTGCCAAAACTTGCTTTATTTGACTTTCGAAATGATAAGACAATCCCAATCTTTGTAGGTCATCGATCAACTCTAAGAGATCCAACGGTTCTTTCTGATCTTCTTCGAGCAACATTTCTCCCACAATTTCTTTTAGTTTGTTGGAACGTTTCACATATATCTCCTCCTACAATAAAACCATACATAGTATCTATATTTTAACATCAATACAGCATGCAATTCATGGATAATATAGATCAAGGCATGAAGTAGTGAAAGTAGGCATGAATATAATACGGAATAATTATTACTACGTACTGCGTAAGGATTATTCAACGATTGAATGTGGTTAAAATTCCAAGGGGAAGGCTTGTAGTTTGCTGACCGCCTGATCGGTGTCTGCTCATTGGTCATCGTCTTTGGAGGCTGATCAGTGAGCTTACCGGCTGCCTTAGTCATCACGCACATGGCTTGACAAGATGGCGAGAGATGGGCTCTCATAGGTTGTTTGGTGCAGATGATTGGCAAAGTAATGTTGATCTGAAGCATCATCGTACAAAGGACTTAGATTTCTTTTTTTTTTTCTTCTTTTTTTGGGTTTCTTAATAGGGGCTTGATTATTATATTACTCATCTCTATATATAGATGTAGATTTAGATAGTGCTCAAGAAATCACCACGATAGGAGCTAGCGAGCCCCACTGTCCAGGGCCCGACCCCTTGTGGGGTGACTACCGTCAGCTTTGATGACAATTAACCTGTTTAGAATAGTTTTATTTTAAATATGAAATTTGATGAGTATTTTATCTTATAAATATTTGATAAAAAATAAGTGTCTGATATAATCAACCTATTTAGTTTATAAGTTGAAATGTTGTTATAAGTTAATTTGATAATAATGTTATCAATTTTGAGTCATAGTATTTTAATTTTATATTGAAATAATAAATTATAAAATATAAATATTATTTAATTTTTACTTTTGTTTTAAAATTTTAAAATTTTTGAAATTTTTATTTTTAACATTTTTTATTTTTTAGTTTTTTAAATTTAAATTTTAAACGTTTAATTTTTTAATTTTCTATTTTAATTTTTTTGATTTTTAATTTTTAATATTTTATTTTATTTTTAATTTTTCATTTCTTTAATTTTTTTATTTTAAATTTTTTATTTTAAAATTTTTATTTTTAATTATTTTTTAATTGATAAGATATAAGAGAAGATATAGGTATCCTAAACCCAACTTATTTTTTATAACTATAAATAAAACGTCTTGTGAAAAGTATTTTATAAATATCTTATAATAATAAATTAATAACAAGTAATTTTTTGTACATAAATTATCAAATAAAATAAATATCTTAAAATAAGACCCAAATAAACACAGCATTTGTTAGCAGCAGGCTTGCAACTTTTCATCACCTTGAGGGTTAACTTCAGGTCAAAGTCCATAAAACACTTTTATTGCACGTGTACTACAATACAAACCAACTTTTCTTTCCTTTTTTCTTCTTTCTCTTTGTGCGGGATGCAACTTTTGGAAAATTTTTATTTTTAATCCTATTTTTTAATTTATTTTCAAAAATAATCCAGTTTTGAGGAAAGTTGCAAAAGTAGACTTTTCGAACTTATGAAGTTCGAAAACGAAGTTACAAAGTTCGACTATGTCAAGGACAAAAAAAACGAACTTATAATATGATATTTCGAACTTGAGAAATTCGACTAAAGAATTCGAAATTCAGAAGCTCGGACTCGAACTTCTGAAGTTCAACTGTGTGGATCTCGGAAACCGGATAAGGAAGCTGGCCGTTTTCGAAATTTGAAAGTTCGAATGCGCGCGTCTCGGAGTAACTATCGCTGCACGTAACAGACAGGGCATTAAAGCAGAATCTCGAACCTCGATGTCGAATTTCTGAAATTCGAAATACATAAAATCGAACTTCAGAAGTTCGATAACTCTATATACTCGAACTTCAGAAGTTCGAAATCTAGCTTTTGTCCCTCGATGTCGAACTTCTGAAGTTCGATTGTCTAGTAACTGTCGCTGCATGTAACAGACAGGGCATTAAAGCAGAATCTTGAAACTCGATGTCGAATTTCTGAAATTCGAAATACATAAAATCAAACTTCAGAAGTTCGATAACCATGTATACTCGAACTTCAGAAGTTCGAAATCTAGCTTTTGTTCCTCGGTATTGAACTTCTGAAGTTCGACTCCTCTAGTATTTAAACCCCCCGCCCCAAACCCCCCTCTCCCATCCGAAATCTCACCTCTTTTGCTCTCTCCAGTGCTCTCTGATCCCTCTCTCATTTTTCTCCCGCCCAACTTACAAATTTTCCACATCATAGGATTTTGCCTAAATCTTGTAAGTTTTCTCTTTTTTTTTTTTGGTATTGAATTTATATGTTTTAATGTGTTTGGTTGTTTAATTTATATGAAGTTAAATTTCGAAATTATATGTTAATTACATGTTGCCTAATACGTTTAATTTGAAAATTAGATTATTGTTTAGTTTAGTGGAATATTAATCATGTTGGTTTATTTTATATGTTAATTATATGTTGCTTAATACGTTAAATTTTAAAATTAGACTATTGTTTAGTTTAGTGGAATATTAATTCTGTTGGTTTAATTTATATGTTAATTATATGTTGATTTATTTTTGGAATATTAATCATTTTATGATGATGGGATGTATTAATCATTGTGCATATAATTAGTGTGAATTTATAATTCAATTAATCATATGAAATTTTAGGATTTTAGTGGCGTTTAAGGGTTTTAGTGGAGTTTTAGGATTAATTATGTTAATTATTAGTCAATTTAAGATGATGTTATGTATTAATTAAGTATTAAAGTTGGAGTTCTAAAGTATTTAATATGAATTTTTATAAATTTTAAATAATATAAAATTTAAGAAATGAGAAAATTAAAGTTGTAGGGCATATAGTAAATAACTGAAGTTAGAGTTTTAGGATTAATTATGTTCATTATTAGTAATTTTAAGATGAAGTGATATATTAGTTAAATATTAAAGTTGTAGTTCTAAAGTAATTAGTAATAAATTTTTTGACGTTTAGAGAATGTTAATTAGAAAAATATTAATTATCATTCGACCGACCTGGTACCACTCATCTAGTCTGAATGCATGCAATCGCATCCGATGTGAAGACGTCTCCCACTTTTCATATTTTTCTCTTGCTCGATCCGTCAGAATACGACCATCTCTATGCATGTACATCGCGTTTGCCAACCTATCGTGGAAATATCCCTTTAGCTTTAAAAAAGTGTTATTTACTAGTGCTGTAATGGGCAATCCCCTAGCTCCGACAATCACACCATTGAAGCATTCAACATTATTTGTTTTCAGCACTCCCCATGTATAACCCCCATCGTGGCTCAATGTCCATGAATCTGGACCGAGGTTGGCTAACATCTGGTGCACCCGTGTGCCAACGCCAGTGGGTTGTGGGTCGATATTACGAATAATGTCCATGGCGGCGATGTGCTTCCGTTTCTGGCTTTCTTTTCCAGCTATCCAACACATGTCTTTTGCAAATTGGTTGTGCCATCTTTTCATCACATTGCTTTTTAAATGTCTCAAGCAAATGCGATGCTTCACTTGAAGTCGGCCGTCGGATGTTATTGTATTGATGGCTGCGGCGATTCCTACGTCGATCGATCGACGAATGCAAAGCTGACATGTCGTTTAAAAAACACTGACGTACCTTCTCCAGGAACCACCTCCAACTATTTGTACTCTCGCCATTGACAATAGCAAATGCCAACGGTAATATATGGTCGTTGGCATCTGTAGCTAAGGCGACAAGCAGGCTTGTACTTCCCATGCAGATGTGTTCCGTCCAACAAGAGTACAGGTCGATAGTGCCTCCATGCCATGATGCACGGACCAAAAGCCCAAAAAATATAGTGGAAAATTTTTTCTGTTTTAGTTGAACCCTGGGCGAACTTGTAGTGGACAACGGTTCCCGAATTCTTCACAATTACGGCGGCAACATCTTGTATGACATGTCCCAGTCTCCAAAAACTAGTTGGATTGCCTTATTCCTACCACGCCAAGTTTTCCCGTATGTTATATCAACATTTAAAGTCTTCTTTACGTGGGCTTGGACAAGACGTACCTCGAAATCAGACTTCTCTGCAACAAAATGCCTAACCATGTAGCTGACCAGACCAGATGTTAGATTTCTATGGTTTGGCCCGCATTTATCTCCCATGTAAATATGCATGCTTTGGTACCTCGTAATTTCGAACATCTTGTGTGTGGATTTTTTTAAAGAAGGTTTCTTAAAGAAGGTTAACCTGACTGTTTATTTTTTGTTTTGGTTGTAGCACGTGTCTTACACGGGCTCGCCGGTGTACCTAGATGGTGCGGCACACCATGTTGTGCCAAGTGCACGATATACAAGCTGATTAAATATATCACGACAACAATGTACGAGTACCGGACGCAATAAACGAAAAGTCATATGTTGACCTGTTATCGTACTAAAGAACTACATGACATCTTTAGACCATACACGTTTATTTGAGATAAACCTGAAAAAAAAAAAAAAAAAAACTTATTTGAGATCGAACATTACATAAATAGAGTTGTCAAGCCTGACCAAAAGGTTGCTCAAGGGTAAAGTAATTAAAGTCTTTATTTTAGGCTCTTAAAATTTTTTAGGCCTCAAAATTTAATGATATTATAATTGTAATTTATATAATAACAACAAATTTAAGTTATCTTATTTTTAATAATAAAAAGTCTGATTTAGTTTCTTTTAACAAAAAAAAAAAAATAGCAAGTGAAGGCCCCCCGTAATACTACAAATCTCAGTCTCTATCTTATTCAAGTTAATTAGTCAATTATAACTATATCTTTAATTTTTCACAATCCCTAATTTTTTTTTTCCTCTAGTTCTATGATCCCCATATAAAAAGTTATGATTTCTAACTCCAGTTTGTAAATGTTATCTTTTGTCAATTAAAACAAGTCTTTAATATTTTTAGAGTCTTTATTTTTTTCTCCCTAACTTCACTCTGTCAAATATCTTTCTCTAGTACTAATGTTCACATTTTTCAACTTTAATAAAGTTTTAATTTTCAATCTTCATTCTATTTTGATCATTTATAGTTTTCTTCTAAATCATACTCTAGTTTGGCTTTTATTTTATTTCTCTCTTGTCATAAGACAAAGAAATTTTTTTTTCTTTTTTTATTTTTGGTTGAAAGTCTTATCATTCAGTGTAAGAACTCTCAATGAGTTTTATCTTTTTAATTTACTTTTCATATTTTATTTTTGTATTTCGTAATAATTTTAAATATGACAATTAGAAAATACGAAAAGCCTCATATTATAATTTCGACTTAGACCTCCAAATCAGTGGAGCCACCCCTTGCCCCACCTATTTTTAATTTAAATATTTAACATATTTGGCTCATATTAAATTGGGTAAAATGCACCAAACCCCTGTGATCCACTATAAGTACACAATATCTTTCTGTAGTGTCAAAAGTTTTTTAATAAGTCCTTTTAGTGAATAAAAATTCCACATATACTCCTCCTATCAAAACTCCCCTAACGGTGTTGAAAATATACAGCAAAAAGATACTAATACCCTTCCCCTACTCATTTAATTTTCTTTTCTTTTTCTTGGTCAAACACGTGCATAAAAACAAAACTTTTAAATAAAATTGACGTAAATGAACACCCGGGGAGAAGTACCTCCTTTTTTGCAAACAAATAATAAAATAAAATTATCGTAAATCAGAAATTTTTTTTTCAAAAAAAAAATCCTTTGGCCAAAAAGGCAAAAAAAAAAAATCTTAATTTTTTTCATTTTAATCATTGTCTAGTAATTTTTAATGATAAGCTCTTTCATAAAACTATTCAATCCCTTTTGAAATGTGTTATCTCTAATAATAAGAGACATTGGGTTCCATTCGAAGTTCCTCCCTCTTAAACTTTCTTGTTTATCCTTTTTCTTTTTCTTTTTTATTTTGTATAACAAAAATAAATAAATAAATAGATAGGATGGGACAATTGGCATCCACTATCCAGGATGCCATAAGCATTCAATCCTATTCTTATAATTACATAAAAACACACCATTATATAAATACGTCATAAAACTTGCAGTTAACAAGTCAAACAAAATGTCATACAAAGAACACAACAATACTAAGGGTACATCAAAGTGATAAACCCTTCAAGTTAAAATCAACAAGGTTGCACTAATGAACATAGCAAAGATATCAGTACTCTGATCTCTTTGAATCGGGAAAGGACCTTTCACCAGGAGAGCTTTTCTTCTCATTAGCGTAGAAACATTGTGCAGAGCTGGAGATCTGCAATAGCTTTTAGTGTAATAACTGATTATAAGCAAAGCTTGCTTTTGCTTTTTTGGCCGAAAGAAATATTTAATTTTTTTGGAAAAAAAAGCTCATTTTCATCAATTTTTTTGAAAAGTTTTTGTTTCTGTTAATTGTTATGCACGTGTTTGACCAAAAAAAATAAAAATTAGGAGTAAAGTGAGGGTATTAATGTCTTTTTGCCATATATTCTTAACACTGTTAAGAAAAGTTTAGACAATATGGTGTAATTGGAATTTTTACTCAGGGATTTATTGTGGAAATTTTAACACCACAAAAAATATTGTATACTTATAATAGACAATAAGTTTGGTGCACTTTACCCTATTAAATTGGATAAGAGCCAAGCCTATCTTTTCGGCTAGTTGCTCGTTGGGTTGTCCCTGTGTTTATGTAGGTTTAGATGTGGCGGTCTTTTTGTTTGTACTTGTACTATTTTTTAGAGTTGTGTTTATTTATGTATAATTTTATTTTGTACCTGATACTTTTGGTGATATTTTTGTACTCTAATAAGTAATAAGTATTTTTGATGTTAAAATAAATCTCAAATAAAAAAAGTGGTGGTCCTTCCGATTCAAGCATACTGTAAAGGCTATTTTTACCTTATCGTGGTCATACGTAATGTAAAAGCTACACTTTCTTTTCTCTTTCGGGGGTAGGAAAGGCTCGTTTGATTGGTTTCAATATTATTTATTAAAAATGTCTAAAAAATGTTTTTTAAAAAAAGTAAAATCTTTTATTTTTAGAAAAATTAAATTTAATATTTTTTAGAGTTTTAATTTTATTTAAAAAATCCGAGCGAAATATTTATTTTTAAAATATATATTTTTTGTAAAAAAGGTATTTTTAATTAAAATAACGAAACCAGACAAACTTAAAAAGTAATTGAATAGGCTCTTGTCTAGGGAGTCGAATGCTGACTGGAGGCCACCCTAGTTCTCTTTTTTCTCCGGATATGTACGATGTTCCATTAAAATATTTTTAATTTATGCACATGCTAATCGTGGGCGGCTCAATTTTTTTTTTTTTCTTTTTAATGTATATTTCGGTTATGTTATAAAAAGATTTATCCTGTGTTTGGATTCATGGGGAGAGTTTAATAAAAGAAAAGAACTAATAGAATTATGAAGAAAAAGATTAATTTTTGTTTGGATTGAAAAAAATTTATGAAGGAAAAAATTTATAAGGATTGTAATTTTCTCTTGTTGGATTGACAGGAAATAGAAAGAATAGAAAAATTTTATATTTAAACGGACATTATGCTCTTTATTATTTTTATTTTAAACATAAAATAAAGGATAAAAAAAAACATTGAATATGATGTAATATAGCCATCCCAGTTCTCTCTTCCTCTTTCTTTTTTTTTTTTTGGCACATGTATGGCGTCTCATTAAAATATTTTTAATTTATGCACTTGCTAATCAGGGCCGGCGCAATTTATTCTTTTTTGTAATGTATGTCTTTCTCATGAGAAGGTTTAGTCCGTGTGTTAAAGTTACCATACTATTTAAAAATTTAAATTGATAAAATGTTAGTGCATTTATTTATTGAATTGACGCGTCTCTTATGTGCAAGTGAGGTTTGTCTTCGAACCTTATACGTGAACAATTTAAATGTTTGTTTTTTAGAGGGTGGCAACGAGTTTTATTGTTTATAAATAAGTGGCAAAAAATTCAACGTGAGATCGCCGTATCTATGTTGTAATATTGTGTTAGAGTTACTACTCCATTCAATAGCTTAAAATTGTAACGAGTATATTGTTGTATGGAGAGTCTCCTCATTTTAAATTGAGTTAAAAAAATTCAATTTACACACATGCTAAACATTATTCATTTTTTGTATTTTACTCTCATTCTAACACTTTTTTTTTTTTTACCAGGCATTCTAACACATTAACATATTTAGGCTACTACCTACCAAGTTACCATTTCATATAAAAGTTTAACCTTGTGAAAAGGATATTGGCATGTTTATTTATTGTGGTAACATGTCCCCTCACGTGCAGGCAGAGTTTGATTTTTAGGCTCTCATACCATATTATTAAGTTACCACCTTATTTAAAAGTTTAAACGATATTTATGTATTTATTTGTCGTGTTAACACTACCAATACCACGATAACATAATTCTTAGGTTAACGATAAGATTAATAACATGCCATATGTAACATCTTGATATGTCTTCATATTTTGTAATAAATTTCACTATTTTGCATGCAATTACGTATATCAAAGTGGTTAAAGTGATTTATTTGTAAATTACTTGTTCTAGTCTCGTTCAAGAGAAGAAAATATTTTGTGGAGGCTTACAAGAACAATTAGCAGAAGATTCTATGCAATTGAAGTTGAAGATCAATTATAATTTGAGTTGGGCTAATTTAATATAAAAGTATTGGGCTCAAATATTTGGATCAAAGATCAATTCCTCATAGAAAACAATGAAGTTTGGCCTTTCTTGCAAATCAAGTCGTTGGTGAATGAATATAGCAAGTGACCTTGGTAATAATTTTTGGAAAGTTTTTCCTATCAGACCAGTTTTGGTATTTTGCTCATAACTCCAACTCCAGAGGTCAAAATCACGTGATTCTTGGTCCATTGGACTCCTAAGAGGCAGAACTATAATTTTTATGAAGACCATCTTTCCAAATTCTTGGGGGATCAAGGTGAAAAATCAGTCACAATACGTTTGGAAAATTCCCGTCACCTGCTGGACACATTTTGGTATTTTGGGCATAACTTGGGCTACAGAGGCCCAAATTAGGTGATTCTTGCGGTTATGGAAAGCTAATTCATAGAGCTACAACTTTCCTTCTTTAATCTCAGCCCAAATCTACCTTTAAGATAGTCAAAAACGTCGGTCAAACGATGACATTAAAACTTGTAGCAATTTCCTAATCCAAGTGGGATTTGAAAAAGAATTCGATACCATTAAAAATACTCACAATACACAACAGAAAAAGGGGACTTAACCTAAGAATTTGCAGAGGATTAAATTGAAGGAAAAATTGGGGAGCAGCTCTTGAAGAGAATTGAACACAAGAATTTCATCAACTTATTTGTCTAGGAATAATACGATGAGTTTTTCTGTTCTCAATTCTTTTTCAGTTTTTGTTTTGAACTTAATTATGAACTAAATTCCCCATGATTCGGGGTGATATTTAGTAATTATTTTTATTCATGTTTCAGATTCTTTTGGGATTTATTTGATTATTTGTATTTTTGCTTTATTGCTATTAAATTCTTGGTTAATCATTATTATGTTTGTAGCTAATTTTCGTTAGTCAAGAATTTATATCTTTGCCATATAGGAATCTTGTAGGTTCTTGTGGGTACGAATATAGATCAGTTAACAGGACTAGATTTAATTAATTGTTTCAAGATTGAGATAAGTTATGCCACTGAGATAGCTTTTGCCTTTGTAGTCTCAATTGACTTTTTAGGATTTGAGATTAATTAATTAAAGAAGAGTGAGAAATAATTTATGTCATTGAGATAGATTATGCCTCAACAACTTTAGTTAATTAATCTGGGTGAATTAGAGCTTGTAGCCTGATCCCTTGGTCTTAATTGAAAATCCTGAAGTTGACGAACATGAATAAGATAATTTCCTAGCTATTACCCTGAATCGCGTTTCTCCTGAACTTAAGTCTCGATTTTCTTTAGTTGATTTTTACAATTATTTTTTTTTATTTAATTTATTTTTTTATTTTTTCAATTTTGCTTAATCTAAAAATCGTTTCATTCTTAGTATTTAGTTTAGTTATTTTAAATTCTTAAATTTAGTTTTTTTTAGTTATTTTCTTTTCAATTTCTGACAGCAATCCCGATTCCCCGTGGTTCGACCCTCGAGTTACTTTTGTGTGATAAAGAGGATAAAATGTGTGATTTTGTCGTTGCTTAATTTAATTGTTATTATTTGGCCATGCAACGACGTGGTCACGTCTAATTTTGTAAACTTGATATTTCATTAATTAAATCTGGAGAGCAGACAAATGAAGAAGGATGCGGTGACGGATATGCGGTGACGGATTCAAAGACTAAAAACGTCACTCCAATCGGATTGGATTCAAGGAGATTGGATAATCCAAGAATGGAAAGAATGAAAGAACTAAATTATGTTTAAATTGGATATAATAATAAAGAAACAGATCATAAAAAAAATCATATAATTTTTATTTAGATTGTTGAAAATTTTTTAAAAAGACTAAATTTTATATAGAAATCGATAAACTTGCCCTTAATCAAAGGATTATAGAGTTC
Source organism: Cordia subcordata (assembly GCA_028554755.1). Taxonomy (NCBI): domain Eukaryota; kingdom Viridiplantae; phylum Streptophyta; class Magnoliopsida; order Boraginales; family Cordiaceae; genus Cordia; species Cordia subcordata. The sequence continues at coordinate 2,732,884 of JAPTOF010000013.1, read as the reverse complement.
CGAGCTTTTTACAAATGAATCTTGTACGTTTTATATATATATATATGAAAACTCTAGATAGGAATTTTTTTTTCCCTGATTTTGAATTTTTATGACAAAATTACCCTACTTTTTAATTTTGTTTCAAAAATGCCTTTTTCGATAAGTCACCTACCATTACGATAAGTAACTTACTGTTTGCAAATCCCATAATTTAAAAAAAAATAAAAACAAAACCATTGCGACTTTATTAAAAGCGGTAAGTCACCTATGAAAGCGGTAGGTGACCTGCTGAACATGATGCAAGTTCAGCAAGATATTGCCACTAAAAGATGAGAAATGTTGCAGCATTATTGAAACTCCACCTTCTTTAGCATCTCTCACCAATTGTAATAATAGTTAATAGTGTCATAGAAACATCTTTTTTAACCCCAAATGGCTCAATTTTTTGTTCAATAGACCTTCCCCATTGCAGCTGAATCAAGCTAAAATGTATTTCACTTAATTAACATTAATTGAAAGCAGTTTATAATAATCAATCTAAATTGCCTCAATTTTATCCTTTTCAGAAGCTTTTGATTTTCACCTAGTTCTAGATCCAATTAAAAATTCTAGTAATGAACCTAAATTTATACTCCTTTTGGAAGCTTGTAATCGCGTCACAGAATTTAAATTTGAAAGAAGACTTCTAATAGTGTGAAATGGGACAAAAAGGAAAGAAAAGAAAAGAAGAGAAAATTAGGCTAGTTGCAAATTTAACTACTAACTATTAACTATTATTGCAATTGATGAGAGATGTTAAAGAAGGTGGAGTTTCAATAATGCTGCAACATTTCTTATCTTTTTAGTGGCAATATCGTACTGGACTTGCATCATTTTCGATAGGCCACCTACTATTTTGGTAAATGACTTACCGTTTACAATAAAGACGCAACAGTTTTGTTTTTTAAATTTTTTCAAATTTTGGGATTTGCAAACCGTAAGTCACCTACCGTAGCGTAGGTGATTACGGTTACAATAGGTAACCTGCCAAAAAGGGTATTTTTGGAATAAAATTAAAAATTAAGGTAACTTTGTCATAAAAATTCAAAATCAGGGTGAAAAAAAATTCCTATCTAGAACTTTCATATATATATATATATATATAACGTACAAGATTCATTTGTAAAAAGCTCGGAACTCTATAATCCTTTGATTAAGGGCAAGTTTATCGATTTCTATATAAAATTTAGTCTTTTGAAAAAATTTTCGGCAGTCTAAATAAAAATTATATGATTTTTTATGATCTGTTTCTTTATTATTATATCCAATTTAAACATAATTTAGTTCTTTCATTCTTCGATTATCCAATCTCCTTGAATCCAATCCGATTGCAGTGACGTTTTTAGTCTTTGAATCCGTCACCGCATCCTTCTTCATTTGTCCGCTCTCCAGATTTAATTAATGAAATATCAAGTTTATAAAATTAGACGTTACATATGGCATGTTATTAATCTTATCGTTAACCTAAGAATTATGTTTTCGTGGTATTGGTGGTGTTAACACAACAAATAAACACACAAATATCGTTTAAACTTTTAAATAAAGTGGTAACTTAATGATATGGTTTCAAAGCCTAAAAATCAAACTCTGCCTGCACGTGAGGGGACGTGTTACCAAAATAAATAAACATACCAATATCCTTTTCACAAGGTTAAACTTTTATATGAAATGGTAACTTTGTAGGTAGTGGCCTAAATATGTTAATGTCTTAGAATGCCTAGTAAAAGAAAAGGTGTTAGAATAAGAGTAAAATACGAAAAATGAATAATGTTTAGCATGTGTGTAAATTAATTTTTTTTTAACTCAATTTAAAATGAGGAGACTGTTCATAAAATAAATAAATACAACAATATAATCTTTACAATTTTAAGCTATTGAATGGAGTGGTAACTCTACACGATATTACAACATAGATACCGAACGGTCTCACATTGAATACTTTGCCACTTATTTATAAACACTAAAACTCATTGCCACCCTCTAAAAAACAAACATTTAAATTGTTCACATACAAGGTTCGAAAACAAACCTCACTTACACGTAAGAGACGCATCAATTCAATAAATAAATGCACTAACATTTTATCAATTTCAATTTTTAAATACTATGATAACTTTAACACACGTACTAAATCTTCTCATGAGAAACACATACATTAAAAAAAAAAGAATGAATTGCGCCGGCCCTGATTAGCAAGTTTATAAATTAAAAATATTTTAATGAAACGCCATACATGTGCCAAAAAAAAAGAAGAAGAAAGAAGAAGAGAGAACTAGGATGGCTATATTACATCATATTCAATGATTTTTTTTATCCTTTATTTTATGTTTAAAATAAAAATAATAAAGAGTATAAATGTCCGTTTAAATATAAAATTTATCTATTCTTTCTATTTCCTGTCAATCCAAACAATAGAAAATTACAATTCTTATAAACTTTTCCTTCACAAATTTTTTTCAATCCAAACAAAAATTAATACTTTTCTTTATAATTCCATCAATTCTTTTTCTTTATTAAACTCTCCCCTGAATCCAAGCACAGGTAAATCTTTTTATAACATAACCAAGATATACATTAAAAAGAAAAAAAAATTGAGCCGCCCACGATTAGCATGTGCATAAATTAAAAATATTTTAATGGAACATCGAATGCTGACTGGAGGCCACCCTGGTTCTCTTTTTTCTCCGGATATGTACGATGTTTGATTAAAATATTTTTAATTTATGCACATGCTAATCGTGGGCGGCTCAATTTTTTTTTTCTTTTTAATGTATATCTTGGTTATGTTATAAAAAGATTTACTTGTCTTTGGATTCAAGGGGAGAGTTTAATAAAAGAAAAAAAATGATCGAATTATAAAGAAAAGGATTAATTTTTGTTTGGATTGAAAAAAATTTAGGAAGGAAAAGTTTATAAAGATTGTAATTTTCTCTTGTTTGGATTAACAGAAAATAGAAGGAATAGAAAAATTTTATATTGAAACGGACATTTATGCTCTTTATTATTTTTATTTTAAACATAAAATAAAGGATAAAAAAAATCATTGAATATGATGTAATATAGCCATCCTAGTTCTCTCTTCCTCTTTCTTCTTCTTCTTCTTTTTTTTTTTTGGCACATGTATGGCGTTTCATTAAAATAATTTTAATTTATGCACTTGCGAATCAGGGCCAGCGCAATTTATTCTTTTTTTTTTAATGTATGTCTTTCTCATGAGAAGATTTAGCACGTGTGTTAAAGTTATCATACTATTTAAAAATTTAAATTGATAAAATGTTAGTACATTTATTTATTGTATTGACGCATCTCTTATGTGCAAGTAAGGTTTGTCTTCGAACCTTACACGTGAATAATTTAAATGTTTGTTTTTTAGAGGGTGACAACGAGTTTTATTGTTTATAAATAAGTGGCAAAGAATTCAATGTGAGACCGTTCGGTATCTATGTTGTAATATTGTGTTAGAGTTACTACTCCATTCAATAGCTTAAAATTGTAAAGAGTATATTGTTGTATTTATTTATTTTATGGACAGTCTCCTCATTTTAAATTGGGTTAAAAAAATTTAATTTACAAGCATGCTAAACATTATTCATTTTTTGTATTTTACTCTTATTCTAACACCTTTTTTTTCTTTTTTACTAGGCATTCTAACACATTAACATATTTAGGCCACTACCTACCAAGTTACCATTTTATATAAAAGTTTAACCTTGTGAAAATGATATTGGTATGTTTATTTATTGTGGTAACACGTCCCCTCACGTGCATGTAGAGTATGATTTTTAGGCTCTGATACCATATCATTAAGTTACCACCTTATTTAAAAGTTTAAACGATATTTGTGTGTTTATTTGTTGTGTTAACACCACCAATACCACGAAAACATAATTCTTAGGTTAACGATAAGATTAATACCATGCCATATGTAACGTCTAATTTTATAAACTTGATATTTCATTAATTAAATCTGGAGAGCGGACAAATGAAGAAGGATGCGGTGACGGATTCAAAGACTAAAAACGTCACTGCAATCGGATTGGATTCAAGGAGATTGGATAATCGAAGAATGGAAAGAATGAAAGAACTAAATTATGTTTAAATTGGATATAATAATAAAGAAACAGATCATAAAAAAAAATCATATAATTTTTATTTAGATTGCTGAAAATTTTTTAAAAAGACTAAATTTTATATAGAAATCGATAAACTTGTCCTTAATCAAAGGATTATAGAGTTCCGAGCTTTTTACAAATGAATCTTGTACGTTATATATATATATATATATATATATATATATATATAATATATAAAAGCTCTAGATAGGAATTTTTTTTTACCCTGATTTTGAATTTTTATGACAAAATTACCCTACTTTTTAATTTTGTTTCAAAAATGCCTTTTTCGATAAGTCACCTACCATTACGATAAGTAACTTACTGTTTGCAAATCCCATAATTTAAAAAAAAATAAAAAAACAAAACCATTGCGACTTTATTAAAAACGGTAAGTCACCTATGAAAATGGTAGGTGACCTGCTGAACATGATGCAAGTTCAGCAAGATATTGCCACTAAAAAGATGAGAAATGTTGCAGCATTATTGAAACTCCACCTTCTTTAGCATCTCTCACCAATTGTAATAATAGTTAATAGTGTCATAGAAACATCTTTTTTAACCCCAAATGGCTCAATTTTTTGTTCAATAGACCTTCCCCATTGCAGCTGAATCAAGCTAAAAAGTATTTCACTTAATTAACATTAATTGAAAGCAGTTTATAATAATCAATCTAAATTGCCTCAATTTTATCCTTTTCAGAAGCTTTTGATTTTCGCCTAATTCTAGATCCAATTAAAAATTCTAGTAATGAACCTAAATTTATACTCCTTTTGGAAGCTTGTAATCGTGTTACAGAATCTAAATTTGAAAGAAGACTTCTAATAGTGAAGTGAAATGGGACAAAAAAGAAAGAAGAGAAAATTAGGCTAGTTGCAAATTTAACTACTAACTATTAACTATTATTGCAATTGATGAGAGATGTTAAAGAAGGCGGAGTTTCAATAATGCTGCAGCATTTTTTATCTTTTTAGTGGCAATATCGTACTGGACTTGCATCATTTTCGATAGGTCACCTACCGTTTTGGTAGGTGACTTATCGTTTACAGTAAAGACGCAACAGTTTTGTTTTTTAAATTTTTCCAAATTTCAGGATTTACAAACCGTAAGTCACCTACTGTAACGTAGGTGATTACAATTACGATAGGTAACCTACCAAAAAGGATATTTTTGAAACAAAATTAAAAATTAAGGTAATTTTGTCACAAAAATTCAAAATCAGGGTGAAAAAAATTCCTATCTAGAGCTTTCATATATATAAATAAATATATATATATATAACGTACAAGATTCATTTGTAAAAAGCACGGAACTCTATAATCCTTTGATTAAGGTCACGATCACACTCCAGGATGTCGCTGTATATTGGGGATTGCCGATTATTGGTCAGGTTGTCCCGGTGCTCGACAATACTAGTCGAACTCTGGAAGAGTGGCAGACACGTATTCATCAGTATATGGGGATATTTGTATCTTTGGACAAAATTAGTGGAAATTCGATTAACATACCCCATCTGAGGGAATTGCACGTAGCCCAAGGCACTCCGGAGAATCCTGAGGTGGAGGAAGCGGAACGGCAGGCCTGTTTGTGGATTTTTTTGTTATTTGTCACTCATATGTTCACTGATACGACAGGAAATAAATTATCGTTACATTGGTTAGACTTTTTGATTGACTTTGATCATATCAGTGAATATAATTGGGGGGCAGCATACCTAGCGCATCTGTATAGATGGCTTTGTAAGGCTTGTTGCCGTGATTGTAGAGGCATGTACGGGGCCGTCATGCTCATTCAGGTAGCACACTTAATCATCTCATTGTTGTTAATGATATTTGAAGACATATTATTGATTATAATATAATTGTCTCACACAATGCAGTTTTTTGCTTGGGACAGACTCACGGCTTTTAGGCCAATACTGTGTGAGCAGACGGATAGGCACCATCAGAGGGATGGGGACGCTGTTCACCCTGATTTCCCATTACCAGGCCCACCACGCGGCTACATGTTCTTTGCAAGGAAGGATCTGAAGTGGGTTACGGGCCGAGCTGGTTTGAACGAGGCGCGGGACATGATTGACCGTTTGCAGCCCAGCGAGGTTTGAAAAAATTTACATCTCACATTTATTACTCTCCCTTGTTAATTTACGTTGTATGTTTTATAAACTAATCTGCCGTTATTGTTGTGTTCCCAGTTTATTTGGTAGCCATTCGAGCATGCAATGGGTGGTTTGCCACAGTATTGTCTGCAAAATGCGGAAGCGTGGCGAGCATGCGTACCCCTTATCGTTGGTAGGCGGGTTGAGTGGCACCGTCCTGATCGAGTACATCGGCATGCGGCAGACGATCCCCGGTAATTCACCAGCGTGGCAGAAGCACCGGGACAGGAAAGAGAAGATTACAGCCGAACAATATAATTCGACAGTCGACATGTAGGTCAATTGGGAAAACACTGTTGTGGCGACGGAGTTAGAGGACTTTCTCGATCCTAGGGCTTTGAGGGCGTATATGAGATGGTACCGAGGGATAACCATACTACCTGCTAGACACCCTCGGACTAGTCATACAGACGACGGCTACGTTGTGTCGGCCCACGATGAGAACAGTCTGGTTAGTGCAACATGAATGTTTTCCCATAAATTCGAATTTAGTATGCATTGATGCAATACCTATTGGCAGTGCCCGTAACTTTTTCTTTAGGCGGTATACGCTCAGCATGTGGTTAACCACAGTGGGAGTATTATACGATAATACGAGGCGGGAGACTTACGAGTAGATGCGACTACTCTTAATTTTATGGTGAGTCATCTGCAGGTCCTGCACATCAGAGGCCAGGCCGTACTTCAGCAGACCCAGCATGAGCACCTGTTGGATGACACGACAGCCATGTATGACGTCCCACGTCCGCAATCGCCTCCACAAACGTTACATTGGTCGGGACAGCGGAGTCGTTATCATTATCCCACTCAAGAGCCCAGCACTTCGTACACGCCGCCGCAGCCTGGTAGGTTTCGCCAGTTCGAGTATGGCAGTCCGTCACACCAGGATCCCAGCACTTCATACATGCCGCCACACCATGACAGGTTTAGCCAGTTTGAGTATGGCGGTCCGTCACATCAGGAGCCCCGCACCTCGAACACCTCACCGCAGGGGCCGTTATCTACCAGTGATTATCTGATAGATGATCAGACTGCTGAGCTGGTGCCCGAGGATGACCATCTACTGCGTCGTACTCATAGACGCACACAGTCACCACATCCTCCGCCACGCGTTTTACCCGATCGGACTAGCAGGGGTCGGAGGCCCGATTATTATACTCCTTCTCAGTAATGATGTAGTTGAATAAACATTTTACATTTCAAACTTATTTTAGTAATTCTATGTAATTGAACTTGCATTTTTCATTATTTTTTCGTACTTATTATCATGTCTCGATATAAATTGTGTTGATGTTGACAATATTTTGAGATGGAAAGATTTGACAATATCTTTTATTGAAAACATTACACACCATAGTGGAAAAGACCAATTAGCTTCATATGCTATAACTTCATGATAACCATTCGAAGCTACGTATCTATTCTTAGGGGGCAATTTGGCGCAATATGCCCAGGGTTACCGCAATAACCACACTTTCTTCTGTCTACTTGGTCGGAATTGTCCATCTCGTTTGGTATATGCCGAGCTCTTTCCCGCCCACGTCTTCTGTTACGCACTCGTAAAGTATTCGGGAGTAACGTCCAACTGGGTCCTCGAGGCCAGTAAAATTCTTGTCCAAGGGGTTGAAATGTCATATTATATGTTGCCTCGAATGACTCTACCGTATAATAAAGATCAACCATGGTTGAAGGGCTTCCACCCCTATAACGAGCAACATATTGGGCATGAGAGCATGGCATATGATAGGCTATCCACTTACCAAATGTACACGTTTGTCCCACCCAATCTACCTCTTGTTCATTGGGAACATCGTTCCATCGTTCTGGCATTCGACAGACCTTGTACCACTCATCTAGTCTGAATGCATGCAATCGCATTCGGTGTGAAGATGTCTCCCACTTTTCATATTTCTCTCGTTCGATCCGTCGGAATACGACCATCTCTATGCATATGCATCGCGTTTGCCAACCTATCGTGGAAATATCCCTTTAGCTTTAAAAAAGTGTTATTTACTAGTGCTGTAATGGGCAATCCCCTGGCTCCGACAATCACACCATTGAAGCATTCAACATTATTTGTTGTCAGCACTCCCCATCTATAACCCCCATCGTGGCTCAATGTCCATGAATCTGGACCGAGGTCGACTAACATCTGGTGTACCCGTGTGCCAACGCTAGTGGGTCGTGGGTCGATATTACGAATAATGTCCATGGCGGTGATGTGCTTCCGTTTCTGGCTTTCTTTTCCAGTTATCCAACACATGTCTTTTGCGAATTGGTTGTGCCATCTTTTCATCACATTGCTTTTTAGATGTCTCAAGCAAATGTAATGCTTCACTTGAAGTTGGCTGTCGGATGTTATTGTATTGATGGCTGCCGCGATTCCTACGTACCGATCAGACAGAATGCAAACTGTTGACATGTCGTTTAAAAAACACTGACGTACCTTCTCCAGGAACCACCTCCAACTATTTGTACTCTTGCTATCGACAACAGCAAATGCCAACGGTAATATATGGTTGTTGGCATCTGTCGCTAAGGCGACAAGCAGGTGGCCCTTGTACTTCCCATGCAGATGTGTTCCGTCCAACGAGAGTACAGGTCGACAGTGCCTCCATGCCATGATGCACGGACCAAAATCCCAAAAAATATAGTGGAAAATTTTTTCTGTTTCAGTTGAACCTTGGGCGAACTTGTAGTGGACAACACTTCCCGAATTCTTCGCAATTACGGCGGCAAAAAAGAGCTGCAACATCTTGTATGACATGTCCCAGTTTCCAAAAACTAGTTGGATTGCCTTATTCCTACCACGCCAAGCTTTCCCGTATGTTATATCAACATTTAAAGTCTTCTTTACGTGGGCTTGGACAAGACGTACCTCGAAATCAAAGCCTCGCAACAAAATGCCTAACCATGTAGCTGACCAGACCAGATGTTAGATTTCTATGGTTTGGCCCGCATTTATCTCCCATGTAAATATGCATGCTTTGGTACCTCGTAATCTCGAACATCTTGTGTGTGGATTTTTTTACTGCATGAACCTTCCACTTGTATAGTGTCCTAAGATTGCTTGATTCGTAGCAACGTATGTCCCACAAGGACTTATTCGACTTCACCACCCTGTATTCTTGTTTATGTTTGATCATGTTTTGTTGGACAGCCCGTATAAGATCAACCTTTTTCAGGAACACCATGCGTTTGGCCAACTCCATCCGTCTCTCGTCCCACATTGGTCTCTCCATTGGAGGCTCATTTGAAGTGATGTAATACTCTGTCGTAGCTGTGTGGAAAGCTACTGGTTCTTCCTCCTCTAGATCCGGCTCCAGCTTTTCGCCATTGCCTGGCCCTACATCAACCTCTTCGTTTTCGTAGATTAAACTTTCTACTGACACAACATTTTCCTTCTCATTTAACTGGACGTGCTCATCTACTTCTTCCGGTTCAGATAAAATAGAATCTAATCCCACCTCGAACATCTCCTGAATGTCACTAGCTTGAGAGGGTCTTCCAACTTCAAATGTGGGGCATAAAGGTGGAGAAAGGGAAAATATGGCAAACCTTGCCGTTGTAGTTGGAATGTTGACTTCCGCGTTGACATAATAAGATGGTTCCACATTCAAATCTGGCAAATCACCAACAATTTCTTGTTGTGTTGCTTCTTCATTTGAAGGCTGTGGATTGTACACGACATCACTTTGCACGTCTACAACAACGTGCGCACATCTCCTACTCATATCTATGCAAGTTGTTTCGTACATGTCCTGTACATCTTCGTCATCCTTAATGCCACTGGGGTAATAATATATTTGTTGTAGGTTTGTGTCCCATTTGGGATCACGATAACACAACTCAACTCTATCGATAGTAGGCCGCAATTGGAGCTTCCTGAATATACGAGATACAAACTGATTGTATGTCGTTCCGGAAAGAATTTTTATTTTACGTGGTAAGTTTGGACCTACATAGTCGAGCCCATGATCTGTTTCAATTTTGTTGCCACGGTAATATAAATATACGTTAACTGCATCAACATTTGCATTCATCTTTTTGGGTGAAAGAAAATGTATAACGCGACTTAGATGTGAATGAGTTGCAGAAGGGAGGGAAATGGAGTGGTTAGTGGTATAGCAGCAAATCCAAATTTTGAAAATGCTACATAATGTGACTTATTGTGTGAACGTTTGTAGGGTTAGTGATTTTGAAAGGAGATGATGAAGGGAGAAGTGGGGTGTGCATTATATAGTAACAAATTCGAACTTAAAAATTCGAATTTTAAATTTCAAATGTCAGATTCCCTGCCACGCCGTCAAATCGTTGCCCTGGGTGAAATAAAGGCGGAACCCTAATTCGAATGTTAAAAGTTCGAAATATCCATCTCGAACTTCTGACTTTCGACTTATAACCTAACTCGAATTTTAAAAACTCGAAACAACAAAATCGCACGTCAGAAGTTCGAAAGTGTGAAAAATTCGACCTTCGAAAGTTCGAATTTTTCAAAACTTCGAACTTCAAATGTTCGAAAAAGGACATTTCTGACAGAAATTTTATTCTCTGCTCTGCTCTGCCCTCCATCACGTCGGAATCTTATAAATTCGAACTTCTAAAGTTCGAAACACTATATTGTTGTCTGCCTTCTGATATTATTCTCTGCCCTCCTTCACATTGTCGCAACATCGTCGAAGAGGAATCTTGCAAATCCTAATGGAACTGCAGCACCCTATTTTCGAACTTCATAAGTTCGAAGTTGTTACTGTTGATAATTTCGAATTTTTAAAGTTCGATATTGAAGTTCCATTATTCGAAAATATTTTCCAACTATCGAAGTCCGATATCAAGCTTTCATCATTTGAGATCGACCTTCTGAACTTCGAAAAGTCTAAATCTGTAACTCATTTTAAAATTGAATTATTTTTAAAAATAAATTAAAAAATAAGGTTAAAAATAAAAATAACCCCAGCAACTTTTCGTCAGTTTCTTAAAGAAGGTTAACCTGACTGTTTATTTTTTGTTTTGGTTGTAGAACGTGTCTTACACGGGCCCGCGGGTGTACCTAGGTCGTGCGGCACACCATGTTGTGCCAAGTGCACGATATACAAGCAGATTAAATATATCACGACAACAATGTACGAGTACCGGACCCAATAAACGAAAGGTCAGATGTTGACCTGTTATCGTACTAAAGAACTACATGACATCTTAGACCACACAAGTTTATTTGAGATAAACCTTAAAAAAAAAAAAAACTTATTTGAGATCGAACATTACATAAATAGAGTTGTCAAGCCTCACCAAAACGCAGCTCAAGGGTAAAGTAATTAAAGTTTTTATTTTAGGCTCTTAAAATTTTTTAGGCCTCAAAATTTAATGATATTATAATTGTAATTTATATAATAACAACAAATTTAAGTTATCTTATTTTTAATAATAAAAAGTCTGATTTAGTTTCTTTTAACAAAAAAAAAAAAATAGCAAGTGAAGGCCCCCCATAATACTACAAATCTCAGTTTCTATCTTATTCAAGTTAATTAGTCAATTATAACTATATCTTTAATTTTTCACAATCCCTAATTTTTTTTTCCTCTAGTTCTTTGATCCCCGTATAAAAAGTTATGATTTCTAACTCCAGTTTGTAAATGTTATCTTTTGTCAATTAAAACAAGTCTTTAATATTTTTAGAGTCTTTATTTTTTTCTACCTAACTTCACTATGTCAAATATCTTTCTCTAGTACTAATGTTCACATTTTTCAACTTTAATAAAGTTTTAATTTTCAATCTTCATTCTATTTTGATCATTTATAGTTTTCTTCTAAATCATACTCTAGTTTGGCTTTTATTTTATTTCTCTCTTGTCATAAGACAAAGAATTTTTTTTTCTTTTTTTATTTTTGGTTGAAAGTCTCATCATTCAGTGTAAGAACTCTTAATGAGTTTTATCTTTTTAATTTACTTTTCATATTTTATTTTTGTATTTTGTAATAATTTTAAATATGACAATTAGAAAATACGAAAAGCCTCATATTATAGTTTCGACTTAGACCTCCAAATCAGTGGAGCCACCCCTTGCCCCACCTATTTTTAATTTAAATATTTAACATATTTGGCTTATATTAAATTGGCTTATATTATAAGTACACAATATCTCTCTGTAGTGTCAAAAGTTTTACAATGAGCCCTTGTAGTGAATAAAAATTCCACATACACTCTTACTGTCAAAACTCCCCTAACGGTGTTGAAAATATACAGCAAAAAGATACTAATACCCTTCCCCTACTCATTTAATTTTCTTTTCTTTTTCTTGGTCAAACACGTGCATAAAAACAAAACTTTTAAATAAAATTGACGTAAATGAACACCCGGGGAGAAGTACCTCCTTTTTTGCAAACAAATAATAAAATAAAATTATCGTAAATCAGAAATTTTTTTTTCAAAAAAAAAATCCTTTGGCCAAAAAGGCAAAAAAAAAAAATCTTAATTTTTTTCATTTTAATCATTGTCTAGTAATTTTTAATGATAAGCTCTTTCATAAAACTATTCAATCCCTTTTGAAATGTGTTATCTCTAATAATAAGAGACATTGGGTTCCATTCGAAGTTCCTCCCTCTTAAACTTTCTTGTTTATCCTTTTTCTTTTTCTTTTTTATTTTGTATAACAAAAATAAATAAATAAATAGATAGGATGGGACAATTGGCATCCACTATCCAGGATGCCATAAGCATTCAATCCTATTCTTATAATTACATAAAACACACCATTATATAAATACGTCATAAAACTTGCAGTTAACAAGTCAAACAAAATGTCATACAAAGAACACAACAATACTAAGGGTACATCAAAGTGATAAACCCTTCAAGTTAAAATCAACAAGGTTGCACTAATGAACATAGCAAAGATATCAGTACTCTGATCTCTTTGAATCGGGAAAGGACCTTTCACCAGGAGAGCTTTTCTTCTCATTAGCGTAGAAACATTGTGCAGAGCTGGAGATCTGCAATAGCTTTTAGTGTAATAACTGATTATAAGCAAAGCTTGCTTTTGCTTTTTTGGCCGAAAGAAATATTTAATTTTTTTGGAAAAAAAAGCTCATTTTCATCAATTTTTTTGAAAAGTTTTTGTTTCTGTTAATTGTTATGCACGTGTTTGACCAAAAAAAATAAAAATTAGGAGTAAAGTGAGGGTATTAATGTCTTTTTGCCATATATTCTTAACATCGTTAAGAAAAGTTTAGACAATATGGTGTAATTGGAATTTTTACTCGAGGATTTATTGTGGAAATTTTAACACCACAAAAAATATTGTATACTTATAATAGACAATAAGTTTGGTGCACTTTACCCTATTAAATTGGATAAGAGCCAAGCCTATCTTTTCGGCTAGTTGCTCGTTGGGTTGTCCCTGTGTTTATGTAGGTTTAGATGTGGCGGTCTTTTTGTTTGTACTTGTACTATTTTTTAGAGTTGTGTTTATTTATGTATAATTTTATTTTGTACCTGATACTTTTGGTGATATTTTTGTACTCTAATAAGTAATAAGTATTTTTGATGTTAAAATAAATCTCAAATAAAAAAAAAAAGTGGTGGTCCTTCCGATTCAAGCATACTGTAAAGGCTATTTTTACCTTATCGTGGTCATACGTAATGTAAAAGCTACACTTTCTTTTCTCTTTCGGGGGTAGGAAAGGCTCGTTTGATTGGTTTCAATATTATTTATTAAAAATGTCTAAAAAATGTTTTTTAAAAAAAGTAAAATCTTTTATTTTTAGAAAAATTAAATTTAATATTTTTTAGAGTTTTAATTTTATTTAAAAAATCCGAGCGAAATATTTATTTTTAAAATATATATTTTTTGTAAAAAAGGTATTTTTAATTAAAATAACGAAACCAGACAAACTTAAAAAGTAATTGAATAGGCTCTTGTCTAGGGAGTCGAATGCTGACTGGAGGCCACCCTAGTTCTCTTTTTTCTCCGGATATGTACGATGTTCCATTAAAATATTTTTAATTTATGCACATGCTAATCGTGGGCGGCTCAATTTTTTTTTTTTTCTTTTTAATGTATATTTCGGTTATGTTATAAAAAGATTTATCCTGTGTTTGGATTCATGGGGAGAGTTTAATAAAAGAAAAGAACTAATAGAATTATGAAGAAAAAGATTAATTTTTGTTTGGATTGAAAAAAATTTATGAAGGAAAAAATTTATAAGGATTGTAATTTTCTCTTGTTGGATTGACAGGAAATAGAAAGAATAGAAAAATTTTATATTTAAACGGACATTATGCTCTTTATTATTTTTATTTTAAACATAAAATAAAGGATAAAAAAAAACATTGAATATGATGTAATATAGCCATCCCAGTTCTCTCTTCCTCTTTCTTTTTTTTTTTTTGGCACATGTATGGCGTCTCATTAAAATATTTTTAATTTATGCACTTGCTAATCAGGGCCGGCGCAATTTATTCTTTTTTGTAATGTATGTCTTTCTCATGAGAAGGTTTAGTCCGTGTGTTAAAGTTACCATACTATTTAAAAATTTAAATTGATAAAATGTTAGTGCATTTATTTATTGAATTGACGCGTCTCTTATGTGCAAGTGAGGTTTGTCTTCGAACCTTATACGTGAACAATTTAAATGTTTGTTTTTTAGAGGGTGGCAACGAGTTTTATTGTTTATAAATAAGTGGCAAAAAATTCAACGTGAGATCGCTCGGTATCTATGTTGTAATATTGTGTTAGAGTTACTACTCCATTCAATAGCTTAAAATTGTAACGAGTATATTGTTGTATGGAGAGTCTCCTCATTTTAAATTGAGTTAAAAAAATTCAATTTACACACATGCTAAACATTATTCATTTTTTGTATTTTACTCTCATTCTAACACTTTTTTTTTTTTTACCAGGCATTCTAACACATTAACATATTTAGGCTACTACCTACCAAGTTACCATTTCATATAAAAGTTTAACCTTGTGAAAAGGATATTGGCATGTTTATTTATTGTGGTAACATGTCCCCTCACGTGCAGGCAGAGTTTGATTTTTAGGCTCTCATACCATATTATTAAGTTACCACCTTATTTAAAAGTTTAAACGATATTTATGTATTTATTTGTCGTGTTAACACTACCAATACCACGATAACATAATTCTTAGGTTAACGATAAGATTAATAACATGCCATATGTAACGTCTAATTTTGTAAACTTGATATTTCATTAATTAAATCTGGAAAGCAGACAAATGAAGAAGGATGCGGTGACGGATTCAAAGACTAAAAACGTCACTGCAATCGGATTGGATTCAAGGAGATTGGATAATCGAAGAATGGAAAGAATGAAAGAACTAAATTATGTTTAAATTGGATATAATAATAAAGAAACAGATCATAAAAAAAAATCATATAATTTTTATTTAGATTGCTGAATTTTTTTTAAAAAGACTAAATTTTATATAGAAATCGATAAACTTGTCCTTAATCAAAGGATTATAGAGTTCCGAGCTTTTTACAAATGAATCTTGTACGTTATATATATATATATATATATATATATATATATATATATATATATATAATATATAAAAGCTCTAGATAGGAATTTTTTTTTACCCTGATTTTGAATTTTTATGACAAAATTACCCTACTTTTTAATTTTGTTTCAAAAATGCCTTTTTCGATAAGTCACCTACCATTACGATAAGTAACTTACTGTTTGCAAATCCCATAATTTAAAAAAAAATAAAAAAACAAAACCATTGCGACTTTATTAAAAACGGTAAGTCACCTATGAAAATGGTAGGTGACCTGCTGAACATGATGCAAGTTCAGCAAGATATTGCCACTAAAAGATGAGAAATGTTGCAGCATTATTGAAACTCCACCTTCTTTAGCATCTCTCACCAATTGTAATAATAGTTAATAGTGTCATAGAAACATCTTTTTTAACCCCAAATGGCTCAATTTTTTGTTCAATAGACCTTCCCCATTGCAGCTGAATCAAGCTAAAAAGTATTTCACTTAATTAACATTAATTGAAAGCAGTTTATAATAATCAATCTAAATTGCCTCAATTTTATCCTTTTCATAAGCTTTTGATTTTCGCCTAATTGTAGATCCAATTAAAAATTCTAGTAAAAACCAAAATTTATACTCCTTTTGGAAGCTTGTAATCGTGTCACAGAATCTAAATTTGAAAGAAGACTTCTAATAGTGAAGTGAAATGGGACAAAAAAGAAAGAACAGAAAAGAAAAGAAAATTAGGCTAGTTGCAAATTTAACTACTAACTATTAACTATTATTGCAATTGATGAGAGATGCTAAAGAAGGTGGAGTTTCAATAATGCTGCAACAAAATTATGTTAACCTAATCTTATGGCATGTTATTAATCTTCTCGTTAACCTAAGAATTATGTTTTCGTGGTATTGGTAGTGTTAACATAACAAATAAACATACAAATATCATTTAAACTTTTAAATAAGGTGGTAACTTAATAATATGGTATCAGAGCCTAAAAATCAAAATCTGCTTGCAAGTGAGGGGACGTGTTACTACAATAAATAAACACACCAATATCCTTTTCACAAGGTTACACTTTTATATGAAATGGTAACTTGGTAGGTAGTGGCCTAAATATGTTAATGTGTTAGAATGCCTAGTAAAAAAAAATAAAAGGGGTTAGTATAAGAGTAAAATACAAAAAATGAATAATGTTTAGCATGTGTGTAAATTAAATTTTTTTAACTCAATTTAAAATGAGGAGACTGTTTATACAATAAATAAATATAACAATATACTCTTTACAATTTTAAGCTATTGATTGGAGTAGTAACAATACACGATATTACAACATAGATACCGAACGGTCTCACATTGAATTCTTTGTCACTTATTTATAAACACTAAAACTCATTGCCACCCTCTAAAAAACAAACATTTAAATTGTTCACGTACAAGGTTCGAAGACAAACCTCACTTACGTGTAAGAGACGCATCAAAACAATAAATAAATGCTTTAACATTTTATCAATTTAAATTTTTAAATAGTACCATAACTTTAACACACGTACTAAATCTTCTCATGAGAAAGACATACATTAAAAAAAAAAAGAATGAATTGCGCCGGCCCTGATTAGCAAGTGCATAAATTAAAAATATTTTAATGAAACGCCATACATGTGCCAAAAAAAAAGAAAGAAGAAGAGAGAACTAGGATGGCTATATTACATCAAATTCAATGATTTTTTTATCCTTTATTTTATGTTTAAAATAAAAATAATAAAGAGCATAAATGTCCGTTTAAATATAAAATTTTTCTATTCCTTCTAGTTCCTGTTAATTCAAACAAGAGAAAATTACAATCCTTATAAACTTTTCCTTTACAAATTTTTTTTAATCCAAACAAAAATTAATCTTTTCCTTTATTAAACTCTCCCCTTGAATCCAAACACAGGGTAAATCTTTTTATAACATAACCAAGATATACATTAAAAAGAAAAAAAAAATTGAGCCGCCCACGATTAGCATGTGCATAAATATTCACAATTTTATTATATCTATGTTCATAATTTAATTATACACCAGTCTTTTATTATATATTCAAAAATTTTATATTATATATATTCGTAATTAATTCACAACATGTTCACAACTTGTTATTGACAAATTTGCACAATACACACACTTTGTTACACTTAGTACACACTCTCCGTTACACATAGCTTTGCCATTCTGATGATATATTTGTGGTGCATACTCGACTTAAAACAAAGCAAAAACTGTAACCTTAAAATCAACAAAAAACTACGTTTTTTAATTTCATCTTCTCCCTTACATACAGTACACACTCTCTAAGTCTCCCATGGAGTCCCTCCTCGGACCCAACAACCCATTCCTACGGCATTCCATAATAAAACAAGCAAAACCCACTGTAGGCAGCAAAGATCTGGGTTTTGGTGAACAAAAAGAAAGAAGAGAGAAGTGAGAGAAGAGAGAAGAGAGGAAGCGGTGCTGCTTCACCGCAGATTTTTTTTTGATATAACGATTGAGCATCAATCACGTCAAGGTGTACCGTTCGGGAGCGGTACACTGTTCCTCAGGTACACCGTAGTATTTGCTTATATTTAATAGAACTCCAATGTTATAAATATATATTAAACCAAAAAAAGAAAAATCAATGTGGGGCATGAGAAATCTTTTTAGTTTGGACTTTCAGATGAGCTATACTTCATGTGAATTTGTGATGTCCAAGGAAATGCCATGTTAATTTTTAGTACTTTAATATGGTGATACATCAATGTTTAATTTTTCATGTACTGGTCAAAAAATTATACGTGCTTGTTGTGGTATATTTAACATAAGCTAATGCTACAGATTTTTAAACCGAAAAAGTATTATTTTGGGATCTAACAAATACTATAAAGTTAAACTTCAAATAGCTTATAGTGCCTAAGGCGATGTCACGTCAGTTTTTTTTTTTTTTGGCTGCTTCAGTATGATAAAATGTCAGTATTTAATTTTCTTGTATTGGGTCAGTGATTGTGCATGGTTGTAGTATATTTAGTATAAACCCAACGCTAGAAATGTTTAGACAAAAGAATATCATTTGGGGCCAACAAATCTATCTATAATAATATGGTACCTGTTTGATACATGTGTATAATATAAATATTTAAAATATTATATGGTAGAGGTTTTATTCGTTTATCTTTTATCATTCATGATTACATATAGTTTGTTAAACTGTATTTTAAATTTTTTTATGCCTATATATATAGTTTAACGGCAAGTCAATTCGTAAGACCTAAACAAATG
This sequence comes from Cordia subcordata, assembly GCA_028554755.1. Classification (NCBI taxonomy): domain Eukaryota; kingdom Viridiplantae; phylum Streptophyta; class Magnoliopsida; order Boraginales; family Cordiaceae; genus Cordia; species Cordia subcordata. Next base: position 2,713,785 of record JAPTOF010000013.1, on the reverse strand, counting down.
TCATATTTGTAGTTTTTAAGCAATCTAGTGTGGTGAAACATCAAAATTTAATTTCAGTTGCACCAGTGAAACAATTGCACAAAGTTGTTACAAAATATTCCACATAAGCCCAATAATATAAATATTTATCCAAAAAATTTAATTTTGGGATCTAACAAAATTTATCTATACTATTATATAAAAGTTTTATTTGAAGTAAACTTGTATGGCATAAGAAGATGCATGTCAGTTTTTAGTGTTTTAGTATAGTGACATGTGAATGTAACTTTCGGTGTATTAAGCCAAATAATATTGCACATAATCATTCTTTTGTTAATAAAATTTTAGGCCCAAAGTTTTGCACAATCAATTCTATCATTATTCTCGTGTATGCATTTCAGAAGCAATTTTCTTTTTCTATATGTCCGCAGAAGCAAAAATCTTGAAGTATGTATTTTGTTTCCAATCTGTGCACGCTACGCTCGAAATTGTCATCAAAAGTGACGTCACTTGACGAGGGGCCGGGCCCCAGGGAGTGGGCCTCACTAGTTCTTATCATGATGATTTCTCGAGCATTATACGATTATATATAGGGACGAGTACTAATGATCAAGCACCCTCTAAGAAACCAACAGAAGAGAAATTTAAGTGTTGTGTGCGACGATGTCTCTCATCAACTTTACTTTGCCAATCATCTGCGTCAAACAACCTATGAGAGCCAATCTCTTACAATCTTGTCAAGCCATGCGAACGATGACTAAGGCCGCCGTTAAGCTCACTGAGCAGCCTCTGAGGACGATGACTGATGAGCAGACCCCGATTAGGCGGTCAGCAAACTACAAGCCTTCCACTTGGGATTTTAACCACATGCAGTCGTTGAATAATCCTTACGCAGTACGTAGTAATAACTGTTCCATATTATATTCATGCCTACTTTCATTACTTCATGCCCTGATCCATTTTATCCATGCATTGCATGCTGTATTGATGTTAAAATATGGATACTATGTACGGTTTTATTGTAGGGAGAGATGTATGTGAAACGTTCTCACAAGCTAAAAGAAATTGTGGGAGAAATGCTGCTCGAAGAAGATCAGAAAGAACCGTTGGATCTCTTAGAGTTGACTGATGACTTACAAAGACTTGGATTGTCTTACCACTTCGAAAGTCAAATAAAGCAAGTTTTGGCAACCATTTACGACAAATGTAACAGCATACTTCAACTAAAAGAAGATAATCTGTATGCTAAAGCACTCATATTCCGCCTCTTCAGACAACATGGCTTTGATGTTTCTCAAGGTGATTAAATTAATGTAAAGGTGATTAAGGGCAAAGTAAGTACCATAATTCCTTTAAGTCCCATTTTAGAATAAAAATTTTAAGTTATCATGAAAAGTTTCATTTAATTTCTCTTTTATAACTAGCTAAGGCCCAACTAATATCTAATAAATCCTATAGTCTTTCATATTCATGTTCAAGGTAAATTGCACAGGGAACCCCTCTATAATTTATCATAAGTTCATTTTAACTCCTTATAGTTTCAAAATAAGCGAGGAACCCCTCCCCCCTGTTATTTTCAAAATGTGTAGCCTATATGCCTCCTAAAGGGGGTGCCCATACCTATTTTGAAACTTTAAGGGGGATGACATGTTCTTATAATAGACCATAAGGAGGTTTGTTCAATTTACCCATTATGTTAATTAGTGAGCTACAATCACATTATTACATTTTTAACAAAAATAATTTTTTTCTCTCCAATCCTTTCTAAATAAAAATTGTCTTTTCTAATGCTAAATCATCAATGGTTATTTTTATTAATTAAAGCAAGTGTTTTGATATTTAGCCACCACTAATTCTTATAGTATCTATTTTTTCTCTGTGATATAATTAATCAAAATCTCCTTATCCAAACAAATGTTTACTTTATTTTCCTCCATAAAACTCTAATTATGTTTTACTTTTGAATATTCTTCACTATATTATAGTAATTTGCAATCTTCTTTGATGACAAGGCAAAGAATTCTCATATTATTCTCTATTTAGTCTCTATTATATTTCTCTCTCATCACAAGGCAGAGATTTTTTTTCTTGTTGAGCAGTATTATTATATAAGTTATACTTTTAATTGTGACAAAATATTTGTTACATTTCGAAACATAGCAATGATATTCGAATTTTTATATTTAATTTTTTTATCGATATAAAAAAATTTGTTATATTTGAAAGTGTAACCAATATAAATTTGTAAAAGTGCATTTGTTGCATCTGAAAGTATAATAGAATTTCATTTTGTGCATGCCTATATTAACTACACTTTAAATGTGATAAACATTTATTAACTAAACTTTCCAATTTAGCAAATATTAGCTACGATTTCAAGTGTAGCATCAATTTTTAGTTGTATTAAATAATTGTTATGCTTAACTAGTTAATTTTGTTATAATTTATATTCTTTGAAATATATTTAATTTTTTTGTAATTCTTGTAATTCATAAATTTAAATCTAACAAGTAAAATATATAAAAGAGCTCATATTATATTTTAGCTTTAAATCGATCTTGTCTCTTGAACCACCGTAAATCAATTGATTGTTGCCTTTCAATTCAACTAACCCCAAAAACCAAAAGTAATTAATTAAAATATGTTTTCATTTGGCTAACAAACTCAAATTTGCAGAAACATTTGATTGTTTCAAGGACAAGAATGGTGATTTTAAGACAAGCCTTTGTAAGGACACAAAGGGATTGCTGAGCCTGTACGAAACTTCTTACTTGTCAATAGATGGTGAAACCACCATGGATACAGCAAGAGAATTTGCAGCAAGGCATTTAAAGAAGAGTCTTGAGGATACGAAATTAGATCACAGTCTTGCTATGTGGATCATGCATTGGAGCTTCCACTGCATTGGAGAATGAGAAGGGTGGAGGCAAGGTGGTTCATAGACGTATACGAGAAAAGAGCCAACACGAATCCTCTTCTACTTGAACTTGATAAATTGGATTTTAATATTGTCCAAGCAATATATCAAGTGGACTTAAAATATATCACAAGGTAAGAAATTTAGTTTCGCCCACTACATATTCTCATTTATTTTTCGCCAAATTCACTTAACCTATAAATTAACTATTCAGAAAAATAGCATCAGAGAATTTAATTTCCCTCCCTTCTTTTTCTTAAAGTTAAGGTATGCCAGAGTTTCATATGATTTGCTTGTGTAGGTGGTGGAAGAATACTGGTATCATGGAGAAGTTGCCATACACAAGGGATTGCATAGTGCCATGCTTATTCTGGCATATAGGAGCTTTAGGCGAGCCTCAATATGTGTATGCTAGAAGAATGTCTACCAAGATCGTTGCATTAATATCAATTATAGATGGTACATACGATGTTTACGGATCTATGGATGAATTACAACACTTTACCGATGTTATAGAAAGGTTAGTAAAATTTATTAATTGAAAGTAATCCCAGTTGCTTTTCACGCCAACATATACACATGTTCATAACATTTTTTGGTAAATTTTCAGATAGGACATTCATGCAATGGATCAGCTACCATACTATATGAAAATTTGCTTCCTTCTACTCTACAACTATGTTAATGAAGTGGCTTATGATGCTCTCAGAGATCACAGCATTAACACAGTTCCTTACCTAAAGAAAATGGTGCGTAGGCTAGCTTTTAGTTGGGCAGCCAATATACATACATATATACATACATACGTACATATATACATACATATATATATATACATATATATATATGTATATATACAGATATATATATCATTTCTCTCATGTAATTTAAACATTTCAGTGGATCGATCAATGCAAAGCATATTTACAAGAGGCAAAGTGGTACTCCATTGGATATAAACCAACACTTGAGGAGTACAAAAGCAATGCTATTGTATCAATAGCTACTCTTGTGTCGTTAATTCATACTTATCTGCAAGTTGAAAATCCTGTAAAGAGAGAAGCCCTGGAAGTAATTTGTAATTATCATGACATAGTTCGTTATACAGCCACGATTTTGCGGCTTACAGATGATCTGGGAACGTGTTCGGTATGTTATATTACAAGATTTTTTTTCCTGGAGATATTAACCAGGCATCAATTTAAAAAAAAATGAAAAAGATAATCCCAATTTTTTTTCCTGGAGATATTAACCAGCCATCAATATAAAAAAAAATGAAAAAGATAATCCTAACTTCCTTAAAAAGGAAAGATCAAAATTCACCCCAAAAAAATCAAAATTTTATTTAAAAATAAGCTAATTTAAACATGCCCTTTGTGCTTCTAAAGTTCCATTTTACGGCAAACAAATATGGAGCTTAAGATATTAACATTATGTTGCAATTAACATTTAACAGGTTTTATTTATTTATTCATTATTATTATTATTATTATTTGGTGAAAAACACTTCAAAGATTGATGAATTTCATTTTACTACTTAATTCAGGATGAGTTGGAAAGAGGAGATACACCAAAATATGTACAGTATTACATGAATGAAAGCGGTGTTTCTGAAGAAGAAGCACGTGAATACACCAGGCATCTGATTTCTGAAACATGGAAAAAAATGAACAAGCTAAATGGAGTTGCAAACTCCACTTTCTCCAAAACTTGTTTAAAGTGGGCAATGGATTTTGATAGAGCAGCACATTGCATTATGAGTTTGGTGATGGGCATGGTAATGTAAATTCAATAACTGAGGATCGAATTTCCTCAATATTGTTTGAGCCCATTCCTGTTGAGATTGTGTAATTTTTAAAAATATTATTGGTACCGACTGTTGTGGACGTTTCTTAGATCAGCGAACATTACAATTTACATGAATGTACGATCATATGAACAATTTATTATTATCATTATTATTGTTGTTGTTATTGTTATTATTTTGTTATAATTATTATTATTAGAAAATTGTTATTACTTTTGTGCGTTGTAAATTCTTACTTCTACATGTTATATATTTTTTCTAATAAGATATGTTTGACGGATGACACCCATTAATGTCGATATGCATTATATATATTAGAATCTGAGTTTTCATTCTACACATGCATAACAAAATATATTTGTGATGGAGAAAACATATTCTGTTATGCGCATGTAGAGAGACGACTGAATTTTGATATATATGATATATAAAAATATTTATGGTTAAATAGCTCGATACCATTGTAATAAGATACACAATACAACTGAAAAGTAACATAAGCATACCTCTTTGAACCAATAGAATTTAAACATTTAATTTAATTATTAAACTTATAATTAATAAATTATTTAATTACATGAGCTATATAATTCTTAGAGAGATACCTCGTGATCCCTATGTATTTTTAAGCTGTTGATTAAAAAAATTAATTTGTGCTCATGGTAATCATTATTCAACTTTTGTCTTTTATTTTATTTCAACACATGATTTATAGCTTAGTGATTAGAACACTACAAGAATTTAGCAAATAGGCGATCACTAAGTGCGTGTTCGGTAACAGCTTTTTAAGTAGCATTTAGCGTTTTGAGTAGTTAAAACACTATTTTGCTAAATTATTGCTGTTCGGTAAACTAGCGTTTCAAGTAGCTTTTTAGGTAGCTTTTAGTGTTTCAACCAGCGTTTCTCAAAAGCTAAAAATTTTAGCGTTTCAGATAGCTTTTAGCTTTTCATGTTTTTTTTGACAATTCTACCATTTTTATATTTTTTGATTTTTCTATTCTTTTTATGATCTCTCTATATTTTTGTCTTTTCTTTCACAAATATAAATAAGAAATTATATAAAAATGAATTTCAATTTCTATATAATCAACATTACTAAAATCATAAGTTTTATTAGTACATTTAAAAAAAAAATTGAATCTATTAAAATTAATTTTTGTAATATTGATATAAATGTTTTATCAAAAAATTAGTTATATTTTAATATTAAAATATGATTATGAAAATAAATATATCTTATAATAGTAATAGTAATTACAATTATCATAATAACAATAATAATAATAACATGATATCAATGTCCTTTTACGTTATCTAATATTCATCAGTTAATCTAACAACTAATTTTACCGAACACATTTTGTTCAATTAGCTAGTTAAACAACTATCCGCTAACAGTTAAAATAAAACAGTTATCAGCTGTTCAGTTACCCAAACAGCTATTAATTACTCCAACAGCTAAATTTACCAAATAAACCCTAAGAATATTATTCTTTGCGTAACGACAAGATCACTCCAAGAATTTTGCAAATAGATATATGGCCATCAACAACATGATTCTTTGTTTAGATGATAAGACTAATAGCATGCCACATGTCACATCTAATTTTATTAGACTTTTGTATTCCGTTAATTAAATTGGATTGTGTAGATAAATGAAGAAGGGTGCGGAGGGGGATGCAAAGACTGAAAACTTCATTACGTGATCAGGTTGGACTGAAGCTGATTGGATTATCAAAGAAAGGAAAGAATATAGAACTAAACTATGTTTAAGATTGGATATTTAATCATAAAGAAAGAAGATCATAAATATTATATAATTTTTATATTTAGATTATTGGAAATTTTTTAAAAAGAATAAATTTTATATGACCAGAAATCTAAATATATATTGGCGAGATGAGATGTTATCGAATTAATGACCAATCACATCACTGAGATCAATAAAATAAAGAGTTTATATTCTACTCACACATTTCCAGTTATCCAAATAGATTAATATCCAACATATCTTTTTTCACTATAGGAAGCATAACAATGAATACCACTAATATTTTCAAAACTACATAATTTCAACGGGAATGGGCTCAAACAATATTGAGGAAATTCGATTCTCTGTTATTGAATTTACATTACCATGCCCATCACCAAACTGATAAACGCATTGTGTTGCTTTATCCAAATCCATTGCCCACCTTAAATAGGTTTTGGAGAAGGTGGAATTTGTAACTCCATCAGCTCGTTCATTTTTTTCCATGATTCAGAAATCAAATGCCTGACATACTCACGTGCTTCTTCTTTGGAAGCACCATTTTCATTCATGTAACATTGGACATATTTTGGTACATCGCTTCTTTCCATCTCTTCCTGAATTAAGTAGTAATTTGAAATTCATTAATCATTGAAGTGGTTTTTATTGGAAACAAAAAAGGAAAGAAAATTTTGAAATGTTAATTGCAACATCGTGTCAATATCTTAGGCTCCATTTGTTTGCCATAAAATGGAACTTAAAAGCACTCAGGGCCTGTTAAAATTAGCTTATTTTTAAAGATTTTTTTAATTGAAAAACATTATATATTTGAATTTGGATAATTTTTTCACCTTCGTTTGACTTGATGACTAAGCAAAAACTCCTGGGAGAAAATTTTTTACTACATACCGAAGACGTTGCCAGATCATCAGCAAATCGGAAGATCATTGATGTACAACGAACTATATCGTGATAATTACAAATTGCTTCCAAGGCTTCTCTCTTTATCGGATTCTCAACTAGAAGATAACTGTGAAGTGATGACACAGGCATAGCTACTGACACCATAGAATTGCTTTTGTATTCTTCTAGTGTTGGTTTATACCCGCTGGAGTACCACTTTGCCTCTTGTAGACCTGCTTTGCATAGATCGGCCCACTGAAACGTTTGAAAATAGTAGTCTTGAGTTAGTGGAAAAAGAAATGCAAAAAAATATTTCTCATCTAGATTACGATGGCCCAGGAATTATGTTTTATTTATAATGTGTTTGGAATGAACTTATTTTAATATATTTATCTTAATGAATTGAAGAGACATCTTATTACATATATATTATAAAAATTCAAAACAAACAATACTTATATTATTTTTTATAATTATAAATAATAATCATATCAACATATAAATATATAAATTTTAACATTTCAAAATGCGCAGCTCAAAGCTGGCTCAATATTCGTACCATTTTCTTTAGGTAAGGAATTGTGTTAATGCCATGATCTTTGAGTGCATCATAAGCCATTTCATTAACGTAGTTGTAGAGTACTAGGAAGCAAATTTTCATATAATATGGAAGTCGATCCATTGCATTAATATCTCATCTGAAAATTTACCAAAAAAAGTGACATGTGCTTGTATATGCAATGAAAAGAGAGAATGTTATTTTCTCTCATGAGTTTTAACATAAATTTTAAACTCTCTTATGAGGTTTTACTTTTACTCATTTTCTCCAATAATATTAAAGTTTTGCCAAACAATACCTTGCCTCTTATTATTTTATTATTTTTTACTTTATGCTTGTAAAATGTTAGCTCATCAAAAAAAAAAAGTTATACTTTAATCTAAAAGAAGTTAACTTAATGATTTATTTATGTGTATGTGTGTGTGTATGTCTATGTTGTGCATCTGTGTATAAAAGAATATTTTGTTTAATTTTTTTTAAAATTTTGTAAATAATGCAAATTTTGTATAATAAATTATTTTTTAAAAAAATTTTTAGATAGTTAGTAAGTTGCAAAAAATAGTGCACAAGAATACAAAAAGAATACTTTAATTGAGATGTATATATTAGAAAAAATAATTTAAAATGAATTTAATTTTTCTCTAATAGTATATATAAGGAAATTTTTATAAAATAAGTAGCTTTTCATCTTCTTTTCTTATTTTAACATTATTTTTTGTGATTCTTGATTTTATTGTAGAGTCATTTATTGAATGATTTTATTAAATTTCTTGTATTATTATTCTTTTTCTTTTCTTTTCTCAGCTCTAAAAATGAAAAAAGAGAAAACTTCTTTAATACATGACTTTGTTAGGCAAATTTAATGTCATAGGGGAATATAGGCCAAACTAAAATTTCATGGGCGAGTTTGGAATTTTGGTTAAAACTCATGGAGGAAAATGGGACTCACTCGACATGAAAAGCAACCGGGATGAACGCAAATAAATTTTACTAACCTTTTTATAATATCAGTAAAGAGTTGTAATTCATTGATAGTACCATAAACATCGTACGTATCATCTAGAATTGTTATTATTGCAAAAAGCTTGGCTGTCACTCTTCTAGCATATGCATATTGAGGCTCGCCTAATACTCCTACATGCCAGAATAAGCTCTGCACTATGCAATCCCTTGTATAAGGTAACTTCTCCATAATACCAATATTCTTCCACCACCTACACAAAAAAATTAGACGAAAGTCATGCATACCTTAAGTAATGAAAAATAAGGTAGAGAAATACTCTGAAACTATTTCTCTGAATAGTTTATAGGCTAAATAAGCAATCTAGTGGAAAATAAATGAGAATATGTAAGGGGCAAAATTAAATTTCTTACCGTGATACATATTTTAAATCCTCCTGATATATTGCTTGAACAATATTGAAATCTAATTTAGCAAATTCAAGTAGAAGAGGATTCGTGTTGGCTCTTTTCTCGTATACGTCTATGAACCATCTTGCCTCCAATCTTCTCATCCTCCAGTGCAGTGGAAGCTCCAATGCATGATCCACCAATGCAGCAAGACTGTGATCTAATTTCTTATCCTCAAGACTCTTCTTTAAATGCCTTGCTGCAAATTCTCTTGCCATATTGATGGTGGTTTCACCATCTACTGACAAGTAAGAAGCTTCATACAAGCTCAGCAATCCCTTTGTGTCCTTACAAAGGCTTGTCTTGAAATCACCATTCTCGTCCTTAAAACAATCAAATGTTTCTGGAAATTCGAGTTTGTTAGCCAAAATACAAATATATTTCAATTAATTGCTTTTCTGTTATGGGGTTAGTTGAATTGAAAGGCAATGAATAAATTAATTTAATCACCTTGAGAGACATCAAAGCCATGTTGTCTCAAGAGGCGAAACATGAGTGCTTTAGCATATAAATTATCTTCTTTTAGTTGAAGACGGTTGATATTCTATTTTTCGTAAATAGTTGCTAAAACTAGTTTTATCTGGCTTTCAAAATAGTAAGACAGTCCAAGTCTTTGTAAGTCATCAATTAACTCTAACGAACCTAGCGATTCTTTGTGATCTTGTTCGAGCATTTCCCTCATGATTTCTTTTAACTTGTGACAGCGTTTCATGTATATCTCTCGCTGCAATAATCCATGGTAAGTATAAATGTAAACATCCGGGCAGCAAAGCATGCGATATATACATCAGGCGAAGTGAAAGGAGGCATGCATGAATATAATATGGGAATAATACAACGGACCGCGTAAGGATTATTCAATGATTGGATGTGTTTAAAATCCCAAGTGGAAGGCTTGAAATTTGCTGAACGCCTGATCGGCATCTGCTCATCGGTCGACCTGCTCGGAGACTGCTCAATAAGCTTACCGGCTGTAGCCGTCGTGGACATGGCGAGACGAGATTGGAAGAGGTGGGCTCTCACAGCTGGTGGTTTACTACTCAATGTTAACGTTAAATGAGAAGCGAATTTGGAGCGAACGATTGACAAAGTAGAGTTGAAGAGAGCCATCGGATAGGATAAAATTAGACTGAAAAACAAATTTTCTGGTGGTTGCTCACTGGGTTATGCATCTGTTTATATATAGAGCTGCAGATATAGTGGTCCCCTCCAATTCAAACATAGTGGTCAATAAATTTTTATAAATCCTTGTATTCATTTTTTCTCCTTAAACCAGGGCAAATCCGACAGAACATGATGTAACATAGCCATCTTAATAAATTTTTCACCCGCACACGTTAAAACGTTTCATTAAAATATTTCTCCTCATGTATATCTTATTTATAAAAAAGAATTGGTTCCTACCAACTCTAAACTTGAATAGAAATAATTTTAACTAGTGTTATTACTCGCGTGATTTTGGGGTATTACATATTTTTTTGTTTTGTATTATTTATGTGATCTAATAATTATATAATTAAATGTCAATAATTATTAAAAAATAAAATACAGCAAAAAAAGAATCACACGTGACGACCGAAGAGTTATAATATACGGTAAAAGAAAAAAAAACAAAATATAAAAACATAAATAAAAATTTACATATAATGTAAAAATATTAAAAAAAGGCCAATGGGGCGCTAGGTGTCACACCACTCAAGAATTGTAATTGTAATAGGATTAATTCCATCTAATATCTTTAGCTTTTATATGAATGACACTTATTAACGCTTATATTTAATTTTAGTCACTTGTTAACGTTAAATTTAAATCAAATCTAACAAAAGTTACATTTTTGTTCATAAAAGTAACATAGTTACTAGATTGTCATTTTTTCAATTTTATGCTTCAAAGTTAAAAACTTCATAACCACATTTCCAGAACCAAAAAATGAAAAAAAAAAAAGAAACAAAGAAAGAAACTCGTTGATCCTCTAAGAAATGAAAATGAAAATTATCCCTTCTTGACAGCCTCGCTATCTGTCCAATGCTGAAATTCTACCTCTCGAAGACCTCAACAGTGGCCTTGCTCATGATCACAAGAACCACCCTCTGTAACTTCTCAGCTTCCAACCACTCTTTACAAAATTCAAGTTACAAGGAAAAGGTGAAAAAAAAAAGTCAAACAAAAATTGACATTTTATTGCAATAAATAATAAGATCACACTTAGGGTCCAAAGCACACAAATTCCTGAAGAATCGTAATTTTGGTGTGATTCTTTTGTGCGTGAGAATGAAAAAAAAAGGTGTAGTTTTGTTTGTGATGATGATAATGACCACAATAACAAAAAAGAAGAAGAAGAAGAAGATGAAGATAAAGGCATGCTTTGATTAAAGTATATGTATTTTTGGTGTGTGTCTAGTGTTTGGATCCAAAAAAAATGTGGGATTGTGGTTTGAATGTCAAGGGTACTTTAGTCCAAAGTATATATAATACTAATTTGATATTTAAATTTTTAATGTAACTTAACAAAAAGTTAATAAGGGGCTAAAACTAAATATACGGACTAATAAGTATCACTTCATATAAAAGTTAGGATTATTAGATAGAATTAATCCATTGTAATATATATATATATATATATATATATATATATATATATATATATATATATATAAAGACTAGTACATTGAACCGTGTGATGTGAATAAGTTTATAAATTAAAGAATTTAACAATATATTGAACTTATATATTTTTATCCGATTAAATATCCATGAAATTTAAAATAAAACAAGCTAAAAGTAAGAAAATTAATTTATTTTTAAATTTTTTAATTAAATTCAAAAAATTGATTAACTATTCAATGAATAAATAAAATATTTAAAAACCAAAGAAGTAATCACATAGTGGTATGTGACGTTTCAACTAAGAATTAAATGTAAAAGTTAAGACTCTCATTCAAGTTTTTCTTAAAAAAAAAAAAGAAAAAACTTAAGCGCCACCTAACATCTCAGAACTTCAAAAAAAAATTATATTTATCACAATAAAAACATTGAAATTGAAGAAAAAACCACAAGGTTCTATGTAATACTAAAGTTAAAAGATCAGTTTATCTTTTGAAATTTCTTTTTATTATTTATTGACATTATAAAACGTATATAAAATATTAAAAAATGAGGTAACAACCATAGAACACAATGTGGCTTCATACTCAAATATTAAATATATATATTTTAATATCCTAAACCCTAATCTAACCCCTATCTTCATTGGATTTAAATCCAAGATATCACTTATGGAAAAGTACCATCAACTGCTTGAGTTACTTTCTAATCTTATCCGAATATTAAATTTAAAAAAAATACTCTATTTAATAATGGAAGAAAAATAACAAATTAATTTTTTAAAAAATAATTAAAATGTTAGGAAATTAGGACGCATAACATACACTCACGCAGCGGAATTAAAGCACGAGTAACAAAAAAAGAATACGCACAATTAAACGTGATTACCAATTAATAGAAAAGAGTATTACAATCGAAGTGACTTTTTGCACAAATAAAAAAGTCTAAACCCTCTCTCACAGTATTCTTACAATGGTTCTCTCTCGACCTAGACCTATTGCAAGACACACCTCTCCTTTCAATTAATATAAGAGTTCTATTTATAGAGGAGATTTCCTTGTCCGCCAAAACAAAGGATTTCCTAATCTATTAATCCTACGATAACTAAAACTCTTACCATAACTAGAATTTTAACTCTCATTAAGACTCTTTCCTAATTTCAATATGGACTTGGACTTAGCACTTGAGCCATAACCCGACAAAATTTTTATAATCCTAGTATTCTTTTGTCTCCTTAATCCATGAGAAATCTGATAGGACATGATGTAACATAGCCATCCTAATAATTTTTTTACCCGCACATGTATAAAATGTTTTGTCAAAATATTTCTTTTGATGTATATCTTATTTATAAAAAAAAGAATTGGTAATAAAAAAAGAATTGGTTCCTACCAATTCTAAACTTGAATAGAAATAAATTTAATTAGTGTTATTACTCGCGTGATTTTGGGTTATTATATATATATTTTTGGTTTTATACTTTATGTGATCTGATAATTATATAGCTAGATGTCAATATATTAAGTTTTATTAAAAATTATTAATTTATTGAATGTAAATTTATTTCCATCTAAACATTCAGAAGATTTAAATTTTTACTCTTCAATCTCAAGTTTTTACCTAATTGTTAAGAATACATCCATAAATTATCATTTAGAAAAAATATGAAAATTTTTGAAGAAGCAACTGGGGCACTACGTCGGATGAGAATAATGCATAAATTGTTATAAATGATGAGAATATTATAAATTGTAATAATGCATGATTTGAAGAAGTAATTTAACTTTTGTATATAACGTAAAAAAAAAATTATAATATCTGAGAGGGAACCATTGGTCAACAATTACAGTGTATATCCGATTGGAGGCACGTTAAGAAGTAAAGGTTTATTGTTAAAAGAATATAAAACAAAAAGGAAAACTTAACACACATGGCAACCCTCAAAAATTATAATGTAAGCTAAACAAAGAAATAAAATATAACAAAATAAAAGTATGTGAAATTTTACACAATGTAAGGCAAAAAAGTGATGCATAAAAAATAGTGCATAAAATGATTGAATTAGTGACATGTGTCGCACTTGCTCAACGATTTTAATTATATATAAATAAAGTAATCGAGAATTTATATATTATTTAAGAAATTTTTTTTTTCATAAAAATCTAATGCTTGAGGCCCTTGGGGGGGGGGGGTGCCACATGGCATCCTACTCAAGGGTTTTAATGTACACAAGTGTACTTTTATCCATGTACAAATTTATTTGTTGATAGCAAATGTTATATTAAATTAAATTTATTTATTTTTAATAGCAGATGATAAATTTAGTCGTAAATGTTTTATGCTCTGCACAGGTTTTGTTTAAATAATAAATATTAAATTTATTTAAATTTAATCTTAGAATTCACAAATAAAAATGACTTTAAGGCTTTTAAGAATTAATTACATAGTAACTAAATTTATCAACTAAAGCTAATAAAATATATCCATAATGAATAAGAAGTTAATCTTTTGAAATTCATGAATGAATATTATTTTTATAAATTAATTTTTGATTTAATTTTTAAATTAAAATTAAGAATATATACCCATAATAGGTAATAAGAGAATCTTTTGGAATTCACAAATGAATTATATTTTAAGCATTAATTGATTAAATATTTAATTTACTAATTAAAATTAGTAATTTAATTATATCTATAAGGATAAAAATAATAAAAATAAAATAATAAAAATTAATTGTATAAGTTAATAATAAAATAACTACTACCATATAATCATTGATATGACACTCTCATAATATTAAAAAATATTTTTTTAAACGTTAAATTTACTCGAATTTAATCTTTTGAAGCTCACAAATAAATATTATTTTAAGAATTAATTGATTAAAAATTAAATGTATAATACTAATAATATATATACATAATATATATGAAATAAATGGATTGAAGTTCGCAAATCAATTTTATGTTAAGTATTAATTGATTGGCCATTTAATATCTCAATTGAAGTTAATAATGTATATTTATAAAGACAAGAAACAATAGAAAGTAAAATGATAAATAAAAAATAACCATGCCATGGAAGCACTAATATGACACTTTCACAATGGCGTTGATGTAACACTCTCACAATGCTAAAAGAAATAGAATTTTTATATATAGTATAGATTAGTGGTAATAGTCACACAATGTTGCGATTGATTCATTATTTATTTTATATTATATGTAATTAATAAGTATATGAATAAAGATCAATAAGTTCATTAAAAAATTATTATCAATCAATATATATGTCATTCAATCCAAACATTTACTAAATTTAGATGCTTCCTCTACAATTTTTACCATCTAGCTATTATAGTATGTTCTTCTATTATAATTAAAAAAGAAAAACTATAAAAAATTAAAAACTAACAGGATGCTATATCTAATTATTATATTATGCGGATTACAATAAATATTAAGAAAATTAATTTGAAATACAGACTCTAGTACCATGTAAAAAATCATGGGATTCCATCCTAAAAATCAATTAGTCAATGGGAAGAGTAGCTTAAGATTTTATTAAGTGATCTCAAATTCTATAAACTTTTTATGTGAGAGGAATAACACTCTAACAACTCAAACATTAAATATATATTTCTAAAACACTATCTCCAATCCAACCTGCTGTTCTCATTGAATTTGAACCCAAACATCAATTCTGTGAAAGTAATTTCAATTACTTGAACTACTTTCTAATCTTACCAAACATTAAATAAAAATAAATAAATACTCAATTTAACAATAAAATAAAAAAATTACACATTAATATTTTTTAAAAAATAATTAAAATGATTGAGGGAGTGACACATGACATCCCACTCGATTATTTAAATTATATAAAGATATATAGATTTATGCACATGTTAATCATTATTCAACTTTTGTCTTTTCTTTTGTTCCAACAAATTAAAATATTTAGCTGGCTAGAGTAACACCTTTGTTAGCTTTGTGCAGTGAAAAGACATGATTCAATTTACGTAGTAGATTCAAGAAATCAATGGTGGCTCAAAAATCTTCTTTTTTTCAATATGCATCTTATCTATCAAAAAAGTAATAATAATTAGTGTCTATTCGTACACTCTACATTGATTTAAAAAATAATTTTAATTAATGCACAAGCTAATTATGATTTCACTTTTGTGTTTTAGTGTAGGCAGCCATCAATTACTGTTGGCTTAGTGCCGGATAAGATCAATAGCTTGCCACGCATGCAACCTCTAATCTTATGAAACTTTGATATTCCATTTATTAAATCTGAATATTCAGGTAAATAGAGAACGATGCCGAGACGGAACCAAAGACTGAAAATTGATATAGGATCAAAATGGATTTAAGGTGATTGGACAAACAAAGAAAAGAAAGAATGGAAGAACTAAATTCTGATTAAATTAGATAGAATTATATATAAAAAAAGGATCATAAAGAATTATTTAAATTTTAATTAAAATATTGAAAATAAAAATAAGAATAAATTATAATACAAATTGATCAATTTACCATTAACGAAAGGATTATAGAGTTCCGAGCTTTTTATATAAAAAACCGTGTATGCTTGTAATTATATAAATGAAAGGCCGAGATATAACAGTCGTTCAATAAAATGTGCTTTCCCTTGTTTTGGCTCTAAATTGTGATAAAAAATTACAGCATATGAGAGTTTAATAATTAGACTAAATTCTTTTATAATCTTTTTTTTTTGCATTCAGACCAGATTGTCTTGATATCTTATTATTGGATTGTGGCTCAAAGTCTAAACTCATAAAAAATTAGAAATTAGTAGAATCGATATAAGATTTCTGAACCTAAAGGGATTGGGTTTAGTTTCCTATAAATATAGGATCTTATAAATATATGATCTTCTAACTTGTACTTCATGTCTCTTAGGGGTGGGGTGTGGATCAGAGAGCCTAAAAGTATTAGAGAGAGTTTTCGTGCTTTTACTAGAAAAGTTGAGAGGGAGAGTTTTTCATTAGAGTTTTATATGCATAAAAACTGTAACACCAATTATGTTAATAGTGGATCTTATTCCAAAGGGGACTGTGAACGTCAACAAAGGGTTGAACCACGTTAAAAATATCACCTACTTTTGTATGTGTCTTTTGCTGTGCATTAATGTATATGTGTGTTTGTCCTCGATTTTTCCAACAAGTAGTGTCAGGGCTTGGACTATGCGAGAAAACACATTGAGTTCGTTTTTAGGGTATGTTTTGCCAAATTCTTAACATATCGAGGGTGAGCCTTGAATTTTGATGAAACGATGGAGTTGTGGAGGAATTATGCGAAAGTTTTGAAACAATGAACGAGCAAACACATTCAGCTAACTAGTGATCAAACTTTTGGAAGATGGAAGTTTGGGTGAGTAGACTAGTTGAAGAAAGTTTGATACGAGGGAGGAGTTATGCAAGAAAAGTCCGCATAGCTAAAAGATCAGAGTCTTGGCCAGACACCTAATAAGGAGTGCTACTATTAGAAAGAAGACCACATCCAACATGCCTTGAGGAGACGAGGTTTGATGGCATGGAAAGGGACGTTGGTGTTGACTCTGTGAACCTGCTAGTACATGTTGGTAGCTGTTCCACGAAGAGTGCTGTTGAGGGAGATTTCCAACATGAAGATTATGAAAAGGTTCCAATCGCAGCAAGGAAGCCTCAGATTTTTTGCTAAGGGAGGAATTTGTTGGGTTGTAACTCAATGTCCAAGCCCATACAAATTAGGAAACAAGTAGAAGCTCAAACCTAATGGAGAGAGGACTTCTAAAAATAGAGGGATCAGGTTTAGTTTTTTTAATAAGTATAGGGTCTTCTAACTTGCATTTTGTATGCTTTAGGGGCTATGTGTGGCTGAGAGACCCTGAGAGTATTAGAAAGAGTTTTTGGGCTTTTGCTAGAAATGCCAAGTGGAAGGGTTTTCATTAGAGTTATGTATATGTAAAACTGTAACACTAATTATTATTGAATAGTGAATTTTGTCTCAAAAGAGGATCATGAATGTAGACAGAGGACTAAACCAAATTAAAAATATCGCACGTTCTTGTGTATGTTTTCTGCTGTCTATTAATGTCTATGTGCATGTATTCTTGATTTTCCCAACACTTATAGATATACAGGGCCATGTCTAATAACGACGGACTGTTTAATTTCTCTCAACTTTGGGGGTACTTGCCCATTTTGTTGGCTATGCTCTTGACCTTTTGGAAAACACAAACCTCCATTCAGATTTATTTTAGGCTCATTTGAATTGATTTTTTTTAAAAAGTATCTTTTACAATTTTTAGAAAAAGTATTTTTAAAAAGTCAAGTGCGTTTAGTTTATGCGTTTTTTGTTTTCATTTTCAAAGAAAATTAAAAATTATTATAGAAAACTAATCTGATTAGCTTAATTTTGTTTTCAATTTTAAAAAAACTAAAAAATGTGTTGCAGAAAATTAGAAAACACTAAAAAAATGTTTTCACTATTTTAGAAATAATATTTTTTTCCTGTGAAACAGTATTTAGTTTTCTAAAAAAAAGAAATGAAAATAAGTCAGCCAAATAAGTTTTCTATAATAGTTAAATTTTCTATCAAAATAAACATAAAACACACAAATCAAACGCACCCTTAACTTTTTAGAAAACACTTTTTTAAAAATTATAAGTCAATACTTTTGAAAATAATTAATTCAAATGAGCCATGTAAATGTGAATGGAGAGGTTGTAGTTTCCAGAAGGACATGAGCGTAGCCAACAAAATGGAGCAACAACCCCCAGAGTTGAGAGAACTTAAGACGTGCATCATTATTGGACATGGCCCTCTATATCCCTCGTATATCAACTCAATCTAGTGGGGGGTGCAAAGGAAATTATACAAGAATTTAGTCTAATTAATAAACTCCCATATGCTGTAATTTTCAATCACAATTTGGAGCCAAAACAAGGGAAAGCGTTTTAACATTTATCCAATGACTGTCATATCTAGACCATTAATTTCATATATGGTAGATAACACAAATAGTCCCTTATCTTTGGCCCAAATAACAATCTTGTCCCTTGTCTTTCAGTTATAACATTTTAGTCCTTTATGCATAAAATTTGTGACATCGTTAGTTCTTTTCCCATGTACCATTAAAATTGCTCGTTAAATCGCATGTGAATTGTACGTGCTGAGCACTTTAGGACTTAGGCCAAGGCTAATTTCGTGCAATTCACATGAGATTTAACGAGCAATTTTAACGGTATCAGGGAAAAAGACTAACGACGTCACAAAATTTATATATAAAAGATAAAATGTCACAACTAAAAGATAAAGGGCAAGATTGTTATTTGGGCCAAAGATAAGGGAAAATTTGTGTTATTTACCCTTTCATATATATAAGGTTAAAATGCGCGTTACCCCCTGCAATTTATATAAGTAGCTGATTCCCTGTGGTTTAAAATATATCACATTATCCCTGTGCTTTTAAGAAGGTGACACAATCTTTCCATTTCCGTTGATATTTTAACACTGTTAGATAAGACTTTCAAATGACCAGATTACCCTTACAAAACCCTCTTACTATCACTTTTTTACTTGAAAAATAATTTGATTTTTAAAATTTTTAATTTTAGTTTTCTTTATTTTTTAATTTTAGTTTTAATATTTAAATCAAAATAATAAACTTCTTAATTTTAAAACTTTTTAAATTAAGTTTTTTTTTCAATTTTAAAATTTTAAAATTTTTTAAATTTTAAATTTTAATTTTTAAAATTTTTAATTTTATACTTTAAATTTATTTTTTTATAATTTTAAATTTTAATTTTATATCTAAATTTATTAATTTTTATTTTTTTTTGAATTTTGAATTTTTAATTTTAAATATTTTGTTTTTATTTTTATTTTTGATTTTATGAAATAAAGATAAATAAATTATACTATAAGTCTCAATAAGGGTGTTTTGGTAAAAAAAAAGTTCACCAAAGTCTAAAATTTAACATTTACACATGCAATAAAGGAAAGGGTAATGCACTCTCTATTAAATTAGACAGAAAAAGTTAAAGTTGGAGATTATATGCCTCTTTTGAAAAACACAGGGAGATAATATGGTGTGTTTTAAATCACATATGGTAATCAACTATTTATATAAACCACAAGGGATAACATGTATTTTACCCTATATATATAATTGCAAGCATACACAATTTATATATAAAAGCTCGGAATTTTGTAATCCTTTCACTAACGGTAAATTTAGCAATTTGTATTAAAATTTATTCTATTATAATTTTTTGATGATTTAAATGAAAATTAAATAACTCTTTACGATTCTTTCCTTTATAATTCTATCTAATTTAAACAGAATTTAGTTCTTCCCTTCTTTCTTTTCTTTGATTATCCAATCACCTTAAATCCGTTTTGATTCTATATCAATATTTAGTATTTGGATCCTTCTTGACATCCTTCATTTACTTGCATATTTAGATTTAGTGCTTGTTTTGATTGGCTTTTTTTAGGAATTTTTTTTTTCAGAAAAAAGTTTATTTTTTGGCAATAACTATTTGACTTGGTTTCTAATAAAATTAGAACTTTGAAAAAAGCTCATTTATAATTTTTTTTTCAAAAGCTAGAATCTTTAGCTTCATAAAAAAACACTTTTTTCAAAAGCTATTAGAAAAAGTGCTTTTGAGAAAAGTTAATTCAAACAAGCCCTTAATTAATAGAATATCAAAGTTTTATAAGATTAGATGTTGCATGTGTGGCATGCTATTGAAAGTATCCTACACTAAGCCAACAGTTATTGCCCAATTTTTATTGTGCTCCGTAGGGATGGTACTCTTATGGAGCACTATACACTATAATGTGCGTGAACAGTATGTACGAACAATATATAATCGTACATATGTTCAAGATTTTTATATTATAGGTCCAAAATTCTTATATTATAGTACATATACACCAAATCCTTATGTTATATGTTTAAAACTTTTATATTTTCCTGCAAAAATGTTCAAAATTTTGAATTCAAGTTCAAAATTTTAAACATATTTGCAGGCTAATATAAGAGTTTTAAACAAATAAGATCAAAATTTTGAACATGTAATAGAAGAGTTTTGAACATAGACTATAAAATTTGTGAGATTATAATTTTTATTTTGTGAACTTACTTTTAGACTTTTGAACTTGTAATATAAGAGTTTTGAACATATAATATAGGAATTTTAAATATATAATGTAAGAATTTTGAATATGTAATATAAGAGTTTTGAACATAATATATAAAATTTATGAGATTATAATTTTTATTTTGTGAACTTACTTTTAAAATTTTGAACATGTAATAGAAGAATTTTGAACACGTTTACTGCTTAATATGAGAGTTTTGAACCTATAATATAAAAATTTTGAACCTATAATTTTTGAATTTATAATATAAAAATCTTGAATACATATATTGTTACGTATTATGTGCGCATACTATTCACGCATAATATGATATACAGTACTCATACAGAGTATTGTGCTTATGTTATTCAGTGTAAGTACTACAATTATTAATGGCTGCCAAGAGTAAAACATGAACAAAAGGAAATCATGATTAGTATGAGCACAAATTAAAATTAGTTTTTAAATCAATCTAAAATGGACGGATAGACACTCTTTTTTTTTTTTTTTAATAGGTAAGACGCACATTTAAAAAAAAGAAGATTTTTGACCCACCACGGAATTCTTGAGTGGCCCTGCGCAGGAACGAGTAATAAATTGAATGGCGTTCCTCGACTGCACTAAGCTAACAAATATGTTACTCATAGCCGGCTAAATATTTTAATTTGTTGGGATAAAAATGAAAGACTAAAGTTGGATAATGATTAACACGTGCATAGATCTTCATATATATATATATATATATATATATATATATTAAAATAATTGAATCGGATGCCATGTGTCAACCCTTCAATTATTTTAATTATTTTTAAAAATTAATTTGTTATTTTTCTTTTATTGTTAAGTAGAGTATTTTTTATTTAATGTTTGAAAAAAATTATAAAGTAGTTCAAGTAGTTAATATTACTTTTTCATAAATGATATTTTGGATTTAAATCCAATGAGGACAGGGGTTGGATGAGGATTGAGAATATTAGAAAAATTATATTTAATATCTAAGTAAGATGCCACATTGTGTTCTATGGTTGTTACCTCATTTTTTACATTTTTTATATTTTGTATACTTTTTATAATGTCAATAAATAATAAAAAGAAATTTTATGAGGATAGGGGTTGGATTAGGATTGAGAATATTAAAAAAAAAATTTTAATATCTAAGTAAGATGCCACATTGTGTTCTATGGTTGTTACCTCATTTTTAACATTTTTTATATTTTATATACTTTTTATAATGTCAATAAATAATAAAAAGAAAATTTAAAAAATAAACTAATCTTTTAACTTTTAACCTTAGTTTTACATAGAACCTTGTGATTTTTTCTTCAATTTTTCGATGTTTTTGTCGTGGTAAATATGATTTTTTTCAAGTTCTAAGAAATTGGGTGCCACGTAAGTTTTTTTTTTAACGTGAATGAGAGTCTCAATTTTCACATTTAATGCTTAGTTGAAACGTCACATACCACTATGTGATTACTTCTTTGTTTTTAAAATATTTTATTTTATTCATTGAATAGTTAATCAATTTTTTAAATACTAAAAATTTCAAAAAATAAATTAATTTTCTGACGTTCAACTTTTTTTATTTTAAATTGAATGTTTAATTAGATAAAGATATATAAGCTCAATATATTATTAAGTTCTTTAATTTATAAAACTTATTCATATCTGACTATATGATCATTTAATTCTATAATATAAAATATAAAAACATATCACACCTGCAACATTATACGGTTCAATGTACTAGTCTTTATATATATTACAATGGATTAATTTCTACTTAATAATCTTAACTTTTATATGAAGTAACACTTATTAGCCCTTATATTTAGTTTTAGCCCATTATTAACCTTTTGTTAAATTACTATTAAAAATTTAATAATCAAATTAGTATTATATATTCTTTGCACTAAAGTACCCTTGGCATTCAGACCACAATTCCACATTTTTTGGATTCAAACACCAAACGCACACCAACAATTAATCAATGCATCCCTTCATCTTCATCTTCTTTTTTATTATCGTTGTTATTATCATCATCACAAATACAAATACACTTTTTTTTTTAATTCTCACGCACAAAAAATATACCAAAATTATCATTTTTTAGGAATATGTGTGCTTTGCACCCTAAGTGTGACCTTATTTATTTCAATAAAATGTCAATTTTTGTTTGACTTCTTTTTTACCTTTTCCTTGTAACTTGAATTTTGTAAAGAGTAGCTGGAAGCTGAGAAGCTACAGAGGGTGGTTCTTGTGATCATGAGCGAGGCCACTGTTCAGGTCTTCGAGAGGTAGAATTTCAGCATTGAGACAGATAAGAAGGTTGTCGAGAAGGGATAATTTTCATTTTCATTTCTTAGAGGATCAATGAGTTTCTTTTTTCTTTCTTTCTTTCTTTCTTTTTTTTTCATTTTTTGGTTCTGGAAATGTGGTCATAAAGTTTTTAACTTTTAAACATAAAATTGAAAAATGACAATCTAGTAACTATGTTACTTTTATCAACAAAAATATAACTTTTTTTAGATTTGACTTAAGTTAAGTATTAACAAGTGGTTAAAATTAAATATATACGTTAAAAAATGTCACCCCATGTAAAAGCTAAAGATATTAAATGGAGTTAATCCTATTACAATTACAATCCTTAGAGTGGTGTGCCACGTGGCACCCCATTAGCCTTTTTTAATATTTTTACATTATAAATTTTTATTTATGTTTTTTTATTTTATTATTTTTCTTCCACCATATACTGTAACTCTTCGGCCGTCATCTGGGATTCTTTTTTTTTTTCCCTATATTTATTTTTTAATAATCATTGACATTTAACTATATAGTTATTAGATCACATAAACAATACAAAATAATATATATATATATATATATATATATAAAATACCCCAAAATCACGCGAGTAATAACACTAGTTAAAATTATTTCTACTCAAGTTTAGAGTTGGTAGGAACCAATTCTTTTCCATAAATAAGATATACGTCAAGAGGAATATTTTAATGAAACGTTTTTCACGAGTGCGGTAAAAAATTTATTAGGAGGGCTATGTTACATCATTTGCTGTCAGATTTCTCCTGGTTTAAGGAGAAAAACAGAATACTGGGATTTATAAAAATTTATTGGCCACTATGTTTGAATTGGAGGGGACCACTATATCTGCACCTGTATCTACAAACAGATGCATAACCCAGTGAGCAACCACCAGAAAATGTGCTTTTTGAGTCTAATTTTATCCTATCCGATGGCTCTCTTCAACTCTACTTTGTCAATCGTTCGCTCCAAATTCGCTTCTCATTTAACGTTAACTTTGAGTAGTAAACCACCAGCTGTGAGAGCCCACCTCTTACAATCTTGTCTCGCCATGTCCACGACGGCTACAGCCGGTAAGCAGATGCCGAGGAGGTCGACCGATAAGCAGATGCCGATCAGGCGTTCAGCTAATTACATGCCTTCCACTTGGGATTTTAAACACATCCAGTCATTGAATAATCCTTACGCGGTCCGTAGTATTATTCCCATAATATTCATGCATTCCTACTTTCACTTCACCTGATTTATATATTGCATGCTTTGCTGCCCGGATGTTTACATAGATACTTACCGTGCATTTACTGCAGGGAAAGATATACGTGAAACGCTGTCACAAGCTAAAAGAAATCATCAGGGAAATGCTCGAACAAGATGACAACGAACCCCTAGGTTTGTTAGAATTGATCGATGACTTACAAAGACTTGGACTGTCTTACCATTTCGAAAGCCAGATAAAACAAGTTTTGGCAATCATTTATGACAAATATAATATCAACTATCATCAACTAAAAGAAGATAATTTATATGCTAAAGCACTCATGTTTCGCCTCTTGAGACAACATGACTTTGATGTCTCTCAAGGTGATTAAATAAATTTATACGTTGCTTTTCAATTCAACTAACCCCATAACAGAAAAGTAATTAATTGAAATATATTTTCATTTGGCTAACAAACTCGAATTTCCAGAAACATTTGATTGTTTTAAGGGCGAGCATGGTGATTTCAAGACAAGCCTCTGTAAGGACACAAAGGGATTGCTGAGCTTGTATGACGCTTCTTACTTGTCAATAGATGGTGAAACCACCATGGATATGGTAAGAGAATTTGCAGCAAGGCATTTAAAGAAGAGTCTTGAAGATAAGAAATTAGATCACAGTCTTGTTACGTTGGTGGATCATGCATTGGAGCTTCCACTGCATTGGAGGATGAGAAGATTGGAGGCAAGGTGGTTCATAGATGTATACGAGAAAAGAGCCAACATGAATCCTCTTCTACTTGAATTTGCTAAATTAGATTTCAATATTGTTCAAGCAATATATTAGGAGGATTTAAAATATGTATCTCGGTAAGAAATTTAGTTTTGCCCAAGACATTTTCTCATTTATTTTCTGTCACATCTATTTTAACTTATGAACTGTTCAGGAACATAGTTTCAGAGTATTTCTCTCCTTTTTTTTTTCCTTAATACCTAAGGTTGCAAGATTTTCATATGATTTTCTTGTATAGGTGGTGGAAGAATACAGGTATTATGGATAAGTTGCCATATACAAGGGATTGCATAGTGTCGAGCTTATTCTGGCATATTGGAGTGTCAGGCGAGCCTCAGTATGCATATGCTAGAAGAATGTCTGCCAAAGTCATTGCATTAGTATCAATTATTGATGATACATATGATGTTTATGGTACTATGGATGAATTACAACTTTTTACTGATATTATAGAAAAGTCAGGAAAATTTACTAAGTGTTCATCCCGATTACCTTTCTTTCCATATACACACGTAATGTTTTCTGGTAAATTTTCGGATGGGATGTTAGTGCGGCAATGGATCAACTACCATACTATATGAAAGTTTGCTTCCATGTACTCAATAACTTTGTTAATGAAATGGCTTATGATGCTCTCAGAGACCATGGCATTGACACAATTCCTTACGTAAAGAAAATGGTACGTAGGCCAGCTTTGAGTTGGGCAAACCATATATATGTGTGTGTCTATATATATATGTTCTTCCATTAACTCAAGGCTGCTATTATTTTTAAACATTTCAGTGGGTGGATCAATGCAAAGCATATTTACAAGAGGCAAAGTGGTACTCAGCTGGATATAAACCAACCCTAGAAGAATACAAAAGCACTGCTATGGTGTCAGTAGGTGTTGTTGTGTCATTACTTCATGCTTATTTGCAAGTTGAAAATCCGACAAGGAGAGAAGCCTTGGAAGCAATTTGTAATTAGGATGACATAGTACGTTGTTCGGCCATGATCTTGCGATTTGCAGATGATCTAGGAACTGGTTCGGTATGTAATATTACCAGATTTTTTTTTTCTTTTTTTGAAGATATTGACTAGTCTTGAAGTTGAAAAGGTGAAAAATTTATCCAAAGTCATAAAAAAGTAACGTTAAAGAAGTTTTTAAAAATAAGCTAATTTAACCGGACCTAATGCTTCGAAAGTACCATTTTACGGCAAACAAATTAAATAAAGCCTAAGAAATTAAGATGATGTTTGCAATTAACACAGCAAAGTGTTTTGTGTGTGCGTGTGTGTGTAGAAAACACTTCAAATATTAATGACTTTAATTCATTTTACTACTTAATTCAAGATGAGATGAAAAGAGGCGATGTACAAAAACTTATACAGTATTACATGACTGAAACTGGGGCTTTTGAAGAAGAAGCACCGAAGTATGCGAGGCTTTTGATTTCTGAAACATGGAAAGAGATGAACAAGTTGAATGGAGCTACAAAATCCACCTTCTCCAAGACTTGTTTAAAGTTGGCAATGGATTTGGATAGGGCGGCACATTGTATTTATGAGTTTAGTGATGGGCATGGTAATGTAAATTCAAAAGCTCTGGATCGAATTTCCTCTATATTGTTCGAGCCCATTCCCGTTGAAATTAAGTAAAATGTTATTGGTATCTAGTACTATTTTGCATCTTTTGTGGATTGATGTACATTACAGTTTTCACAAATGTAATCATTCGAATAATTTTCTAGATTATTATCATTATCATCATCACCATCTTTATTGTTATTGTTATTATTATTATTTAGAAGTAAGTTGTCAACTACATATTGACAAATTATACTTTAAATATTTTAAAAATCACAGCAGAAAATTTTTAAAAATATTGCTGGTGTCCACTGTTGGGCATCTTTTGTGGATTGACGCATATTACAATTTTCACAAATGTAATCTTACGAATAATTATTCTAGATTATTATCATTATTAAAATTTCTCTCATATCAAAGGATTTTAATCTTGTGTATATCTACACTCAAAGTAGAGAGAAATTAAAAGGCCATCATTATTGGTCATGGCACTGTATATCTACCAGGCTATAAACTCAGTCTAGTGCAAGTGCTTAAGAAATTATATCAAAATTTTGTCTAATTCCTAAACTTTATCTCATATGCTGTAATTCCGTCGCGACTTCGAGCCGAAAAGAAGGGAAAGCATTTTAAAATTTTATTCGATGCCTATCATGTATAGATCTTTTCATATATATAATTTCAAACATGCAAGATTTTTTACCCATATATAAAAGAGTCGACGTCCGCTTTTCTTGGTTCAAACGACAAACGACATCGTTTGTACTTGGTTGAGTAGATTTTGTGTTTTTGTACAAACGTCGTCGTTTGTACTGGTTTTTTTTTTTAAAGCAAAAAACGACGTCGTTCTTATTCGCTGCAAGTCCATCCAAAGCAATTTGTTTCTGAAAATGACGTCGTTCTGCTGTACCTTTAAGCAAAAGCAGAAGATGAAAATGCGAATTCAGTGTCGAGCATGCGAGATCCTCTGTGACATTTGGCTACTATTTTGACATATGTCTGTCAGGTGTCATATTCTTCTTCAACCAATTCTATATTGGCTAAAATCTTAGTTGATAATTTGATAAGGTTTTGCTTTAAACTCATAAATTTAGATAGAATAGATGTATGTCTATTTGTGTATAAGATCATATACGTATGTGTATACGGGTAAGACGTGTGGTGCTTTTATTTTTTTTTGCGGGGGGGAGGGGGTGTAGGTATCATGTTTGAGCTGGCAATGAAGAAGAATACCGTAACTTTTTTGGAATTCAGAATTCACAAGTAACACTTTGCGTGCCACGTGTTTGCAATTATACTTCAGTAAGTAATGAAGAAAATATTAGTTTGATGCTACCTCAATGCCGTTATAATTTGTTAGTTAATTTTGATCCAAATGTGATTGAGTTTGTTTATGGTTTAGATCTGATAATAAAAATAAGCCTTTAAATTTTGAATCTGTTATGTGATCGATTCGATTTTACAATTTTCTGAACTTTTCTATTTTTTTGGTGATATGGTATACTGTGTTATTGATATGAAAAATGTGTCTCTATTAATTGATTAGAAAAGATTGTATATTCTGATAAATAAGTTGTGGGTTTAGATTTTGAGCAATTATCTATAATCATAGGTCATTAAGAATGCTAGAGGGAGGGACAGGAGGAGTTTGCTATGCGCTGTAAGTGCTTTACTATCTTCTTGTATCTTGAATACATTCCAGGATGCACCTGTAAAGAATGGGTAGAGATTGGCAGTGTTGATGGTGGTGGCTTTATTCTCGTAAAAGGATAGCTTGTCTCAGAAAATGAATATGCGAAAGGGTGGGAAGCTTTTGTACCTCGTTGCTGTGCACAAATATGTCCTGGAATTTGCTTCTTGAGATTACCTTGTCATCTAATTGCTGCTAAATATAGGTTACCTTCTAGCAAAGGTGGTCTTTCTGATTGAAATTTTAGTATATAATAGGGATTACATAGGCAGTAGAGATCAAGACAGTTGAATTGTTAGATAATATACCTCTTTTTAGGCAATCTCTTAAGGTGATCTCTTGATACCATGAAAGACATCGATGATGTTCGATGTATTCACCGTTTACTTTGAAAGAAACGGGAAACAAGTGTTATTGATGCATAATTTTGTCAAATTTTCTACGATGTCATATAGATCATATGATATTAGGTGATACTCATTTAACGTGTCAGTGTGCGGAGAGCATGAAAAGAATTTACAAAATTTGTTGTGGAAGATGCAGTTGAATGTGTAATCCTAACATTCTAGATTTGAAACTTTGACCTTATTTTTCAGGGAGGACGGCTTTTACAGCATATACAATGACTAATACTCGACCGGATGATCTATAAAAGATTAACTCATTTTTTGTCGCTAAGAAACATCCTTTTTTGGCTGCATCACTTAATTAAGTGCCTCTTGGATATAGGTTGTGATAATGTCCTGATCTTGTTGTAATGTACTACTCCATCACGTAATTGTTGCTTCTAGCTCTTTTTACTCACTTTTGTTAGAAAACCAACATATTTTGGCTAGCATTAAATTGCCCATGCTTGTATTTGTAGATGTTATGTAAAGTATTTCTTGGATAAATATGATATGTGGTTTCAAATTTCTATTGATGATCCTTCTCTTATGCCAATCGAGTGGTTTCAGCATCTCAAAAGTTAATTGAAGAATATTTTCTGTAATTGTATTTCTTCAAAATGCAAAGCTGATGGATGACTTGATGGTGTGTGGGTTTCATGACAGTCTGATATGAAGAATATTCGTCTTGGGTGCAAATGAGAAATGTTTTCCTATTAAAATGATTCTTTTGTGTTCTCTTGTTAGCTAGTGAAACTTATAGTATGTACATTTATCCAATTGATTGAGAAAAATCAATTCACTTCGGAAATCTATTTCACAATGTATAATTCTTTTGGTGAAACTTACAGTATGTACAAGTTCAAGGTGCCTAAAGAAAATTTGAAATGTGTATTTTTATTCAAGTGAGAAAAATCAATTTTCTTAGGAAATTTGTTTTATAATGTATATTTGTTTTCTGTATTAATATCTTAATCTAAAATCAAGATATAAATTTACGGGCATAGTCCTCGCACACTAGTATTTATAAAAAGCTAGGAACTCTATAATCCTTTCGTTAAGGGTAAATTTGTCGATTTGTATATAAATTTATCTTTTTAAAATTTTTTCAGTGATCTAAAGAAAAATTATATATATATATATATATGTTGTGATCATTTTCTTTATAATCATATCCAATTTAAACATAATTTACTTATTTCTTTCTTCGATTATCCAATCGTCTTAAATCCAATGTGATCATATATTGACGTTTGTAGTCCTTGGATCCTTCTCCGCGTCCTCCTCCTGCTCCATTTTTCTGCACATTCATATTTAGATAAAGATAACGGAATATCTAAGTTCTATAAAATTGGACGCGGCATATTATTATATTGCATACTATCAATATTTTTACTATCCTAGGAGTCATGTTACTGGTAGTTGCTTAAATATTTTAGTGTTAAGACATGGATAAAATACGAAGAAACTGAATAATAATAACAATTATCATGCGCAAAAATTAATTTTTTAAAAATCAATTTAGAGTGACTAGTCACTCTAAATTGGAAAAAATTTGTTTCGCTCCTGGTTAACATGTGCATGTATTGAAGTTTCTAGAAAAGCCTTGTACATGTGTGAGGAGAAAAAAAAAAGAAAAAAAGGATAATTATATGTTACGTCATATTCTGGCAGATTTCTCGTGGTCGGGGGAAAATATTACGGAATTTTGTTTTACCCTGATTTTTAAAATTTTATGATAAAATTACTCTACTTTTTAATTTCGTTTAAAAAACATTCTTTTTGAGAGGTGACTTATCGTTTACAAATCCTGAAATTTGAAAAAATATCTAAAAAACAAAGGCGTTGTGTTTTTATTGCAAACAGTAAGTCACCTGCTGTTTTAGGAGGTGACCTACTGTTTTGAAGCCATCAAAATGAGCATCGAGTAGCAAATCATTCACGAACAACATACTTATGAGCTTCTTCTTGGTCCTTTCCAATGCCAACCAAATCTCCTTCCAGAAGAAGCGCATCGCCTCGACCATAACACCACGTATTTCCGACATGCTCATAAATTGAGCTACGTCAGTTTTGGTATCTCAGTTGCGCTCCCAAGTTCATCTTGGTATGCTGGACTTCGTTTCGAAGCCTTCCCAACAATGCGGTCTCTCCATGGGCAACCATTGCTAGGTTGATGCCACTTTTTCATGCACTCAAATTTCTAACAAGAAGGAATTTCAAGTTCGGGTATAAGGTGTGCTTATAAGCTGCTTTTCTGAATGTACAAAACTTACCAAGAGGAGATTTTGATGCCTTCATTTCGATAAGTTACCTACTATTTTCGGTAGGTGACTTACCGTTTGCAATAGAGACGCTATGTCTTTATTTTTCAATTTTTTTTTAAATTTCTGGATTTGAAAACGGTAAATCACCTATTGAAACGGTAGGTGATTTATCAATAAGGGCATTTTTAAAATGATTTTAAAAAGTAGGATATTTTTGTAATAAAAATTCAAAATCAGGTTAATTTTTGCATATAACCCAAATATTTCAAACTACTCTGCCCCCCTCCAACGATGTATCAATGGATCCCGTATGAATTTTAAATTTGTCTGAAAGGGTATTTGGGCGATGATGGGATTGAAGACCAACCCGTGATCGAGAACCTGAGGTGACGGACGGATGTGGAAAAAAAAATAGAACCTGTCTTCTACCTGACCAGTTATCACCACTGATTGTGGGAAAGATTGGCCCTCAGTTAGCCTTTAACTGGTGGCGTGGAGTCAGCATTCCACTTCCTATCCAAACGCCAATTGAGTTAGATTTTGGGCTCTTTTGGATTTTTGTGAAGAATTGTTTTAATGAAACTCACCACTGATTGCGGGAAATTGTGGCCCTCAGTTAGCCTTTAACAGGTGGCCTGGAGTCAGCATTCCAATCCCTATCCAAAAGCCAGTTGAGTTAGATTTTGGGCTCTGTTGGATTTTTGTGAAGAATTGTTTTAATGAAAATAACACATGTTTTTTGTACTAAGTCAAATAATTGCAAATCACTGTTAAGTTTTGCACAATCAATTCTATCATTATTCACGTGTGTGCACTTCAGAAGCAAAATCAATTTTTTCCCCCTCCTTTTGTCAGCAGAAGCAAAAATTTTGAAGCATGCATTTTGTTTTCCAACTTTTGCACTTCACAAGGTGCCAGGTCCTGGGCAGTGGGCCTCTCTAGCTCTTATCATGGTGATTTCTTGAGCACCATCTAAAATTCTAAACTGCAACTATATATACACGAGTACTAATGAAGCACCCATTAAGAAAACCAACAGAAAAGAAATTTAAGTCCTAATGTCTTATGTACAATGGCTCTCATCAACTTTACTTGGTCGATCATCAGCCAAACCACCTAGGAGAGCCCATCTCTTACCATATTGTCGAGCCATATGCACGACGACTAAGGTCGGTGAGGCTACTGAGCAGCCTCCGATGATGAGGACCGATGAGACAGCGCCGATCAGGCGTTCAGCAAACTACAAACCTTGCACTTGGGATTTTAACTACATGCAATCATTGAATAATCCTTACGCGGTACGTAGCAATAATTCCATATCATATTCATGCCTACTTTCACTACTTCACCAGATCCACATTATCCATGCTTTGCTGCCTTGACGTTAACATATATACTATGTAATTATTTATTGTAGGGAGAGATATATGTACAACGTTCTGACAAGTTAAAAGAAATTGTGAGAGAAATGCTCGAAGAAGATCGAACAGAATCGTTAGATCGCTTGGAGTTGATCGATGACTTGCAAAGACTTGGACTGTGTTACCACTTCAAAAGTCATATAAAGCAAGTTTTGGGAACCATTTACAACAATTATAACAACATTCTTCAACTAAAAGAGGATAATTTATATGCAAAAGCACTCATATTCCGCCTCTTGAGACAGCACGGCTTTAATGTTTGTCAAGGTGATTAAATTAATGTATTCGTTGCCTTCCAATTCAAGTAATCTCAAAAAACAAAAGTAATTACCTTGAAAAATGCATGTTTTTGATTTTTCAAATTAGTTGAGTGGTCCCCGTATTTTAAAATTTATCATATCATCATATGCTATTAAAAAAATCATACATTATCTCTTATTTTTATTCAAATTGACTTATTATATATCATAAGCGTTTTTTATATCCATGAGTATCGAACCTTGTAATGTGTTATGTATTTCAACAAGAATATCCTTATTTTCAGCTAAAAGTGATTAGATAATAATATTAAAAAAAATGAATGGACCACCTTTTGGAAAGAACAGGGACACAAATAGTAAGTTTTGAAAATATATAAGTAATAATTAGTTAATTAGATAAATTATAAGGGGCTAAGCAATTGACTAGATAAATCATAGGGTGGTAATGTGCTAATCTTTAAAAACATAGGAGATAATATGGTAAGTTTTAAAACGGGAAAGAACAATTATTTAATTTGGCAAACCATAAGGGAATAATACGCATCTTACTCTTTATTAAATTATATTTTGGTTTCGCTAACAAACTCGAGTTTGCAGAAATATTTGCTAGTTTTAAGGATGAGAATGGCAATTTCAAGACGAGCCTTTGTGAGGACACAAAGGGAATGCTCAACTTGTATGAAGCTTCTTACTTGTCAGTAGAAGGTGAAACTACCATGGACATGGCAAGAGAATTTACATCAAGGCATTTAAAGATGAGTCTTGACAATAAGGAATTAGATCAAAGTCTTGCTGCATTAGTGCACCATGCATTGGAGCTCCCACTGCATTGGAGAATGAGAAGGGTGGAGGCAAGGTGGTTCATAGACGTATACGAGAAAAGAGCCAAGATGAATCCTCTTCTACTTGAACTTGCTAAATTGGATTTTAATATTGTCCAAGCAATATATCAAGTGGACTTAAAATATATCACAAGGTAAGAAATTTAGTTTCGCCCACTACATATTCTCATTTATTTTTCGCCAAATTCACTTAACCTATAAATTAACTGTCAGAAAAATAGCATCAGAGAATTTAATTTCCCTCCCTTCTTTTTCTTAAAGTTAAGGTATGCCAGAGTTTCATATGATTTGCTTGTGTAGGTGGTGGCAGAATACTGGTATCATGGAGAAGTTGCCATACACAAGGGATTGCATAGTGCCAT
Source organism: Cordia subcordata (assembly GCA_028554755.1). NCBI lineage: Eukaryota > Viridiplantae > Streptophyta > Magnoliopsida > Boraginales > Cordiaceae > Cordia > Cordia subcordata. Next base: position 2,679,587 of record JAPTOF010000013.1, on the reverse strand, counting down.
GCTTATTCTGGCATATAGGAGCTTTAGGCGAGCCTCAGTATGTGTATGCTAGAAGAATGTCTGCCAAGATCGTTGCATTAATATCAATTATAGATGATACATACGATGTTTACGGTACTATGGATGAATTACAACTCTTTACTGATGTTATAGAAAGGTTAATAAAATTTATTAATTGAAAGTAATCCCGGTTGCTTTTCATGCCAACATATACACATGTTCATAACATTTTTTGGTAAATTTGCAGATGGGACATTCATGCAATGGATCAGTTACCATACTATATGAAAATTTGCTTTCTTCTACTCTACAACTATGTTAATGAAGTGGCTTATGATGCTCTCAGAGATCACGGCATTAACACAATTCCTTACCTAAAGAAAATGGTGCGTAGGCTAGCTTTCAGTTGGGCAGCCAATATACGTACATATATACATACATACATACATATATATATATATGTATATATACACATATATATCATTTCTCTCATGTGATTTACACATTTCAGTGGGTCGATCAATGCAAAGCATATTTACAAGAGGCAAAGTGGTACTCCATTGGATATAAACCAACACTTGAAGAGTACAAAAGCAATGCTGTTGTATCAATAGCTACTCCTGTGTCGTTAATTCATGCTTATCTGCAAGTTGAAAATCCTGTAAAGAGAGAAGGCCTGGAAGTAATTTGTAATTATCATGACATAGTTCGTTATGCAGCCACGATTTTGCGGCTTACAGATGATCTGGGAACGTGTTCGGTATGTTATATTACAAGATTTTTTTTTCCTGGAGATATTAACCAGCCATCAATTTAAAAAAAAATGAAAAAGATAATCCTAACTTCCTTAAAAAGGAAAGATCAAAATTCACCCCAAAAAAATAAAAATTTTATTTAAAAATAAGCTAATTTAAACATGCCCTTTGTGCTTCTAAAGTTCCATTTTACGGCAAACAAATATGGAGCTTAAGATATTAACATTATGTTGCAATAACACTTGACAGGTTTTACTTATTTATTCATTATTATTATTATTATTATTTGGTGAAAAACACTTCAAAGATTGATGAATTTCATTTTACTACTTAATTCAGGATGAGTTGGAAAGAGGCGACGCACCAAAATATGTACAGTGTTACATGAATGAAAGCGGTGTTTCTGAGGAAGAAGCACGTGAATACACCAGGCATTTGATTTCTGAAACATGGAAAAAAATGAACAAGCTAAATGGAGTTGCAAACTCCACTTTCTCCAAAACGTGTTTAAAGTGGGCAATGGATTTTGATAGAGCAGCACATTGCATTTATGAGTTTGGTGATGGGCATGGTAATGTAAATTCAATAACTCAGGATCGAATTTCCTCAATATTGTTTGAGCCCATTCCTGTTGAGATTGTGTAATTTTTAAAAATATTATTGGTACCAACTGTTGTGCACGTTTCTTGGATCAGCGAACATTACAATTTACATGAATGTACGATCATATGAACAATTTATTATTATCATTATTATTGTTATTGTTATTGTTATTATTTTGTTATAATTATTATTATTTGAAAATTGTTATTACTTTTATGTGTTGTAAATTCTTACTTCTACATGTTATATATTTTTTCTAATAAGATATGTTTGATGGATGACACCCATTAATGTCTATATGCATTATATATATTAGAATCTGAGTTTTCATTCTACACATGCATAACAAAATATATTTGTGATGGAGAAAACATATTCTGTTATGTGTGTGTAGAGAGAGGACCGAATTTTGATATATATGATATATAAAAATATTTATGGTTAAATAGCTCGATACCATTGTAATAAGATACACAATACAACTGAAAGTAACATAAGCATACCTCTTTGAACCAATAGAATTTAAACATTTAATTTAATTATTAAACTTATAATTAATAAATTATTTAATTACATGAGCTATATAATTCTTAGAGAGATACCTCGTGATCCCTATGTATTTTTAAGCTGTTGATTAAAAAAAATTTAATTTGTGCTCATGGTAATCATTATTCAACTTTTGTCTTTTATTTTATTTCAACACATGATTTATAGCTTAGTGATTAGATCACTACAAGAATTTAGAAAATAGGCGATCACTAAGTGCGTGTTCGGTAACAGTTTTTCAAGTAACATTTAGCGTTTTGACTGGTCAAAATACTATTTTGCTAAATTATTGTTATTCGGTAAACTAGCGTTTCAAGTAGCTTTTTAGGTAATTTTTTGCGTTTCAACTAGTGTTTTTCAACAGTTAAAAATTTTAGTGTTTCAAGTAGCTTTTAGCTTTTCATGTTTTTTTTTGGCAATTTTACCCTTTTTGTATTTTTTTGATTTTTCTATTCTTTTTATGATCTCTCTATATTTTTATCTTTTTTTTTCACAAATATAAATAAGAAATAATATAAAAAATGAATTTCAATATCTATATAATCAACATTACTAAAAGCGTAAGTTTTATTAGTACATTTAAAAAAATAATAATTTTGAATCTATTAAAATTAATTTTTGCGATATTGATATAAATGTTTTATCAAAAAATTAGTTATACTTTAATATTAAAATATGATTATGAAAATAAATATCTCCTATAATAGTAATAGTAATTACAATTATCATAATAACAATCATAATAATAACGTGATACCAATGTCCTTTTACGTTATTTAACATTCATCGGTTAATCTAACAACTAATTTTACCGAACACATTTTGTTCAATCAGCTAGTTAAACAACTATCCACTAATAATTAAAATAAAACAGCTATGAACTACCCAAACAGCTATCAGCTACTCTAACAATTAAATTTACACCCTAAGAACATGATTCTTTGATTAATGTCAAGATCATTACAAGAATTTTGCAAATAGATATATGGCCATCAACAACATGATTCTTCGATGAGATGATAAGACTAATAGCATGCCACGTGTCACATCTAATTTTATTAGACTTTTGTATTCCGTTAATTAAATTGGATTGTCCAGATAAATGAAGAAGGGTGCGGACTGCGGAGGGGGATGCAAAGACTGAAAACTTCATTACGTGATCAGGTTGGACTGAAGGTGATTGGATTATCAAAGAAAGGAAAGAATATAGAACTAAACTCTGTTTAAGATTGGATATTTAATCATAAAGAAAGAAGATCATAAAGATTATATAATTTTTATATTTAGATTATTGGAAATTTTTTAAAAAGAATAAATTTTATATGAACAGAAATCTAAATATATTGGCGAGATGAGATGTTATCGAATTATTGACCAATCACATCATTGAGATCAATAAAATAAAGAGTTTATATTCTACTGCACACATTTCCAGTTATCCAAATAGATTAATATCCAACATATCTTTTTTCATTATAGGAAGCATAACAATGAATACCAATAATATTTTCAAAACTACATAATTTCAACAGGAATGGGCTCCAACAATATTGAGGAAATTCGATCCTCTGTTATTGAATTTATATTACCATGCCCATCACCAAACTGATAAACGCATTGTGCTGCTCTATCCAAATCCATTGCCCACCTTAAATAGGTTTTGGAGAAGGTAGAATTCGTAACTCCATTCAGCTCGTTCATTTTTTTCCATGATTCAGAAATCAAATGTCTGACATACTCACGTGCTTCTTCTTCAGAAGCACCATTTTCATTCATGTAACACTGGACATATTTTGGCACATCACCTCTTTCCATCTCCTCCTGAATTAAGTAGTAATATGAAATTCATTAATCATTGAAGTGGTTTTTATTGAAAAAAAAAAAAGGAAAGAAAATTTTGAATTGTTAATTGCAACATCATATCAATATCTTAGGCTCCATTTGTTTGCCATAAAATGGAACCTAAAAGCACTCAGGGCCTGTTTAAATTAGCTTATTTTTAAAGATTTTTTAGTTGAAAAACATTATATATTTTAGTTTGGATAATTTTTTCACTTTTTTTTTAACTTGATGACTAATCAAAAACTCTAGGGAGAAAATTTTGTATTACATACCGAAGATGTTGCCAGGTCATCTACAAATCGGAAGATCATTGATGTACAACGAACTATATCGTGATAATTACAAATTGCTTCCAGGGCTTCTCTCTTTATCAGATTCTCAACTAGAAGATAACTATGAAGTGATGACACGGGCATAGCTACTGACACTATAGAATTGCTTTTGTATTCTTCTAGTGTTGGTTTGTATCCGCTAGAGTACCACTTTGCCTCTTGTAGACCCGCTTTGCATAGATCGGCCCACTGAAATGTTTGCAAATAGTAGTCTTGAGTTAGTGGAAAAAGAAATGCGAAAAATTATTTCTTATCCATATTACGATGGCCCTGGACTTATGTTTTATTTATAATGTGTTCGGAATGAACTTATTTTAATATGTTTATCTTAATGAAATAAAGAGACGTATTATAAGATTTAAGACATCTTATCACATACATATTATGAAAATTCAAAATAAACGATACTTAATATAGGTAATCTATCCTTATATTATTTTTTTATAACTATAAACAATAATCATATCAACATATAAATATATAAATTTTAACATTTCAAAATGTGCAGCTCAAAGCTGGCCCAATGTACGTACCATTTTCTTTAGGTAAGGAATTGTGTTAATGCCATGATCTCTGAGTGCATCATAAGCCATTTCATTAACGTAGTTGTAGAGTACAAGGAAGCAAATTTTCATATAATATGGAAGTCGATCCATTGCATTAATATCCCATCTGAAAATTTACCAAAAAAAGTTACATCTACTTTTATATGAAATGAAAAGAGAGAATGTCATTTTCTCTCTTGAGTTTTAACATAAATTTTAAACTCTCTTATGAGGTTTTACTTTTACTCATTTTCTCCAATAATATTAAAGTTTTGCCAAACAATACCTTGCCTCTTATTATTTTATTATTTTTAAATGTTAGCTCATTAAAAAAAAAAAGTTATACTTTGAGCTAAAAAAGTTAAACTTAATTCTATATATATATATGTGTGTGTGTGTGTGTGTGTGTGTATGTTGTGCATCTGTGTATAAAAATATTTTGTTTATTTTTTAAAAATTTTGTAAATAATGCAAATTTTGTATAATAAATTATTTTTTATTTTTAAATTTTTAGATAGTTAGTAAGTTGCAAAAAAATAGTGCACAAGAATACAAAAAGAATACTTTAATTGAGGTGTATCTATTAGAAATTTTTTTTTAATGAATTTAATTTTTCTTTTATGGTGTATATAAGGAAATTTTTATAAAAATAAATAGCTTTTCATCTTCTTTTCTTATTTTAACATTATTTTTTTGTGATTCTTGATTTTATTGTAGAGTCATTTATTAAATGATTTTATTTAATTTCTTTATTATTATTCTTTTTCTTTTCTTTTTTCGGCTCTCAAAATGAATAAAGATAAAAATTCTTTAATACATGGCTTTGTTTGGCAAATTTAATGTCATAGGGAAATATAAGCAAAATTTCATGGGAGAGTTTGAAATTTTGGTTATAACTCATTGAGGAAAATGGGATTCACTTAACATGAAAAGCAACTGGGATGAATGCAAATAAATTTTACTAACCTTTTTATAATATCAGTAAAGAGTTGTAATTCATCGATAGTACCATAAACATCGTATGTATCATCTATAATTGTTATTATTGCAAAAAGCTTGGCTGTCACTCTTCTGGCATATGCATGTTGAGGCTCGCCTAATACTCCTACATGCCAAAATAAACTCTGCACTATGCAATCCCTTGTATAAGGTAACTTCTCCATAATACCAATATTCTTCCACCACCTACACAAAAAAATTAGACGAAAGTCATGCATGCCTTAAGTAATGAAAAATAAGGTAGAGAAATACTCTGAAACTATTTCTTTGAAATGGTTTATAGGCTAATTAAGCAATCTAGTGGAAAATAAATGAGAATATGTAGTGGGCAGACTAAATTTCTTACCATGATACATGTTTTAAATCCTCCTGATATATTGCTTGGACAATATTGAAATCTAATTTAGCAAATTCAAGTAGAAGAGGATTTATGTTTGCTCTTTTCTCGTATACGTCTATGAACCATCTTGCCTCCAATCTTCTCATCCTCCAATGCAGTGGAAGCTCCAATGCATGATCCACCAATGCAGCAAGACTGTGATCTAATTTCTTATCCTCAAGACTCTTCTTTAAATGCCTTGCTGCAAATTCTCTTGCCATATCCATGGTGGTTTCACCATCTACTGACAAGTGAGAAGCTTCATACAAGCTCAGCAATCCCTTCGTATCCTTACAAAGGCTTCTCTTGAAATGACCATTCTCATCCTTAAAACAATCAAACGTTTCTGGAAATTCGAGTTTGTTAGCCAAATGAAAATATATTTCGAGTAATTAATTTTCTGTTATGGGGTTAGTTAAATTGAAGGCAACAAATAAATTAATTTAATCACCTTGAGAGACATCAAAGCCATGTTGCCTCAAGAGGCGAAACATGAGTGCTTTGGCATATAAATTATCTTCTTTTAGTTGAAGACCGTTGATATTATATTTGTCGTAAATGGTTGCCAAAACTTGTTTTATTTGGCTTTCAAAGTGGTAAGATAATCCAAATCTTTGCAAGTCATCGATTAACTCTAACAAACCTAGTGGTTCTTTGTGATCTTGTTCGAGCATTTCCCTCATAATTTCTTTTAGCTTGTGACATCGTTTCACGTATATCTCTCCCTGCAGTAAATGCATGGTAAGTATATATGTAAACATCCGGCAGCAAAGCATGCGATATATAGATCAGGTGAAGTGAAAGTAGGCATGCATGAATATAATATAGGAATAATACTACGGACCGCGTAAGGATTATTCAAAGACTGGATGTATTTAAAATCCCAAGTGGAAGGCTTGTAATTTGCTGAACGCCTGAGCGGCATCTGCTCATCGGTCGGCCTACTCAGAGGCTGCTCAATAAGCTTACCGGCCGTAGCCGTCGTGGACATGGCGAGACAAGATTGTAAGAGATGGGCTCTCACAGCTGGTGGTTTACTACTCAAAGTTAACGTTAAATGAGAAGCGAATTTGGAGCGAACGATTGACAAGGAAGAGTTGAAGAGAGCCATCGGATAGGATAAAATTAGACTCAAAACAAATTTTCTGGTGGTTACTCACTGGGTTATGCATCTGTTTATATATATATAGGTGCGGTATAGTGGTCCCCTCCAATTCAAACACAGTGGTCAATAAATTTTTATAAATCCTAGTATTCTTTTTTTTCCTTAAACCAGGACAAATCTGACAGAAAATGGTGTAACATAGCCATCCTAATAAATTTTTTACCCGCACACGTGTAAAACGTTTCATTAAAATATTTCTCTTGATGTATGTCTTATTTATAGAAAAGAATTGGTTCCTACCAACTCTAAACTTGAATAGGAATAATTTTAACTAGTGTTATTACTCGCGTGATTTTGGGGTATTATATTTTTTTTTGTTTTGTATTATTTATGTGATCTACTAATTAAATATTTAAATGTCAATAATTATTAAAAAATAAATATAGAAAAAAAAAGAATCACACATGACGACCGAAGAGTTATAATATATGGTGAAAGAAAAAAAACAAATATAAAAACATAAATAAAAATTTATATATAATGTAAAAATATTTTTAAAAAAAAGGGCTAATGGGGTGCTACGTGGCACACCACTCAAGAATTGTAATTGTAATAGGATTAATTCCACCTAATATCTTTAGCTTTTATATGGGGGTGATACATATTAACGCTTATATTTAATTTTAGTCACTTGTTAACATTTAACTTAAGTCAAATCTAACAAAGTTATATTTTGGTCATAAATGTTACATAGTTACTAGATTGTTATTTTTTCAGTTTTATGCTTAAAAGTTAAAAACTTCATAACCACATTTCCAGAACCGAAAAATGAAAAAAAAAAAAAAAGAGAAAGAAAGAAACAAAGAAAGAAAATCATTGATCCTCTAAGAAATGAAAATGAAAATTATCCCTTCTTGACAACCTCGCTATCTGTCGCAATGCTGAAATTCTACCTCTTGAAGACCTCAACAGTGGCCTTGCTCATGATCACATGAACCACCCTCTGTAACTTCTCAGCTTCCAACCACTCTTTACAAAATTCAAGTTGCAAGGAAAAGGTGAAAAAAGAAGTCAAACAAAAATTGACATTTTATTGCAATAAATAATAAGGTCACACTTAGGGTCCAAAGCACACATATTCCTGAAGAATGGTAATTTTGGCGTGATTCTTTTTGAGTGAGAATGAAAAAAAAAAAAGAAAGAAAAAAATGTAGCTATGTTTGTGATGATGATAATGACCACAATAATAAAAAAGAAGAAGAAGATGAAGGTACGCGTTGATTAAGTATATGTACTTTTGGAGTTTTGGTGTGTGTTTAGTGTTTGGATCCAAAAAAATGTGGGATTGTGGTCTGAATGCCAAGGGTACTTTAGTCCAAAGAATATATAATACTAATTTGATTGTTAAATTTTTAATAGTAATTTAACAAAAAGTTAATATGGGGCTAAAACTAAATACAAGGACTAATAAGTATCACTTCATATAAAAGTTAGGATTATTAGATAGAATTAATCCATTGTAATATATATATATATATATATATATATATATATGTATGTATGTATATAAAGACTAGTACGTTGACCGTGTGATGTTGCAAGTATTATATGTTTTTATATTTTATATTATGGAATTAAATGATCATATTGTTAGATGTTAATATGTTTTATAAATTAAAGAATTTAATAATATATTGAACTTATATATTTTTATCTAATTAAATATCCATGAAATTTAAAATAAAACAAGCTGAAAGTAAGAAAATTAATTTATTTTTTGAAATTTTTATTAAATTCAAAAAATTGATTAACTAATCAATGAATAAATAAAATATTTAAAAACCAAAGTGGTAATCACATAGTGGTATGTGACGTTTTAACTAAACTAAGCATTAAATGTAAATTGAGACTCTCATTCAAGTTTCAAAAAAAAAAAGAAAAGAAAAAACTTATGTGGCACCCAACTTCTCAGAACTTAAAAAAAATCATATTTACCACGATAAAAACATTGAAATTGAAGAAAAAATCACAAGGTTCTACGTAACACTAAGGTTAAAAAGATTAGTTTATCTTTTGGAATTTCTTTTTAACTATTTATTGACATTATAAAAAGTATATAAAATATAAAAATTGAGGTAACAATCATAGTACACAATGTGGCATCTTACTCAAATATTAAATATATATTTTTAATATCCTCAACCCTAATCCAACCCCTATCCTCATTGGATTTAAATCCAATATATCATTTATAGAAAAGTACCATCAACTACTTGAGTTACTTTCTAATCTTATCCGAACATTAAATAAAAAAAAATACTCTATTTGATAATAGAAGAAAAATAACAAATTAATTCTTTTTAAAATAATTAAAATAATTGATGGGTGACACGCGGCATACTATTCAACTATTTTAATATATATAAAGATATAAAGATCTATGCACATGTTAATCATTATTCAACTTTAGTCTTTTACTTTTTATCCCAACAAATTAAAATATTTTGCCGGCCACGTGTAACATCTTTGTTAGCTTAGTGCAGTCGAGAAACATGATTCAATTTATTAGTTGTTCCTGCGCAGGACGACTGAAGAAATCCGTGGTGGCTCAAAAATTTTCCTTTCTTTCAATGTGCGTCTTACCTATTAAAAAAAAAAAGTGTCTATCCGTCCAGTTTAGATTGATTTAAAAACTAATCTTACTTTATGCACATACTAATCATGATATCCTTTTGTACATGTTTTACTCTTGGCAACCATTAATAATTATAGTACGGTGCACCATAAACATAATGCTCTATGAGCAAAAGCGATCCCTAGCATCGAATACAAGCACTTGCAGCGACCCTAGCTTGAAGACACGAAGCGAGGCCAGCTAAGCCACCAATTCTACGAACATAGAGTGATGGCCAGACTAGAATCTATTTGATTTATTTTGCGCCATGTTTGAAAACCTTCCTCATTCTCGGCAGGTGTATCAATTAAAACAAGATTACCTTGAAAGGAAAAGGAATAGCTCAAGAAGGTCAATGATTCAGATTGTATAAGTATTGTATACTATATTGTGTGTGAATAATACATACACAGAGTTCGTAATAGTACATGTGTTCAAAATTTCTATATTATACGTTCAAAATTTTATATTATAGGTTTAAAACTCTTATTTACATGTTCAAACGTTTAAAAGCAAGTTCACAAAATATATAATATCATAAATTTTATACTTTATGTTCAAAACTCTTATATTATATATTCAAAATTCTTGTATTGCATGTTCAAAATTCTTATATTGTATGTTCAAAGCTCTTATATTGCAAGTTCAAAAGTCTAAAAGCAAATTCACAAAATATAAATTATAATCTCATAAATTTTATACTCTATGTTCAAAACTTTTATATTATGTGCTCATAGTTTATACTTTATGTTCAAAACTCTTATATTACATGTTCAAAATTCTTATGTTATATGTTAAAAACTCTTATATTAACTTGCAAATATGTTCAAAATTTTGAACTTAAATTCAAAAAGTTCAAATTTTTGAACATGTTTGCAGGTTAATATAAGAGTTTTTAACATATAAAATAAGAATTTTGAACATGTAATATAAAAATTTTGAACCTATAATATAAGAATTTGAACACATGTACTGTTATGTACTGTGCCCGCATATTGTTCATGCACAATACGGTGTACAATGCTCCGTAAGAGCACCATCCTTACGGAGTACAATAAAAATTACGCAATAAGTGTTGGCTTAGTGTAGTATACTTTCAATAGCGTGCCACACACGCAACATCGAATCCTATAAAACTTTGATATTCAATTAATTAAGGGCTCTTATGGATTGGCTTTTTTCAAAGGTATATTTTTTTTAACAGCCTTTGAAAAAAAAAAATTTTAGGAGCTAAAAAATTCTAACTTCTGGAAAAAAAAAATTATAAATGAGCCTTTTTCAAAGTTTTAACTTTTTTAAAAACCAAGCCAAATAGTTATTGTTAAAAAAAAACTTTTTTCAAGAAAAAAACTTTTTTCCTGAAAAAAAATCAATCAAAACAAGTACTAAATCTGAATATGCAGGTAAATGGAGAAGGATGCCAAGAAGGATCCAAATACCAAAAATTGATATAGAATCAAAATGGGTTTAAGGTGATTGGATTATCAAAGAAAAGAAAGAAGGCAAGAAGTAAATTCTGTTTAAATTAGATAGAATTATAAAGAAAAGAATCATAAAGAGTTATTTAATTTTCATTTAAATCATCCAAAAATTTATAAAAGAATAAATTTTAATACAAATTGATAAATTTACCTTTAATGAAAAGATTATAGAATTCCGAGCGTTTATATATAAATCGTGTATGCTTGTAATTATACATATGGGATAAAATGCGCGTTACCTTCTGCGGTTTATAAAAGTAGTTGATTAGCACTGGTGGTTTAAAACACACCCCATTATCCCCCTATGTTTTTCAAAAATGGCGCATAATCCCTAACTTTAACTTTTTTCAGCTAATTTAATGGAGAGTGCAATACACTCCCCTTTATTGCATGTGTAAATGTCAAATTTTAGATTTTGGTAAACCTTTTTTTTTTTTTTTACCAAAACACCCTTATTGAGAGTTATAGCATAATTTATTTAATCTTCATTTCAAAAAATCAAAAAAAACTAAAAAAAAAAAAAGTTAAAAATTAAAAATTTAAAACTCAAAATAAAAATAAAAATAAATAAATTTAGATGTAAAATTAAATTTTAAAAATTAAAAAATCAAATTAAAAATATACAATTAAATTTTAAAAATTAAGAAATTTAAAAATAAAAAAAAACGTAATTTAAAATGTTTTAAAATTAAGAAGTTTATTATTTTGATTTAAAAATTAAAAAGTAAAATTAAAAATTAAAGAGGACTAAAATTAAAAAATTTTTAATTTTAAAATTTTAAAAATCAAAATTTTCTTTTCAAATAAAAAAAATGATAGTAGGAGGGTTTTCTAAGGGTAATCTGGTCATTTGAAAGTTTTATTTAGTAGTGTTAAAATATTAACAGAAATGGAAAGATTGAACCATCTTTTTAAAAGCACAAGGAGGTAATGTGGTATGTTTTAAACCACATGGGGTAATCAGCTACTTATATAAATTACAGGGAGGTAATGTGCATTTTATCCTTATATATATTAATGAAATTAATGGTCTAGATATAATAGTCATTGGACAAATGTTAAAATGCTTTCCCTTGTTTTGGCTCTAAATCGTGATTGAAAATTACAGCATATGGGTGTTTAATAATTAGATTAAATTCTTGTATAATTTCCTTTGCACCCAGACTAGATTGAGTTGATATACTATGGATATAGAGGGCCATCGGATAGGAGAAAATTAGACTCAAAAAGAAATTTTCTGGTGGTTGCTCACTGGGTTATGCATCTGTTTATATCTATAGATGTAGATATAGTGGTGCCCTCCAATTCAATCATAGTGGTCAATAAATTTTTATAAATCTTAGTATTCTTTTGTCTCCTTAATCCAGGAGAAATCTGATAGAACATGATGTAACATAGCCATCCTAATAATTGTTTTACCCGCACACGTATAAAATGTTTCATTAAAATATTTCTTTTGATGTATATCTTATATATATATAAAAAAGGGTTGGTTCCTACCAATTCTAAACTTGAATAGAAATAAATTTAACTAGTGTTATTACTCGCGTGATTTTGGGGTATTATATTTTTTTTGTTTTATATTTTATGTGATCTAATAATTATATAGCTAGATGTCAATATAATAAGTTTTATTAAAAATTATAAATTTATTGAGTGTAAATTTATTTCAATCTAAACGTTCAGAAGATTTAAATATTTACTCTTCAATCTCAAGTTTTTGCCTAATTGTTAAGAATACATCCGCAAATTATCATTTAGAAAAATATGAAAATTTTTGAAGAAGCAACTGGGGCACTACGTCTGATGAGGATAATGCATAAATTGTTATAAATGATGAGAATATTATAAATTGTAATCATGCATGATTTGAAGAAGTAATTTTACTTTTGTCTAAAAAGTAAAAAAATATTATAATGTCTGAGAGGGAACCACTGGTCAACAATTACAGTGTATATCCGATTGGAGGCACGTTAAGAAGTAAAGGTTTCTTGTTAAAAGAATATAAAACAAAAAAGAAAACTAAGCACACATGGCAACCCTCAAAGATTACAATGTAAGCTAAACAAAGAAACAAAATATAAAAAAAGTAAAAGTATCAGAAATTTTACGCGATGTAAGGCAAAAAAATGATGCATAAAAAATAGTGCATAAAATGATTGAATTAGTGACATGTGTCGCACCTGCTCAACGATTTTAATTATATGTAAATAAAAGTAATCGAGGATTTATATATTATTTAAGAATTTTGTTTCGTAAAAATCTAATGGTTGGTGCCACATGGCATCCTACTCAAGGGTTTTAATGTATGTTAGTGTACTTTTATCCATGTACAAATTTATTTTTTGATTGCAAATGTTAAATTAAATTAAATTTTTTAATTTTTAATAGTAGATGATGAATTTAGTCATGAATGTTCTATGCTCTGGGTTTGTTTAAATAATAAGTATTAAATTTATTTAGATTTAATCTTTAGAATTCATAAATAAAAATGACCTTAAGACTTTTAAGCATTAATTAGATAGTAACTAAATTTATCAACAAAAGCTAATAAACTATATCCATAATGAATCTTTTGAAATTCAAGAATGAATATTATTTTTTTAAAATTAATTTTTAATTAAATTTCTAAATTAAAATTAAGAATATATACCCATAACAGGTAATAAGAGAATCTTTTGGGATTCAAAAATGAATTATATTTTAAGCATTAATTGATTGATTATTTAATTTATTAATTAAAATTAAAAATTTAATTATATCTATAAGGATAAAAATAATAAACATAAAATAATAAAAATTTATTGTATAAGTTAATAATAAAATAACTACTGCCATATAATCACTGACATGACACTCTCATGATATTCAAAAAAATATTTTTTTGATAATAACGTTAAATTTACTCCAATTTAATCTTTTTAATTTCACAAATAAATATTATTTCAAGAATTAATTGATTGAAAATTAAATGTATAATACAAATAATATATATACATAATATATATGAAATAAATGTATTGAAGTTCACAAATAAATTTTATCTGAAGCATTAATTGATTGGTCATTTAATATCTCAATTGAAGCTAATAATATATATTTATAAAGATAAGAAATAATAGAAAGTAAAATGATAAATAAAAAATAACTATGCCATGTAAGCGCTAACATGACGCTTTCACAATGGCGTTGATGTGACACATAATGCTAAAAAAAAATAGAACTTTTATATATAGTATAAATTAGTGGTAATAATCACACGATGTCACGATTGTTTCATTATTTATTTTATATTATATGTAATTAACAAGTATATGATTAATGATCAATAAGTTCATTAAAAAAAAAGTTTATTAATCAATATATATGTCATTCAATCTAAGCATTTACTAAATTTAGATGCTTCCTCTACAATTTTTACCATCTAGCTATTACAGTATGTTCTTCTATTATAATTAAAAAAGAAAAACCATAAAAAATTTAATAACTAACAGGATGCTATATCCAATTATTATATTATGCGGATTACAATAAATATTAAGAAAATTAATTTAAAATACAAAAGAAAAAAGATATAATTGGCAATAATATATTTTTAAAAAATTATAATATTCGAGTTACACTCCAATACTTCCCTTCCGCGTGACCCACATGTGGACTTATCTCCATCCCGTATGACCCACACGTGAACAAATATAACTGGTCGATAACCTAGACTCTTGTACTATCTAAAGAATCTTGGGATTCCATTTTAAAAATCAATTAGTTAATGGGAGGAATAGCTCAAAATTTTATTAAGTGATCTCAGATTATATAAACTTTTTATGTGAGAGGAATAACACTCTAACGACTCAAACATTAAATATATATATTTTTAAAATAGTATCTCCAATCCAACCCGTTGTTCTCATTGAATTTGAACCCAAACATCAGTTCTATGAAAGTAATTTCAATTACTTGAACTACTTTCTAATCCTACCAAGCATTAAATAAAAATAAATAAATACTTAGTTTAACAATAAAATAAAAATAGCACATTAATATTTTTTAAAAACTAATTAAAATGATTGAGGGGGTGACACATGACACCCCATTCAATTATTTTAATTATATAAAGATATAAAGATTTATGCACATGTTAATCATTATTCAACTTTTGTCTTTTCTTTTATTCCAACAAATTAAAATATTTAGCTGGCTAGAGTAACACCTTTGTTAGCTTTGTGCAGTGAAAAGACATGATTCAATTTACGTAGTAGATTCAAGAAATTAATGGTGGCTAAAAAATCTTCTTTTTTTCAATATGCATCTTATCTATCAAAAAAGTAATAATAATTAGTGTCCATTCGTACACTCTACATTGATTTAAAAAATAATTTTAATTAATGCACAAGCTAATATGATTTCACTTCTGTGTTTTACTGTAGGCAGCCATTAATTACTGTTGGCTTAGTGCAGGATAAGATCAATAGCATGCCACGCATGCAACCTGTAATCTTATAAAACTTTGATATTCCATTTATTAAATCTGAATATTCAGGTAAATAGAGAACGATGCTGAGACGGGACCAAAGACTGAAAATTGACAGAGGATCAAAATGGATTTAAGGTGATTGGATAATCAAAGAAAAGAAAGAAGGGAAGAACTAAATTCTGATTAAATTAGATAGAATTATAAAAAAAAAAAGGATCATAAAGAATTATTTAAATTTTAATTACATTATCAAAAATAAAAATAAGAATAAATTATAATACAAATTGATCAATTTACCCTTAACGAAAGGATTTTAGAGTTCCGAGCTTTTTATATAAAAACCGTGTATTCTTGTAATTATATAATGAAAGGCCTAGATATAACAGTCGTTCAATAAAATGTGCTTTCCCTTGTTTTGGCTCTAAGTCGTGAAAAAAAATTACAGCATATGAGAGTTTAATAATTAGACTAAATTCTTCTATAATTTTTTTTTTTTTTTTTTTTTGCATTCAGACCAGATTGAGTTGATATCTTATTATTGGATTGTTGCTCAAAGTCCAAATACATAAAAAATTAGAAATAAGTAGAATGGACATAGGATTTCTGAACCTAGAGGGATTGGGTTTAGTTTACTATAAATATAGGATCTTCTGACTTGTACTTCGTGTCTCTTGGGAGTAGGGTGTGGATCAAAGAGCCTAAAAGCATTGGAGAGAGTTTTTGTGCTTTTACTAGAAAAGTCGAGAGGAAGAGTTTTTTGGTAGAGTTTTATTTGCATAAAAACTGTAACACCAATTATGTTAAATAGTGGATTTTATTCTAGAGGGGAACGTGAACGTCAGCAAAGGGTTGAACCACGTTAAAAATATCACCTACTTTTGTGTGCGTTTTTTTGGCTGTGCATTAATGTGTATGTGTGTTTGTCCTCAATTTTCCTAACAAGTAGTATCAGAGCTTGGATGGTGAAGAGGGCATGACGATGTTCGTTTTTAGGATTTGTTTTGCCAAATATTTAACATATTGAGGGTGAGTCTTAAATTTGGATGAAACGATGGAGTTGTGGTGGAATTATGTGGAAGTTTTGAAGCATTGAAGGAGCAAATACATTTAGCTAACTAGTGATCAAACTTTTGGAAGACGGAAATTTGAGTGAATAGACTAGTTGAAAAAGATTTAATTTGAGAGAGGAGTCATGCAAGAAGAGTCTGCATAGCTAAAAGATCAGAGTCCTAGCCAGGTGCCTAATGGGAAGTGCCACTATTGGAAAGAAAACCATGTCCAACATGCCTCGAGATGATGAGGTTTGGGCATGGAAAGGGACGTTGGTGTTGACTCTATGAACCTACTAGGATGTGTTTGTAGTTGTTCCATAAACAATGCTGTCGAGTAAGAGCTCCAACATGAAAATTATGAAGAGGTTCCAACCGCAGCAAAGAAATTTCAGACTTTTCGTCAAGGGAGGAATTTGTTGGATTGTAGCTCAAAGTCTAAGTCCATACAAATTAGAAAACAAGTAGAAGCTCAAACCTAATAGGAGATGGAATTTCTAAACATAGAGAGATTAGGTTTAGTTTTTTTTATAAATATATGGTCTTCTAACTTGCATTTTGTATGTTTTAGGGGCCAGGTGTGGTTGAGAGACCCTGAGAATATAAGACAGAGTTTTCGGGCTTTTGCCAGAAAAGCCAAGTGGAAGGGTTTTCATTAGAGTTTTGTACGTGTAAAACTGTAACACCAATTATTATTGAATAGTGAACTTTGTCTCAAAAGAGGATCATGAATGTAGGCAGAGGACCAAACAACATTAAAATATCTCATGTTCTTGTGTGTATTTTCCGCTGCCCATTAATGTCTATGTGCATGTATTATTAATTTTCCGAACACTTAGGACCTGTTTGGATTAATTTTTTTTCAACAAGAAAAAGTACTTTTTTTACTAAAAAAGTGGCATTAAATTTGTAATAACTATTTAGTTTGGCTTTCAAAAAAGCTAAAACTCTTGAAAAAGCTCAAATAAAATTTTTTTTAGAAGACAGAATTTTCAATTTTTCAAAAAAAATTTATTTTTCAAAAACTATTAAAAAAACACTTTTTAAAAAAAGTCACTCTAATTGGGCCCTAATAGATACACAGGGCCATGTCCAATAACTATGGACTATTTAATTTCTCTCAACTTTGGGGGCACTTGACCATTTTGTTGGCTGTGCTCTTGACCTTCTGGAAAACACAACCATTCCATTCAGATTTATTTTAGGCTCATTTGAATTGATTTTTTTAAAAGTATTTTTTATAATTTTTGAAAAAAGTATTTTTAAAAAGTTAAGTGCGATTAGTTTACGCATTTTCTATTTTCATTTTAAAAAAAAATTAAAATTATTAATGAAAACTCATCTGATTAGCTTAATTTTGTTTTCATTTTTCAAAAACCTAAAAAATGTGTCGCAGAAGATTGGAAAACACTAAAATCACTATGCTAGAAATAATATTTTTTTCCCATGAAACAGTATTTAGTTTTCTAAAAATAGAAATGAAAATAAGTTAGCCAAATAAGTTTTCTATAATAGTTAAAATTTTCTATAAAAAAAACATAAAACACACAAATCAAATGCACCCTTAGGTTGCATTTGGTTTGCTTGTTTTCTGTTTTCATTTTCTAGTTTTTATTTTTCATTTTCATTTTCCGAAAATAATTTTCATTTTCTGTTTTTTAAAATTTAGAGAATGTGTTTGGTTACTAAAAGTGTTTTGCTTTTTGATGTTTATTTACAAAATTGTCACCTTATTTTCTAAATTTTTTTGGAGATATTTACAAAATTGCCATTTTGTTTTCTAAATTTTTAGAATTATTTACAAAACTACCACCTCGTTTTGTAAATTTTTTAGAGTTATTTACAAATTTGCCACCTTGTTTTCTGATAAAATATTTTTTTTATGTTTTCTATTTTCTTAGAAAACCGTTTTCTGTTTTTTGAAAATGAAAACAAAAATAGTTAATCAAATGAGTTTTCTATCCTAATTTTCATTTTCCACGAAAATGAAAACAGAAAACAGGCAAACCAAACACACCCTTAACTTTTTAGAAAACACTTTTCTAAAAATTATAAATCAATACTTTTTAAAATATCCAAATGAGCCCCATGTAAATGTGAATGGAGTGGTTGTATTCTCCAGGAGGACAAGAGCGTAGCGAACAAAATGGAGCAACTACCCCCAGAGTTGAGAGAACTTAAGAAGTCCATCATTGTTGGACATGGCCCTCTATATCCATAGTATATCAACTCAGTCTAGTCTGGGTGCAAAGGAAATTATACAAGAATTTAGTCTAATTCGTAAACTCCCAAATGCCGTAACTTTCAATCACGATTTAGAGCCAAAACAAGGGAAAGCGTTTTAACATTTATCCAATGACTGTTATATCTAGACCATTAATTTCATATAGAGCAAATAACACAAATCATTCCTTATCTTTGGCCCAAATAACAATTTTGTCCTTTATCTTTCAGTTGTGACATTTTAGTCTTTTATATATAAAATTTGTGACGCTGTTAGTCCTTTTCCCTTATACCATTAAAATTGCTCATTAAATCTCATGTGAATTGCATGTGCTGAGCATTTTAGGACTAAGGCCAAAGGCTAATTTCGTGTTATTCACATGAGATTTAACGAGCAATTTTAACGATATTAGGGAAAAAGACAAAAGACGTCACAAATTTTATACAAAAAGGACTAAAATTTCACAATTGAAATATAAAGGGCAAGATTGTTATTTGCGCCAAAGATAAGGGACAATTTGTGTCATTTACCCTCTCATATATACAAGGATAAAATGTCCGTTACCCCCTGTAATTTATATAAGTAGCTGATTGGCCCCTTGTGCTTTTAAAAAGGTGGCACAATCTTTTCATTTTTGTTAATATTTTAACATCGTTAAATAAGACTTTCGACTGACCAGATTACCCTTAGAAATCCCTCTTGCTATCATTTTTTTACTTAAAAAAAAAGAAAATTTTTTATTTAAAAAATTTTAATTTTAGTTTTCTTTATTTTTTAATTTTGGTTTTTAATTTTTAAATCAAAATAATAAACTTCTTAATTTAAAAAATTTTTAAATTAAGTTTTTTTAAATTTTCATTTTTAAAATTTAAAAAAATTTAAATTTTAAAATTTAAAATTTAATTTTATATTTTATATTTTATATTTTAATTTTTTTGTAATTTTAAATTTTAATTTTATATCTAAATTTGTTAATTTTTTTATTTTGAGTTTTAAATTTTAAATTTTAAATTTTGTGTTTTTAGTTTTTTTGATTTTGTGAAATTAAGATAGATAAATTATGCTATAAATCTCAATAAGGGTGTTTTGGTAAAACAAAAAAAAAAGTTTACCAAAGTCTAAAATTTGACATTTACACATGCAACAAAGGAAAGGTAATGCACTCTCCGTTAAATTAGACGAAAAAAGTTAAAATTGAGAAATATGTACCACTTTTGAAAAACATAGAGGATAATATGGTGCGTTTTAAACCACAGATGGTAATCAACTACTTATATAAACGACAGGAGTAACGCGCATTTTACGCTATATATATAATTACAGACATACGCAATTTATATATAAAAGCTTGGAATTCTATAATCCTTTCACTAAGGGTAAATTTATCAATTGGAATTAAAATTTATTCTTTTATAAATTTTTTGACGATTTAAATGAGAACTAAATAACTCTTTATGATTGTTTCCTTTATAATTCTATCTAATTTAAACAGAATTTAGTTCTTCCCTTCTTTCTTTTCTTTGATTATCCAATCACCTTAAATCCGTTTTGATTCTATATCAATTTTTAGTATTTGGATCTTTCTTGGCATCCTTCTCCATTTACCTGCATATTCAGATTTAGTGCTTGTTTTGATTGGCTTTTTAAAAAAATTTTTTTTTCAGAAAAAAGTTTATTTTTGGCAATAACTATTTAATTTGGTTTCCAAAAAAAAAAAAAAACTTTGAAAGAAACTCATTTATAATTTTTTCCAGAAGCTAGAACTTTTAACTTCTCAAAAAGATACTTTTTTCAAAAGCTGCTAGAAAAAATACTTTTGAGAAAAGTTAATCCAAATAAGCCCTTAATTAATAGAATATCAAAGTTTTATAAGATTAGATGTTGCATGAGTGGCATGCTATTGAAAGTATCCTACACTAAGCCAACAGTTATTGTGCTCCGAAGGGATAGTGCTCTTATGGAGCACTGTATACCGTATTATGCGTGAACAGTACGTGCGCACAATACATAATAGTATATGTGTTCAAAATTTTTATATTATAAGTTCAAAAGTTTTATATTATAAGTTCAAAATTTTTATGTTATATATTTAAAACTCTTACATTAGCTTGCAAAAATGTTCAAAATTTTGAACTTAAGTTCAAAATTTTGAATATATTTGTAAGTTAATATAAGAGTTTTAAACAAATAAGATAAGAATTTTCAACATGTAATATAAGTAGTTTTAAACATAGAGTATAAAATTTATGAGATTATAATTTTTATTTTGTAAACTTGCTCTTAGGCTTCTGAACTTGTAATATAAGAGTTTGAAGATATAATATAAGAATTTTGAATATATAATATAAGAATTTTAAATATGTAATATAAAAGTTTTGAACATAAAGTATAAAATTTATGAGAATATAATTTTTATTTTGTGAACTTGCTTTTAAACTTTTGAGCATGTAATAAAAGAATTTTGAATATGTTTACAGTTTAATGTAAGAGTTTTGAGCATATAATATAAAAAATTTGAACCTATAATATAAAAATTTTGAACTTATAATGTAAAAATCTTGAACACATGTATTGTTCACGCATAATATAGTACAGTACTCATGTAGAACACTGTACTTATGGTATTCAGTGTAAGTACTACAGTTATTAATGGCTGCCAAGGGTAAAACATGTACAAAAGGAAATCATGATTAGTATGTGTATAAATTAAAATTAGTTTTTAAATCAATCTAAAGTGGACGGATAGACACTTTTTTTTTTAATAGGTAAGACCCACAGTGAAAAAAAAGAAAATTTTTGAGCCACCACGGATTTCTTGAGGGTCCTGCGCTGGAACGACTAATGAAATGAATCATGTTTCTCGACTGCACTAAGCTAACAAAGATGTTATTCACACCCCGCTAATATTTTAATTTGTTGGGATGATTAGCATGTCCATAGATCTTCATATCTTTATATATATTAAAATAATTGAATAGGATGCCATGTGTCAACCCTTCAATGATTTTAATTATTTTTAAAAAAAATTAATTTATTATTTTTCTTTTATTATTAAATAGAGTATTTTTTTATTTTAATGTTTGGATAAGATTAGAAAGTAATTCAAGTAGTGGAGGTTACTTTTCCAAAAGTGTTATCTTGGATTTAAATCCAATGAAAACAGAGGTTGGATTAGAGTTGAGGTTATTAAAAAAAATTTTAATATTTAAGTAAGATGCCACATTGTGTTCTATGGTGGTTACTCATTTTTTATATTTTATATACTTTTTATAATGTCAATAAATAACGAAAAGAAATTTTAAAAGATAAACTATTCTTTTAACCATAGTTTTACAAAGAACCTTGTGATTTTTTCTTCAATTTCTCGATGTTTTTGTCGTGGTAAATATGATTTTTTTTCAAGTTCTAAGAGATTGGGTGCCACGTAAGTTTTTTTTTTTTTTCCTTGAACGTGAACGAGAGTCTCAATTTTTACATTTAATGCTTAGTTGAAACGTCACATACCACTATGTGATTACTTCATTGTTTTTAAAATATTTTATTTATTCATTAAGTAGTTAATCAATTTTTTAAATAATAAAAATTTCAAACAATAAATTAATTTTTTGATGTTCAACTTTTTTTATATTAAATCTCATGGATATTTAATCAGATAAAAATATATAAGTTTAATATATTATTAAATTATTTAATTTATAAAACTTATTCACATCTAATTATATGATTATTTAATTCCATAATATAAAATATAAAAACATATAACACCTGCAACATTTTACGGTTCAACGTACTAGTCTCTATATATATTATGATGGCTTAATTTCTACCTAATAATCCAAACTTTTATATGAAGTGACACTTATTAGCCCTTATATTTAGTTTTAGCCCTTTATTAACCTTTTATTAAATTACTATTAAAAATTTAACAATTAAATTAGCATTATATATTCTTTGTACTAAAGTACCCTTAGCATTCAGACCACAATTCCACATTTTTTGGATTCAAACACCAACCACACACCAAAAATACATGCACTTTGATCAATGCATACCTTCATCTTCGTCTTCTTTTTTATTATAGTCATCATTATCATCATCACAAACACAAATACACTTTTTTTTCCATTCTCACGCACAAAAGAATCGTACCAAAATTACCATTTTTCAGGAATATGTGTGCTTTGGACCCTAAGTGTGACCTTATTATTTATTGCAATAAAATGTCAATTTTTGTTTGACTTCTTTTTTCACCTTTTCCTTGTAACTTGAATTTTGTAAAGAGTGGTTGGAAGCTGAGAAGTTACAGAGGGTGGTTCATGTGATCATGAGCAAGGCCACTGTTGAGGTCTTCAAGAGGTAGAATTTCAGCATTGCGACAGATAGCGAGGTTGTCAAGAAGGGATAATTTTCATTTTCATTTCTTAGAGGATTAATGATTTTCTTTCTTTGTTTCTTTCTTTCTCTTTTTTTTTTTTCATTTTTCGGTTCTGGAAATGTGGTTATGAAGTTTTTAACTTTTAAGCATAAAACTGAAAAAATAACAATCTAGTAACTATGTTACATTTATGAACAAAATATAACTTTGTTAGATTTGACTTAAGGTAAATGTTAACAAGTGACTAAAATTAAATATAAGCGTTAATAAGTGTCACCCCATATAAAAGCTAAAGATATTAGATGGAATTAATCCTATTACAATTACAATTCTTGAGTGGTGTGCCACGTAGCACCCCATTAGCCCTTTTTTTAAAAAATATTTTTACATTATATATAAATTTTTATTTATGTTTTTATATTTGTTTTTTTTCTTTCACCATATATTATAACTCTTCGGTCGTCATGTGTGATTCTTTTTTTTTCTATATTTATTTTTTAATAATTATTGACATTTAAATATTTAATTAGTAGATCACATAAATAATACAAAACAAAAAAAAATATAATACCCCAAAATCACGCGAGTAATAACACTAGTTAAAATTATTCCTATTCAAGTTTAGAGTTGGTAGGAACCAATTCTTTTCTATAAATAAGACATACATCAAGAGAAATATTTTAATGAAACGTTTTACACGTGTGCGGGTAAAAAATTTATTAGGATGGCTATGTTACACCATTTTCTGTCAGATTTGTCCTGGTTTAAGGAAAAAAAAGAATACTAGGATTTATAAAAATTTATTGACCACTGTGTTTGAATTGGAGGGGACCACTATACCGCACCTATATATATATAAACAGATGCATAACCCAGTGAGTAACCACCAGAAAATTTGTTTTGAGTCTAATTTTATCCTATCCGATGGCTCTCTTCAACTCTTCCTTGTCAATCGTTCGCTCCAAATTCGCTTCTCATTTAACGTTAACTTTGAGTAGTAAACCACCAGCTGTGAGAGCCCATCTCTTACAATCTTGTCTCGCCATGTCCACGACGGCTACGGCCGGTAAGCTTATTGAGCAGCCTCTGAGTAGGCCGACCGATGAGCAGATGCCGCTCAGGCGTTCAGCAAATTACAAGCCTTCCACTTGGGATTTTAAATACATCCAGTCTTTGAATAATCCTTACGCGGTCCGTAGTATTATTCCTATATTATATTCATGCATGCCTACTTTCACTTCACCTGATCTATATATCGCATGCTTTGCTGCCGGATGTTTACATATATACTTACCATGCATTTACTGCAGGGAGAGATATACGTGAAACGATGCCACAAGCTAAAAGAAATCATGAGGGAAATGCTCGAACAAGATCACAAAGAACCACTAGGTTTGTTAGAGTTAATCGATGACTTGCAAAGACTTGGATTATCTTACCACTTTGAAAGCCAAATAAAACAAGTTTTGGCAACCATTTACGACAAATATAATATCAACGGTCTTCAACTAAAAGAAGATAATTTATATGCCAAAGCACTCATGTTTCGCCTCTTGAGGCAACATGGCTTTGATGTCTCTCAAGGTGATTAAATTAATTTATTTGTTGCCTTCAATTTAACTAACCCCATAACAGAAAATTAATTACTCGAAATATATTTTCATTTGGCTAACAAACTCGAATTTCCAGAAACGTTTGATTGTTTTAAGGATGAGAATGGTCATTTCAAGAGAAGCCTTTGTAAGGATACGAAGGGATTGCTGAGCTTGTATGAAGCTTCTCACTTGTCAGTAGATGGTGAAACCACCATGGATATGGCAAGAGAATTTGCAGCAAGGCATTTAAAGAAGAGTCTTGAGGATAAGAAATTAGATCACAGTCTTGCTGCATTGGTGGATCATGTATTGGAGCTTCCACTGCATTGGAGGATGAGAAGATTGGAGGCAAGATGGTTCATAGACGTATACGAGAAAAGAGCAAACATAAATCCTCTTCTACTTGAATTTGCTAAATTAGATTTCAATATTGTCCAAGCAACATATCAGGAGGATTTAAAACATGTATCATGGTAAGAAATTTAGTCTGCCCACTACATATTTTCATTTATTTTCTGTCACATCTACTTTAACCTATGAACCGTTCAGGAACATAGTTTCAGAGTATTTCTCTCCCTTTTTTTTTTTTTAATACCTAAGGTTGCAAGATTTTCATCTGATTTTCTTGTATAGGTGGTGGAAGAATACAAGTATTATGGATAAGTTGCCATATACAAGAGATTGCATAGTGTCGAGCTTATTCTGGCATATAGGTGTATCAAGCGAGCCTCAGTATGCGTATGCTAGAAGAATGTCCGCCAAAGTCATTGCTTTAGTATCAATTATTGATGATACATACGACGTTTATGGTACCATGGATGAATTACAACTTTTTACTGATATTATAGAAAGGTCAGTAAAATTTACCAAGTGTTCATCCCGATTACCTTTCTTGTCATATACACATGTAATGTTTTCTAGTAAATTTTCAGATGGGATGTTAATGCGGCAATGGATCAACTACCATACTATATGAAAGTTTGCTTCCTTATACTCAATAACTTTGTTAATGAAATGGCTTATGATGCTCTCAGAGACCACGGCATTGACACAATTCCTTACATAAAGAAAATGGTATGTAGGCCAGCTTTGAGTTGGGCAAACTATATTTATGTATGTATGTATATGTATATATACACACACATATATATATGTATATGTATATTCTTCCATTAACTCGACGCTGCTATTATTTATAAAAATTTCAGTGGGTGGATCAATGCAAAGCATATTTACAAGAGGCAAAGTGGTACTCAGCTGGATATAAACCAACACTAGAAGAATACAAAAGCACTGCTATGGTGTCAGTAGGTGTTGTTGTGTCATTACTTCATGCTTATCTGCAGGTTGAAAATCCGATAAGGAGAGAAGTCCTGGAAGCAATTTGCAATTATGATGACATAGTACGTTGTTCGGCTATGATTTTGCGATTTGCAGATGATCTAGGAACTGGTTCGGTATGTAATATTACAAGATTTTTTTTTTGAAGATATTGACTAGTCTTGAAGTTGAAAAGGCGAAAAATTTATCCAAAGTTCATAAAAAAAAGTAACGTTAAAGAAGTTTTTAAAAATAAGCTAATTTAGCCAGACCTAATGCTTTGAAAGTACCATTTTACGGCAAACAAATTAAATAAAGCCTAAGAAATTAACGTGATTTTTGCAATTAACACATCAAAGTGTTTTTTTGTGTGTGTGTAAAAAGCACTTCAAAGATTAATGACTTTCATTCATTTTACTACTTAATTCAGGATGAGATGGAAAGAGGCGATGTACCAAAACTCATACAGTGTTACATGACTGAAACCGGGGCTTCTGAAGAAGAAGCACGGAAGTATGTGAGGCTTTTGATTTCTGAAACATGGAAAGAAATGAACAAGTTAGATGGAGCTACAAAATCCACCTTCTTCGAGACTTGTTTAAAGTTGGCAATGGATTTGGATAGGGCGGCACATTGTATTTATGAGTTTGGTGATGGGCATGGTAATGTAAATTCAAAAGCTCAGGATCAGATTTCCTCAATATTGTTCGAGCCCATTCCCATTGAAATTAAATAAAATGTTACTGGTATCTAGTACTATTGTGCATCTTTTGTGGATTGATGTACGTTACAGTTTTCACAAATGTAATCATATGAATAATTTTCTAGATTATTATTATTATTATTATTTAAATTTAGAAGTAAGTTGTCAATTACATATTGACAAATTATACATTAAATATTTTAAAAATCAGAGCAGAAAATTTTTAAAAAGCTAGGAACTCTATAATCCTCTCATTAAGGGTAAATTTATCAATTCGTATATAAATTTATTCTTATTTTTATTTTTCAGTAATCTAAATAAAAATCATATACTTTTTATGAACTTTTTCTTTATAGTTATATCCAATTTAAACATAATTTAGTTATTTCATTCTTCAATTATCCAATCGTCTTAAATCCAATATGATCATATATTGACGTTTTTAGTCCTCGGATCCCTCTCCGCATACTTTTCCTTCTCCATTTATATGCACATTCATACTTTTGACAATGGAATATCAAATAGTAAGTTCTAAAAACATATAGGTAAAAATTAGTTGACTAGATAAATTATAAAGGGGTAAGCAGCTCATTAGAAAAATCATAGGGTGGTAATGTGCTAACTTTTAAAAAATATAAGAGGTAATGTCGTAAATTTTAAAGCGCGGAGAAATTACGGTTATTCAATTTCAAATATATTTTCGTTTGGCTAACAAACTCGAGTTTGCAAAAATATTTAATAGTTTTAAGAATAAGAATGGTGATTTCAAGACGAACCTATATGAGGACACAAAAGAAATACTCAACTTGTACAAAGCTTCTTAATAGCCAGTAGAAGGTGAAACCATGTGATAAATTCGGGGCCAGAATTGACGGGGAGAATGCAGCAGTTGTAATAAATGTTTTCTGTGGTTTATATAATTGTGTTGGTACTGCACGTGTTTTGGACAAGCTTGTGAAAAAATATTCGGAACAATATAATAATTATTATCATTATTATTTTGGTCAATCACATAATCTCGTGTCATTCTATCGCACTCTCTCTTCTCTTTCTTTTAATCTGTTCATGAAGACCGAATTATTTTCCAATCGTTTACGACTATTTGAGCAAGCTTCACGTTCTTCAACAACTCATCTGTCAAAGAATTGACAAGCACGTAGGCCTCAGTATGTTTTCACGTTTTCCTCATTGTTTAGAAGGTGGACTTGTAAAATGTTAGCTCATTAAAAAAAAAAGTTATACTTTGAGCAAAAAAAAGATAAATTTAATTCTATATGTGTGTGTGTGTGTGTGTTGTGCATCAGTGTATAAAAGAATATTTTGTTTAATTTTTTTAAATTTTGTAAATAATGCAAATTTTGTATAATAAATTTTTTTTATTTTTTAATTTTAGATAGTTACTAAGCTGCAAAAAAATAGTGCATAAGAATACAAAAAGAATACTTTAACTGAGATGTATATATTAGAAAAAAATAATTTAAAATGAATTTAATTTTTCTCTAATAGCAGTTATGAGGAAATTTTTATAAAATAAGTAGCTTTTCATCTTCTTTTCTTATTTTAACATTATTTCTTGTGATTCTTGATTTTATTGTAGAGTCATTTATTGAATGATTTTATTAAATTTCTTGTATTATTATTCTTTTCTTTTCTTTTTTTGGCTTTAAAAATGGAAAAAGATAAAACTTCTTTAATACATGGCTTTGTTTGGCAAATTTAATGTCATAGGAAAATATAGGAAAAACTAAAATTTCATGGAAGAGTTTGGAATTTTGGTTAAAACTCATGGAGGAAAATGGGATTCACTCGACATGAAAAGCAACCGGGATGAATGCAAATAAATTTTACTAACCTTTTTATAATATCAGTAAAGAGTTGTAATTCATCGATAGTACCACAAACATCATATCTATGATCTATAATTGTTATTATTGCAAAAAGCTTGGCTATCACTCTTCTGGAATATGCATATTGAGGCTCGCCTAGCACTCCTACATGCCAGAATAAGCTCTGCACTATACAATCTCTTCTTCTTGCATCTCTATTTTTATTGTTCTTACCTTGCTTATCTTGTGTTTGATATATTGCTTGTTAGAAGTTGTAAATTTTCTGAAAATTTTAAAAAACGAAAATTAGTATTAATATCTTAATTCACCCCCCTCTTAAGATATTTGGACCCACAAAAGGATTATAGAGTTCCGAGCTTTTTATATAAAAAACCATGTATGCTTGTAATTATATAAATGAAAGGCCTAGATATAATAGCCGTTCAATAAAATGTGCTTTCCCTTGTTTTGGCTCTAAATTGTGATAAAAAATTTCCAGCATATGAGAGTTTAATAATTAGACTAAATTCTTTTATAATCTTTTTTTGCATTTAGACCAGATTGAATTGATATCTTATTATTAGATTGTTGTTCAAAGTCCAAACTCATAAAAAATTAGAAATAAGTAGAATGGATATAAGATTTCTGAACCGAGAGGGATTGGGTTTAGTTTCCTATGAATATAGGATCTTATAAATATGGGATCTTCTAACTTGTACTTCAAGTCTCTTAGGGGTGGGGTGTGGATCATAGAGCCTAAAAGCATTAGAGAGAGTTTTCGTGCTTTTACTAAAAAAGTCGAGAGGGAGAGTTTCTCGTTAGAGTTTTATATGCATAAAAACTGTAACACCAATTATGTTAAATAGCAGATCTTATTCTAGAGGGGATCGTGAATGTTAGCAAAAGGTTGAATCACGTTGAAAATATTGTCTACTTTTTTGTGCGCCTTTTGCTGTGCATTAATGTGTATGTGTGTTTGTCCTCGATTTTCCCAACAAGTGGTATAAGAGCTTGGATAGTGAAGAGGGCATGACAATGACAATGCAAGAAAACACATTGAGTTCGTTTTGAGGATTTGTTTTGTCAAATTCTTAACATATCGAGAGTGAGCCTTGAATTTTGATAAAACGATGGAGTTGTGGTGGAATTATGCAAAAGTTTTGAAGCATCGAACAAGCAAACACATTTAGCTAACTAGTGATCAAATGTTTGGAAGATGGAAGTTTGGGTGAGTAGACTAGTTGAAGAAGGTTTGATTCGAGGGAGAAGTTATGCAAGAAGAGTCCGCATAGCTAAAAGATTAGAGTCCTAGCCAGACACCTAATAGGAAGTACTACTATTGGAAAGAAGACCATGTGCAACATGCCTTGAGAAGACGAGGTTTGATGGCATGGAAAGGGACATTGGTATTGACTCTGTGAACCTACTAGGACATGTTGGTAACTATTCCATGAAGAGTGCTGTCGAATGAGAGTTCTAACATGAGGATTATGAAGAGGTTCCAATCGCAACAAAGAAGCTTAAGATTTTTTGCTAATGGAGGAATTTGTTGGGTTGTGGCTCAAAGTCCAAACCCATACAAATTAGGAAACAAGTAGAAGGTTAAACCTAATGGAGATAGGATTTCTAAAAATAGAGGGATCAAGTTTAGTTTTTCTATGAATATAAGATCTTCTAACTTGCATTTTGTATGCTTTAGGGGCCAGGTGTGGCTGAGAGACCCTAAGAGTATTAGAAAGAGTTTTTGGGCTTTTGCTAGAAAAGCCAAGTGGAAGGGTTTTCATTTGAGTTTTGTATGTGTAAAATTGTAACACCAATTATTATTGAGTAGTGAATTTTGTCTCAAAAGAGGATCATGAATGTAAACAGAAGACCGAACCATATTAAAAATATCACATGTTCTTGTGTATGTTTTAATGTCTATGTGCATGTATTCTTAATTTTCCCAACACTTATAGATATACAGGGCCATGTCCAATAATAATGGACTATTTAATTTCTCTCAACTTTGGGGATACTTTCTCATTTTGTTGGCTATGCTCTTGACCTTCTGGAAAACACAAACCACTCCATTCAAATTTTTTTTAGGCTCATTTGACTTGATTTTTTTTAAAAAGTATCTTTTATTGTTTTTAGAAAAAATATTTTTAAAAAGTAAGTGCGTTTAGTTTATGTGTTTTTTGTTTTCATTTTCAAAGAAAATTAAAAATTATTATAGAAAACTCATTTGATTAGCTTAATTTTGTTTTCATTTTTCAAAAAACTAAAAAATGTGTTGCAAAATATTAGAAAATACTAAAAAATTGTTTTCACTATTTTAGAAATAATATTTTTTTCCTGTGAAACAGTATTTAGTTTTCTAAAAAAAGAATTGAAACTAAGTTAGCCTGATAAGTTTTCTATAATAGTTAAAATTTTCTATCAAAATAAACATAAAACACACAAATCAAACGCACCCTTAACTTTTTAGAAAACACTTTTTTAAAAATTATAAGTCAATACTTTTGAAAATAATTAATTCAAATGAGCTCATGTAAATGTGAATGGAGTGGTTGTATTTTCCAGAAGGACTTGTGCGTAGCCAACAAAATGGAGCAACAACCCCCAAAGTTGACAGAACTTAAGGAGTCCATCATTATTGGACATGGCCCTCTATATCCATAGTATATCAACTCAATCTAGTGGGGGGTGCAAAGGAAATTATACAAGAATTTAGTCTAATTAATAAACTCCCATATGCTGTAATTTTCAATCACGATTTAGAGCCAAAACAAGGGAAAGCGTTTTAACATTTATCCAATGACTGTTATATCTAGACCATTAATTTCATATAGGGTAAATAACACAAATAGTCCCTTATCTTTGGCCTAAATGAAAATCTTGCCCCTTATCTTCCAGTTATGACATTTTAGTCCTTTATGTATAAAATTTGTGACGTCATTAGTCCTTTTCCCATATACCGTTAAAATTGCTCGTTAAATCGCTTGTGAATTGTACGTGCTGAGCATTTTAGGACTGAGGCCCAGGCTAATTTCATGCAATTCACATGAGATTTAATGAGTAATTTTAACGGTATCAAGGAAAAAGACTAATGGCGTCACAAATTTTATATATAAAGGACTAAAATGTCACAACTGAAAGATAAAGGGCAAGATTGTTATTTGGGCGAAAGATAAGAGATGATTTGTGTTATTTACCCTTTTATATATATAAGGTTAAAATGCACATTACCCCCTGTAATTTATAAAAGTAGCTGATTCCTCCTACGGTTTAAAATATACCACATTACCCCTGTGCTTTTAAAAATGTGGCACAATCTTTCCATTTTTGTTAATATTTTAACACCGTTAGATAAGACTTTCAAATGACCAGATTACCCTTAGAAAACCCTCTTACTATCAATTTTCACTTAAATTTTTTTATTTTTAAAAATTTTTAATTTTAGTTTTCTTTTTTTTAATTTTAGTTTTTAATTTTTAAATCAAAACAATAAACTTCTTAATTTTAAAAATTTTTAAATTAAGTTTTTTTCAATTTTAAAAATTTTAAAATTTTTAATTTTAAAATTTAATTTTTAAAATTTTTAATTTTATATTTTAAATTTTATTTTTTATAATTTTAAATTTTAATTTTATATCTAAATTTATTAATTTTTATTTTTTTGAGTTTTTAATTTTTAATTTTTTGTTTTTAGTTTTTTTGATTTTATAAAATGAAGATAAATAAATTATACTACAAAATCTCAATAAGGGTGTTTTGGTGAAAAAAAAGTTTACCGAAGTCTAAAATTTGACATTTACACATGCACTAAAGGAAAGGGTAATGCACTTTCCATTAAAACAGACAGAAGAAGTTAAAGTTGAAGATTATATGCCACTTTTGAAAAACACAGCGAGATAATATGTTGTGTTTTAAACCACAGGTAATAATCAACTACTTACATAGACCACAAAGGGTAATGCGCATTTTATCCTATATATATAATTACAAGCATACACAATTTATATATAAAAGCTCAAAATTCTGTAATCCTTTCACTAAGGGTAAATTTATCAATTTGTATTAAAATTTATTCTTTTATAATTTTTTTTTGACGATTTAAATGAAAATTAAATAACTCTTTATGATTCTTTCCTTTATAATTCTATCTAATTTAAACAGAATTTAGTTCTTCCCTTCTTTCTTTTCTTTGATTATCCAATCACCTTAAATCCGTTTGATTCTATATCAATATTTAGTATTTGGATCCTTCTTGACATCCTTCTCCATTTACCTGCATATTCAGATTTAGTGCTTGTTTTGATTGGCTTTTTTTTAGGAATTTTTTTTTCAGAAAAAAGTTTATTTTTTGGCAATAACTATTTGATTTGGTTTCCAAAAAAAAATAAAACTCTGAAAAAGTTCATTTATAATTTTTTTTAGAAGCTTGAATTTTTAGCTTTACAAAAAAAAAAACACTTTTTTCAAAAGCCATTAGAAAAAAGTACTTTTTGAGAAAAGCCAACCCAAACAAGCCCTTAATTAATAGAATATCAAAGTTTTATAAGATTAGATGTTGCGTGTGTGGCATGCTATTGAAAGTATCCTACACTATGCCAACAATTATTGCCCAATTTTTATTGTGCTCCGTAAGGATGATACTCTTATGGAGCACTGTACACCATAATATGTGTAAACAATACATGCGCACAGTTTATAACAGTACATATATTTAAAATTTTTATATTATAGGTTCAAAATTCTTATGTTATATGTTTAAAACTCTTATTTTAGCCTGCAAATATGTTCAAAAATTTAAACATATTTGTAGGCTAATATAAGAGTTTTAAACAAATAAGATAAGAATTTTGAACATGTAATATAAGTAGTTTTAAACATAGAGTATAAAATTTATGATATTATAATTTTTATTTTGTAAACTTGCTTTTAGAGTTTTGAACTTGTAATATAAGAATTTTGAACATATAATATAAGAATTTTGAATATGTAATATAAGAGTTTTGAACGTAAAGTATAAAATTTATGAGATTATAATTTTTATTTTGTGAACTTATTTTTAAACTTTTAAACATGTAATAAAAGAATTTTGAACACGTTTAGAGCGTAATAGAAGAGTTTTGAACCTATAATTTTTGAACTTATAATATAAAATTTTTGAACGCATATACTATTACGTATTATGTATATATATTGTGTTTAGAGCGTAATAGAAGAGTTTTGAACCTATAATTTTTGAACTTATAATATAAAAATTTTGAACACATATACTATTACGTATTATGTATATAAATTGTTCATGCATAATATGATATACAGTACTTATACGGAGTACTGTGCTTATGTTATTCAGTGCAGGTACTCCAGTTATTAATGGCTGCCAAGAGTAAAACATGTACAAAAGGAAATCATGATTGGTATGTGCATAAATTAAAATTAATTTTTAAATCAATCTAAAGTGGACGGATAGACACTTTATTTTTTTAATAGGTAAGACGCACATTTAAAAAAAAAGAAAATTTTTGAGCCACCACGGATTTCTTGAGCGGTCCTGCGCAGGAACGACCAATAAATTGAATCACGTTTCTCGACTGCGTTAAGGTAACAAAGATGTTTTTTTATAGCCGGCTAAATATTTTAATTTGTTGGGATAAAAGTAAGAGACTAAAGTTGAATAATGATTAACACGTGCATGGATCTTCGTATATTTATATATATACTAGTACGTCACTTGTGCGATTACACATAATGTACCATATGTAGGTAGAAAGATTTAATTTTTTATCCATGTAAATGTTTCAAACAAATTATATGAAGTAATTTTAATAGATTAAATAATAAGAATACACATTAAGTTAATAATATAACATTGTATTGAAAAAAAAAATTAGACCTGCCTAATAAAAAGATTTGCAATCATATAGTGAAAAAAGCCTATTGCTACAAAGCTGAACAATATTAAAATCAACTTTTCCATATGACCTACAATAAATTGTTATATTTTATCAAAGCAAATAGAAATTAATGATGTTATTATGCTTTAAATACCATATAATGATTAGACTGTAATATATATGATAACACTTTAATTAGTCAAGTTCATACATATATATATATATATATATTTGTCAATTGATAGAATTACGTTTAGAGTCTAAAATTAAATTATAGATTAGAAAAGAATTTTGAAAAATCTTTCATTTTTACATATTCTTCTTAAAATGGAAAGAAGACTTGCCTCCATTTTCTAAAAATATATTTTATTTATACTATAGTATAAAACAGATCCGTTGAATTACAGAGAAATTGTGGTGATATAAGAGGAATCGATCAAATTGCGAGTATCTAAAACAAAAGGGAAGCAAATTTGTATTACCATGCGTGAGATTGGAATGTGTGAGCTGAAATATGATACTAAAATAATGATTTAACCATGATTTTAGGCTAATGATTAAGTGTAAATAATATATGGAGAAGAAAAAGGAAAGATTTTTTAGTGTATGAAAAGAGAAGAAATCAAATTGAATAACAACTAAACGATTTAGTTGTAGGTAACAAACCTGTAATGTTCATATATATTTACGATTTTGAAAATCGAAAGAGTTAAGATTTTATAATTACGGAGAAATTAAATCGAAAAATCAAATATAATGAAAAAGGAAAAATTTTAAAAAAGGAAGACCATTTATGAATTTTTTTTTAAAAAAAGAAGGGCAGCTACGAAAAATTCTAGAAAAGGAAGGCCTTGCATTATAATTTTTGAGGGTTGTCATATGTGCTCAATTTTTTCTTTTGTTTTATATTTTTTAATAGTTAATCTTAAGTTTTTTTGACATGACTCCCCATGGATCTATATACACTATAATAGTTAAATAGTGGTACTTTTTTCGGACTTTCTTTTACATTATATGCAAAAGCCAAATTACTTCTTCAATTTTTTTTAATTTTATTTTGTTTTTACCATCCATTGTAATCCTTGGTAGGGCTACAATGGTTTAGCTGTGTCCAATATGACACCCCAAAAGCACTGCAATTTTTTTTATTGTATGTGATTCCAATCACTATTTTTAACTTTTTTTTAAATGTTTTGTTTATTAATGTTCTTATCATTTATGGTAATATATACATTATCCTCATTCAGCATGGTTACCCATCAAATACTTTTTCAAAATTTTCATATTTCTTCTAAATAATAATGGGAGAACACATTTTAACAATTAGATGGAAACTGAGATTAAACAGTAAAGATTTAAATCTTATGAATATTTAGATTGAAAAAAATATACCTTTATAAATTGATAATTTTTCTCAATAAAAATTATTGACCTTTAACCATATAGTTATTAATCATATAAAAAATAAAAACAAAAAAAATATAATACATCACGCGAATATTACTATTAGCAAGAGTAAAAGACCAAATTTGAATAATGATTAACATGTAGATAGATTAAGATGTTTTCCTATTCAATTGAGTTGGTAGCTATCAATTCTTTTAATAAATAAAATATACATCCAAAAATATTTTAATGAAACGTTGACTATGTGCGGAAAAAAAGATAAGGATGGACAACTACGTCCACATCTATATAAACGTAAGCATAACCCAATGAGCAACACCGACAGACAAGACACTGAACTAACCAAAGTACTCAATGGCTCCCATCAACTTTACTTTGTTAATCATCCGCACCAAAGTTGTTTCTCGTTCAGCGTTGACATCCATTACTAGACAACCGGCGGCAGCCCATCTATTACAATATTGTCGAGCCATGAGCACCACGACTAATGCCGGTCTGGCTATTGACCAGCCTCTGATGACGAGGACCGATGACCAGACGCCAGTCAGGCGGTCAGCAAATTGCAAGCCTTCCACTTGGGATTTTAACCGCATCCAGTCACTGAATAATCCTTATGCCGTATGTAGCATTCTATATATTCATGCATGCATACTTTCACTTCACCTGATCAACATGAATGCTTTGTTGCCTTAATGTTGACATATGCACCATATATATATATATGTATTTGTTGCAGGGAGAGATATATGTGAAACGCGCTGACAAGTTAAAAGAAATCGTACGAGAAATGTTCGAAAAAGATTCAAAAGAACAGTTGGATCTCTTAGAGTTGATCGATGACTTACAAAGACTTGGATTATTTTACCACTTTGAAAGTCAAATAAAGCAAGTCTTGGCAACTATTTACAACAAATATAATAGCAATGATCTTCAATTGAAAGAAAGTAATTTATATGCTAAAGCTCTCATATTCTGCCTCTTGAGACAACATGGCTTTGATGTCTCGCAAGGTGATTAAACTAATCTATATCCGTTATATTGCCTTTCAGTTCAAGTAACCCAAGAAAGAAGTGATCAATCGAAATATATTTTTATTTGGCTAACAAACTCGAATTTTGCAGAAACATTTGATAGTTTTAAAGACGAGAAGGGTGATCTCAAAACGAGCCTTTGTGAAGATACAAAAGGGTTGCTCAACTTGTATGAAGCTTCTTACTTGTCATAAAAGGTGAAACTACCATGGATATGGCAAGAGAATTTACAACAAGGCATTTGAAGAAGAGTCTTGATGATCAGAATTTAGATCACAGTCTTGCTGCATTAGTGCATCACGCACTGGAGCTTCCACTCCATTGGAGAATGAGAAGGTTGGAGGCAAGATGGTTTATAGACATATATGAGAAACAAGCCAACATGAATCCTCTTCTACTTGAACTTGCTAAATTGGATTTCAATATTGTTCAAGCAATACATCAAGAGGATTTAAAATATGTGACACGGTAAGAAACTCAATTTTGCCCACTACATATTCTCATTTATTTTTCGCTAGATTGACTTTAATCTATAAATTAATTGTTCAAAGAAATACCATTAGAGAATTTCTCTCCCTTTTTTCTTAATTGTTAAGGTATGCAAGACTTTCATTTGATTTTCTTGTACAGGTGTGGAAGAATACTGGTATCATGGAAAAGTTGCCATATACAAGGGATTGCATAGTGCCGAGTTTATTCTGGCATATCGGAATGTTAGGCGAGCCTCAGCATGAGTATGCTAGAAGAATATCTGCCAAGGTCTTTGCATTACTAACAACTATAGATGATACGTACGATGTTTATAGTACTATGAACGAATTACAACTCTTTACTGATGTTATAGAGAGGTTAGTAAAATTAATTTTAACGTTCATGCACCCTGGTTGCTTTTGATGTCATAATACACATGTAACTTGTTTTTGTAAATTTTTAGATGGGATATTCATGCAATGGATCAGCTACCATATATACTATATTAAAGGTTGCTTCCTTGTACTGTACAACTATGTTAGTGAAATGGCTTATGATGCTCTTATAAATCATGGCATTGACACAATTCCTTACCTAAAGAAAATGGTACGTATACGCTTTGATTTGGGCAACCAAATATATATAAATTGATATATTAATACAATTTTTATTTTTCTTGCAAAATTTAATCATGACTTTTTAGCCTATCTTACAAGAGTAGGGATCATTATCAATTGGCTTTTTGATAAAACTCTAATATATTTATCATGATATCACAAACAAAATATACACGAATAAAACATAATTTAAGAACCATTTATAATTTGGAGGGCGTATTCCACAAATAGTCCCCTATTGTTTACAAGAAGGTGTCATTTTAGTTTCTATTATTTCAAAAGTACTTTACTTAGTCCTAATTATTTGTAAAAAGTGCTAATTTGGTCCCCATTATTTTAAAAGTAACATGTTTGGCCCTTTAATATTTACAAAAGTGTATCTGCTTGATTCCTATCTTGACCTTCAAAGTTGCTCATGTGACTAACACATGATCAATTAATGGGGACGAAATTGACATTTTTTATAAATACTGAGGATAAAATAAATTAGTTTTGAGATAATAAAGACTAAATTGACATTTTCTACATACATTAGGCACCAAAATAATAAGCTATGTAAACAATAAGGATCATATGTAAAATTTTTCCTAATTTGGACAATAATTAATAAATACGCATGCATGCATTTCTTCTTCCACTAACTCAACGGTGCTAACTTTCAACATTTCAGTGGGTGGATCAATGCAAAGCAAATTTACAAGAGGCAGAGTGGTACTCCACAGGGTATAAGCCAACAGTCGAAGAATACAAAAGCAATGCTTTGGTGTCTGTTGGTGTTGTTGTGTCATTACTTCATGCTTATCTGCAAGTTGAACATCCAATAAAGAAAGAAGCTCTCGAAGCAAATTGTAATTACCACGACATAGTTCGTTGTTCATCAATTATCTTTCGTTGTTTAGATGATTTGGGAACATCTTCGGTATGTCATACAAGATTTTCTTCCTGAAGACTTTGACTAGTTTTCTAGTTTAAAAAGTGAAAATATAATTCTATACAAAGTTCTTTACATTTTTTTTTTTTTTGTGGGTAAAAAACACTTCAAAGATTAATGACTTTCATTTCATTACTCAATTTAGGATGAGCTGAAAAGAGGCGATATATCAAAACTTGCACAGTATTACATGACTGAAACGGGTGCATCTAAAGGAGAAGGCCATGAGTATATGAGGTGTCTGATTTCTGAAACATGGAAAGAAATGAATAAGCTGAATGCAGTTGCAAATTCCATCTTCTCCAAAACTTATATAAAGTTGGCAATGGATTTGGATAGAGCAGCACATTGTGTTTATCAATTCGGTGATGGGTATGGTAGTGTAAATTCAATAACTTAGGATCGAATTTCCTCGTTGTTGTTTGAGCCCATTCCTGTAGAGATTATGTAAAACTGTATAACTATTACTGGTAAAAATAAGAATCATGGCTCTATGAGCCTGTTTGAGATTGAGATTCAGTCAAAGGAAAAAAAAAAAAAAAGGATTGATTTGTAATAGATCAAGGGGATGAGGTGTTTTAATCAAATAAATTACGTTTTAATCCAATTACAACTTTTCATTCTTTTAAACCGTAATTTGAGTTCAATATCAGACATGACCATCAACAAACTTGCCAAACTAACATACATCATTCGACTAAAGATTGACTCGCTTTTTAAAATTAAGAAGTAAGCGGATTATTGTAAAACCTTTTGCTGAAAGAATAATATATTGTAAAACATCAATAAATGTCCCAAATTTGTAAATCTTTAAACCCATTTACTTTCAATTCAAAGTATGATATGTAATTTTTTTGTAAGGCCTTTTTTTTTTTTCCAAGTATTATTATAATGATGAGAGACCGTGAGACACTTAAAAGGTTGCGTATAGTATGTTTTGTAAGGCATGATAGTACGTAACATTCTTATCCAAAAAAAAAAAGAAAAAAGAAAGATAATTCTAATATAGTTGGCCTTTGTTATTTGTCATTTCTAGATAGGTGTTGCTAGCATATATGCTTTACAGGTTATCTAAATTATCTTCTGTAGGTGCAAATATTTTAAGAGGGGGGTGAATTAAGATATAATAACTAATTTTCGTTTAAAAAATTTCTCTGAAAAATTAACAACTTCTTACAATCAATATATCAAACACAATGTAAGCAATATAAGAAAGTATAAGTATGGAAGTATAAGGAGAAGAGAATCAAACGATTTAAGATGGTTCGGCCAAGTCTACGTCCACCACCCAAGGATGCTCCCCTTAGGACTTTAATAATCTCTACTATAATGCTTCTTCAAATCTTTGTGAAGCACAAACCAAGTTCTTACAACTCTTTGAAGCCCAACTTCAAAGAACCCAAGAGTTTCACTCTTTAGGATTTCCCCATACTTTACAAGCTTTAAAGAATATATCTCACAAGGTTTATAACTCTCAAAGTGTGTATATACTCAAGAAATAAGAAAGGATTGATTCTGACAATTCTCTTTAAGAAGGAGATGAACAAACTCTTGAAAGCTCAAATATATTGCAAGAATGGCTCAAAGATTGACTGAATGATGATAAACAAATTTGCACACTTCACTTGATAATTTAAATGCGTATTGAATGAGTATTTAAAGAGAATTGGGGGTTAGGGATTTGGTAGGTGAGAAAATGAAGAGAAAAGCAACCAGAATGGTAATAAACGGCTAGTGCATTTATTACAGCAGCCCATTCAGCCGGTTGACTGCTGGGTCGTCCGGCTTGCTCTGCACCTTCTCTGACTTGGCCGGACGCCT
This sequence comes from Cordia subcordata, assembly GCA_028554755.1. Taxonomy (NCBI): domain Eukaryota; kingdom Viridiplantae; phylum Streptophyta; class Magnoliopsida; order Boraginales; family Cordiaceae; genus Cordia; species Cordia subcordata. The sequence goes on along the minus strand of JAPTOF010000013.1, from coordinate 2,638,591 downwards.
TAGCCGGTCTACCGGCTAGGGGGTCCAGCTTTTTCCTTCCTTCTCTGACTTGGCCGGGCGACAGGTCAGCCGGTCAACCGGCTAGGGAGTCCGGCCACTCCAGAAGTGAAGTAAAGCCAAACTTTTGCATGAAATGTTTTAGGTGCAATTTTTACAACTCCAAATCATTTTGTAATAATTTGTAAATACATGTTATGACTTGAAAACACCCCAAAAACACATTTTTACTCAATGTGTGTATTCAAATTTATTTGTGCATATGTAAAATCAAATGTGCAAGAGTTGAAAATTTGTTTGAGCAAGGAAAAAGAGAACTTGAGCCAAACATATACAATATACATAGGCATTTCACAAAAGAGTAAGAGAGAAAAGAATATTCGGTACTCCTTATGACTTCTCTACTCCTCCTTATGCCTTTTCATCTTCTCTTTCTTCAAATAGTGTGTTTTGTACATCTTCTTCAATCTTTCAAGGCTTCAACTTAAGTATTATCTTATTCTCACAAGAAGCTTTTTAGTCAAATAATACATATATATTTTCATCATCAAAATTAATAGTAAATATTTAGCTAACACCTTCCAATTTGTTATTATTTTTCTATCTCTAATTCATCTTCTGTTTCCTTCCTTATTTCTTTTCCATTTTAAGAAATAAGGAATTGGTCAAATCATTTTGTTTTAATTGTGTGCATATTCTGTGTGCAATACTTTCTTGGAATACCTTAATCGAGCTTTGGAGCTCTTTCGAGAAGTATCAAATGAACATATATCTTTAGAATTTAAATATTTGCTTTAAAAGTTTAAGTTTATAAAATTAGTTTGACCATAACATAAAATTTGAGAATATTACATAGCTTTCAATTAATATTAGGGAAAACTTAACACTTGCAAAACACGAGATCCAAAATTACTAGTATTATATAAGATACAGTCAATACCTTTTTATTAACGCTAGTGTCCTTTATACCCGTCAGGAATGAGGTAAACTTTAATAAACATATATTCATCTTCTATTAATTTTATTTTTCAAATCAGATTCATCTTTATTTACTTTTTTTTTAATTTAAATATTATATTCAATTATTTTATATTTGACAGAAAATATATAATTAATATTAAAAATTATATAAAAATTAAATTTAACAATATATATGTATATTTTATCCTTATATAAACGTTAAAATTAAATCATCAATAATGAAGGATGTGAGCTACTACTTCAGTAAGAGGAGTGAAAAGTAAAATTTTATTATTATTATTATTTTTTTGGTCAATCACATCATCTCGTGTCACTTTATCTTGCACTCTCTCTTCTCTTTCTTTAATCTGTTCATGAAGACCAAATTTTCCAATTGTTCACGTCTACTTGGGCAAACTTCAAGTTCTTCCGCAACTCATTTGTCAAAGAATTGACAAGCTCGTGGGCCTTGGTATGTTTTCACGGTTCTCTCGTTGTTTAGAAGGTGGAGCTGTATACATTATACGGCTTATATGATTTGAATCTCAAAATTTTATAGCATTATCATAAAAAATTTTGTAGAATTTATTTCTTCGTTTGAATCTCAAAATTAAAAATAAGAATAGTCACGGAAAAAAATAATAATAATAATGTAATTTTTTTCCCCCAAATATCAAGCCTTTGCACAATTGTTACTATCTTTCGTATATATAGAATTTTATATATATAGAGACACTATTAGTGCTGCCCATTGTTTAACCAGTCTTTCTGTCTCCTAAATTTTCTACACATTTGTCAATAAATGATTTGCCATATGTTACACTGCTGACCTGTAAGCTTTTTACCCTTTCTAATTTTAGCTCTTGTCCAAAAAAATCTTGTCATAGCTTCCATGCTAGCTGTTGAATTTTCCATGATAAATGATAGTCAATATCCATTTGATGATATGTTACGTACTTACGTTGCTTGCCATGACTGTTTGATGGAACTTGGAACATATTGTTTACTAACATGTAATTGCTGTTAAAAAACGTTATTATAAATTTTAATTTGGCATCAACGTTTCTTGTTTTCTGGAATGGTTCTCAGTATTATTTAAAAGTGTACATTTCCATTATCCGATGAATCATTAGTTTAATCATGAAACTCTAGACGTGACCTTCATAAGCCACATAAACATAGCCGCCATTACTGAAACATTATGTGTTTGAAGATAGTTGTCATTAGAGAATAGGGATCAAAACAATAATCATATAACCAGGAATTTCTTGAGTGGTTATCCTACACAGACACCACATCTACACCTATATATATAGATGAATATGTGAGGTTTTTTGCTTTCTGAAACATGGAAATAGATGAGGTTTTTGATTTCCGAAGAAAAAGCACGTGAATAAGTAAGTTTTTTATTTCAAAAACAAGGAAAGTGATGAACAAGTTGAATGGATCGGATTTAATAAATACCACCTTCTCCGAAACTTTCAATAAAGATCGGAATGTGTTTGGATTTACAGAGCGGCACAATGCTTTTATTATTATTATTATTGGTTGTTGACTTAAAAATCTAATTATCAATTAATTAACACTTGAAACAATATCTAGTTGCAATTTTTTAACAAAATTACAATTAAATTCATCATCTGTTAAATGATATGCATATGTGTATACCATATGGAATATTTTAATAATACTCATAATTAAAATATTCCATATTGTTTTAATAATGATAAGTAATATTTTTTGCAAGGAGTATATACATATATATATATATACATATATATATATATTATATACATACATATATATGTGTGTGTGTATACATATATACATTATACATATATATATATGTATATATATATATTATATTTCCTCTCTTCAGTATACTTTCACTATTTTTTTCAAGTTATTTGATTTTATAAAAATATAAAATTAACTATCAATTAAATGAAACATAAAAAAACTAGTTTGTTCCATGAATCACACGGGCGTAATATATCATGTTTTAGTTACATATCAAATCTCTTTTTTCACTTAGCCAATAAAGTATATATCACTTGAATTCCTAAAATTTATGTGACATTTTAATAAATATTTAAATTAAAAATAATTTATCAATTGTTAGATAATTTTTCTTCAAATTCTTCTATTTATTTTTGTTATAAAAAAATGACCTCAATTAAAAATTAGATATTAATAATTTAATTTATTTTCATGAATAACTAGATTGATAAACTTTGTATTTCTAATACAATTGTATGTCTATATCTTGGAGTTTAAAAATAAACTTATTTTTAGAAGTAAAATACATAATTTTCTATATATATATAAAATATATTAGAATATTTCAAAAAATATATTATATCACTTTTAACTATAATCTTTAAAAGTAATATGTTTAATTAATCCTATATCTCTTTTTTGTTTTATAATCCTTATATAAAATTATATCCTTGAATATATGATTAATAATAAAAAATAATAATAAAATTTTTAAAAATGTATTTGTACTTCATCTTCACTTAGAATACAAAAATTTTTCATAAATAATAAATAAATATATTAATAACATGCATTTGCCCATGTATTACATGGGGTATACCCTAGTTAGGTGTGATTACATTATACAATAATTAATTTAGTAAACAAGTAAGATGATTAAAATCAATTAAGTTAATTACGATTATGGTAGAGATTAGGGGGTTAAATTAGATAAATAAAGTTAGTACTATATATATAATTGAAAATGTGTGTATTAATAACTAGAAAAGTGTAATTAGTTATGCATTAGTCAATTAAGTTGGTATTAAGTAATATAATTAAAATTAATTAAACTAATTGCGTTTAGAGAAAAAGAAAAAGCAATTACAAGAAACAAATAAAGATAATTGTTCCACTTTATTACCAAATCAAAATGTAACTATTATACTAAAAACTGTTGCTGATAAGTCCAAAATAAACCATGAATCCATAGTTATTTCTTATATTTTGATTGAGGCGTGTCTGGACAAGATTTTTGAAAAACAATGCCATGCAAGCGAAAAAAATCATGAAACATGTGATTATCAAATTCACCACCTCCATCACTCTGAAACTGTTGGATTTTGGCATTAAACGAGGTTTCAACCTGAGTTTTAAAAATTTTAAAATGAGTGAGCACCTCAGATTTGTTATGCATAGGAAAAATCCATGTATAGCACGTGCAATCATCAACAAACAATACAAAATACTTGTAACCCAAATTTGACACCATCGGAGAAGTCCATACATCGGAATGAATTAATTGAAAAGGTTTTGAAGCACGTTGTTCCACCAAAGTAAAAGGTAAACAAACATTTTTGCCCAATTGGCACTCAACACAAGTTTGTGGTGCTGTGTTTGAACAAGAAATTAAATTATTTGATTTCAAAAATGTAAAAAGCCTAAAGTTTAAATGGCCTAAATCGACGATGCCATGTAGCACCACTTATTTGCCGCGCAACCAAGGCATGCAATGCAGGAGTGACACTTCCTTTAGGCAGGGGGTATAGATCACTGGTGCTGGTGGAATGAACGAGAGGTTGACCCGAAATCTTGTCCTTGAGAGAAAAGGAACGAGAGTCAAAAATAGCAATACAATTATTATCGACACAAGGTTTGCGAATAGAAAGCAAATTGTGCGACAGGCGGGAACATGCAACACATTATTGAGAATGAGAGTCTTATGTGGTGTGTGCAAGTAAGCTGTTCCAACATGATGAATGCGCAAGTGTTCCCCATTTCCAACCAATATTTTAAATGGACCAGTATATGGAGTTAAGGATGTGAGTATACCTGCGTCAGGAGTCATATGAGCGGAAGCAGCCGTATCGGGGTACCATGTAGCCTCGTTGGTTTCACCAACAGTCATAGTAGCAAAGGATTTTGCAAGATCAGAAGCAACCATAGCATGATTAAAGCATTGAGAACAGTCAACAGCAATATGACCAATACCATTGCAAATTTGACATTGTGTGATAGGACCAAGTGGTACCGGACCAAGGAGACCATCATATGGAGAGGAAGGAAAAGAGGATGGAGAGCCATGCAGTGGTCGGACAGAGGACATAGATGCAGGAGTAGTAACAAAATTCGAGCTTACCTGACCCTTTGAAGCCATGTGTTGAATAACCGAGCCAGCCGAGGAAGGAGAAGGAACATGAACATTATTCCCGCGACCTGCTGGAGCCGAGCCACTATGACCACGACCTCTGCCACGCCCATTTTTTCGATTTTGAGCACCTCTACCACGACTTTGATTCTGACCAGATTGTTGTGACACAGCGTTACTGACTGCAGTTCCAGCATATGCCAAGAAGGAAGACAACATCACTGGCTGAGCTGTAAACTTAAGATGAACCTCTTGAGCTATCAATTTTTGATAAACGCTGTTCCAGGTTAGAACTTCTCTAGAATTAATCAGCGTTGTCACAAAGGTATTGTACTCCGGAGGCAAGCCATGAAGAGCAATCATAATCAAATCATCTTCCATCACAGGTTTGTGAACATCAAACAAGGCGTCGGCTATGGCTTTTAATTCTCTAAGATAACTTTCCATGCTGCGGTTATTTTGACGAACGGCATGAAGTTGAAGTCGTAAGGCATGAGAATTTGCCTTAGAGTTGTCAAGATACCGTTCTTCCAAGGCGACCTAAATGGCACGGCTGGAAGTGAGATGATATATGTCTTGTATGATTTCACTGGTAAAAGTGGCATTCAACCAAGTTCTCACAAGGCTGTCAAGACGTCTCCATGGAACATATTGAGCAGAACCAGATGGCGGACATACGGCCATTCCATCAACGATGCCATTAACCCCATACGTAAACAACACCGGTTCAATCTGAGATCTCCATAAACGATAATTGGAACCATCGAAACGAATGGTAACCAAGGTGGTTATATTCAAGCTACTGAGATTAGGTAACTGAAGCAAAGGAGTTGGTTCATCCATTTGTGTAGAGACAATCATGGAATCAACGGACTGTGTAGGAGAAAACGTGGTGAGCATCGAAGTTGTGACAGAGGAGAAAGCAGTAGTATAGTTGAAAGAAGTTGCAATCACCACCTTCTCCAAAAATTTCATAGAGATGGCAATGGGAATGGGTAGAGTGGCACAATGCATTTATGAGTTTGGTGATGGGCATGGTCATATAAATCCAATAGCTGAGGCCCGAATGTCCTCAATGTTTTTTGAGCCCATTCCTGTTGAAATTATGTAAATTACAAAATAAGAGTCATGGATCTATGTATACGTACTTCCACTGTGTTCCAGTGGAAATATTGGGTGTCTTTCAAGTGCTTCCTCGTCTAGTTGTCTTCGATCTTGACTATACTCTTTGGCCCTTTTACTAGTACTTTCTCCTTTGTCTCCATTACTACTTTTATTTTGTTCAAATATTTCTTGTAATTTCATAATTTTGTCTGTAAACAATAGGGAAAGTAATTTGCTTGAACATGCATTATTCAATCCCATCTGTCTGACAGCGATTGATTGATAATTTGTTTATTTTCCTCTTTCTGTTTTAATCTACAGAAAAGGGGTTATATTTTGATCATGGTATCTAGTGATAATTGTTAATTTGCTTCACCTCTCTTCATGAAATGAAAATTGGGGCTAGTTTAGTTTTCTGCCCCGCCGGGGGTATGGTGATGCTTATTTTGGCTGGGATTTTTTTTCATGAAAAAAGAAAGAAGTCTATGTTTTGCCATAATGATTTGGCTTGGTTTTCAAAAAAAATAAAAACTCAAATACAGTCTTTTTCAATACAAAAATTTTTAACTTTCTCAACAAAAAAAAAATTCCAAAATAATTAAAAAAATACTTCTAAAAAAGCCAATTCAAACGAGCCCTTATTAGCCCTCAAAACAAAACGCTGCCAAAAACCCTCTTGATGTTAGGGGGAGGGGTTGAATGTGGTAGGGATACAGACTGATGAAAATTGAAGCCGCTGAGGAAATAACATGCTCGAGTGGAACAGCGTACTCGATCAGTTTATGCTGTTAATAGTTCTAGCGAAATGCTATAAAATGAGAAATCAATAGGAGAATACAGAATGATGAAAATTGAGCCGCTGAGGAAAGGACATGCTCAAGAGGAGCAGTGTACTCAATCAGTTTATGCCGTTAATAGTTCTAGTAAAATGCTGTGAAATGAGAAATCAATACGAGAACGCAGAGCATTTGATTTTTTTTTTTTTTATAACTTGGGCCAAATAATTATGCATAGTTATGATACATATATATTTAGTATAAATCAAATGCTATAAATATTTAAACATAATAGACATCATTTTGGAGCTCGACAAATCTATATATTAATGCTCTCGTTTGGTAACATGTCAACATTTGATTTTAGATATATTGGATCAAAAAAATTCACATGGTTGTCGAGGAATATTTTATAGAAGCCCAACCCTTAATTTTTGTTGGGGTGTGGTGCAGCAGAATGATTGGGTTGTCGAAACAAAATTACGCAGCTAAAATAGAAAATGAGAAAAATGAATAATTGAGATAAAAAACTTTACATGAAAAACCCTCAAATAAATTGAAGGAATTAAAAACTCCATCATTGTCTATAATATATCAACTCAATCTAGTCCGAGTGCAAGGGAAATTATATGAGAATTTTATAGTTTAATTCCTCAACTCTCATATGCTGAAATTTTCGTCAAAATTTAGAGCCGAAAGAAGGGAAAACGATTTAAAATTTTATCCAGTCACTATCATATCTAAACCTTTTCATATATATAATTTCAAGAATATGCTATTTATATATAAAAAGCTAGGAATTTTATAATCCTTTCATTAAGGTTAAAATTATGGATCTGTATCTAAATAAAAATTACATAACTTTTTATTATCCTCTTCTTTATAACTCTCTATAATTCAAACAGAATTTAGTTCATTCATTCTTTATTTTCTACGATTATCCAATCGCTTTAAATTCAATATGATCGTATATTAGTTTTCAGCCTTTTGATCTGCCTCGACATCCTTCTCCAATTATGTGCATCTTCCAGTTTAATTAATGGAATATCAAAGTTTCATAAAATTATAGTGGTTTTGCGACAAGGAAAATCCAACTGGCGGAACCTGATCAGGTACACCCTGCGGAGCCTAATCACCAATTGACAAATTCTTTGTGCACAGCACGTTTCTTATACTGGAGACCAGTTAAGTCGAGGACACTCACCTAAGGTAAGGGATTGGATTCGAACCTGGATCATGAGCCATGTCCATTTCCAACTCTTACTGCTGAGCATCTTTGGAGACGAATTATAATCATTACATACGGCATGCCATATACTATCTTATTCTGTGTTAAGCTAAGAATCATGTTTGTGATGACGGCTTAAACATTTTGATGTGGTGGAGTAAGAGTAAAATACGCAAGTTGAATAATGAGTACCATGTGCATAAATTAATTTTTCTATGTCAATTTAGAGTGGATGGACACTAAGTCTTTTCCTGACCATACTTGATTTCTTGAGTGGTCCTGCGCCGGGGGTGGGGGGGGGGGTGGAGGAAATGTTAGGCTAACTGTAATAGCTCATCCAAGCATTAAAAAAATTCATATTTAGGAGAGTGGTTGATACTAATGTATTCCAATAGTTTTCCTATATCATCTCTCAAATTTTAAATTTTTCCTAACCCCAAAACAAAACACCTATATATAGGATTTTTTAATCCCCCAAAGTCAACATCCAAATTCCATCCCCCATCCCCATAACTTTAACATTGTAATATTTTAAAATAAGATAGTTGTTAGAGTGAAACTAAAATAAGAATTTTTTAAATTGAGAGTTTGATTAAAAAAAATAGGGGAGCTGTTGAAATAGAACTAAAAATAGGGAATCTCAAATTATAAAAAAAAGACTCAAATCACTTAAATTTAGAAGAAAAAAGAGGAAAAGCTGTTGGAGATAGCCTTATTCATAGCCTGCTAAGTATTTTAAATTTGTGAGGGTAAGGCTAATTCCAATAGCTCACCCAAACATAAAAAAAAAACCCCATATTTAGGGGAGTAGTTATTGCTAATATACTCCAATAGCTCTCCTATCTAATTTCTCAATTTTATATTTTTCCTAAACTCCAAAACAAAACACCCATATATAAGGATTTGTTTATCCTCCAAAGCTAACACCCAAATCCCATCCCCCATTCCCCATAGCTTTAACACTGCAATATTTTAAAATAGATACCATGTTGAAAGAAACCCTAATGTCTTGACCTAGCTCTAGATACTATGTTGAAAGAAATAAGACATTAGAATTGAAGAGAATAATTTAATACATATTATGTATTTGGCCTTGTTTATAACATACAAAGTTTCCTATTTCTCCGCTTACCATAATAAAGAATTACCATAACTCTATTACCATAATTCTATTGCCATATTTCTACTACTAACAATCACTATAGGGTTAGTGGCTTACTTAGTGGTCTAAAGTTGTGTAACTATTGGGTTAGTGGCTTACTTAGTGGCCTAGTTGTTGCTATTATTACTAAATTGTTACAAACCTTTTCTAGTCAATCTAAATCTACACCTATATTATCATAACAAAATGTTGAGGGAAAATCTAAGGCTGCAAACCAGTAGTCTAGGCAGTGAGCATTAAGCAAGAGAGTTGTAGTAGTGGTTGATTGATTTACGATTGAGGCTTTCACCTTGACAATATTTTGTAAATTTGGAGATTATCATTAACTGTTAGTTGTGAATTTGAATTGATTGAAACCTTGTGGACTTAGGTAGAGTCTCCTTCTTAAGTACGTGACATTATTATTTTTCAAATATTCATAAGGCGTGACAGAAATTATATCTTATATAGTTTCTGTTTTAATCAAATGAATCCATATGATAAATTCGGGGCCAGAATTGACGGGAAGCATGGAGCAGTTGTGATAAATATCTTATCTGTTTTACGTTGGTACTGCACGTTATTTGGACAAGCTTGTAAAAAAATCTCCGGAACAATATAATTAATTTTTTTCTTTTTTGTGGTCGATCACATCATCTCGTGTCACTCTATCTTCCACTCTTTCTCTCTTTCTGTAACCTGTTCATGGAGACCAAATTTTCCAATCGTTTACGACTATTTGGGTAAGCTTCACGTTCTTCCAAACTCATTTGTCGAAGAATTGACCAGCACGGAGGCCTCAGTACGTTTTCACGTTTTCCTCATTGTTTAGAAGGTGGACCTGTATACAGCTTATATGATTTGAACCTCAAAATTTTATAGCATTATCATAAAAATTTGTGTAGAATTTATTTCTTCATTTGAATCTCAAAATTAAAAATATGAATAATCACCGGAAAATAATAATAATAATATTAATAATAATAATAATAAAATTTTTCCCCCAAATATCAAGCCTTTGCACAATTGTTATTATCCTTCGTATAATCTAAAATTTTATATATATAGAGACACTATTAGTGCTGCCCATTATTTAATCGTTCTTTCTCTTTCCTAAATTTTATACACATTTGTCAATAAATGATTTGCCATATGTCACATTGCCGACCTGTAAACTTTGTACCCTTTCTAATTTTAACTCGTCCAAAAAAATCTTATCGTAGCTTCCAAGCCAGCTGTTGAATTTTGCATGATAAATGATAATCACTGTCCATTTCATTATATGTTACGTTGCTTGCCATGACTGATTGATTGTAGATGGAACTTGGAACATATTGTTTACTGACACGTAATTACTGTTAAAAACGCTATTAGACATTTCATGATATCTTTTGTTTTATATTTTTTTAATAGTTAACCTTAAGTTTTTTTTTACACGACTCCCCATAGATCAATATACACTATAATCGTTAAATAGTGGTACTTTTTTCGGACTTTCTTTCATCCATTGCAATCCTTGGTAGGACTACAATGGTTTAGTTGTGTACAATATGACACCCCACAAGCACTGCAATTTTTTTTATTGTATGTGATTCCAATCACTATTTTTAACTTTTTTTTAATGTTTTTGTTAGGAAATTAGGACGTATAACTCACATTCACACAGTGAAATTAAAGATTGAACGTGGTTTGGCCCTTTGTCTACGTTCATGAAAACCTCTACTAGAAAAGAGTACAAACTCAGTAGGACTCTTTGCACGGATAGAAAAATCTAAACCCTCCCTCACGGTATTCTTACAATGGCTCTCTCTCTTAGCCTAGACCTATTACAAGACACACATATATCTTTTAACATTTATTAAGGAGATTTCCTTATTCTCTAAGACAAAAGATTTCCTAATCTATCAATTCTACTATAACTAAAACTTTTACCATAACTAGAATTTTGACTTTTGTTAAGACTCTTTCCTAATTTTAATATGGACTTGGGCTTAGTACTTGAGCCGTAACCTAACAATTTTGTTTATTAATGTTCTGATCATTTATGGTAATATATACATTATCCTCATTCAGCGTGGTACCCCATCAATTACTTTTTCAAAATTTTCATATTTTCTTCTAAATAATAATGGGTGAACATATTCTAACAATTAGATGGAAACTGCGATTAAAAAGTACAGATGTAAATCTTATGAATATTTAGATTGAAAGAAATATACCTTTATGAATTGATAATTTTTCTCAATAAAAATTATTGACCTTTAACCATATAGTTATTAATCATATAAAAAATAAAACAAAAAAAATATATAATACATCACGTGAATATTACTACCAGCAAGAGTAAAAGACAAAAGTTGAATAATGATTAACATGTAGATAGATTAAACTGTTTTCCTATTCAGTGGTGTTTCCAAAAATATTTTAGTGAAACGTTGAAGATGTGCGGGAAAAAAGATAAGATTGGACAATTACATGTACACCTATGTAAACGTAAGCATAACCGAATGAGCAACACGAACAGACGCAATCAACCAACCAAAGTCAATGGCTTCTATCAACTTTACTTCGTTGATCATCCGCACCAAAGTTGTTTCTCGTTCATCGTTAACATCCATTACTAGGCAACCTGCGATGAGAGCCCATCTCTTACAATATTGTCGACCCATGTGCACGACGACTAAGGCCGGTCAGGCTATTGAGCAGCCTCCGATGTCGATGAGGACCAATGAGCAAACGCCAATCAGGCGGTCAGCAAACTACAAGCCTTCCACTTGGGATTTTAATCGCATCCAGTCATTGAATAATCCGTACGCGGTAAGCATTCTATATATTCATGTCTGCGTACTTTCACTTCATCTGATCAACATGCATGCTTTGTTGCCTTGATGTTAACATATATACTATATATATACATACATACATATATATATGTATATACGTATATTGTAGGGAGAGATATATGTGAAACGCGCTGCCAAGCTGAAAGAAATCGTACGAGAAATGCTCGAAAAATATCCAAAAGAATTGTTGGATTTATTAGAGTTGATAGATGACTTGCAAAGACTTGGACTGCTTTACCACTTTGAAAGTCAAATAAAGCAAGTCTTGGCAGCTGCTTACAACAAATATAATAGCAATGATCTTCAACTAGAAGATGATAATTTTTATGCTAAAGCACTCATGTTCCGCCTCTTGAGACAACACGGTTTCGATATCTCTCAAGGTGATTAAATTAATCTATTTCTTTTCAGTTCAACTAACCTCTGAAAAAAGAAAAATAACTTATTGAAACTTATTTTCATTTGGCTAACAAATGCGAATTTGCAGAAATATTTGATAGTTTTAAGGACGAGAAGGGCAACTTCAAGACGAGCCTTTGTGAGGATACAAAAGGATTGCTCAACTTGTATGAAGCTTCTTACTTATCAATAGAAGGTGAAACCACCATGGATATGGCAAGAGAATTCACAGCAAGGCATTTAAAGAAGAGTCTTGATGATAAGAAATTAGATAACAATCTTGCTGCATTAGTTCGTCACGCGTTGGAACTTCCACTGCACTGGAGGATGATAAGGTTAGAGGCGAGGTGGTTCATAGACATATACGAGAAAAGAGCCAACATGAATCCTCGTCTACTTGAACTTGCTAAATTGGATTTCAACATCGTCCAAGCAATATATCAGGAGGATCTTAAAGATGCAAGCCGGTGAGAAATAGTTTTGCTCACTGCATTTTTTTCCCATTCGTTCGAAACTCTGGCCGCATCCAAACAAACGTCTATCTGGAGGACACGAACTCACTTTATTATTCCGATAAAGCAGTTTTAACCGCTTGAACTACCTATTGTCTGAACCCCTTGGTTAGCTTGGACATATTTTCATTTATTTTTTTTCACATTTATCTTTAACCTAGTTATAAGCTGTTCAGAAAAATACATATATAGTTTCAGAATTTTCTCCTGTTCTTTTTTCTTTATATTTAATGTATGTGAGATTTTCGTCAAATTACCTATGTAGGTGGTGGAAGAATAGTGGTATTATGGAGAAGTTGCCATATGCAAGGGATTGCATAGTGCCGTGCTTATTCTGGAATATAGGAATAATAGGCGAGCCTCGGTATGTGTATGCTAGAAGATTGTCCACCAAGGTTTGTGCATTAATAACAACATTAGATGATACGTACGATATTTATGGTACTCTAGATGAGTTGCAGCTCTTTACTGATATTCTGGAGAGGTTAGTAAAATTAGTTTCGGCATTTTTCTCTATTTCTTTTCATGCTATATGTACACGCATCTAATGGGTTTTCCTTCTTTCTTTCCTTTTTCTTTTTAATATTCAGATGGGATATTAATGCATTGGAGCAACTACCATACTATATGAAAATTTGCTTCCTTGCACTCCACAACTGTGTTAATGAAATTGGTTATGATGCTCTTAGAGATCATGGCATTGACACAATTCCTTACCTAAAGAAAATTGTAAGCACGCTTTAATTTCAGCAATCCAATATAAATTCATATACTTATATATATAAATTAGTTCTCCTATGTAAACTAATCATGACTTTTTCTTAGACCAACTTATTACGAGATTGTAAATCAACAATAATCGAGTTTAACACGATATTCGAATTAAAATATACATAAATTTCAAACATGGATCCTTGGACCAATTTAATGTCGACAACAAAAACTTTTTGGTGTTTCTTCTTCCACAAACTATAGCACTAATTTTCAAACATTTCAGTGGGTGGATCTATGCAAAGCATACATAAAAGAGGCAGAGTGGTACTCCAGCGGATATAAACCAACACTAGAAGAATACAAAAGCAATGGCATGGTGTCAATCGGAGGTCTTCCAATATTAATTAATGTTTATGTGCTAGCTGAAAATCCTAGCAAGAGAGCCTTGGAAGCGATCTGTAATCATCACGACCTAGTTCGTTGTTCAACAATGTTCTTGCGACTTGTAGATGATCTGGCGACATCGTCGGTATATAATGAAGATCAGGCTTCACTTTCCTGTTAATATTTTCGTATTAAACACCAGAAAATGAGAAAAGCACTTTTTAGACTAGCAAATAATGGCAAACAAATAATGAAGCCTAAGTAAGATATTAACGAGATGTGGTTACAAACTTAATTAACTATGATTAACACTTTGAAGATTAACCAGTTTGATTAATCAATCTTATTTTACTGCTTAACAGGATGAGAAGAAAAGAGGCGACGTACCAAAACTTGTGGAGTGTTACATAAATGAAACGGGTGCCTCTGAAGAAGAAGCACGTGAATACGTGAAGTCTTTGATTTCTGAGAATTGGAAAGAAATGAACAAGTTGAAAGAAGTTGCAATCACCACCTTCTCCAAAAATTTCATAGAGATGGCAATGGGAATGGGTAGAGTGGCACAATGCATTTATGAGTTTGGTGACGGGCATGGTCATGTAAATCCAATAGCTGAGGCCCGAATGTCCTCAATGTTTTTTGAGCCCATTCCTCTTGAAATTCTGTAAATTGCAAAAATATTGTTGGTGCAAAATAAGAGTCACAGATCTATGTATACGTACCTCCACTTTGTTTATGAAGGTTAGATTACATGAATAATCTTATGATGATCATCTTACTAGCAGACACTGAATTTAGCTATTAACTTCCAAAAATTTAATTGCAACAGGGGGATATATTCATTTGAGTTTCCGGTTTATCGATTTGTTTGGTTTGGACTGTTGAGTTTACCTCTTCAAGTTTAGATTTTTTTTTAATTATTTTTTGAGAGTTTCAGAATTCCCCCCTCCCCCCAACCCCCCCCCCCCTTTTTTTTTTTTTTGGGAAAATGAACTCAGCCCAAGTACAAATTCTATACATGAACTTAGCCCAAAAGTCCAATTTTTTTCTACATGAGAATGTAATTTTAGATAATTTAACACTTATTTGAATTTGCATAATTGTCATTTAAGTAAATTTAAATTGCTCATCTTTTATCTAACTTTTTATATTTTTAAATTCAATCTAAATTAACATAATATTATTTAACAAATAGAAAAAAATATATATTTTTCTTAAAATTTCTACTAGGTGGAATGTTGCACCCATTAAAATTATTAAATGATACTATGTATACGAAATTTATCATTTTCAATAATTCTCGCATGAAATATAACCAAATTTAAAAAAAAAAGAATGACTAATACTGATAAATTTAATATGACGATGATTAAAAATGTATTTATATCAGTGAAATATTAATTTAATTTGAATGGATGCAATTCTCGTTAAAAAAAAAAAAAAAAAAGCCGGCAACAAATAAATAATTAAATAAAAGAAAAACGACCAATCCCACGACTGCTCCAAAACGCCAAGAAGTCATCCAGCTGAAACACCATTTTTGAGCCACTTGCTTAAAACGTAAGCCGGAGGGAGAGATCAGAGATAGAGAGATGGGAGACCAGAGGGTGAAGAACGAGGCGATGCAAATAATGGGTGTCTTTCAAGTGCTTCCTCGTCTCGTTGTCTTTGATCTTGACTACACTCTTTGGCCCTTTTACTGGTACTTTTTTTTCCCCTTCTATTTCTACTTTTTTTTTTTTTTTGGGTTCAAATAATTCTTGTAATTTCATATTTTCTTTTCCGTAAACAATTGGCAGAGTAATTTGCTTGAACATTCGTTATTCAATCCTATCTGTCCAACACTGATTGATTGATTGCTTTCATCTCTCTTCATGAAATGAAAATTGGGGGTTAGGTGAGGAGGTTGTATGGCAGTACTTATTTTGGGTGCTTAGCCTGTTTGGATTAGCAATTTTTTTTTTTGTTAATACTTTTATTTTTTTTTTCATGAAAACGGAAAAGAAGAATATATTCTTTTCGTCATAACTATAGGGTTTGATTCTGAAAAAAGTGTTTTGAAACTCTGAAAAAAAAAAGGTTCAAATATAACTTTTTTAAATGGCGAAAAAGCACTTTCCGAGAATTATTAAAGGAGTGCTTTCGAAAAAAAGGTCAATCCCTTATTAGCACGCAAAACTGAAAAGCTAGTGAGCACTAGATAAGCATTTTATTTTGGGTGTTTATAAGCACTGCCAAACACCCTCTTGCTGTTAGGGGAAGGGGTTGAGTGCGGAAGGTATACAAACTGATGAAAATTGAAGCCGCTGAGGAAAGAATGTGCTCAAGAGAAGTAGTGGTTCAATCAGTTTGTGCTGTTAACAGTTTCAGCAGAATGCTATGAAATGAGAAATCAGTTGGAGAAAGCATGCTATGATGCTGCTTCTCAATTAAGGCCGTTTTGCTTACCTTATCATCCTTCTCTTGATATCTCCATTAGTAATTGATGCTCATTGAACCACTGTAGTCACAATTTACAACATTTGTCTTTTAATTTCAAGTAACTTCAAGTCTATACTTTTTATTTTGTTTTTTTGGGTATTTGGACATTGAAGCATGATGCCGCAACATATGAGAATCGATTGTGGTGAATGTCCATTTATCTTCAGACTGTCTTACTTTTGTTTGCTTGTGTTAAATAAAAGAATTTTCTGTCATATATTAGTTTACTGCATTTCCTTTTTGGGCAGTGAGTGTCGATCCAAACGGGAGATGCCATCATTGTACCCTCATGCAAAAGGGATTCTGCATGCACTCAAAGACAAGGGAGTTGATGTTGCTATAGCCTCAAGATCACCAACTCCAGATATAGCGAACACTTTTCTTGAGAAGTTGGGGATCAAGTCAATATTTGTTGCACAGGTGAGCTAGTGGGAATCTACTTATATTTCCTTAGTCCTCTTTATTATCTCTTGCAAGTCTGAAGCTAGTGGAGATAGTAAAAGAGAATGTTGGGGAAAATCATTCTAGTTTCTCTTGTGAAGATTGCACCAATATCTCGTTACCATTTCTCTCACCTATACTATGGACCTTGCAAATCACTGGAAGACTACTAAAATGCCCTTTGCAAATGCAGCTTTGCAGTATCTTAAATAGACTTGCATTTCATGTTATTCCTTTTCACAGATAGTTGGCACTTTGTAATTATAGAAAGAAATTGTAGTGTGAGAACGGGGGAAACGAATGGAAGACTCAGCTATGGGAAATTCTGTCATGGCTATCCTTTAGATTGGTTTCTTGTATATGGTGGTGGTAAACAGCTAAGCTTGACTTTGATTCGAAAGTAGATAGTGATAGGTTCAGCTTGAGTGGGTTAATTGTACGCCACTTGACAATTATAGCTAATGGTAATTATTTGTTATCCTTCATTAGTCTACTTTTTTAACCAGTTACGTCGATTGTCTGCTTTGGATCTTACAGGAGATATTTTCCAGTTGGAGTCACAAAACCGAGCATTTCCAAAAAATTAACCGCAGGACTGGGGTTCCCTACAACGAAATGCTCTTCTTTGATGACGAAAACCGGAACATAGATGCGGTATGATCCATTCATGTTAGAAACTAGTTATCTTTTGTGGCGCTTCATAACTCTGATTTCTTATGCTTTCAGGTCTCAAAAATGGGCGTCACGAGCATATTGGTGAATAAAGGGGTAAATCTTGGAGCTCTGCAGCAAGGGCTGACAAAATTTTCACAAAATTTGGCTTCACTGGAGAAGAATAAGAGAAAATGGCTCAAATTTTCACAGAAACCGAGCTCGTCTGAAAGAGACGAGAAACAATGACAGTCATCATTCCAGATTTTTAGTTTGATGGAGTTATATTTTGTCACACTCATTGAAGAAGAAAAATGTTGTATCAAAATTTAGATACCATGTATGTCTTCCTGCCATTGATGGACACCCATATTTGTTTTTATCATGATTGATCTCAAAGCATGTAATATTTATTCAGGAATGGAATATGTACACATTTCGGCAATAATGGGAAAATTCCATTTTTGGTCCCTCTCAGATCTTCCTATCTTATTTATTTCCATGGTTTTTTATTCTATGATTCACATACCCATTTATGTGACAATGCAAATGGCTTTGTCTCTCCAAAAATGGGTTTGAACTAGGGCCTGTTTGGATTGGGGTTTTTTTTTAAGAAAAAATATTTTTTTTTTAAAAAAATTACATTAAATTTGCAATAATTATTTGATTTGACTTTTTAAAAAATTGAAACTCTTAAAAAAGTTCAAATACGATTTTTTTTAGAAGTCAGAATTTTTAGCTTCTAAAAAAAATTATTTTTAAGAGTTGTTAAAAAAAAAACGCTTTTAAAAAAAATTAATTCAAACGGGCCCCTTGTAACTAACCCATGCCAATGCATGGATTCTCTAGTAAGTTTATATATATAAAAGATATTCAACTAGTAAGGCACGGATTTATTAAATTTATTTTTACGAAATGTATTAAACAAATATTATGGGATTGGCTAAGATAAGGGCCAAATAGAAAATTCAGAGGAATGTTGTTCCCATATGCTGACTTTGCTAACGTACACGTAACAGCTCTTAATCATTTCATCCAAAACTGCACCTTTCTGCTAGGCAAACCCAGAAAATCAGAAGGGGAAAGAAGAAAATGGGCAGCAATGATACGAGAAAAGACGAGGTGGTAGCAGAAAATAGAAAAGCAGAGGAGGTTGCAAGTGAGGCCACTAAAGACGGTTCAATTTGTGGGTTCGATTCTCTTCACCGCCTTCTTCAAGCATCTCTCAGCCCCCATCTTTTCCAGGTCTCTCTTCTTAATTTTATATTTTACTGCAATGAGTTTTAGATCGGTGGAGTTAATTTGATTTGGTTTGATTCGATTGTATTTGATTTTAGTTGTCAATTAATTTGTTTGTTTAATCCAAAGTAAGCGGGTTGAATTGCTTGTTTATATCTATATAGCCGATCGTAGATAGTGAGTTGACCGAACCTCACGTAGTTGATTGTGGATTAGTTTGATTTGATTCGGATAGTTCTACTTTTCATTGTTTTCACTTTTATCTAACCAAGCGGGGTGATTAGTCCTAACTATATAGCTGACTTTACACAATTGTTTCGTGATAGTTTGATTTGGTTTGGTTCCATTCATCTGATTTAAATAAGTTATTTATCCCTGAGTAAATTGACGTGATTGCTTCATTTCCTGGGTTTTGTTTCGTGATTGGAAGTCAATGAGTCATAATTTAGAATTTCTTAAAGCTGGGTAGTCCGTTCATCAGCGTAGATGGATCATGATATAATCCTTCTGCTGCCATGGAGAGAAGTGGGGGGAGTGCTACAGCGAATTAAGTATATTCACTTGTAGGACCCACACGCGGACTAGGGGATGAGTAGGCTGGGTCTGTTGTGGGCCTTCCATTCATGTCACGTGCACGATTCTTGTTTGCAGCTTCATACTGTAGACCCAGTTTATTCAAGAAAAGTCGCTGGTGGTTCTTTCATGGAGTTTGATCAAAAAACAATTTGGTCTTCTATTTTGCTTAGAATTTGACTCGCAGAGTTGGACTTGGTAAGCATTTAGGAGTGCTGCAAAAAAGATTCTGCTCTTTGAACAATATGACATACGGAAACAGAACTTGCCCGATGGTTTTGTGTATGGGATTGTATATTACAACTTTTCTAGATGTCAGATAAAGTGGTTCTTGGACCCTTTTCCTTGTATATGCCCATTTGCTGGATGGTCTCAACTACAAAGTTCTTTTATTGCAGGAAGTCAGTAGATTGCTTCTTGGTCTAAATTGTGGGAAAGCACTTGAAACCCTTTCCCTTCCAGAGCCTGCTAAGGATTTATCTCTGAAATATGATTTTGATCTTCAGGTATCTTCTTCTACACAGTTACTAGAAGAGATTGATAGGTTTAAAAGATGTATATCTTTTCTGTGATTTCAGTTGTATTAAATTTGTTTGAAGGAAACACTTCCGCGGACTAGGCTTGACCATTTTTATTTCGGATCATCTATCTAACTGGCTTGCTCTGTAGATATTTAAGAGAATCTTTATTTTATGCCCTCAAATATTTCAATATAATATTGAAATAGATATTCGTGGCATCTATTCAACTGATATTGAAGTAAGAATGTGAGATGATTGAGAAAACTTCTAGTTGGAATGCTTCCTATCTTTGATAGAAAGTGTTGGATATAAATGCTGCTGCTTAGTATCTTTGTGGCTCCTATGCTGCTTTTTTCCCCCAAGGATGCATTGCAATTCAACCCTAATTACATGTAGTCTTCTGTGATACAAAACAATAAAAAGTCCTGACAACCTGAGCTTGATACGGATTATATGATTTCTCGTTACTCATACCTTCAATGCAAAGGAGAAGAGGAATCACTAGAGTTATGGGACTATGTTCTTCTTTTGATCTGTACTGGGAGCTAGGCATGCTGAGAACTTTACTAAGTCAGATTGATTTTCATACTTGTGACTTTTTTTATTTCAATTACTATTACTGATTTTCACTCACTACTTGAGAATTCATCTTCTCGTGAATCATTGTGCATGAGAGTGTCCATAACTGTAAACATCTCAATGCCTTTGTAGGCATATGGCTTTCGTGCTGAGCAGGAGTCTCTCAGAGAACCAAGAATTGTCAGGGTTGGTCTCATTCAGAATTCTATTTCTCTTCCAACAACCTCACCTTTCTTAGACCAGAAGAAGGCCATTTTTGAAAAGTTAAGACCCATTATTGATGCTGCTGGTACCTCAGGGGTCAATATTCTGTGTCTGCAAGTAAGTCAAGGCAGGAAATTGGTGGTTTTGGATCAATAAATTATACCCTTCAGAGTTTCACTTTGTAGGTTTTATTCTTGCAGGAGGCATGGACGATGCCATTTGCATTTTGTACTCGTGAGAAGAGATGGTGTGAGTTCGCAGAGCCGGTAGAGGGAGAATCAACACAATTTCTTCAGGAGTTTGCTCAAAAGTACAACATGGTAATAGTAAGTCCAATCCTTGAGAGAGATCTAAAACGTGGGGAGATTCTTTGGAATACTGCTGTAGTAATTGGAAACCATGGCAACATAATTGCAAAACATCGGAAGGTACATGCTTCCTTTAACTATGTCCTCCGCTGACCTGTTTCTCCTGCTTTTGTTTATGTTGACTCTTAATGATGATAACATTTGCAGAATCACATACCTAGAGTAGGGGACTTTAATGAGAGCACTTATTATATGGAGGGAAACACTGGGCATCCTGTTTTTGAGACTGCTTACGGGAAGATCGCCGTCAATATATGTTACGGAAGGCACCATCCCCTCAACTGGTTAGCTTTTGGCCTGAATGGTGCAGAGATTGTCTTCAACCCATCCGCTACCGTTGGTGAACTTAGTGAACCAATGTGGCCCATAGAGGTATCGTTCTTTACGATTTTACCGTGCCAATATATCGGTTTCAAATTCAACTGATGACATGTTTGATGAATTTCTTTCAGGCCCGTAATGCAGCAATAGCGAATAGTTATTTTGTTGGTTCGATAAATCGTGTTGGGACTGAGGTTTTCCCAAACCCATTTACTTCTGGAGATGGGAAGCCGCAGCATGCAGATTTCGGCCACTTCTATGGGTCTAGTCATTTCTCAGCGCCGGATGCATCGTGTACCCCATCTCTGTCGCGATTCAAGGATGGACTGATGGTAGCTGACATGGATCTCAACCTCTGTAGGCAACTCAAGGACAAGTGGGGATTCCGGATGACTGCTCGATACGAGTTATACGCTGAGCTGCTCGCTCGTTATTTGAAGCCAGATTTTGAGCCCCAAGTCATATCCGATCCCTTGTTGCACAAGACCTCTTCTTAAGTTCCTTGCTTGCTTGCTTATGTGTTTGAAATAAGTGGTGGAAGATGCAAATTGCTTCTTCATCATTTGCTCAATACTTTGAAAGCAATCTGCTTACGTATTCGTGAAACCTGTAAATACTGTGTGCTCTACATCATCTGTATATGATATTACTATTTCTAGAAATCTGATGCGTAGAAAAACATCTTTGTTCTTCGTTCCTCTTTCTTCTATGTGAAAATGTGAAGGCCGACTCTTGGCACATGGTAGTTATTTTTTGTGTGACGTGAAGTAATACGAGCTCAAGTGCTTGGGATTAATTTTTTCAAGAGATTGATTGGGTTTGAATCTCACATAGATTGGGATTGAGGTAAAATGGTATAAGCGATATTGCAACTGAAAAAATTGAATTAAGAATGTGATTTATGATTCGAGTTCGATTCTAATTTTTTACCCACATAATTGGGTACTCAGTATAGGAAATGTGTTGTATGTGATTATTTTGATGTTGAATTTTGTTAGTTGAGTTTCCTCTATATTAATAAATGAAAGAGAATGAGAGATTTTAAAAGAAAATTAAAAGAAGTTCAAATGAAGGAAACAAATACAAAAAAGAAAAAAGATTATATGCAAATACTCCTGGTACCCAACAATTAAGACAACTCAGTAAACCAACACCAAGAAAAGAAAACATAAATATAAATATATAAATATACATATACATATATATATATATATATAATAAAATTGTAGAAGAACACCTAACAAAATTTCAACCTCTTGGATCGTTACAACAGTTATCTGGGCCCACCACTAGACAACCTCAGAAAATCAACACCCTTATCCCCTACTTTACACACGCACATACACCATTTTCTTTCTTCCTCCGTCTCCAAACAACAGCTGCGTCAGCTAAAGCA
Organism: Cordia subcordata; assembly: GCA_028554755.1. Taxonomy (NCBI): domain Eukaryota; kingdom Viridiplantae; phylum Streptophyta; class Magnoliopsida; order Boraginales; family Cordiaceae; genus Cordia; species Cordia subcordata. The sequence continues at coordinate 2,615,633 of JAPTOF010000013.1, read as the reverse complement.
CATACTAAAAATAATAGTTTTCGAATTTTTTAATTTATATATCTATATATTTTCTGCATGGCGGCATTTTCATCGCCGACGTTTCGGTCGCCGTCGGCGCGAAGAGATCCGAGCCCATATAAGCTATTGAATTTCACAAGCCCTAAGTTGAAGCGATCCGTTCATTATAGTAATCCAATCCCTAGGGTTTCTGATTCTCCTTCAACTATCTGCCGCTGCAAAGGCAGTAGTGGCGTTGGTAACGGAGATGGCTCCTCGGAGTCGCCGTCGGCTCCGCAGCGGTGGGACTCGGCGATTCAAGAAGCGGTGAGGAGTGCGATTAAGCGTTTCGATGATTTTGTGAAGGCGAAGAACATTATTAACGCTGCGGAGAAAGAAAGTGAATGGAAGAATGGTGAGGATAGAGGGGCTTGGGATTGGGAGAGGTGGAAGCAGCATTTTAAGGAGGTCGATGAGCAAGAACGTGTTGTTTCGCTGTTGAAGGTAAATCTTTACATGCTTTGCTAAAGTAATTCTTGTTGTTTTTCTATTATAAATAAGTTTTGCATGCTTTGCGAAACTAAGTTTTGGTTTTCGTTTGATTGATGTAAAAGGTTACAACCTTGCATTTTGTTGAAATTGGAGGCCGGAGCTTGTATTTATCTATTTACTTGAAATTGCACTTCGGAGCTTGTATTTATCTATTTACTTGAAATTGCACTTTGGAACTCCTAATAATCTAATAATGTATGGCTATGGTTTACAAGAATGTGAAAAAGATTCTCGAGCCAGTGAGACACATTCTTACAGATATTAGATTGTTACCGCGCTTAGAGGTCTAACATAAGGTATTGGCACAATGTAGTAGGATTTTTCGTGGTTCACGCATCTTTTGTTCGGTCGATGATTCCTTTTGTTCGGATCAGTTGATCACTAAGCAGTAGAGTAATGTTCCGATCTATTGAGGATTCAGTAGGCTTCCAGGAGGTAGTCTGAAAGTGAATGACCCATCTTTTGAATTTAACTATGCAAGACTAGTCCTCTTTGCTATGATCAGTACATGCTTTTTCATTATTACCTATTAAGATGCATCTTTCTGCATTATACGTGGATCCTAATGATATATTTACTATTGATTTGAACAGTCACAGTTAGCTCAAGCTGTAAACATGGAGAATTATGAAGAGGCTGCTAGGGTAAAAGTTGCAATTGCAGCTGCAGCTGCTAACGATACCATTGGCAGAGTGATGTCTAATCTGAATGTAAGAGCTTCACTAGTGTCGTCCACAAATTTTCGACTACTCAACTGTCTAATTTAGCTAGGTTGTTAACTATTACTATAGCCTTCTATTTCAATATAGTCATCTTTTCTTTAACTTTTGGGATACAATTACAGAAAGCTTTAGATGAAGAGCGTTATGGAGAGGCTGCTCTTATACGTGATGACGCTTGTGCTGGACTGGTGAGTTATAAGAATAACAATTTAGAATTTATTCTCAAAAGACTGCCATATAAGGCCATGAATGCAACACATTGCATGTGATAATTTTGTTGGCTCTGGACAAGTGTCTGCGTTAACAAAACTTACACAAACCTGATTTTATGTGTTTGTTATCTGAAACTTGAAGGTTGGATGGTGGGCTGGAATTTCTGAAAATACTGGTGATCCTTATGGTTGTATTATTCAAATAAGTGCAGAGCATGGACGATATGTGGCCAGAAGTTTTTCTCCTCGGTACCGTTTCTTATTCTGTGTGAAGCTTAACTTCTAATTTTGCAATTCTATGCTTATGAACTATGCGTTCTCAGAACTTCAAAATCTTTACCAAATCAAGAGGTTTGTTTAAATATAGGTTTAGGCTAAAGAATCCTGTATACAAAAGCAGAAAAGCTTTTAAGAGAAATTGAGTTTAGTTTGGCCTTCAGTAACTAGAATCCTGTGTACAAGAGCAGAAAAGATTTTAAGAGAAACTGAGTTTAGTCTGGCCTTCACTAACTATGTTCTATGTCCTCAGTCAGCTTGCTACTGCAGCAGATGGCGCCCCATTGTTTGAGATATTCCTTACTATGAATAAGGAAGGTGAATATAAGCAGCAGGTACCTGTCCTAATACACCTAAGTCTGCTGTATGATTCAGTGCATGAATAGAATTCTATCAAAAACAAAGCATGGACAAACTGTCTTGCATGTTTCCTACCATATCAGTCAAAGCTTAGATATCTTTGTAAACTCATTTTTTTACTTCAATCCATGTGCATAATGATGGTAGTGCTAGCTGCAGTTTCTATCAGATGAAATGGGCAAAAATTTATTTCTGGACTCCCCAAAGCACCTATCCACTGGATAAATATATGAGTGCTTGGATTATTTATTTCACCTATTGGGTACAAAGGTTTTAACCGGCACAAAACATGAAACCTCTTTCTTGTTCTTTGTTCCTTCCTTCATAAAAGGTGTCAATGCTTTTGCAGTTATTGGACGATAGATGTTCAGTAGAGGATACTTTTTATCTTCTTTTTATATTTGTGTATCAATAAAATTTGTAAATGTGTGTGTATTACTAAATTAAGTTCCTTTGGCTGTGAATGTTTATATTGGAAGAACCTTCAATACTTTTTGTTCTCAGTATGTTGATTTTAAGATTATTCGTATAATTTCTAGGCTGTTTACTTAAAGCGCAGTAGCACTCCAGTTGATCTCCCTATGACTTCTCCGAAGTCATCAGTTGCTATAAGTAACTCAGATCCTCTTGGTCCAACTGAAAATAAAAGTGATCTATTTGGAAAAGATTCTGAAGATACAGAAGGTACTGATAACAATTCTGGTTTTGAAAATGTCTTGCGGGACATGATACCTGGTGTAGAGGTCAAAGTTTTGAAGGTGACTACTCCAGGGAAAGTAGACCGCGACTTTATATCTAAAGTGGTTGAACAAATAATAGAGGAAGAAGATGAAGAAAAGGACTTTGAGTTGGACAGTGTAGACACAGAGGATGAAAGTAAGAGTGGAAGTGATGACGAGAAAAATACAATTGAATTGGATGCCAATAGTGATATAAGCGGTGCGGAAGAGCAAAGTGAAATAGCAGTAAAGGTGGTTGTTGGTGGCCTTCTAGGAAAGGGCACTATTCGGAAACAGCACAAAGAGTTGCTCCGTGTGCCGGCTACACTACAGAAGAAGGGTCGAACATCTTTTACTTTTACAGTAGAGCAAGAAGACAATAAAGAAAATCCTGACAGCAATGGACATTCTTCACTAAATAAAAAGGCTAAGCTCCTGAATCCACGAAGCATGGACCATCTTATGCTTGATCTTGCAAAGTCCATTGGCAGGGGCAAGATACCTACGAAGGTTAGATTTGAGCATCTGTAGAATAAAGATCAATCCACTTACATGATTGGTTTTTTATTCATAGTTGTATGCTTGAAAAATGTAGGTGCTGAAAGATGTTGGTGAAATGATAAATCTCACACTAAGTCAGGCTCGAGATCGTCAACCACTCTCTGGATCGACCACATTTAGCCGTATTGAGATTCCAGCATCTCGAGACCCGCTTAGTGGTAATTGATCATAGATGGCAATGTCATCTGCTGTGTTTTCACTACTTAGGGTGCTAGCATTCTAACATGTGCTGTTCTTTGAGATTCACTATGAGTGGTATATTCTTGATGTTTAAGTGACAATAGCCAAATCCTAACTATTTTGGGGGCTTTGTCAGGTCTATATATTGGTGCACATGGACTTTATACTTCAGAAGTCATCCAGCTAAGGCGCCGTTTTGGCCAATGGAAGGGGGATAGTAACTCGAAGGAGCCTTCAAATATTGAGTTTTATGAGTATGTTGAAGCTGTTAAATTAACTGGGGATCCTTATGTGCCAGCAGGCCAAGTAATTTCCCAATTTAACTTTTATAAATTCCCACGTCTGCATATTCGTTTATGCTTTATGTACCTTGTGATCTTATGTGGCTGAAGTTTGAGATTGCATTTCTGAGCTGCTGGGCAGCTGATCTTAGTCACAGCTAACAGTCCAGCTTTCAATTGGATTTTACTGAACATATCTAAATGAGTCTGAGCCTTTATCTTATTGATTGATTTTTAGTTTCCTCTGTAAAAAGTTGAATGTCCTCGTTTCATTTTTGGGGATGTGCCGTAGTAATGTCCTCTTTCCTTACCCAAACAATGCCACTACAAAAAAAAAAATCAATTAGTGTGATATTGAGAATATTCTTTCTTGGAATCCCCTTCTCTTCCACTATCTCAGTTTCAACTTTCAATTGTTTAAAAGTCCAATAACTTTGTAACTATTCCACTTATCTTAAAATATATATTTTTAACTTATTCTAAATAGGTGTTTCACGTAAAAGGATGACATTCAGTTGGGAGGGAGCAACTAATTGATATTACACAATATGATTGTAGCCGGAAGCATGTTCTCCCTGGCAGTTTGTGGTTTTCTCCTCTCATATTTTGTTAGTGATCATACAATGAATAGAATGCTAGATGTTGGAAATGGCTTACTTGTGCATTTCTTAATACAAATAAAAATAGGAAAAAGGATACCAAATAATTGGCTTTGTGTGCACTCTTTCAATTACCAAAGAAATGGCTCTATTCCTATGTGTCATCTTTGCTTGCACTTTGTGATGCTTGTTATATGTTAACTATTTCATCATTGAAATTACACATTTATTCTTTGTGGAGGAAAAAGTTTTAAGTCTATGTTTTGGGTCTCTTTCTACAAGTATTGTTGACAACTTCTTGTTTGTCTTTTAATATTCATTGAAAATTTAATGTTTAACAGATAGCCTTCCGTGCCAAAATTGGAAAAGGATATCAACTTCCTCATAAAGGGATTATTCCGGAAGAGTTTGGTGTGGTATGTGGTTTTGTTCTGAGCTTGAAATATAAAATTATCTTCCATCTTTATCTACCTGCTCATTCTATCTTATACATTACGTCATTAGTATAGCTGGACTTATACGCTTCTATCATCTATCACACATACACTGCTAAGAATAACAATGATTTCATTGGTTATGTAGATTGCTCGATATAGGGGGCAAGGGAGACTGGCTGAACCAGGATTTCGCAATCCTCGATGGGTAGATGGAGAGCTTGTTATCTTGGACGGGAAGGTTTGCATCTCTTTTTCAGTAATAGAACAAATTTTCTGCAGTGGGTTGTTTTCTGGAGAGCATGCTTATTTTTGCATTTTGCCTTGTGAAATTGATCATCAACCTATTTCTCTACAGTACATTCGAGGAGGGCCAGTTGTTGGATTTGTGTACTGGGCCCCTGAATATCATTTCTTGGTGTTTTTCAATCGGCTGAGGCTGGAGGAGTAAATCCACTTTGTACATGGAGTTTGAAGCTAATAATTCCCTCATCACAATTTGTAGGTAAGTGCTTTTTCATTACACTATTAGTACAATGTGTAATCATGGCAGTGCATTTAATCTTCTCAGGCATGGTAGACTTGGAAACGTCAGTCTATTGTTCTGCAAAAAAGTTGAATGAATGATGATTTTGAATAGGCAAAATGGCATACCTTCCATGTTAGAAAGGATCCTACAACCAGTTGGTTAATGATCTCAGGAAGGAATCTCTCATGTTCTGTTAATAACAACTAGGGACAGTGGCACCTTTCATTTAGTGGAGTCACGTGCTCCACTCATTTCTCTTTTTCAAAAACAGAAGTGTATATATAAACTATATGTCTGGCATGACAAAAGATAAGATGAACCCAAAGGCCACACTGACTGTCAGTTATTTTTATTAGTAAACATGTATTTGATAGTGCTGAAAATAAAATAATTATGTAACACTTCTCAATGTTAGATCCCTTCATGTATAATTATAATATGCTTATATCGTACTTCAAAATATGAAACCAAATCGTGTATATTTGTAATAAATTCTAATATTTGTGCCCTGAAAAGTTTTTCAAATATTTATATATGTGAATTACTCTTATATTGACCCAAAAAAAAAAAAAAGTATCTAGCTTTGTCTCTAACGATAAGATTGACTTTATCTCAAGGAGTTGTTTGTTAATAACAAAATTGACTTTGTTTAAAAGAGTTGTTGTTTCTCTTGTTTGCATCTATCCTGGGGTTAAGGTTTTCTTCCTCGGTTACTTTTGCAGTTTAGAGGTTCTATTTTGGCACGAAGCATTTTGGTAGCACAGGTTAGTGAAAGCTGAAAGTTTCAAGCAAGGCCAAGTCTGGTATGATCTACTGATGTACTGTTGACCACCAAATTTTCTGGAATGTTTTGGTGCATTGAATAACCACAAAGAGCCTCTAAACGGAAGGTCTAAGCGGTTTGTAACTCTTCTAGCGAGCATCCACCACACCTCCACCCCACCCCCAAGCCACCCTTTTTTTCCTCTTTTACCCCGAGTGTATATATGTCCTCTCTTGTTTTTTCCATTTCATAGCAGTTAAATCCAAGTTTTAACAAATAGCGACTTTATATTTACTTTGCAGTTTACTTTTCTATACATAAAATGTATATTTCTTGCTAAAATGTTGTATCACTCATTTCATTAGCTCTCCATGTTATATTATGGTGAAAGGCAAATTTGTGTCATAAATTCATAATTGCATTTTCTTATACGTCCAGATTATCTTTGTTTATCCATTTATCTTTCCAGGATAGAACCATTCCAGGCAAAGATCCCCATGCGCGATGCATCATCTCCTGACATAAAAGTCATATTGTAAAATGGGTATATTGAATTATCGTTTGAGTGTGAGCTTTATGACACACATCATTTTTGACGAAGATTGACCTTAATGATGACTTGTTTCATTCATCATCCGTTGTCTCATTTTCGCATGGAAAGATAACATGATACTCAAATTTCTCGTATATTGAATTAACAGACTTTTGTTTGTTCGCTTTATGAGGTTATACAGGTGATGATATGTTTTAAGTCTGTTACTAAAGCACAATACTAGTGAAGTACAATGAACTTTTGCTATTTGTATTAGTTAAACAAAACAAATTATTGTTTAAGAATTTCCGACTTCTTCAAGTGGTGGATGAACTTGTCTATGTAGCTGTCATGAAGACCATAATCACTGAAAACATTTTGCATTTGAGCAGCTTTCAACCTAGTCGCTTCTCCTTCTTGGGCTACCATCACCAGTCTGATTGCTATGGCAATTGCCTCCTGACTGAATGAACCATCTTCTCTTCTTGGAACTTCATAGCCTACCCCTTTCTCTACTAACAGCTTAGCATTGAGTCCTTGGTCGGCCAGCATTGGCATGAGAATGAGTGTGTGTCCAAAGCCAAGAGACTCTGATGGAGGCCCAACCAGAATGGAACAGACATCCTCCAATGGCGGGATGAGCTAGTATGTCCGTCTGTGGTGACCAACCAAGACAAGCCATGCCTTGGTTCGATGTCCGGATAACAAAGCCGGGAGGCAATAGTCGTGAGCTTTCATTGCGTTCCGGCTTCCGGAGAATCCATACGAAAGGCAACTCTGAAAGCTCAAGTGCAGAAGCTAATTCATGGACTTGCTCAATGGGCATCTTGCACTCACTTCCAAACCCAACAAACACAACGGACTTTGGCTTTTGTCTGTCCAGCCACTTGAAACTGGTAGACCAGCTTGAATTTGTTTCCATCTCAGACTTGTTCTGCAGAACCACTGGTGGAAGTATGCTAATGGGTAAAACTGGCCTTTGATAGAGTTCCTCAAGAAGATGTATGTAGTCTACCTCAAACTCTCTGCAGCTTCGCATGGCAACATAGTGGCTGTGTTCAATGACTTTAGCCAGGCGCTGACCGCTGGACACGCCTGATGCATCAGGGAAGTACAGATTTCGCAGCATTCATGGCGCGAAATAAGGTCTGTGTGCTATAAGGGAAGGGAAAGTGAACCAATCTGGCGGCCTCGTGAATTGTTCTGGCCTTGTACGTCGATTTCCAGACTTCAGTTCATCTGGTGGCCCCAAGTAAGCCAATGTCGCAGCAGTGTATACACTAAGAAAGATGGTAGGCACGCCAAATTTAGCAGCAGTTTCTGCAATCCTATGTGCAGCAAAGTCAAGAATGATCAAGTCAGGCAAATCCACCTGCGTCAGCTTTTCGAATGGCATGGCTAATCGATCATACGCCTTCTTCAGGTACTGCACTTGCTCTAGTTGAAGGTCAATGGTGGCCTCACAGTTGTCTGGCAAACCATCGACTGATGGCAATTTGATCTCCACCATCTTAATTCTATCTCTTAAATTTGAAGGAATTGGGGGCAATCTTTGCAGGTTCTTTAAGGTAGTAACAAATGAGACTAGTATACCTCTTGCTGCTATGTTTTTTGAGAACTCCAGCATTGGTAGCATGTGACCAAATGCAAACCAGGGGAAAATCATCACATGACATCGTTGAGAATCCATGGATGTTTTGAAACCAGTGAGCAATTATTTTCTGCATATTTCGTTTGTCTTCTAAAGGTGAAACATCAAATATATATTGAGTTTTTCCTATGGTCAGCTTCTTTGCATGAGAGTTTTCAGCATAATATGGATTCATGATCTTTGTATCTTATATCCATCTGACCAATCCATTTGGTTTAAAACGAGACTAGAAATCGATAATCTAATATTTATACTTATCAAGAATTGATCTTGAAACTCTTTTGTTCTTAAAGCGAGTAGTATATCACTAGACAAAGGATGATCATCCACCATGAGTAATTTTCATGGTATTTCGTATTTGAGACTTTTCGAATAGCATATAAATCAATGCTGCAACTATGGCTGATGGTCACGTTCAAATTTCAATATTCTCGATGTTCTTCCAAAACAACCAATATAAGCAATTAGATTCCCCTATTAATGTGAAGGCATTTTCGATCTTAAATTTCAACCTATATGAAGTAATTTTATTTTTCTCGGAAACTGCTTGTGAATCGATAAATGAGGAATACCCTAAACCAATATTTTATAACAGGTTACCATAATTTAGTTAGAGTCTAATTATTTACCCGCCCGTTTATTTAATATTTAAATAACAAGAAGGATTAAAATGAAAACTAGAATCAAATTATTAATTAAGAGAGGATCTAATATATAGCCTAGTATAAGCACGTGCGGTTGACAACAAAATCCACGTTATTGTTTAAGTGTTTATAAATAAAAGTTCGTTTTTCTTCGCCAAAAAAAGTAAAAAATTCATTTTAAATGGCTTTTTCTTTTAATAAAAAAACAGTTTTCTCTTGTGAAGTTCGTCAAGAAAAAAAATACATTATTGGTCGTATGAAAAGTTTTTCCTTCAGAATACGTGAATAACCTCAGCTAACTTTCGTGGGCCCAAATTTGAGAATTGTTTTGGTTTCTTTTTTTAGCAACAGAAGTCAAAGATATCTGAAGAAACAGAATCGTTGACCACCGATGAAAAGAGAATTAGAGAAAGTCCATACAAAGATTCACTTTCCACGTCACTACAGAATGTGAGCTGCAGAGCCTGCACACGTGTACATATCACAGGTAGAAAACAAAAAATGGAAGCTTCTTAAAATGCTCGGACTAAACTCACAATGCAGCAGCAGCAGTAGTACGCCACCACCACCACCGGAAACGGTGGCAGGGCCGTGGCCAACTCACCAACACGGCGCGAGCCACCACCGGAGCCACCTTTCGTCGTTTCCCCCGGAGGAGTTGCTGTTCATCTCTTCTGCCACGTGTCACGCGTGGGATCCCTCACCGGATAGGCCGGCACCGGCGTCCTCCAAATCCAACTCTGACCGGAAACACAGGTCGAGATCCTCGTCGAGCACTCACGACCCTCGTTAACCAAGAAAATCACCCTCTATCCCCAGCCATGAAAAAAATCGAGGTTTCCGCCGCGCAGGAGGCAGTGGTGAGGGTGTTTGAGAGGGTGGCGGAGGTGAGGCTGGCGTCGTGTAGGATATTGGTGGAGAAAATCATAGGGATAGGCGAAAAAACAAATGGACATGATAAAAAGATACCAACTTTAGAATCAAGATTTTGAGTAAAGTAACATTGCCTTATTGCTTTTTTCCCAATGGTGAAACGATCGAGGTGAAAAAACCCCGTAAAGCTTTCGTCTTTTCGGTACATTTTCAGTTATAATAATGCTTGTGGTGTTGTGTTATGGAAATTGAGTTATTTGATATGTCATTCACATTAGTGATGTTTTACATATAGCCAAATTATTGCGTTTAAGTTTCGCACATGAACTTAAAGAAGTGTTTCTTAGTTGGTTGTTGATACTTCTTGCTAGATTGATACTTAACTTAAAGGGTGCTAATTGGATGATAAAGTTAATTGTTTTTCCTTGTTCCATCTTTTCTTTGAGATTGTTTACGAAAAGGTTTCTTTAATTCCTTTGCACGGCCCGGAAAATTTGGGGAGGGGAGTTGTTCGGAAGTTTATGTTTGGAATATGTCTCAGTTATTCCATTGTCTGGTGTCGGAACACTAATTCTATCGTCTGGTGTTCTGGTCCCATTAGCTTCCAAAGTTGTTCATGCTTAGAATTCTCGAATTGTTGTCTATCCTCTTGTGTATTCATCTAATAATGTTAAACCTTTCTGCGCTTCTCTAGCTGTTATTAAGGACTGGTTGGTAATAACCCCAAATTCCTGTGCCAGTGGAACCTTCTGAGAAACGAAGCATGGAAGATTTTGTTGATCATTTATGTTAAGGTAGTTGGCTGCTTTGAAATTACGTAGAAGCTGTTTTGAGAAAGGCTGTTAATGCATTGTTTTATTTTGCATTAACTTCTGAGTTTAACTTAGGACATCATTACTCTCGTTTCTGAAGATGGTAAGTGAATTATTTGATGCAGTAGATTAGACGCTGAAAAGTTATGCCTTTTTCTGTTTGCTAGACTACTGGGGCATTTCATAAATGTACGAAAGGCTTTATACAGTGTCATGAGTAAGCTCCAAGCCACTCTCTTGGAAAACGTTGCTGGTTTTAGGAGTGCCTTACCCTCTGTTACCAAGAATAGCCCCTATCTCAGAGCAAGGGGGTATCCTTTTCAACTTCATCCAACTATTGCCTCTCATACTGTTGATGATCTTGTATTACAGTATATGAATCAACGAATAAACCAAAATACAGATCATCTGCCATCACCAAAATCATGGAGAGAGGTGAAAGCATTTTATTCTTTTCATGGTTATTTGATTCTTCTATCCTTGCTGTTGTCCTTAATCTTGCGACTCTTGTTGGTCATCTTGGTCGCAGACAATACCATGTTTGTGGCAGAGGATACCTGGATCGTATCAAACGAGGGTCATGGATGCTGGAAGAGAACTGACTTCAGTTGAAGTGTAGGTGGAAATGGACAGATTTGTAGCCCCAACTTGTGTCAACATCATATTTGTGGACTTCTTTACTGTATATTTGGTGATGATGCCATGTTTGACTGATTTCTGAAAAGAGAATGTATGGTGAAGCTGCAGAAGGCCCCTCTGTTGGTCTTATTTACCATTTTGCAGATTGTCGTAGTTGAATTCTGAGTAAGGTTTTGACACCATGGAATTATAATGAAACTACTGATGTCCTAACTCTAGCTCATGTTTGTGAGCCATCTTTCTAAGGCACTCCCGAATGAAAGACATGTTCATATTGTACATCTAGAAAACAATGACCCATTGCACATATTCAGGTTTATATGATTCCTGCAGTTAAATCTTGTTACCTTCTAATTCATTCCCCATCACTCACCCCTCAACCCTTCTTTCTGAGGAAGAAGAACATAGAGAGAAAAATAAAGGTATTGGATCAGTTAGTCATGTCTTTGTTTCAATGTTTTGCGGTGGAAGCAGATCCGCTGCTAAGCCAAATATAGCTGTAGAGTCTGTTGCCCCTTGTGATGTTATCAACTTCATTAGTAGGGAGAATGGTAGCAATCATTCTTACCTAAGACCCATATTTTCAATTCTTAACCTAAGGCTCTTATGTTCTCTGTCAATCATTTGATGCTAATTTTCTCTCTCTTTGTGTACATCATTAGCTTTTTGGAGCTAAACTCATAGTCTGTGAGCCTGGATGGGGATCATATGATAACGATAATGATAATAATAACAATAGGACTGGACTATGATGATACTCGGCACGCTGGAGCAGATTCAGACAGTTTTGTGGTTCCTGCAGTATTTTTAGTCAAGTATTATCACGACAGACGGGGTTGCTGCACCAAGATTAAGCTTTGTGCATAACAAATTTTTGAAGACTACACATTCTTTCCTGTTGCTCAAGCCTCAAGCTCTCTTTTAGTTTTGTCACCACAGAGCTTTTGTGAGTACTCAAAGCTCTCCTCTCTACAAGCACTTCACATTTGTAAAATCCTTTTACCCTTCTCTTCAACTTATAAGGTTCATTTTGTCATATACACTGAAAGTTTTAATATTTGGCACTAATCTTGTGTGAATTTCTTGTATGTTTTACCCAGCTCAGCAGAAAATATAAGGAAAGAATTAATCAAGATCCACTCACAGCAAACTTTTATGATGATAACCAAATGATACAACAAACAGTTTCAAACAAACCATGCTTTATATAAGAGCAAATGTTAACAAATCTTTAGCATCATCACCTATTAGCTTAATTATGCTGCAGCTATGGTGGGTTTAAGGATGATCTCAACATTATCATGAACGCCCTGTAGCAGCAGCTCACCATCATATGTCACGACTTTCCTTTTCTTAGCTGCCCTTAGTGTCCCAACCAATGCTTCAAATATGTTAGCGCACTTGTCATCGTTAAATAGCTCCCCAAATGTCACCTTCAAAATTGCACAAGAAAAATAGCTGCCTCATATTCTGGACAAGATCTAACAAATTCCAATGTGTTCTTTCTTATCATAACTTTACGATACGAGGGGTATCATGACTTCATGTTACAAGGGACTATAAACTTTAGCGTTACACAGGATCATAACTCTATGTTACAAGGGGATCCAAATCTGAGACGGTGTATGGTATCAACAATGAAGAGTTCAACAAGGATGCTTAGATTAAGCAAAATATTCATTTCTCATATAAAAAATGATGCCCCTCAAGAACGATACAACAAGAAATTGCAGATGCTTATAGATCTAGTCAATGCAGAGATAGATATTGTAAAGAAGCTATAAAACAATTTGGAAGAGATCTTCTTGAGGGGGTAGTAAAAGATGTGTATATATATAATACCTTGTAAGAACCATCATCTTGAGGTTTACCAAGACGTTTGATTTCTTCTTTGAGACGTTCCACCTCTTCCTCCACATTCATGGTGTCTCTGCTGATCTATTATAGCTTCTTAACACTTCTCCTGAAATTATCTTCTTCTTCTCTTGATCTGACTTAGATCTTTGTCCTTTTATTTATGTGTACCTTTTCTTTTTCTTTTCTTTTTTCGTTTTTTTTTGTCACGGGACCACTCATAGAAAGTTACACTTATGTAAATTTGTGATTTAAATTTCAAGATATATAGATGGTATAAATTAGTTAAGCATAACTTTTATTTTTCTCTTTAAATTTAAGTGATTTGAGTCATTTTTTTATAATTTGAGATTCCCTATTTTCAGTTCTATTCCAATAGCTCTCTTATTTTTTATCAAATGCTCAATTTAAGGAATTTCTATTTTAGTTTTACTCCAACAGTTATCCTATTTTAAAATATTACAGTCTTAAAGCTATGGGGAATAGGAGATGGGATTTGGGTTTTAGCTTTAGGGGATGAAAAAGACTCTTATATATGGGTGTTTTGTTTTAGAGTTTTGAAAAAATTCAAAATTTAGGAGATGAGATAGGAGAGCTGTTGGAGCACATTAGTACTAATTACTCTCCTTATATAAGGTTTTTTTATGTTTAGGGCTGCTGTTGAAGTAAGCCTTAGAGTGGATTCCGAATGGAATAGCCTTAGAATTTCTCTTGTACTGCTGTTGGAGTAAGCCTTAGATTTCAAAAAATTTCTTACGACACTAGTTTTGACTTTTATTTATTTTTATTAGAAATCTAACTTAAAGGTTTAAAGTGAAAACAAAGAGATCAAGGACTGAATTTAGAAACCGAAAAATAAAAACTCCAAGGGCTAAAATGTCTTTAATTCCGTTCATGTAATGAATTTTGTCAACAAAACCTTAAATTAAAATTTATATTTTATTAAAAGAACTTGATAACAAATTAATCTTATTGATTAAATTAAGTTAAAGATGATACATTATCAGTCAAGTCAGTAAAATATAGGCACATGGTCCGATGTGGACAAAATATAAATATAAGTATAATAATTGCTCATATTTATGTACATGAGTGAACGGGATAAAATCAAGTTACCTTGAGCTTTAATTGTTACATTATTTATGGCATTATTTATTGATTATGAACATGTTAGGAGTTAAACTAGATTAGCAGCCTGTTTAACTTTGCTCCTACTAATAAAAAAACAAGTGAGATGTGTTTTTATTATTAGAATTTATAAGCCCAAAATAAGCACAACAAAATAGGCTTCAAGAGTCTAACTAGAAGTCTTGGGTTAATTGAGCTAGGAGTCCTTAGTACGATACATTTAATTTAAGTTGGAGTTTTTTGTTAGTTAGCTAAAACTTTATCCTCAAAATTTAGAACTCGATCTCTACTATTTTGAGTGGCACGACTGAGATCCTGGAACTCATTGGTGGTGTTTCATGGTTGTAGAATTGATAGGTGTCTTCTTACTGTAGGACGGACCCAAAATCATAAAAATATGGGTCGGGTCAAACATACCCATATCAACGGACTAAAAATGGAATTTAAATAATAAATTAAATAATTTTGGAAAATTTTGCTCGAATACAATACACCACCAATTCAAATGGAGTTAATAATACAACCAATTATGAGGATAATGTTTCGGGACTGAGAGCTAATAATTTTGGTTACCCGTTCTACATTGACTATGCTCGCAAAAGTAAGAATTTTTTTGTTGTAACGAATTTAAATTTATTTTCTTTTGACTACAAGAGAGATATTAAAATCGTAACAAAATAATTATTTTAAGAGGTACTTTTTATTTTTCTTTAACAAGAACAAAATGACTAAAAAGAAAATATCACAACCCAGAATTAATAGGGATCAAAATGTGATATTCAATTTGCACGCCAATTAATTTTATGAATTTGTAATTTTAGATAAAAGAAAAATTAGTAATTTTTATGTGTCCACCAATTAAAAAATAAAAAGCGTAATAAATATCCAAAGGTGTGTTCGTCGTTGCGTTGTACCGTATACTAAAAATGGCAGAGACGAATCCTCGACAAGCTACGCTGTACGGAAGCGAAAACATGAACGTACAACTCCAACAGCACCAGGTACACCACCAACAGCCAAACCAACAGATCGACGACGGCGACGAAGCGGACGACGACGTCTCGTGCGACGGGGGGGAGGATGAGTCCCCACACAACGCCGCCACTCAGATCCGGTACGAGTCCCACGCGCTCCACGACGGTGGCACCACCACCACCGCCACCACTGTGAACGGAATCAACGGCGGCGTTGCTGCGAATGCTCTATCTGTCTACGCCCCTGGCCCCGAAAACCCTCCGGCCGTCGGTGGAAGCGGCGGCGCTGACGTTCTAACTCTTACATTTCAGGGCGAAGTCTATGTTTTCGACTCTGTTTCCCCTGAGAAGGTTCTTGCTTTTTTTTTTTTTTAAATTATCTTTACTTATATTTTTCTAGTCTTAGTATTTTTCGTTTTTAATAATTTGCAGCGCGTTGTGGGAGCTAATACATGTGGAATTTTTTCTCTTTTGTTAAATGTTGGAATTCTTTTCATTAGGATTTTTATCAGCTTTGCAGTGTTACTAAATAAATTTACTAGTTGAGAGAAAAAAAAAAAAAGAAAAAAAAAGGAAGAAAGCTAAAGCTGTACAGCATGGTTAGACTATATACGTTTCCTTATCAATAAAATTAATCATGAAGTTAGTTAATTTGGCGTTATTTGTTGCTGCCCCTATATTATTTTACCATTTTTAGTATTTCAACTGCATTATGGAGTAGCTGAATCTTTTTTTTTTTCTTTTTCTATTATTTATATTCTTCCAAGATGTTATTAGAATTAGTATGTAGGTATTCTTGTAGGCTTATTGAATCAAAAGGGAAAAATTGTCTGATTTTACTTTGTGCATGCATTTAGCGAAGTACTTGAAGAATTTCTCTTGTACTCGTTGAGCTGTTTTGTGACTTGGCTGTTTGAGATGTTAATTTATGATTTCCCAAGATACCCAAGAGAAAATTTAACGAGCTTAGAAATGTGTGTTGCTGTTATGCTTACTAGTTAGTGTTCAGTTGTAGGTATGTGTTGGTTTGGCAATTATGATCTTGAACAAGAGGAGGTTATGTTGATGCCTGTTTCAGGTTCAGGCAGTTCTATTGCTCTTGGGTGGTTATGAAGTACCTACCGTTATTCCAACTGTTGGGGTGGCTAACCAGCATCATAAGGTATTTATAAAGTCTTTGACTTCTAGGTTACTTTAGTTTGCTCATACTGTTTCTGTCAAAAACTAATAGGAAGTGGCCGAGTTTCCTGGAAGGTCAAGCCAACTGCAAAGAGCTGCTTCTTTAAATCGATTTAGGGAGAAGAGGAAAGAACGGTGTTTCGAGAAGAAAATTCGTTACACCGTGCGGAAGGAGGTTGCACTTAGGTAATGAAACAGATTTCTTTATTGCAGTGCTCATTGTTTTGATTTTCTGATAGCATGCCAAACGAAAATGCCCCTGAAGAAAACTGAATGGCCTTGACACATTAATGTCTCAACTCCACTTTGATAATTCTTGGTTGTCCACCCAATTGTTCTTATTTGTAGACACTGTGTATGTCCAGTATGAGTTCATTTGCAGATGATATTTTAAATAAAATTGATAGATTGAAGGGTTTGACCCAGAAATAAATAATATACATTCATACATACATACATACATACATACATACATACATACATATATATATATAGAGAGAGAGAGAGAACTATGAGGATTTGCTTGTGAACGATAAATCTAGGATTAAGTGCAGGGTATGAGACATAGAAGATGTTTGTGATGATGCAGGCATAGTCATGCTGCATAATTTTCCCAAGAAAGAGAAAGAAGGAAAAGAAATTGAGATAAAAATACTAATGACTTGGACATTTGATGTCACAGTAATTTAATATTATATCATATGTAGTAATGCTCAATTTGTGTAGTAAATGTGTGGCCATTTACATCTAGAAGCAATTTGCTTACATAAAATGTTATGATTGCTGCAAGCGCAACGGTCAAATTTCCATTTGGAAACTTTCATGTTGCTCCTCTTGATGCTGTATTATTTTTCTACTTGATCAAAGGTAATGCCATCAAGTTAAAATAAAATATCAATGCAAGTTGGATTTGTTTTCTATGTCTCTAATATTTGGCCATGTTCCATCATTCTATTCTGGTACAAATCAAAATTTTCAAGTAAGAAGAAACTGTAACGTGCAGTGATTTGGATGTGTATTGAGTAGTCCAACAAGGAATGAAAATATGATCAAGATTGTGGTCAATGATATATAAACTGAAGAGGATATTTCCTTATGCTGTATGGATAGAGCAGCCTATGTTGCATTATGCAGTATGCACTAATTAGAAAATTGAGCAAATGTGACATCTAAAAATGATGGAGATTGTGTCTGTGTAGTATGCACTTTTCTATTTGGTGTGGCTATTTTTGGTTCACCTAAATTGCAGCCACAGTCAAAGGGTAAAACAAAATATTTTCAGGATGAGGAAAATTTGAACAAACCATTTGCAGAATGGTAAATTCTGCTTACAAAGATTTTAAGTTTGATATTGCATTTGCTGCTTTACATGCAGTTACTATTAAGATTCTTTGATTCCATTTTGCGGTAGTCTCTCACTATTTGAACTTAAACATCAAAGTGCATCCTTCGTGATCTCATCTTTTTTCTGATTTCCCAGGATGCAGCGCAAGAAGGGTCAGTTTACATCTTCCAAACTGGTCCCTGATGAAGCTTCTGCAAATTGCAATGCAAGTTCTCTTCAAGAAGAACAAGAAACCTTGTAAGTGTCACTTTTTCTCGGCTTTGTTGTTTCTGCGCCATTATTAATCTAGCGATCATAATACATACCCACCTTACATAATTTGGCTGGTCATTCCCATTACCTAATAAGCTTGATTTTGTTTATTGTACATGTGGTACCGAGAATACGTCTACATGAGTTTATATGTCGTTGACCCCAGGGGAGCATAATAGTTCAGTTTCTTGTTTCTCAACAGGTGTACACATTGTGGAATTAGTTCAAAATCCACTCCGATGATGCGTCGTGGACCAGGAGGCCCAAGGACATTGTGTAATGCATGTGGACTCAAATGGGCGAACAAGGTCTGTCTACCACTGGAGTTTCTTCATAAAGATACATTTTACACTTGGGTAGCTGATGTCATGTTCACAGTTATTGTTACTATATCCTATTTTGTACTGTGCATTTTAGAAGTTCTGTCTTTTCCATTGGCAAAAGAAGCAAAAATGTCAAGATATCTGATAAGATATCAATCTTGATCTTTCCTTTGTGCTTTCTGCTCCTACATGTCCATAATCTTATGGGATATATGTGAATATTTCTTGTTAATAAAGTGAAACTTGTTACTATGTTTGGGATGTCTATGCATGCTTGAGCCTACAAACCATTTCCCAAGAAATATGAACATGTCAGGCTGAGGCCTGCCACAGACAACTTGGGCAGATAAACTTCCACGGTTTATATCCTCTTCCATTGTTCGAACCCCTGTGGTTTTACGTAGCAAAGGGCAGATGGGAAGGTCTGTAAGCCTCCAGGTAGCCTGGGTCATAAAAAGAGAGAGAACAGAACGTGTCATGCGGAGTCATGCTGTGTCTATCTCATTCTTGAAGTTTGGACTTTGCAGGGAGTGTTAAGAGACATTCCTAAAGTTTCAACTGCTGTAACCCAGCATCCAGGAATTCAGGCAAGTGAACAGCTCGATATCTAATGTGCTCAGTGTCTAAATTCTTCTTGATTGCCTTGGGTATTATTTGATATACATTGGGGTTTGAATTAATTTCTTCATTTCTCCCTTTATGCTTTCTTTTTAGCAGAGTAACGGTGAAGTTAATGGCTCAGATGCCATAACGCCTGAGGCTGGTGTCATCACTGCTTCTAACGGTGATAATTCGGCTTTGTCCGGTGAAAGGCAAGTTAATTGTGTTCTCCAGATTACAATGCTAGTTTGCTTTTTGCAACCAGTGAACCATGGGACATCTGATTAACCCGTCTAATATTTCTCTGCCTTTCTTAAAAGATCGTACCCAGAATTTCCCAACGTTATCCGTCATTTGAATCCTCAAGTTATCGCAGTATAGCTTTATCAGATTCTCTCCATTTTCAGCTAGCTTGTGGAACATGCTGACGTAAACATGATTTGCTTTTTTCCAGAGTTGGTTGACCAGAGCCCTGTACTCTTGATGAACACGTGTATTGGTTTGTGATTAAACTTGTGGACCATCACAGCACAAGGTAGCAATGAATGAAGTTTTATGAGGTTACACTTGTAGAGACTAAAGATTTAGCAATACGAGTAGAAGATTAGGGCTAATGTTAATACTTAGGGATGGCCCTTTACAAGAATCATATAAAGGTGCCCTATAAGAACCACCATGTATTATTGCACACTGTACAGAGATTTATAAGGCGCCAGTGTAGCCACATGTACAGAGAGAAGGGAATTGCCAATTTGTTCTCATTTCTCATGTATGGTAATGAGTTCGGTCCTGGGAGTCTTCTTGTTGCTCCTTGCATGATAATTTTGATGTTTCATCTAATTTCGCTGTGCTCGTGATGTATGATTGCTTCTTGCATGATAATCTTGACATGTATTAGCCATGCTTTAGGGCTTGTTAGGATTAACTTTTTTTATGATATTTTTTTTTTGGAGAAAAGCACATATTTTTTTACAATAAATATTTAGTTTGGTTTCAAAAAGAAAGTGAAACGCTGACAAAAAAACTCAAATTTAGCTTTTATGAGAAAGTTTAGCTTGTTAATTCTTTTTTTATCAAATGTTATAGGAAAAAGTGTTTCTAGGGCTTGTTTGGATTGGTTTTTTTACAAGAAAAAGTATTTTTGTTCTTAAAAAAGTTACATTAAATTTGTAATAATTATTAGATTTGGTTTTAAAAAAAATTAAAACTCCAAAAAAAACTTAAATGTAATATTTTTTTAAAAGTCAGAATTTTCAATTTATCAAAAAAAAATATTTTTTAAAAGTTATTAAAAAAAATATTTTTGAAAAAAGTCAATTCAAACGAGTCCTTAGAACAGTCAATTCAAAAGAGTCTCTACTAGTTAATATATATACGGTTATAGTATTTTGTCCCCTTATTTTATATCAATGAACCTCTTAAGATTATATTAGCATAGCATCCAGAGCACCAATAGGAGGTCCGATGTCCGGAGCACCGATGGCAAGTTGGGATCACTGAATGTGAATCAATCATGGGATGGAAAGAATAATATCAACAATCTTAGGAATGCAAGTTGGGGGGGGGGGTTTGGAAAGAATGACGGCACATAAACGATGCACTACTTCCGGTGGTGAAACGTTGTTGAAGGGTCGGCTCCACCACCCTACGACTGATGATATGCGCATTGAGGAGTCAAATTGATATTCTCTGCGGTCTTGTGCCGAAGCTTAAAATAAGGAAATTTGCATCCCAACAAAGGTAACACACATTTGTGGTTATTCCAGTGAGACAAGCTCCGCCAATTTTGTATGAATTTTGCAGGATTACCTAAGTTTAGTATTAATGAAACAGAACATTATTAATTATTAATATATATATATATATATTTCTAATAACCACAAGAGACATTTTTCGTTAACAAAATCATAAAAAGAGTTCAGTGACATATATAGGATGAAGGTGGGAAGCAAAAAATCATATCATATACACAGTATGAGGATAAAATAAAAATTAACTTAGTATTTTGTAGTTAGCGGAAAAAATATTTTGGAATTCATAATTTAAAAACCATTGAAACAAAAAAAAAAACTAAGAAAGTGCATACCATGGTCCCATCGCCAGCTCCGAGCATCGGGCTCCAACCAAATATGTAAAAACCTGCAAACTCTCTCTCTCTCACACACTCACACACACACACAGAGTCTCACTTTCGTGGGCGTTACGAATAAACACACACACACACACGCACAGCGCCTTTCTCTCTCTGGAAACAAATTCAAAACATCTCACAGGGCCAAGAACCTCCACACCTCAAACATCTCTCGAGGGTTTCACCACCTCACCCGTCTCCATAAAAACCACACACACTATCACACACTGCTTATTCTCAACTTCACCTTTTCTCGAATCTCAATCCTAAAACCCTCCACTTCCATGGCGGAAGAAGCAGCCTCCACTAGTTACTCTAATACTACCACTACTACGTCGTCGACGAATGCGGCGAGGCCGTTGGGGTACTCGGTGATACCGATCGTGAACAAGCTGCAGGACATCTTCGCGCAGCTCGGCAGCCAGTCGACGATCGAGTTGCCGCAGGTGGCTGTCGTCGGCAGCCAGAGCAGCGGCAAGTCGAGCGTCTTGGAGGCTTTAGTCGGCCGCGATTTCTTGCCGAGAGGTTCAGATATTTGCACTCGACGTCCGCTTGTGCTTCAGCTCTTGCAGACCAAGCGGAAGCCGGATGGCGCGGATGAGGAGTGGGGAGAATTCTTGCATCTTCCTGGGAAGAAGTTCTTCGATTTCAACGAAATTCGCCGAGAGATTCAGGTCTTTTTTGGGACTTTTAGGAGGAATTAGGGTTTTAGTACCGTAAAGCTTTTGGAATTTAGAGTTTATATATTGCAAATGTTCGATAATGAGATATAAATAAATATCCAACTGTCATGGCATATTGGAAATTCGATACGGTAAATGAAGGTTAAAGGATCTTTAGAATTGTTATTTTGGATAGTGAAATCTAATAGATGAATGATTCCCAGCTTAATCCTTTCTTGAGTATCAGTTTTCAAATGAACACGCCACAAGTTGCTAATTTGTTACATAGAATTATTAAAGATTATTGAGAAGTGTGTGATCAAGTGAGCAGCATGCAGGCTTGTCCAGGGTTACAGAAGTGTTTGAGAAGGTGTATTGTAGTGCTGTACTCAAATTAATCTATCTAATTAGTAACCCCATTGTGAATGGCATGGCCTCCAGCTGGCATAGCTATCGTCCTTAATGAACTAGTTAAAGGTCCTCTTACATTGCATTACATGTAAGGAAGGTGTTGATGATATATGTAAAATCAAGTCTATTTTGAGGCCACCTTAAAAGAAGTTTTAAAATATTCTGTGCACCCAGATTATATTAATAGCTTATGTTTTGGTTACCCTTTCTTTTCCTTTTATCTTCTAGAGATGGAGATGTCCCCTGTGATGCTTGCACATAACCATGCTAATTCTGATAACGAATGATTGAAACCACTTGATGTGAATTCTGATGGAACATTCTCTTTTTCAACTCTTCTTTGTGCTTACTGAATCCTGGAAACATGCAATTCACCAAGTCTTTTGCTGTTGGTTTTTGGTGGTGTTATGGAATTTCATGAGGAAGAAAGATGAACATTGCTTAGCTAGTGCATGACTTCTGGAATGGAATATCTGACCTTGATGAACTTGATAAACTTATTAAGGGTGAACATCTTTATACTATAAGTTTATGTAACCTTTGGTTTTGGTTTATTTTTTAGGCTGTCCATAACATTTTCGTAAGCATACTAAGATGCAAATGAAGATTGTTCTGGTACATGATCAGATCTTTACAAATAATTCTAGTTCTTTTAGTTTTTTGATGAACGTATTTAAGGTTAAGCATACTTTACATTGATTAGAAAATTCTGATAGATTTAATATGACTAGTTACTATGCCTATATATCATTTTCCATTCCGCTAGGCAGAGTGTCCTTGCATTTGCCAAATAGTTGATAATTATTTATCTTTGTTTCATCATTGCGTTTGGTATTAACATTGTGCTTCAATGCTGATTGTCTAATTTCCGGGTATACAAATAACTTTAGGCTGAGACAGATAGGGAAGCAGGAGCAAATAAAGGCATTTCAGACAGGCAGATTCGTCTGAAGATTTTCTCTCCTAATGTTCTTGATATAACTCTAGTGGATCTGCCGGGACTAACGAAAGTCCCTGTTGGTGATCAGCCATCAGATATTGAAGCCCGGATTAGAACAATGATCATGTCTTACATTAAACTTCCTAGCTGCTTAATATTAGCTGTCACACCAGCAAATGCTGATTTAGCAAACTCAGATGCTCTGCAGATGGCAGGAATTGCAGATCCTGATGGTAGGTTCTCACCACTTGATTCATTGTCCAACTAATATTCAGATACGAAATGAATTATAGGATGAACAACAAATTATTGCTGTATGACTTCATTGCTCATCCATAGAATTTTCTGTTTGCAGGTTATCGTACAATTGGTGTAATAACAAAGGTGAAACTTGTCAAACATGATCTTTTTCCTCAATTGCATTGCCTTATAGTCTATAGAAGTACTCCTCAATTACTGTTTTATTTTTTCACATGCTGTGCATGCTTGGTTGCTGCTTCAGTTGGATATAATGGACCGTGGTACTGATGCTCGCAATTTTTTGCTTGGGAAAGTGATTCCCCTTCGTCTTGGATACATAGGTGTGGTGAATCGTAGTCAAGAGGTAATACGTCAGCTTCTCAATCGAGGGGAAAATAGTTTATTTGTTAACAACTTTCATCTTCTTAGTTTAAGACTTTTAGGTTAATATTTTCTTTCTAAACACTGGAACTGCTGTAATTATCACATAACATGAAGAAAATTTACTGATGGCATGTTATAGCTTAATTTACGGCCTGTTTGGATTGGCAATTTTCATGGAAAAGCGGTCTTTTCCCCTGAAAAAGCACATCTTTTTTTGCAATAAATATTGGATTAGATTTAGAAAGAAGCCGAAACTCTGGAAAAAACTCAATTTCAGTTTTTTCCAAAAGCCAGAGTTTTAGCTTCTCAACAAAAGCACTTGTTTCAAAGTTTTAGGAAAAAAGCTCTTTTGGAAAGAGCTAATCTAGACGAGCAGTTAAGCTCCTTTCGACTCTCTTGGTGTTTCAGGCATTTTAAGTTTTAATTGAGTTTCACTTTTGAGGGGATGTTATTATTTTGGAAATGATCGAACACAGTAATGCAACCAGGGATGGGAGGTTGCAAGTGTAAAATTGCAAATGTATTTAGAGATACTATGATAATAGTTGTCTAACTTAGTCTCTTAGCAGTTGTAATTTGTACTCTCATAGTCTCTTAACAGTTGTAATATGTACACTCAGACTTCTATCATGGTGGTCGATATTTTCATTGAACAGGATATTTTAATGAACCGGAGTATTAAGGATGCACTTATTGCTGAGGAGAAGTTCTTTCGCAGTCGTCCAGTAAACTTCCTTTTCATTTTTAGTTGATCTCTTGTTATATTTAACTTAAATCCTTTTTGTTATTTACGTTACCTTGTCCAATGAAGGTCTACAGTGATCTTGCTGATAGATGTGGTGTCCCTCAGTTGGCAAAGAAGTTAAACCAGGTATCGGCTGAAAACCTGAGTTCTGATCACAGTAGATGGTTCTGTTAAGCATATATTTGAGACTATGCCTGTCAATGCAATTGATCGTATTTGAGATAATTCTTACCAAAAGGAAAAAAACAACAGCTCAATATGGTTTTGTTATATGATATGCATCTTCACATCCTTATATAGACTTGTGCAACATCTATGTGAAGCTGAGGAGGCTAGATCCATGCATATATACTGTAACAGACTATGCTTCGTTGCCCTGAAAGTTTACTTGACATACTGGGGAAGGAAACCACTTGAGAACACAACTTTTGCTTTTGTGAACGTAAACTTCTTGTCCATTTACATAGACCTGCTTGTGATCTCTGTCAGATTCTGGTACAACATATTAAAACAGTTCTTCCTGGACTAAAGTCACGCATCAGTACTGCACTGGTTTCTGTTGCAAAGGAGCTCACCAGCTACGGAGACATCACTGAGACAAAGGTAGATTGTTTTATCCTGCTGGACTTGCCTTCTATTAGAGTTGAAGTCATAGCCGAGCTTACCAGCAAATTATTATCAGTTGGCGTAAACTTTTTTAGAGATTTATTTAATAAAATGATGTCGTGAAAAGCATCTATGGATGCAAATGGCGGTCTTTGCTTAATAAGTTTCCAATTCTCTTTTTCTTATACCTGTCATGGTCGTTAGTGCTTGGCAGAGTATTATAACTTTTTAATAGTATCTATTTGCTTCCAAGACCTCTTGCTTAACTAGTTATTCGCAATGGTAATCTATTTCAGATATTCAGGCTCCATTTCTTTATTGCATTATTGATGATACATTATTCTGTTTTATCTTCTTAAACACATAGGCCGGTCAAGGAGCCTTGCTGCTGAACATCCTGTCGAAGTACTCTGAAGGTAATAGTAGGCTAATATGACTTTACGTAAATTCTTGTTTTAGTCACTATGATGTCCAATGACATTGAATATCACCTATATTCTCTCTTGTTTACTGGGATACCATTTACTACTTGTCCATAGCATTCTCCTCGATGATAGAGGGGAAAAATGAAGAAATGTCAACTTCTGAGTTGTCTGGTGGAGCAAGAATCCATTACATTTTCCAGAATATATTCGTGAAGAGTTTGGAGGTACGTTTTGTTATATTCTAGGTTTCTTATGATTGTGAAATGTTGAAACGAGATTTCTCAACTATGAAGATGAATAATTAAATTTCTAACATTACCTCTTGCATCATGTTGCCCATTGATATTAAAGGAAAGAAAGAAGACATGGAAAAGGGGCAGAAAACAAATAAAATTGGGCAATAGTCACATGGTGCCTTAGTTAGAGGCCAAGAATATGGCCTTGAGATTTGAATATCTATTACTTTTCCTTAATATATTGTTGTTGGATCTATCTTAAATTCAAAATAAGAATTTCATTACATCCCCTGTGATCCCCTAGTTTTAATTTTTTTCCTTAACGAAGAAAATTCATGGAATCTGATTGACCTGTAACAGGAGATAAGTTTGGTTTTCATCAGTGTCCATACTGTAGGATGTAATCCATTATGTATCTTGCT
Organism: Cordia subcordata; assembly: GCA_028554755.1. Taxonomy (NCBI): domain Eukaryota; kingdom Viridiplantae; phylum Streptophyta; class Magnoliopsida; order Boraginales; family Cordiaceae; genus Cordia; species Cordia subcordata. The sequence goes on along the minus strand of JAPTOF010000013.1, from coordinate 2,589,458 downwards.
TCATTTATATTGTGTTTGAGGTTATTGGCTGAGCTTGGTCACCTCAAATCACATTTGTGTAGATCTGATATACTTTTGCAGGAGGTGGACCCTTGTGAGGATTTAACTGATGATGACATCAGAACTGCCATTCAGAATGCAACCGGTCCTAAATGTGCATTATTTGTACCAGAAGTAGGTGTTTGTTGAAAACTAGAAGTTTGAATCATTTATGTGCTTGTATTACAAAGATACCTTGATATATGTTGAAATCCTTTTATTGACCATGCATTAAAATCCAAATGTGCAGGTTCCATTTGAAGTTCTTGTCCGGAGACAAATAGCTCGTTTGTTGGATCCTAGTCTTCAATGTGCAAGATTTATCTATGATGAGCTAATAAAAGTACTGTATGCCTATACAACTTTGTAGTTTGTATCTGTGATGCAATTGTGTCTTGATTTTAATTCAAATTGTTCAATTTTAGATGAGCCATCGCTGCATGATTAATGAATTACAGCGCTTTCCTGTACTAAGGAAGCGCATGGATGATGTTATTGGGAACTTTTTGCGAGAAGGCCTTGTGCCATCGGAGACCATGATTGGACATATAATAGAAATGGAGGTATGTAAGAAATTTATATTACAGTATTTCTAGTAATGTTATTTCCTATGTTATTTTAGGACTACTAAAAGTTAGGCTTGGCTTAATAAATTTACAATCTGTTCCAATTCTTGGTTGTCTAATGTATAATCTTTTCTTTTAAGCAATAGTTTCTATTGTGATTCACGGTGTTGCTGAACCTATGATAATGAATGAGGAATACATTACTAAAATTTTGAATTGCGTTTCATGTCTTCGAACTTCATTTTAAAATGTGCAACTTTGAGCCATTATATCCTTGTTTGATTTGTCATTGCTTTATCCAGATATTTGTAGATTGCTTGGTACCTATGATATTAAAAAAATTCAGGGTGCATTGGCTTCTACATACTCCTTACTTTTGCTTGCTTTCTATTATCTAATATCTTTTCACTTTCTGTTTTTGAAGAAGTGTGGCCTTTCAAGTCTCATTTTTCTTATGTTGCCATGCGCTTGAAAAACAATTTTCCTTAGTCATATTTTTAGAAAATTATTTCAGAGCCCGAAAACGAAAAAATGAAGAAAAATTATCTTTAATATATTTGCTTGTGAGTTATTCTCTTCCCTCTTTCTGCTCCTTAGGTAGAAATATAAGTCAGTATTGCTTCTAAAATTGCAAATTTTGCGGTCCTTCTTGCTTGATTAGAATGCTTTTGTTCACCATTCCTCTGTTTATTACTTAAGCTATTAATTCTTAAAATTATGTTATTACTACATCGACTATAGCTATTGTCGTATGTTAGATGGATTACATAAACACCTCGCATCCAAACTTCCTTGGTGGGAGTAAAGCCGTGGAGATGGCACTGCAACAGATCAAGTCCTCAAGGATAACTGCATCCATTCCCAGGCAGAAGGTATGTTGAATTTCTGCAATATATTGTGTGTAACTATATTCTTTCAGATTGTTTAAGTGTCTTATGGCTAATATTAATTTTCAGTTTACACATAATAAGGATGCTGTTGATTCAGATAAAGCACCAGCATCTGAGAGAAGTTCAAAATCTCGTGCTATTTTTGCTAGAACTGTAAACGGAATTGTTCCTGAACAGGTAGACGCCACCATTACTTTTCTTGAGTTGCACTCCTGTCCTCTCACCCCCTAAAAAATTATTCCGGTGGGTTATTCAATACGGGGTGAAGGTTGCTTTGTTCGTATGGTAGTTTTTCTTCCTTCGGTGGTCGGCTTCTGTTAATTTACATGATGCTTATTATTAATTTGCACGTACTTTTTTTGGATCGGCAATTTGCAAGTGCTTCTTTTACTAGTTTAATTTTCTTATTCGGAAAAGCTAATAATTGTTCTTGGGATTTTTGTCTGTATAGAATGCTCGGTCTGCTGTAGATGTTGAGAAAGCCACACCAGCTGGTAAACTTCTTTCTGTAGGAGGAACGGATACTGTCTCGTAAATTCTTTATTATGTATAGATTGAAATGCATTTATTACTGGTAGTCTTCTATGATAATATCTTAAGCCATGACTCCGAAGAGCTAGAGTAATTAAGAGTCATTTGTGGATCTGTCTAAAGTTTCTTAGCTCATCATGCTAAGAATTTTCAAACAGCAGGAACTTGAAATGAAACTGTAAATCTTTACTATTAATGAGATTGTAATACTAACTTATCAAACAATTAGGGGGTAATACTGGTTCATCATGGGGTATATCGTCAATTTTTGGTGGATCTGATAGCCGCGTGGCCATTAAGGAGAACTCAACCAGCAAGCCATTTAGTGAACCAGTTCAGAGCATGGAGCATGCCATTTCAATGATTCATCTCAGAGAGGTATGTGCATGAATTTTTCTTCCCCTGGCTCCAAATAGTTTAATTGTTAAGCTTTCATATGACTTATCTATATTGGTCTAATCAATTTCCTTGTATTTTTCTGAAGCCCCCAAGTGTCTTGAGGCCTTCAGAAACCCATTCAGATCAGGAGGCTATTGAAATTACTGTGACAAAATTGTTATTGAGGTCATACTATGACATTGTACGAAAGAACATTGAGGATTCTGTACCTAAGGCGATTATGCATTTCCTGGTAATTCAATGCAGCATCTTTCCCTTTCCATCTATCATTTACGGGAGTAGGGAGGGGGTTGTGTGTGATTGTGTGAATTTGATTTTAATTGGATTGTCGGCGCAAATTCCTCTGATAATTACTTTGATCTCACTCTCGACATACCCTCACAATCAATAGATTTTGAAGCCACTGGCTTGTGATTAACTATTTGTATTCTAAGGTAAAAGGCCACTCGAAGATCTAGAGGCCATAGTCTATGATACTTCTCCCTTTCCATTATTTGTTGTCACTCTTGTGATGGCGTGGAGTTCAAGAAAACTTTTGAGTTGTGAATTTTGAGAATCACCAAAAAATTGGCTTTTTCAGCTTTGTTGGTGCAAAAGTTGTCGTGTTTTGTTTATTAGTATTATTTAAGGTGGTAGTGTTGGAAAGTTTATCTATATATGGCTTTTGGAGAGGTAACGGAAGTTTGGGACTTCCCAGGGGAAGCCTGACAAAATTTTTGGGATGTTGGGAATATATTGCTAGTCTAGGGTACAGATTGCTGCCAAAGATTTCCTAACTGTGAGGAGCAAAACTGTTACTTTGATTCATTTGATCATCCGTATCATGGATTTGTTTAACACTTTCCTTCTATCACAAAGAGTTTTCTTTTGATAATGCTCCAGCGGGCGGCCCTCCCACACCACAAAAACACTTCACACCTACCAAACCAACACAAAAAAAAAGTGTGTTTTGATAACGTTTTGGTTTGCATTTGTTTCCTACTAATTTGACATTGTTATCACTCATTGCTAGGTGAACCATACAAAGAGAGAGTTGCACAATGTGTTCATTAAGAAGCTTTACAGGTAAACTAGATTGGGTTGATGTCAGTTTCTATAATGGGGTGAAACTGGGAGCTAGTTTGCTGGTTTGCTATTTTACTGTACTGCACTTTTTATTCGTGACCCTCAGTTGCATGCTGTTAGTGTTTGTAGGTGAATGTCACGTAGCACCATCTCCATTTCATTTTGTGTTTTCTGAACTTCTTAAGAGACTGTCACCATTTTCCTAGACATCTGTTCCCTGTATGGGGTTTAATGCTCAATTTCCTTGCCCCCCCCTTCTTCCCTTCTAATTGGAGCAGAGAGAACTTGTTCGAAGAGATGTTGCAAGAACCTGATGAGGTTGCTATCAAGAGAAAGCGTACTCGGGAGACACTTCGTGTTCTTCAGCAAGCATTCAAGGTGAGATACCTTGAGAAGTAAACTTCACATTCAGGAACATTTGTTGCCCCCCACCCTCCCCCCCCCCCCTCCCCCTCCCCCTCGTTCTCTTCTTCTCTCTTTCTCTGTTCTAGTTTTGTATTCTAGCTTGTCTTTGATCCACTTCTTTCATGGACATGGATGTGCTCTCTACAAACTTTGTCAGCAACTTTGCTTATGTTGGTCAACTTTCCCAACGATTTCTTTTTGTCTTATTTATTTCAGTATGAACCTTCTTTGTTATCCATCCTGTATGTCAGGCTACATTGTCTATTATATTTGTATGTGGTTACTTGTTGGGGCTCTTAGTTTGTTGCAAATCATTTTCAAAAATACTACAAATGGGTAAACTTTATGGCAACTCTAATTCTAATGTTAAAGGATTCTTGGAAATTTAACTAATTTGCTTTCTTTGTATTTAGACATTGGACGAATTGCCGCTTGAAGCTGAATCAGTTGAGAGGGGATACAGCCTGAGCGCAGATCCAACTGGGCTTCCAAAGATCCATGGGCTTCCCACGTCATCTTTGTATACTAGCAGTGGTTCAACCGAATCCTACACTGCTTCTCCCAAAAATCCTAAATCACGCAAGTCATCTCATTCAGGGGAGCTGCAGTCACCATTTTTTGCTAATGCAGATTCTAACGGGAATGGACGCACACCAGGTCTTTATCCAACTGTTGATCTGTAGGCAGCTAGAAGCATGCAGAGAACCAAGTCAATCGAGGTCATATATTTCATTTGATTAGACTCTTTGTCCGGCACTGCTGCTAGACATCTGAAATTGTCCTTTTTGGATCTAGGTGCAGTGAAGGGCTAGTATTCTTTTCATATAGAAAAACACTAGTAATCTTAACCATTTTTGGCTTTTCAAATATAATTTCTTCCTCTCTTTTAGCATATGTGGCTTTTGTTTATGAATCCATCATCTCCTTTAAAATCTTCAGGAAGATGAGAATAAAACAAGAGATGGTTCCCGTCCATGCGGGGCGTGTGCCTGTAACGTTTTGTTTCATGTTAGCAGCAAGTGTACTCTACTTGCTTCTGCCCTGTAGTTCTGCATGTCAAATGTGCACTTTATTCATCTTTTAGCTTTTTATGTGGGTACACATCTGCAATTCCCTGGAGAATCCTGGAACTGATTTGGATTGTAGAGAAGGCTCATGCAGATAGTCTGCAATGCGTGTGAAGTTTTTATGTTTATTTTCCCGACGACAGTCGGGAATTTTTCTTTTTGAATTTAAAGAGGCCAACTTGTTAGGCTTTGCGATGAATGTTCTACCTGAATGCTTATTATTACACATCCGTTTTGTTGTGATGGTCGTATGTATGTGTATGCATAAAGTTCCAAGTCTGATCTACCTAGATGAGTAAATAACAATTGAACTTGTTTATAACATTATGATATTATAAATGAGATTTAATGATGAAGCAGACGGTTGTAATTCGCGCCAGCTATGGCATCGCGTTACCTATCGGCTGAGAGAATCAGTCACAATTGGCTGGATTCTTAAGAAGATGATTAAGTAGCATTGTGTCCATTGTGCAAGATAGAACTAGACTTAGATAAGGGAAATGCTTTGGCTTGGCACCTAACATCGGTAGTGATTCTATCATTTTAGCGATTATTTTATACTGTAAAGTATCCAAGTTTTCGATTTACACTACATAAAAAAATTAATAGGGCCTGTATGACAAATTAATCGAGAATTGCCTCGTAAAGATTGACTAACATAATAAGATAATCTTTTGTTGCGATCAAATGTATCGAGTCCTTGTTTATGTTGTTCTAATGGAAATATTATTAAGTGGTTAATTGATTTGATTTTGAGGCTTGCATTTAGATTACTCTGGCAAAGGTGAATTTAATATAATTCTAATCTGAGTTTTTTTCATTATAAAAGGAAAAAAAAATAAAAATTAACTTATAATATTGAGGAAATTGCTGAAACATAATTAAACTGAATCATTTAAACGAGTATTATAAGTGAATTTTGAATGTCCCTAAAATTTATTTTTTAATCTATTGAATAATCTTATTGGTCGTTCATAATGGTTCTATAATCGTTGGGTCCATCGAATAGGATTTTTAAGGGAAAAATATTTTTTTCCAAATTTTTTAAATAATTATTTAACTTAATTTCCAACAAAATAAAATTTGTACAAAAACTATGTCAAAAAAACCAAAAATTTTAACTTATTAAAAAACACTTCTAAAAACATCAATTCAAACGACCCCTCTAATCATGTTTGGGATATTTTCGTCTTCTTATACTTGACGCGAATATTCCTTGTCATATACTCCACCCCTTGACATCGTCGCGACTCACGAAGCTTCTTATTGATTGGTACAAAACTAACTCAATGAACCTTGCCGCACCTGATCACTACCCTTCCCATATCCACATTTTTATGCACATCCTTCTGTCTATAAATATACATCTCCAGGGTTTTTGGTGAAGCTGTGAAGTCACTGTACAACTGTTCGTTTCTCTCTCTAGAACTCTCTCTATCTCTCTCTCTCTCTCTTGGTTTCGCCGCCTCTCTCAATCACCTGAACATCATGCCTCGCCGCAGCTCCGGTAATAAAGCCCTCTGCGATCTATTTGACAAATAGCTAAGCTTTGTGAAGTTTCTAACGTTCAGCTTGCTTTAATTGCTTTTTTTTTTTCCCATATTTTCTGTGAACTTAGAAATGGAGAGAAATGTTTGTTTTTTCGTCTTTATTTTGGCTCATTGCATATAAAGAAGCTTCTGGCTTGTGCTCTATTGATTAATTTTGGCGGATATTATGTGGATATAGTTCATTTGTGTTCGCTAGGGTTTCAATATCCACTTGATTGATGAGAATGACTTGGTTTGGTGAGAAATATAGCTAAAAGAACTTGCCTTTCTCAATTTGTAATGCCAATATGTAAATGTTATGGTTTTTGACTATTGTTTTTTGTGCAAATTAATAGTTGGCCATAATGTCAAGGCGTGTTTAAGACAGCCTACCCTGTAGATTAAGTGACGGGTAGTTTTTTCTTTTTCCTTGTCAAAAAAAGTAGTCTACTGAACGTGTAAAGGAGACTACGGCGAGATCTAAGCTCTTGGTTGCATCTCCACCTGTCGAGCTTAGTCTTTCTTATTGATTTAGCGTATATGTCTGGGCTATAGTGAGTTGATTAGCTATCCTAAATCTCAAGAGCCGTGCTTGAGCTGGTTAACTGTTCTATGTATCTAGGGCCATATGAAGCTAGTTTGAATGCTTTTTCTACCTTTTGCCCACTTCAATTAGAGAACAGTTGAAATAGCTTTAGGTCTTCCTTGTGCTTAATTCTTTTATGGGTATGCAGACCTTTCTGTAAACTGAAGCTGTATATAGGCATATACTCGAAGAAAGAACTGAAGAAATTAAGGAGACAAATTAAGCTTGATGCATATGACTGTTTAATATCTTGAATCGGGCAAAGCTGTTTGATGCTTCCTGACAATTTGAGTGGTATCTTCTGTCAAAGTAATAAGTGGCCTTTAGCTAGTAAATTTGCAAGAATGGCTGCTGCTTGACTATTTTTAGGTATGGACATTAGGCATGTCCATTTTTACGTCGTAATTGGATAAAAAATTGCATTATGTTCCGAAGATTAGTTGTTGCTGATAGATTGGTCTTTTTCTTGGAGTGTAAATTTCTTATGGTAGTTGGTATTCTCTCACAGGAAGATCTGCCCCACGTCCTGCTGCTCGCCCTGCTCCGGCTCGCAATCCCCCTCAACCTGGTATAATTGTTTTGCATCCATGGATTTATCTAGGAGGGAAATTTTAAGCATTTGTGTTTGGATGGATGATTAGTTTAGTTCTGTGCCCCTCATGGTGTTATGTTTTCTGAAATGCTGCAGTAAACCATGCTCCTTCTCCGGCTCCTGTTCAAGGCAGCAGTGGTGGATCCATGCTTGGAAGCATAGGTTCAACCATAGCTCAAGGTGTGTGAATATGCATTATAGTTTGCAGGATGCTGCTTCTTGTGTTACAGCAGTTTGTTGCTCTATTTGTTACAATTATAATCTTTCTCAAATGGTGATACATGATTGCCACAGGCATGGCTTTTGGTACTGGAAGTGCTGTGGCTCACAGGGCCGTGGATGCTGTTATGGGACCTCGAACCATTCAACATGAACACGTTGCCTCTGACGCCCCTGCAGCTGCTGCTCCCACTTCTAACAGTATGGGTGGTGCTGATGCATGCAGTATGCAGACAAAGGCATTCCAAGATGTATGCAATCTCCTGACTATATATTTCTTTTTGGAAATGATGCTTTATATAGTTATTTTTATCTTTTCAGTTATGCATATCATCATCATTTCTTATCTATTGAGTTGTGTGGTATGCATAAAAATAGAGCTCGCCATAGTCTCCTCTCCCTGTTATGCTTGTACTTTTGTATTGGATGTGGACCCAAATATCAATGTGGAAATATGAGCTTGGATAATGAGAGAAGAAAATCATTTGAATGTCATGGAACATGTTTTTGTTCATAGAAGCCATATGGAATGCTTGTTGCTGCATGAGTTATACCTCCTTTTCTTCATTCCCATTTTCTCTGTGGATGTAAATCACTTTGCTAAATGGAAAATTAATTCTAAATGATTGTTGCCTTTTGGTTTCTTGCAGTGCTTGAATACCTATGGCAGTGAACTCAGCAAGTGCCAATTCTACATGGATATGTTGTCCGAATGCCGAAGAAACTCAGGTTCTACGTTGAGTACCTAAAGACTCGCTGTCACAACAAATCTCATAGACATACTTATGTGTTCTAATTTCCTAAACAGTGCTGCCAGATTATTGTTTCATTATTATTAAGGATGCTGCGTTATGCAACTGCAACTGGTCGTTATTAATACATTGCTTTGAATAATGAGGCAGGAAGTGAATGCCAAATGAACATTATCTTGTCTGCATCCCTTGGTAGTTTCTGTGGTTTGATAATGGTGCTACAATCTAGCCTGACTTTTTTACTTTTCTTTTCTTTTTTTCTTTTTGGTCATGACTTCTGTCTTTATGCGAAAAATATCTCTTGCACCACAACATTGGGCTTGTTTAACTGGGCCAAGAAATTAAACAAAACTTGATTGGATTGTCATAAAAAGACCGATTCATGATGATATCTGTTGATGAATAGCTAAAGCATTAGGCGTTTGTTAGCAAGTTTATCCGAGAGCCAAATGCCTGATGGCTTTTCTATCAATGGCGCTCTAATTTTTCCAGCATCAGAATTTTCATAATCATAATCTGCCCTTGAGAAAACTGGTGCATAGTCTCTTCCATGCATCTGAATCTGGCTCACAATCCTTCATCAGCTTGGTCTTTGCCTCATCAGCAACTGACTCCTGCACGGAGACGCATAGTAGCTAGTCAATGAGGTAATTCTAATACGCTAGTATGTAACTAGTGACTAAGTCGCAAAAGCTCCCGTTGTGGGTGAGATCCGGGGTGTTATGCGTGAGATGTGGGCAAGGGTTAGCTCCGAATGTACCTTGATGAGATTGCGTTGGAGGAGACGGTTGATGAGGTGGAGGAGAATGTCGTTGGTGTACTCGGGGTGACCTTGAATACCCATGACGTGATCGCCATACCTGAACATTTCAATCCCGGTTTTCACAGACCATGCAAGAATTTCTGCTTTTGGTGGAAGTTCCCAGACTTCGTCTCTGTGGATCTCTATAATGGATAGAGAAGCAGGCATTTTCAGTGATGCAAAAAGCTTTGATGACAACAGATTGACTCTTGTCACTCCGATGTCCCACCCTGTTGCGGCGCGACCCGTTTTTCCCCCTAATGCTCTTCCCAATATCTATTAACACATCAAATCATTCAATCAGAAATATCACCTGCAGATACAATTTTGGCTTGTATACTTTTATAAAATATCTGATGTTCAAATGCGCAAAAGTAAATGAAACCATGATATCGAAATTGAATGGTTTACCACTAGTGCTAAGATGCTAAATCGAAGTAAAATTCCACGCCTATTTGCTCAAAGGCCATAGGCAGGGGAAAGAACCCCACTTCCCCAGAAATGCGTGCTATGAAAAAAAGTCCTTTCATCACACATGATATATGGACGAAGACTTGACGTAGTTGGTATCTTTTCGGCCCTATGTTTAGTTGAAGCGTTTCACACGAAAAGTGTAGAGGATATTCTTTTCTTTTATTAATGGAACTTTTCTTGATGACCTCGCAAAAGAGAGTGAAGAACATTTTCCACCAAAAGATCAATCCAATAATGCCACTTACTAGTAAATAGCGCAATACTTGTGAATTTTCACTATTTGAATATGGAATATCATAACAATGAATAGAAATGAAGCGGCTATAGCTCCTAATATGAACTACAAGTAATTTGCCCAATTAAAGCTTTGATCTCTATGTAAAAAGCAATGGGCAACATGGGGAACATGATCATAAGATGACAAGGTTTTTAGTCATATAGCAAAATCCATTGCACAACGAACGTTGGTGGGTGGGCTACATAATGCAAAACATAATGTTGGCTCTCATGGTGTCACGAGAATTAGTGGCTTTAATTAATACTTAAGACTAATAATTAAGCACAAAATGATTCTGCTCTTGGCCGCATGTTGTTGTTAACTTACCTCTTTTTTTTACCTTGGCAACATTATTTTTAACTTAAATATCTAGCCAGAAACAATGGGTGTCTCATCCAGTCATCTCAATTTTGTTTTCTTCCCATGACGTGCTTACTCCATTTATGTTTCTCATTATGGCATGATGTACGCTGTGTTTGGTATAGGTCAATTGTAAAATGCTTATCTTATTGATGTGAAGAAGACAATGTTTATTATCTCTTTTTATCTTTTAAGATACAAGATATCTTATTACAAATATAAACTCAAAACAAACTATAATTTTTATCTTATAAAATACAAACAATCCATCCTAAACTTATATTTCACAAGCATTTTATGAAAACTCAAAACAAACTCTACATTTTTATATACGCATCAAATAAGATAAGCATCTTATAATGTCTATACCAAACATAACACAGGCCCCGTTTAGATTGGCTTTTTTTTTTTTTTTTTTTACCAACAAAGTACTTTTTTTGGTCAAAAAAGCACTTTTTCTCATAAATATGCGTTTGGATTAGCTTATCTTGAAAAAGCAAAAGCTGTAAAAATAAGTTGAAAAACAGCTTTTTCTGAAGCTAAAACCTTGAGCTTCTGAAAAAAAAAAAAAAGCCATGTGGTAGATGAGGGAGAGAATCCAAAAATGGAGTAACTTTTATTTTTTATTTTATGTTTTCCTATTTAAGTTTATTTTTTGCAGTCAAACATTTAAATTTGTAAAAAAATATTTTTCTCAAAATTAAATATCAAATATGTGTAACAAAACAGTTCGTTTTTTAGGTCCGTTTTTGTTGAATTTCTTGATGTACCGTGGGTGAGCCGTGAAATTGGTTAAAACAATGAAGTGGTGATGAAATTCTGCGAAAGTCTTTGAAGCATTGTGCGAGCAAACACATTTAGCCGACTAGTAAACAAACTTCTAGAGGAGAGAAGTTTGGATGAGTAGACTAGTTGAAGAAGGTTCGATTCGAGGGAGGAGTCGTGCGAAGAGAGTTTACGTAGCTGAACGATCAGAGTCCTGGCCAAACGATTGATAAGGAATGCTACTGTTAGAAAGAAGACCGCGTCCGGGATGTCTAGTGTCGAGGGAGGACACAAACAACGTTGAGAGGTTGAGGTTAGACGGCACGAAGAGGGATGTTGGGGATGTTAGAAACTAGTAATAAAATAAAGCAAAAATAATAACAAGGCATATAAAAATTGAACTAGAAATAATGAATAAACAAGAATAAACGAAATTAGTCGAGGCTCGAGATACACGATTTCCTTAAAGGATTTACGCCTCTTCACACAGTACTAAAGGTTATGGCGTATCCTTCCCAGGATACAACGACTATACCTCTTGACTATGGTAGCACACCGAAGCAAGAGCCGGCGAACAAGAAGCATAGGACTCTCTCTGTATGAAGGAAATAAGACTAGCAGAATGCTTATAAAAATACACTATGTGCTAATACAGGAATACTCGGTATATAGCTCCTTCTGGACACGGCTATATATAGTGGAGCAAAGAGGAGCAGCCAGCAAAAAGCAATCAAGGGAGCCATAAACCTGTCCCTCCAACAGTCAACAACGCCCAAGAAATAAGCTTACCTGATGCCAATAAGCAAAACGTGCTAAAGAGTAAATCCCGAGCTTTAATGTATCAGTTACGTCCTCTTCAAAATCTTCAGGTGTTTGAGTTTTTCCTAAAAAAAATACAAACCGGAGTGAAAATCCGTGCCACACCCACACCCGCGCTGGGTCCCCGGACCCGGCCGTGCCGTGCCGTGCGGGCGGGAGCGCGTGTGTGGTGGGTTTAGTACCATGCCCACCATGTATAGTCTTCCCTCCATATGCCTCGTTGGCACACCTCATAAAAGAATCTATATATAAAGTGAGAAAAGTTTAATGGTTTTCCTATGTGGGATACAAACCCACAGACAACCAAATCTAACAACCAAACTAGTAACATACTCAACTTTGGTTGCTAATTTCTCATTCACCTTTAATCCGTTTCTAACATGTAAATATATCATGTTAATCCACTCGAAATAAGGAACGTAACGATATCAACTACCTACTCTTTTGACATGCGAGACCTAACTCAAAATTGAGTCAATATTGCTTTGACCTCATGTTAAAGTATTCTAAACTAACAGGGGATGACTCTGAAAACTTGCTATGATGTATTGGTAGCTATTGCCGTGAAAAGTGTTGTCGAGCGAGGGCTTTAGCATGATGACTGTGAAGAGGTTCCAGGCAAAGAAGCTTTATATTTTTCACCAAGGGAGGAATTTGTTGGGTTATGGCTCAAAGTCCAAGCTCATACAAATTAAAAAAGAGTTTTAATGAGAATTAAAATTCTAGTTATGGTAAGAGTCTTAAATATGGTAGGATTGATAGATGAGGAAATCCTTTGTCTTGGAGGACAAGGAAATCTCCTATATAAATAGGACTCTTGCATTAGTTGTATAAGGAGTGCCTTAGGACCACAACCCATAGGGGGTGTGGGTGAGAAAGAGAGCCCATCGAGAGTGTCTTATATTCGTTCTAGTCCTGTTGAGGATGTAAGAACACTGTGGGAAGAGGGTTTAGACTTTTTTGTCCGTGCAAAAGATCGTCACTTGAGTTGTAATCCCATTATTGTTGAATAGTGGTATTTATCCTAGAGGGGATTGTGGACGTAGGCAGAGAGCCGAACCACGTTAAAATATTGTGCGTATTATTTTTTCGTTACTCGTGATTTAATTCCGTTTTTAAGTGTGTATTATGCGTCCTAATTTTTCCTAACATATAGTTTTATATTCAAATACTTATTATAGCTTAAAAAGTACTTATAATTGGATGAATTTAAACATAAAACAACTTTTACTATTGTTTAAAACTCTCTAAAATGTTAAAAAAAAATTAAAAAAAAAACAATTTAAACCTGCAATAGTTTTCCTGCATTCAGCTAAGGTTTCATAGTACACGTATGTAACTACAACAACAATAACGATAGATGTCAATATGGGGATGGTTTTCATGCATGATATCTGACATGGCCTCCTCATGTAGGGCCAAATAAGTATGGTTGAAGTATACATGAAGTGCATCATTGTGTTATGGGGAAAAAAAAAAATGCAAATGGAAAGGAAACAACTGTGTGGCAGAGATTTTTATACACGTGAGTGAGTGAGCAACAAGGTCACAATCACATAATCATTCTAATCACACGTGAGCGGCGGGGCGTCTCTTGAGCTTAAAAAAGCTTTTTCGGATCCTAAGGCTCGTTTTGCTGTCGAGGATAAGGCTTGTTTAGATTGATTTTTTTTAAAAAAAATATTTTTTTTAAAAAATAATTATTTGATTTGTTTTTTAAAAAAATTAAAATTTTGAAAAAAATTCAAATATATTTTTTTTAGAAGTCAGAATTTTCAGCTTGTAAAAAAAAATTATTTTTCAAAAGTTATTAAAAAAAAATATTTTTGAAAAAAGTCAATCCAAACGATCCTTAAGTTCAAGAGATGAACTCAACGACAAGAAAAATAATTATATTTGCCACAAATCCAATGTTTTAACACCCCTATAATTGTTAATTTGTTATCTTTAGCTAATTAGTTTTGAGTTTTTCCTATTAAACTTGACTCCCTTAACTTGCAATTACCAAAAAGCAGAGTTTGCTGCAGAAATCTCATATATTAAGGGTTCGTTTAAATTGGGTTTTTTTAAAAGCGTTTTTTTTAACAACTTTTAAAAAATAACTTTTTTTGAGAAATTGAAAATTTTAGCTTCCAAAAAAAGCTGTGTTTAAATTTTTTTTAGAGTTTCAACTTTTTTAAAAGCTGAATCAAATAGTTATTACAAATTTAATGTAATTTTTTTTTATAAAAAAAGTATTTTTTCTTTAAAAAAAATTATTCTAAATAGGCCCTGACACAATCACAATAAAGTATAGTAACAACGCTGGCTTCCTAAGCAAAGGTGAGGAGAAGTTCATAAAATGCTAACGATGTTTCGACATTTCGCGGCACATTCACTTATGATTCTATTCTAAAAAAGTATGTAAGTTTGTTAGATACACTACTTGCGAAAAACTAATACCAAATTAAAAGTATAATTTAAGCATAGTGTTTTTGCTCCAGAAATCTCTTGCTCACGCTCCCAAAATACAAATTCAAGTTTAATCGTCTCCACGGACGGCTCTATGTACAATGGAATCATGTCAATTGACACTATTGGAATTCTTTAAAAAAAATTATACATACATATATATATATATATTAAAAATTTATTTTTGGCCCCATTAAAATATTTATTGACCTCACTAAAATATTTATTGACCCCTTAAAATATGATATTCTGTCGAGATCAATTATAGCATTTGTATTGTGAAAAAAATATTCTAAGTGTTCTATTTATAAATTATTTTTATATTGACACCAGTGAAAATTTTTTTTTGACCCTATCACTGAATTCGTCTTCTCGCTTGCCTATCTTTCTTTTATGGTGAAGAGCTTTTCGTTGAGCAAACAAAATGACACACAGCTTCTTGAAACCAAATCCGCGCCGTGGTTTGATTAGCGGATCTCAGCTCGCCGATCAGAATAAGGCTTTGCTTGTCAGTGAGGCAGGCTTGCCTATGATCAGTCCCTAGCTAAACTACTTAGAATAATGCTTTGCTTGTTAATAAGGCTTGAGAAAGCGTTTTAACAGAAAGGCCAAAAGCAAAAAACAACACAAAAGTGCTGAACAAAAACTAGCAAAGCCAAGAAGCAACAACAGCTGTGCATCATTGGTTAGATAAATTCGAAAAAACGCCCACACAAGGTTGTAAGAAAACAAACATAAAATATAGCAGGAAGAAACAAACATAAGTATTAAGAGAACGAAGATGACAAACAAACGGGATTCAAAGATAGCTCAAGTGGTTGAGACTATCTTCGTCTTCAAGAGTAAGATACTGGATGCGAATCCCATAAGGGTAGGGTTTAACAAAAACGATGATGACAAATAATACCTGGTGACCAAAGCAAACGCCAAGGACTTTCTTCTTCATGGTGTCCAATTTCTTGAGCAAATTCAAGAGCTTGATGATCCAAACATCATCGCCATGAGCATCATTGCAGCTCCCTGTGATCACAAACCCATCATACTCCAACACCTCATCATCTTCTGGAAATTCACTCTTGACCACGTTGTACATGTGCCATGTTTCACCTTCCTCAGCCAGCATATTCACGTACACACCAAAATATCCTCCGTACATTTTCTTCACGTATTCCGAGTCTTCAGCACATAGCAGGACAGCAAATTTCTTCCCTTCCATTCTAATATAATTAGTCGTGTCTTTATCTCTCTTCGTAAGTGTGTGTCTATATAAACCAAACCAAATCAAACCAAGTTTTTTTCCCGAGGCGTTTCGCTCTCCAGCGCAAGGTCCGGAGAGAATGAAAGAGAGATGGAGAGTGTATTTCTTGGTGGCTCTAGGCCTTTGAGTACTGTATATAGAGAAGGATTACATTGTTACAGAATCACATGATTAGAGTTGCTATTTATAATAACCGGAGTTTTTCTTTTTTTCTTTTTGGGTGGGATGGGGACTGAATGCACAATTTTGTCACGCGACTGTCCTTAATTGCGTAACAGGCGCAATTTCTGTGAATTATAAGAAATTGACCCACAGCATCAAACTCTGTATGTAGTGATACTTTTTAATTTCGCCTGATATTAGCAATATTTCTATAATCTGACCCCAAAAATCAAGTTATTTTATATGGAAATTTTAATTCTTGCTAATGGTTCATTGTACCTAGACTTGAATTTGGCTTGTAAATCTTTGCTCTTTTTATTGATTTTTTTTCTTTTTCTTTTGGTCTCTGCGGAACATTATAATAGATGTCGAGATAGAAAAATGATCTCACGCTGAAAAGTGGTTCTGAAGATAAGGACTGAGGAGAATAAAGCACAAATTAAAATTGACTACAAAGATGACACTTTTAGGACCCTTAATGGAATTTTGGGGACAAACACTAGTAAATTTTTTTTTTTGGTAACTATACTGTATTCACTTCAAGATTTGACGTCCAATTTAAAATTCTTGTCATACGAAAGATAAAAGCGATATCTTTAACAACTCGATATCATTTAGTTATAAGTGTGTTTTGATTATGTTTAGGCCAACTTTAGAAGCAAATTAGAATAATGTAGAGATATACCCCACACAGATAAAGCACTTCCCATTGCTAAACAGAAATTAGTATACTTTTTACGTAATAATTTGGAATGCATTACGTACGTGGATGATTACTAATTGAACGGCGTCAGATTCAACTAGACGAAGTGCGCGTCATGGAGCTTATTTGAATGATTTCAACCCGTAGCTGAGAACGATGGTCTAACTAGAAGCACTACGAATGTCGAAGTTGAAAACGTGTCCTGTAACAATAGAGTTAGTGCTTCGACGTGCATGCAAATTAAAGTGGTTTATAATTGAATTTTAAAAAGAAAGACATTAAAAAAAGAACTAGGAGTATGTTTTAAAACGTCCGAATAAAAATGAAGCGATTAAAATGTGTATGAATTTCACTAAAAAATTAATATATATACCATCGCTCACGAAATGATAAAATGTTTTGAAAAGTTACGACAAAGTTTTAAAACGTTCAAATAGACTGAAGCGATTAAAAAGTATATGAATCTCACTAAAACATAATATTTATATCATCGCCATGAACCGTAGTTTGTTTTGCAAAGCTATATGAGAAAGTTAAAAGGTCCAAATAAAAATGAAAAAATTAATGGTGTTCTTGTTTGAGTCTTATTTTAAGACACTAACCTTATTTGATAACTTATGTGAAAAAAATTATTTGTTATCAACTTATTATAAGACATTTATAAGATAATTTCATAAGATGTCTTATTTGTAGCTATAAAAAATAAGTTGAGTTTAGTGTACTTATATCTTATCAGTTAGAAAATAATTAAATATAAAAATTTAAAATTAAAAAAATAAAGAAAATAAAAAATAAAATAAAAATAAAAAATTTAAAAATAAACTATTAAATATTAAAAATTAAAAATAAAAAAGTTTAAAAAATAAAAATTAAAGAATAAAAATTTAAAATAAAAATAGAAAATTAAAAAATTAAAAATTAAGATTTAAAAACTAAAAAATTTAAAAATTAAAAATAAAAATAAAAAATGTTAAAAAATTAAATATTAAAAAATAAAAATTTCAAAATTTTAATTTTTTTTAAAAAAGTAAAAATTAATTAATATTTATATCTTATGATTTTTATTTAATTATAAAATTAAAATACCATGACACAAAATTGATAATATTATTATCAAATTAACTTATAATAACATTTCAGCTTACAAGCTAAATAATTTTATTATATTAGACACTTATTTCTTATAAGATAGTTATCAGATAAATTGCTTATCAAATTTCAGATTATAAGATTATTCCAAACAAGTTATAAAAAGTATATGAATCTCACTTAAAAACAATGCACGCGCGTCGTCGCCATGAGCCACGGTCCGTTTTGAAAAGTTCTTTGAATCTGATTTTTTTTTTTTTTGTTTTTTTCCGTCTATGTTCTTGTCTAGCCATCAAATAAAGTAGAGAGGTAGTGATACAGTAAAATTCCTGTCTTAACTTTTCTATTTTCCACAGAGAAAAACTTTTTTGTATTAATGGAGAACATTTTCCACAAGCATTATTATGTACAAGAAAGAATGCGATACTTGGTTGCCAAGAAATTCTTGACACGCTTGCTTGCAGTGGTAGTCAAAAGTTTTGAGCCCCCTTCACGTAAGGTTTAGATTCAAGCTATAATATTTCTGAAAATTGAATATAATTGATTTATATAGTTGAACGTCTTTAGCTGTCAAAATTATACCATTACGTTATTATCAGATGCATGTATCACGTGAAATGCTTAGGAAAAGCGTATGATCAGGAGTTAGGGATGACGACTACGTATAGTGCAATAAACGTGTAACTTAAGAATTTGAAGAAAACACAACAAATAGGGAGAGGATATGATTGCATTCTTGTGCCAAATAATCTATTCTAAAAGCTTTGGACAAAGGATTTAGAAAAGGACTAACTCGAACTAAGCCAAACTCTGGCTAACGGAGTAGAAGCCACTCTAGGGCTAGTAAGTCCACTGGCATACTTCTTGAGAAAAGAAGCCAACAACGTTAACGACAGCCCAAATCAAGCATGTTGGAAATCATCCTAATATTTTGTTTTGCGGATAAAATTTGTGAGAAATTTTTAAGGAAACACTAATTGGAAAGCTTATGTTGCTTCATAAACTGTACTATGATTTTATCGTTTCCTTTTAACTATCCTTCCGTTTTTCGGCATCTTCCTTTTAATTGTGGCGTAGTACGAATCCGCTTTTGATTGTACGACGACAAATTAAAAGCGTGCGAGAAGCCATACATAATAATGGCCTCATATAACATGAAGGTAATTATATAAACCAATAATTTAGGCCACTAGCCTTATCCGTACGTATGGCAGGCAGAGAAGTATGGTATTTATATATGTACACGTGTCTTACGGAAATATATATAATCCAGACATTAATATACTAAATTAATAATTTCTATAAAATCACAAGATAATACATTTTAAATATTTTGTACTTTGTTAAGTCCCTACTACTATTTATATAAATTAATAATTAGCTAGAAAATACATAATATATACAAGAGTCAACATTGAAGAGAAAAATTAACATAGGACACTACAATGTCATAATATATATTCTACATTCGATAAAGAACAACGCAGAAGGCGGAGAGGACTATAGAAAACAAAATTCTATTCACACCATTCCAACGATCAAATTTCAAAAATTTACAGTTACCCAATAATACGCTTATTAATGTTCGGCTAGACCTCCCTCCAAACCGAATAAAAGGGAAAAAAAAAAATCAAAAATTCAGGGTCCAGTTTAAATGATCAGAAGCTGTCATCGCCGGGGATAATCCGTCACCACCGGGTATTATATCCTTCGAATGCTCTCCGAGAGATTCACCGTCGCTGGAGGGAAAATCCCGTGACTGTAATGCCAAAGACACTCCATCACTATTTTGAAATTCCCTAGATTGCAATGGAAGCGACATTCCATCCTTGCTTGGGAAATCATTTGATTGTAATGCCAGAGGTGCTTCATTACAGGGAGGATCATCCAATAGCAATGTGTCCGACGCTCCCTCATTACCCGGAAAATCTTTCCACTGCTGCGTCACTGTTTTTATTCGGGTGTAAAAGTTAACTCCAGACTTGCCTGAATCACAGACAATCCCAAGTTAAAAAGATTCCAAGACTTTCTATAGAGAAAGCAAAATCTAGTATCGGTCCTGCCACAGGAAAAGGTGTATTTGATGAAAAGAAGAGAAAGCTTTTACCGTAATAATTGAGATCTCCAGCGTAGGATGTCTTTGAACCACTGTGCAAGAAGAAAGGCATTGGAGCTGGGACAGCAACGTTTACTCCAACCTTGAACCCGTCCAAACACATGTAAGAGCTAGCGAAAAGCTTTTAACATAGGAGCAGAAGAAGCTTCTTTTTTCTTTTTAAATGATCATTTAGAAAATCTAGGAGAATAATTTGATGTTAGTATTAGGTGATTGTGCTTCTATGAAGGGAACTGCATTAGAATGAAACCCAAAGCTATGTGGTTTAAGTAAGCACAGAAGTATATTTGTACCAATCAAAGAGAGAGAAGAATAGCAGGAATTTCATATACATAGTAGTTCAGAAAGTAGCTCGTAGGAATGCTCAGAACAAGTATCGAAGCATTTTTATACCAGCTGAAAGAGAAGCAGAGTGGGAAAAATTCCTTCTGCCATCTTAGTTCAAAAGGTAGCTATAAACATGATAAGAACAGCTGCTTTACCTGCCCAAACTCTACCTCCGTCTGAAATTTCCTTGCAGCTGTACCAGATGATGTAAATATAGAAGCAGCATAGCCACTTCTGTCCAAGTGAACAACTCCACAGATGAGACTTAGAAGATCATAAAAATAAACAGGAATTAACATACTCAAAAGTTTGTTTGGGGATGTACTTATTCCAGTTAAGAATGTTTATGGCTTCATCCAAGTTACCAGCCTGGGGGCAAGGGGAAAAACACATTAACAACTTTTCAGAAGTTCACCAGCAGAAAATTAGGAGAGTGTGAAAACAAGGACCAACCAGCATACAGAGCAGTAAGGGGCCAGGTGTTTCCTCCTGTA
The DNA here is from genome assembly GCA_028554755.1 of Cordia subcordata. Taxonomy (NCBI): domain Eukaryota; kingdom Viridiplantae; phylum Streptophyta; class Magnoliopsida; order Boraginales; family Cordiaceae; genus Cordia; species Cordia subcordata. The sequence continues at coordinate 2,568,721 of JAPTOF010000013.1, read as the reverse complement.
TGCACCACAGAGTATTCTCAAGATTCAAATTTCTTCATATGATGAAGGTTTTGATATTCCATGAACAAAAACATACCTTATAACACCCCATGTCCTCTGTGACATCAGATAAAATTGTAGGACCAACAAAATTCCCCAATTCATATTTGGGAACCTAGGTGATCCATAAAAAACAAGTTACCATAGAGTAGTTTAATTGTTTCCAATTGCACAAAGCAAAGCTATAGCATAAATGCATTGTTCTTATAGCTTGAGCTGCACATACTGCACCAAAGAAAAGTGCCCTACAGAATTATCCTGATGGAGGAATTCATTCTGATAACTGACTTCATTGACCAGTTAAGAGGTCTACTAATATTGCCCTTGAGGCCCATCCATACAGGATAAGATCTCTCAAAGATGACACCCTTGAATATCTAGTGGAATTAATCAACAGAAATGTCTAACCAAATTAGTGCTTGGTCAAGAAAATAACTTGCCAGACGAAGAACGGGCTTCTATAAAGTTTATAGAGGAAATCACCTCAAGCACTTGGTGTCCTTGTTGGCTCACAAATAAATAACATTAACTTACATTGTTTCCCAAGACAAGAAAGGATCTGTTTGACCCAATTTTAGAAACTTGAGATCACTTTCTGTGAGTTTGGAAGCTTACACCAACCTGTTTACCCATTTTAGGAAGAGCTTTTCGTAAAAGCCACAACTGATAAAAGATTAAATTGAAAAAGAAAAAGAAAAAAGAAAGAAGCTTCAAATCAGAAATCTCAAAGAAGGCTTTCAAGGAACTGTTTTTATATTATGCAAGAAGATATTCTTTTTCCCCTTAAAAGTACCCTGCATATTTTTGAAGCCAACATTGCCCTCAAAATAGCTAAAAGCTCAATAACTAAAAATTTAGACAGCATAGTTAATGGTTTCTCTTCAGGAGCGCTTCTAACCAAAGTTACACTGCTGAAACCTCTACAACCTAATAGCTAAAAGTTTCACACTTAAGCTGCTTCATGTGCAGATCTTGAGTTGATAAATGCAGCTTGGTGTGTTAAATAACTCATAAGCCCACCAAGGTAATGCATCAAACAAACACATGCATACTTCAGGGCACTGTCTCTCACCAAAGACTAGTCAACTAGTAAACATTTAATTTCAGAAAAGGTGGGAAGATACTTAGTGTCCAATGTGCCATGATTGGATTTTCTGATCACATAAAAAGTAAAAATGATACAGCATGACATATTTTATCACATACCACAATCTGTCTCCCATCAAGAACAAGTCTGGCACCACTGTCAACTGCAGTTTGGACTAGTTTGCAGAACCGTTCCTTAACCTAAAGAGACGAAAAAGACAACGATCACTAAGAAAACAAAGGAAAACGGAGACTAAACAAACTAAATTTTTTGATGCACATTATAGATTGATTGCTTCCATATCAAAAGCAGAGTAGCATAAATGATGCACAAAGCAGACAATTTTAGGACATTTTTCAAAATGTAAGCTAAAATCTAAATTTGAAAAGTCTAAATGGTGCCTCAAAATAGTAAATCATTACAAAGGACTAATTACAGTTGTACCTGCTTGCTAACAACTGGACCAAGGTCTGCACCAGGTTCATTTCCAGCATTAACTTTCAGTGCTTTGGCACGCTCTAGAAGTTTATCTTCCCTGAGCCAAGGTCATATAGACCTTTATGAGATAATGTAGAAGATTCAAAGCAAGATGAAAACACAAAAACTTACACAGCTAATAAAAGGATAGTACTCCAAGAATTAGTTCAGGTTAATGTTCAATCTAGCACATGAAAGTATATATAGGATGACCTACTGAATTAAGTGCGTAGCAAAGATGCATAATAACATGAACAAAGAGAGAAAAAAATGAAATACCAGGATTTTGATTCTCCAATGAAGATAACAGTGCTGATTGCCATAGACTTTTGTCCAGCAGCACCAAAACAGGCAGCAACCAAAGCATCTAGAGTAGCAGCCACGTTTGCATCTGGCATGATAATTGCATGATTCTTGACTCCAATATCGGCCTGAAGAAAAGACGAACTAGCTGGACCTCAAGAAATTCATGGCAGTTAGTGCAAGAGGGTACGCTAAGAAATAATGAGAAGCGCAATTACCTGAACACATTTCCTATTGGCTGATGCTCTTTCATTGATATATTTTGCAACCTTAAGCAAAAAACAAAAGGACAAGAAATACATCATGACATAACTACAGGAACCCAAGGGGTTTTAGAAAAGTATAAATTACGACACCAGCATGGGCAACCAGGCAAAACTAACAAGTCAGCGTGTCAAACAGAGGCATTGTCTTTCACATTAGCTAATTCACTTACGAGATAATAACTAAATAAGAAATATATTCATCTCATCCATTCTCAAACAGAACTAATAAAAGAAGAATTTCAAGAACATTCAGAACTTGTAATAGAATGCGAACTTAAAGCAAGAAAAGTTCTACTGTGGCAAATATTTCAAAGACCACAAACAATGAATAGATGCTACTTAAAACTGAAAGCAGGTATAGACATAAATCTCCAACAGAGTCTCAGGACAAACATTCTCATGAGAATTACATCTAGAAAATGTGATGTCATTTTAGCACTCAACAATATGATATCTGGACTCTTACCGAGGAGGCCACATCTTAGAAAATTCTGTCCCTCTAAGGCAAAATGTAGTGAACTCTTGTAAATGATATTCCTAGCCATGCCTACATGCAATGTGTTTAACTGGGAACATTTATTTGTGTTTTCTTAAGTTCTTCCAAATCCCACCTCACTGCACTTCAAAATTCCACCCATTTGTCTCACACCATGCACTTCCACAAGGTAATTGAAAAGCCCAAAAGACAGTCATAGAGAAAGAGGTGTTTGGCTTGGCTTATAAGCTGGCCAAATGGATTAATGCTCTATAATGACAATACTGTCATTTGATCCTTTCTCATATTAATTGTTCTGTGTATAAGAGGTAATAATAGCTTGCTAGTGTCCACAAATATCCATGTCCAATATTATTAACTGATTTGAAGACACATACTAAAATAGAAACTTACCACATCTGAACCAACAAATGACACAGCTTTAATATCGTCATCATCACATATGGCGTTTACAATGTCCTGTCCAGAAATGAGAACAAGAGAATCAAGATATCTCTGAAAGAAATTACTTTTTTGTGAGAAGTAAAAAGAAAAAGAAAAGACTCAGATTATCAATCAACCAAAGTTGTATACAAACGTTTTTATGCACTATCTTGCAACCCAAAACAAGAATTTCTCAACACATTGTCAATTCAGAGCATACGTTGGTGCCATGGACAATGTTTAAGACACCATTAGGCAAACCAGCCTCCGCCGCTAGTTCCGCAAGTAACACACAAGCACCTGAACAAACCGAAAGGAGAAAACAAATACACCAATAATATGAAATCTGGCACAAAATTATAAGGTGAAAAGGGAATGATTGGCACAAGATTGCAGATGGATAAAGGTGCCATAGCATGTTCCTCCAAACTCATTTAAATCTAATAAATTTTTGTGTAAACCAAATGCAATCACCTGGAGCTTTCTCTGATGGTTTTAGAATAAAAGTGTTACCACATACGACTGCAATAGGAAACATCTGCAAGAAAAACATAGAAAAGGCTAAGAATATGATACATCAAGGTATCATGAACTCAAAAATGACTGGAATCAAACAACAAGAAATTAAATTCCTTCCCACATAAACCTTTTGCAAACTCACTAAGCATTCCTGATACTGCATAGGCTAGAGCAGCCAGCAGGGTAGAAATGCTGAGCATGAAAGAGAAAAATTGAGAGACATGATAGGCATACCCACAGTGGAAATGTTGCTGGAAAGTTAAAAGAGCAAATTCCAGCACAGACACCAAGAGGCTCTCTGATACTGTAAGTATCTGTCCCATTTGACATATTTGAGACAAACTCCCCCATCTGCAGAGATGCCATTCCACAAGCATATTCCACAACCTCTAAAAAATAACATTCAAATATTTGAGTGGCCACTTGACGGCAGTGCAGTTAAGAACACTACAAATATAAGAAATTTATTTTTGAATAAGTCTCATGAAAGAGGAATTCAAAAGAATAATTGCCACATCAATCATTTGCAACAAAATGATTTCCACTAATTACTAAATTCCTATGAACATTTCAGCAGATTATGTTAAGAAACAAGAAAAACTGGCAACCAAAGGACCCTTTTAACTGAAAAATGAGATATAGCCAACTTCAACAAATTTTATCAAGTAAAACAAAGTGATAAAAGTGAGCTTCTGATTCTCTTTAATCCAATTTAGTTTCCACTCATTTTATGTTCTCAGCAACAAAAGACCTATCTTCAAGTATGATATAAATTATAATTGCCAAAAAGCTTGAAAGGAACTAACCAAGCCCGCGATACACATCGCTATATGCATCCTTCAGTGTTTTGCCTTGCTCAGTTGTAATATTAAAAGCGAGCTTATCCTAGAACATGATTACAATTCCATCAGAGAACCATTTCCTTTTATATAACCGACATTAATGATGAGTGTCCACAAAACTCACAATATCTCTCCTGATAAGTTCTTGGAGCTTGAACATGATTCGCTGACGGGATGTCAATGGTGTATTTTGCCAAAGTGGGAAAGCTCTTTTTGCAGCAAACACCGCAGCCTTAAATTCTTCTCCAGTAGTTAAAGGAGCTTGTGCGACCACTTGCTGAGTAGCCTATTACAAATTCATAAATACCTCTGCCACAGATTGACAAAAGCATGACAAAAACTTTTATAGTTCAGCACTTACAGGGTTTAAAACATCAATGGATGTCAATGATTGTGAATCAACAAATCTGCCACCTATGAGATTTGGCACTCTCTGCAAAAAAACAAGACCAAATTATAATTAACCAAAGCTTCATAATTGGATCTCATCTTCCAATCAGTAAAACTGGAGATCAGGAAAAAGATGTACAAATAAAGAACCTCAGTCCTCGGTGCCCTAGAAGCAAGGGAAGTAACCGACGGGATGGAAGGAGGATGAAGAGAAACAGAGATAACCAAGGGAATATACTTGGACTCTAGTCTTTTTTCCCCCAACTTAATATCACTAGTAGAGTGTTCCCTATATAAGAAAGTGTAATAGTATCTCCCTTACCACATTTAAAGAAGTATTCTGGATGTTGAACACACAAAATCGGAGTATTCATCTTGACTCACCATGCACTATGGTGATACATCATGAGCACACCACACCAATATTTTTTGTCGGTTAACAAAAATCAAGGTTATTATATCACACAGGCCTAACAAGTTTACAAACCAAATATTTTTCAACATCTTCTACCGAAGCCATATAAAAATAGGCTCAATAACACAAGAAAAGTAGATCATGTGCAAAATCTCAATTAGCAGCCGTATATACCCGTGCAATGAACTGTAATATATTTATCTCAGGAAAAATAGAAACTACATAACTAGAGCACTTGCCTTTCAACCACATGTCTTAGAGTGACTAAGAATCCTGTTAGATCTTCATCATCACACCGGACTTAATTAGTCATCTCAATCTATAAATAGACTTTGTTCGTAAGAAGGGGGTTATATTCACAACCGACTTAGTATGGATAGCACAAACAGTGACATATACTACATGACTCTTTAATATATGATCATCAGTTGGCTAACTAAACGGTCAGTAGAAGAAGGGAAGGACAAGATTGGCAGTCCCCTTGCCATGTACCCCTAGACGACCCAACTTTACATGGATATGTTTTCTATGATGGCCAAAACAAGCAGTGGAATACCATCAGAATTAAACTTATCTAGGGCTCACCGGAGGATAACGTTTCTTCCATGATGGCTCACCAGATGTTGAAGGCTTAGAGTTGCCCTCAGCAGGTGTAACAGATTTCAAAGTTTTGAATCTCCTTACTGTAAAACCAAGAGCACGGCTTATAAGGAAAAAGTTGAACCATACAAACTGACGAGTCTTCAGAAATTACATAAGTTCTCACCAAAAAAGCATAAATATGATAAGAGCTTTACAGTAAGGACACATAGAGGAAAATGCTTAGGAAGTGAAAGTAGACAAAAGGAACCCTGTAAAAGCAATTAAAAATCCAGAACACATTTTAAGTTAATGTCAATGCTTCTTTTCAAGCCATTGTCAGGATTAGTCCTCCCAGCCCCTGGCAGCTGAGGGCATGTTTTTCTGCTTTTGGTGTCATCACCTAAGTTAGATGAGAATAGACAAACAAGAAATAGAGACAATAAAGTAGGGGCTCCATATGAGAATGAATTTATAGAATATAACTTGCCACTAGATGAGCTCAAGTTGAATCTCCAAAGCAAAACGTAATGACCAAAATAAAGGCTGCTCAAGTACAGACCTACATTGGAAAACTAAACAGACAGCATGACTACAAAATTCATAGCCAATCACAATATCAAAGAAATGAACAATTGCCCATTATGATGGTAACTTTTGAAAACGATCATGGACTGAACCTGTAAGATTTCCTTGTCGAAGTTTGGCTTTGACATTATAAACATGCTTGGGTGTTGATAAGAGATCTGGATTGCTTTGTCTCAACCTTTTCAGTATTTGGCGTGGTTTCAAACCAGCTTCTGTCATCTCTTTGACTAGCATTACTTCTTTCTCTGTGAAGCGACGTGCAGTGGGATGCTCTGAGAAATCCTTTAGAGCTTCATGGTTGTGTGAACCATTCTTAACAGTAAGCACCCATAAACCGTCTTCCTTCTTGCCCACAAGTTCAAAAGGACAATTTGTAAGCCGAGAACCAGTTTTTCTTTGGCGTGAATGTTCACCAGAAGCCTCGTCAACAGGTTTACGCCTATTTCTATAAACACCTCCCCTATCACAGCCAAGGACTACAACTTTGTCCTTCTTTGACTGTTTGATAGTCACAACATATCCCTGGGATATGGCATACTCCCCAACATGTTGTATAAGTTCTTCACGATCAATATAACTTCCGGGTGGAGGCGGAAGCATCTGTGGGGTTTCAGTCAATTCCATGAAACTGGCCATGGCTGATCATCAGAGAGAAAAACCTGCAACATACAGAGTCATTTCTGAAATTTTTTTTAAAAAAAATGTAAACCCCCCAAGGCCCAAACATATAGTTCCAAGAAAGAAGAATTTATAGGTGAATATTCTTTGTGCATTTCGATATTCAGAATTCCAGCATAGGATAAAAGACAGAAACTGCTCTTATTTTTCTTACTACACAAATCTCTTGCTAATGCATTACACCCAAAATATATCATACTTGACTCACCAACTGAACTATGAACTCATCCGATGACTTGCCATGCTTATCAGCAAAAATTCATTCAACTGAACAACTTGAAGTCATCTAATGACGAGCCACGCTTCTCAGCAAAAAATCACAGATAAATTCTATTCAATCTGCAAATAAAAACAAAAACTTCCATCACTGAAATAAAGAAACATCAGAAAGAGCTCACAATTTAAAATACTCTTATGCAGTATGAATGCAAACAAGCAAACAACAAGATCCAAACTTCAGGAACAAAATGCTAATCAGGATTTGAATAGTTGCATAATTCAAACATAAGCACCAATATATAAAAAAGAAAAAAAGAGAACTTTTTTGGAAGCCAATCCAAAAGAGGCCTAATTCACGCAAACATGGTTCAGATTCCCTGTGTTTCGTAAGGATGACGATCAGATTATCTTTATTAATCTCCTAAGAAGCTTTAGAGGGACAAGAAAGACAAAAAAAACAGAAAATTTAATTGAAAGATAACTAATTCGAATATTTTCTACAAATATTAGACTGAATTATGCTGCAATTAGCGTGAAAATAAGTAGATAGTGGAGAAGATCAGACAAGTGGGTAGAAGGTTACCGGCGACAGCGATTGGGTGATGGAGACAACGGCGACGTACCACGTTGACGTTAGGGCTTCTAATGTCCTGTCAGTTGTGCTCCGGAAATTTATTTTTATTTTTTATTTTTTATTTTCCACGTTAAGACATTGAAAAGGACCGTTCCGTCGTACGTTTAATTTGTACTTGCACGAGGTGAAATGTGTTTCTTTTCCTTTTCTCTCTCTTTTTTCTTTTTTTTTTGTTTTTAAAAGGGATAACCGAAGGTCTAACCTTTCCTACCTGGTCAGAGGCCCCTTAACCAAGCGGGAGTTTAACAGAGAAATGTGCGCGAGTGGCAGCCCGACTAGGGAGAGGACCAACGGGCGTGGAAATCCAGCAACAGTCCCGCAATATTTCAGCGGAGTACTGCCACCACACGGACTTAATCCCGCGTTGTCAGGGTGTCTCCACTCTAATCACCTGGCCACTTATCAACTCACCTATGCCCCTGGGGGCTTTCTTTTTTTTTTTTTAAATGAAATTTGAGTTGCCAACGTACCCCAGGTTCCACTTCTTATTTTCAGGAAATCTTCTTTTTTTTTTTTTTGGGAAAAAAAGAAATTGTTTTGACTAATTGCAGAATTAATGTTTAGAATTTGCAGTGAATTATGCTTTTCTTGATCTTATTATTTATATTTTAATGCTTTATATGTATAGATATGATACTTGTTAAAAAATTAATAACATGTCAAATAGAAGTGTACCTTAAAAATCATAAAGGACAAAAATATACATGTTTGTTATTTTACACACGCGCGTAGAACTAGAACTGTATATATAGAGAGAAAGAGGAAGAGAGACATATTTTCATGGACGGTTCAAATTAAAGTTTAGAATTAATTGATAAATAAAGTAGGAGAGAAAAAAAAACACAAAAGTGAGATTCATTTGGTTTTATACTGTATGGTACAATTTTGCAATATGCATGTTTTTTTTTTTTTTCTTTCATAAATTGGTATTTGATAGGCATGTGTAAGAATTTTTACTCAAACATGAATTTGTACCTTATAAGAGTTTGTACACAATTATACAGCAAAGGAAAAGAGTTTGATAGGCAAGATGCAATCTTTGAGCAACATTTTAACATGACATATCACTTTTTTGAACAATAGGAATTTCTGAAACCACCTGATTTTTCTTTAAAATGCAATTGTAACTACGGATAAGTCTAAGAATTTGCTTTCTTCTAGCTCCTGGTAATGCTTTTTTGCTGTTGATGGAGATACCAAAGGTAGTGTGACATGCACTTCTCCTTCAGATTCTGTCATTTCTAGGCTAGGTATGAAAGCAGCACAGATAAAGTTAGATGGTTGAAAAGCAACTCGTATTAATTCCAAGTTTATTTGAAAAAGAAATTTGACCCCAAAAGAGAAAATATTTGTACATACAGGAAAAAAAATAAAAAGAAGATTGATAAATACAGTAAATAAAAGGGAAAGCCAACATTTCCCGAACCCAAAAAAAAAAAAAGAAAGAAAGAAGACCAACTATTGTTTCGAAATAGATTAGCAAGTATACAAAAGCGAAATGGACGGTAAGGATGCTCTAGGGGATGTACTGAGTTTTGAAGAATCCGTGCTATAGATTGAAGTCTGGATTTGGCTACTCCCAAAGGCTATGGTGGATACGGAGAAAGATGCACTGGCATTGACTAATGGAGTACTATATGTTGCCATAGGCATACTTGATGGAAGATTCGACAATGCAGCTTCAAAATTAAATACTCGACTCGCTTGCCTGATTGAAGGACGAGAATTATTATGAGGGTGAGCATATCAGAGCCCTACGATCATTAAATTCTCAATCTCTTGCTTATTGTACAAACAAGAAAAGAAAAATGAAAAAAAGAAGGTTGATAAATACAGTAAGTAAAAGAGAAAATCCAACATTTCTCACCAAAAAAAAAAAAAAAAAAAAAGCAAACCAACAATTGTTTCAAAATAGTTAGCGCGTATGCAAAAGCGAAACAGATGGTGAGGATGCTCTAGAGGATGTACTGAATTTTGAAGAATCCGTGCTATAAATTGAAGACTGAATTTGGCTGCTCCCGGAGACTATGGCGGATGCGGAAGAAGATGCAATGGTATTGACTAATGGAGTACCATATGTTGCCACAGGCATATTTGACGGAAGAGTGGGCAGTGCACCTTCAAAATTAAGCACTCGACTTGCTTGCCTGATCGAAGGACGAGAATTGGAGTCTGGGTGAGCACACCATAGCCCCACAATCATCAAATTTTCAATCTCTTGCTCATTGTAATCTGAAGACATTTTTGGATCAACTGCTTCAAATAGCCTTCCAGCTCCATAGAGCCTCCAGACCCATTCAACAAGGTTTACTTGACCTTCCTCAGCCCTGGGATTGATAGGTTTTCTTCCGCAGGCTATCTCCAAAGCCACGATTCCAAAGCTGTATACATCCGTCTCCTTACTCGCCTTGCCTGTGATGACACATTCTGGAGCCATGTAACCCATTGTGCCTGCAAGGATCGTCGTTTGGGACCCCTTTTCATGGTCAACTAGCCTAGCCAACCCGAAATCTCCAAGTTTAGCATTGAATGTGGAGTCTAACATAACATTACTAGGTTTTATGTCTCTGTGAACTACACATTGTTCCCATTCTTCGTGCAAATATAGCAATGCGGAGCCTATACCTTGTGCAATCTTGTATCTCATCTCCCATGTCAACAAACTTTTGCCTTTGAAAAGATGATAGTCCAAGCTGCCATTTGGCAAGAACTCGTAAACAAGCAAAAGCTCACTTCTTTCATGGCACCACCCGATAAGTTGCACCAAGTTTCTGTGCCTCAGTCGGCTGATGATCTTCACTTCCGATGCATACTCCTTCACACCCTGGCTAGACCCCTTGGATACTCTTTTCACGGCAACGTAGGTATTAAGTTCACTCAGGTAACCCTTGTAGACTCCACCAAAGCCTCCCTCTCCAAGCTTCTCATCTACTGCAAAATTGCTTGTGGCTCTAGCCAAATCTGCGTATTTAAACTTCTTAGGTCCAGTACCACCTTCAAATTCAGGAATCTCAAATGCAGCATCGCCTTCATAATCCCTTCTCCCCCTTCTCTTCCGAAATGCAAAAAGAAAAAGACCGAAACCCCCAACCAAAACTGACCCTCCAACAATCAGTCCAATCACCAATCCTGTCTTACTTTTGCCTTTGGTTGGAAGGCCAAGGCCAAGGCCAGGCACAGGTGCAGGTGCAAAAACCCCTGGATCAGTCGTATTTTGACCAATCTGTAGAGTTGAACTAAAATTCCATGAATTAATTCCATGCAATTCTGTAAAAGATCCTGTGGCAGCTGTAAAGCCAAAAATGACCTGTTCTGGCAAGAATTCTCTTAGATCTACTATATAAGAAAGGCTCTGTAGAACAGTTGTATTCTCAATAAAACCAGTAAAGACGACAGTGAGATTCCTTGAATGAGAATCGTAACTAATCCAAGCATCATTTTTCTTGCCATCCCTTATGCTGCTCCACCATGTGGTGTTAGTCTCGGATCTCATGGAATTGATATTGATCCCTACATGGTCCCCAACAGGGTCAAAATAATTTTTAAACGTATCAAACTCCACCGCAACAAATGGATTTCTGGTTGAGTTGAAGAGCTGATCGTTTGTTGTCAGGCCAAGACTCCCACCTATATTATCCGGCATCCGGGAATCAACAGGTGCGAGGAAGAAAGCCATCCCATCTCCATATGTTGATCTGTTGTCCGAATCAATGACGAAGGAAAAATGAGTGGCGAAGTCTGTGAGGTTTCCTGAGGCCTTGTCCCAGAGTTGCAAAGGTTTCGCGTATGTGGCTCTGCCGATGCTACGCGTGCTGTCCCTTCTGGTGAGCCGGATGGAATCGCTTGTGAGAGTTGCGGATCCCTGAACCACGATGTCATTTGGACTAAAACTGGTGAGGCTGAAATTTAGCGTAGCCACCGGAGGAATTATCACAAGGAAAGCAAATATAGCCGCACGACATATGGTACGATGATTATTCATTCCGGGATGAGAATTAGGAGAGTTTGGATCAAAAACAAGAAAAAGAATTAGGACAGTGAAGCACGTTCATGGATGGTGAACAGATTGCAGCTCAAAGTCATCTGACAATTAATAGCTCTTCCTGTGTGCCGTCGACTCATTCTCTTTTCTGGGTCCATAAAATAAATAATATCTCAGATGATTTTTTTTTGTACAACACAATGTCAAAGACCAATTAAAGTCGACATCGTGCCACCGTACCTCGCCATCCACCAGAAGCCTTCGGTGAAAAACATCCACGGAATAATTAAACTCTTTCAAGTATTTTAAACCTGCCCTGCCTTTCTCTTCTTGCTGGAAGGTTCCCATTTGTCAACAAATTTTACGCCTACGTTGTTGATTTTTGAGTTTTCGTCCATGAAAGGGACGTGATCTCTTTATTTAGATAAACAGGAATTGACCAGAAAAACTACAAGGGTTTTATCTTATGATGATCTCTTGCATTATACATACTGATAGTCAAGAATCTTCAGGTGGAAGAAATGCTTAATTTCTTTATCTGCTATAATAGTAAACTTTCTATCCTACTTATTCTATTTCTCGATTTTAGGATTGGATTCGAAATTTTTGTTAGATAAAATCCATAAACTTAATGTTGAATGTGGCCCGTATTCTTGGACAACAAGAATAGCAGATTTCCTTGTTAGCATATTACCTTATTCGCTTGTTAGCTTTTGTAGCACATAATTAATTAGTTGCCTTTTCTGCTTAATAGGTTTAAGAAACCTTTGCACTATAAATATGTGGCAATACTCATTATGTTATGGTGTGTGAGAAAAACCAAAGTGAGAGTCTTATAGCATTCGTGATCAATAATAGAATTATTCTCTGCTGCCCGTGGACGTAGGCTTCAAAGCCGAACCACGTAATTCTTGTGTCCGTTATTTCTTTTCGTATTCTTTGTGTTTGCATGTTTTTCCCCAACAAACTGGTATCAAAGCTTAGGTATTAATCCGCTGCTTGAGGGAAAAAGGAAAAATCAAAACTCACTGTGAAACCAAAATTTCTCAAACCAAACGGTGCCTGACCAAACAAAGGTCTTTGTTCGGCGAAGAGTGCTTCGGTGCTGTCTACGTTGAGCGTTGGTGGCTGGAGTGGAAGCTTGCGTCGGCGGGTCGTGGTTCGTGTTTGGGTTTGAAGAACAAGCGAAGAAGATAGAGTTCGCGTGCTCTTGAGGTTGGTTTTGGATATTTAGGTATTTTTTTTTTTGAGAATTGGTTCAAGTTTGTAAAGCAGGTCTAGGGGTTAGTAGGCTTTGGGTCTTTGGGTTTATTTGGATTGGGTCTAGGTAGTGGCCTTATCCAATTTTAGCTAGGTTTTGGGTCTTGGGTCAATTAATTTTTTGTTGGGCTTGGGTTCTAGGCCAGAAAAATAATAAATTTTTTTTTTTTTGGGTTTGGACTTAGTTTAGGCCAAAAGAATAAAAAAAAAAATTTTATTTGGATTTAGATTTAGTCCTAAAAAAAAATCTGACTAGTTGACCTGTTTGACCGCGTTGACCGGGGTTGACCGAGGTTTGACTTTGATGTTGACCATTGACCGAGGGTTGACCGGGTTTGACCAGAGCCTTACCCCGCGTTTTTGATGTGCTGAGTCCGTTTTTGGGCTCTGTTTTTCCAGATTCTGCTCCGAAGTACGTGTTTAGGGACGGTGTTGACTTTGACCAACAGGTTTGACTTTGACCGGTGTTGACCAAAGTTGACCAGGGGTGTTCCTAAGGTTTTTCGACGTGCTGAATCCGATTTTGCGATCCATTGAGCCAAATTCCATTCCGAAGTGTGAGTTTTGTGCAAACGAAGATGTCTTCCATAGGTGAAAAGTTTGAAATCAAGAAGTTTGACGGGAGAATGAGTTTCAGTCTTTGGAGGATCAGATTCAAGGCATTTATAACAATGCAAGGACTTTGGAAAGTCATTGAAGAAGTGATCCAGAAAAAGACGGAACCAGCAGCGAGAGAAGAACTCGAAGCGAAAGCCTTGAGTGCAATACATATGTCCGTGACAAATGAAGTATTGCTGGAGATTGCTGAGAAGACGACAGCAGTTGAGGCTTGGAATACTTTGGTGGAATTGTATGCATCTAAATCTCTCACCAATCGCCTCTACTTGAAGAAGCAATTGTATCATCTTAGAATGAAAGAAGGTACATCACTAAAACAACACCTTGATGAGTTTACCTCTTGTTTTATTGCTTTGAAAGATATGGGTGTTAAAATTGATGACAAAGATCAAGCTATGATCGTATTATGCTCCTTACCGCCTTCATATATGAACTTTGTGGACACTATGTTGTACGGGAGGGATAAAATTACCTTTGAAGATGTGATTACTTCATTAAAATCGAAGGATCTTCAAACACATATTCTGAGACATAGGGAAGAAGTTCATGGGGAAGGTTTAGTGAGTAGAGGGAGATCGAAGAGTAGAGGGGGATCTTCGAATAGAAAGAAAAGCAAGTCAAGGTCAAAATCAAGAGCAAGGAAGCTACGCTGTTTCGAGTGTGGTGAAAAGGGTCACATTAAGAAAGAATGTCCAAAACTGAAAAAGGGAAAGAAAAAGGTGGAGAATTCAGCTAATGTGGTGGAGAGTGCTGACAGTGATGGAGATAACTCGAGTAGTACCGGGAAAGTTTTAACTGTGAGTGGATCACAGTGGCATAATCAATGGATTCATGATACTGGTGCAACGTTCCATATGTGTCCTAGGCGCGACTGGTTCTCTTCTTATTCCAAAAGAGAATGGAAAGTCTTTCTAGGCAATGATCTTTCGTTAAAGGTAGAGGGAACGGGCATAGTAAATATCAAGATGTTTGATGGCATTACAAGATCTCTCGAGTGTTGGCATGTACCGGAGCTGAAGAAAATTTTGATTTCTCTTAGGCGTTTGGATTCTCATGGATACAAATTCCGAAGTGAGAATGGTGTCTTAAAGGTGACCAAAGGTGCAATTGTGCTCTTGAAAGGGAACTTGACTGGCGGCCTATATGTCCTTCAAGGTAGTGCGATTCACAGTGTTGCTATTACATCCGAGGAGAGTGATAATGACACTACGCAGTTGTGGCACAAAAGGTTGGGCCATATGAGCGAGAGGGGACTGACCGAGTTGAGTAAGAGGGATTTGGTTTGTGGACAAAGAACTGGAAAGCTTGACTTCTGCGAGCATTGTTTCTTTGGAAAGTAAACCAGGGTAAAGTTCAGCAAGGGGCAAGAGAACACCAAAGGTACACTTGATTATATTCATTCTGATCTTTGGGGTCCTAATAAAGTTCCTTCCAAGAAAGGTGCCAGGTACTACATCACTTTCATTGATGCATACTCTCGGATGGTGTGGGTATACTTCTTGAAAACTAAAGATGAGGCGTTTCCAACATTTGTCGAGTGAAAGACGTTGATTGAGAAGCAGACTGGTAAACAAATTAAGCGTCTTAGGACTGACAATGGGTTGGAATATTGCAATAAAGAGTTTGATGAGTTCTGCAGGAAACATGGCATTGTGAGACACCGCACATGTGTAGGGACACTACAACAGAATGGAGTTGCAGAACACATGAATAGAACTCTAGTGGAGAGAGCTCGTTGTATGCTCTCCCAATCTGGTTTGAGTCAAGACTTTTGGGCTGAAGCCGTCAATACGGCATGCTACTTGGTGAATAGGTCTCCATCCAAAGCTATTGAATTGAAAACTCCTTTTGAGTTATGGTCTGGTAAGCCTGCTGACTACTCTCGATTGAGGGTGTTCGGTTGCCTTGCATACGCTCACGTGAAGGATGGTAAGTTAGAGCCGAGGGCAAAGAAATGCATATTTCTAGGCTATCCGTCCGAGAGGAAAGGTTACAGGTTGTGGTGCACAGATCCAAAGTCTCCAGGTTTCCTCATCAGTAGGGATGTCATATTCAATGAGCCTGCTTTACTAAACCAAGAAAAGGAGAAAGCAGTAACTGGTTTAGACCACGGTGTCAAAGAGCAGGCGGAGGTATTTGCTGATGTTCCAAATGTTCCATCTAGCAATAGTAGCAGTCGAATTCAGCCGACTCAACCAACTGAGGTACATGATCAAAATGTGCCTGAACAACAGAAGTACAACATTGCCACTGCGCGAAAAAGGAGACAGATTAAAGAGCCTCAAAGGTACGGATACGCTGATCTTGTTGCTTATGCTTTGACTGTTGCCGAAACAATTGAAGGACATGAGCCGAATTCATACAAAGAGGCCATATCTGGGAAAGATTCTGCTCAGTAGGTGGGTGCCATGAGTGAGGAGATTGAGTCTCTTCACAAGAATCAAACGTGGGAGCTTGTTGAATTGCCTAAGGGGCTGACTGAGTTGTCGGTTGCAAATGGGTTTACAAGAAAAAGGAAGGTACTCCAGGGGTTGAAGGTCCTCGATACAAGGCACGGTTGGTGGCAAAAGGCTATACACAAAGAGAGGGTGTTGACTTCAACAAAGTGTTCTCTCCGGTTGTGAAGCATACTTCCATTAGGGTTTTACTTGCCGTGGTTGCTCTTCATGACTTAAAGCTTGAGCAGCTAGATGTGAAAACGACATTTTTGCATGGTGATCTTGAAGAGCAAATTTACATGAGTCAACCGGAGGGGTATATAGTTCCTGGTAAGGAGAACCATGTTTGCAAACTGAAAAAGTCCTTGTATAGGTTGAAGCAGTCACCTCGGCAATGGTATAAGAGATTTGACACATTCATGGTAGGTGCTGGATACGCAAGGAGTGCCTATAACAGCTGTGTGTATCTCAAAAGGCTTTCAGATGGTTCGTTTGTATACTTGTTGTTGTATGTCGATGATATGCTTATTACTGCTAAAAGCATGTCTGCAATCGACGAATTAAAGAAGCAGCTAGGTGATGAGTTTGAGATGAAGGATCTTGGAGCAGCAAAGAAGATTCTTGGCATGGAGATTCACAGAGATAGAAACGCTGGGAAGCTGTTCTTGTCTCAACAGAGTTATATTGAGAAAGTACTAGAGCGTTTCAAGATGCTGAAAGCAAAGCCTGTGAGTGTGCCGCTTGCTGCTCATTTCAAGTTGTCTGCAGATTTGTCACCTAAAACTGAGGAGGAGGTAGAGCATATGTCTCATGTTCCATACTCAAGTGCTGTTGGTAGCTTGATGTATGCTATGGTGTGCACTCGTCCTGATATTTCATATGTGATGTCTTCTTTCGAGTGCAAGCTTTAAAAGACCCGCAAGCGTACGGATGTGCAATATAGTGTATACGAGTGCAGGTGTCGAACCACAAGGAGGCGTGAATGATGTGAATGAATTCTATGCTTGGTATCCTAAAAGTGCCAAAGAGAAAGATCTAAACTATATATATTTCTTTTCTTTTGGATTTTTGATTGTTGGGAGCTCTATGTAAATGAAATAAAACTAAACTATGAATAAAAACAAATGGAAACGCAAGTTGATTAAGAGGAAACTAACAATTGGAAAGGGATTAGGGTGACTTTGGCTTATGAATGGGTAATTCTATACTCAAATGCTATGGGATTAAGGGATGCTGGCTAACTCTCATACTTGCTCTTAACTAGGTTGCTAATTAGTGTCCTGATTTCCCCCTAGGACTCGGTGTGGGTCCGTCCCTAAGCGACGTCTCCTAGAGCTACGGCGTGGTCCTTATGACCTAGGACCTCAAGAATGACTAACTAATTTCCTAGGTGGCTTAGAATGAACCTACCTTAGTACCTATACCGTTGGCTGGGTTTAAAGCCAAGACCTAGTGTTGTTAAGGTCGACTAAATCTATCCTGAAACTTATTGGCTGGATTTAAAGCCAAAGGAGACTCGACCTAGACTGGCCCTAAATTATGCTTCATCATTCTGAAGTCACTACAGCAGGATTTCGCTTGCTAGTGCGTGCAAAAATATGCGCTATTGAAGTTATGCTCGTTACTAGGCATGCTAATACGCGTATAGACATGAATAAAAGCACTACCCACTTCATAGCATCCACATATAAACACATAGACATGAGTATAACATGGATTAAATGTGTTTAGTAACAAACAAACTTCAATTTATATACATGTTATTCATCTAGGCATTTTATCAAGCACATAGACATGAATGAAAGAACACCCAATTAAACAAGACAAATCAAAACATATATATATTCAGCCATCATATCCCATATCATAAGAGTATAAAATCAACCCATTACATAAGTTTAATCACCCTATACAAATCTACTCGAGCATAATGGAAAATAGAATGAAAGAGATAAAACGAAACTCCCCTTTCATCCTAGCTAATCTTGACTGCAGTTTTTGAATAGATTTGCTCTAAAAGATTGTTGAATCCTCTAACTCAAGCCTGGTTCTTGATGAAAAGTGTGTGAAAAGGGTGTGTGAGGTGGCTAGAGAATAGGTTTAAGTGTGTGTGAGGTTTAGGTGTGAAGAGTGTGTGGCTCCTTCAAATTCTGCTCCGCATCGGGCTTTATTTATAGGTTCACGCATAGCCGGTCGACTGGCCTCTGGAGTACTCGACTGGCTTTCTAGTGTAGCTCTCTGGAGTGGCCGGTTGACTTAGCCGGTCGACCAGCTCTTGAAGGGGGGTCGTCCGGCTTTTCAATGAAGCTTTCAGGAGTGCCGGTCGACCGGCTCTTCTTTCATGGTCGTCCGGCTGACTTCCTTCATCTTTTCGGCCTTCGGTCTTCTCTTTTTGACCCGTGCATGTCTCATCTTCATCACCTTTCATCATCCAATCTTGATCTTAACCCAAAGTCCACCTAAATCATTGAAAACAAGCAATTAGTGTAGCAATTTATCTCTTAAACTCAATATGCACATTTGTTTACGCTTAAGCCTATTCCTATCAAAAGTACTACACTAATGCATCATTATAAGCATTCAACACCTCTAAAATATAAGTAAATAGCAATGCAAACACACACCAAATCACAACTCATCAATATGCAGTTAGTGTTATGAGCAGGTATATGGCATCACCTGGGAAAGCACACTGGGAAGCGGTGAAATGGATAATGAGATATTTGCGTGGCAATACGAATGTAGGTTTGCTGTTTAGCAAGATGACTGGAGATTGAGCGAGGTTGGTGGGTTATTGTGATTCAGACTTTGCGGGTGACCTTGATAAGAGAAGATCTCTGATGGGTTACATGTTTACTCTCTCTGGATGTGCTATCAGTTGGAAAGCGACATTACAGTCTACTGTGGCATTATCGACTACTGAAGCGGAGTACATGGCTGTGAAGGAGGCCATGTGGTTACAAGGCCTGGTTCGTGATCTTGGACTGCAGGAAGATACAAGTACAGTCTTTTGTGATAGCCAAAGTGCAATCCATCTGACGAAGAATCAGATGTATCATGAGAGAACTCAACACATTGATATCAGATATCATTTTATCAAAGATGTTGTATCACAAGAAATCATATTGGTGCAGAAGATATATACCCATGAGAATCCAGTAGATATGATGACTAAGGTGGTTCCAGTCAGCAAGTTTAAGCATTGCTTGGACTTGGTTACTATTTGCGGTGCGGAGCATTGAGCTCTTAGAGGCAGTTGGCTGCAAGGATGATGGTGTATTGATTGGAGCGAATACGTGCCAAGGTGGAGATTTGTTGAATGTGGCCCGTATTCTTGGGCAACAAAAATAGCAGATTTCCTTGTTAGAATAGTACCTTATTCGCTTGTTACCTTTTGTAGCACATAATTAATTAGTTGTCTTTTCTGCTTAATAGGTTTAGGAAACCTTTGCACTATAAATATGTGGCAATACTCATTATGTTATGGTGTGAGAGAGAAACCAAAGTGAGAGTCTTGTAGCATTCGTGATCAATAATAGAATTATTCTCTGCTGCCCGTAGACGTAGGCTTCAAAGCCGAACCACGTAATTCTTGTGTCCGTTATTTCTTCTCGTATTCTTCGTGTTTGCATATTTTTTCCCAACACTCAAAACCTAGGGTTGTAGTCGCCTTCTAGATGAATAATTTTTATAAATATTAAATTAATTTTTTCAACTTGCAAAGATGTATATTTTCAAAAAAAATTAGATTAAGTTAGCCCTCCTAAGATGCTCCTCAACGAAATATATTACAAGTCAGGCCGGCCACTACAAATGTGGAACTTAAGTGACTAAACATACTATCTAATTATATAAAGTAAGAATCAGAGTAGAAAATTTGACTTGGTCCACTCAAAGATGTCATTGATAGGAAAAGAATGTTCTTGTTTGAAGAGGTGACATATTGGAAGAGACAAAGTGCAGGCCTTCGCAAAATACAATAATTTAGTGGTGGATTGTACATCTACAAGTTCAAGACAATTGTCACGATCATGTTTCCCTAGGAAGATTGTGGGTTGACTTCGACTTTCATTTTGAAGCGACCAAATGTAAACAACCAAATTGCAAAAAGAAAAAAAAATAGTATATATAATTAAACTTGGATTCTCTCTTATTATTATATATCATGTTAATTTTATAATAATGAACTATTCATACAGTTATAGTATATGCAATTAAAATAAAATTATTTGAACAATTTAACCTAAATATATATATTTAGTAATTAGATGTTACTAACTTGAGAGGAAATATCGCCTCTCTTTTCCGACTCCGAAAGAGTGGTCAGATCCAAAGAGACATTTTCAATGAGGTACCAATGCTTATCAGCAAAATATCATAGATCTATAAATTCTATTCGATCTGCATGTGGAAACAAAAAAATTCAGTACAAGAAATGATTTCAATAATTACATATATTTTGATCTCTAGTTATATTTGAAAATATAATTTAAAAAAATTGTTGCACTTGCTACAAGTGTAACTAATATTGATGCAACAAAAAATATTGCTACATTTAAAAATGTAGCTACTATTTGCTACATTTAAAGATGTAGCTAATATTAATTACATTTTGAAATGTAGCTAAGGTTTGCTTTATACACACATGCATACGTACACACTCAAAATTATTGTATCCTAAACTCTCTAACTAAAATAAAATAATTTAATGTGTAAACACAAAAAAAATAGAATTAAAATTAGAATAAAGCTTGAACTGTAATATAATGGTTCAATTTGTATAAAAATTAAATTAAGAAAAACCAATAAAAGAGAGCTTTGCCTCAATTGGTTTTATAGACAATATTGTGTTGTAACATTCTCAAATCCACCGATGTGGGACAAAACACATGCTATGGCATTCAACTTCATGCTTTTGAAGTGTATCAAGCAAATGTCACATGTACTTACCAATTATTTAGCGGCACTTGAAAGTGTAACTAATTTAGCTACACTTGAAAGTGTAACCAAATGGTTGATATAGAAAAAATTATACAAAGATATTTTATTAGACTTGGAAGTGTAACTATTTTAATTACACTTGGAAGTTTAACTAAATGGTTGGTATATAAAAAATTATACAAAGATATTTTATTACACTTTAAAGTGTAACTATTTCTTTACACTTGCTTCAAGTGTAATGGAAAAAATGTAACTACTAGCATAAAATGTTGTAGTGATTCCATCACTGAAATAAAGAAACATCAAAAAGAGCTTACAATTTAAGGGGTTGTTTGGAATTGTTTTCAAAAATAATTTTTTTTTTGTTTTTGAAAATAAAAAAACATAAAAAACTTGTTTGGAAGCAGTTGTTTTTTAAAATTATTTTTGAAAACTATTTTTAAAAAAGTGTTTTCAAAAACAAAAAATAGAAAACACAATTTTATTGTTTTCATGTATTTTTGACATGTTATTTTTAAAAAGACAATTTTATTATCTAATTATTTTCCTTCCCCAACCTACCAAACCCTCACCCACCCTTTCACCACACCCCACCCACCCCCATCCACCCCTCACCCTTGCCCTCACCTCAATGCCTACCCTAGCGCCTACCCTAGCCTCTTACTTTTAAAACACACACACACACATATGTAGATATATGTATAGACATATGTTTATTAGAGGAAAAAATTAAATATAAAAAAAGGGTGTAATGGTCTTTTTAATGTAAGATAAAAAATAAATTTATCTTCCATCCAAATAAATTTTCTACTCTTTTGTTTCTAAAAACTATTTTAAAAAACTGTTCTACAAAAAAAAAAAAAAAACAAGAACAATTCCAAACACGCCCTAAAATGCTCTTCTCCAGTATGAATGAGAACAAGCACACAACAAAAGAGCAACAAAATCCACACGTCAGTGGCAAAAGGTCAATCAAGATTCAGGACAAGTTTGGATTGGTTTTTTTTTTTAAATATTTTTTTTCAACAGCTCTTGAAAAATATATATATATATTTTTTAGAAGTTAAAAATTCTTATTTTTTAAAAAAGTTATATTTATACTTTTTCAAAGTTTTGACTTTTTTTTAAGCCAAATCAAATAATTATTACAAATTAATGTAACTTGTTCAGAAAAAAAATACTTTTTCCTTTAAAAAAATGCTAATCCAAACGGGCCCTCAATAGTTTCAATTGACTTTGTTTAAAAGGTTTTTTTTTTAATAACTTTTTGAAAAAACACTTTTTTAATTTTGCTTCTAAGAAGGGAAAAGAAAAGGTAAAGCTAAATTTGAACTTTTTTCAGTTTTTTCGCGACCATTATAAATACTTATTGCAAATGCGTGCTATACATTTTTCTTCAAAAAAGGTATTTTTATGCCGCCTAATTCATGCAAGCATGCCTCGTTCCCTATGTTTCGCAAGGATAACGATTAAATTATCTTTATTAATCTTCTGAAAAGCTTTACAGGGACAAGAAAGACAAGCAAAAAATGCAAAATTAATTGAAAGATAATTAATTTGAATATTTTCTAGAAGTATTATCCAGAATTATGCTGCAATTAGCGTGAAAGTGTTGAGCACAATAAATAAATAAGCCAATACCCTCCCTACAAGTGCAAGCTTTTAGATAAAGTGATAAATTTAATATAATGTATTAAAATATCTGCGTGAAACGCTCAACACAAATCACGCCTGCAAGTGAAGGAGTATGTTAGCGTGTTGAGCACAATAAATAAATAAGTTAGTACTCTCTTTGCAAGCTTAAGCCCTTTCTTGTGCTCCCGAAATGAATTTTTATTTTTATTTTCTGTGATAAGACATTGAAAAAGAAGGGATTAGGGAATAGCTTATGTGATTGAGACTATCTTTTTTACGAGTAAGGTCCTAGGTTCAAATTTCATAGAGATATAGGGGTTTTAAAAAAAATTAAAAAAAAAACTATTTTTGTCGTATGTTAGTTTGTACTTGCTCAAAGTAAAATGTTCTCTTTTCCTTTTCTTCTTTTTTTTTTTTCTTTTTTTGAATTTTGGACTTAGCTTTGAGTTGCCAATCGGGAAAGGGTAATTATAGTGCCAGAATTTTGTAAGATGTGAAATTAAGGGTCTAAACTATATAAATTTTAATATAAGGGATTTAAGGAAAAGTGAGAATTTAATTGCACACTGTTAAGCAACGGTGCTACCTCTTCACTTACATGGAAATTTATTTTATTTTTACATTTTAGGTGGATTTCTTTAAATGACAATCTAATTTTTACATGGCATACGCATAGACAAACTCATAAATTCTAAGCTATTCTGTACATGAACATATATAAATTTTGAAAATCTTTTTTTGTTGGTTATGAGAATATAAATTAATCTACATTTTCTTTTCATTTGCTCAATATAAAATTTATTTACATATTTAAATCTAAAAACATTAAATTAATTGTGAATTTTAAGTATCAAAATAAAAAATTTAATGATTTACAATAAGTCAACAATTAATTGTACATTAAATAATTTTTGTTTAAAGCTTAAACCAATTAATTTAAATGCAAAATTAATTTAAATTATTAATAATAATTTAATTAACACAATAAAGTTTTTGGTTATTAATTTTTGTTTAATAAGCAAAAATATACTAAATTATTTATTGTGCATTAATTTAGTATTTACAATGTGCAATAATTCTTTTCCCATATACATACATACATGTATGTATGTATATAATTTCAGCGTGATACTTCAAAGTTTAATTTTTTTTTAATAAGCAAAAATATTATTAAGTTTTTTTATATTAAATTAAACCAATTAATTAAAATGAACAATTAATTTGAATTTTAAAATATTAAATACATAAAAAATTATACTAAGCAAAGAAAAAATATAGATTAATTTACATTCTCACAGCCAACAAAAAAGATTTTTAAAATTTATATTTGTGTACATGTATGTAATGACTTAGAACTTATAGGCTTGTTTGTGTGTATACCACGTAAGAGTTATATTACCATGTAGGAAAAAATCTATCCGTAAGCAAAAAATTAACACTGCTAGTTAACGATGTGTAAAATTTCACTTTTTTGTTAGGCCAAGCACTTCTATTAAAACTCTTAAAGTTTAGGCCCTTAATTTCATATTTTATAAATTTCAAGCCCTAAAACTACCTTTTCCCTATTGACAATATAGTTCCAAGTTCAACTTCTTACTATTTTTCTAGGATTCCTTTTTCTTTTTTTGGAAAAAAAGAATTTGTTTTGGCAAATTGCAGAATTGATGTTTAAAAATTTTAGTCAATTCTACTTTTCTTAATCTTATCATTTGTATTTTAATGCTTTATAATTGTATAAAGTTATATATATATGACACTTTAAATTAAAGAAAATTAATATTGATTGTTAAATAGTAGTATATGTTAAAAATAATGGACAAATAAACATGTTTGTTGTTTTACACACGTGTGTATATGTGTTGTTGGCTTAATATTGCATTTATGTTGTTTTGATGATGCAAATTATATTAAATGGAATGCTAATTATTTTATGAGCTTGTCTTAAGTATATCTTCAAGATAGGTGGATGATGTCCTAGATTTGAGCCATGATTAAGAGCATAAGAAGATTTCATCAAAAATGAATTGGCTTATTTAAGATGAGAAGAGTTCAAGTTTGAAGAAGAAGGATGTAAAGTCATAAGGAGGAAACGAAGCGACATAAGGGGTACTGGCTTGTATGCTCTCTTGTGAATGCCTTAGAATAGTTCCTTATAGCTCATAATTCATGGCTTCTTTGCATTTTATTTTCATATTACTTCATATGCATTTGATAAAACTTGGCTATAGCATATTTTGATTGTTAAATCTATTTCAAAAAGCTTTTAGACTCTCTAAAATCTCTTACTATACTTTCTAAAGGCTTTACAAATCTCTTTGAAATGATTTTACAATGACTAATTACCTTAGATTCAAATAAAGTTTCAAAAGATGTTTAAAATGCTCTAAAATGAAGTTTACTGGGCATGGTAGGACTCTAAGTCAGCCGCCCAACTTAGCACCTCCGTGCTCGACATTTTTTATTTTGCTCTCTGATCTAGGTTGAAGGCATGGCCGGATAACCGGCCCAGTGACCGACCATAATCAAAAAGTTCAGAAGTAAAGTCGGTCATACCCTCGGTCGACCGGCCTAAAGCTCGGGTCATTAAATACTATAGCCGTTTATGATCAGTTGAAAGCTCCTTTAAAGCCCCATTTCTTCCCCCATCTTCAAACATGAGCTAAGAGCATTCAAAGCTGATTTCTAAGCTTCAACAACCATTTTCAATCATTTTTATTTCTTAGAAATCATCATTGTTGAGCTATAACTTGATATATTCTTTGAGCATTCAAGAGCCCTCATTTGCTATATTTGCTTATTAAGGCTTTGTAACCCTAAATTATTTATTTCTTCAATTCTTGTTCTATACACACTTTATAAGCTAGAAAAACTCGAGAGATACATTTATAGAGTTTGTGAGGGTGTAGAGAAATCCTAAAGAGTGGAACTCTTGGGTTCTTTAAAGTTTGGCTTCAAAGAGCTGTATAACTTGGTTTGTGCTTTACCAAGTTTTGGATAAGCATTCATAGTGGAGGTGTTGAAGTTCTAAGGAAAGCATTCTTAGGTAGTAAACATAGGCAAGACCGAATCACCTAAAAATCATTTGTTCTCTTCTTTCCTATCTCTACCTTAGCTTACTTGTTTTTTGTTGATTGCTAAGTATTTGACAATTTGTCCAAGTGAATTTGCTTGCTTTGTATGATAAAGTTTTAATTGCGAAAATTGTCCAATATCTTAATTCACCCCCCTTTCCCTTAAAATATTTGCCCCAATATTTGTACATATAGAGAGACATATTTTACATGGATAGTTCAAAATAAAGTTACTTCTAGAAACTAATCAATTGGTATAAATAAGTTGGAAAAAGAACAACAGTGAGGTTCATTTTGTACAGCATGGTATAATCTTGCAATATGCATTTTAATTTTTTTTTTTTGGCCCATTACTTGATATTTTGAACAACATTTTTAACAATCAACACCACTTTTTTTGTCAACGATTATGTCTGAAACTACTCGGTTTTCTTTTAAAACGCAATTGTAACTATGGAAGTCTAAGAATTTGCTTTTGTCTAGATCTTGATGATGCTTTTTGCCGTTGGTGGAGATACCAAAGGTAGTGACATGCACCACTTCGCTAGATTTTGTCATTTCTAAGGCTAGGAATGGAAAGAGCGCACATGCAACTGAGTAGTTAAAAAGCAACTCATATTAATTTCAGGATTATTTGAAAAAGAAATGTGACCCCAAAATAAAAAATATTTGTACACCAGAAAAGAAAAATTAGAAAGAAGAATGATAAAATACAGTAAGTAAAAGGGAAAAGCCAACATTTCCCAAAAAGAGGGGAAAAAAAATGAGACCAACTATTTATGCAAAAGTGAAATGGATGGTGAGAATGCTCGAGAGGAATTACTGAATTTTGAAGAATTCGTAATATAGATTGAAGACTGAATTTGACTGCCCCCAAAGACGATGGTGCCATAAGGGAATGTCAAAGAAAAGGTAGTGATATTGACTAACAGAGTACCATAAATTGTCACAGGCATACTTGACGGAAGAGTGGGCAATGCGCCTTCAAAAGTAAGTACCCGACCTGCTTGCTTGATTGAAGGACGAAAGTTCCTGTCAGGATGGGCACACTAGAGCCCAACAATCATCAAATTCTCAATCTCTTGCTCATTGTAATCTGAAGACAGTTTTGGATCAACTGCTTCAAGTAGCCTTCTAGCTCCATAGAGCCTCTAAACCCATTCAACACGGCTTACTTGACCTTCTTCAGCCCTGCGATTGATGGATTTTCTTCCACAGGCTATCTCCAAAGCCACGTCTCCAAAGCTATATATACATCCGTCTCCTTACTCGCCTTTTCCGTGATGACACATTCAGGAGTCATGTAACCCATTGTACCTGCGAGGATAGTTGTTTGGGACCCCTTTTCATGGTCAACTAGCCTAGCCAACCTGAAATCTCCAAGTTTAGCATTGAATGTGGAGTCTAACATAACATTACTGGATTTTATGTCTCTATGCACCAGACATTGTTCCCATTCTTCGTGTAGATATAACAATGCAGAGGCTATACCTTGAGCAATCTTGTATCTCGTCTCCCATGTCAACAAACTTTTCTCTTGGAAAAGATGAGAGTCTAAGCTGCAATTTGCAATTAGGCATGAACTCAAAAACCTGCAGAAGTTCATTTCTTTCGTGGCACCATCCTATAAGTTGCACCAAATTTCGATGTCTCAATCAGCTAATAATCTTCACTTATGATGTATACTCCTTCACACCCTGACTAGAACCCTTAGATACGCTTTTCACGGCAACAATAGGTATTAAGTTTACTCAGGTAACCCTTATAGACTCCACCGAAGCCTCCCTTTCCAAGTTCCTCATGTTCTGCAAAATTGTTTCTTGCTCTAGCCAGATATGCATGCGAGAACTTCTTAGGTCCAGTACTACCTTGAAATTTGGGGATGTCAAATGCGGCATCGTCTTCATAATCTCTTGTCCCCCCTCTCCTCCAAAATGCAAAACAAAAAATGACTTGATCCCCCAACCAAAACAGACCCTCCAATAATCAGCCCAATCACCAATCCCGTCTTGCTTTTGCCTGGACTAGTTATATTTTGATCAATTTGTAGAGTTGAACTAAAATTCCATGAAATAATTTCATGCAGTTCTGTCAGATCTCCCATGGAGGCAGTGAAGTCAACAAAGACCTGTTCTGGCAAGAATTCTCGTAGACCTACCATGTAAGAGAGGTTCTGGAGTACAGTTGTACTCCCATTAAAACCGGTAAAGACGACAGTTAGATTCTTTTGAATGAGAATCATAAGTAATCCAAGCATCATTTTTCTTGCCATCCCTTGTGCTACTCAACCATGTCGTGTTAGTCTCAGATCTCAGGGTATCTATATGGATTCCTACAGGGTCAAAATCATTTTGAAACGCATCAAACTCTATTGCAACAAATGGATTTCTGGTTGAGTTGAAAAGCTGATCGTTTGATGTCAGGCCAAGAGTCCCACCATAATCAGATGGAATGGTGATATTAACAGGTGCGAGGAAGAAAGCCATCCCACCTCCATATGATGTCCTGTTATCCGAATCGATGACAAAGGAGAAATGAGTAGTGAAGACTGTGAGGTTTCCTGAGGCCTTGTCCCAGAGTTGCAGAGGTTCTGCGTACCTGGCTCTGCCCACGCCAATCGTACTATCGCTCCTGGTGAGCTGGATGGAATTATTTACTGGAATGGCGGATCCCTGAAACACGATGTCAATCGCACTGCAACTTGTGAGATTGAAATTTAGTGTAGCCGGGGGGAGGAATTATTACAAGGAAAGCAAATATTATAGCCACACAACATATGGTACGATGATTATTCATCGAATTAGGACAGTGAAGAACGTCCATGGGTGGTGAACAAAATGCAGCTCAAGTCATCTGACGACTTACATTAATAGCTATTCTCATTGTGATCCGTTTACTCGTTCTCTTTTCTGGGTCAAGACAATAAACAATACCTCCCTCGGGTGTTTTTACTCGTGTTATAATCAATTTCGTGCTATCTGGGGAAAACATCCTTAGCATAATTTAACTCTTTGAAGTATATATATATATATAATTACGATATGAAAAATTCAAACCTGCCATGCCTTTCTCTTCTTGCTGGAAGATTCCGGTTTGTCAATAAATTTTAGGCACACGTTGTTGATTTTGACTTTTTGACCATGAAAGGGACGTGATCTCTTTTTATGATATACATGCAGAGATTGATGAGAAAAACAAAAAGCTAGGAGGGATTTATGTTATCATGATCTCATGCATTATAAATATTGATAGTGAAGAATCTTCAGTTGAAAGAAATGCCATTGATTCTACATAAATTTTAGCTCGGTAAAATCTAAAAACACATGACTTACAGTTGTACTCGTCTTCGAGATGAATAATTTTTGTAAATATTAAATTAATTTTTTCAACTTAAAAAGATGTATATTTTTGAGAAAAATTAGAGTAAATTAGTCCTCCCAAGATACTCCTGAACGAGATATATTATAAGTCAGGCCGGCCACTACAAATGTGGAAATTAAGCAACTAAACATCCTATCAATTGAATTATCTAATCATATAAAATAAGAATCAGAGTAGAAAATTTTGACTCCCTTCACTCAAAGATGTAATTGATCGGAAGAGAATGTGAGTTATTATTTGAAGAGATGATATTATATTGAAAGAGACGAAAAGCAGGCTTCACGGAATACAATAATTTAGTGGTTTTGAAAACTAGATACATGTACAAGTTCTCGACAATTTGTCACTCCCCCTCCGAGGCATGTGACTTGCTGTATGTCCAAAAGGAACAACCTTTCAAGCACACAAGACACTCTTACAGGACTCACTCGGTTCAGAGCAGCTAAAATCATAATTTATTAATAGTTCTCCAAAAATATAAAAGAAACATTCTAGGAACAATCTCCAAAGAGAAATACCCAAATTGTGAGGCCACACTCCTCAATTCTTACAGTTACTGAATCTCATCCGGAACTTCTAAGTTTAGAAAGAAATAAATAAATAAATAAACAATGATTTTGGTTCTCCAAATCAAAGCTTCTGCCGAACAATCACTATCTTGACTCGGAGCCAAAGGCTAATCTGTCTTAGCTACAAAGAAAGCAGGCGGAAACAAAAGAATGAGCGAGCGAGTGCTCAGTAAGAGAATTTATCCCACAAGAAATATATATGATAGATGATCAAGTTGAACATTATATGATGGAAGGAAATAATCTAAAAATGCACTACTTAATGGAAGTCACTATTCATTACTATACCATTTCTCAAGCCAAAGATTCGAAAACAAAGTGAACTCAAAAACATATAACTATTACTACCACCAGTCATATTCTCTTTAATCATGAGGTGTGACTGCATTTAACCCGTGCAGTAAGGCCCAGTAATCAAAATAGGGGCCCTAATCACACCACAGAGGTAACAGTATCCGCAAGTGCGTCACAGTAATAGTATTCTTGATGCGGTACCGTATCAGTATCGGTACTATTAGAAATTTCACAACTTTAAGTCAGTTTTAGATATTTTATGTATATCTGTAGAGGCGTGAGTCACTAAGTATTTAAAAAAAATGGTGCAATAAACTTATAAAGAAACAAAAGTTCCAATACGCTCAATCAACAGAGTCATAATAATAATCTTTAAAAAAAAATCACTTATTCAACAAAATATAATTATATATAACACATGTAAGTAGAAATATTATAGAAGAATCCCAGGCGCACTCCCAAAGTATGGGTAAATAAGCTTTGTTTAACAAATAATTTGTGAAATTTAATATCACAAGAATAATAATAGTAATGCCACAAAAATTATTTAAGCCAGAAAAATAAAATTAAATAAAAAAATAAAACTAATAATAGAAACTTTACTAACAATTACTAGTGGTGCCACGTCTTGTACCACTGCTGACCTTTTTAATTCTTTACTTCTTAAGGTTAGCTAAATGATGAGATAAGTACAAGAAAAGCTTGAGTGACCAACGAGTAATACTGGAAGAAAGAATTAACTAAGGGCAATTAACAGGTGATGAAAAGAATGGGAAGATGGTGCCATAGAAACGATACAATTCTAAGGATTATGAGATCTGAACAAAACACGATAAAGCAGCAAGAATTGACGAAGTAATAGATAATTTTTTTAAAGGGCAGAATTCAGAATTAGCTATTCACTGATCTCTTGTAGTAAGCTGCTCTCACGTGAAACCACATCATCAATACTAATAGAAAATTTGTCAATAAATTGGACGAGAAATACAATAAGAGGGGAATATTCCACTTACCTCAAACTCAAATTTAAAACTTTTAACCAAAACTCTTTAATTCCCAGGAACCTTTAATTCTTTCAGTACCTAGTTTATTCAACCAGAATCCTATTTGATCAAAACTTAATATTCTTGAAAAATTTCCTCACTATTAGAAACTAACAGTTTAGAGACGAAAATATTCCGTTGCAAACATGTAAAATTCCGTTTCAAAACTTGTTTGTGACAGAATTTGAGACGGAAAATTTCCGTCGCAAAAAGCCCCGTCTCAAATTTTGAGACGGAATTTTCCGTCTTTGTTTGAGACGGAAACAATTTCCGTCTCAAACAGAGACAAAAAATTCCGTCTCAAACAGAGACGAAAAATTCCATCTCAAATTTCATCTCAAACAATTTGTTAAAATTTGTCACTGACAACATATAGTGACGGAATATTCCGTCTCAAAAGTCTGTCTCTACTTTGTGACGGAAATTTCCGTCTCTAATTGCATTAAAGCTATTTTGTTGTTGACGAAATATAGCGACTAAAATTTGAGACGAAAATTTCCGTCCTATATTAGTACTAAACTATATGAAAGATGTTAACAAAATGTTCTGTCTCTATTCCGTCGCTAAATATTTCCGTCACTAATCTCGCCATGTTTTTGTGAAAAATTTCGTCTCAATTCTGTCTC
Organism: Cordia subcordata; assembly: GCA_028554755.1. Taxonomy (NCBI): domain Eukaryota; kingdom Viridiplantae; phylum Streptophyta; class Magnoliopsida; order Boraginales; family Cordiaceae; genus Cordia; species Cordia subcordata. The sequence continues at coordinate 2,536,908 of JAPTOF010000013.1, read as the reverse complement.
TAATATGATTGGACTGAAATAATTTCTGTCTCAAATCCGTCGCTAATGCAATTTGGCTAAATTATTTTCCGTCTCTAATTTTGTTTTTTGTTGAAAATATTTTACCTATTTATTTTGTTTTCTATACATGTTAAACTATAATAATATACCAATCCATCCATTCAACCACTACAACTCATAAATATAATATGTCCTCATACATTCCACCGCAATATACCAATTTAACCCATACAATGTAACTGATACTAGATCTACACCAAACTAACCATACATTTCACTAAATCATTAAGTCATTAACATAGTGCCAAATTCGAAATTCACCATGACACAGTTAGATAGTTCACTAAGATAAAAATGTCACATAATTATATAGTTCACCAAAACCAAAACTGATATAATATAATGATCCAGACTAATTGTCAAATAGAGTGAAAAAAGACACAACTAGCTATCTATAGAAGCACGAGCAGGAGTAGTAAGCATAGAAGGTAGGTTGATGCCAAGTGTAGTAAGTCTCTCATCAATATAAGAGGAGATCAATTGTGGGATAGAGCCTTTCAATTCATAAGTTCTGCTGTAGTTGAGTTGAGCTTCTCTTCAGTTGAATGTAGCTTTTCCTTGGTTAATTCGAGCTCAACCCTTAATGCCGATTCGTCACCATAGTTTCCATGAATAGAGCTTGATGAGGTAGATCCTGCAATGAGATAGATCCATGAAGCATCTCAGTCGTCAGATATGATAGATAATAAATGGACACCAAAACAATTGATTACTCAGCCATATGAAGTACCTATGCCAAGCACTTTATCAACATCACATGCACCAAGGCCATATATGCGACCTTTAACGGGTTGGCTACTAGCTTGTGTCCAACACTCCTCGTCCCATACACTCTCAGCTGAGACTTGTGCGCCATATTTCTCCTCTACAAGTGACTTATAAGTTTCATATGCCTTCTTTGACCGCTCATTGATGAAATTTCCATCATTATTCTTGTGTGTCTCCAAGTACAACTCTATCTCAGAGACCAGACGCTTCTTCTCCTTCGCCTGTACATATTATTTTAAAAATAATAACATAATAACATTGCATAAAAGTAATGTTATTTATTTAAAACTTAAACATACTAACCAACCTCACTCTATGCCTAACAAATGGAGTTGAACCCCCAGTATGTTTTGAGACACTACCGCCAATCTCTGTCATTCGATTCTTCCTATTCTACTCCGACCTTTTCAGCTTATCACCATTGCAATAATAGTTATCCACTAGTTTCTCCCACACATCTGGATCAAAGTCACCTGGATTATGAGCCTTCATGTCAAACACATTGTCAGATTTGGCGAGCCTCAAAGACTTCGTCTTCGCCACATGCAATATCTGTCTAAATCTAGGTTTAACGGTAGACTCCCATGCAGCTCTTACTCGGGGTTTATCGGACTCCAGGTTCCCCCATCTTTTCTGAAATATTTTGTGAAAAAATTAACTTAACTTATGGAGTATAAACATGTGTTGACATTTGTTTCAACATATAAGCTAACAAAATAATTACCCAGAACTTTTCAAAGAGTTCATCCTTTACACGAATCGGAACATCCTTTTTCCAACTAGTCCATGGCTCCTTCCATTGTGCCTTCAAGTCACGTACAGCTATGCTTACAACTCCGGTCGTTATAAATCTATACCAAAACATTATTTAAGAATTAACATTCTCATATAAGCATTTGTACAATACACATACACATAATTTATACTTAAAATGAACATAACTTACGTTAACCCATTGGTAAGAATGACGGTACCTGTTGGCGCCTCATACTCCTCGTCCTCCTGGGGCACCACTTCTTTATCCAATGAAATATCAGTCAATCTCTCACCTTTGTTACTATAAGATGGTGTTGTTGACGATGGAGCTGGCGATGGAGATAGCGATGGCTGAACTGAAGCTGAGAATGATAAGGGTGCAACTAAAGGCGATGGGTCTGATGATGGCAAGTGGGTGTCTGGAGGAGCAACTTGGTGCTTAGAGTGACCCCCTTGGCCAACACAACTGCCTCCACGGGATCCACGGCCACCTCCACGGGATCCACGACCACCTGTAATAGATGTTATAATCATCCTGCAATATGTAAAACAAGTCAAAATATTAAAGTATAATAGGTAATAATCCATGTCCAAATACATGTCCATGTAAACAATTAGATTATCACAGTAGCTAATACATGTCCAAACACATTTGGTTGTTAGTACAAGTGAATCTCTTATCTTGTTATATTGTATAACGGAATTGATGTAATGAAAACACACATAGATGTTAAGAAGTTCACAATAAAGATAAACTTCAAGAATTCCTTGGTACCCCAAATGGGCTCAAGTAGCTTCCCAATGAATAGGAGACCAATGGTGCTTATGACTACCTGGAAGCTAAACAAAAGATTTAGGGACACTTCACAAACAAGATAAGGAAGAAGACAAACAGAACACATGACACAAGTAATGGATAAGTAAAAAATAGTTTGTCATGACTTGGCCACATGACACTTCATAAACAACGAGCCTAATTATATATCCATTAATCCATATATTCCAATTTGTAAAATCCCAACTAACAAAAAAAAAATCATCTTGTACAAAGTTGAAGTTCTTGGACACTTTAAAATAAAACTCCAATTCAATAAATCAATCATCTTCATCCATCTCTAGGTTATCCTCATCTCTGTTTGAATCATAGTCTTCCTCTTCATTTGACAAATCTTCATCATCATCTTTATTAGTTTGTCTTACATGAGCAACCTCCCTTTCAGGCACTTCATCTTGATATCTATTCTGATCAAGTAATACTTCTTCTTTATCCAACTCCATATCATCATACACACGATTTAGACTTTGAACATCTTCTTCTTGAAGAGCATCCCCATCATTGTTCATAATGACATCATCATCATCTATGTTTCCACCTTCAAATTCGAAGATCTTGCTTCTAGCTTTAGTTTTGCATACTGCATGCCACATACGTCTTTCGACTCGACTGCCCGGGAAAGATGTATAGTACACTTGTTGAGCTTGGGATGCTAGAATAAAAGGATCATTGGTTGTAAGACATCGACGGGTATTTATCTCTACTAAACCAATACATTCATGTTTTCTCATACCCAAACTTGTATAAGTGTCAAACCAAGAGCAGTTAAATAACACTAATTTATTACCACCAAAAAATTCCAATTCAAGAACTTCTTGCAATATTCCATAGTAATCATCACCATTAAATCCAACACTACTATCCAAGACACACACGTCACTATTCATTGTCACCTTATGTTGACCATAATTCTCGGTATGAAATTTATACCCATTGGTATAGTAACCCTTGTAAGGTTGAACGAGTTTATCTGGGCCAACAGCTAATCTCCAAATATTTTCCTCAACATTATTATCTTCATTTGTCGCCTGTTGTAAACAAAGCAACTTTGTCAATTTTAATACCTTTTAGTGTTTATGACACACTTTTTCTTGTGAATGACACAAAACTTACATGTTGCTTGAACCATTTTGGAAAATGTTGATCCCTGTATTGCGCAATCTACATATCATCCCAATCTGGATGTTCATTCTCTATATTTTGTATAAACATCATACATAGTCATAGTTGAAGATGTTATCTTTCTTTGTAAAGATGTTATCTTTCTTTGTAAAGATGTATGTGTTAATCTCAATTATTACAAGTAAAATAAGCTTACTCTAAAAAGGGAGCAACTTCATCACAATTCAGCACAATATATCTATATGCTGCTTCGTACTCTTGTGGTGACAACTTCCTTTTTTTCATTGCACCACCCAACTTCTCTCCTTGGTGTTTGAAGATTGACAAAAGTCCGTCAATGTTCACTTGTTCACCTTTTAGATTTCATGGGACTCTATTCAATCTTGTGAACACGTTTTCCTCAAAATAGTGTGCACAAAAAGTAGCTTTTCCTCAATAATATATGCTTCAACAATTGAAGCCTCAACTCGAGCCTTATATGTAACCTTTTTCTTGTAACTATGTAAGAGCCTAAAATGTTCCGGATAATTTTCATAATTAAAAGCTGGAAATAGCTTTCATTTGAAAAAAATTATGTCATGAATTTACCTTTCAAATGGAAACATCCATCGATATTGTACAGGACCTCCCACCTTAGCTTCATATGGCAAATGAATAGGCAAATGCTCCATACAATTGAAGAAAGGTAGTGGGAAAACCTTCTCAAGTTTACACAGTAAAACTGGTGTGTCTACCCCAAGCTTTTCGAGATTGTTCATATCCAATTCTGTGCGACATAGATCCCTAAAGAAATTGCTTAACTCTGGGAGTGCCTTCCAAACCATCGCCGGCAACATGTCACGAAAAGCAATTGGAATCAATCTTTGCATAAAGACATGGCAATCATGGCTTTTCAAGCCATAAAATTTGCATTACTTTTCATTCACACACCGACCTATGTTTGACACGTATCCATCAGGGAAACATAGTTGTTTTACCCATGCACAGACCTCGAGTTTTTGCTCCTTTGTCAAGCAACATGAAGCCCTTGGCTTTAAGATTTTCCCGCTAGGAAGAGACTGCAAATGCAAAGCACGTCGATTGCAATGCACCTCTATGTCCTTACGGGCAGCCGCTGTGTCCTTGGTTTTACCAATTATATCCATCACAGTGTAAAAGATGTTCTCAAACACATTCCTCTCTATATGCATAACATCTAAGTTATGGGGTAGTAAATGTGTTTCCCAATATGAAAGTTCCCAAAATATGCTTCGTTTTGTCCAGTTGTGATGATGCCCGTATCCTGGTATTTGATCATTCCTCATGTGGACTCTAAAAGCAACATTCCCCAAGCTTTCTACTCAAGGTCGTACTTGTGGCCCAGCCAATCTAGGAGGTGGAGGATCATGTTCAACCTTATTTCGCAAAAAGGCATTCATTTGAAATCGAAAACGATGATCCTCTAGCAAGAACTGGCGATGGCAATCAAACCAAGAATTTTTCCTACTATGGTTTAGAAAGAATGCCTTTGTATGCTCCATACATATAGGACAAGACATCCATCCATGAGTACTCCATCCCGAAACCATACCATATGCAGGGAAATCATGTATTGTCCACAAAAGTGCTGCCCGCAAGATGAAGTTTTCATTAGTTGATGTATCATAAATTGGTACACCTTGAAACCACAATAATTTCAACTCGTCAATCAATGGTTATAGGTACACATCAATGCTTTTCCCCGGTCCCCAAGGGCCTGGAATAACCATGTTCAAGAGTATGTATTGTTGTTTCATACACAGTTCCGGAGAAAGGTTATACACTACTAGCATCACAGGCCAACACAAGTGCTGCGTTGTGGTCATACCAAATGGACTAAACCCATCTGCATATACACCAAGACGAACATTCCGTCTCTCTGAAGAAAAATTTGGATGAGTTCGATCAAAATGTTTCCATGCTTCCCCATGTGACGAATATGTCATATGTCTTTTGAGTAGATGGCTAGTTGCATGCCAAGATATGTATTTCACTGTATGGCGTGACATGAATAATCGTTGAAGCCTTGGGATCAGAGGCAAGTAGCGCAACTGTTTATAAGGGACTATTTTTTTAGTGTTTCCATTTGAGTCCTTATATCTTTCATGCCCACACACTTCACATTGGGTCAAAAGCTCATTTTCTTTATAGTAAAGCATGCAGTGATGTGGACATGCATCATACTTGACGTATCCCATCCCAAGTCTCGAAGATATTTTCTTGCACTCATAAAAGTTTTTTGGCAACTTGTTATCACGTGGAAATGCCTCTTTAACTATAGCCATTATCCGATTAAAACAATCCTCTACCAAGTTGTAATCAGATTTCACAGCCATCATTTGTGAGACAAATGAAAGAACAGTGTGGCCATCACAGCCTTCATACAATGGTTCACTAGCATCACCCAATAACTGAAAGAATTTTGCTGCTACAGGATTTAGGGGTTGTCCATTAATATTAGAGCTTGGAGGTTCTCTACCATTATCTTCATAAGGATATGCTTCCCAATCGAAATTGGGGCCAGCAGTATCAATTACCATATCCCTGCACCTAGAACCATTGTTCTGATCATTAACTAGCAAAGATGACGTTTCTCTAATTTGTTCTTCGAATTGGAAACCCTCACAGTGGCAATCCCACACTGTATAATGACTCATGAAACCTTTCCTGTACAAGTGCAACTCGACGACATCTCGAGGATGTCTTTTTACATTCCTACATTTTGCATATGGGCATTGTATGTGACCATCTCTAGTCACTACTTTGTCCCTTTGTGAGTAAGCAAAATCCAAGAATTGTTTTACCCCATTTTCAAATGCAGGATTTATGAGCCCACCGGGTCTATGTCGATACATCCATGACCTTTCACTATTCATGAGGTCTATAAAATAAAAACACATATTAATTTTGATTTAGAAAACTAGTAGAGAAAGTAAATCACAAAAAGTAATACTATCAAAGTCATGACTTGGCAAAAGAATATCAACACTAATAGACAAACTCTTTTCATTTGTTCTGACTATACGTGGGTTCAAAGTCATATAACCATAGGTCCCATAACATAGTGAAGAAGACAACAAATCAAAAGACTTTTAAGTGGTCATCAAAATCAACAGGTAGAAAGAAGAAAGAGAAAATACAGTGAGTGTAGGAAAATGGGGGCGAATACAAACTTGGGACTAAACTAATATCAATTTCGTATCAAAGTTCTGGTAATTAAACAAGACAAAAGGTAATTTTTTTTGTCTTCGGTCGAAAATCAAAACTTACTTGACTTCTGCAAAAAGCTTTAGTCTCTCTCATTGTTTTTTTGGACCCTGTAGCTTTCTCTTCCTGAAAACAAATTCATATACAGAAAGTCACAGCATAATTTATAAATTAAACTCTGATAAAATTATACTTTCAAGACTATAAAACAAAAGTATCTTTATTTAAGTGTCAATCATATAAATTCACAATTCACAACAATAAATAGTTCGAATAGAGTCCAATATAACAGTGGCGAAAATTTAACTAAAACGGGCCCCTACTTGAGACTACATGAAAAGGATGAATTTGGGCCAAAGGACAGGTCAAAAAAAGAGAGCTAGGAAGTATATGTCAAATGATAAATTTATTTCCTTCAGACCCAGATATGCATACTTGCACAGTTAAACAATGGTGTCATCTCATACATTTGCACCACAAAGAAAAATCTTATACATACTACAAAGAGAATATAATAATGAGGTGGAGGTAGGCTAAACTGGACAAGTATGGTTTTTGTAGTGGCTCTTTCAAGTTAACTTTAACCCTTTTTTTTTGGAAATAACGGAATATATCAATTAGTTGGCACATTATAATTCCAAGAAATTTCAGAAAAGCTGTATAAATTGTAAAAATGATATGAATAACTTATAGCTAGCCTTCGCACTCTTACAGGAATATGTTAACGTCGTTAAGCTACTTATAGATCCGCAATATTAGGAGTGAGTGTTCAGTTTAACTGGAACAAAAATCGAATTTTAATAATTGAATTTTCAAAATTTTAAAAATTAATAATTGAATCCGATTTGAACTATATTAATAACTAAAATTATTTAATTGAATTTTTTTGATTTAGTTTCAGTTATAATCAAAATAACCGAACTGTTCCAAACAAAATCATACATCATTCAAAATTAATTTAATTAACCAAATTTCTTTGTAATTAAATTATTGGACCCTTATGGTGGCTGTTGATCCCTCAGCTTATTTGCATTTGGGTAGAGTTTGTCAAATGATAAATTTATTTCTTTCTCGTTTTCCAAAAGAGAAAATATTGCAATTGGAACTCATAGGATGTGACAGATCATATATATGGAGAAATGAAGACTTTAATTCAAGAAATCAAAAGACCAATTAGGGACCAAAACTAAAATAGGGAAATGTTCATTAAATCTACGTAAGAACATATAGCAAATGATATATCATCTTTTATACTAATATATAGTAGTACAAAACACTGCTACGCATTAATAGAGATTGTTAATTGTACAAGTAGGAGAAACAGAAATATTTAAAACCAATAATAAGTCTCTCTTTCTCATTTCTCGACTTCTCATATCTTTTTCTATTTAAAATATGCAATTGGTTTGAATAGATTGTTCTGTCTGGCTTTGACCAAAAATTTTTAAAAAAAAAATCAGAATGGTCTGTTTTACACTTTGAACCGTTAATATTAAAATTTGAAAATTGATTTGTCATGTTTGTAAGTAGTTTTTTTAATTATCCAGAGTGCAGATTTTCTGAACAAAAATGCTGCAGACAACTAAATCCTATGAAAAAAAAATGAAAATTAATTATCTAGATCTACACACACTTGTCTCTCTGCCAAACACACACATCACATAGTGCCGAGTCTTTGCAGCTACTGCTTGTCTTGCCATTTCAAACCACAAATATATGTATGTACACACACATTTTGTATAAAACACATAAAAATGCTACAAATATTTTCAAAAATTAAAAAAAATAAATAAAGAGAAAAAAAAAGAATAAAGGAGCAAAGAAGAAAAGGGTGACAGAGAAGAGGATGCTAAAATTGTTATTCGTACCTAGAAGAAAAGTAGCAGCTCAAATGAGGAAGAAGAAAAGCTCTTGGAAGCAAAAAGGGAAAGTTATGTGTTGGGAAAAAAGAGAGGAAGAAGAGAAGCACTTGGAAGGAAAAGGGGAAAGTTAGGTGGATAACCCTATCTCACCTGAATGTAGCTTTTGTTTTTCATTAAGCTCAAAACGACGTCATTTTGAGCACAAATATGACGTCGTTTTTGCCAAGATCAAAATGACGTCGTTTTTTGCCTAATTATTTCCCGCCCAAAATTTTTTTCCATCTTTTTATTTAGGAGAATATTTAAAAGATTAGAGATGCATATTTCGTCTTTATTCCGTCTCTAAATAGAATTTAATCTATATTCAATTTCAATTCTAATTTCTTTTACTTATAGTTAAACTATTTTGAAAAACTTTCTTTTTATGTACTAATCTTTATAAGTCTCTGCTGCTACTACTACTACTACTAATAATAATAATAATAATAACATGAAAATGTTCAAATGAACAACTTAATAGAACCTAAGTCTTAATTATATTTTTATTCAAGTTAACTATCTCCATACTCTAAATTATTCATTATTTTGATTTATTATATTCTTTTGGGTAATACTTTATAGTAATTTAGTATTTATGCCAATTAATTTTTATTTTTTTATAATTCTCTCCAAGTTTCCGTCTCTATTTCGTCTCAAACATTAAAATATCTTAAATTTTTAATAATTTTAAATTTCAATTCCGTCTCAGATCCGTCTCAAATAATTTACTTCTCAAATTTAATAACTTTTATTTACAAAATCCACCTCTATTCTGTCGCAATATTCTCAAACTTTGTAATATACTTTCCATCTCTACTCCGTCTCAATATAAAATAAATAAATTTTAAAAAAATCCGTCTCTATTCCGTCTCCATTTCATATGTCTCAGAATAAATAAAAAGATTTTAAAAATATCCGTCTCTATTCCATTGCAAAATATTTTTTAACCCAACAAAAAATAATACTCAATCAAAATTCCATCCCTATTCCGTCTCAAATATTTCAAAAAAATTATATAAAATTCCGTCTCTAATCGGTCTCTAAATTTTAAAAGAAATCCGTCTCTATTCCGTTGCAAAATATTTTTTAACCCTATAAAGAATAATACTCAATCAAAATTTTGTCCCTATTCGGTCTCAAATATTTTAAAAAAAATTATAGCAAAATCCGTCTCTAATCCGTCTCTCAAATGTTAAAGTATTAATATGCATTCCATCTCTAATACGTCTCAAAACTGACAAAAGAGAACAACCATTAGTAAAGTTGTCTCAAATCCGTCTCAAAGATTTACAACAAACATTTCGTCACAAATTCTGTCGCTAAATATGGTCTTTCCACTTTTTGAGACGGATTTTGTTACGAAAAAAACTGCGTCACAAATTCCGTCGCAAGTTCCGTCTCAAATCCGTCTACAAGCATGACAAACTTTTTGTGCCAGAGATTGTCCCAAATCCGTCTCAATTTAAGATGAAAAATTTCCGTCACAAACTTTGCGTCTCTAAACTGTCAGTTTCTAGTAGTTCCTCAACTTAATTTCAATCTAACCACCATGTGAAATTTACGTGAGTCTTTCACCAATCTCTGTGTTAATCACCAAGCGTAGGAAAAACCCTGTTCTTTTCGATTTCTTCACCTACAAAGAAGTTTTTTTTTTATAAATTATTGTGGGCTCTCTTTGTTCTAAGGAAAAGAAATATTAACCTTCAATACCCAATTTTTTTTTCTTTTATACACAAAACAAAAAGAAAATAGAGGTCCACAAGAATTAGGACTTTATTTGCCTAATACTATTTCTATTTTTTTTTTTAAAACCCCAACTTAATGGCCCCCGAGTATCACCTATATAGGTCATTACACAATTATCAAGATCATGTCCGCTAGGAAGATTGTGGGTTAACTTCGAATTCCAATTTGTGGCGACCAATGTAAACAACCAAATTTCAAAAACAAAAATTAGTCCATATAATTAAATTTAGATTCTCTTTTATTATTACAAGATTAATCTATATATATATATATATAGATAATGGGTTTAAAGTAATAAAATTCAAAAAAACTCATTAATTTAATTAATTTATGTATCATATTCTAAATAAAAAATAAAAAAAAGAATAAAAAATACTATAATTAATTTTTATAAATATTTAGAAATAATAAAAATAACGAAAACTTAAAAACAACAAAAAAAATCACATCTATAAATATTTAAAAACTAAAAAATACACCGAACTTAAATAAGCCGGTGCAAAGTACGGGTATAAAAGCAATAGTTTTATAATAATAACTATTCCTACAGTTAATTTTTGCCACATTTATCTTCTATGTCTGGCACGAACGAAACTTGCGGACTCACAACGATACTGATAGGAAAGAGGACCGAACTCTTGAGCGTATCCGTAGTATCTTAGGAACCAACCGCATACAAATTCCCTGTTAGAAATATTAGCATTAATTGTGACTTCTGGATATGGCGGAGATTTGACAAGTAGATACCCGCTTGAACTTTTGTACATACGACTTTTCGGCTGAAGTTTTTGATCAATACACACACTTTTGCTTGCGTAGCCAAAAAGAAAAAAACTATGCATACAGTCATATACAATGAAAATGAAATTATTTGAACAATTTAACCAAAATATTTTCTTCGAAGAGATGATCAAGAGGGGCCGGATGCACTGGATTTTGATGATCGCGTGGGATCAATTGAAGACTAGATTTGGCTGCTTTGGGAGACCACATTGCCGTAAGAGTATGTAGAGGAAAATGGGTGCACATTGAAAGCCTGTTTGGGAGTGCTTATTTTGCTGCTTATAAGCAGCTACAGTAAAAAAGCTTTTTACTGTAATTGCTTATAAAGCTTTTTACTGTAACTATACTTATAAGCAGCAAAATAAGCACGCCCAAACAGGCTCTGACTGGTGTAGTGTCATATCTCATATGCTGCCACAGGCATTGTTGATGGAAGAATATGCAGACCTCTGAGAATCGCAACAATTCTGCCTTAAGAACCGATATCTGCCCAAACTGCTCAAAAAAACCACATACAATACTGCCCTTCAGTACCGCGAAATATTTCTCCACCACCAGCTTTCTGGCCATTGTCTTTAACACTACCACCCACGTTTAATATTTTTCCAACCCAGAGCCGATTTACACCAGGAAACAAGCCTAGGAATTCTTCTCTCAACAGGCTGCAGATTACACTGAAACAACGCCACAGCGCCTTCATCTCCCTGACAATGCGTCCTATTAATTAACGCCGCCTGACGAAGCTGATCCACAAGTTTGCTGACTCGCCAAATAAGTCGATCACCGGAGGATCCCAAACTATTGTATTTAGCATCACTGCGTTCATGCCATGCGACCCAAATGATCATAAATTGGAACCAAAACGCGAATATGCCCGCTCACAGTCCCCCTGCCCTATGTAAACCATTTGATAAATAAAGATTCAGTTGGGAGATACCAGCGATGCTCATTTTAAAGATGCCTCCAAAATGGTTCCATACTTTAGCAATTTCATTATTGAGCAGAAAGAGATGTGCTATAGACTATTCACAGCAACAGCATTGACACTTGGAGACTATATATATAAATACTTTTTTGTTTGAGGCGCAAGTCAACTGGGATCCATCCATGCAACGCCTTAATTCCAAACGAAGAAGGAAATTTTGATTGGATTAGACTTATGCCAGATTAGGAGTCACAAAATATCAACTAGTTCGCTAACTTGCCAAGCACTCTAAAGGCCGAAGAGACCATCACCTGTTAAGCTCCATATTGGCTGAGCAATTCCAACTTTACTTGGAAAAGATAATTGATCCCAAAAAAAGAAAACATCTGTACGGGCAGGAAAGGGAAAATTAAAACGAAGATTGGTAAATACTGCAAGTAAAATAGGAAACTAAAAGCCAACATTTCCAAAGAAAAAAGAGAAAATCAGACAAACTATTGTTTCGAAATAGTCAGCTAGTATGCAAAAGTGAAACGGATGATGAGGATGCTCTAGAAGATGTACTGAAGTTTGAAGAGTCCATGCAATAGATTGAAGACTGAATTTGGCTGCTCCGAAAGACTATGGTGGATGTGGAGGAAGATGTAGTGGTATTGACCAATGGAGCACCATATGTCGCCACAGGCATACTTGAGGGAAGAATGGGCAATGCGGATTCAAAATTAAGCACTCGACTCACTTGCCTGATTGAAGGACGAGAATTGCGGTCTGGGTGAGCACACCAGAGCCCAACAACCATCAAATTTTCAATCTCTTGCTCATTGTAATCCGAAGAAAGTTTTGGATCAGCAGCTTCAAGTAGCTTTCCTACTCCATAGTCTCCAAACCCATTCAACAAGGTCACTTCACCTTCTCAAGCCCTTAGATTGATTGGTTCTCTTCCACAAGCTATCTCCAGAGCCACTATTCCAAAACTGTATACATCCGTCTCCTTACTCGCCTTGCCCATGATGGCACATTCAGGAGCCGTGTAACCCATTGTGCCCGCGAGGATCGTTGTTTGGGACCCCTTTTCATGGTCAACTAGCCTAGCCAACCCAAAATCTCCAATTTTAGCATTGAATGTTGAGTCTAACATAATGTTGCTGGATTTTATGTCTCTGTGCACCACACATTGTTCCCATTCTTCGTGCAGGTATCGCAATGCGGAGGCTATACCTTGAGCAATCTTGTATCGCATCTCCCATGTCAACAAACTTGTGTCTTGGAAAAGATGAGAATCTAAGCTGCGATTTGGCATGAACTCATAAACCAGCAGAAGTTCACTTCTTTCATGGCACCACCCTAGAAGCTGCACCAAATTTCGGTGCCTCAGTCGACTGATGATCTTCACTTCTGATGCATACTCCTTCATACCTTGGCTAGACCTCTTGGATACCCTTTTCACGGCAACATAGGTATTAAGTTCTTTCAGGTAACCCTTGTAGACTCCACCAAAGCCTCCCTCTCCAAGTTTCTCATTTTCTGCAAAATTTTTTGTGGCTCTAGCCAAATCTGCGTAGGATAACTTCTTAGGTCCAGCACCAGTTTCAAATTCGGGGATCTCAAACGTGATTTCGCCTTCATGATCTCTTCTCCCCCTTCTCTTCCGAAATGCAAACAAAAGAAGACCTGATCCCCCAACCAGAACAGACCCTCCGATAATCAGCCCAATGACCAATCCTCTCTTGCTCTTGCCTTTGGTTTGATCAATTTGTAGAGTTGAACTAAAAGTCCATGAATTGATCTGATGCACTTCTGCCAGAGTCCCCGTGGAGCCAGAAAAGCCAAAAGTGACTTGCTCTGGCAAGATATCTCTTAGATCTACAACGTGAGAGAGGGTCTGCAGGACAGTTGTATTCCTGTTGAAACCAGTAAAGACAACTGTTAGATTCTTCGAATGAGAATCCTAAGTAATCCACGCATCATTTTTCTTCCCATCGCGTATGCTACTCAACCATGTCGTGTTAGTCACAGATCTCACGGAATTGATATCGATCCCTACATGGGTCCCCACAGGGTCGAAATCATTTGGGTACGTATCAAACTCGACTGCAACAAATGGATTTTCGGTTGAGTTGAAGAGCGTAGCATTTGGTGTCAAGCCAAGACTCCAACCTATATTATCTGAAATCTGAGAATCAACAGGTGCGAGGAAGAACGCCATCCCATCTGCATAAGAGGGTGTTTGGATTGGCTTATAAAAAAAGCTACTTAAAGCACTTCTAACTTTAAGTGACTTTTTTTTATTGTCAACTTTAAGTAGTTACGTATTTGAATAAAAGTTGTAGTTATAAAAATAAGTATTTACATGTTTGATTAAAGTGGACAAAAAAGTAAGTTATATAGTTAAAATAACTATTAAGGACATTAAAATATAATTTAAAAGGTAAGTATAAGATAAAAGAGTGAAGATATTTTAGTAATAAAAATAAAAAGGTAAGGATAAGATAGTAAATGATTTGGTCAAACTTGCTTTTTTTCAACATGTTTAAAGCCATAAAAAGCAAAAGCTGGAGTTGAGGAGCTTTTTATTTTCTACTTAAAGCTACTTAAAAAAAGCACATTTTTAATTAAAACAAACACTTCTATTAGCTTAAATTAGGCTTTAAGCAGGTTTGACCAGAAAAAAAGCCAAACCTAACACCCTCTAAGTCGTTCCGTTTAGCGAATCTATGACAAAGGAAAAATGGGTAGCGAAGTCTGCGAGGTTTCCTGAGGCCTTGTCCCAGAGTTGCAGAGGTTTTGTGTTGAATGTGGCCCGTATTCTTGGGCAACAAGAATAGCAGATTTCCTTGTTAGCATATTACCTTATTCGCTTATTACCTTTTTGTAGCACATAATTAATTAGTTGTCTTTTCTGCTTAATAGGTTTAGGAAACCTTTGCACTATAAATATGTGGCAATACTTATTATGTTATGTGTGAAAGAGAAACCAAAGTGAGAGCCTTATAGCATTCGTGATCAATAATAGAATTATTCTCTGCTTCCCGTGGACGTAGGCTTTAAAGCCGAACCACGTAATTTTTTGTATCCGTTATTTCTTCTCGTATTCTTCGTATTTGCATGTTTTTTCCCAACATTTTGCGTACGTGGCTCTGCCGATGCTATTCGTACTGTCAGCTCTGGTGAGTCGGATGGAATCGCCTGTTAGAGTGGCGGAACCTTCGAACACGATGTTATCAGGACTGAAACTGGTGAGGCTGAAGTTTAGTGAAGCTACAGAACGAATTATTACATGGAAAGTAAATATAGCTACACAAAATGTTGTACGATGATTATTCATTTTGGAGGTGAGAATTAGTAGGACCGTGAAGAACGTTCGTGGATGGTGAACAAGATGCATGCAGCTCACAATCATCTTAAATTAATAGCTCTTCTTGCGAACCGTTGAGTCATTGTATCTTCAGTTCTGGGTCAAGAAATAAAAAAAATCTCAGATGATTTTTATTTGTGTAATCAATAATCATGCCACCTCATCATCTATTAGACGCCTTTATTAGGAAAACGTCCATGGAACAATTAAACTCTTTGAAGTATATTGGAAAAGATTCAAGCCTGCCATTCTTGCTGGAAGATTCACATTCGTCAACAAATTTTACGCCTTGCTGATTTTTTATTTTTTTTTACCATGAAAGGGATTGATGAGAAAAACCAGAAGGGATTTATCTTATGGATTATGATCTCGTGCATTATGCGTATTCATAATGAAGAATCTTTAGTTGGAAGAAATGTTTAATTTCTTGGTCTGCTATAGTAACTGGTAAACTTAATTTCTAGCCTCCTAATTTTATACGTTATTGACTTTAAGGATGGATTCCAAATTTTTTGTTGAATAAAATCTAAAAACACATAACATACTGTTACAGCTCTCTTCTTCCAGATGATTCTTTTTCCTTTTTTTTTTTTTGGGGTAAATATTTAATCAATTTTTTTCAACTTAAAAATACGTGTATTTTCAAGAGAATTTAGGGTAAGTTATGCCTCCTCAATGGCTCCATGTTGCTCATCTTTAACATTATTGTCTTCTTTTGCTCAAGAAACTGTGTAAACAGCCATACCAATCAAGATACTCCTAAATATATATATATTTGAAGCCATGCCGGACACTGCAATGCGGAACTTAATTAAGTGACTAACCATACATACTATCAATTTGGATTATCTAATTATATAAAGTAAGAATATGTGAGTAGAGAAACAGATTTGGTCCACTCAAAGATATGGTAATTGATCGGAAGGGAATGTAAGTTTACAATAATTTAATGGTTCTGAGAAATGGATTACATCTACAAGTTGTTATTTCTATATGCAAGTCTTTTTTTTTTTTTACTTATATTGATATAAACAGCATTTAATGAAACGTCAAAAAAAACCCCAAACCCAGAGTTACGTCAAAAAGCTAGCTTCAATCTTCCATTTTCTGCACAATTGTCTGTTAACTATCTCTAAATTTGCTACCATTAACCAATCTCCTTCTAACTTGAAAACAAATACTGTAAAAAAGTTGAGCTTCATCCCTGGGGGGGTCCGATTGATGGGTTCTTCTATTCCTCTCCCTCCACAAGTGGTACTATACTATTGTCAAGTAGAAAAATTAATGATTTATTAGGTTGGTTGGGTTGATTAATATTGAAGCATTCAGGCTCCGTTTAAAGGCCGGGAAAAAAGATAAATTAATGCAGAGAAGATCCTGATAAGATTTGGATGGCAAAACCAAGATGAGAGGTTAATTAATTAATTTTTGTTCAGGCTTGTCAGGGTAATTTTTTATGGGAATAAAAACTTATGGACGATGGTAGGGCGTTTACAGCTGGCCCTAATTATTTAAAACATTATCTTGATGGCACCATACTAAGTTAGGTTTTAGAAAGTAATGTTCCGGTAATTAGTTATTATTATCCTTTATTTTAATATAGGATTTGTACTGTTAAGTGTCAATAACAGCTACATCTTGTATTATGCTTTCAAATCATTAGTATATGAAACCTTCGATCGACTTTACAGATTTTTTGGAAAAAAAAAAAAAAAAAACCTTCAACTTTTATCTATTTTCTTCATATACTTGCCAAGCAACATAAAACACATTGAGAAGTGAAGTCATGACTGCTATATGTATGCACTCTTTCTGGTAGGTCATCTTCTATATATAGTAACTTAACATAACTTTCAACGAAGAATTTCAGACACAGAAAGGAAAAGAAAAAAGGAAAAAGAAAGAAAAGAACAATCAACCAAGAATATTTTTTCCTATGACCCCAAAAGAAAAGTATTTTAATTTCCCTTGTCTATATATTTTTGGGTGCATAATAAACTACTCTCTATAATGGGTTCTCATGATTATGTTGCATTAATATTATGATCTATAACTTCTTAATATGATATTATTAAATACATATATCTCATAAGATTTTATAACGTAACAAGAATTTAGAGGTAAATCTTTTAAGTTAATTTAAGTTCAATTAGGTTAACTTTGATATGGCAATTCTTATTTTCTCTGTTTGGTATAAACTTATTAGAAGATACTTTTTAATATAGAAAAATATAATTGGTTTTGAATTTTTTTTAAACCCTCCACGCCCATGAGATTTGAATCTACAACCTCACTCCTGGGTTGAGATTTCCCTTGATCTCTAATTTGTTTTGAGATCTAATAAGATGAGAATTGAAAACAGTTTACTAAATTTTTCAAATTAAAGAAGAGTGGTGGATCGGAAAACAACTCTAGATTGTTTTCCAAAGTTTCCTTTAATAACTTTGGAAAGTTTTCTAACAATTCTCAATTAACAAAATACGTCTAAAATTTTAGAATTTAAGTTAATTCTTAGTTTGACTCTCCTTATTGCATTATTATTTGTTTTTTTACTGATTTTTTTTAACTTCATCTAATTCTTGATCACACTCTTTACAACTTGGAAAATGATTCCATCAATATATTTTATAGTTTTATAAAAGAGAAAATATTTGAATGCTATTAAGAAATCAACACTTTTTTTAGTTTTATAGTAGAGCAAATTGTATTCTACTTTCAATTGTTAAACACATTTTCGACTATTTTCTCAGTTTTCTGTATAAAATAACTTATTTACCTACAGAAAACTAGAACTGTTTCCTAGAAAATTTTTCTATAGAGAATAGAAAATAGAATATTATGCTTACAGAGAAAATTTTCCTAAAATGAGAATTGAAAATTAGTTTTTCAAATTTTTTATATTAAAGAAGAGTGGTAGAAAACAACTCTAAATTGTTTTTCAAAGTTTCCTTTGATAATTTTGGAGTGTTTTCTAGCAATTCTCTATTTAAAAAACACGCTTAAAATTCTGAAATTTTAGTTGATTCTTAGCTCGAACGTCCTTATTTGGCTTATTACTTGTTTCTTTATTGATTTTTTAAAACTTCATGTAATTCTTAATCACATTCTTTAAAACTTGGGAAAAGAATACAAAATTTTTTAATGTATTTTCTAGTTTTATAAAAAAAGAAAGAAAGAAAGAAAATATTTGAAAGCTATTAACAAATCAATGCATTTTTTAGTTTTATCGTAGAAAAATTGTTTTCCATTTTTCAATTAGTAAACACATTTTCAACTATTTTCTCAGTTTTCTACAGAAAATAAGATAATTTTCTTAGAAAACTGGAGTTAGAAAACAAAAAGAATACCAGGGCTTAATTTCTTTATCTATTATAACAAATAAACTTTTGTTGAATAAAATCTAAAAACATATAACTTATGGTTATAGTCGTCTTCTAGATGAATAATTTTTGTAAATATTAAATTAATTTGTTCAAACTTAAAAATACGTATAGTTTCAAGAGAAATTAGGGTTAGTTAACCCTCCCAAAATACTCCTGAACGAAATATATTATAAGTCAGGCCGGCCATGCAATTAATGTGGAAGTTAAGTGGCTAACCAGACAATCAATTATTTAATTTGAATAATTATCTAATTGTTTAAAGTACGTAAGTATCAAAGTGGAAAAACTGATTTGGAAGGTGTTTGGCTTTGCTTATTTGGTGTTTATAAGCACTTAAAATAATAAAAAGCATGTGCGATAGTGCTTTTCTCTAGGTGCTTATATGCATCCAAAATAAGCAAAGCCAAACACCCTCTTAATCCACGCAAAGATGTAATTGATTGAAAGAGAATGTGAGTTATTATTTGAAGAGATGGCATTATTGAGAGAGACAAAGTGCAAACCCTCGCAAAATACAATAATTTAATTTTGAATACTGAGATATACTACATCTAATACAAGTGTAAGACGATGATCACAATCATATTCACGTTCACCAGGAAAATTGTGGGTTGACTTTGACTTTCAATTTGAGGTGACCGAATATAAAATTGAATTCCAAAAACCACGGGCTATTGTACTCCCGTTTTGGTAAGACATCTCATAGATCTATTACATAAGAGAGGATCTGCACAACAGTAGTTCTCCTGTTAAAACTAGTAAGGACACCGTAGGTAATTCGCGCATCATGTTTCTTGTCATCACTTACGCCACTCGACCACGGCGTGGTAATCACAGATTTAATGGAATTGATATCGATTCCTACATGCTCCCCTATGGGATCATATTGGTCAAACATATTTTGAAAATGGATCAAAATAATTTGGAAATGCATCAAACTTTACTGACCAAACAGGTTTTTCGTTGCGTTGCACAGCTCATCTTTTGTAGATCCAGATTCTCTCCAAGTAGATTTGTCTCCAAATAATTATGAGGTAAATTTTAGTCCCTTATATTTAAATAGGAAAATCTTGGTTATTCAATTAAAAATATAATTAGTGCATTTAAAAAATAATTAATGTTTCTTTTTTTATATTTTTTCTAATCATAATCTCACCAAAATTTATCAAGACATTCACTTTTCCTTTTTTATTTTTTTCATAAACACAATATAATCAAAATGTGACATTTTTTTCAATTATGAAAGTTAATATTTTTCACTATATAAATGTTAATTGTTAATTGCTCTCAATCTCTCTTTCACTCATCCGAATTTAAGAAGAATCATTTTCCAGCAATGCATTTCGGACTTAAGAAGAATAATTGGGCAAAGTTCTTTGCATGCTGACAAAGTGATGCTCACGGTGGACAAAATTCTTTGGTATGCTCTTCATTTAGAAAAAATTTAATCAATGTATAAAATTTTATTTTGACTTTTGCTCTATTTAATTAAAATATTTAGGATTACTTAAGAGAAATTAAAAATGAGCTTTTCAGCTCGACAAGAAATGCACATGCACAATAATGAAGCTTTATAGAGAATTCGAACGTGCATTTCTCGTACAAATTTTTATTATTTTTTGGATAGAAAATATTAATTGAACCAATATTGTCTAATTGTCAATTATTTAGTACTAAAAGACACAATTTGATAATTTAGTAACTAAGTTATCCCAAGAGCCATAGTCAAAGGACCATAAGAAGAATTAACTCTTTGTATATCTATATATACATCTTATAGCTCTATATCATTGATATATGTTCTGAAATATCTATATTCCATCAGCATGCCAAAATCACAAAAACATCAAACCAAAAATGTTCTTCTACAAACTACAAAGAAATCTTTAGCAAACTAAATTTGCTGAGACTCAGCTGTGAATTGTTGAAGAGTACAAAGATTTAATTGTCAAAAGTTGCTACTTTTAGTCGCACATTATGTTAGCCACTGTCTTTTGCTGGATTTGTTTAGGAAAAAAATAAAAAAAGAAAAGTGAATGCTTTGACATATTTTGATTAGATTATGATTAAGAAAAATATAAAAAAAGAAACATTAATTATTTTTTTAAATACACTAATTATATTTTTAATTGAA
This sequence comes from Cordia subcordata, assembly GCA_028554755.1. Lineage (NCBI taxonomy): Eukaryota > Viridiplantae > Streptophyta > Magnoliopsida > Boraginales > Cordiaceae > Cordia > Cordia subcordata. The sequence continues at coordinate 2,515,915 of JAPTOF010000013.1, read as the reverse complement.
TAGCCAAGATTTTCCTATTTAAATCTAAGGGACTAGAATTCACCATCTGTCACTCGGAGACAACTCTACTCGAAGAGGATCCGATCCACCTTTTGTTGTCATGCCAAGATTCCCACCTCCATATGGTGAAAGCAGGGCAAAACGTGCAAGGAAGAATGCCATCCCATCTGCATATGGTGTTGTGTTTTGTGAATCGATAGTAGAAAATAATTAGAAAGTCAAGTGTGGCTACATATACGAGTCTTTTGGTTTGCGTATAGCCAAGTTCATTGTATCTAAAAGACATTTTATGATGCATTTAACTAGGAAGATTAGTGGCCTCTCTTTGCATTATGACTAATTAACAGGAAAGTCTAGAAGTCATATTTTACATTGTGGTTAGGTTGTTTAGAAGTCATATTTACATTGTGATTGTAATATCAAGAGTTTTTGTTTTGTACCTATAAATAGGCTTGTACTTTTGCATTTCAAAATAAGTCAAATGAAATACTTTCTCTCTATATATATTCCTCTACCTCTAATATCCATGAGAAAGGAAAAATGGGTAGTGAAGTTTGCGAGGCTTCCTGAAGCCTTATCCCAGAGCGGCAGAAGGTCTACCAATGTGGCTCTGCCCAATAATTGCGCACTATTTGTGGTGAGCTGGATGGAATTATTTTTTAGAGTGGCAAATCCTTGAAACACTATGTCATCAGGACTGAAACTGGTGAGGCCGAAATTTAGTGTAGCCGCAGGCGGAATTATTACAAGGAAAGCAAAAAATAGCTACACAACATATGGTACGATGATTATTCTTTTTGGGGGTTGAGAATTGTTAGGACAGTGAAGAACGTGGGTGGATGGCGAACAAGATGCAGCTCACAATCATCTTACAGTACTAATAACTCTTCTTTATGTTCTCATTTGTTGAAATTGAGTTAAAAAAAAGACCGAAAGCAATCTCCTTTGTGTTAACGGATCGGGCAAAGCAATTAAATAATTAATGTGTTAATTATTATGTTATATTCTCTGCAATGATTGCTCCGGCACAGGCGGAGCTACATATGCCCCAGTGGAGTGCCATGCACCGCCTGACTTTTTGCTTAAAAAATGTTACAATTATATTTTTTTCTTAAAGTTTTGATTATGAGAGATTAATTAACATAAGATGCATCCCCTTATAATAAGAGTGCACCCCTTTATGATTGTGATAAAGGAAGTGTCAACACTTGTATTTTTTTTTTTCATTTCAAAAAGTAAATTTAGAACAAAAAAAATAAGTAAAAGAACAAAAAAGATAAAAATACACATAGAAATGATGAGATAAAGAAAGGAAAAATAAAAGAAACTTATATTAAGAAATGTTGAATATTCATCGTTTTTAAAATATGCAGTCAAGTTAGAATAATTATAAAATATAGTTCTATTTGTAACAATGATATATATTTATTTATATTTTTATGCATATTAAGATGTCATTGTTGTATTAAATATTAGATATGTTTATATTTAATTTTTTTTATTTATATTAAAATTACACGTATATAAATGTGTAACCGTTGAACTTTGGATCCTAGCTCTACCTCTGTACTCCGGTGTTGACAGTTGCTTGCGGGCTGGCCCGTGATGGTTGATTCTATTGCTCTAGTCATCGCCAATAGAGAATGTTGCAACCTCTTCACAAAATAAAAACCGTCCAATTAACGTGGAGGGTCCTGGGCCTCATCTCTCTCAAAGTTGATCTCGGGTTTCTCTGGCCATGACAATATAACTAATAAATTCTTAGATTCGAGCAGTTGGGGAGGTTGGAACAAATAATAAATTCTTAAAATTCGAGCAGTTGGGGTTGGTAATCCTTTGAGCAAAGTCCGGACCTGTTTAGTTTTGAGTTGGGACCAAGAAACAGAAAGTTCTTCCATCGAAGATGCCCCACGCGCTTCCCGTTGTTGAAAGGGAAGCCAAGTGTTCCCACCAGCACCGAGTGGAATTCCGGAACCTTTACGCAATTTTCTAAAGATGGAAAAAAGTCAGACGTCGTCTTTTAATTAATTTTTGTTGCTCCGGTACGGCAATTGAAAATAACGTGTGAGTTACTGCTGCACTTGACGGGCCATTTGTTGTGTGGGCCTGGCGTGTCCTCCTGGCCAGGACTCCAAGTCTTAATAAGCTTCTGGACGTACGTTGTAAGTTGTGACCGTTCGTGCATGTTGGGGATGGAAACCCTTCGGAAACTTCTACTATGCATGTTGCTTCCGATGAGAATATTCTCCGCATTAACTTGTTAACAACATTAGTTTCCCTGACCAGCACCAAAAAAAAAAAAAAACAACAACAACGACAACAACATTGGTTACGCACAAAAGGGAAAAGAGAAAGGATTAGCAGTTTTTTAGAGTGAAAATGGACCCATTTTTATCCGCCGCTAATTCTCATCACTTAGTCAGCTGTTTTCCGTCTCTAAATTATTGATTTTGTCGCATTTTAATGTCTTAATTTTTAAAATGAGTTTTTTAGTCCCTGGACTTTAATAAGTAAGAGCAGTTAGTCCTTCAAGTAATTTCGTTACATTTTTAACGCCAAATGTACATGAGATGCGCGAACCGGTCGACCAATAATATTACTCTTTAGGAACAAAGATCACACTAATGTCAAAAATAGGGCGAAAACGGCTTAAAAACCAACGACATCCTCTTATCAAAGTTTAAGGACTAAAAGATTCATTTTAAATGTACTCACTAAAATATGACAAAGTCAATAGTCTAGGGACTACCAAGAGTAAACCCAAGAAAATAAGTAACCATTTGCTGAGAAGGAGTCTTCTTTTTCAATTATAAAGAGTCAAAATGCGATTTTATTTCTTCAGGTTAAGGAAGACATTCCTTGTTGAATACGATAAATAAGTAAATAATTTTTTTTCCAAAGGTCTAAACTTATAAATAAGATGGTAATCTAATTCGGTAATAGAACTCAAGAACTGTATGCTCTTGGATTCAAGTATTGTCATCTCCTATTTGTAGATTACGTCCATGTACATATAAAACTCAATAGAAAAATATTTAGTTACGTTTAAGTGACAAGCGTATTAAATCTAATGACTATATTTTCAACAATTTTTTAACGAGTGTAATATCACATCTATTAAAGTTAATTAAATACTTCATGTATATAAAATTTACCATCTTTAATCATTTTCACATTAAATATAATCCATATTTTAAAAGAATGAGCGGTTGAAATAAAAAATTTAATGTGAGGATAATTGAAAATAGTAATTTTTTATATCAATTGAAATATTAATCTAATCTTAACTAGTGAAATGTTGCATGCACTTGTTAGAAAGACAATATTTTCAAAGGTTATACCTATCATCTTGAAGAAAAAAGGAGGAGTTAATTAACTAAAATCATCATAAATTTAGAGCGCAAAATATAATATAATTAGATCCGTTTTGGGAGATTTATATTATTACACTGTTGTCAATTAGAATATTTATGATTAATTGGCTTGGTTGGATTGGAAAATGACGCATTCTTCAGGCTCTGTCCCTTAGATTTAAATGGGTAAATCTTGATCATTCAATTAAAAATATAATTAATGCATTGAAAAGGTACAAAAACAGATATTTATGTTTTCATTTTTTATACCTTTGCTAATCTAAATCTAACCAAAATAGTTATTTAGTTTTTCTTTATTATTTTTTTAAATCACAATCTAATCAAAACATGAGTGAATGTATTGAGTGTTGGCAAGGATTTAACACAAATTTTAGTGGATGCAATTTGCTTCCTTTATCATTTATATTTTTCTCTAAGCTTTGTTTAAAATTTCAATTGAATCTCATTATAATGTATTAAACTTTTATCAAAATATTGTGAACATGTAACGTCATATGAATTTGGTACTAACGTGATATAGTAGCGTGACAATTACTTTATTTTATTATTTTTGTTTTCATTTATCTCAAGATACAGCCATCATATCGTGCTTGACTTTTATACAACTAGCATGTTTTGATCAGTATGCAAAATTCAAACGGATGGTGCGGATCCTTAAGAAGATGTGGTGAATATTGAAGAATCCGTATTATAGATTGAAGACTGAATTTGGATGCTCTCAGAGACTACGATGGATGTGGAGGAAGATGCAAGGGTATTGACCAATGGAGTACCATATGTCGCCACAGGCATACTTGACGGAAGATTCGGCAACGTGGATTCAAAATTAAGTACACGACTCGCTTGCCTGATTGAAGGACGAGAATTGGAGTCTGGGTGAGCACACCAAAGCCCAACGATCATCAAATTCTCAATCTGTTGCTTATTGTAATTCGAAGCCAGTTTTGGATCAACAGCTTCATGTAGCCTTCCCACTCCATAGAGTCTCCAAACCCATTCAACAAGGTTCACTTCACCTTCTCGAGCCCTTAGATTGATTGGTTTTCTTCCACAGGCTATCTCCAGAGCCACAACTCCAAAACTGTATACATCCGACTCCTTACTTGCCTTGCCCGTGCTGGCACATTCAGGAGCCATGTAACCCATTGTGCCCGCAAGGATCGTTGTTTGGGACCCCTTTTCATGGTCAACTAGCCTAGCCAACCCAAAATCTCCAAGCTTAGCATTGAATGTGGAGTCTAACATAATGTTGCTGGATTTTATGTCTCTGTGCACCACACATTGTTCCCATTCTTCGTGCAGGTATAGCAATGCGGAGGCTATACCTTGAGCAATCTTGTATCGCATCTCCCATGTCAACAAACTTGTGTCTTGGAAAAGATGAGAATCTAAGCTGCGGTTTGGCATGAACTCATAAACCAGCAGAAGTTCACTTCTTTCATGGCACCACCCTAGAAGTTGCACCAAATTTCGGTGCCTCAGTCGACTGATGATCTTCACTTCTGATGCGTACTCCTTCATACCTTGGCTAGACCTCTTGGATACCCTTTTCACGGCAACATAGGTATTAAGTTCTTTCAGGTAACCCTTGTAGACTCCACCAAAGCCTCCCTCTCCAAGTTTCTCATTTTCTGCAAAATTTTTTGTGGCTCTAGCCAAATCTGCGTAGGAGAACTTCTTAGGTCCAGCACCAGTTTCAAATTCGGGGATCTCAAACGTGATTTCGCCTTCATGATCTCTTCTCCCCCTTCTCTTCCGAAATGCAAACAAAAGAAGACCTGATCCCCCAACCAGAACAGACCCTCCGATAATCAGCCCAATGACCAATCCTCTCTTGCTCTTGCCTTTGGTTTGATCTATTTGTAGAGTTGAACTAAAAGTCCATGAATTGATCTGATGCACTTCTGCCAGAGTCCCCGTGGAGCCAGAAAAGCCAAAAATGACTTGTTCTGGCAAGATATCTCTTAGATCTACAACGTGAGAGAGGGTCTGCAGGACAGTTGTTTTCCCGTTGAAACCAGTAAAGACAACTGTTAGATTCTTTGAATGAGAATCGTAAGTAATCCACGCATCATTTTTCTTCCCATCGCGTATGCTACTCAACCATGTCGTGTTAGTCACAGATATCATGGAATTGATATCGATCCCTACATGGGTCCCCACAGGGTCGAAATCATTTGTGTACGTATCAAACTCGACTGCAACAAATGGATTTTCGGTTGAGTTGAAGAGCGTAGCATTTGGTGTCAAGCCAAGACTCCAACCTATATTATCTGAAATCTGAGAATCAACAGGTGCGAGGAAGAACGCCATCCCATCTGCATAAGTTGTTTGGTTTTTCGAATCTATGACAAAGGAAAAATGGGTAGTGAAGTTTGTGAGGTTTCCTGAGGCCTTGTCCCAGAGTTGCAGAGGTTTTGCGTATTTGGCTCTGCCGATGCTATTCGTACTGTCAGCTCTGGTGAGTCGGATGGAATCGCCTGTTAGAGTGGCGGAACCTTCGAACACGATGTTATCAGGACTGAAACTGGTGAGGTTGAAGTTTAGTGAAGCAATAGAAGGAATTATTACAAAGAAAGTAAAAATAGCTATACAACATATGGCACGATGATTATTCATTTTGGGCGTGAGAATTATTAGGACAGTGAACAACGTTCGTGGATGGTGAACAAGATGCATGCAGCTCACTATCATTTTAAATTAATAGCTCTTCTTGTGAACCCGTTGACTTATTGTATTTTCTGGGTCAAGAAAATAAAAGAATGTCTCAGATGATTTTTATTTGTGTAATCAATATTGTGCCACCTCATCATCTATTGGACGCCTTAATTAATTTTTAGGAGAACATCAATGGAATAATTAAACTCTTTGATCTATATTGGGAAAAATTCAAACCTGCCATGCCTTTCTCTTCTTGCTGGAAGATTCACATTCGTCAACAAATTTGTCGTTGTTGACTTCGAGTCTTTCTACCATGAAAGGGATTGATGAGAAAAACTGCAAGAGTTTTTTCTTACCATGAAAGGGATTTATGAGAAAAACTACTAGGGGTTTATCTAATGAATTATTAGATCGTGAATTATACACGTATTGATAGTGAAGAATATTCAGTTGGAAGAAATGCTTAATTTCATGGTCTGCGAGTAGTGAAGTCTGCGAGGCATCCTAAGGCCTCGTCTCAGAGTTGCAGAGGTTTTACATATACGGCTCTGTCCATGCTATTCGTAGTATCGAATCCGGTGACCTGGATGGAATGTTCGCCTTCTGGAGTCGCGTGTCTCTAAAACACGATGTCATCACTGTTCAAACTGCTGAAATTTAGTGTAGCTGCAAGAGGAATTATTACAAGGAAAGTAGAAATTTGAGTTTTTTTAACCATGAAAGGGATTGATGAGAAAAACTAGAAGGAATTTATCTTTTGAATTTTGATTTCGTGCATTATACGTATTCATAATGAAAAATCTTTTAGTTGGAAGAAATGCTTAATTTCTTGGTCTGCCATAATGACTGGTAAACTTAATTCCAAGCCTCCTGATTCTATACGTTGTTGACTTTAAGGATGGATTCCAAATTTTCGTTGAATAAAGTCTAAAAGCACATGACGTCATGTTGTAGTCTTCTTCCAGATGGTTCTTTTTCTTTTTTTTCTTTTTGGTAAATATTTAATTAATTTTTTTCAACTTAAAACTACGTATATTTCCAAGAGAATTTAGGGTGGCTCAATGTTGCTGATCGTATTTAACTTTATTGTCTTCTTTCGCTCAAGAAACTGTGTAAACAGCTCTACCAATCAACTCTTATACATATACATGTAGGGTCTGTTTGGATTGACATTTTTTTAAAAAAAAATACTTTTTTTTGAAAAAGTTATATTAAATTTGTAATAATTATTTGATTTGGCTTCTAAAAAAACTGAAACTCTGAAAAAAGTTCAAATACAGCTTTTTTTAGAAGCAGAATTTTCAGCTTATCCAAAAAAGCTATTTTTCAAAAGCTGTTAAAAAAAACGCATTTGAAAAAAATCAATCCAAACGAGCCCATAATATTTAATATATTGAGGGGTGACAAAACCACCAAAAATAAATTCTTATAGCTTACCTTGCAATTTTAATTTGTGTACATGATAAAAAAATGGTCAAATCCACGGGAATTGGGAGATTAGGATACGCTAATTACGCCAAGTAAATTAATCAAACGAGTCACAATCAAAAAGGAGAATTTTTAATTAAAAAAAAAAAGTAAAATTGTCCAATACACTAGATCACTCAACATGGGCACGTAATTGAGCAGAAAAATAGAAAACATAAATAATAATAAATTAAAGCTACGAATGCAACCTAGACTTAAATAAATGCCAAAAAAATTAATATGAAACAAAATATCAATGGAAATTAAGCCTAAACTCCAGTTTAATCTCAGTTTTGGTCTACAATTCTGATCCTAGATACAAATATAACTTCCACCTATTTTGATAAATAGTTATGGTTATTAGCTCTACTTAACAACCTCATCTTTCTTTACAATGTTGATAACGGTTTAAAACCCTCTACAATTTTTTTTCCGCTATTATCTTACCTATTAAAATAGTCTAACCACCAGAGATCTCCACAAGGTCTATCAAATAGCAATACTAAGTTCTAGAAAGACTTGATTCTAAAAGTCAATTCTCTCTCGATAATTGCTCAGTTAAATTATGTATTTACCCAGGAGACTTGGTTACCACAATTCTTGGAGTAATTAAAGTAATATATATGTCTACCTATCATCATGCAATTAAATAATCGCCGACAAATTAAACAATCACAAGACAATAGTAATTCTTAAAACAATAAACACATAAATACCAAAATAATAGTGAAAGGAGAAAAGTAATTAGATCTCATGGAATTGAAGAACCAAAATCTAGATTAACCCTTGACTAGGAAAAAGTTTAGAACTCCATCTTCATGAAAGTGGCACCTAAGAAAAATAAAAGTCTGCTAAAGATACTCTGAATGAAGTCTGGATATCTCTTTGAATCATACATAGAAAAATATATAAGAGAAATTTCTAGCTGGAGTCCTTCTTGAATAAGAAAACTTTTTAAAGCTTAATAAAAGTATTGTAGAATTAATTTCCTTTGCAATTGTTTTCCAAAAATGCTGCAAAAATATCTTCAGTCTTGGTCAAAGCTTGGTCAATTCTGTGTAGAAATTGCATGGTATTTTCCAAAGTGAAAGAGTCAACTTCATTAGCTACAAACACGGCCAAAAGTCCTATGAATCCATATATAATGCATCCAACTTCTTTTTCCAAACATAAATATGCAAAAAAAAAAATACCAATTAAGGAGCATCTAATTCGAGAATTAAAGCTCAATTAACTATGAATTAAAAGCTTATTTAGGACTTATCATATATATATATATATAGAGAGAGAGAGAGAGCTACCTAAAACGTAGAGAAAAAATCTTGGGGGGCAAGAATTTATCTCCTATAAATAGAAAGTCTTATAGCTTGTATTTGGTGTACCTTAAGGCCACATCCAATGGGGGCTGTGAGTGAGAGATCTTGAGAGCCTTATGTGTGTGATAGAGAGTGTCTTGTATTCATTCTAGTTCTGTTGATAATAGAACTATTGTATGAACTCTATGAGGGAGAATTTAGATTTTTCTATCGTGCAACAAGTCACTTGAGTTGTAATACCATTATTACTGAATAGTGAAATTTATCTCAAAGGAGATCGTGGACGTAGACAGAAGACCGAACCATGTTAAAAATATTGCATGTTCTTTGTGTATGTTTTCCTCTGTACTGTGATGTGTGTATCTTCAATTTTCCTAACATATACATATACACACACTGCAATGTGGAACTTAATTAAGTGACTAATTAACCGTACGTACTAGGAATTTGAATTATCTAATTATATAAAGTAAGAACATGTGCGTAGAAACCGATTTCGTCCACTCAAAAGATACTGTAATTGATCGGAAGAGAATGTGAGTTTACTATAATTTAATAGTTCTGAGAAATGGATTACATCTACTAGTTGTTGATTTATCACTGTAAAAGAAGAACGCGAAAGCAGAGTCTTTGTGTTATTCGATAGGAGAATTCTACAAATAATCCCTATTATTTATAAAAATTAAAGTATTAGTTTAGTCCTATTATTTTAAAAGTAACCCATTTAGTTTTTAATGTTTGCATACAAAGTCAATTTGGTTGCTATTGTTTCAAAAGTAACTCATTTAGTCTTTAATATTTGCAAAAAATATCAATTTTCACGAAAATTATCAATTTTCATCCCCATTAATTAGTTATATGACCATCACATGATAACTTTTTAGGCTAAAATTAGGTCACATAACTATTTTTAAAATTAAAATTAGGATCAATTAGGTTATTTTTTGTAAATATTGATGACTAAATTAGTCACTTTTAAAATAATATGGACCAAAGTGACACTTTTAAATACATTATGTATTAAATAGATCACTTTTAAAATTATAAAAACCAAACTAACATTTTTTATAAATAATAAAATTTATTTGTGGAATTTGCCCTTACTCGGTCAGCCAAAGCAATTAAATAACTGTGTCAATTATATCGTATTCTCTGTAATTAGAAAGTCAAGAGACCAATCATCAAGACCAGTTAAAAAAACCACTTATTGAAAAAACAAATGTTAGATTTTCGAAATGAAAATTCATTACAATATAGCACGAGTTACGTTTAGCACTGTTACGTGGGTCATCCATGTGTAACCCTTCGTGCATGTTGGGGCTGGAATACCCTTTGACGACGTGTGGCCATGCATGCAACTGTTGAAGGTCCAGCGGCCCATAAACATATATAACAGAGTAATTGATGAGAATAGGGTAGCCCAATTGCTTGTTTTACTTCAGAGAAGAATAAAAGAGGTGATATGCGATGTAATTTTGTTTGTTTTAACTTATAAAGAGCATTAGTTTCCCATGAAAAGGAAAAGAAAAGGAATTAGCAGCTTTTTAGAGTGAAAAAAAAAAGGATTATTTTTTCCTGTTACTAATTTCCATCACCAATAGCAGTTTTTTAGTAGGCGAAAGAAAATAAATAATGTCTCCAGAGAAGGAGTCTTCTTTTTTAGTTATAAAAGAGTTAAAATATTGCAGCTTTTTTTCATGTTAAGTAGGTTAATCTTTTGTTGAACATAATAATAAATAAATAAAATCTTTTTCAGAGTCTAAACTTATAAATGAGGTGATAATCTAATATGGTATTAGGATTCAAGATTCATAGAATCATGGATTCAAGCCTGGTCATTTCCTATTTGTAAAATTGCATCCTTGTACAAAATTCCAAAAAAAAAAAAAAAAACCTATCTAGCGTATAAATGACGACTGCATTGAATTTCACAATAGATAAATAAGTAACTTCCATTCTAACAACTTGAGGAGGTTATTTAATATTTTTTGTTTAAGTTATACTTCTTTTATTATTAGCTTTTATTATTTCTAAATTTTGACAATCTTTCCTACTATTTTCCTTATCCATCTTGAAGTAAAAAAAGGAAGAAGAAAATTAGCTAAATCATTAGAAATTTGGACCACGAAATATAATAATTAGATCCGTTTTGGGAGATTGATATTACTATACTATTGTCAATTAGGTAGAATAATTTATGATTAATTGGCTTGTTTGGGTTGATTAATGAAGCATTCAGGCTCTGTTTAGAGGCCGGGAAAAAAGATAAATTAATGCAGAGAAGATCTTCATAAGATTTGGATGGCAAAACCAAGATAAGAAGTCAATTAATTTTTGTTCAGGCTTCGTCACAGTAATTTTTTATGGGAATAAAAACTTATGCATGGACGATGTGGTAGGGCATTTAATTTACAGCTGGCCTTAATTATTTAAAACATTATCTTGATGGCACCATACTAAGTTAGGTTTTAGAAAGTAATGTTCCGATAATTAATTATTGTTATCCTTTATTTTAATATAGGATTAGTACTGTTAAGTGTCAACAACACCTTAATCTTAGTATTCAGGCTTTCAAATCATTAGTATGTAACCTTCGACTTATTACAGATTTTTTAGTGGAAAAAAGACCTTCAATACGTTTTGGCAACAAAATTTATCGTATTGGGAAAGCAAAATTCTTCCGTCTATTGTCTGGACTAACATCAGTATAAATAGATAATTTTTCACACAGATACCAATCACTTTACAGATTTGATAGCTTAACTATCCATAAAATTCATAGTGCAGACAACAAATTTTGTTATATAAATATGAGGCATGAATTTGTAGATGTTCTATTTGAATCTATTAATTAAGTCACTGTAAATTTATTGATTGAAATGGTAAAGGCCTTACCTTATAAAGAAAAAAATACATTTTTTAATATTAGGAAGTGCACTTGTCGGAAGGGTTTTTTCTTCGATGCTCCTAACATAATAGGGATTAGTTTCACGTCGATGTAGTTATATATATATATATATATAGATAGATAGATAGATAGATAGATAGATAGATATTTCGATTGAGAAGGATAGAAGAGCAATCTATTCTATAGATATAATGTATAAATTTACGAATGAGATGGTTGAGTATGGAGAATAATTGTGTACAGAAAAATTTATTCGTGTCAAATAGATAAAAGTCTTGTTGAAATGTACTATTACCATTCGTTTCCTCTTTTACTTGTCATAGTAATAGAGAAAGAGCAGCAGATACTTTTCCAGCATATTAGGAAAGAGTAAAGATATATTGCAAAAGTGATGTCCTAACCAGGAAGGAATTTTTCGCGTTAATGGCCAAAAAGACCCGAAAAGTGATCATAAACGAAAGAAAGAAAAAGCATTTTAAAGTTGAGTGATTTGACCCCCCCAAAAAAAAAAAAAATCAAACGAATCATGTGTGATCTGTCAGCACCAATGCCATTCCACCACCATGCATGTGAGGGCCTTAAGACCGTCAAGGCACCAAAGGCATTCGAAACAATCCGGTTAATTTATCTTTGGGTAAATTATATGATAAGTCCTTGTGTTGGTTTTTTATTTAAAAGTAATCTTGTTATTTTAAAATATTTAAATTATTTTAGAAAATAATTAAATTAGATTCCATTTGTTTAGAAATATTCATGTTAGCTTTAACCGATAAATTATATGACAAGTCTCTAATATTGGCATCTTTTTTTTAAATTACTTCTTATTATCTTCAAATACTTAAAATTAATACTTACTATTTCACAAAATAACTTAACTATCCCCATTATTTAAAAATATCCATTTTAATTATTAATGTTCATAAAGTTATTAAAATTATTTAAAAAATTATTTTAAAAAAAAATTGATCTGAACGAACTCCAAACGGCTCTAGGTAAATAGTAAAATTCATGTCGAACCCCTTTCACATCCCAGACTTGAAAACTTCAGATTCAAAATGAGACTAGTACTATCTTGGATATAATATTAAATAACTATCTGAATTTTAAGTCAATGTAATTAAAATGATTAAATTAAATTATTGATCAGATCAATAACACCTATATTTATTCCCCTTCCCACTGAGACGCTGCGGCCAGCTGATACACTTCCCGCTGCAAGAAGCCATCCTCCAATTTATTATTTTCTTTTTAAAAAAAAAAAAAAAGGAAAAAAGGAGAGGGGGAAAAAATAAATAAATAAAAAACCTCTTCTGAGAGACTGAGACTCCGAGGTTTCCGACTTAACAACTTGTCTGCGTAAACTTTTTCCTAGTACTCGCTATTTGTACTTGACACTTAACATCTTATTATGGTAGATACGAGGATTTGTCACCCTAGTTTTTGTGGAGGTCAACAAAAGTTTTTGTCTGATTTTTGACTCCACAGTTTGTCCACCTACCAAGGGGAGTGGGGAAATTCTTTTACTAATCGCGAGATTAACAATAAATAAACATGGAGGAAGTACTAAAGTGGTATTGGGGGTACATAACAGCTCCATGTTTTCTCAGCAAAACCACTTTCTGCTTACCTTATTATATATATAGAATATAAAGCTAGATAAGTTTGCTAAACAATAATAGCATTCAGAACAGAAATTAATCATCCTAATCTCTCTCTCTCTCTCTCTCTCTCTCTCTCTCTCTCTCTCTCTGTCTCTCTCCCTATCTCTCTGTCTCTCTCTGTGTGCCTCCGTCAAGTTTAAAGCTCAAATTAGTAAGCAATTAATGATCCTCCTTTTCATGTCTTATTCATTCTTTTGTCAATTGATTTTTTTTTTTTTTGTATTTTTGTATTTGGTCTCTATTGTGTTGAAACTTTTTCACATGTGAAAAGAATTCATTTATATCTGATGTTATTAATCAACAGTTGCTTCATATATTATGTGTGAGACTTTCACTAATTTTCTAGCTATTTGTGGTTATTATTTTCTTGATCTTGCAAAGACAAAGGAAGCAAAAAAGAAAACCAAATTAAAAAGAAAAATCCAGAAGCTCTCAAGGAGCCTCTTTTTCTTCTCCTTTCTTTTTCACTCTTTAGTCAATAGGGGAAAATAAAAGGTTTGATTTTTCATATGGTCTTTATTATGTCTAAACATTTCTACATACACAGAACAATAGAAGAAAATAATTGCTTTATATACTTGATTGATTTCGCTAATTTTTCTAGGCATTTGAGATGATTATTATTTTCTTGATCTTGCAGATAAAAGAAGGCAAAAAAAAAAAAAAAAGAAACCCTAGAAGTATTTAAAAAAAAAAAAAAAAAGAAGAAGAAGAAGAAGAAGAAGAGATGGGAAGAGGAAAGATAGTGATCCAAAGGATTGACAATTCAACAAGCAGGCAAGTGACATTCTCAAAGAGAAGGAATGGGTTGCTGAAGAAGGCCCAGGAGCTATCGGTCCTCTGCGACGCTGAAGTTGGATTGATTATCTTCTCAAGCACCAGCAAGCTCTATGATTTTGCCAGCACTAGGTAATTAGACATACATATACATCCTCCCATTTAATTACTAATTAATTTTTACTTAGCACATAAATTATTATTATTAATAATAATTCCTCTAATTAATTTGCTTATTCCATTATATATCATGTGAAATTCACTCTTTATAGTTTATGCTCTTCCTTTAATTTTCCGTACATACATAGATGCTTGAAATTAATCAGAAAAAGAAAAATTGTGACTTTACTCCTGCGTTAATTCAACAATATTAATATATATAGCACAAATAACAAAGTTTGAGGTGCAAGTGTGTTCTCGAGGTTTAAGGTATCAGAGATAATCACCTCGATCAAACACCCGCATGCATGGACTTGAGGATTACTTGTCATGGACTCATTGTTCGATAATTCTGTTCGAAACATTAGGAGGAAAGTTAAGATTATTAATAATTTTAGTTTAGTTTAAAAATTATAATAGGAGGCTTGCATGTGTTACTTATTAAAAGAAAAAAAAAAAAAAGCTGACACATGCAGCATATGCAGAATCTTTGCAGATAATTTTGTACTTGATGTGTACATTTAACACACTAAAAAAACAAAAGAGTAGCTAATTAACGTATGCTAATGATCAAAGAAAATAAAAGATTAATATATGGTGAAAAAGAAACAGGACAGTACAGCTTGATTTATGAAAACTGACGAGCTTCTTGTGCTGCATTGTTTACATATACATATATATAAACGGCCAAGATGAGTCGGGCGAACTTTCGGAGGTTGCAGTTTGAAGTGCGACCCCATATATATATATATATATATATATAAATAAAGAAAAAAGAACAAGAAAAGAAAAGGGTTTTAGCATATTCTGCAGTTTCTGACCCAATTAAGCCGCTTCGGTTCTGCTTATAATATTCTTAATAATCAGCTAGAAATATGGTTGAAAGCCTAAAATGTAAGAGTAAAACGTTTAAGATCACAGACTACATGCATGGCTTTACATTGTTGTTTTTGAGCATGCGGGAGTGTTTACAGCTAGCTACACGTATAATTAACCCACTTCTTGTGATGTTTAATTCGTTAAATATTTTGACCTCGTCTAGTGATAAGAAGCAAACCACTTAGGTCTAGCTTTTATCAATAATATTTATATTTTATAAAACATCGCTCAAAACCAAAAAGAAGAAGGATAGATAGATGTAGAAAAGCTACATATCTGATATTCAGATATGCATGCAGTTCTTGAAACTGTGTTGCTTATTAGCACTCAGCTATAGCCTATAGGCACTCCATTTCCCTTCCTAACCTATGCAAATTTACAATAATATGAGTAGTTATTTATTTGATCAACCAAGTTATTTATTTGATCAATCAAGAACGAGAATTTATAAAATTTAGAAAATGTGTTTGGTTGAGAGAAGTGAAATTTTTTTTTAATAAATTTAAAACTAGAAAATTTGCTTGTATGCATTATATCTTTTTATGCACATACTAAACATATTATACTTATTGGTTTTCACCACACACATTGCACACACATCAGGCTACACACTAAACATACCACACACATTACAAACACTACACGCTACACATATTACACAATTACACACTACATACAATATGCACACTTTACACATATTACAGACACTATATATATTGCACACATTATATACACTACATTTATTGCACTCATTACACACACTATACTTATTACACACACTATACACACTACATGCATTACATACATTATGCACACTACACACAACACACACATTACATATACGACATACATTGAACACATAGTACACATTGTGCACACTATACATACTGCAGTAATAATAGTTTTTAGTTCTCTTTAAATAAGAACAAAAATAGGATAACCAAATAAATTTCCTATATTAATTTTCACATTTCATGAAAATGAAAGCAACCAAACCAAACGTACCATAAATTTCTCATTTTCACTTGTTTTCATGTATATAAAAGGTCAAAGTCTTAACACCGGCTTCTACATTGATTATTATAAGGGAAGAGTCCTACACGACTCAAGTGTAACTTAGGGCCTATTTGGATTAGCTTTTTTCAAAAGTGCTTTTTTAACAGCTTTTGAAAATAACTTTTTTTGTAAAGTTAAAAATTCAAGCTTCTAAAAAAAGTTGTATTTGAACTTTTTTCAGAGTTTTAACTTTTTTGAAAACCAAATCAAATAGTTATTACAAATTTAATATAACTTTTTCAGGAAAAAAAAAATACTTTTCTTAAAAAGAACCAATCCAAACAGGCCTTTAGTTCATAAAAGATAGCATCTAATGCTCTCTATTGTATGTTTATGTATTTTGTAACTCCACTAAAAGTGATATAGGTAACTATATCTACATAGGGCACTTTATATATATGTACTTGTACGAGATTCATCAATAAAATCATCTTCCATTCCCCAAATTATTTCTCTATAGTCATGAACAAAATACTGAATAATTTATATGAATTTGGTTCCTGTATAATGTACTCCACAAGCAAATGAACATATAGTGGATAATGAATTCAAAAGTCTCAGTTAACTGCTAAATCAATGATTTAGGGCCTATTTAGATTGGCTTTTTTTCAGGAAAAAGTACTTTTTTTCCTGAAAAAGTTAAATTAAATTTGCAATAACTATTTGATTTAGCTTCCAAAAAAGCTGAAACTCTGAAAAAAACTCAGATACAGTTTTTTTTAGAAGCCAGAATTTTCAACTTCTCAAAAAAAACTATTTTTCAAAAGCTGTTAAAAAAAGTACTTTTAAAAAAAGCCAATCCAAAGGAGCCCTTATTAGAGTCAAACATTAGGGAGACTATTTTTGATATATGGATAAGATGTATACTAGAATGAGAAATGCTTACGTGCTATAGAAACCTTACTTAATTATTTCTAACACAAATCTGTTATACACATGCTATACTTTTCTTTTCTTTTTTCTTTTTAAAAAAAGTTTCAAAAAAAAAAAGAGAGAGAACATTGCAAGAATCTTAACTTTGTTGAAATTATCTAGACATCTTTTTGCAAATTGTGTCAGCACTTTATATTTTTCACTTGCCTTTATAATACGTGTTGTTAGACTAAAAGTAAAATTAGTACCCATCATAAAACAATTAAAAAGAAAGAGATTAGTGTTGTACGTTACCGCAAAGAAATATAGTGACATGAATGCTAGACTAGTAACTTATGAATTTTTTTTGTTTCCCTACTGTTTTTTATCAGCATGGGTTCAGTGATTGAGAGATACAACAAAATGAGAGGGGAGCAACATCAACTGCTGAATCCTGCTTCTGAGCTCAAGGTATATTTCCTTTCTCCTTTTGAATTCCCTCGAGTTCCTTCCGACTTCATGTAAAATATTGCTATATATTATTCGTTCATCCTTTCATCTTTTGATCTTTTCTATACGTAAAAGTATATATACGTATAATATATACATAAAGATTTGATAGTCAATATATGAACCGCATTTGACAAACAGTCCATAGCGGATACCATAAATTTTGTTGCACAACTATGTCGAAATAAAAATTGATCCCTAATTACAAGTAATTATACGTGCGTCTTGCTCATCCAGCAATCCAGCCCCCTAGCTACTTGTGGACGTGCAATTTTTCCGTCGTCGGCTTGCTGCAAATTCTCATACCCATCATGGTTACAGACTCGTTTAGATTGGCTTTTTTTCAAAAGTACTTCTTTTAACAGCTTTTGAAAAATAACTTTTTTTGAGAAACTGAAAATTTTGACTTTTAAGCTGTATTTGAGTTTTTTTTCAGAGTTTCAACTTTTTTAAAAACTAAATCAAATAGTTATTGCAAATTTAATGTAACTTTTTCAAAAAAAAATACTTTTTTCTGAAAAAAATCAATCCAAACAGGCCCTACATCCAGTAGTTTTCATGTGAACAAATCCACGTCTCAATCTCAACCCTAGCCATCCATGTTGATTACTTTCCTCGGATGATTTTATTATGTGATTGTGCTTTAGTTGATGTCTTAACTTCGTCTGCATGAGGTAGCAATTAGATATTCTATGTAGACTATTTCTTTCTAGTGCCAACCAATATTTAGGGAAGAGCAAAAATTGAACCAAATCGAAAATCAAAAATCAAACCGAATCCGATTTAGTCTATTTTGTTCGATTATTTTAAGAAAAATGTTTCAACCTATTCCGTAGAAAAAAATTTTGAATAAACCGAATTAATTAAATAATAACTTCATATGATAAAAATATTTAATGTTTTGTATACATATCATATATCATATATATTATAAAATATTTGACATAACAACGTCATTTCCTAAACGACTAAACCTTAAAATTTAACACCCTCCACCCCCTCCTTTTCTCTTTGGTCGAATCTCTGAATCTCTCTCTTATGTTAAGCACTAAGCAATTGCCTCCTTTCTCCTATAACCATATCTTCCAAGTTTCAACTTTTAAGTTTTGAGCTCCAAAATTGGATTAATTCCAGCGTCCTAAATTGCATCCTACTTTCTTTTTTTTTTTTGGGTGGGGAGGGGGGGGGTGCTGTGCTAAAAGCTAACTTGATTCAAATTAATATGTTTAATTATATTCATAATTTCATCATATAATGCTCTTGATATATTTTAATGAATGAGGTTGATTGATTTTAAGTACTGTTATTTTATGCAACTACTTATCCTTTTCTCTTTTATTTCTAAATTTTATCGTCCCTACATTTTGGTCTTTGGTTTTTAAATTTTAAAAAAGAAGAGGAGATTCTATCGATCAGTCTATTCGATTTGATTAAAAACCAAACGCCCAACCTTACCAATATTAGACGTTAGATATCATAACATCTCACAATCACCAGAATCTACCTATACCGCCCCCAAAGTATCTAAGGACGGAAGGTCGAGCCATGTGAATGAAGCAAGCACCAACTGGAAAGGAACAAATAAGTGACAACTGTATAAGTTGATGGAAAGGTAGATCGTTATCTGGTAAAGGTAATCCCATCTCTCTAGGTTGATTTTTCAAACTTCCCAGAAAGTTGAAGAGACAAGAATGTCAGGACCATTTAGCTAAAACACCACATTGCTGATGAAGGAATGGCTATACAACTGTGAGTCGCGCGAAGAGGCCGTTTTACAGCAATCGTTCAAGTGATGGAAATGAGCTAGATTTCAGTTCCAAACACTTCACAACTAGCAGAACCCTCGACCACCTCACAGATGTGAGATTATCCTGTCAGCAATTGACACCAAGAGTTTGTTACTTGATTAACTACTTGGTTGCAACCAATGCATACGTAGTGGAGTTGAAGCATGCTAGAAGTCAGTATTGATGCAGACAGACGGACTAGCTTCTGATGGAACAGATGCTGTGAATGCATTTGAGCTGCCTGTAAGTGCAAATCAAACTCTGAATCCAAATACAAGCAAACAAATTGAGATCAGCTTTGTCAAGATCATATGATGTTTATCAATATGTACATTCTCAATCAAATTAACATATGCATAAGCATCTAGGAAAATTCAGTTCAGATGGTAGTACTTTACGCAGAAGCAGAAGCAGCAGAAGAAGAGGGGTCAAACAGAGAGAGAGAGAGAGAGAGAGAGAGAGAGAGAGAGAGAGGAAGCTTCCAACTTAATGTTTATGGTAACACTAAGACCCAAATTTAGGTATTGGATAAAACTAAATCTAATCTCACAGTTTATCAGATATGCTTTGGCCCTGAACTAAAGGTTTCCTGATGAACAAAAATAAATTCATAGAGTTCTAAAGTTATGACAGCAGTACTGGAGTTACTGGCTTCTTCCCCAAAATTTAGTTGTAACTTGATGATGGGAAATTAATGTCAGTGGCTTATTGATACTCCAAAGAAACTCTCGAAAAAGGAAACAGACCATTGTTCACCACCAACAGCTCTACAGTCCTCTGCATAGTCTTACTGTCCAACTCAAAGCTTAATCTGATGAAATAATGAAGCCATAATGATTTGGGTGGACTAGAAACAAGTCACACGCAGGTCAATATAAGAAGATTTGGACTTACCTGCATTGTTAAATTCTCTTTCAACCAAGCAAAGCCATGAGCTAATGTCTTCTGTTTGCATTTGCAGAAGCACAAATCCCAGCCACTGACATACACTTAGGAAGCTAGACAGAAACTTCTGTGGAGACTGCAACTGTCAAGTTCCAAGGAAATTCCATTAAGAGATAGTTCGTTTGTCTGACCAGTCAGTAAGTCGGAGATTGCAGATCAAGAAGTTTAGTGGTCTAGCCAAGCTAACGAGGAGCAATAGAAGCCCACATAAAGGGAAGGATTATCACGTATTTGATCTTCACTACAAGAGCTATAATCCCCAAATTTTTTTCAAGAAACAAACAATAGATGAAACTTTGCTGCTCCTTACTTGATTTGGGTGAAAATAAGACAATCTAAACCTCAGACAATGGGAGAGCTTACCATGCAAAATTCCCAAGTTAGTCATAACTATATTTCTGCTTCCATTTGGGCAATTAGAAACCAAGAGAGCTTAGAGGCTAACTGAACATTAGTCTTTTTCCTTTTGTTTGGATAAAAGTTGAATGCATTGAACTCCACATACTGCAAGACCTTACCACATGGATTCAGCAGTCATCAAATGACTACACTTTGATAACTTTTCAGTTTTGCCAATAGGTTAGAGAATAGAGACCATAGAGGCTAGTTAAATTTGTTATCTTTGTTAATAAAGCATGAAGAACTCTTATCATCATTCAATAAAACAAGGAAGAAGAAACAGATGAAAAACACAAGGTATTCAATTGCACCAGATCAGTAATGAAATAACATATTACTGTATAACAGCTAAAGGTTGTCTCGAAGAAGGTTGAGAACAACAAATGCCTCATATTTTCATGTGCAGCTATCCTTATCAGGTCAATACTCAATAAATAAATAAATTGACATTTACTTAAGCTGATCTAAGACCTATAGTAATTAAGCTTCTGGAAGCCTCATGGAATATGCAACGTTAGTGTATAACTACATGAATATTTCTGGATGCTTATTTTGTAGCTTATATGTCATTAGATGCACCATGAGGAGTCAGAGGAGTTGGTGACCCCTAGCAACTAACTTGAGGAAGCCCAAAGAACCTATTATTTTCTACTTCTCCAGTGGTATAGTTCCCAATTACAAAGAATTGTTTGCTCCTAATAACTAGGTCTATTCAGAAAAGAGTATATGTTAAAACTTTTTAGACTGATCTAAAGGCATGAAAATTAGACATTAAAATGCTTGTTGATTAAGGTATTCCAAGTATAGCAACCAAGTGGTTATAATAATAGACTAGGAAAAAGACAGATGTCCTCCTTGACCATAAGTAGGAATATTAAAGTATTTTAGACAGGTATTTCACTTACAAGTTCAAATTCAGTTTGTAATTTTTTCTACCTTCCCAACATTATGAAATTCACAAAAAGGAAATATATAATTGCTTGTGGTATGCACAAATTAAAGAATTCAATCCAAGAAGAAATACATATGAACTGAGCTGATGTAGGACATAGTAGACGTTGGATGAGAACTTACCTTGGACTGCTAGATTGAAGCTTGTAACTTGAGCCAAGATGCACAAAAATGCCATAATGATTTCCAGACCATAACAGTTTCTAGAATAATGATCTCTTTCACACCACATCCATGCCACTGGAAAGATTAAGGTCAACAGCAGAAGGGTTTTAAACATACTTAAACACCTGAAATATAGATGCAACACACTAAACTTTGATGCAGCTATATACACAAGTTAAATGCTAGGATCAGGAACTTCCAATGGATGATGGTGTATTCTTGCCAGCAGAATTTAGCATCCTCAAAGAGGGAGAAATGATTATGTGCATATCAGATGCATCACATTATGGTCTGTCTTTTCATAATACAGTAATACAGAGGCGCGCCTGAAAGATATTGCAGCCGTTCTAAAGGGAATAATTGGAAAGGCAAGCTGAATCCACAAGATATTAATGGGACCTTAAATCCTGTAGGAGGAATAAATCTTCCCTATTGGGATTAAAGAGATTTTTGTTAGCATTAGAAAGAAATAAAACTAACACAAGTCAAAGTATCCAGTACTAAAGAGCAACCAATGTGCATAAAGTAATACTGAAAACGCAGACAAGAACAATAAAATCCTGATCTGAGAGATGAGCAAAGAAACTATGAATCATATACCTGATTATAGAAGCACACACACACGTGTATATATATATATAGAGAGAGAGAGAGAGAGAAAGAGATAGAGAGAGAGAGAGAGATAGAGAGAGAGAGAGAGAGCAAAATAGATATTCACTATTAGACCCCAGCATTTGCTGAAGTTCCATAAGGAGGTTGCAAGAATTAGAAGTCTAAAGCAACCGTGATATCAGCACTTGATGCCTTATAACCTCTGCGCACCCGCTCAAATGCTACTCCAGTTTTGTGAGGTTAGGCAGACTGTTGATGATATCACCTCCAACTTCTGCCTCTAGATTTTACCTATTCAAAAGAGAGGTTCTTCTTGTTGCCTCCTATGAGAAGTTAAGTAAGCAGTTACATACTGGTTACCTTCTTAACTATGCTTCATGAGGGATTGGTAATTTTTCCACTACATCCCGCCAGATTTCCTGGTTAGGTCAGCAGTCATTTGTTAGGATGCTCATTTTCCTCCTGTCAGTTAGGCCACCAGGCCCATCCACCTCTGTTAGTCTTGATTACGTGACAATGTGAAACCTCCAATAGTTCATGATGATTTATGTTCATCATATATGGACAGCCCAAAGTGGACGGCCAACAGATTAACTTCTATGAAGCTCACATTTGTCTGCAGAGTAAAAGCATAAACCACCCAATCACAGAAAAAGAATAAACTCATGTCAAGGTATAATCACCACTTGAGTAAAAAACTATAAATTGCTCCTATGAGCAAGCAGTACACTTCTAAAGCTCTAGCGCAGTATTCTGTTAGATGTTTCATACCAGAAACTAACCACAATCCTTGATGCACATTCTCCACGAGGGTCTCTATAATGAAGAGAGAAATACTTGTACAACACATTGTCCATTACAAAGGTCTCTATAAGTGAAGAGAGAAATTCTTGTACAAACACACACTAATCCCACAGCTATGTAGGATCCATCCTTTAGGAAGCACATTATCCGTGATGTGGGTAACAGAGAGAAGTATTCTTTTGGCTCAATAGATGGCACAGTTCTTCAATTATTTGTTCAAGGGATCTTTTCCTTGACTAGAGACAAACATGACATTCTTAGTTCATTCTTTCCCCAAACCCCCACCCCAACCCCCCATTTCCCAGGGGATTTGAGCCCAGGTCTTCACTCCTGGGGCAAGGTAGTCTCAGCCACTTGAGCTCCCCCTAATCCTGACACACTTAGTTCTTGTCTGCAGCTGATGGATGATAGGTTTGAGTGGGATGTGATGTTTACAGGGCAGGCTAGTGATTGGGAGTTGGAAGAAGTCTGTAGTTTATTTGGATGCTTATATAAATAAAGCCTCAGTCAAGGGAGGATAAGACGAATGGTATTTGGCCGAAAATGGTACATTCAAAGTGAACACTTACTATAAATCTCTTGTTGGGGAAGTCAAGCTTAACAATCTGAGGGTTATTCTATAGAAGGACATGTGGAAGTTACTTCCCAGCTAGATTTTCTTTTTTCGCTTAGGAGGTGGCTTGGTATAAATTCTAACGATGGATATCTCTAAAGAAGAGGGTAAATAGTTGTTAACAGATGTTCTTTATGCACGAATAATAAGGAAATGGCGGAATATCTAGTACTTAGATGTGCTTAAGCTATATTTCTTTTGGAGATGGCTTTTAATATCACGAATATTCGATCTATTGCTTCAATGTCTTTTCCGGACAAGATAACATGGCTTTTAACATCACAGATGTTCGATGGATTGCTCCAAAGTCTTTTTGGCACTAGATAACATGGGTTGGTGACAACCCTCTAAACACAATAGGAAAGAAATTGGAGAGCTTCTGAAGGAAAGGAATCATGCTTTTCATCCTTTGACATCTCTAGGAACAGAAGTTAGAATGTGAGACTGATGTTACCTTAATTCATTAGGCCATCAAAAAGGCCAAACAAGAAACAACTTACCTTAATGACAAAACTGAATAAATATGCTGGACAATTATTGGGTTTGCAAATACTCATAATCATTGGCCTGGCGATGTTTATCAGAGCATTATAAGAACTAACATTCCACCCATTCAGAAACAATACTAGAATAATATCATGATTATCAAATTTTGATTTGTGTGCAGTAATATTGATTCCTTTTATTTCATATTGCTACTAGAATAAATATTCTCTTTCATCTTGCCAGTTTTGGCAAACGGAAGCCGCAAGTCTGCGAGAACAGCTGCATTACTTGCAAGAAACCCACAGGTAAGCCTATTTTCTCAAGTACTACCATTGCAGTAGGTGAATTAATGTCCAGGTACATAGTGCTTCACTAATTCTGGAGGGAGACAAGATCTATACATCGCAGCTACATGCATATTACACATGAGCACTTGGAATACACTTTGTAGATTTCACCATACATGTGAAAAATCCCAAAAACAAGATTGACTAACTATAAGCATTAGGCAAATATTGCTACTATAGGTCCAAATAGCATAGTGTATAACCCAATATTTTACTCTTGATGTGAATAATGGTCTTAACATTCAATCTTAAGTTTTAAGCTATTTAATAAACATACTACTGCCATGTGTTAAGTCATTTCTTTGGGCCTTCCTATATTTTCTCAGTGAACTTCTTCTTTATACAGCAAATGTCATCATCATAATGTTTGACAAAGAAACATTTCTCATTCATACATTAAATTTCTCATGCTTCTTGTCACAATGAAGCCAGGTTCAACACAATATGATTAATGTTTCTCCTCCTATTATTGAAAATCTCAAAAACTGCTCCATAGGAACACGTCTCCTAAAACCCATTTTTCTGTACCTGTGAATCAATGGCCATTGAGCAACAGCAGATGTTCTATAATTTCACATAATATATATAAATCACATATGAGTCTATTAAGCGTTCAGCTTCCTAGCTTCAATCCATGATTAAAAATAGTTTACAAAAAATTACATATTTACCACAGAGGAAATAATTACTATCAAATATAAAACTGAACAGAGCAAACAGAAGGAGATACCTAAACCTAAATCCTCTCCCAATCAACCCACAACTATATTCAGATAACTAAGGAACAAATAAACTAGGTATATGGAATTAATAGTCAAACAAAGTGTTGTGGTCATTATGAGAATCTTGTGACAACTTTTTGACTCTTATCTTTATCACAAAACTTCTATAGGAAATAATATCATTCCGATAAGGAACGATCAGAATGTTTATTTATTGATGATTAATGTTGTTGGTACTCACTCTGATTAAAAAAAAAAAAAAAGTCACAATGTCTATCTATCGATGATAATGTTTTACCGGTTCTAACTAAAAGCGGCTAAGAGAAACAAACTATACTGATCACCAAGCTCTTAAAATGCACAAACTCTTGATATATTGAGGAGGAAGAACACATAAAGGAGTTCATGAGATCCAAGGATATGAAAGTATGTTCTCCTAAAAAAGTTAGCTTGTGGCAATTGTAGTTTCTTAGATTAGACTAGACCTTCTGGAAGTCTAACGACAAAGGACATGAACAATGAATGGAAAATAAAACTGAATGAACAGTTATTACGAGTAATGATTAGGGTGATAAACGGAAAGAAAGAACAAAAATACATGTAGAGGCTTAGAAACGTACCAAATATCCTTCTAATGATTGCAGGCAGCTTCTTGGGGAGGAACTTTCTGGGTTGAGTATCAACGATCTGCAGAGTCTGGAAAATCAACTGGAAATGAGTCTGAAAGGCATCCGTGTGAAGAAGGTAATGTTTTCAACCCAATCTCATATTGTTCTTAGGTTGCATAAATAAATCTCAGCGTATTCTATGCTTGTTACAGGAGCAAATTTTGACTGGGGAAATCAAAGAATTAAACCAGAAGGTCTTCCTGGCAAAAAGCATTGAGAATTTAGAATTTTTTATTATATCAAAGCGAGAATTTAGAAGGTGACCATCGTTGATTTTATTGCAGGAGCATCTCATCCATCAAGAGAATATGAAGCTCTATAAGAAGGTAAACATCCTGCAACAAGAGAATACGCAGTTGCGGAAAAAGGTATTGCATGATCCTAAAGTAATTATCATTCTTAGAAGGCTAGAGAGATAGTCATTTCCAAATGAACCTAATTAGAAGTATGTTATCAGCTTTGTGGACCAGAAGGCATAAATGAAGCAAACAAGAGTTCTCATGTAACACCTGCAACGAGCAAAGGCTATGATTTACATGCACCTGTCAATCTCCATCTAC
Organism: Cordia subcordata; assembly: GCA_028554755.1. Classification (NCBI taxonomy): domain Eukaryota; kingdom Viridiplantae; phylum Streptophyta; class Magnoliopsida; order Boraginales; family Cordiaceae; genus Cordia; species Cordia subcordata. The sequence continues at coordinate 2,489,236 of JAPTOF010000013.1, read as the reverse complement.
GCCAACCACAAATGCAAAACAATGGAAGACCAGAAAATGTCATGAAGCTCGGGTAATCCCCATGTATAGATATAATCCATCCTCTCTCTCTATCTTGTACGTCTTATATCGATTAGACTATACAATCCAATATCTTACAGGCTACATCTGCACTAGCGAGTAGGTTGACAGCTGTGGCAGGATAGCAGTCCTGCACGTCCTGCAGTTCTTAGAGCAGCCATTTATCACGAACATTTCCAAAGTGATCTAAGAGCCAAAGCCACATCAAGCACGATGAGTGATGCAAATATACAGCGTCTACAATGTTGTAATTTCATTGAAGTGAACAAGTTGTCTCTGCATTTCCCCAAAAAACAAAAAAAGAAAAAGTTGTCTGTGTAAAATTTAGCATGAATAACAAAACAACTTAAGGAGGATGTGCAAGGTTTAATTACTTCAGCACATTGTAATCATTGTTTCCATCTCGCTTAATCTACCTGCTCAAAGCTCTTAACTGATTTGGCACATCTTTCAAAACAATTATCAAAATCAGAATCATCAAGAAGTTCATGAAATAGTTCTCATAACAGCAGTTCAAAGAGACTCCAATGTGCATGCAAAAGGAGAATATTAGCCACAGAAATGCTGCAAAACAATTGCAATTTCTATTGCCATAATTCTATAACAATCTACATTATATATCACAAGAAGAAGAAGAAGAAGAAGAAATGTTAAGCAGAAAACTTTGACTTTAATATGAAAGTGAAGCAAGGGGTCACAACAAAAATAACTGAGCATGGTAGCTCCCTGGCATTACCTTGATGAATTAAATAATGTCAAAGAAGAATTAAAAGCATACTTAAAGTCATACAGCAATTGAAACCACCGTTTTGTGTCTGCCAAGTACACAAATAAAATTTCATTCAAGATAACAGATAACGAATAGAGACTAATCCATCACTCCCATTAATACTACGTCTTAATCAAAAGTCAACTATCACGTTTCAGAAATAATTCCTTCAAAGTGTATATAATTGTAAAAAAGAATCTCTTCCGTTTGTCAAGTAAAGAAAACATGGTGATTCTTTAGAACATATAATAATGTTTTAAGACAACAGAAAAATGCACTTCTATAAGCTTGTGAGTGCTAAAGTCTAGATTTAACATTATTAGAAGCTATGTCAGACAGGAAAACTAAAAATAGAAGCTTCAACATTATATCTCCAGAGAATGCATTTTTTAAATCTGAATCATGCAATCCATGTAGAGAACCAATGCAACAGGTGCACAAGAAGGCTCACATAAATGTAAGGTTGCCTAAGGAAAAGGAATTTACACTAGACTAGAAACCAGATAAGTTAATTACTAATTTACGTGCTGTCACCTCAATATCCTAAGTGTGAACTACCAAAGTGTACATCCCTAAAAGGACAATCAGCGTAAGTGAATGAAAAATCAACCCTGTGGGAAAATGGAATGCTAATATACATGTACATTGAACTGCAGAAAACAAATGCACAAAAATATTCCATGACCTCAAATAAGGGATAAAATATTTCACAGAGTTGATAATAGAAACTATTTCACCCATCCGCTGCAGTCCCAATCCCAAAACAGCTACCTCTCTTCATATTCATTGCCAGCAGCTACAAGGTAGAGGGAGTAAGCTTACATGGGCTCCACCACAAAGCCATGGAAGAATCAATGTAAAGGAGAAGAGGTAAATAGGATTCAGCTTAGCAAATAACCATACCTCAACAAACATAGGATTCTTATACTCAGTTGGATGGCAAGTATAAAGATAAACAAAGACTTTCTACACTATCAGTTTTCATTGTAATACAAATTCCATTGCATGAGTTTCATATTCTTTTTCTGTTGATAAAATCTACTTACAAAAACTGCATTGTACAAGAAGTTCTAGATTTTGAGCGGAATGCATTCTTGATTTCATCTTCCAAAACTACACCCCCAGACATCAATAAACCTCCAGTCTAAGGTTACCTTCTGTTAATCTTGTCAATGACTTTTGGTGTTAATAACCACCTAGTTTATACTAGACTTCAGTTTTAGGAATCTTGTAAAATTTTTAAACAAGAAAAATTGTATCAAACACTGCATGTACCTTGTCACAGGAAAAGTTACACAGATTAATAGAGGTGGAAGTAGTGTTGGAGTGATAATTGAAAATAAAAATTGTGTGCATTATGCAAACTAGCTTAAGAACCTTCAGATGAAATTAATTGACTGACACTAAACTGCATTGATTCTCCAGTCAAAAAAACCAGTTATGTAATTCTAAAGTTTTAACTAAACACCACCTGCCATCTGAAAACAATATCTTCAAAACATCTCTCAAAAAATATCTCCTGAATATCTCTCTAATATCTTCTTATGGTTGTCTCATTCAGTGAAAGTAATCAACAATCAAGAACTTCTGAGGTGACATATTAGTCTCCACCAACTGATATGTTTACATTTCTGGAAGAATGAGGTGATAAAATACACAATATGGATCAATAATGTATAGCATATTATGTAGGCAAGACCTAGCAAAATGGAAATAGCACATCTCATATGGAACTCAACCTCGTCATGCACATTTACATCCCAAATTAACTCTTGACAGTTACCATTAAGAAATGCACTATGCCAACATTTGTAAGTGCTTGCTAACTGTATGAAAACCTCTAGGGAAGAATGTGAAACTTTCTTCAAAAATTGCATATAAATAACTATCTATTATATGCTAGACTTCAGATTTAGGTACCTTGTAACATATAAAAAGTCGTATCCAACACTTCAATTCCACCCAAACTCTTAAGCAAAATTATTGTGTAATTACCAACTTTATCTTTCAATAGACAAACTATATATCTACACGTGATCTCGAGCTCCTGGAACTAATAGAAATAGATGGCTCTCTAAAGAAATAGTGAATAGTGATTTTGGGAGATTATATGGCCAATGCTACCTGCTGATAAGATAATAGTTTTTTCTTTTCTTTTTTTTTTGTTGGGCTGAGTTACAATAAGACATAGTTTAATTTGGTATAGATTCACAAACTAACTGACAGTATTCCCCATGGTGAATAAATCTGTTTTATTGTATTATTTTAATAAAGCTTTGAATCCCTTTTGGAATAAGAAAATTTACCTTTCCTGATTTGGGCTCTGGTTTAGGCGTCCATTGAAGTCTAGGACTATCTACTTTCCTTATTTGAGTCTAAGAACTCAAATATAATCTAACTCTTGTAGATACTTTATAGAGCCTGTTTGGATTGGCTTTTTCTGAGGAAAATATACTTCTTTTCCTGAAAAAAAGTACATTGTTTTTGCAATAACTTTTTGTTTTGACATCCAAAAAAGCCGAAACTCTGAAAAAAGCTCAAATATAACTTTTTTCAAAAGCCAGAATGTTTAGCTTTTCAGAAAAGTACTTTTCTCAAAGGTTGTTAAAAATAACACTTTTAGAAAAAGCCAATTCAAACGAGTCCATACGTGTTTAAGATAACGCCATTTCAGTACTTTTTGAAGGATCAATAAGGAAGCGACCTAATCACTCTCGATATGATTATAAGAGCAAACCCTAAAAGAGATCAACCCATTCCTTCCATTTTTCTTTTCAATTAAACTAACTCCAACCGAACTCCTAAATCTATGTTCTTATCACAAACTATTTATTCTTTTGGCCATCACGAAAATAGTCAGGGATTGTATCTACTTAATTTGTCTAAAAGTAAAGTCCTCAATTTTCTAATTCTCCTTCTAATAATATAGTATGCTATTTATATTAAATGGTATTTAAATTAAATTCTTTTAGCTTGAAACTCAAGAGTCAAAGGAGAAATCCCGTATCAAGCACCGGAAGAAGCTATACACTTTTAGACACAGCCAGAGGGGTATGAGCTGCAGCAAGCAAACATTCAAGGAAACCTTCCGTGGAACTATCCATCAAACTTTTTCAACCTTTTGCCGGGCAAATAATCAATTTCATTCAACTCGAAAAAAGAACTTTACAAGACAAAGATCAAACAATCAAAAGAAGCTATACAAGATCAAGTATCCAACTTACACAAGAAAAAACTATTTTCCAACGTAATCATATACTTATAGTGTAAGCTAACCTTCTACTAGAAAATTTGTATTAAAAGACTACAAAGATCAGGCTTTTCCAGCAAGAAATACGTGTTGAAGATTCAAGAAACATAAAACAAGAACAATACAGTAAAAAATGTACTTCAAAAGGATCTATTTCCCACTTTGTTATAGCATCAAATCGCTATGCTGCAGGAGACCAGGAAAAAATAAATAAATAAATAAATAGACCAAGAAATATCTTATACTCGCAAGTTGCACAGAAAGGTCATGGTCATAAAAGAACTATAAAACCCTAAGAGCCAAACATATATTCGAACTGCAAGAATCTAAAGAACAAGAAGAGACCGGGGTAACAAGTATTATACCACTTCGCGTGTAACGGAAATTTCGTACACCAAACTGTTATTTCATCGATCATACAAGATCGAAGGTACCCTTTTCTTGAAGATTCATGAAGATTCTAACTATGAGTTGAAAGCCTGCAAACAAAGAAATAGTGACTTGTAGATTACATACTCTTCACGACAAATTACGAGGAGATGTGTGGAAAATGTCTTCTTCAATACCACGTACCTTGTTGAATGAGTCGTTATGCAGAAGAATGCAGCTGAAATGAAAGTACGATAATGGTGGAATCTGCTTTTACATAATTGTCGTCGCTTGAGGAGAGAGAAGAAAATATCTTCGAGCATGTTATGCTTCCAGAGTTCTTTGTTTTCGAAGGGCGATGTAAATTGTACCGAGTGACATATTTATAAATTTGATAAAGCTGGAGAGGTGTCAGTAGTTCTTGGGAAATATGGTGACCAACTTGCAATTTTGATAAATTGTCAACATTAAAAATATTCAATAATTTATAATAACTAATGGTTTCATATCCATGCTTAGTACAATTTTTTTAATAATTTATGTTAAATTTATTTATTTTTAATTACATATGAGAAATTTAGTTATGAATCTCTTGTACTCCATCGCATGTTTTTTAATAATGGGCATTGAGTTTATTTGGATTTAATCTTCTTTAATAGCAGACGTTAAATTTTCTCGATTTTAATATTTTGAAATTTACAATTGAATAGTATTTTAAACATTAATTGAGTTTTTTTTTAATTGAAACTAATAATATAAAAGAATAATTGATTGCTAATTTAACTTTCCAAATAAAACTAATGATGAATATCCATAAAGATTAAAAAAATAATAGAAATAAAATAAATAATAAATTATTAAGAAAACAAAATAAAGAAATAAAGAAGATATGGCTTTGTTAGTTAATTGCTAGTGAATGTTGACTTTACCCATCGTTTATCACCAAGTGCACGCTATATTTAATTTTTATGTTTCAAATTTGCAACATAGAGTCCATGGTATTACAAACCGAAAGATGCACATGTTTGTTGTTTTTATCAGCGGCGAATCTAAAAACATTCTTTTATGAGGTCAACATTAAATCAAAGGAATACAATATAATAAGATTATGAATGAGATAAAATAAAGAGTGATAATTACTTTAGAAGCAAAAAATATTTTTTATACATTAAACTCTAAAAGTTGGCTACATAAAAGTACCAAAAAAGAATATTGTGTTGAGTTCATTTTTTAATAATAACATAGGACATTGGAATGGTTTTTTTTTTTTTTTCCTTTGTGAATTAGGACATTGGAATGGTTTCTCAATAGGAGTTTTCTTTTTTTTTCGTAAAATTGACTATTTTAGGGAAAGATAAGATATAAGATAGTTGTAAAATAGGAATGTTTATATTTTTTTCATTTTTTATACAATAAGCTATTTTTAGGAAAAGATAAGAGTGTGGAATTTGTGAACTAAATGTTCTTTTTAACCTTAGTTATTTGAAATTTTATGCATATAGAGGGTTCAATAATAAAATAAATTTGAGATATTAACTTAGTTTATCTCTATACTAAGTGCGTGTTCGGTAATAGCTTTTCAAGTAGCGTTTAGTGTTTTGACTGGTCAAAATATTATTTTGCTAAATTATTGTTGTTCAGTAAACTAGCGTTTCAAGTAGTTTTTAATGTTTCAACTAGTATTTCTCAAAAGCTAAAATTTTTAGCGTTTCAAGCAACTTTTAGATTTTTATGTTTTTTTGGCAATTATACCCTTTTTGCATTTTTTAATTTTTCTATTCTTTTTCCAATTTTTCTCTATATTTTTATCTTTTATTTCACAAATATAAATAAGAAATAATATAAAAATGAATTTCAATTTTTATATAATCAACATTACTAAAAGCATAAATTTTATTAGTACATTTTTTTAACAAAATAATTTTGAATCTATTAAAATTAATTTTTGTAATATTTATATAAATTTTTTATCAAAAAATTAGTTATACTTTAATATTAAAATATGATTTATGAAAATAATTATCTAATTGTGAAATATATTATCTTATTCTTATAATAGTAATAGTAATTACAATTATCATAATAACAATAATAATAATAACATGATATCAATGTCCTTTTACGTCATTTAACATTCATCAGCTAATATAACAGCTAATTTACCGAACACATTTTGTTCAATCAGTTAGTTAAACAGCTATCCGCTAACAGTTAAAATACAACAGTTATCAGCTAGCCAAATAGATATCAGCTACTCAAATAATTATCAGCTACTCCAACAGCTAAATTTACCGAACCGGCCTTAAAACCAAAATCTTTGGAATGAAAGAGGAGTCACTTGAACCCCATTTCAAGTGCTGCATCCGCCATAGGTTTTTATAAGAAATATAGCGAGTGGCCTTTTAAAATTAATAGTGTGGATACCATTTTAATTCTATTGATTAATTTAGTGAGATATTATTTTGTCAATAAATTAATAAACATAGACTTACAAATATATTTTTAAATTTTTTGACTTAATGATAAACATATTCTACTTATTCACTTATCAACTCGATATATTTAATTTATCATACGAATTACCAAATTAAATTGCGAAGTATTATACAATAAAGTAATTGCATGACTTACGAGTGCGTTGCAATGAGTTAAAAATGAGATTCGGCTAGATTTGAAGTTCAACAAAAGACAATCCACGTCTTATCCACATTTTACAAAATCTTTGTAGTCAATTTAGTATTTATTTTTTGACTGATTATTAATTTATGACATATTTGAGACTCATAAAATACAATATTTAAATGTATTATCTTAAAATTTTGTGGAGATTTTTAAATTAGCTCATTGGTCCATAGTCAGAACCGAGTAACTTTATTACTTAGAAGGGATTACCGTTTCTAGATTATTAACTTCAAAATGTCATATTGTTTTAACTTTCTACACTTCTTAACGACTTTTTTAAATGCAAGGTTAAATAGAATAAAAGTTATAACACTCAACAATAGTGTAACATATACAATTTTAGAAATCAAAATACAAGGTTATGCATTGATAAGTCTGGTTGCAGTTTTGAATTTACTCACATATTAATATAGTTAAATCGAGTTTGACGAACAAATTTGGGAAAACTAGAATGCAATATATGTAATCAGTATCGTATCAATAATAAAATTGTTAATTCAATTTTAAAGAGTAACATTTTATACGAATTATCAAACTTACATGAAAAAAGTACAATGGTGAAACTTCACAATAAACTCCCTCTTTTTTAGTACAAAAATTCAATAGTTAGAGATTCTAAACATTAAAAGGTCTACCAAAAAACCGTACATTACACTAAAAAGGCCACTTTACCTCTAGAATCCATTGAACTTCTGATTAAATCCACTAATTAATATGGAAGTTGGAGTAATATGATAACTTCAGCGGTCGTTTTGAAATATGACCATAATGTCTGGGGCAAAATGACATTTGCCAATAAGTTCGAGGTCAAAAGTACAACTATAAGAGCACGTCAGCAGATCGCAGTCAAAACGTACAACTCGTCGCCATTTCCGGAAAAAAAAAAAAAAAAAAAGAAAAAGAAAAAGAAAAAGAAAAAACGAAATGGCTCTCAGGCTCCGCCGGCTTATTAGCTCACCGTTGCAACGCCGTCTTCCTCCTCCTCCTCCTCCTCTGCGGTGGTTGTCCGCTCAAAACTTCCGATCAGATGTGGCGCTGGAAGCCCTGGGCAGGGCCTCCGAAGCAAAAACACCAAACCTCGTCCTCTACAATTATCCGTCGCTCTCCGGCGCCTTCTCCGCCCTCTTCGCTCACCTCTACCACTCTCGTCTCCATCTCCCCTACCTTATTTTGCCTTTCTCTTCCGTCGCTCCCTTCAGGTACCCTCACATTGTATTTGTATGGATATATGTTCTCTACTATATCTATGTTGTTCACTACGTGTTTGTGACTGTGTTTACGTGTGTGCATATGCATCACTATGCCCCAATCAGCTAATCTATACTATGTTTATATGCGTGCGAGTGTGTTTATCTGTGCGCATATGTATAGCTGTCGCTAATTCGCTATGGCTCAATTTAGCTTAAATTATTTATGCTTGTATTTTTCGCATGAACAATCTGCACTAAACATATGCATGCGAGTGTTTTTATCTGTGTGCATTTGTATCACCATCCCAGTTTAGCTTAAACTAATTATGTATGTATATATCTATGCATGAGTAATCATTACTTATATGCCTCTCAGTATTGTGCATCACGCTGCTGCTTGGAGTATGCGTTGTTGCTCTTCTGGAAAGACATTTACAGCTAGACATGTCTTGCAACAGTGTGTTTATAGTTGTATTTTGATGATTCTGATTTTTGATATCTGGAATTTTTGTGACTGAAAAGCCAGGAAATGAATATGATAGTGTTCCCTTTCACATTTCATGTATAGTTGGCGTGATAAGTGGGCCAGCTTTCTTTCCTTATTATTATTAGGGTTGATGATGTTTGCATTGAGGGACTTGAGAAATGCTACCTCCTCGATTTTCTTGGGCCTAAAGGTTTGGCATTGGAGCTATCAAGGAAAGCGCAATGCCAGTAAGTTAATTGGGGTTTGTTTTGGAGTGGCGTTGATTTTTAGGATGATTACTTAAGAGCTCATTTTTTGATTGCTAATTTGTCAGGGTGGTAGCTTTTGATCATCGGAAACTAGCACTTGCAAAAATTCCACTCAAGGATGAATGTGATGGGAATCTTAGGTTTCATGTCAATCCTGATAAGAGCAGCTCTATTGCTGTATACGAATACTTCTCTTGTAAACTGGCAGAAAGTGGACATACTGTAAGTGCATATGTTGATGTGATTTTCCTATTCAACTTTTCCGGGGAATTGTTAGGTTGATAGACTCTTTATCTCATCACATGAAAGTTTAATTTCTTCAAACCCTAGTTCTACATCATTAAATCCAGGCTCCTTTAGATATTTTAAGTCTGGTCAGAAGGTGCCTAGAGATCATCGCTTTGCTTCTGAATAAATTTCAATGACCTTCATTAACATGTATAATTTTCTACAAGGGGGATTACAATGGCCTGCTAAACCCTGGAGATCAAGAGCGAGTGGAAAGGCTGCTTAAGTTCGTTGAAGATGGAGATCTTCAAAAATGGACTCTGGCCGAAATAAGGGCATTTAATATTGGAATCAGGGAATGGCGCTCTAAATTGAATTGTGTCACCAATGTGCGCATGTATGAACAGGTTTAAGTAAACTCTGACTTAACTAATAGTGCAAACAAACACTTTATAGATCATTTTAGAATTCGACTCTGTTTGCCTGCCACGTGTGTCTTCCTTCTATTGCTGGCAAAAGTTTAAGTTCCAATGATTTGTGCATTACTCTCTGTTCTAGCTTTAGTGGATTGAAGCACACTATTCATAACCAAAGATTTCTTAATAAGTTTTCAAATTGTTGAAGTGATTTACAAATTGGTGTTGTGGCTGGGCTTCTCAGTTACTATGCAATAATCAAACTATTAAAATCTAAGACTGTAACCCAAAATAGGATAGTTCACTAAAGTTGAAAGCACATGTGGTACTTGGTTACTTATGCTTTTTCTTGTGTTTAGATATGTGCTTTTAGCTGAAACAGAAAGCTTTCCTCATCTATACTCTGTCCATCTCTGCGTGAAGCAGGTCTTTGTAATCTGGTGCACCTAATAGCTGGACAATAATATGTCATGCCCTGCTATATGATGCTAATTTTTCAGGGGTGCTATGATCTATACCCTTACCCCTTCCTGAAAACAAAAAGAACAGTAGAAAAGAAAAGGAGTATACAAAAGAAGTAAATGGTTGACCCCATATATTTTTCCAAGATTTATTGTGAGATTATCATTTCTGAAATCTTTTGTGTATAAAACAGTTGATGGAGATGAATGCAGTGGATGTAATTCGGAAGGGCTGCTCCTACATGTCTGCCCGTCAGAGTGATGCAAAGAAATTGCTGGACAAGGCTTTCAAAGTTCGACTGGGGCGAGGATTTTATGGAGAGTGTCTGGTAATGAGTTTGCATTTCTTCTTACGATCCTTCAGATTTAATGTATTGCGATGGGTAATGTAGTCAATTTTGCCTTTCTTTTCCATTTAAATGTATCATTTATATAACAGTAAAAAGTAATACCTTTATTTCCTCTCTTCTGCTGGCCAAAATTTACCATCTTCTGCATTTTGAGCAAGTCTAATATATTCTTATTTTTATGTTAACCACCGTCTCTTTTAGGGTGTCAGAGCTGATGGAAATTCTGATTTAAGTGACGAGATTGGCAAGCAACTCTGCCAAAAGAGCAAAGAAGCTGGACTAAGGTGGCTTGCTTTCGTGTTTCTTTACCTTTTAGATGCTCTATAGCAAAGTAGTCTATAATGTCATTATGTGCAGCAAAAGTTATTCTCTTAGCATTTAAGATCTGATGATTTGTGAAATAGCAAATGTGCATGACAGCAGACAAATGAACCTTGGAGCTTGTGCTTTCACTTTCCAAGCCTCTTCTCTGCCATTATTTTGAACAGTGTACATGGAATCTCAAGTTTCTTCACTTGTCTCTTATATAAATATGCACGTGTGTGTATCACAAATGAAATCTTGTTTGAGTTTGTGTTTGGTTTTCTCTTACTTGTGTCTGTAGAGTTCATCTGCATCTCTGATTGCCACTGTTATGGTTAATCTGAAGATCCTTGAACCAAAAGGACATGGTCGTGGTCTACAGAGCTGCAAGGAACGATGTTTTCCTGAAAATGCCAACTGTTTTGTGATTGTACACAGTCCCTGGGCTTTCTCATGCATATTAATTTTATTGCAGATTGAATAAGAAACTAAATTATTTATATACCTAGACTTATCCAGTCATCTTAAAAGAAAAGAAATTTTCATAAAGGCTTGTTAGGAATTCTTGCTGTGAGGACTGATGAACATCCTTTTTTTTGGTCAAAAGGATTGATGAACATCATTTCTTGCAAAAATTTCACACGAAAAAGGCAACGGGACCAGAAACTCTTGCCGTCCTAATTGGATGGACCTGATTCTATTGGCCATATTGATTCTAAAATTTTGAAAAATACTGAAAGATTCAGAGGTTATAAGATCTGTAATTTTGTCTTTGGTGCTTGGAGCTTAATGTCAGTTGTCTTCTTAGTTTACGGTATATTTACTGCTTTTCTCTGACGATGTTTACGTAAATGAGTGTCAATAATTGATAGGTTCAAGTACATCATATATATTGATTTCCTGGATAAGACTTATTGCATTTTTCTCGAGAGCGTGAACCTCTCCTGTTTGGAAGCCTGATTTTCGCATGATGTTCCCTTGAGGTCTACATTTGTACAGACGTATGCATATTCTAGTCTTCTACACTAGATCTTCTGTATATATCCCCTTTATGTTTCACTGTGGACACCCCACTACCCTCTTTGTTTTTCCTCTTTTTCTCTACCTCCTTTCTCCTTTTACTTTTTCATTTCTTATATTTGTTGGCAGACAGGAGTTCTCATAGTTCATTGTGACACTCTTAATAAGCTTTCCACTAGTGACTCCTGTGTTCTCATTGATTTTTTTATTTAACATATTGGAGTTATTGGGAACTGATTTCTAGTATTGTCTTGATTCTGTCCATGGTTACCACAGGTCTATAGGAGCTGTGATTTACATGCAACGGAAGAACCTAAAAATGTGTCTGAGGAGTACAGATAGTAGGAATGATGTTTCAGAAATTGCTAAGGTGTGTATCATGATGCACAATTTTCATCATTTTGCTCCGCTACTTGCTTCAGAAAAGAACAGAAGAAAGGATTCTGGCTATCATTTCTAAATTGATCAACCAACTTGCACAAAAATGCAGGCATACGGTGGAGGTGGTTCCCCAAGTTCCAGCTCCTTCATGATTCGGATGGATGAATATAATGAGTGGCTCCGGATGTGCCCATCATAGACACATTGAGGTAGAAATCATTTTGTTTTTCTTCAAACACACACATAGACATATGGATATTTGCATATTTGATGCTGTTTTCTATATTAACTTAGCCTAACATATGTATGCCTCAATATCATGCAATTCATTTATCCAAGCAAATTGCCATTATACTTGTTTTTTCTGACCTTTGGTGCCCAACTTGCCATTGATGTGTGAACTATTACGTTGTTTTCTCATTGAATTATTATCTTTACCTGAGCTGATACAATTGGAAATTCACAATGGAGATAGATTTTGTGACCCCCTGCTCTGTTCATGTAGTCTTACTCAGAAACTCGACCTTGTATTATGATGAATGATGACAAATCTGTCTTTTTGAAACTTGGCTCCTGGCAATAACGATGGCAAACTTGAACTACATCCTGATGCCTCTGCAGATTGGCATTGGATTGAGGACCTCTTTGTACAGTTATCAATCAGCATTTCCAGTATGATTTCTTTTGCAACCTTGGTCCTCTTAAGCGAGTCTTATGGAAAGACAAAAGAAAGAGAAGAGAACTGATTAAGGGGAAATTTTTGTAGCTATCTTGGTCCTGATTATTCTAATGCCAAAACTACTGGTTACTTCTACTTATCTCCAAATCTGGCTATCAATTACAGAATTCGTCTGTTGTAGAATTGTAGAACAGAATTGAGTCATGAAGAAACCCCTACTGAGTGGCATTATGTATAGTCTCTTCAGAAGACCCCTCCACATTCAAGTTTACAACAGCAGAAACAACTGAAATATTGTTTAGGGTGCTAAAAAGACTAATCCTTGTAACCTGACTTGAATGGAGAACCACAAAGGCACACTATTTCTCGTCACCTCTTGCTTTGCCAAGATAAAAGATAGTCTTTAATAGTACAGACTTTTGTAGATGTGTAAAAACCATATTTACAAGTAAAGATGGCTTCATAAGACTATAAGAACCCAAATTTACCACGGATACTTAACCCAGTGCTTTTATGTCGATTTCTTATGTGGGATATTTTAGACTAAAATGGGGAAAAAAAAAGGGGTGATTCTTGAGGAGAAGTTGGAATCTGATTTACAAGCATTTGTTTGTCAGTTTACTGGACTGGACACCCATCAACCTGTATGCCTTTAGCTGTTGGGCAAGTTGCCAATTCACAATGTTCACCATTGGTGCCCCACCAAGTGAGTTGTCTCTCCTCCACGCCCAGTGAGAAATACAGCAGCACAGCCATGAATGCTACCCCAGCATCCAGTGCTGCTGATAGAACATAGTTATACCTTTGCCACCACTGCTTCCGGTAGCGAAAGACAAAGAAGTTGAAAATTGTACCAACAATGATCCAGGCATTGTAATTTAATGGTGTTGCTGGTGGCATGTAACTTGTTGCTCCCAGAAGGACGGGAAGGTTAATTAGAGGAATCCAGGATTGTTTTGGAAATGCTTTATGGAAGAGCCAAACTATGATGGGTCCCAATGCGCCTCCAAGGAAGAACCAATTCATGGCACTATAGTTCCCTAGGGAGCCAAAAATCCTTTTAGGTCCCACCAGACCCCATATAACTGATGCATCAAAAAAGACTCGATCGCCAGGACATGTCCATGGACTGTCAGGTGGGAGAAGATCATCTTGGCAAATGTTTTCTATAGAGTTCAGCAGCCACCATGCTACAGAAATGTTAATAGTTCCTGCAATAATTGTTCCTATGAACTGCAATTGACAAAATTTTCATAGTTACTATATTATATATCACATGATAAATAAAAATTTTAAAAAAAAATTGTGTCATCTTAATAAATTATTGATACACATTGGTAAGTGATCAGCTGTTTCAGATTTCTCATCTGAATTTCAACTTATAAGTAAAAGAAGTGATTATGGACTTACCTGAACTAGAAACATTGATCTTGGAGGGATCTTCATGTAATGGCCCAACTTAAAATCAGCGAGGAAGGAAACAGCTTGTGCCATGCTCATATAACCATAGGTCTTGAAGCATACATTTGCTATTGGTCGACCTGGTAATATAACACCCATGACATACTCTGTGATTATGTTTAGTCCTGGTGTCTGCGGGAAAAGTATTAAAGCATCAGTAGATTAGGGTCTCAAAATGGTAGAGGACATATTCTGTTGCGAGTGCATGGGAAATACTCTCATTAATCATGGGATATTTCTTTCTGCAACCATGTAGCTTCAACATAAACAAACATTTTCTGAAATTTGATTCGGTAAATTCAATTATTTTGGTTCTGTTGAATCTCAAAATGATTTTTTCATGCTCTCCTTATAAAATATTTCTTGGGCTTAATGGCAATCAGCTAAATACTCGTTGCAGGGAGAAGCAAATGCTAGTTATGCTGATGCATAAGCAATGAAATGTAAAGACACTTAGTTACCTGGTTAGTTGTTGCGGTTATAATGCTAATTGGAAGCGTGAAGGTAAAGGCCATAACACTAGCAAAGAGGAGTCCCCACCATGGCATCTGAATTTGGTCACTTAAAAAGATGCAAAGGACTAAAGAGACTGCTATTGTCACTGCAAGCAACACATAAAACCACCAGGAAGGTATGTCCTTGTATCTCCGCATCAGTCTTGTGTGTATATCCTCCTTTTCTTTGTATGAAGCACGAAATCTTTCATAGATCTCCCTGCAGAAACAAGCACAAGATTGATGCATCTCTTTCTGAGTTTGATACTAACAAAATTGTTAGACGATCAAAATATTGCCCGTGTTCCGTTGTAGTCTCTACAAATTGAACAGAGTCTATACCAAGAATTATTCTCAAAATTCATGGAAAAAGTCTTCATATTTTAAGCACATTTTATTTGAGAGAATGTCCTCTTATTATCTCTATGGCAACGGGAGATATGATAACAAGGAGGTAGTGGATGTGATAGCAGCAAAGTGTTACCTTCCATAGAAGAAGACCACGTGTGTCAAGGTGGATGCGATAGTAGCAAAGCCAAAACCATAGGTTAGGGCGAAAAACATGCTCAGATGTATTCGTCCTTGCTCCTCATATTTCACTAAATCAATCTCAAACTTGTCATTCACAATTGCTGAAATGTTGTACTTCTGGCCTTGGGCTGTAAACAAATGTGAAGAGAAAATTGGAAACTTCTGAGCACCATACAAGTCAAGCCCCCAGTATGCAATGGGCATAGCTACGTAGATTATCAATGCATAGCCTACGAAAACATTGGCAATGGCGAAGAAGGGGCTTATGAGAGGGCTGAACAAGAAGGATGCTACTGCCGCCCAGTCGAGCGTTAGGGCTCCAAGTCCGAGGCCCTTCATGCCCGATCCAATTTGCTGGGCTGTGACCGAGTTTGAGAATGCCCAGCAGACCCATGAGATGTTTGTGAGTGTTGAGAAGAGGTATCCTGGGACCAAGTACCATGAAAAGCTGCAGACTAATGCAATTAGGAAGAACTTTGTCCTTGACATGCGCAGCTCATCTTTTTCATGCAATGCCCTGCAAAGAACAAAATTTGGTTATCCTTTCATAGGTGACTTTCTTGTACTGAGGTGAACTCGAACAAAGGGCTTTAGGATCTTCACTTGTTATGTTGGTTTCAGATTCTTGCCCCTAGTTTATTTGAATATTTGGATGGTCGAGAATTGCAATGTATTGGTCATCTATTGATCCTTTTGCATTTACAAAATCTCAGTAAATTCGAAAAAAAAAAGAAAAGAAGAAAAGCAACTGCTAATGATTTTCGCTGATGAACCCATCTATATCTTCTGTTCAGCAAATTATGTTAATAAAATGTTGAAGGTCCATTTTATGTGCTAAGCTAGAATTCGCACTTCTTTCTCAAAATCAACATTAAGCATACCTTTTTCCTTTTGGTGCATAACCACCATTAAGGATGTGGAGTAATAATTAGCGAACAGATCATACGTAAATTAAATTTCCGAAGTAAAACGTAGATGCATATCCGACCCTACCTAGTTTCGTCAAGGCTTGGTTTAATTTTATATATAAAGAATTATAACGATATTGTCACGCCTCATTAATTTAAAAAGAAAATAGAGTTCTAAAAAAGTGTCCTTATATTAGTGTGTCCCACATACTAAATCAAAGTCTTCGGCCGGAAATTCACCCAACCCTTATTTCCACATTCGCAACTATCATGTTGCTTCCTGAATTCATCATAATTGGATTCCGTGAGGGCAAGCGTGATGGGCGATTTGCAAGTTGTCGATGAGCTGTAAAATGTACCAAGAAACTTTGCATGTGAATAATGAAGACAAATCTAGCCTTAAAGTGTTACCATTCAGATTCACCACAAGACAACAGTTCCAAAATACACTTCTAGCAAGACAATATCATGCACTACTTTATACAAATTTTAGTAAGAGTATCATGCATGTGTGACAAGATATTTTAAATAATTACGTTAGCTAATATTAATGATGGCTGAATTTCATTTATGACATTATATTCGTATAAACAAACACAATTCTTGAAGGAATTAGGGTATCCACAGTGGTTGAATCTACCACTTCAGTAGCAAAAACTTGAGTTTGAATCTTGTAGACGACAAGGAGTCAAGATTGAGGGTGCGATGAAGGGGGGAAAAAAACACACACACACACACACAATCCTTCTTGATGTAGTTCCTCACCAACCAATAATATCATACTTGTATGTATCTGTTGCTAGTTGGTTTCGTTTAAGCCCATGACTAGTTGTAACACACAGTACACTTACCGGAAAAGTGAAACCTGAACGAGAGTGCTGGGCCACCACATGTGTGCGGGCTCCACCACGTATTTCCTCATCAGCCCGGCCCATCCGTACCCTAAAACCTGTAAATTCAAAAGTCTTGCAATGAATTATGAGTCGTATAGCTGAGAAACCAGAAACCAAGAATACATAATGCTCAAAAAAAAAGTGTTACCTGAGTGGTGATGATAAGCAACCAGCCAGCCAAGAAGGATATGCTACGTCGATAGAAAGCTTTTATAATGGTAACAATGCCAACGGCATAAGCTGAGCCATTCCCAAAAGCGCTTCCAGCATTAGCAAATATGGAAATGAGGACATGCTCCTTCATGTTAAACGGGCCTGGATTTAAGGAGAACAATCTGGGCCCGAGACCAGGTATCTTGAACTTTGTACTTGGCAAGACAGCAGCCAAGAAATGGCCAATGGGGAGAGTGGCCACCTGGACTGTGATTTGGGTTATGATAAGTGGCTCTGTTCTGTATGAGAAGAATTGGTTCAGAAAAGAGAGCAGCCCACATGATAACAGGCCCAAGAACCACATCCGGAATGTCCACACCGGTAGGGCCGGGTCGTCGGTGTTCGTCACCGTCAGCCGGACTTGTTCGATGGGGGAATCCTCGTCGTCCACGCCGTAGACGGTGGAGTTTGCCTTTTCCGGCTCATGTTTAGCGGTTGTGGTGGTTGAGGTGTTTTCTGGGTAGGGTGGTTGTTCCATGTGCAAAGTTCCCATGATGCTGAAACTTTGGACAACCTAAGATGGAAGTGTAATAATGCGATTTAAGATTGGTTGCTATTGCTGTTCAGCTATTTGCTTATTTAATGCATGAGCAATTTGACTTAGGGGTTCATTGAGATTGAATCTTTTCAATAGCGGTTTTTCAAATAACTTATGAAAAAAGTATTTTTTAAAAAAAGTTAAAATTTTGATATTTTAAAAAAATTGTATTTGAACTTTTTTTTAAAATAATTTTAACTAATTTAAAAAATCGAATCAAATAGTTATTAAAAAAATATATATTTTTCGAAAAAAATAAGTATTTTTTCTTTTAAAAATTTGCCAATAAAGTTTGAGTGTGCTGTTGACTAGTGGGTGGGACGAGACACAGTGAGAGTGAGAGAACCTAGTGCTTATATTTTTATAGTCAATTAATCAATTACATTTGTTATTGATATTTTAATCTGATGTGTAGTTGGTTTTGAAAAGGAGAAGAGAGAAAGAAACCTCTTTTCATTAGAAAAAGAGAGTTGTATTCTTTAAGATTCAAGTATAAAAGAATAGGTCTTAGGTTTAATCTTTCAATTAGTTTGCTATTACTTCAAAACGTTAAAAAAAATAGTTAAAATATTTTAAAATATGATATTAATTGTCTTTAATCAAACAATATACAATTTGTTCGAACGGGACCGCTCCACCTATGAAGCCACCTTCATAATAACAGCGACTAGACTCGTTAATGATGCTTATGCTGCAATTTGGGAGATAATTATTGATTAGTGTCATCAACTTGTTTATCCAATTATGATTTCCTCCTTTCTTCATTATCTCTGTACCATTTTCTTTTCCCTTTTTTTTTTTTTCGTTTGGGTGCACTAGATTTTCGTCTATCCTTTTCTAAACACTACTAATAGAAAATGTGAAAGTTGTACAAATTTCCACAATAAAGTGGAAATGTGGGGTATCTTATTTACTGATTCCACAGTTTCCAATTAATGCTAAGATTGTAAACATGGAATATGAAAAAATTAGGGGAAGGTACCTCTTTTGTCTATTAGTGTTTGTTGGTTGACAAGCTGTTTTAAAATTTAGTATTAAAAAAGTTATTTGAAACGTTAAATATTACTTTAAAATTATTTGAAACATTAATTTATTGAAGAGTAATAATTTGAAAAGATAATTTTTTGACCTCGACTAATACACAAAAAGCTACCCAAAAAGTGGTGTTTAGATATTATCAATCAGGCCTTAAACCATTTAAAGCTTATGGGTCCGGATTGTGGAAATATTCTCTTAACAAGATTTCTCCCCGCTCTTTGATTGTTTAACAACCCGACATGGCCTTTCTTCGAAGAAGGAAAAAAAAAATTAGGAATGCTTGAAATGCATCCGGAAATAATCCTCACCCTTCAAACTGAATTTTTTTTTTTTTTTTGTGTGCGTGTGAACACCTAGACATTTAAAGAAAAAAAAAAAAGTGTACACAAGTTGATCAAAACTGTGCCCCACGTGAAGAAAGTATCAACAGCTTGCAGAGCAACCCTGAGCTTGGCGTTATATTTGACTGGCCAAGTCTTCTCTTTGTGGCCTGCCCTTGTCCCCCAACACTCTTATCTTGACCAAAGAGATGACAGCAATAATATTATATATATATATATATATATATATATATATATTGTGAGTGATTCATTTTAGATAAAATCACATCTATTGTAAATTTTATAAAATCATCGGATAAATCCAAATGAATATATATATATATATGTTTAATTTAAATCAAGACTTTTGATTTACGAGCTACTAATTAAAAGAAAAAACTCAGTTGCTGAGATAACGTGAACGAGCCGAAAAGAAGTATCAGATCCAGAATCTGTGATAAGATTCCAAGGTGTCACACAATAAATCATGTGACTCAACTTTCTTTTCTAATCATTCCTCTTTTTTTTTTTTTTTTTCCCTATTCTCAATTTTGACTTTTCTGGGCTAGTCAGTTATCAAATGATTGAATGAATTCCACTTTTCTGTTCTTTCTTTTTTTCAAAAGGTTGCGGGAGGTAAATCGAGGATGTGCGTGAGTGGCGGCCGCGAGAGGACCAACGGCGTGGAAATCCAAAGAATTCGCAATATTTCAATGAAAGATCGCCGCACAATTTCGATCCGCGTTGGCCACTTACTAACTCACTTTCTTTCTTAGTTTCTTGTCGGGATAACGTTTTGTTTAGCATTAAGAACTCTTAGTATTTTCATTGTATAATTTGAAACAAACAAATGCTCCCCTAAAGAAAATGGATTTTTTGAAGTGAGGGGAGAAGATTTGGCATAGGGTTGTAGGGGGCCGCTATTGCCACTTAGTTCTTAATCCATTGCTTTGCATCTGAAAAACTCTAGAGCCTTGGATGTTCAAATAGTCGAGATAGTGATGACTTCAGTATGAATTCAACGAAAGATACAAAATCAAGTTGGGAGTCGGAGTGAAGAAAACAAGACGAACATGTTTGGAAGCCGTTATAACGTATAATTCATTTCATTTGTAACCACGTGCGGAAGAGTGTTTTTGATTTCTTATAGATAAAGACAAATTACACCCAGATATTGAGCCTGGCAGAAAAATTTGAAAAACTAACGCGGAAGAATGTGTAGCCCACAATTTGCAAATTGGCTGAAATGTGGGGTCAACTGTTTTCTCGACCAGTCTCTGTGCTTTGTCTAGGAAATTGAACGAAGAAAAAGAGTGATTAAATTTGTCCATGGATTTTTCTGCGTAGGCCGTTCAATTTTTTATAACTTAAATGCTGTTCATACGATACAATTGTAATGAATCAACTCTAAAAGAATAAGGTATTTCTTTTTATCTTCTTTTAGAAATATAAAATATTTTAATGGTGTTTTGGAATACAAATAACTTGATCAAGTTTACTTATAAATATAAAATTAATTTGAAATGGTTTGTAAAAAATTAGAACAAAATCAACATACATTAAAAATATTTAATAGTTCAAAAAATAAATGATCCTTCTGAATCATTTTAACTGATGAGTTTACAACTTATGACGCATATTTGTTTAAACATTTATCTACTTATTTATCATTTCTTTTTAAGCATCAAAAGCGGTTTATATCAACCTCTTATTAGCACGTTAATAAGCAAAACCAAGCCAATTTATCTTCTCTTGTCTCTTTTTTCTCTTTAATGTTTATATTGGCCAACACGATTATGGAAATATTTTCATCTTTTTCGAGTTCTCATTTTCTTTTTTTTTTTCCTCGGGTGAAATGTATTTATTTTAGTTAAAAAGACATAAATTCTAGTGCTTGTAAGATTTTCTGGAAAGGCGAGGCCAATAACCCAGTTCTCCTTCCACAAGTAGATTGGGCTTGACGCTACATTTGGGCCTTTAGTTGAACCAGTTCAGTGTCCAAGTTCCAAGCAACATTGGGGTATTTATTGCATTGTTTCCAAATGCATTTGACATTTAAAGTGCCCATAGCCCATCTCTCTATGATCCACATGATCAATTCATAAAGAAGAGACCAAGAGATTGGATTCACGAGGATAAAGTGCGTATTCGGCAATAATTTTTTAAATAGTTTTTAGTATTTTGATTGGTAAAAAAAAATATATTTTTTAAATTATTGTTGTTCGATAAACTAGGGTTTTAAATAGTTTTTCATGTAACTTTTAGTGTTTCAAATAGCGTTTTTCAAAAATTAAAAATTTTAGCTTTTTAAGTAAATTTTTAGCTTTTTATTTCTTTTGACAATTCTACCCTTTTTGTTTTTTTTTTATTAATCTATTCTTGTTCCAATCTCTCATTATATTTTCACCTTTTCTTTTACAAATACAAATAAGAAATAATATAAAAATAATTTTCAAATTATATATAATCAACATTCCTAAAAAGTATAAGTTTTATATAGTACTTTTTTTTAGCAAAATAATTTTGAATCTATTAAAATTAATTTTTACAATATTGATACAAATATTTTATCAAATAATTAATTATATTTCAATATTAAAATATGATTATAAAAATAAACATGTAATTATAAATATATTATCTTATTCTTATAATAGTAATAATAACTATAATTATCATAATAATAACATTAATAACATGGTATCAATGTTCTTTTATGTTATTTATATTCATCAACTAATTTTACAGGACACATTTTGTTTAATCAGTTAGTTAAATAGCTATCAACTAAAAGCTAATAATTAAATTTGCCGAACAAGCTTAAAATAAATGTATTTTACATCCATATAAATTTTAAATTTCTTTTCTCACGTTAAACGACTACAAAATACTAAAATCATCTCATCATAACTATATGAAAACAATTCTTGAATTCTGAATTGAAAGATAATAATCAAATCTTATTTTTATAGATTATTTTATTCCCAATGTCCCTCGTAATATAAAAGTTGTTCATCAGATAATATTGTTTTAAGTGGGTGGAAATATCAAATTTCACAAAATTTCCCTTATATTACGTCTCGAACTGCTCGGATAGTAAAAGTTACAGCAAAAACTCAAAGCAAAACTAAAAATCCAAAGGCGAAAAATGAGCCATTATTATCTTCTTTTTTCTATTGCATTGTTTGACTAGGACTCTGATCGTAATTGACTTTAGAAGAAAAAAAAAACATGTTAATAGATTTAAGATTCAGAGAACTTCACTTATCGAAGGACACAAATGATAGTGCCTTTACTTTAATCGGAAAGTGATGCTTTAGTCTTATATTTAATTATCGTCGTATAATATTCAATGCCGATGAGATTCAATGCCATATGGGTATTATTTAAAAAATATATATATTTAAAAGATGAAGAAACTTCAAAGAAACTTCTCAGCATGTTGAAGAGTTGTTGCCTTCCTCTCCCCTCATGACTCTGTCCTGTCAATAATCTTCCTCGTTTTCTTCGCCATTGCTTTTTCCACATTTCTTAATTGATTTTTTTTTTTTCAATTGAAGACCACTTGCCTTTTTTTTTTTTTTTAACGTAATTGGACCCTCTTAGAAGAAAGCTATCTTGGTGTGTTTTTCTGCTTGTTGAATGGTGATTATTGGTGGGTTTTGCTTGTTCTCATCTGGCGTTGGTTTGTTTCATTCATTGGCTTGCCCGCTAGACTTTTCATTGAGGTAAAGTTTTCCTCTTTATGGATAAATGCATTAGTAGATGTACAATATATGGTTTGAAAGTGTTTCTTGTTTCTTGGGTTTTGGCTTAGATGTTGAACCATTGAAGCTTCTTATTTTTCCTCTTAGGTGTTAATGGTCTTGACTTTGGAATCTTGGTGAATTTGTTGATTTTGGATATACAAAATTGATTTGAGGTTTTCTTGTGGATGTGTAGAGTTTGGTAAACACTAGTTTTCAGTTCAGTTTTCAATTCAATGTCGTAGTTGTTGGTGGTGCTTTTGATGAGAGAATGCTTTTGATGTCGGAAAAGTTATAATCCTGTTGAGAAAGTTTAATTAGGTGTTGGAAGTTGAACAAGGGTTGACTAAGTTGGTTGAGTTGATTACCCCCTATTTTGGAGAGATTAGTTTATGCAGAGAAGTTCAGGATGATGGAACTTAGACACGAAGGACTTAATGCAGACGGGGAGGGAGAGGAAATGGATAGAGAGTCACCTCCGAGGGAGAATCATTTTTCGCAACCGCGTTATCCAGGAGCTGTGAGACAAAAAGCCTATATATTTGATGGAGAAGGGAATTACTATAACAAGGAATGGGATCTCCTTGAGGGTAGAGGCAAAGAGTTCTGTTGGTATCATGTGGAGCTTCCGAAAGGAAATCAGAAGCTCTCGCAATCTGCACAGTATCTTATTGATGTGCTTTGTCCACCGTTGAAGCTCCAAGACATTCTCTCTCTTATTAGCAATGGACCTTTCTGTGGGCATGTAGATGGTGCTCTTGTATTCAGGGTTAATTCACCTGGCCCTCCTTCTAGCAAATTTACGTTTAAAATAGTGGCAAGAATTACAGAGACTTCTGTGATTACAGTATCATTAGGGCGTGTTCCAAGATTAGGTTTTTCACCAATGAATGAGTCTCTTCTTTCGGAGATTCCTATGGTGGAGAGTCCCAATTATAGTAGTCCTGAGCGGAAGGATAGGGGTGGAATTGTGATCAGAGAACATGTTCTTGATTTTTTATTGACAATGAACCATTCAGAAGAAGCTGATAATCCTGTGCCGAAGTCTACATCAAACCTGGTTGTCCACATAATTGACACCCATGTTGATCACCTACAAGATGTTGTGGCCAACCTTGAAATTGAGCTGGACTCAGTGGAGTTCGAGTTGGACAGAGGTATGATTTCAGTTATATATTTTCATATTGCCTTCATTAATTAGAGAATGTAATATCAATTCAAAATTTCTCTTTCCTTCTGTTTGAATGCCTTTTCTCACGTCGCTTCACTGTTTCTGTCAGCCTATGGTGGCGCTCAGTTACTCAACATTATAGCACGTTGCTTATTATATCATTGATTTTTATTTAAGATTATACAACTGGTCGTGAGTTATGCTTCATTTATTGTTTCTAATTGTTCAAGAACAATTTGAAGGAAAGAAAATTTTTGTTTCAAGGAAAAATAGACTTGAATCTAAGGCTTGCGAGTAGGAATGTATAGAGATACACTTTGGATGTCCATGAGGCGATGTGATTTTCCCTCAGTTTGAGTGTGAACATTCAAACACAGGTGTCTGATCCCCGTGTGGAAGATATTCACAAGATGTAGGCTCTGTTAACTTAGTTTACACGTTGCATGGACTGCATCTATACATTGTTCAGATGTATGCAACTAGATGCATGTCAAGTTAGGAAGATGATGTTTTAGGATGTATGCATCTAGTTTGTCCCTTTCAGAGGATCTTTTTATGATGTCCCAGCTTCCTTTCTTAATGGAAATTGGTAAAGATTTTCTGCAGGCGGCATACTAGCAATAATTTGTGAAACCTTGCTCAACTTCACGAAGGGCGCTTTATTTTCCTAATGTGGTTCATTAACCTAAACTTTCAAAAACCTACTCCCCTTTTACCTCTTGGAAAACCTTTAAAGATCTCGGTAGTTCCTTTGTTTTCTTTAAATAAATCCATGGCGTGATCTGAATTCCAGAGAATCCTAGCCTAGTCGGCATAGGCAGTTGATTGCTAGTTGCAGATTCCTGGCTACATAGTTCAGTAAATCTGTGAACTAATAACATGGCAGAAGTAAAGCTTATTGATGAGAGAATATCTTTTTCAGTCTCTGTAACCTACTGCAGAACCTGGTCTCAACATTGCTTGTTCTGCATCAGCAATTCATGAGATTTGCTTCTTCTTTAGAAGGACATTAATTTTCAATGGTATGTCAGCATGGTCTACACTGAGTTTTACCGTCTGCACTGCAGGTGGTTTTGCTCTGAAGAAACAAATGCTGGATGACAGAAGATTCCCAAAAATGCATCTTGACTTGCAGCGCCTCCTGCAGGTAGGTCACCTTTCATTATGGGTCTGTGGACACCAAGAAAGCAATAAAAAGTATGAGCAATGAAGGGATCGGAAATTCAATTTACATATCTGAATGCTCAACCATATGCAAGAAAACTTCCATTTTAACTTCACTAAATTTACATTGGAAATTATGTTACACTTTCTTTTTCTTTTCTGGTCCATAATGATAACGTAGTTTAGGGTGGGAGTAAAGATATAATTGTTGTAATTTGATCTGTTATCTTATTCCTAAGCTTCTTATACTTCTCCCAGCAAAATAAAAAGAGAAAGAAGTAACCTTAAAGGGTGTGTGACAAGGTTCCACATCCCAGGCAAAACAGGTGCACCATTTCCCTGTATGGAACATCTTCAACCGCAAAATCAATACTGCAGTTTATTAAAATTCAGATTCTATGAGATTGAAGCAATTTTTTTTACCGAGTCATAGGTGATTGCACATGGAGAGCAAGTATTTCCACGTGTCAAGGCGAATTGTTCTTCAAAACATTGGTTTGCTAGTGAAGATATTAATGCCCTTGAAGAGCTTATTGGACGTCTTAGAAGACTAAAGGAGAATGTCGGCTTTATAGACAATCGGGTTACAGCAATTCAGGCTGGTCTTGACAGCTGGCAGGCGGAGCAGATAAACAGAAAACTCTACTATCTATCCTTCCTCTCCATCATATTTCTTCCTTTATCAATAATCACTGGAGGTAGAAATCTTTACTGTTGCTTCATTTATGAACAATCTAAGTCAGATTTCGCCTTGTCATCATATACACTAATAACCGACCCCTTTTGTTGGGTATGCCAACAGTGTTTGGGATGAATGTGGGTGGTGTTCCATGGACTGGACAAAACAAGCCAGAGTTGAAGGACGGGTTCCGTAACGTCATTTTGATCTGTGTTGCAATGCTTCTACTTGTTCTTCTGTGCTTCCTCTTCCCAGCTCTTTATAGTCGTGTAATGGCTTGGCAGAGGAGGCGAACCATGAAAAGAAGTTGGTCTCTCAATCGTAGATCCTTCACTAAAAGAACTCTAGGAACTGGTGAAAGAACAGCAAGAGGAGGTTACCTACGGCTATGACTTTATAGTGTATGGCTACAACAATTCGCACTATATTTTCTCCTTATTTGGTAAGTGTTATTCTTCTAAACATGCTACTTTACAATGTACTTTCGGCCATTGTTTTCGCTGAATGTTTCTAGTTTGAATTATGCTCTCAGGGGAAACATTCCACTCCTTGCCATGACACCATTCATTAGATTGTTCAAGGTAGACTTATTTGAAGACTCATGCTGTTTTTGTTTTACGATTATCGGAAGTCTTAAATCTGAAAAGCATATATAAAGTTATATGCATTTTAGATTTAAGATTTTTGATAAGCACATCACAAACACAGCATTAGCTGTTGATACATTGATTCGCCCTTCATATTTCACAGGAAGTGAAAGTCTTTGTGATGATCCTGGTTAACCAGATTGGAAGATAGGTATCTGTCTTTGCAGTTGTGTTGGCAAGTCAATCTTGTAATGGTTGTTGGACATGATCTTTTCCAATTCAGATCACAATTCAATTCTTTTCTCCGCAAATTTCAAGTCTTGTATAGAGATTCTTTATTTTTACAATTTTATCACACATAAACCAGTAAATGTAGCATCATTTATGTGAATGAGAATTCTTTTGTTTTATAATTTTCAAGACACATGAACTGATAATTATAGCATCAATTTGTTGTAAATTAGATTTGTTTGCTATGACTTGGAAAATTTTTTCAATTTGTAACTTATTTTATGATGGCCTCATAGTCATAATTGTGTAAATGGATCTATCTTCATGAGAGGCATCATTATTAGATGTTCAACTATTATTGATTATAGATAAATAAGTCAGCGAAGGGAGAAGAGCATAAGCGGCTGATATAGGGCTCGTTTGAATTGGTTTTTTTTCAAAGTCATTTTTTTAACAGCTTTCAAAAACAACTTTGTTTGAGAAGCTGAAAATTTTGGTTCTTAAAAAGAGCTGTATTTAAGTTTTTTTTTAAAGTTTCAATGTTTTTGGAAACTAAATCAAATAGTTATTACAAATTTAATGTAATTTTTCAGGATAAAATAAAATGTTTTTTTTTTTGAAAAAAATCAATTCAAACATGCCCATATTTCCACAACTAAACTCTCACGAGCATAAAGTGTGAACCGTTTCTCTTTTATTCCCTTTGCTGGTCAAATTAATTGGTATGGATTTTCCTTTTTTTTTTTTGGGTATACATAACAATAATTCACCACTATAAGGTGACGGGTATCACAATTTTGATAAAAAGAATCGACCAACCAAAAAAAAGCCGTCATATTGGGAAGATTTTACATGTTTGGTAAAATAATTTGTAATTTTATAGTTTATATCAATTTTAAACTAAGGCGTGGGAAGCAGTTGGAAGGGAGACTTATTCAGGCCTTGAGATTAAAGAAACTAAAATAATTAATATTTCATGAATTTATGTATTTCGAGCTTTACACGCATAATATGTCATAAAAAGGATATTTTAATAGGAATTCTTTCTCATAAGATAATATTAGCAAAGACCAATTATACTATCTGTCTAATATATTTTAATAGGAGTTCTTTCTCATACGATAATATTAGCAAAGACCAGTTATATCATGTGCCTAATTTAATTAAACCATTTTATGTTCGGCTAAATTATGTCTTAAAATTCGACACCCTTATGGCTTGTTTCCCTTGGATTTTCTTAAGAAAAAAAAATACTAATTCATTCTCTTGCAATAACTATTGATTTTAACTTAATTTTTTTAAAAATAATTCAAATACCTTTCAAAAATGTATATATATATTTTAAAAAGTTATTTAAAAAAATCAATCCAAACGAGCTTTAGGTTGAACTAGGAAGATTATTGGGTGAGAATTTGTCATTTAAAAAAAAAAAAAAAAACCAACCCAACCTGACCCCTCCCCCAAGTTTTCCCTTTTTTCCGTCTCTTTTCATATATTTTGGGGACGTTAAGCAATTTTAGCAGGGGAGTGAATACGAGAGGCGTCTGGAACATTCCACACACGATTAAATATACACCGGTACGTCTACGCTTAGAGCTCTCATTTCTCCTCTTTTTCCATAAACCCTAAACCCTATTCCATCTCAAAAAGAAGCAGCCATAAACAATCGATCAATCAATCAACCACAGCTTTTGTTTTCCACCTTCTAACATGGCCACCGCCGTGCTGCTCCGATCAATCCGCCGCCGTGACCTTGCCTCAGCTCCTCTCTCCGCCTATAAATCCGTATGTTTACTTCTAGTTTATCATATCGATGCTTTTATAGTATTTGCTTTGTGTTCTAACCTAATTATGCCTAAAATTTCACTATCTTTTCTTTTAAAAAAAAAGAAGTTTTATGTCTCAGGCGAAAAATCTTAGCAAAATTGTCAGATGGTTGGGTGGTTGTGCTTCTCTGCTTCTTCTTGTTTATGATTTTCTTGTTGTAGTTTCAAAATTCTGAAGGGAAATTCTTTTTTGTTCTTTTAAATTATGTGATATAGGCGAAATTTGTTTGCTGAGTTAGCTGTCTGTATGAGTACTCGTGTTGGCTGAAACATGAGATTCCACTTTCTAATATTCTTATAGCTTGAGGTGATTTATTTTGTAGTCCCTTGTAATGTTTGTAGAATTTAATCTTATGATGTTTGCCGTGGTGGATATTCATGAGTTTGATCCTGCTTTAGCTATTGTTGTTTTTTTCTTTGTTTTTTGGGCAAAAAATATCGATTTTATTTCTGCATTAAAATATAGTAAAGATTATCCACTTCTGCTTGATCTTTAATTGGGTATCTCATGTTAAAACAAAATTGTGATGATTCATGACTGTGTTATTGCAGACTGTCTGTATGTTTATGTTTTGTCTGAAGTCTGTCTGTTTAGATTTTGATGATAATGAAATACTCTGCCCTCTTTGGTATCTGCAGTAAGTTTAGGTTATTCAAATCTGGTTACCATGACTAAATTACTAAAATCGGAAGCATGCTATGTTAGTTTTTAACGTATTATGTGTATGGCTTGTACAGTTGGTTGGAAATGCCAAACCTTCTCATTTGGGTTATAGATGGACTGGACTGGCCAGACCATTCAGGTATTTTTTCTAGGCTATGATTTGTCTCGTTTGGTTTTGAATTTATCTTATTCTCGGAAGGGGACTCAATTTTCTTGTTCTCTTGTTACCAGCTCAAAGCCTGCTGGGAATGATATCATTGGTATTGATTTGGGTACAACCAACTCCTGTGTTGCAGTCATGGAGGGCAAGGTAATGTTTTGTTTGCTTTAACGTTCACTCCTTGGTAAGGTGGATGCAATCAAATGAGAGTTGCTTAATGTGCACTTGTGTTTTAATGCAGAATCCTAAAGTGATTGAGAATGCTGAGGGTGCTCGTACCACACCATCAGTGGTTGCTTTTAACCAGAAAGGAGAACTGCTCGTTGGTACTCCAGCAAAACGTCAGGCAGTTACCAACCCTGGAAACACACTTTTTGGGACAAAGCGTTTGATTGGGAGACGCTTTGATGATCCCCAGACACAGAAGGAGATGAAAATGGTTCCTTACAAGATAGTTAGGGCCCCCAATGGAGATGCTTGGGTTGAAGCCAATGGACAGCAGCTCTCTCCTAGCCAAGTTGGAGCTTTTGTTTTGACTAAGATGAAGGAAACTGCAGAGGCCTACCTTGGAAAGTCGGTAACAAAAGCTGTTATCACTGTTCCAGCTTATTTTAATGATGCTCAAAGGCAGGCAACCAAGGATGCTGGACGAATTGCTGGTCTTGATGTGCAAAGAATTATCAATGAGCCAACTGCTGCTGCACTTTCTTATGGAATGAACAACAAAGAAGGTCTTGTTGCAGTTTTTGATCTTGGAGGTGGAACTTTTGATATCTCTATCTTAGAGATATCGAATGGCGTATTTGAGGTAGGCAAGACATATGTTGAAACTTTGGCATCTTAATTTTGTAGCTTTTATAGTGACACTAAGTCTGCATACAGGTGAAAGCAACCAATGGAGACACCTTTTTGGGAGGAGAGGACTTTGATAATGCTCTGTTGGAATTCTTCGTAAATGAATTCAAGAGAACTGAAGGTATTGATCTGTCTAAAGACAAGCTTGCCCTGCAGAGGTTGCGAGAAGCAGCTGAGAAAGCTAAAATAGAGCTTTCATCGACGTCCCAGACGGAAATCAACTTGCCATTCATTACTGCAGATGCCTCTGGGGCAAAGCATTTGAACATTACTTTGACCAGATCGAAATTTGAGGTGTTAGTGAACCACTTAATAGAGAGGACGCGGGACCCTTGCAAGAACTGCCTGAAGGATGCTGGAATATCAACCAAGGAAGTGAAAGAGGTCCTCCTCGTTGGAGGGATGACCCGTGTTCCGAAGGTGCAGGGAGTGGTTGCAGAAATCTTTGGTAAAAGCCCTAGCAAAGGAGTTAACCCTGATGAGGCAGTTGCCATGGGCGCTGCGATCCAAGGTGGTATTCTGCGCGGTGACGTGAAGGAGCTGCTACTTCTGGATGTCACTCCTCTTTCTCTTGGTATAGAGACATTGGGAGGCATCTTTACCAGATTGATCAACAGAAACACTACCATTCCTACAAAGAAGAGTCAGGTTTGTCAATTGCACCTAATTTAGTTGACTTCTGGTATTTGATCACCAAAGAGCTACTTCCTAGGTGATTCATCTAGTTATGGAATAATCTGATTAATTTTAAATCTTTTCCACTTGAGTATAATTGTATAAATTGAGTCCTTCAGTTTGCGAGAATGTAATCTTATTGGATGTATGTTGGGCTGTTGTCTCTAATTTGATGTGACTGTTTTTTTCAGGTGTTCTCAACTGCTGCTGACAACCAAACCCAAGTTGGTATCAAAGTCCTGCAGGGTGAGCGGGAGATGGCATCTGATAATAAGCTCTTGGGTGAATTCGAACTTGTGGGTATCCCCCCAGCACCTAGGGGTATGCCTCAGATAGAAGTCACATTCGACATAGATGCCAATGGAATTGTCACCGTCTCTGCAAAGGACAAGGCCACAAGCAAAGAACAGCAAATTACTATTCGGTCCTCTGGCGGTCTCTCTGAAGATGAGATTGAAAAGATGGTGAAGGAAGCTGAGATGCACGCCCAGATGGATCAAGAGAGGAAGGCTCTTATTGACCTTAAAAACAATGCTGATACAACAATTTACAGTGTTGAGAAGAGCTTGAACGAGTATAGGGACAAGGTCCCAAGTGAAGTGGTCACAGAGATAGAGTCGGCTGTCTCAGATTTGAGAGCTGCAATAGGCAAGGAAAATATTGACGAGATTAAAGCGAAGCTCGATGCAGCAAACAAAGCTGTGTCGAAGATTGGAGAACACATGTCTAAGGGCTCGGGTGGCAGTGGATCCTCGTCTGGAGGAGATCAAGCCCCTGAGGCGGAGTACGAAGAGGTCAAGAAGTAAAGTTCCGGTAGAAATCTGGAAGCAGGATATTGAGAACACTGTGTGTGTCAACGAGATATTAGAATCTGTGTATTTATGGAGGAGTTGGTTGTACTAAGTTCCTGTTTTGGTCCGGAAGGTCTTTTGCAACATGAAACACTCTTATGGTAGATTTTTCAATTAAAATTTTGTAGAAGCAAAGTAACACTTGGAATCACACACTGTTATTGTGCGTGCGTTACACAATTAAGTGTTGGCATATTTCATTTCACATTTGGAGCACACTGTGCTCAAAGATTGAGTATGGCGCGTGTTAGAGTCTTTTTGACTTCCGTAAAACTCCATTCTTGTCAAAGACCAGTTCCAGGAATGATAGTGGAATCTAAATCGGTTCACACCGGCAATTTTAATTACTTGAATTCAAATGAACATCTAGATAAACAAACAATACCCCCCCCCCCCCAACTATTGTACAAGACTAGTTGAACAGTATTCACTCTCAAAATCCGAATTACAAAAAAGTGAGAAGGACACTTTCAAGTAATGGTTGCAGCAAAATAGACAAAACGTGCATTAAATAAGATCTCACTAATTTAATCGTGTATCCTCTCTTCCTCCAATGAACTTTTAAAACCCTTTTATGGATTCTGGTGGCCTTGCACTAGTGTTGAAACAGCAATGCCTCTTTATTGAACTGGTAGTCTGACCTGGGTCCCTTTCAAGCTAAGGCTTTTAAATTAAATTTCAACTCTCTCAACAGGCAACAATTTGATGTTTCTTTCTTATTATTTCAATCATTACGCTGTGTTGCTTCTTCATTCACATTTTACATCGTGATTCTTTCTGTTATCCGAGGCAAAAGGCAGGCCCGGCAAGGTTATGAGTCCAACCACCCATATAATATTTTGTTTTGTCTATGCGTGTGTATTTCCAACTCTCACCGGTTGAATAAGATCAGTGCAGATTGCAAATTCAATCAGCAACTAACAATAAATGTATTGCAGCAATCGTCTGTTTTCTTCACGGATAATGTCAAGACTAATGTGGTTGATTGTTTCTTGTCATTTTTGCATGTAGACAGAGCTGGTGAAGAGATGATAAAGAGAGAACGATTTGGAGATTTGCAGGAAGATAACCATGTATTGAGTGTTGTTAACTGTACAAAAGGTGTAGCCAAAACTATCTACAATCTCCTACTCATTTCTCCCCAAAAATATCTTGATTATAAAGACCAAAATAACACCTACTCATCAACCCAACCCCCTTCCAAGATTGTCACTAAAATCCCACCAGAAACCAGCTTTAGCTATATACCCAAAATGCCGCTCTCATCACACTCCCTCCAGCAATAAAAAGCTGAAACCGACACACATTGGTATCTTCAAAGCTCCCCTGCACATATTGAGTTTTCTCCATTTGAGTTCAATCCCCAATATTACTTCAAGGCAAAATTGCAAATGGGCAAAGATTTTCTCTTGGTAACAATCTTATATACCTTGTCAACAAAGCCAATACATTTCACAACAACAAAATCCAGCCCGCGGAAAGCAATCTATCCCATCAATCATCCGAATTCGCGCTAGTGCGAGTTTGAGCAAGATCAAGATTGAGCATCGTCCTCATCAGAGTCGCTTCCTGAAGAACTTCCCGAGTCCGAATCTGTTAAAGAGAGGAGCTTTCAGCTAATAAGGCATTTGCACAAACAATATTAACATTAATCCTCAACCAAGCCACTAACACAAGAATCAGTACCGCTAGAGGAGGATGAATCACTGCTCGAGCTGCCGGAACTGCTGGAGCTACTACTGGCATTGCCACGATCTTCATCGTGGACACCCCCACCTCCACCTCCACCTCCCGCTTCGTCTTTCTCGATTTCGACCGGAGGGAAGCTGGCAGCAGGCATATCATCATCAATGTCAACGTCTTCATCCCCAACTTCTCCTTTTTTAGGCTTCTTTGCCGAGTCATTTTTCTCACTCATAGTTGCATCCTGGAATCAAATCAAAACAGCTCTAAGCACAACAAATACAACCACAAATTGCAAACAATAGACACCAGTAAAACAGTTTTAAGCACCATGAAGGTAATCAGAAGTTAAAATACAAGTATATTATTATGCATTACCCCATCAGCCTCAGCCGCAGATGTTGAGGGCGCAGCAGCCCCAGGATTCAAATTCATCAATAAAGCCTGCCGCTTCGTCTTGCTCACCATCTTCTTCCAGTTGGTAACAAACCGATCAAGCTCCCAGAGGGTCTCTGTATCAAGCGCCTCGATGTCGAGCTCAATTTCATCCCCCTCTTGCGCCAAATGCTCATTTCTCTTCCTTATAATCTGCACCAACTGGGGCATCTTTTCTTGAGGCAAACTCTGCAATCCAACACCCAGCTTATGTTTTTCCTCCATACTCATCTCCCTCTTATTCGGATCCTTTGCCCTAGGCTTGGGCTGCTTAGTCGTAGCCACTCTCCCGACCACCTGCAGCGGCTTTTCCACTGGCTGCGTTTTTGGCGACGGAGTTTGCACTGGGGATTGTTCGCGCACTGGTGGAGGAGGGGATTGTGGCCGCATTGGTGGAGGAGGAGGGTGATTTGAAGGAGAAGAAGCAGTCGAATGATTCGGATAGTGATTCTGAATCTGCTGTATTCTCTCTTGCTTCTTTAATGGCGCAACAACCGGGCTAGCTTTAGTTTTTGGCTTCTTAACCCTTTCTGGGGTAGGAATATGATTCCAGGAACTGCCATGCAAGTCATCCCCACCACGCAATGCATCAATCTTTTCCTGAATCGGCCTAAACAATTCCTCAAATTTCGCAAGGAGCTGCTCCGCCATGCCGTGGACATCATCCGTTTTCGGGTTATACAACAACGCATTATTGAAAGTCAACCTCACGTCCGCTGCAAATTCAGCCGGTGATGGGTAGACGCTACCCTTGCTCAAGTTAGATTTCACCGTGCCCAAATCCATCGGCCGCTTTATAATCTGATGATAATCGTGAAGCCCTAATGCCACCGCATCTACAGGGACGTTAAACACCCAACCATGCTTGTGCTTCATCAATTTGGTCAATATCTGCCTACATTCCTTCATCCTTCCCTCCATATTCACAAAAGTAGTTCGATTATCAAACCCATTGTTGGAAAACTTTTTCTGATCTTTACCAAAACCGAAAGGCGGCATGGGCCTTTTGTTGCCGGAGAGTTTTTTCGACAACTTGCCACCGTGAGATCTAGGGTTAGGGTTTGCGGTGCTGAATTGACCAGACTCGATTCGATCCCGCAGGTTCCGGATCTGCTCTAGCTCGGCTACGAGCCGTTTCCTTAGCTCGTTGAGTTCGATCTTGGAGTAGGAGGCTATATTGAAGGTTAAATAGCCACCGTGGTTGAAGCCGTTACGGCCGTTGTGAGTCTCGATTGGTCTTTGATTGAATGAATATGCGTCATCAGATGCTGTCTGTGTAACGGCCGGAGAGTCATCGTTGTGACGGCCGTTAACTGCGTGATGATTCTGGTGGAACTTTTTCTGTTTCTTTTTGGGATTAGAAGAATTGGGGTTAGGGTTAGGGTTGGGGTTCAAGTGAGGATTGTTGTAAGGAATTTTCCCCATGAATCCTCCTCCTCCGCCGCCGCCGTTTGGGACCCAGCTCGACTCATTCTGGCTTGCTAAGACGGCGGACGCCATGAATTGCACCGTCGTGGCTGGTCTCCGGCAATCTCAGATTAGAAATCATGTATTGTATAAGCTCAAGCTCTCGCCGGAATATTCCAAAAAATTCTCCGACAAACGGCCGGCTATGGAGAAAAATATATAAACTAACAAAAAAAAAATTATATATATATATATATGTGGAAAAAGAGATTGATGTAGACGATGTGGAGAGGCTAGGGTTTGTAGATTGGGCGAGGAACGAGAGGGGGAGGGCATCGCTTCTTAAAGGCGATGAGATCTGCCCGTGTGAATTACGGGCAGGACGTGGGGCGTTGATCTGTTTCTGACTGCTAATCCAACGGACGATGTGGGTTTCTTTGCTGTCGTAGGGGCTGACCGGGACAATCTGGCATGTACGGTTGAGATGTGGAGACTTGCTAGCGTGGCAAGAAGGCGATCGTAGGATGAGAGGGGTTCTTTTCCTCGAATGAGGGCCTTAATGAGTTTGAAGTGAATTTGGGTTGCATGTGTCGTGAATTTAGGGTTTTGAGGTGGTGGGTCCCACTGGGTTGATGTGCGCATACGTGTAACCGAAGCGAAACGCGCATTGCCCTGACCTTTCTAACCTTATTTAATATTCAAAACATCAATTTTTTTTCTTTTTCTTTTTCCTTTTCTTTCTTTCCTTTTTTTGGTGAATGATTCGCATATATTTCCCATCATATTTTGGGAGTCGTAACCATTTGGCTCCCCTTAATAACGATCGTGTGGGCTTATGAGAATTTGAAACTTTAAAAACTCTTTTATGATTCTTTTAATTTTTAAATACAATTAACTTTTTTGTCCATAACAAGATTTAAACATAAAATATATAAAATTTTGATTACGTGAATTGGACTACGTTGTATTCGGGGTAAGACGGATCGTGCCCTTCAAAGCCAAATATCTATCGTATGAATCTTTTGTCATCAATTTGAAAGGATTAGAGAAATCATTGCTACAAACCTAGTAATATTTAGACATGAGATGAGATGCTAACAATTTCTTTTTTCTTTTCCATTTCTAGTGATGATGAAATAATATCTGAGGAGGGTAGAGTTGGCATTTCAAGAACAGCGGTGAGGAGATAAACAAGATCACCTACAAATAATAAATATGTATATAATGAAGTAGGCCCCACAAATTGACAACCCAGATTGGTTCATAGTCTAAGTGGCGTCACATTTCACACCCAAAGCCTTTTTTCTTTTGTGGGGTGGTGTGTTGTATTATAAAAGGAGGCCAGAAGGCTCTCAAAAAGAAAAACCCACCACTAAATTACAAGTCTGTTCCTCTCAATCCGGCTTCCCAACTCCCCCCAAGACTGCAGCAGTTGTTACATGTGGAACCCCCTCCTTCAAGCTTGGTCAATCCTTTCCTTCCTTGTTCCCATGGAGCACTCCCTACTGAGACTCTCGATGCTCGTGATACAATTATAATGAAATGATCTGACGACTCGAGCAGACTTTACCAAGAATGCTAACTTGGATTGATTCTTGGTCAATTTTTCCACCCATGTTTTCGAAAATCAGTGGTCGGATGATACAGTTATAATGAAATGAAGCGACGGGACAATGAACCGTGTCACTTGCAGACAACAAGATGTTATGTTAGCCTTGGATTGCTTGCGAGGTACCTTTCTCTTCTGTAATTTAAGTCGAACTCTTTCGTGTAGCCATGTTTTTAATAGAAACTAGCGAAGCATTTCAAGACAGAAGCAGAGAGGCTTACCTTTGATCGATTATTGATTATTGAACAACTCCATGTCTTTTTGTTCTGGTTGGGATCTTAATTTATGTGATTAATGAAGTAGATACAATCTAAATTTCTTTTCTGTTCTGAGATCTTCATTGGTGTGAACACATGAAAATGAATGCTCAATCTTCGCTTTTGCCAATCTAATGAAGATAGTTGTAGTTCTAATAAAAACGAACAGTTTATGAAATAGTTAGCAAGATTTTGTTGTAGTTTTGATAGATTCTTTTCACAATAATAAGAAGATTAGAATAGAATCTTTTTTTCACTCATTTTGTTTCTTTATCTTGGCAATTTTCACCTGGCGGAGAAAGGCACAAAAAAAGCCATACGGTACACAACACACAAGAAAAGCATCCAAGAAAGCAATTAGTAGGATTAAATTATTATTATTATTATTAATAACAAAGGGTCTTTTTTCCGACCCCACTAAAACAATTAGGCATTAAATAAATATTCATGGTGGAAAATTGTCTGTTTTTTTCCCTGGGCCTGGCAGAAGCCTTCTTGTGGCCTATGAAATTTGCTTTGTTTCCAGAATTTAGATCAGCTTTTATGGTGAAAATGAATCAATCGTTATTTACAAGATTTTTGCTTGCAAGTTCCAGAAGTGCATGTCTCCATGTTAGAAAA
Organism: Cordia subcordata; assembly: GCA_028554755.1. Lineage (NCBI taxonomy): Eukaryota > Viridiplantae > Streptophyta > Magnoliopsida > Boraginales > Cordiaceae > Cordia > Cordia subcordata. The sequence goes on along the minus strand of JAPTOF010000013.1, from coordinate 2,451,326 downwards.
GGTTCTAAATTAACTCACAAATGGAATAAATTATGGAATTTCATTCATATAGTTATTTTATTTACGAGGCCTTTTTGCAGGTATGGTCTTACATCGAATGGTGTTCGCCGGTGATGTCATGAAGCACCGCATCCCACATATATTTAAGGCTAGCAGCCATATTTGGCTGACTCAGCATCTTTAAGAAGGCTTGGGCTGTATTTGAGGACCTTCTTTTCCCCTTTTTTTTTTTTTTTCGTTTCAACCATAACAAATGGAATTAAGGGATACCTCAAATGGTTGAAACTATCCTTCCTCAAACATGAGGTTTTGGGTTCAATCCCATAGAGTCGGGGTTTAACCTTCCAAAATGAAAAACAATAACAATGAAATTCACCCAAGAGCAAGAAGAAAATTGCTTCCTGAATGCTTTGTATGTATTGGAGGCAGAGTCTAAGATTAGGAGCTAGATGTTATCATCGTCCTGATATTTCAACCAGACGTATATTACATTGAAATGAGTGTGGATGGTTTATTATCATTGAAACTTTTGTAAAGATCTAACCTTTGATCTATGTGAATAATTTTGGGTTGTTTTTAGCTTGGAAGATCAATTTAGCTCCACCGTGAAAAGACTATCCATGTATGAATGTTAAACTATGTGCTCTCACAGGAGTGCTGGACCTAGCCATGAGAATGCTTGTGCACATAACAACTGCATTAGGATCTGTGTATTTGAATCTCGTTCACAACGTTATTACCGTTTAAGAAAACAAGAAACAAGTAGTAGAAGAAGTGACATTAAGCAGAATATGGACGAGCAGAAACAAAGCAAAAGCAGCAGCAGGTGGGAATGATGTTTGATGAGAATGGTGGAACCGTATTCCCAATGTCTAAAAAGAGAATAAAGTTAAATATAGGGACACAAACACAAGAATGCTCTGGAAATGAATCATCATGGCTTCAATTTTTTAAGCCGCAAAGTGGACTTCCTCGCGACGTTTGATGACCCCAACCTGGAATTGCTTCTCGGGACACGTATGATTTAAGCTATCTGTGATTATAATAAGTCGTAACCAATTATCTTACGTGATTCTTGGTTTTGCTTATTGTTGGTCTCCACATATTATTGAGTGGGTGGTAAATTTTCGACTCAAAAATTGTCAAATTTTGCTCCACCTCGCAATTTCATCAATAGAATTTGTTTTGCTTTGTTTTGTTTCGTTTCCTTTCCCCTATTGAAATTAGGAATAGATTGACGATGACAATTGATAAAGAATACGAGGGTTCGTGATAAAATTAATTTGAGTTAAAAAGTATAGATCAAAATCATGAATAGCTAAATAGGGACAAAATCCCTTACGTGGAATAATTGTATCTTTTTAACTTTCTCCTTTCACAATCACGAGAATGAAGAAACAGGAAAAATGTACTATTTCAATATGCTAACTTGATAAGTTAACAAACTTCAATATAGTACATGCACAAATGAATGGTCTTATGAAATTGGCGTCACACCTTTACACACGTGATATTAGCAGAAATGGGCACACAACAATTCTTGTACAGAGGCCTTTATTCACACGCTGTGTTAGCTCACAAAGACAATGGATGGATCACAACAGCACTCGTCCAGGAGGCAACAGCAACACAAGGCTGCAAGACTGCAAAGCCCCAGAGAAGATTTCTGAGTCAAAAATTTTTTTTTTTTATATTAAAACTTTATATAATTGAAAACACGAAAAAAAAAAAAAATCAAGGGAATTTTAAGTAGGTAGGAAAGGTACCATCCCTGAAGGAATCCAGACTCCTTCTTAGGTGGAGGAGCAGCAGTATACTGAGGCGGCGCCATCACCGGTGGACCTTGGTAATAACCTGATCGAAAAATTTAGCAATAATGAGCAACACACGAGTCTTTTTATGCGGAGTCTTGTATCTCGAGATTTAAAGACTATTTCTAAATGAAACAGGAAATATGGAATTACCTTGAGCAGGGTAAGGATAAGCATACTTCGGAGGCTCACTCATATTTTGAAGCAGAAGAAACACAAAGATCAAAAACAAGTTTTTTGGACTAAAGGGGTGTGTCCTGCAGCCCTTATATATATATATATATATTATGCGAGTATGAAGAGAATAAAAGAATAACTTTTTGAGAACATTTGATGGAGAAGCAAGAAAGCTCTGGAAAGCTTGTTTTACGATTTTTCAAACCACAATTAATGTGGATGTCCACTAAGATTGATGTTGACATCAAATTTTAGGTGCCAATTTAGGAGAAGTTTTAGGTGTTGATGCATCTGGACAGAGCACAAGGTAGAGTGCTGCATTAGATTCTCTCCAGCTTTTTTTTTATGGGTGTTCTTGGGGGCTTATGCGTGAAGCCAGACGCGTGCGCCGCTTTACTTGTAGTTGGGTCGGAAGCATATTTACATGCGCACGCAATCAGCTTGTGAGAGTTTTGAGCATAAAATTGCAAATGCCTCAACGAATTGCTTACAAGTTGATTGAAAGAATTCTTAAATCTTCTAGCTGAGGTCCCATGAATAACATGGTTGTGTTCGCTTTATTCTCCCTTTTTCTTTTTTTTTTCTTTTGGTTTTTTCTGGTGGCTGCAATTATTAATCTTGTGTGCAGTCCACATTCGGGTAGGTTGTGCTAGTAATTTTGCTGCCTAACTTCACGTGAATATGATGATCTTTTCCTGGCGGTTATGAAGCGTTTGGTGGCAATTATGTAGGGAAAAAGAGAGAGAGAGAGAGAAAAAAAAAAAAAAAACTGAATACAAGCAATAGATGTCAGGCCCAATATGTTGTCTAGTGTTGCCTCAACTGAATGTTTGACTTCTCGAAATTGGGCCAGAAGCCTACGACACAACCAGAATTTGGGCAGTTAGAATGCTTCGCCAATACAAAGCTGTTAGGCCCATCTGAAACCTTTAACTGTTGACAGTCCACTTCCACAAGTGTTCTTTCTTAAGCCCAAACTCTCAGCAGGCCTTCGATAGATTGACAGAAACAACTTTGTCTCAAATAAACCCAGCATCCCTTTTAATCTCACTTGTAAGGTTTTTCTTTTCCCACCTCCAAACAGCCACCCCACGCCACCCCACCCCAATCTCCCCCCGGCTGTTACTCCATAGAAAGACACTGCTTGAATTTTTTCCTAATCTTATCTCACTTGTAACCTTTATCCTATTCCATTTTAAATTAGTACGCCTGAGATGGTTGGATGACGTAATACGATCAAAACTTAAATAATTGCATTATACTTATCCTGTATAGGGATCTAAATCATTGATCAAACAGTTGATGGCAACAGCCAAGTGAAACTTCTTAAATAACATTGGCGCCAGAACATCTTAAAATTCGTCATCAAGACAATGACAATGTCCCCAAAAAAAATCAAAACGGAGTGTGAAACGGGTGCGTTGGATAGCACGAGAGACAAAAAAGAAACCACACTTGAGTTACAAGACACACATTGGTGGGCCCACTGAAATGAGTTTACACCTGTCTAAAAGTTTTCAACTGCTACATTTATCACCTTGCCTTTTTTTCTTATGTCACATTTTAATCTCCATTGGTGAATACGAATCTCCATGATCCTCACCTGACAAAAACATGTAACTAATAATGAACCACAGTCATTATCAAAAGTAGAGTAGATTAAAGGGGATACAAATATCTTCAGCTTTCATTTATAGATCTTTTTGTCTTTGTTGAAATGGCCAAAACAGCTTTTACTGTAAATGTGGCCACTTTTCTCCACTAAACCCAATTTAAACCGGCATCATCTTTGTTTTAGGATCTTAATGCATTCTTTACCCCGAGATTTCAGGCTTCATCGGATCATATTCGAGGTCCATATCGTAATTTCAAACAATACTCTGTTTAAATGGAACTCCTCTTTAGGTCTCGGTTTCATCGTACATAGCAAGAGATTCGTGTATCATACGTGAAACAAATCAAATTAATGTACCTTGAAATCAAACTCAAATTATATACAAAAAAGATAAAAAGCAAAACACGTTGACATTAACAATATGCTAATGATATTGTGAAAAGTGAATAAAAACAAAGGGGAAAAAAAAAAACTGACATAGCACTACAGAGAAGTGAGATTATTAATATATTAATACTATTTTTAAGTAGACATTGTACGGAAATGGCGATGCCATGATTGACGATAATCAACATCATTTCACAAAGAAGCTTGCGTGGCCTTTGCGGCAACCTTACTACCATCTTGATAATGAGCCGCGGGCTGGGTTGGTGGGGGGCCCGCCATCACACCACCCGGCGCATTGTAGTACACTTGTCTCCCGACTCCACTATCGTACGCCACTTGAGCATATCCACCGGCTTCCACCACTCCGACTCCCCCGGTCGTGGTTGATCTCACCATGCCGATGCCCTCCGAGTACACCACTGGCGCCGGGGCGGCCATCTTTGGCTGTGCTTGTGGCGTGAGAGTTGGCGGCGCCGCTGCTACGGACTGCACTGGCGGTGGTGCGCTTTGGATGACGTTGTAAACCTGCTGGTCACGGTAAACTTCCGGAGGCATCCTGTGTACGGCGTAGTAGCCTTGACTGACCGCTCCGGTCATCGGTCTCACCATCGGCGCGTGATACGCACCGGAATGAGCTGGAATTACGTAAACTGGCTGTTGTTCTCCGCCGAGACTAGCCGCCTGGTATACTCCACCGGTGACTTGCTTCTCCGGCCAATAACCTGCCGGTATAGCACTGCTTCCTGGAACAGTCACCGGAGCTACCTTCTCCGGCATCTTCTGAACGTAATATTCTCCGCCGGCGAAACCTCCAGCGAGATTATCATCGCTTTTTCTCCTGTACAACCCTTGCTGCTCTTCAAGCCTCAACCTCTGGAGATCCTGAATATGCTTCTGAATCGGATCCGATGCGATGGCCCGATCATCCAAGCCATGCACCATTGGAGCCTCCGTCTCCTGAACCGCCGCCGCCGCCGGATCTCTCGCTTTCATATGCTGAACAGGCGGCGCCATTCCTTTCTCCAGTCCAAACAGAAAATCAACATTATTCTGAACAGGCACCGCCGGAGATGTCTGAACGACCGGGCTAGAATTCAAAGCATCCACAAACCTTTCCTTCTCCGACTTACCATCATCGGAACCGAAACTACGCTGACTCGCCGGAAACAGAAAAAGCCTCAACCTCGCCGGCTTCGGAGACGCCTTATAAAGCCGATCATACTCATGCATCATATGCTCCAAATCATCGTCATTCGTCACCGAGATCAACGCATCGAGATCTTCACCAGGTAACTGATACTTAAACGAGACATTATCAGAATCACACAAAGCAGAAAGCTTATTAATAAAAGAACTAAACTTAACGTATCGATCAACGGCTAGGATTTTAGTTTCGCCACCGATGTAAGAAAGTTGATTATCGTGTGGCCTAGGATGAATCTTGCCTTCGTAGCTACAGATGAATTTGACTTTGTAATTCTGCTGCTGATTTTGTTGATCCTCCCAAGTAGGAGGATTTTCGAAATCAATCTCTCTAGAACGCGGCGAGGAGTCGCCGGATTCTGGATACGAGGCGGCGTAGGCGTAGTTCTCCATCGGCGCACGTTAGCTTATGGAAGAATTTAGTGTGTGACTGCGTGTGAACAGGGTTTGTGGTTGTTTTTTTTTGGGGGGGTGGTGGGGGGTGTTTTGTGGGGGAACGCTGGTTACGATTTCTGCTGCTTTGTCAAGTCCATCTGGGAGATAATGGAGAAGGGCGATGACCGTGAGGTTAATTTATCTTGCTGCGCTTAGGTATTTATAATCTCACCGCTGGGTGTACTAAAATACCAATCTTTTATGGTGAGGTGGCAGGATATGAGTGGAGGGGTATGGATTTTCGCGTAGTGTGATGGGTGAGATGTGAATGTGTTGGAATTTAGTCAGAAATGTGTCCCGCCCCTAGTGGGGATTATTGGACAGAGATTAGAGAACGGGACGAGGTATGAGGATCTGCAATTTCTTTTTCTTTTTTTTTTTTTCCTTTTTCTCGCATATCTTGCCTCACAATTATTAATTAAGAATGTGTAATTTTTTCTACTTCAATTTTCAAATAATGTAAATTTCTTTTTTCTTGCGCATGCTGAACGGTTTTAGTGAGTACTTATTTGAAAAGCTTGATATTCCGTAATTCGAATGATGTTGTTGTTTTCAAATTGAAAGATATAAAATTCAATAACAGGATACAAATTAGTGTTTTTTTCACGTTTAATTCATTTTCTTTTATTTTTCTGTAATCTTTTTTTTTTTTTAATTTTTTCGCCTAACAAACACATTCCATTAACAAAGCAAAATATACATTAGTGAACTAGTCATGCCTAATCCATCAAGTACAGACACGTAATATCAGTAACTAATCGACCACTGCCAATTATGTCTGTAATTTTAATTCATTACTTCAAATTACGCCTATACTTAAATTATTGTTGTGGTTTAACAAAAATAAGAAATCACTTGAGTAACCCCCGTCTCTCCAGGGGTTTGAATGGAGGTTAACAGGTAAAAAGTGTGAAGAAAATAGTAAAGAACTATATAAGATTTAGAACCACTTTCTAGATGATGTGAAATGAAAGGATAAAGTCTATTATTACATTTAATTAAAAAAATTCTCATTTGAGGTATACATATAAAAGTTTGTCTTTTTCCTTTATTTTTCGTTTACGAAAAACTCACGATAATGCTTTGAGTTTTATTTTGTTGATGTATTGGAGTTAACCTTTTGCTACTCAAAATGGATCCTGACATGGATAACGTTGACAGGTTATCCTAGTTAGTAATTCACTTGTAAGTTCTCAGGACCCCCTGCACCAAAAGAACAATACTATATCGAGTGAAATGTTGGAGCTAAGCGTAATAACTAGTCATTTAAAAGTCGAACAAGCTGGCAAACTAAACATCTTACTAGTCCTCCGGTCAATTGGTCCAGCTAGTTGGACCAATGGATTGACTTTTGCATAATATCATTTTCATATCTTAGATTTGTTTGAGTCCAAGAAAGAGTAAAGGTTAAAGAATAGCATCGTTTATATGTATAATGTGTATAACCATTTTAAAAAAAGACAAAAATATATGAAAACGTTTCAAAAGATAAAGATAAATAACCGCATAAACATCCTTGACAATCATATATTCCAATTGCTAACCCCTGATTACATGTAAATTGTTATAGATTTTGTTTTCTTTATTTTTTCCTCCTCTTTTGGTTGTTTTAGGCTGGTTGTTTTACGCTGGTTGTGGGTTATGGCAATCAATAAAGTTAAGTAATAACATGCAGCCTAATAAATTTATAAAAAAACGGGTTTGACCTGTTCTAGCCTGATCAACCGGTTCGCTGAGTCTAACCGACTTTTCCCTAATTTTTTAGCTTTTCGGTTTTTAAACACTGCTCAATCCCCCAGTTTTATCGATTCTTGGTCGGACCGGTTCGACCGGCCGGTCCAGTTTGGTTCAGTTTTCAAAACATTGGTAATAACTATACACATGAGAGCCTATATATTTCGCAAAAAAAAAAAAAAACAAAACAAAACAAAACAAAATTTGAAAAATCATGGGATCCTCCAAGATGGCATGAGAATAGGAGCTTGTTATAATAAAAATTTTATAATTTAAATTGATCAAGTCTTTTATTATAAATATATTTTAACTCATAGATGAATTGAAGTATGCATTTAACGTCGTCACTAACTCTTAACTAAATTGAAGTATGCTTGAATATCTACACCACTTCAAAAATTTTATAACCTTTAGACGAATATAGTGTAATTTTACTTATAATAACTTCCTCCTCATTAAAATAACTAAAAATAGAAAAGAAAAAGAAACACACACGCACAAATGCTTGCAATTATTTCCTTCATTCGAACCGCTCAAGTGGACTTTGAGATCAGAACACACCTCATTCTGTGTTAGTGGAAGAAGAAAAATGGTATCATGGGGTTGACTTGACTTAACAACTCTGATGAATTCTTCAAATATATATATATATATATATATATATGGCCCTGACGCGCCAATATTTTCCTTTTTGATATTGAAGTATATATATATATATATATATATATATATATAGACCAGTTGGTGCCTTATACACGTCTATCGCAAAGTCTATGCATGCCACCAACCCCGGTTGCGTTTGTTAAAAATCCTAACGATATAAGTGATCACCTTCGAAAGCATGATATAAGTGGCCACCACATACAACCGCAACTAAGAATTTTGAGTTATACAAGTGATAAACGAAATAATAATAATAATAGCATCATAAGATGTAAGTGATTATCGTTTATACATATAAATATAAATTTTGAATTATATAAATGATAAACGAGGGAATAAATACAATGTTCGATATATTAATCGTTCACACGCGCGAACAAAAATTTTGATTTCAACTTGGCACTCAACGGACGGAGGAGGATGACCTCATGAAACGTACACAAGAAACTCTAAAAACTCAAAAATCCGCAGTGATGCTGTTGGCAGTGGCATTGAGTGACATATTATTTTAATTATGACTAATTATGAGATGAGTTACTTTAAGCGTGATGGAAACTATAAAGGATTCATAAGACAGGCTGACAAGTTGTTTTCTAACCCGTGATTAGCAAACATAACCAACCATATCTATTCCTTTAAACACCTGCAACTTTACGGCCCTTCAAAGTCAGAATGATTAGTAGATTAATGAATATTTAATTAACCACACTTATCCATGACGGATATTCACAAAAACCAACAACAAATGGAAAAAAACTGCTGCACATAATCTTACTCAGGGGGAAGATTTTAAAATATTGTCTATCAAATGTTTAGTGTCGCCTTGTCAGCAAGGTAATTGGCTAACGGAAATTTGACTTATTGGCCATCAGCTTTAATCTTTTTGACTTTTGCTCTATTATCAATTTACTGGTATTGTTGTTATCTGAATCAGCTTAATCAAGTGGCCATCAAGCAGGAGTGTATGTATAAGCATCTTCATTAAAAAAAAAAAAAAAAGAGAAACCAAAGTTGGTTTACTTGCTTTGTTGTGCATTTAATGCAGCCAAAAAAAAAAGAATAATAATAATAAGTAATAATTTTGAAAAAGAATTATAAGTGTGATTGATATGTTCCTTGTTAGTGGGGATAGATTCTATGAGAGTGATTTACAAGCTGATCCATAAACTTAAATATAATTCTAGCTAATTATTTCAAGTTGTAAATTTAAAATTTAATGTTAAAAATAGTTAAGTTTTACGATGATATAGTTGAGTTGGTTCGGCAGTTAGGAAATTTCGGCGTTGATAAGTACCAGAAGAAGATGCAAATTATGCAATCATCTCTCCCCCCATGTTCTTCCATTTTAGTATTCCTATACAAACAACATTTTAGTGAAAAGTAAATTAACTTTTAAGATAAAAAAAGAATATCACAAAAGCACGCGCAGTTTTTATTTAAAAATTTAAGTCATTCGCCAATATTCATATCTCTGTACACGAAAAATTGATAGTTCATGTATTCGTTGAATGTTTTGGCAATTTGGCTGGTGAATCAAATGCTACGTTTGTTAATTGTATGCGCTTATCTAACATTTTAAATCCGAGAAGCATATAACAAACACAGCAAAAATTTATTTCAGCTTAACTTCATGTGTTATGTATGCGTAGTTTTCGGTCTTGCTCATACTTCATAGATAGATGATAGATAATATTGTGAATGAAAGTGGTGGACTAAAAGTTCATGATTGTAATGATTATTAGGATCATGCAAGTGGGATATCTTAGTAATTAACACTGATATTATATTGTTATCAGACAAATATTAATGAAAAGCTAGATATAATATTTTTTTAATATATAGTCCCATCCTCGATAACATCCAACAACTTGTCACATGCGTCGCTGCATGCATGTGAGTTTTTCTCCCATGCTAGCTAGGTCATATTGACTTGATGGCCGAGACTACTGACTGCATGAACTTATAATACATTAATCTCTATTTAATAATATATTAACATTCATCCTAAAGTTGTAAAATTTATAATATGCTGACAATCTAATATATTTGTGTTACTTGACTATGTATTGCAACTAATCCCAGGAGCATTTCCCAAAGAAATGGTTTTGAAAATTAGGTACCGCGAAATAGTTTTTGATTTATGAGCATAGAATAACTCAAAAGAACCTTGATCGAGAAAATTAAGTAAGGACAACTACCATAAATAGTTTCTTTCTCATAAATCTGAATTCCGCCATTCGATTGCAAAGACTTTCTATCGTGGGATGCACAAATAAGTCACGCCATGACATCTAACATCCACATTTTATTTGGGTTTGCTCTTTAAACTAGCAAATCCGGTTTAATTTGATCACCTCCAATTTCAAGCATTAAATGATGGGACTTGCTTGACTTTTGGACTTGGGTGGTCAAATCGAGGTTTGAAGCTTTTCCCATGTCACTTTCGTTGGAGTAGGACCTCACACGGTTTCTTTCCTTTCTCAGTTGCATGATGAATAGGATTTTGTGAAGAAACATTATGACTACCCCCCTCTTTGGGAAACTTTTCAATGCAGAGTCAAATAATTTTCAATAATTTATTTACAAAATCTATAATGTTGACATTAAATTTTACTTCATAAATGCGATGCATGAATTTCTAATGTTGACGACAAAATGTGTTACGATGAGGCAAGATAAGCATGACAAAGATTGAGCAAAACGTTTTTTCTCGTGATACACTTGAGAATTGTAGGATAGGATGGGATAAATAAATAGTCAGGACAGTGTTAGCAATTGAAAGAGACTATTCATCCCCCTACAAAATGTAATACTTTTTCTTGTTCTTGAGAGTCACAGAGAAAATAATACGTATCTCACTTAATGGATGTCGCCACCAGTGCAAAAGCAAGCCCCATCTTTTCATCAGATTCTTCTAAGCCGCAATTTTCGCAGGTGGACTTCAACATCCTTCACTTCAGGGAAGAATTAGGCGGGCCTTCGGCAGCGTCACTTGGAGCATCTGGCCCGGAAGGAATCTTTCCTGGATAATTAGTCGTCGAGGAATCTGAATTGTTTATGCTGGCAAATCATGAGATGATCACGTTAAGATCAGGAAAAAGAACAGAAGAAATTCATCATGGTCCAGCAGCAGTTTCGGAAGACAATTTTACCTTTTGTCCACAATAACCATAGAACGAAGCTCACAGTTCGCAAAACTGCATAGGCAAGTTGCAGATCGTGATATGCTTCTATTCTTTTACAGTGACCAAGGTAGTAAACCACGAGCTAAGGTGATGAATCACGAATAAAATTTTCACAAGCTACGGGAGGTGGATTTATACTCTGAGCATAGACTTACTGTTTGGAGATTTCATTCTTCACCAGAGGGTGGCAATCATTGCCAAATGCATTAAGTGTATGAAACAAGAACCCACTATGCGTAACCACTGCTATCTCCTTCTCTTTCCGTGTCAACAACCTGCATTAACAAAAGGTATCTTAGAGAGAGATCAATCATCAGTAGCAGGTAAGAATCTAGTATAGAACCAAGATGAATCTGCAGTAATTATGCTCGATATGCACGTTGTAGGTATATAAACTACATTGACCACAAGCAGTTCTATGTGTCAACATTTCTTGCAAGACATGAATTCTAGAAAGGACTAGAACTTAAAGGTTATTGGCATAAGAGAAATCAGACCTAAGTTATCCTTTCCCCAAATAATAAGCACGGGTTCCCAAATAATAAGCACGCGTATCTCACCAGTGACTCAGAGACTCACCAGTTCAAAAATTTCATCCCCCTCGCTGCAAGTTCCTCCTTGGTCTCTCTGATGTCAGCTTTCCATAAAGTATCCTCATCACTCTCTATCTAAACAGAAAAGCAGAAAATTAGTAGATTCAAGTCTCATGATCTAAATCCCTAATAAGTTTATCACCAGAATTATATAGGCTACAAATATTTGTTGGAACTACCCACCAATGAAAAATCAACTGCAGGAAAAAGGCGTTGATATTCATTGACACTTCTTCTTTTATCACAAGGATGAACACCCTGCAACCAAATTTAAGAGAAACGTCAGGTTCCAACATAGTAATATGATTCAGCTACATCATGGATCAAAAGCAATATGCTCAAACCATAGACCTTATTATGGAGATACATTTTATCACGAGTAAATGAGCAGAGAGAAGGGATACTCGAAAGGAAAACAGAAAAACAACATGTTCTGTTTTTATATGCAAAATAACACATCACTCATATACACTCACACATGCATGTACAGAAAGGGAAAAGGCCTGTTGTGACATTTAAGTATCTGGATTCATACATGAAAATAGATCACTTACATTATAAGAAGAATTACCTGAAACTTCATAGAAGATCATTTTGGATTCTGACCTTCTATAGAGAAGAGGAGAACTCAAAAAGACCATATTCTCAATTTCAATGTTCTAAACATTGATTTTAGTTCTATGCATTACTTCGGAAATAACAAACAGATGGTATCTAAAATATTATAAGGAACCAAGAAGAACTAGAGACATATATATCTTTGACGAGACCAACCAAATGCTCTCGGCAAAGTTCTACAGCGACAATGGGCTGGGAATTAAGACTTGATATTGCAGCTCTGTTACTATTCCCTGCATTTGCCACCATTAGTGGCATTATATCCATCCTATCTGTATAGCCTTCACCGCCAAATACTCCAACAGCTGTTTGCATGGTTCTGTGTTGATAATAGTAAATTATTAGGCTCTTAAAGGCAGGGTAGATAAAAGAGAAGAAGTACAGAAGTAATTATATATAGACCAAAATCATCTAGTGCAAAATTGCACTAAACCCCAGAGAACAAAAGAAGTGGGAAGGGGCAGTTGGATACCACCCAAATCCCTGTAATGTTAAGGAACACAACAAAATGATAGTGAGGAAATGAAGAAAATGAGTCAGTCGGATAGAGACTGGTGTTTTTCTAGTTATAGATTACATCTGGAAATCGATAAATATGATACACTACTAATCTGGAAATAAGTGAACATGGGCACACTACTGAACCATAAACCAGAAGAAGGAAACATCTCCCCTTTCCATCTCACTGGAAATAGTAACACATAAATTACATAGAAGTGCATAGGGTACTGGCATGTACAACAAGAACAGGGAAAAACATGCATCAGGAAACAACTTTAAGCACTTACAATATCATTAGGTTGAATGTTTCATGATTAATATTTCTCTTTCTCTAAGCACCATTCAGACAATCTAGGACCATTTTATTTCACTGTACCAACCAGTGAGAATAAAGATAAATAGTGATGGTCATAGATGATTATTTCTGGCTTCAAGTGACAGGAAGCTGCAAGGATATATCTTGGTCAGATATCATTCTTTTTCCATTTGCACTGCAAGTTACAGACCAAGAAGGCATATTTCATCCCCTAATTCAGGCAGCAGTTTCCATTCAATGTCTGATGGAACGTGTAACCATATTCATCGGGTTGACAATAGTCCTTGTCATAGTAATACTTTTCCATCTTCAAGCAATTTGTCGGACTGAACAATCTATTATTAAATGAAAATAGGCAATATTGGGTGTCAAGACAGCATTCACGAGATGAACTACCAAATTCTGGAAGTCCTCAACTCAAGAAAATGCATGCACCATATATGTGTAAAAGAAATGATCTTTTGAAATCAGTGTGCACAAGACAGAGTGTACAGACTGTCTGATAAACAAATAACTTGATGCCAATGCAGGACGAATATTGGTCAAAGTTTACCTTAATAAAGGAGATGTAACAACTAAATCAATCTTCTTGCAAAGCCCGCTCGTCTGAACATGTTTCCGCAAATTATCAACCTGATACAAGACCCAAAAGTAGCCCATCACATTACCAGAAAATGCATAATTTCTTATAAAAAAAAAAATGAACAGGATAAATATAGGCTGCTTTCCCACCTGTTGCCAGCCGAGTGGAGTGAGATGTGCATCAAAATATTCAGGAGACATGTATGCTTTGTAGTTCTTATCTCCATCGACATTATGAATTCCTTGAGCGTGCCTCACCTAAATATATGGTATCACAAGACCACAAAGCCTTCAGTTGAAACCAAAAGCCAAAAGAGAAGGCAACCAGGAGTGTCCTATAAAGCAAAGATCCAGCAGCTTCACCTCTTCAAAGCATGATATTTTAGAATTTGTAAAATCAAAATTTGATACGAACCAGGTGAATAGTTTTACAACGGTGCAATGGGAACAAACTCGGGACTAAACCATTATCCATGTTCATGACTGCATCAGACAAAACATTAGGTCATCTAATGGAAGGCAGAAAGATCTAGAGCAGAAGAATGCCATACGCTTGTATGATCTTCTGTTCAACCAAGAATCAATGACGAGAAGAGACACAGAGATTACACTGACCATGAAAAATATAAGCAATATCTTGAACATAGAATGTCATACATATTTTGGTTCAGTGGCTACCTAGAAGTGAGAGCTGTCTCCGAGAGCTAAATTACTCACAATGAAGCACAAGATTGCATCAAATAGGAAAGCAAAATTTGCACAAAACCAAATCGCTTCAAGATAGAAATTTTGCTGTTTCTTGCAAATACTAGCTCCTTAGGTACATTCTTTAAGAAAGCCAGGATGGAATATAAAAGCCGTCTAAAATCTAAGAGCTCCCGTTCTTAATAAAGCAGCCATTCTGGCACAAATACCGGCATTTGACTCTAATAAGAGGAAAATTATGCATAAGCCTTTGGCACTGATACTGACATTTGGCTCCAACAAAAAAAGAAAATTATTCTATCAACATTTTCGACATCATAACAACAAGACCTAGATCATCTATATAAACAAAAATGAACATGTAGCAAGCTACGGAGAGCCAAATACAAAGTAAATCCTCTTCACTCTGCAATATATAATAACCCAACTAACATTTTTAGGTTCATTTCCTTCATTTTCTCTTTACTTGCTTTGAAATTTGACTTTCAGCAGCCCAAGATGACAACTTTCCATAACAATTTTCAAAAAGCTAGTTCAGACACTTGAATGCACAACCCCATTCAAGAAAGCAGCTTATAAATTTCCAAACTTTTGTAAAAATAAATAAATTAAAAGAATTATTATAGGGGTCAACTAATTAACACGAATTAGTAATCAACATACAGAAAATAGAAACTTATCTTGGCAATACACAACAGAAATTTTTAGAAGCCAATGTCAATTACCTTATACATGCTCCTCAAAGACTTTGAGACCTAAAAAACAAATTTATCTAAAAGAATAATAAAAAGGGTCGATTATAGACGAGCAAGAGAAGAAGTTGGACTCACCGGAGAGCTAAGAGGAGGAAGAAACGAGAAGAGAGAAGATGATGAACAAGGACAAAGCTATCAAGAATCAACTATCAACTGTCAACTAGGTGGTGATGAAGATATTTATTTAACAAGTTGTTGCTATTATTATTACATAACTTGGTAACTTGGATAATGGTATTGGCATTTGGTGCTCCTGGTTTGAGACTAATTTTTGTTCTAACTTTATCTTGGGTGTTTGTCACGCTCCTCTGGATTAGTTGTCGAACCATACATTGTCAAGATTACTCTTTTAGTTGTGTACGGGATGTTTTAGTGCTAAAAATTAGAGATAAGAATAATTTATGATTTGGATTTGAATTTAATTCGTGTTTTGGATGAGTGCATTCGATTTAATTAGTGCCTAATATACGAAAAATTTTATTCACGTAAAATTTGTCGATTGGTGGTTAAATTCTATTGTGTGTACCTATGATCAAGTTTTTTGTTTGCCGCAAAAGGAAAGAAAATAGCATGAC
This sequence comes from Cordia subcordata, assembly GCA_028554755.1. NCBI lineage: Eukaryota > Viridiplantae > Streptophyta > Magnoliopsida > Boraginales > Cordiaceae > Cordia > Cordia subcordata. Next base: position 2,435,471 of record JAPTOF010000013.1, on the reverse strand, counting down.
TCCCTAGTGGATGTGTCACTATTATCTATTTATGACTATAGCATCACTTCCCAAATTTTTTAGTCTTTTTTGCTGGGTATCATTTGACAACAAGAGAGTACCGATTTCATTAGTATTTTAACTTTGGTATAGATTTTGCGCGTAGTATCTACTTCTTATTCGTCATGTTTCTTGATCTTTTATTGGTCATTTGTTAATTCAGACTTCGTTTGGCTTAATTATCGGAAAATGGTTTTTATGAATTTAGAGGTTGAAATTCGTTTGTTTGATTTATTTTTAAATAATTTTTTATATAAAAAACCAAAATTATTAGAAAAATTTTGATAAACCCTCAAATAGTTAAGGCTACTTTTTTAAGAGCGTTGATTTAAATTCGAATTCGATGAATACAAGAGTTTGGGGTGCATTAAGGGATAAAGATAACAATAATTGTTAATTTAGTCCATTTATTGTTTTTGTTCTTTTATTAGTCTAGCTCTTTGTTTTCCATTGGAGATTCATAATTAGGTTTCCTATTATATTGTTATTTGAAAAAATTCGATTATTTTCAAAAATTACATTTTTTTCTCTCCTATTTCTCATTTTTTTAAATTTTAATTTCATAAATAGTTGAAATGTTATTTTATATATAAGGTGCGCACACACATACACATATATAAATGCCTATATGTAAAATAATAGAAATTTTTTTCTCATGTTACTACAAGAAAAAAAATTAATAAAAAAAATTATAATCTTAAAAACAAAAAACTAATGTTATACATCTTCCAAATTTTGCATTTTAATTTGTCGTGAAAGAGAAGTTTGGCACGCGGCATAGCAGGGGGCTCGTAAAGAAATTACTCAAAAATAATTAATAAATGGAAAAAGTAAAACAAAAGGAAGAAAGAAATAACTCAAATACACCTGTTTTTTCAGTCAAAACGTCGTCGTTTGTTTCATCACTTCAACTCGAGCACAACACTTGACAGCGAAGATATCAGACCTCAGGGAACCCAACACACACACATAACACACATAGAAAGACCCGACCCGTTATGATACTGACGAAGCAGCCCTGCTCTAAGCTATCTCCAAAGCTTTTCACATGGCTTATCCTCCCAGCCTTCATCCTCATCTTCCTCTACACCGCCACCCTCCTCCAACCTCTCTCCACCACCCACCCATCACGCCCCACCCGACCCATTACTTGCAATCTCTTCAAAGGCCATTGGGTCATTGACCCGAACCGAAAACCCACCTACGACCAAACCTGCCCATTCCACAGGAACGCCTGGAACTGCCTCAAAAACCAGAGAGAAAACATGGGTCGGATCAACAGCTGGAAATGGGCGCCAGAAGAATGTGAATTGACCCGAGTCGACCCGAATAAGTTCCTGGGTATGATGAGAAATAGGAACATTGGGTTCGTTGGAGATTCTTTGAACGAAAACTTTTTGGTGTCGTTTTTGTGTATACTGAGAGTGGCCGATGATGGGGCTAAGAAGTGGAAGAGAAAAGGCGCTTGGAAAGGTGCTTATTTTCCCAAATTCAACGTTACTGTTGCTTATCATCGCGCGGTTTTGCTTGCAAGGCATCAGTAAGTTCAGTTTCTTGATTAAAAATTCAATCTTGCATGCTTGCAGCTAATAGTGTATGGATTGTCATATCCACATAGCACAATCGGCTGATGTGATAATGTTCCATTTGACTTCGTTTGGTCTATTTGCTTGTCATTTGTAGTTAGATAATTAATCAGGTTTTGTTTGTGTTGTTAGTGATAAATTTTGCAAGCCTCTAAAGATTGACTGCATTTTAGTGCTGGTGATATCCATGTTTCAGTTTATGGCTTCTATTGTGTGACTGAATTATTACATTCGTGAATTTTATAGGTTTGTACTGTGACGAGACATAATATTGGCCAGTATATCATATGCAGATCAAGGCTCTATCTGGCCTAGGCATGAAATTTTAGCTCTAGAGCAGTAGATCCCAACTTTGTTCAGCTTAAAGAATAGGCCAAACAGATTATTTTCACCTTCTGGACTCGTAGAAAGCACTTCTGATTGTCGAAATGCTGCACCAAACAGACCCAAGCCTGTTCAGTTGATACCAATGAAACAGTGCCATTTTCTAGCCTAAAATATTGCATTTAATAACAGTGGAGTGATGTTGTCTTTGGCTTAGAAAGACTCAGTTTCTCAATCTTGTAGGTTTAAAAGATCCTAATCTAATAGAAATATAATAGTTAATTCGTTTTCTGTAGTTAGTTAGTTACTGTGTATATTGATCCCAAACCTTTTACATGATTGCTTAGTTTATTGATATTGTGAAGTCATATCATGACCAAGCTGAGAACAATGATATGTATTTGCAAGTCTTGGTTAACTTTTTGCTTCTACTTCTTTTTTCCAGCTAGAGTTTTTACGTCAAATCATCAAGTTATAAGTATAGTATGCTAACTTATATTAGCTGTGAATTGTGTGACATATGTCTACCCTGAGTAGCTTTCCAAAGATTTTGTTGTTTTGCGATTTTTTTTTACGTTTGTTTGGGGAGGCCCTCTAAAATCGTAGATTTTGTTGTTTTGGGTTTTTTTTTACGTTTGTTTGGGGAGGCCCTCTGAAATCGTGGTTCATCTTATCTCGTGAATGTGTACCTTACTTCCACGTTACTGATTACTTAAAGGTGGCAGCCAAACCAATCTGATTCCTCTAATCAAGATGGATTAAAGGGAATTTACCGAGTCGATGTTGATATTCCAGCAGATGATTGGGCGGGCATCAGCAATTTCTATGATGTTCTAATTTTTAACACTGGTCATTGGTAATTTCTGATCTTTTGCTTCCATTTGCTAAACTGCAAGAAAATTAAATTTGACTTTTGGTTTTTGCTCCATATATTTGATATCCATAAATAATTGATTCTGAATAATATGTAATCGTAGTATCCCACATTTTTGTGAGTGGAAGGTTATTTTCATGCCATGATGTTTATTCTTCATTATTTTACATTTCAGCTACTGAAACATATCATCAACTGAAAAAGTTTATGGATTACTAACTGTCATTAGGTGGGGCCAAGATAAATTCCCAAAGGATAAACCTCTTGTTTTCTACAAGGAAGGGAAACCGCTGTATCCTCCCTTGGAAATGTTTGATGGGCTTAGACTTGTTCTTCAGAATATGGTTGCTCATATAGAGAAGGCACTCCCAGAAAAGACAATAAAGTTCTGGCGGTTGCAATCACCACGGCACTTTCATGGTGGTGAGTGGAATCAAAATGGTAGTTGCGTGTTTGATGAGCCCCTAGAGGAATTCCAGGTGTGCATTAACTACTTCCAGTGCCATAATAGAGTATTTACCATTATCTTTTTGGTCTTATCATCAATTTAAGGGCAAGTTTGAGATCCTTACTCTTGTTGGATTTTCCAAAGAGATCCAACAAGAAAAGTAGAAGCTTAGTTCCGGTTCAGGACTAGGAGGTGTTTGTGAACCTGTAATTCTGGAAAGAGATCATAGTTTAAAGGAAATCTATCCCTTGAATATAAAAAGTAAAAGATGAGCTAGTAGCATTGAAAATCATTTGAAGAATGTTATTACTTGCCAGTCTTTTGAAGTATTCAATACTGAAACATGAACAGCTTGACTTGTGGTTTGATCCTAGCAATAATGGAGTGAATAAAGAAGCCAGAAAACTGAATCAAGTCATTGAGGAGGTGTTAAAAGGAACAGATATTGGAATCCTCGACCTGACTCATTTGAGCGAGTTCAGAGCAGATGCTCATCCTGCAGTTTGGCTGGGGAAGAAAGATGCTGTGGCGGTCTGGGGTCAGGATTGCATGCATTGGTGCTTACCAGGTGTCCCAGATACATGGGTTGATATTTTGACACAGATGATTCGTTATAGGTTTGAGACAGGATAACAAGTGATGCAACATCTTATAAAAGCCAGTGCAGATATACTCTTTCTGATTTGGAGCAAAGTCTCGCCGGAAATCAGAATTTGGCTAAAATGATGATTAGTGGGAGAAGGCTTTGGTCGAAGTGGTGCAGACACATCTGAAAAATGCAGGTTAATCTAATGGCACCTCAGACGTCTGCAAATTTTGATTGAGTATTTGATGTTATACCAGGTTTTGGTCAAAGAGAAGTGCCTATTCTTTCCCTCCTGTATTTATTTTGGTCAAAGTAGGGATGGCACATTTTGTAACCAGATAAATGATATTAAAATTCTACATTTGGGTTTTTTGATCAATTTCTTTATACATTGCTTTTCTAGTGTTGTCTATGCTGTGCGAATAGTGGCAGAAATTTAATGATCACCTGTAATATGGATTTGAATTGTTTCATAATTGTATTTATAAGTATGAAGAATCTAAGTATTAAAGGGTGACTAAATCATGATGAAATGTAAAAGCAATTAAGACGAAAGATAGTCCAAGATCTAAATTTTGGAGGGTGTTTAAAAACTTAGCCTACAAGTACTTGATGCCTATCAATAGAACATGACAATGATAATATGATAATTGATAAATACTTGGACCAATCTTGTTTGTAAGGTATTTATAAGAAGATATAAAAATGAAGAGTAGAATTTCGAAAGAAAAATGCCCAAAATAAGCACTAGAGTGTTTAAGATTTTTTACAATTCTCTGATATGTCAAATTTACCTATAAACACATTTATTGATTATACTTACATTGGCCCAACTTACAAAAATACCATTGTATCATTAAATGATTTGTGTTCAAAAGTAAACAAACCCAAGGCGCAGGGAAAAAAAAAAAGAAAAAACAAAACACAAAAGAAACCCAAGCCGTAACACAAAAGAAACCCAAGCCGTAGTAGCTTAACAACTAACAACATTAGAAAGGTCAAATTACATCTCCAGATTTCTCTGCCTCAATCTTGAACCTTCCCTTGTGCTAAAAATGGCCACAAGAATCAATTTCCTTTCCGCAAAACTCCTCCCACAATTCGCAAAATTACAACAAACCCACACCACACCACCCCCTAAGCTCAAAACTTTCTGCAGAAAACACATCAGTGATGCAGAGCTTGCACAGGACTTCGCAGCAGAGGTTGCAAAAGTTAACACCCACATGGTCCAAAAGGAGCAGGCATTAAAGAAGAGCAAAGAGCTTCTCTTCACAGAGCTCTGCAACTACGTGGGGTTGAAAGCTGAGGAAGTGAAGAAACAATGGAGGAAGATGAGCGAAGATGAGAAATGGGTATTGGTTAAAGGGTTTGTTTCAGGATGGGCTGTAAATTTTCATCCATTGTCTGCTAGGTCTGTTAAGGATATGGTTGATGAGTATTTGGTTGAAGACAATGCTGTCTCGTTCGATTCTTCTGCTCCAAATTTGCTACATGGTTTGAAAAGATTAATGGGATTCACACGTGATAGTAAAGAAGAATCAAGATTGATGTAATCAGGATTCAAAGAGTAGTTCAAATGTGTTGAGACTACTTTAACACGAAAGTCAGGGGGTTGGGTTAGAGATGGGTGTCTGCGGAAACGAACGAAATTTACTTTCTTAGCCTACGATGCATTAAAGTTTTGGTGTATTAAATTTTCTTTAGAAATAGTTTGCATTTGATGGGAGGGCACGAAATTTTTGTCCAATTTTTTTTATTTAGGAAGTTGGCATGATTTTGTTAGCAGACATTCTTGCTGAAATGGTTACGTAATATGCTGTTTTTATTTCCGTGGAGTAATTTGTTTCCCTACAGAATAGTTTATAACACGGACAATAAATTTCCTGAATCTCGTCTTAAATTGTTCAAGCAAAATACCATATACAATGCCAGGATTGCTTGAGAAATACAGATCGTTCTCTTCCTGTTGATTGGACGTGTAATCTTCCACTAGAATTGTGTGCGTGTGTGTGTGTGTGTTTTTTTTTTTTTGTGTGCTTGTGCGAACTGGCACATCACAATTTTGCTGGATTATTTGAGAACAAAGCAGTCATGGGGTAGCTATACCTGGACCAAGTTACTCTAAATTCTATATGCAGAATAGAATTCTATTGATATAGCATGCTAATATGTGATATTCATTGATATAACATCAAAAGGGAGCTATTTAGACCATCAAATAAGCATTCGAGGCAAAATATTATTCTAAGCTAATGAATAATGGTGTCGTTTTATTTATGCACCCACTTATGTAAAAGAAACATCCCCTAAACAAGTTATAAGAATTTAGCTCTCCTTCTAATTGGTAAGCTCCATCAGTAAACTAACAAATCTTTTGCCTTTGCATTCGAAGCTCACAACAGGACAGACTCTTTTAACAACCACCTGCTGAAGAAACCATCGGCAAAGCGGCGCGACACAAGCACTTCAAGATACAACAAAAATTGAATGGTCGCCGGAGAGTTGGAGAAATTCTCTGCTCCAATTTTGAAAAATAATAAAAGAATGCTATAAAAGAACCTCTATTCAAAAGAGGCTACTTCTGATTCTGCTCCATTTTGGCCCGTATTTTTTGTTCCAATAATGAAATATCTGTATCAAGACCGAATATTCTGTTCAGAGCATGCATATTTTCGAGCATTTCACTTTGGCTGCGGCTATCATTGCCATCACATCTCAAGTGCTGCATTGGACCCTGAAGGAGCTTGTTTACTATACCTACACTAAGATCATAAATGGCTTTCTTTTTGTTTTTTGGTAAATCATCTCCCATCTTTGAGAGGCACTTATCCAACTCGGAAGCCCTGATTCTTTCGGCATATGCTCTAAGCTTCTTTATAGTAGGAACAGTCTCAAGAGAGTCCTTCCACGCTTCAAATTGTTTAACTTCCTCTGAAATAACAGCTTGTGCTTCCATAGCTTTTCTCAACCGATCCTCCTTATTAGCAGCTACAACTTCCTTCAGATCGTCCACATTGTAAACGCATGTATCATCAAGTTCTGATACGCATGATTCAACATTTCGAGGAACAGAAATGTCTATGAATAACCTCCGACCTCCAATTTGAGAGCTTGCAGGGGGAAGAGCCTGAACATGCTCTTTTAAGAACAACGGAGCTTCCGAAGCTGTGCTTGTGAATATCACATCAGCTTCAGCAGCACAAGCTAACATTTCTGCCAGACGCTTGTACACTATCTCGATATCCTTATGTTCGTCGCAGATGGCAGAAACTTTGTCCTCGGTTCTGTTAACAACTACCATTTTTGTGCATCCTTTGGCCACCAAATGTTTGATCACGAGTTTTCCCATCTTTCCAGCTCCCACAACTAACACTCTTGCAGTTTTATACGAAGCATCTGGAAGTTTCAAAAGCGCAAGCTCTACAGCAGCTGAACTGACCGAAACTGAACCCGTGGAGATACTAGTTTCAGTCCTCACTCTCTTACCAACAGTTATAGCATGCTTAAACAACCCACTAATTTTCCGATCAAAGCCAGAAACACCTTGCCCAGATTTCACCACCTGTTTCACCTGTGCAAGAATTTGACCTTCTCCTAAAACAAGAGAGTCAAGCCCTGCAGAAACTTCAAAGAGGTGCCTTGTGGCATCTTTGTTGTAGAGCAAAAAACGATGCTGACAAAGCTCTGCTACAGGAACTCCACTAATCTGACAATAACACACAGCATGGGTGAGTTTTTTATTCACTATATTTACGACAATAAAGATACTGGCACACAAACAGATCTTGGAAAAGGGTGATGCTAAATAGGTCAGTGAACCCAGCCACACCAACTATTCTTATTTTAAATTTTATGCTTCCATTAGTTCTCACTCAGGGAAGTCGAAGCAACTGATCTTTTGGAGCAGTCAATGCTGACAATGGTAACAACATAAATAGGGAGAAATACTTGGTGACAGCTATAAAAGCTTGAACTTGGATAATTACCATCAGCACATAGAAATTTCTCCATTATGTGACACCTTAACAGAAACTGTAAACTTAAACCAGGACATCCATCTTATGTACTAAACCAATTATCGATCAGTGCTGAGTTAGCGTGACTCTGGACAAAACTGAGTTTCCTTTGATTCATTCTACTCCAAAGTTAGAAGAGAAAAGAAATCATATTGCATCAGAAGAAAAAAAATGAGCAGATTAGTACCTTAGACATCCACTCGGTGACTTCCTTAACCCCACGATGCTGAGACAAAGCCACGACATATATCTCGATCCTGTTACAGGTACTAAGAACAGCAGCCTCCTCTATATGATTCAGAGCACAAAGATCACGGATTGCTTGTGGCCATTGTGCTTCTGGAACCGAAAGTTTCTCACGAATCTCAACTGGAGCAGTGTGGACATTAAGCCCTATAACAACAATACTGCTACTTTCCTTTGTATATCCTGAACGAGAATAGTACAAACATTTAAACCAGTTAAAGCAAAATCATCTTTAATTAGTTAAGAGACTTAAATAGAACTACTAATTAACATCCAAAAAATAATAATCCGGTTGAATAGGGAAATATTAACTCAATCTGAATAAACAAATAGTAATAATTATATGCTGTAAAGATTTTTTACAGAATAAGATGAACTAAGCCCTAATCTGCAGCTTCCCACTCGAAAAATGCGCATAATAAAATTCGCGATTATTTTTTTTTTTAAAAAAAAAGGAAAGCAAAATTCAAAATGCATATTTACATGCACATTCACGAGTCCAGAAGCTTACGATCGGCAGCGGAGGTTTTGAGAAGCTGCAAAGCGGAAAGACTAGCCGCCTTCGAATTGCTCTCAATCTCGCCACCGTTGCTAACCGATGATACACGTGAAGCGACGTCGCATCTAGGCTTCAGCGAAAACGGCGTCGTTTGACGATGCAGCGGAGCTTGCAAAGGAAAAAAAGCCGATGAAGAAGAAGGAGACGGCGACGAGGGGGAAAGAATACGGCGATTGGAGTGTAAATTGAGGTCAAACGAGGTCGCGAAGCCACTCGCAGCCGCCATTATCAAAACAAAAAGAGAAAGAAAAAAAAAAGAAAATAAAAGATAAAAGCGTGTGGCGAGAGAGCTTCGCGATTGAGATTTATGAGTTGCGTTTTTCCGATGCAGAAGAAATGGTCGGAGTGGGGGATGTTTCAAAAAAACGTGATGGTGTTAGGTATGGTTTTGGTATATAATTTGGTGCCAAAATTGAATTTTTCCTTTTTTTTTTTTTTGGTAAAAAGTACAAAAACTGTTGACCGGGACCATGCTAAGAAAAGAACACGTACAATTTACTATTTAGGGCTCATTTTGTTTGACAGAAAAATATTTTGCTGAAAGGTTTTTTTTTTGAGATTTTTTGGTATTTAATAGCATAAAAAATAAGTTAATCAAAGAAATATTTTTTTATAACAAAAAATTTTTAATAAAAAATATTTTCACTGGATCAAAGGAAAAAAAAAAAGAAGACATTTTTAGCACAGTAATTATCTCTCATCTTCTTACCCCTGGCCCGCCTACATCCACCCAAATCCCTGCCCCATTTCCACCCACTCCGCCATCTGCCTAGTTGAAAAATTATAAATTAAAAATGAAATATTTTAGATATTAAAAAACAAAAAATAATTTTTGCCTATTGAAAGAAAGAAAAATTAAAAAATAAGCCTCCACAACCGCCATCTTCACCATCATCATGTGTGATAGTCAAAGCTTACTCTTTTTCCCTGTATTTTAAGGGTTTTGGTTTATCAATATATATTTAATGGTCTCTTATTTTAGTTTTATTCTAATAATTCTTCTACTTTGAGTCAAATTTTTATTTTAACAACTCTCTATTTTGGTTTCACACCGATAACTTCCCTATTTCAAAAAATTCCTATTTTTATATCTTTTCTTATTTTAGTTAACACATTTTTTTTATTTCTATAGTATCCATTTTGTTTTATTATGTATGTAGATTTTTTTCTATTAATTATTATAATTAATTATTTATCTTTATATGTTATTAGATTTAGGGGACTAGAAAGGGGATAGATAAAGGTATTGTTGGAATTTATTTCCCCTTTTTCACTCCCTTAAATTTAGTCTAGGAAGCCATTTAGATATTTTGTGCATGTTCAGCAACAGCTTTTCAAGTAGCGTTTAGCGTTTTGACTGGTCAAAACACTATTTAACTAAATTATTGTTGTTCGGTAAACTAGCGTTTCAAGTAGCTTTTAGCGTTTCCCAAAAGTTAAAAATTTTAGCATTTTAAGTAGCTTTTAGCTTTTCATGTTTTTTTTGGGCAATTCTATCCTTTTTGGATTTTTTTATTTTTCTATTCTTTTTCCAATCTCTTTCTATATTTTTATTTTTTCTTTCACAAATATAAATAAGAAATAATATAAAAATAAATTTCAATTTCTATATAATCAACATTATTAAAAACATAAATTTTATTAGTACATATTTTTTAACAAAATAATTTTGAATCTATTAAAATTAATTTTTGTAATATTGATATAAATATTTTATCAAAAAATTAGCTTTACTTTAATATTAAAATATGATTATGAAAATAAATATCTAATTGTAAAATATATTATCTTATTCCTATAATAGCAATAGTAATTACAATTATCATAATAATAATAATAATAATAATAATAACAACAACGTGATATCAATGTCCTTTATGTCATTTAACATTTATTAGCTAATCTAACAACTAATTTTATCGAATACATTAATATCTGTACAATTTAAAATATTTATCGATACCTAAATCAATTTCTTTCAAACAGCTATCAGCTACTCCAACAGCTAAATTTGCCGAACAAGCTCTTTCTTGGAGAAAGCTTTAAGTGCACAAGTAGTTCTTAAGCTGTGCAAGTCTTCTATGTTTATTGTGTAATATATATTTGAAAGGTGTATGTGTCTTTCAAATTTCATTAGCCAAAACAGAAGAAGTTAACAAATTAGGCTTTTTTATAAAAAAAAAAAAAGAAGAAGAAGAGTTCGGTGCTTATTTTTAAATTAAAAGAACTAATTATACACTTAAAATAAATTAAAATAGGCACGATATTTATGAAAAAATTTCAAAATTTAAAAATTAAATCAAACGGGACCCCTGACCGACCTGTTTTGCGGTCTACTGTTGACTTTTAATACGTTTATCATCAACTTTTTTGTTGGAGATGGGAATCTCCACGCCGCCATGGTTGTATTCATACAAACTCGTTGACCGAGGGGGCAGTGACATTGAAACGAAAGTGCTCCATCGTTGACTTTCTTGTTCTTAAATGCTCTCGTTGCCTTAGGACCATACTCGCGGCACACGCCTCCATAGTTTACTCAGCACTTAAAAAACAATTAACGAATGGAGAATTCCGGGGACGCGTGGAGTCGGGCATATGCCAGCAAAAGAAGAAAAGGGTGCAGCTTGCTTTGCACGTGCTACAATTCAACTTCAATTGTACACTAGATTTTTCTTTGCCTAGATACAAGTATTGGTATTAACTATTAACTGCATTAATTAGTTTGATTCACAATATCTAAGGGTGGAAATTTCCAAACTTCTTTTTAGATTTTCAAATTCTCATTTTCTTTTTTTGGTTCAAGTACACAATTATACAATTTACCGGTGAGAAAGTGCTTATTCAATGCATGGTACACCCATACTTCAAAAAAGAAAGAAAGAAAGAAAGAAAATAGATTTAAGCTTTCGTCTCACTCTCATACATAAAAACGCACACCTGAACGCATACACAAACATCCACTCATACGTACAAACAAACACGAGGTCACGCATTCTTAAGGTGGTGGTGCGAGGTGATTTTGACATCCAATCAGCGCTATAAAGTGCGCTAGAGTATTGCCATTGTGTGAGGTCGTGTTGCCACTAGTCATGGTTAAGGGAGACCAAAAGAGACGCCAAAAAAGAGCTAAAAAATTGAAGATCAGTAGGTCATGGTTGAAGGCCTTCCCAATGTCTGCTTGTTGACCTGTTTGTTGTTTTGTGCTTGTCAACCTAAGAAGAGTAAGCGCATAAAATTTCGCGATGATCTGACGGTTAGATTGTGAGATCTAATTGGGTCGAGTTTGGTTTGTTTTTTATTTGAACAAATAGAGTGGAGTAGTAAATAAATATATATGTTTGTGTTTGTGTTTTTGTGTGTGAGAGCGGTGAATAACTATATATAAAATGTGGAACAAGTAAATGTAAAGTTATGAACAAATAGAATGGAGCGGTGCACAAATATATGTGTTTGTGTTCGTGTCTATGAGAATGGTAAACAACTATGTATACAGTGGTGGACAAATAAATTTAAAGTTGTGAAAAAATAGATACATTATGCTTTTATGTGTTTGTTGTGTGTGAGATTGGCAAACAAATATTCATAGACTGGTGAACAAATAAATATGTTTGTATTTGTGTGTGTCCGTGGGTGCGTGAGAATAGTGAACAAATATATGTTAAGCGGTAAACAAATAAACATGTGTGTGTTTGCGTGTGTGCAAGTGGTAAGCAAATATTTGATGTGTGAAAGTTAGTGAACAAATAAATATGAGGCGTTGAACAAAATTCTATAGAATGAGCATGATAAAATAAAATATTTTTTAATTTTATTGTGCATGAACGATAGCACTGTTTACACACAACAAGTGCATGTTGCTCCAAATAAGCATGATGATGCAGTACCAGGATATAAGGTCCGTTCAAGTAACTTGGGGTTGGACTTATCTTTGTCTTGGTGAGATTTTTGGGTTTTGCACCCTTTGACGCAAAGTGTTTTATTTATTTGTTTATTTATTGCATAAACACTTTGTGCAATTTGAGATAATTTAATACTTATTTAATCTTAAACAATAGTAACTTATGTAATTTGACTCATTTTGTTCAACTTTTTGCATCAATTTTTTAATTTAGTTTAAATTTGTATAATATAATTTAATAAAATAAAAAAAAGGAACCAAATGTCCAATATTTGGTTGTGTTATATAATTTTTAATGCAATTGGATTTTTTTCCCCTTTCCTAGTAACCCAAATCTGCACATTCAACCCTAAAAACCAAACTAGTTCCAACATTAGTGTGTAATATGGTATATCATTGAACTTTTATTTCAAGTCATACGGTTTCAACTTTGAGTTTGATATGCATTAAGGTTCAATAGGGAAAAAAAAAAGTAAGTTTTTTTTTTTAAAAAAAAAAACATATGAGCTAGATGCTTGGTTAATGAATAAAACTAAGTTTGGACTTAATACCATAATAAATAAATAAACCAATATCCTCTGAACAAATTTAATTAGATGAAACGATAATTCTAATATAGTATCAGAGCCTAGAAATCAAATAGTATAGATTTGTGTCACTTCTCAATCGAATTACTCTAGTTAGTGTTTGGATTATTGCATGGTGAATTTCCTACAATTGGAAGGTTCATGACCCATATCAATACTAGTCTAGGACCAAGTTCGAGGCAAGAAAATAACCCTTTATTGTGAGATTGGGGAAAGGAACTAGGTGGTTGTGAAAGCATTGTAAGAGGATACGATCTCCTTGACACGAGGTTAGATCATAGCTGAAGTTGTGGTCGAGGACTTGCTAGAACAACCAAACACCTTGTTAATCATATATAGGGTGTGTTTGTCTAAACTTATCCAAAAAAGAGATTTTTCTGTCTGGCAACATAGCTTTTAAGCACTTTTTGCTGGCTTATAAGATCATTACTTTGACCAAAGGAAAGATTAATTTACCTTTAAAAATAAACTGTATTAATTAATGACATGTTTTTTTTAGTTATTTTAATTATTATTGTTATTTATAAGCACTACTTATTTACCAAAAATATTAACAATTTATAAATATATATTATCTAAATACATATTTACTTTTTATAACCTGCTTATAAATACGAGCTACTTGTATGCACTTAAAAATAAACTTAGCCAAATAAGCTCGTACTTATTGACCAAAAAAAAAAAAAAATTCACAAAAAGAAAAAGCAGAAAACAATGATAATGTCCAGTGAGTGAGGACGTGTTGGGAAACGATCGAACGTGGAATAAATTCTCTCTCTTATTTTCTTTTCCTTTTTCTTTTTGTTCCTTTTCCTTGTTTGGTGCGGAATAAATTATCTCCTCCAAAGCCATGTTGCAAAACTAAAGGATTGAATTGGCATTTATTTTACAATCAACCTCTAAATGGGCTCACAAATTCTCAAAGCCTCGCTATTTGCTTCTGCTTCTTCTTCTTCTTCTTCTAGAACCCTTGTTCTGAGGTCCACCCCTTTACAAAAATCCTCACCAAAGCCACTCCCACTAATCGCCACCATAGCTGCCAAAGTCCACTTCACAATAACTCCAATTTCTTCTGCTAAATCCAGCGTTAAACAGAGCAGTTGCTCAATTGGGTTTGGTGGGTCGATAATTTCTCGTCTGCAGAGCAGCGAGAGAGGTTTCAGAGGTGGGTTAGTTGCGTCCATGGCGGCCGCTGGTGGGTCGGTTCAGAAGTCGGAGGAAGAGTGGCGTGCGATTTTATCTCCCGATCAGTTCCACATTCTCAGGCAGAAAGGCACCGAGTATGTTTTTGCTTTTTGATTATCGTTGACCCTTCTTTTGTTGAATTGGTGATACGGTTAAAATTGAAGTTTGATTAACTGGCTTAAACTATTTGAATTTCTGTTTAGCTTTTCGTTTTTAAATGTTGTTGAACAGCATGTTATATTGATTTTTACATTTCTGCTAAATATGGGATGCTTGTGAAGCTCTGATCTTCTGATTACTACTATTTATGCTCTGTTCGGTATAAGCTTATTAAGATGCTTTTTTATATAGAGAAGAATGATTTGTTTTGAGTTTTTATAAGATGCGTGTAATAGTATGTCTTCTCTATAATTATTAAAAAAATAAGATAAGGATGGATTACTTGTGAAAAGTATGGTTTGTTCTGAATTTTCATGTCTCCTTCGCGTTAATAAGGTAAGCATATTATAGTACTATTCCGAACACAGCATTAGTCTAGGAAGAAAACTTGGCTTAGGCTTAAACATTTAGAGGAAGCGTTTACAGTACCAGAGCTCAAGGTGTTGCTCATTTATAAAGAATATGACCTCACTTAATAGAAAACTATTTCTGGCTGCATGCCGGGGGCGTGTTGAAAATAGAATAAGTTCTCTACCAACCTCATTCTTAGACGAAGTATTTAATTGATAGTGTTGAGCTGTATTCTTCACGAAGAGAAACTGTTTTTAGTCCTAATAGTAGCATTGTTAATAAATGAACACAAGGTTGGAGCATCTAATAGAGCAAATATGTTAACTCAATCCGGTGGCTTTTAATTTGTGCTGAAAATTTGGTTGTGCAAATAACAATGCAACCCCACAGCTACTAACTTTTGATTAGGCCAAATTAGCTGCTACAGTCAGTTAAGAGTTTCCTTACTGATTGAACCTTGATAACTAATTATTGACTTCATACACACACACACACATATATTTACTCCAAGGGGGCTAAGCCGGAAAATTCAGATAATCACGATGCTTGGGTGTGTTTCTCCCATCTTATATTTCTCCACCCTAAGTAACAGTTCTATTGGGAGTACCACTAGCTCATGCACACCCCATGGTTGACTAAGGCCATAGGTAGGCAAGCGGTCCGCTGGGGAACCCTACATTCTCTGATCCATTCGATACGTGCTATTTTTTTTCCATCAATACGTCCTGCAATTTGGACTTGAATTGCTTTTGTATTTGCTTGTTCAGTTGATTCAATAGAGATGTCTTGAGCCACTAGACAATGGGGGCCTGCTTTAGAAATTTGCTTCCCCAAGATGTGGTTCGAGATATTTGCTTACACATCTTACTAATTTAGTTGTGTACATTATGGTCATCTGGTGGTGATGTGTATCGTTGCTAATAAGAGATTTGACTTCAGGTACCCTGGTACTGGGGAATACGACAAGTTCTTTGAATACGGTGTCTATAATTGTGCTGGATGTGGAACTCCTCTCTATAAGTCGACCACCAAATTTAACTCAGGATGTGGCTGGCCAGCTTTCTTTGAAGGTCTCCCTGGAGCAATAAATCGCACTGTGAGCTTCTATCTGCGTCTTTACTTTTACATGATTATGCAGCTACTACTATCTCGTTAACCTTGTTGTCGCATACTTCCGATCAATTATGTTGTTCCTCATTTTCAGCCTGACCCAGACGGAAGGAGGACGGAAATTACTTGCGCAGCTTGTGGCGGGCATCTCGGACATGTCTTTAAAGGGGAAGGATTCCCTACACCGACAGATGAGCGCCATTGTGTGAATAGTATCTCACTCAAATTTGTCCCAGCAAATTCTGATGCCCCCAAGTGAATCTTGTTTAGATGGTTATCCTTATTGATGTTCTTCTGTGCGCATGTAATAATTTCTGTAAACTGACAGAAGCAAATTAACCACGGTTGAAATAAAGCTTTTCTTATTCTAATGGTTACACTTTGGATGGAGAATCTTTTGATTCAAGATTTTGCTTATTTGAGGTCCTTGGCCATTTGCAATAATGCTTAATGATTTATAGATTTGTTCTTCCAAGTTTATATATTACTTTTAAGGGTTATTCATAAATCAACATTATTCATTTAGATTTTACATGTTAAATTTTATGTTTATGAAGTTCGTATTTTTTTTAATGCAGATTAGATTTATTGACTTAAAATATTCTTAAATTTATACCTTTTCTATTTTTATGTAGACTATCTAGTATCTAATAATTGTTTTAGGACATATCGTACTTTATTAATCCTATTCTATTATGTCACTCAAATACATCGGAACTTCCTAAATTCTGGTTAATACTTTTGCATTATGTTTAATTGCAAATGCATAATATATGTTTTTTTTGCTAATATGGTTTAGAAAAGAAATTTATTTTTGTCATAAACCGAATTAGAAATGGTACCTTATCAAAATGTTATCTTCTATAACGTTCTTTATTAAAAGAATAAACTAAATAATTCAACAATCAAACCAAAGCATTTATGGCCAAACCCATTACGTGAAATATAGGATTTAGAGTCTGATTGGCCTAGCTTTTAGAGACTTAAAAGTATTTTTTGTGAGTTTAAAAGTTAAAATTGACATATTTTGCCCATGTTTAAAAGAGTTTTTAAATAAAAGTTGAAGATGAAAAAAATTAAAAAATCAAAAGCTCTAAATTGGAGCTTTTTAGAAAAGGCTTTTAAAAAATTATTTTTATGTCATGTCAAAAATTATTATTTTTTTAAATATTATTTTATATTTTTTAAAGTCCAATATTACCCTTAAAATAACTGAAAACTTAACTTCTAAAATACTAGGTCAAACAATTAATTACTTTTATTTAACAACACTTCTACTTAATGCTCTATTATTAAAAGTTTTATAGCTGAAATCACGCAGCTAAATTAAGCAAAACCTTAGTTTTTTTTCTTTCATTTAATGCCTATTAGTGTCTCAAAAGCACCTTTATGAAGTCGTGGAGAGGAAGATGCATCTTGAGTTGACGTGTAGCGGGACTTATACATTTTGTCATATAAAATTTCTCCGTTCTACCCCTGGTGGTAATTCTAAAGATTTTTTGGAGAAAAAAAAATTCTTTTTTTTGTGGTCAAGGTGTTAAAGAAAATCAATGAACCGTAACTCCACAAAAAAATTCAGAATTATTTTTTTGGGCAAAAAAATTACATTTAGTGCAATAATAATAATAATAATAATAATAATAATAATAATAGGATTTTGAAATATGATAAATTCTTATATTAGTGATTCATTTAAAAAATATAAAATTACAAAATTACTCCCATCATGCGAGAAAATGAGTTAAATGTCATATTCTTTTTTTAAAGAAAACCAAAACACCGTATTTTTTAAACTAATGAATAAAATGTCACAAAACTCAACTTTGAATTTTCAAAACTTAATAATTTTCGAGTTTTCAAAACTCGAAGATCTCTTATGATCTTTTGCATATTCGAGTTTTCAAAATTCAAAGATTTACTTTTCAAAATTTGAGCTTTCAAAACTCAAAATTATTTTTTATGATATTTTACTCGTTAATTTTAAAAAACATGATATTTTAATTATTTTTTTTTAAAATAAGGCATTTTACTCACTTTCCGTTTTAAAACCGGTTAGATAAAAGGGCCAACTTATCATCAAGAATCTGCCACGTTGACTTAAACCCCACCAATGGGCTCTTCAGTTTCAGACACTCCATTCTGTGCCTGAAACACAACTTCCTCAAGATTCTCCCAAGTCAAGCGTACACGTAACTGTCAGAGAAACATGTGGCCACTCGTCATCCTCGTCTTTGCTCCCATTCAAACAAAACTATCATAAATCAATTATAGTATAATAATTATATTATATCCGAATCATATTAATCTCGGGGGTACACTATCTTTGCTGAAACAGCTACCCTTTGCTTCATGAAATTTAATATGTTGGACTACGTTGCTTGCTCCCATATTCCACCTAAGGTATCACTAACTCAAGTTCTAAACATTCTTGATTGTGCATAATTCATAAACACTTTTAGTTACACATATGTGTGTTTTTATGTGTGCTTTTGTATTGTTTGATTAGACTGCAGAGTTTTCTGGTACGAATTTTGGTTCATTTTACGCAGTCAGCAAAATTTTGTTGTGCATTTGCTTAAGGAAATGTGGTTGAATGAGATTTTATCAGCGTTTTTCTTTTATCTTTTGTTTTTTGGTAAGTAATTTCTGGATGGTGCTCAAGTTTCTTCAGATATGAGCAACTGTTCTCTAGAAAAGGGGAATTAATTTCCTCCAAATTATCAGTAATTGACTGCAGATTGCCCTCATTATGGTTTCAGTCTTTATGGCTTTCTGTTAATGGATATTTAGAACCGAGGAATTTTGAGAACTGCATGCTCGTAAATTACCCTTTTTTTTTCCTTTTCAAGCACTTGGTTACTTGAACTTCGGTTTTGAGATAAAAGGGAAAGGTTATGATTAATTGATGATTGCCAGTATTGAATGAAATAAAGAGGCTTTCCAAGATTGTTATCCCTCCTCTTTTACTGAGAGGATGTCCTAAGAATTGGTTTGTGACTTTGTGTTACAATGTAACAGAGTATGTTATTTTGCTATTAGAGAGATGTCGTCTTCGACTGCTTAATGGTTTGATGGTGTTTTGTTGTGCATATGCATTGCCGCGTGTCTAGAAACAGTCTAGGACTTTAGTGCAAAATTTATCACATGTGCATGCATTAAGTAAAGTAATATGTTTATTCTAATCAGACCTTGACTCTGGTGGTTTGTGTGGCCTTGCAGCATTTCAGCAACTTAACTCTGACATGCTCGGCAAGGGGCGATTCTTCTGTTCCATGTCCATGCAAACATTATTCTAATGTTTCATATCCTTATAACCGGCTAATGTATTTGTCACCACTTCCCCTATATCATAGGACAAGTCATAGTCCTTCTCTTACACAAAATGTCTTTAGGGGTTCACCATTTTATAGTAGTGCAAGAGGGTTACTTTATAACCGTCAACAGGCTCGAAGAAATAAGCTGCGTGTCTATGCAGCCGTTGAGATCGCAAGTGCTCTTGATGTCATTAATGACCTAGGGATGGACACGTTGACATTCCTAGGAGTAACTGTATTGGTTGTTCCTGGCTTTAGATTCATTAAAGCAAGCCCGGTAAGCTAATTTCTCTAATTTGAATGCTTTAAATCCAAATGCTTCAGACTTTTTACATATCTTAACTTCAACTTTTTCACATTACTTACTAGCCAAATATCGAATAGAGTTTTGGCCCAATCCAACCTGTTATTCTTCCTTGTTGATTTATTGTCTGAACCAAGTTCTTCTTTTATTCATATCTCATTTGTTTGCTCTTATATGCCTTCTTCTGAATTCATGTAATAAGATCTAAGAATCTACATTGAGAATTTTTAAGAGTTAAGGAAGACAGAACATTGGAAATTCTCCTTACTTTCATGATTACAACATGTACTAATTGATTTGATTGGTTGCAGATATTAGGTTTCTTTTTCGCCGGAGTCGTGCTTAGTCAGTTTGGCTTAATTAGGAATCTTACAGATGTCAAAGTTTTATCAGAGTGGGGAATTCTTTTCTTGGTAAGCTTAACGCATTCTTCTTCCTTCATCTGCCCTTTTTCAAATGCCTGGACGATACAGGACATGCTAATTAATTGTATAAGAGTGATGAAATATTATCTCTAGTATATGTTTTGGATCTGCTGAAATAGTTTTCTGGTTGGTTTACCAGCAATTTTGTGCTTGTCCTCTTCTTTTGCTGTTCCTATTATGCTGAGCTCTTTTATCTTTATCTACCACTTCATAGCACAAGTTTCCGTTTTGAGGGATAATGTAGAATCACATTTTACTCAATTTCAATTTCAGGATCACTGATGTACAGACTGATGCTTTGTTTAAGTGATATTTCTATTTGACTATTAACTTGCAAGTGTTTGATTTCAGCTTTTTGAGATGGGTTTAGAGCTTTCACTTGCGCGTCTAAAAGCTCTCGCAAAATTTGCTTTTGGCATGGGATTGACTCAGGTATGTCCATCAAAAACTTAGATAGGAATTAAGTTCTTTGGGTCAAAAAATTTCTGTTGAAGCAAAGCTTGATCTCGAGATATGATTGATATAGGGATTACTGCAAGACTTGTTTTTCGGGAGTTAATAATCTGCCAAATGCCTCAGTATTATACCATCAGTAAGTAGTAGGAATAATTCATACAATGATAAAAGAGAGTAGAAAAATTGTTCAGTAATTCTTCAAAAATATGTGGTACATTGTAACATTGGTGCAGTTAGTTAGTCATAACTATAGGAACCTTCTAGAAGAATCTTGTTGTAAACTGTCACATGCAAGTTAGTTAGTAACTAACTTACATGTAACAGAACGAGAGCTATCTCCTAATGGGCCTATAAATACAATGTACTGCGCTGATCACTTTCATTTTCTCTAAATATCTCTCACTCATTTCTCTAGATTCTTCTTCCATCTCTTCGAATATCTTCTCTGCTTTCTTCTTAAGAGCTTCACAACTGCATTCATGGCTTCCACCTCCAGCTTTTCAGCCTTGGGTCTTCCTGCAGGATTCGATCTCCTGGTTCCGAATCTCCATAATTTGATTCACTTCAAATTGGACAACACCAATTATGTTTTGTGGAAAGCCCTAGTGCAAGTAGTACTCAAGGCATTCCAGGTGTTTGATCATGTGTCTGGAAGAGATCCTTGTCCTCCTAAGGCTCTCACCACTTCTAATGGTGAAACCACTGAAAATCCAGACTACTCTACCTGGCTCAGACTGGATTCACTGCTCAAGGCTTGCTTGTTTGCTGTCATCTCTCCATCGGTTCTTCCATATGTGATTCATCTCCCCACAGCACATGCAATTTGGACTGCACTCGACGCTAGATTTACTTCACTGAACAGATCTCGTATCTGGCTGTTGAAAGCGAGGCTCTGTACAATGTCCAAGGGAAATCTCTCCATGCAGTTGTATCTGGATGAGATCAAATCCATTAATGACAGTCTCGCTGCTGCAGCTGAGCTTATCTCAGAGGAAGATTTAGTCCTTTACATTCTTGCAGGTCTTCGTCATGAATTTGAAGCTTTTAAAGCTTCAATTAGGTTTAGACTTCCCACTATGACAGTTCAAGAGCTCAGCACCTTACTCATTTCAGAGGAACTATGCCAACAAAAGTCCAAATTGATGACTCAGTCTGATCCTCTTTCTAGTGGTGTTCACACCGCACTCTATGCCAATTCAGCCCTAGGAAACTCCATCAGAGGAAAAGGCGGGTCCAGCTTTCCGAGAGGTGCTGTAAATCAATCTGGCATTCTGCTTTTCCATCTCAGGCAGGTCCTCGGCCCTCTCCATCTCCAACGTCCTCTTCTACTTCTACTGAAGTCCGCTGTCAAATCTGTGGCAAACCAAATCACACTGGGATGAACTGCTTGCACAGGCTTGATTTTGCAAATTACCCAAGTTCAAAGTCAAGCAAATAAGTCATGGCCGTGCAAGCTGGTGTTCCTGATCACTCTAACTACTACAGAGCGAGCCTTATAGCTTTTTTACAGTTAGTCAGTTATAGGTATAGGAACGTTCTGGGAGAATCTTGTTGATATAGGTATAGGAAAATTCTGGAAGAATCTTGTTGATATAGGTGTAGGAACCTTCTGGAAGAATCTTGCTGTAAACTGTCACATGCAAGTTAGTTGCAGTGCCAGTATTGAAAGTTAATGAGAGCTATCTCAGAGTAGGCCTATAAATACAATGTACTGCAGTGATCTAAATCAATGAACATTACTTCCATTGGCTTGAAATCTCTTTCAATATTGTCTGTCCCTCTATGTTCAATTCGTTCACTTTCAGAGTGAGTCGATCATATAAATATGCCTACTTGTGCTGTCTTATTGGAGACTCTCGTGAGCTCAGAGAATCAGATTTGTGAAGCATTTTTCTGTATTGAGAGTTAACGTCTTGCATGAGAAGCTAATGAGAACTTTAATGTATTCTTGATGACAGATGTCACATCTATAAGATATGTGCCATTAACTTCCATCAGTGTATTACTTCTTGAACATGCGAGCATGGTTTTTCCAGTGCTAGCATCTTCATGACATGCTATGAGAACTTGGCTTCAACAGATGCTCACGCCCTTTTGACTTCAAAACCATAATTGGGCTGTAGTTTGCTGGGCCTCATCCCAAACTTTTGCCATCTTTTCTATAGTCTTCATACATTTTGGAAGAATCAAAGTATCAACTTCTTTAACTGTTCTAACTCTTTTGGAAGGTTTCTTGGTAGTGATGCAAACGTGCCTATTAGCTAATCCCATTATTTCTAATTCTATCAGGTTGTGTTATCTACCCTTGCTTTCACAGCATTTGAACTTCCACCTAATGGGGCTATTGGAACAAAGATTCTGGAGTTCCTGTTTCACTCAAGACCTGATCTGGTAAGAATATTTTGTCCAGATATTAAGCTATTATTCATCTTTAATATTACTTGGCAGAAAGATATTCTGTATGAAAAAGTGGACATCCATTTGTAAGTTAGTCTGGATTTATGATCTTTCTTGATCTCCTTTTGGTTAATTTTTAACTAATTCAAGAGAACTGCAGGTCAACATCAGAAGTGTTGATGAGGCTGTAGTAATTGGTGCTGCTCTGTCATTGTCTTCTTCAGCTTTTGTCTTACAGGTATTAGATATAGATGATTTGTGTGATTAAATATTTATCTTAGATCACTGGCCATGCTACACAAATGCCATCTTAATCACATTATACTCCCTAGCTATCACTCAATTAAAATTTAATCCCTGGAAGCATGAAACCAAGTGGTGGTCTGACAGAAATTGAAGCATTCCTTAAACTGCTTAGTGTGGTTCAGAAATGAAGTAAAAAGAAGCTTTTTGTCAGTGTCATCTTAGGTGATTGAGTCTTCGATATGTTTGATTGGAGATCATGTTGCTGTTGCCATTGCAAAGTTCCTACCCGAAAACCTATTTTTTACTAGTTTGAGTAAAGTTGTGCATGAGCTATGCTCAGCTTGAGTGCAGCTAGTAAAAAGAATTCGGTTTTCCCTTTCTCTAAGCAGTCTTAAGATCTCGACAGCTGTACTTTGTAGAAAACCAATGAACCAGATCATTATGAAGAGCACTTCTCATTGTGAATTGCTTGGTTTGTAGGATGGAAAAATAGGACCAATGATCTTACATAAGGTAGTCTTCTACATATATAGGCTTCTTTCTATTAAGATAATTTTTAATACCCTCAACAATTTTGAAATAGTCCTGAAGTGGAATTTTTATGTGATGAAGGTTCAGCTTCTAGCTGAAGTTACAAGAGTTCCTATTTATCTGGGTATCTGACTGAGATCATATAACATGGTGCCTGGATGCAAATTATGCTTGAGAAAGAATTTTCCCATGCTTATTTAGCAAAACTTAAAAAAAAAAAAAAAGAAAAGAAAAGGAATTTTCTTATCTTATGCTTATGTAGTGAAAATAATTTCTTGTGCTATGCTTATGTGGTGTGATGCATAGCTTCTTGCAGAAAAGGGTGAGCTTCCAACTAGATTTGGCTCCGCAACATTGGGGATACTTCTATTACAGGTTCCAATTAATACATTTCTTCTGTTTGCTTGTCCTGTAGTTTTCTGCAAATAATTTATATTTCATTATGCCGTTGATATTTTGTTGTCTATGTTCTTCTAAATTGAATAGGATGGTCATGTGAAGCATCAAAGAGTATCAATCCATTAACCTTTTTTGATTTCTACTGATTGATATTTGCAGGACATTGCAGTTGTCCCTCTTTTAGTCATACTACCAGTGCTAGAGAGTCAGGTACTTAAAAAGTTATTGATACTTTATTTAAATACTGAAACTTGAGGTTGCAAAGATATATGTATGTCTATGTGTCTTTAACATACTGAAGTATTGGGACAATGTCTTATTTTTCGAAGAATTTTACTTGATAGTTCTTAGTGTAGTTTATTAATGTATTCAACTTCTATTTATTAGGAACAGATGAAGAAAGGCCTTGATGAGCATCTAATGTATACCCGAAAGAAAAGCTCTATTTTCTATGGGTGTTAATAATTGGGAAAAGAAAAAAAGCTCCTTATACTGGCTCTTTTATACATCTGGTGTATGCTCAGATAAATAATCTTAACGCTTATACTCAGAAAAAGGGCCAATATCCAAACTTGACTGCTTCAGTATTGCATTATATTATGGCATTCCTTTGATTGGTCAGTCATATACATGATCAAATGCTACTTATGTGTCAACGTATCACATGGAAATGAAAGAATGCTTTTTGACAAGATACAATAATATAGAACCTGCAAACATACTTGTTCCTTTCTATTTTCCTTTTTCTTTTTCCTGTTATTGTAATTTTATGTTGCCTAATGTTGCTTTGTGTTTTAGTCTCTCTGTTGTTGTCATCTTCTGGTTTAAAGTTTCACCCTTATATCCTAGTTCCTAAAATACTTTTTGTTCTAACTCTAATTTAAATTCCTTAGTGACTTCTTTGTTTAAGATGATTATCATTGTGCTAGTGCCTAGTTTAATCAAGTTTCTTTCTTTTTCTTTTTCCTCTTTTGTTGGAATTCCTTGTGCTCTACTAACATCTATATAAATTCAATTCGTTTGCTTTCACTCTAACATATGGTTATTGTGTCAACACCTGTATGAGCATTTTGAGGAGGAAAGCTTCTACATTAACTATCATAACCAATCTCTTCCACTAGCTATCCTTCTAAATGGATATTGAATTTATCTAGTTATTTAGTAATTCTTCTGAAGCTGCTACTTGTCCTTGAAATTACTACTTTACCAATTAGACATCATAAGTGCTCTATTCCTATAACTAATATTGCTACCTAATATTTTGTTACACATCATTATCTGCAGAATTTAGTAGAAGAAAGTATTTGGCCTATGCTTGCTCAGGAAAGTTTGAAGGCTTTAGGCGGACTAGGTTTGCTTTCTCTCGGAGGAAAATATATTTTGAGGCGAGTTTTTGAGGTCTGTATCTTTGTATTTCAGTATGAATTAGAGTTCAAATATCTAGGCCTATGTGCTGTTGTAACAAAAGCATAAATATTCTTTCAGGTTGTTGCAGAAACAAGAAGCTCAGAAGCATTTGTTGCACTTTGCCTACTGACAGTTGCTGGGACATCACTTTTAACCCAGCAGTTGGGCTTCAGTGATACGGTTTGATATTACTTTTGCAAATAAAGTATGATGCGAAATGCACCCATGCTTTCCATTGTGTAACTGTAATTGATTGATTGTGCAGCTTGGAGCATTTCTGGCTGGGGCTCTACTAGCGGAGACAAATTTTCGTACACAGATTGAAGCTGATATCAGGCCGTTTAGAGGCTTACTTCTCGGGTTATTCTTTGTCACGACTGGAACTTCTATTGACATGCTGGTATTATCTTTTCTGACCCTCACATTGCAATATGGTGATAAGTTGATTATGTACTGTTTGATTAAATAGTTAAAATGCCGTTCAGAAGAAGCAAAAACTTTTACGTAGTAGTTATAATTCTGTCTAAAAGAAGTGGAAGTGTTGCCCAGAATGGTGCGAAAACAGGCTTCTGCCACATAGAACTTCTAATGTCGCATTTGATTAAACCAGAAAACATACATGTCAGCAACTTTAACATACATGTTTATCCTATGCAGCTTCTTTTCCGGGAGTGGCCAAATGTACTTTCACTATTGGGAGGTCTGATTGTGATCAAGACACTTATTATTACAGCAATAGGTCCCCGGGTTGGACTAACCTTGCAAGAGAGCATAAGGATAGGGTTGCTTTTATCTCAGGGAGGTGAATTTGGATTTGTAGTTTTTTCTCTTGCGAACAGGTCAGTTTCTGCATGCAATCTTGCTTGCACAAGGCCATAAATCTCAATACCTTATTTTACATCTAAATCGAGTAACTTATTGCAGGCTCGGAGTGCTACCACTTGAGCTGAACAAGCTTCTAATAATTGTTGTCGTGCTGTCAATGGCACTGACCCCATTACTTAATGAAATTGGACGAAAAGCTGCTGATTTTATTAGCCAGAAGATTGACAATGACAATGTAGGTTTTGATTTCATCAGGCCTTTATACTTACTGGACTGTTTCAAACATAAAAAACAGAGATACCATTGTGGGTTAATGCCAACAATTATCTGGCAATTCAAACATGAGAGGTGTCTCAGGTGCCAAAAGTTAGGTTGATTTATTACTATAAAGATGATATACCATATTTTGATCCAGCTCATCGAAATGGAATATGATGGATTAGATGATTTGGATCTTCATGCTACTGCTTAAACATGGCTGCTTTGCTTTTATTTGCTAAATGTTTCCTGTAACCTGGGGATCTTTTATGTACACTACCAAGATTATATAATTTTTCATGAGATTAGTCGTAACCAATTATATTTTCTCCCTTTTCTCTCCATACTACCTCTGAGTTCTCGAAGCTGAAAGCTACGGTTGTTGCAGAAACCTCCTGAAATGGCAAATTTTGATGCTAGTGAACCAGTAGTTGTCGTTGGATTTGGACAAATGGGTCAGGTACAGATATCTTTTGACAAATATATAACCAACAGAGCACTAGCTTCTTATCTGATTGGTTCACTTTTGTGCAGGTGCTTGCCAATTTCTTGTCCACTCCACTGGCTTCTGGCTTAGATAGTGATGTTGTAGGATGGCCTTATGTGGCTTTTGATATCAATCCTTCTGTTGTGAAGGTGAGACTGAAGTCCTAAAAGAGAGGGAAAAGAAAGCTTTTTTGCTTCTAAAAGTTCTATAGAAGTACTGTTCACCTGTCTACTAATGGTCATTAGTCATTACCACGTCCATTTTCTTACATGCTAATTCCCAAAATTTCCGGAGATTTAATGCTTACATTTCCTTCTCTGAACCTTCTTTTCGCCTGGACTTCCAATAGTTTGTCTTTCTAAGTCAGACATCACCTCAACTTGTGGACTCAAAATAGCACCAAAAATAATTAAAGAGGATACTGTTAATGACTAACGGGCTATTTTAGTTTATTGGGTTCACTGCATGCAATATATGTATGTACCAGGTATTTGATTACTTTAATTATTTCTCCATGGTGCAACTGCCACTGTAAGCTTTCACTCCTCCTAATTCTGTGCTTTGCATGATTAGAGGGAATATCTTACCTTTCATCTTCAAATACGCCAGTTAGTTTGTCTGGTGTGTAAGTAGATAGAATGCAACTGCATGATTTCTCCTGTCATCATTTAAGCAAAGGGTCTGCCAGGTGATTGAACTACATTTTTCTGTAATCACTTAAACAGGCATCTAGAAAACTTGGTTTCCCTGTTCTTTATGGTGACGGGTCACGTCCATCAGTTTTGCAATCTGCTGGTATTTCTTCTCCAAAAGCAGTGATGGTCATGTACACGGGTAGGGAAAGGACAATTGAGGCAGTTCAGAGGATTAGACTTGCCTTCCCTGCGGTAATACATCCCTCGCAATCATCCTCTCTCTTTCTCTCTGTCAAATGCACTCATACCCACACATGTAAAGTACAGAGAACACTATGTATAGTATAGTAGAGTAGCTTATCATCTCAACTCTCTTAATTTCTTGTCTCCTGTCATGCATGACATTGTAGTTCCATTCTCTAAGTTTGACTTTCGAAAAGGGAAAGGAAGAGAAAACACCCACCTTCACAGGAGGCTGTATGCGGTCACACAATGCAGTCAGTGTATAGACATTGCAGGTTTCTTCTTATATAAATTATATAACGTTTAGTTCAAAAGCTGTGTAGGCTCCAATATATGCCCGGGCTCAGGATATGGTGCATCTGTTAGATCTGAAGAAAGCAGGAGCAACCGATGCCATTCTTGAAAGTGCAGAGGTGAAGTTGACAAGATTATTTTTTTGTTCTTATTTGAACAACAAAGTGCATTTTGACTTAATCAATTTATCTGTGCAGACAAGCTTACAGCTTGGCTCTAAGCTTTTGAAGGGGTTTGGTGTCATGTCTGATGATGTGAACTTTCTGAGGCAGCTTGTTCGAAATTCTATGGAGCTACAAGCTCAAGAAGCACTTACTAAAACTGATGTTGAACAGTCTGATGTGATGAAACCACTTCAGGTATCAACATCCAGATAATTATGCAAGGATGAGCAGCGTACTACCTTTATAACTTTTTGCAGTCACCTTAATTATGTCTAGAAGTTTTATCGTGAATGCATTAACATAGCATGGTGCTTCTGCAGGTCTCTGTGTTTGCCTTTTACTTTTTTCCTGATTTCTCAGAACTCTGTTTTCCCCTCTCAAGAATTGGAATATTTCAATCACTTCCATCTCCAAGAAAAGCAAATTAGTACTTGCAGCCTTATTGTATGCATTCCTTCTTGTCAAAAATGGCTTAAAATTCAGACGGCTTTTGATATAATCTTGTTCTTTGTGCTAAATTTTTAAATTTCGCATTGTAGTCCAATGCGTTGACATATCTAACTCTTAACGCTATATACTTTTTCCATTATACATCCATTATTGGGTCTTTGAGTAATTCTTAAAGCGTTTGATACATAAGGTGCCCGAAGTACAGAAAAGTATCTCTCCTGTTATGTTTCCTGGGATCCAGCTTCTACTTCACGATCACTATTATGTCTTCTCTTACTTGTTCTTGTTTCAAAGTAACAAACTTGTTTCCATTTATTGAGAGAACTTTTTCCCAATTAAGGTGAGAGTTGCAGATTTGCTTGGACCTCAAACATCTGTAAAGTCAACCTCAATGGAAGGCAATTCATTGAGAATGAGCCACAGGGATGGAAATGGCATCTTGATCTCAGAGGGCAATGCTGATCGGTCAGTATGTGATGCTGATCTACTTCAACCAAAAGATTTAGGAGCTGGAGGCTTATCATATGCTGAGGATAGTGAGGGCCATGTACAAATCATCTCTGAGAATGTTCAGATGGAAAAGATCATAGAAAATACCCCAGATGGAACTTAGAGAAGTATTTAACCTGTGTTCATCCCTGAAAGTGCTAACAGTCCAGCTGTCTGAAGATTCTAGATATTCTAAGGTTAAGATTCAAATGCTTTCCAAGCATTCCATCTTCGTGTTTCTTCAGCAATCATTTTTTTGGTAGAACAAAAGTAACATGCTGACATAGGAATCGAAGCCCGAGCTGAGAAAAATATCAGAAGTATTATGTGCAAAGGTTATATTTGTGTATATATATCATTGTATGATTTGAGGAGTGCCACATGGAGGCAGGCATTTTTGTTTTTCTTGACTTTGGATTCAAATATGTAAATACCAATCTAAGGTCAATGAGACATGACCTAAAGTTGCTTTGTCAAGAGCCCAGTTTTCTAAGTATTTGATAGTTTACAGGCAAGATGATATGTGATTACTTGTTTTCTGTCTGTTAATCTCTTTTTCTTTTAAAGAATAATTAGTTAACTGGAAGAGAGATCAGCTCAAAGATAGATCTTTTGTTAAATAGGCTTTCAAGTAGAAGGAAAATTGGCCTTTGGCTCCTTTTAAACTCGGCTCCGTGCATGTTTACATAAAAGTGGCAGTTCGATGCACGAAAGTATGGATTTGGAAAAAGGTTAGACTTACTTGGGATTTATTTGACAGCTCAACTTGATTTTGAAATTTGTGATTTATCATGCTTTGCTTATGTGTTATTATTATTATTATTCGACTAAAAGTTGAGAAGGTCAAATGAAAAGGAAGCTGTTGTCTTGCAGAAACACACAAGTATGGTCGATTGGGAGAACTTGTCATAAAGTGGTTAAACAATTTAATTATCTGATAACATTCGAGTGTAATACGATCTTTATTCTTATTTAAAATAATGTAATACGTTTTTCAAAGAAGTCGATTTGAACAAAGATGACTATAATTTTTTTTAAATAAATACAAATTGATTTATTGAGACGAAAACAGAAAAGAAAATTTTGAAAATCTTTGATGTTTCTCAGTTGTGCAACCACAACGTAATTTCAAAGCCAACGTACATTGATCTTCACCTTTTGAAGTTCTTTTCCTTTTTTTTGGGGTAAAATCGCGATTGGCTAGTGGTCATTCCTTTAATTTTCTTGTCCACTTTTTTTGTTTTTCTTACATTTACAAATTCTCGAACAAAATTTATGTTCCACCAATGTATCCAATGATTTTTTTTCATCCAGAAAATATTGAATTCATCCTTTTTAGTTATTTAAATTTATTTCTTAATATAAATCAAATTACTTTTTATTTTTTTTAATTTGAATATTTCAAACCTCTCATAAAAGAATATAATTATTATTAAAACCTTATCAATAATAAGATAAGATTTTCTTTTAAGGAGCAACGTCAATATTAAAGATTAATCATCATTAAGAAAGAAACATCACGTACATTGCATCAAGATCCTCTCATATTAAATGATCTTGCATATAGACATAAGAAAAACTTTAACTATAAATCATATCAGCTCAGTCATTCATAAAATTTAAATTTAAAAAAATAACTTTTTAAAAAAATATTTTAATCTCCCAACACCCACGTTCTTAGGATTTAAATTTAATGGATAATTGAATAAACAATTTCCTAATCCGCATGCATCAGCTATCAAAAGCTTCGAATTGCATTGGGAGGTTCTTTCGGAATATATTTATATTCTATCATAATATAAATTATAAAAATTTAAATAAAATAATTATTTTCTCGTATATTGCACCAATTATGCTTATCAAAAAAGGAAGATAAGAAAGAATCAGAATATGGCTCCTTATCCTCGGAGAAATCCCCACAACCCATGACCATCATAATAATCATAAATCTTAACTAACTCAAAACAGCCAAGATTCAATCAGACTAATCATACGAAGAAACCTAAAAAGGTTAAAAAAAGAAAATCCAAAAAGAAAAGAAAAAAATACAAGAAGCTGATGCCACCACCCACGTAGGCATTTGAAAGGAGCAGCTTTTTCTTCCAACCCAAAACTAGCAGCCAAAAACAACATCAGCATCATCAATTAAACAAAAAAAAAAAAAAAGTAAAATAATAATAGTAATAAATTTTTTTTAAAAAGAAAAAGAAGCTTCATCTTCAATGATGGGGGATGTAGAGCAAAACCAGAAGCAAGATGAAGAGTCAAATTCAAAAGCAGTAAAGCAGCCTCCTCCGTCCTCAGAAGCTGTTTCTCTTGAAACAGCCATGGCCAAATCACCCACCCCACCTTCTTCATCAGTAGCAGCTGCTCCTGCACCTTCTTGGTTCACACCCAAAAGGTACAATTGTATATATACATAAGATTATATGTGAATTTTTTTATTGGTGAACAAAACTTAAAAAGGAAAATAATTAGCAAAATGAGAATTAAAGATCGGAACTTTTGGCCATTTTGCTATCTGGGTAAGCGGGGAATTCTCTTCGATTTTCTTTTTTTTTTTGATAAATTGGCTATGGACTTTTGGTTGGTGAGCAAGCATGAAAATGCTTGAAAAAGAAAAAGCTATTTTGCTATCTGGATCAGTTCGGAATTGCTACTTCTTTACTTTTTCCTCTTTTTTTTTTGTTCCTCTGTGTGTGTAAAATAATGCTTATTTCGCTCTGAGACTTTTTTTTTCCCCTGTTATTTCCCACTTATTATAAATAGTTAAAAGATTCTGTTTTTGCGTGTTTTATATGGTATGTCCTATCTTTCTTGTATGCCTAATGGAGAGATAGTAGTAATGCTTTTGGAGTTCGAATTGGAATATTCAAGATGCTTGCCAATGTGTTATTGTTATCAGGTTGCTTGTGATATTTTGCGTGATTAATTTGTTAAATTATGTGGATCGCGGAGCAATAGCAAGCAATGGTGTTAATGGGAATCGAAGAACTTGCACAAAGGGTGGAACATGTTCAGGTGGCAGCGGAATTCAGTAAGTTTACTAACTTGAAGAATTTGGTGTTGTCCTTCTTTGGCTTCAAGATTAAGTGCTTATTGTTGCTAAGCTAGCTCTCTTCTCCTGTAGTTGTATTTTGTGAACAAGAAAAGAGGAAACATATTTATCTGTATAAGCCGGCTTCTTCACTGTTCCATGTGTCAGCTGTTTCACTGTGTCCATGTGTCTGGTTTCTTAGCTATTGCTTCCAATGTGCAGAGAACATACTCCTAAACTTGGCAGTTGGAATCTTTGCCAGATAGTCTCTCCATTGATGTTCATATAAGATTACTTTAAGATATTCATATTATATTCCTTGCAGGGGTGATTTTAACTTGAACAATTTTGAGGATGGTGTTGTATCGTCCGCATTCATGGTTGGACTTTTATTGGCGTCTCCTATATTTGCATCTCTTGCCAAGAGGTAATGATACTTTTAAATGTATTATTGGCATCTGATGTTAGGGTAGAGTTGTTTATAGTTTTTAATGGACCAATGATATTAAAAAACAGAATGCCTATACATCTGTCCATGTTATTATAGCATCCTAAATGATGACGCTTTAGCTAAAACATTTAAGCTAATGGGTTGTTACTTTAGTGAAACTTCACTTCTATGGTGCTTCAAAATTGGAAGTTTTACACCATAAATGTGAAGTTTGACTTCCTTGGTGCTGTGGCTATCAAATCTTTCATGTACTTATCAGAATATGTTAATATGTGATTCTTTTATATGTTCATGTTGGCAAATCCCTGCCAGTACAATATTGTATAGTTGTGTTTTCTTTTCTTTTGGGGGTGTGCGGTGGAGTGACTAATTAAACTGTTTTGTTTTGTTGCTGGCTTCTTTTGGTTAGTGTTTGGATCACCTTCCTGCTGTTATAGTTTCAATAACTAGTGTGGTTTCAACAACTTCTGTGGGTTACTCATATATTGTCTGTGCTATTGTTTCATTATCATTTTGTGAATGTACACTTGCAGTGTCAATCCATTTAGGCTTATTGGAGTTGGTTTGTCAGTCTGGACGTTTGCGACTGCTGGTTGTGGTTTTTCATTTAACTTCTGGTCCATTGCAATATGCCGTATGTAAGTTGACCATTTTCAGTGACTTGATTTTGTGGTGTATAAACTCCAATCTTTTTCCTCTTTCTTTTCTCCACATAATTTAATTTTAACCTGTCTGTTATGTGCTGTTCTTTCTAGGCTAGTGGGTGTTGGTGAGGCTTCTTTTATAAGTCTTGCAGCTCCATTTATTGATGATAATGCCCCAGTTGCTCAGGTTTAGTTCATTTCTGTAGTTAACCAATTGATTTATCATATTTTGGGTTTTGGTTGGTACCTGTATCCTTAGCATCTTGTTACTGCTCTGTTATTTGATTTCGTTATTATATGCTCTTCCCCCTTCTTCATCAATTAGGAATTTAATACTTCTTCTGGGTGAAGCATGGTACCATGCATTTCTTGCTGTTATTAACACTCCTTCACATCCTTTAAGCTTTTAATCTGATTGGGTTGCATCGTTTCCTGCTTTTTGTTCATTGTTATCTCAAAAGGTTGATACTTTTTTCTGGCTAGTGTGTAGTGGCATTTGTTAATGATAAATTCTATGTTAATGATAAATCCTTGCATGTGATTATTACTGGCATTTTGTTTATTAAAGCAAAAACTCCTCGTGGAGGCTTTCAAAATGGGAAATGAGGATAAGGTATAGTACAGAGAGATAGGTGATGGAATGTAAACTGAGAAATTTCCTTGATGTCATTGTCCTGGAAAGTCTATTAAACTGCATTCTACCAGGATTTTTTTTTTGGGTAACAGAAACACAGGATCTGTTGGGAAGTGTGATGTCCGTATAATATTTAGCATGTCAAAGTAAGTATGTCTAGAAATCTCAATGAGAAGCCCCAAAAAGAACAGATCAACTTTTTCATCCTTGATTCAAGATTTCGTGCCCTTCATGAAGTCTCTAACTCTTTTGGTCGTTGGTTATAGTGTACTGTCTATCTTGTTTCTGTCGAGGAAGATGGAAGTTAACTTTTCTGTTAGCACTGCCTGCTTGCTTAACTATAGTTTCTTAATGCTTCTGGAATGCCTATCTAACCTTTATGCCTCCTCTATTTTCATCTTTTTACCTTCTGAATTCAGAAAACAGCATGGCTAGGAATATTCTACATGTGCATACCATCAGGTGTTGCCCTTGGCTATGTTTATGGTGGACTGGTGAGTAAGTTTGTTCCCTTTATCAGATAAAGTCTTCTTTGGAAGATAAATTTCTACGTATAATGCAGCTATAGATTTATGTTAGAGTTCTATGCATATGAATGTCCTAATTTGTGACCTGATATTTTTTAATCTCTTGAAAGTTTATTTCTTTGCTACCATTTTCTTTATCATTGACCTGCACGTATGTTCTACTTTGTGAAGTGAATGAAAATTTTTGTGTCTTATTTTGTAGGTTGGAAATCATTTTAATTGGCGATATGCATTTTGGGGAGAAGCAATTTTGATGCTTCCATTTGCTATTCTAGGTTTCATGATGAAACCACTGCAACTGAAAGGTGCATATTAAATTGGACATATTCTTCTCTAGTTGAATTTGCAAGATTAGCTGATATGCTGAACTATGTGGATATAGGTTTCTCCCCTGCTGGATCAAAGAAAGCATCTACTGCTGTTGAGACCACTGACTCAGAGGATCAAGGTGCAGCATATTAATATTACTATCCAAATTATTGGAATATTTCAGGTGCAACTGCATGTAATAAGTACTGCTCTGGAAAAGATCCTACACTTTGCTAGGATGATAGAAATCACCCTATTCCGATATGTATCATTCATGTCTCAGGCTGTTGGAGAATACACGACCAATAGAAACATCGATAAAAGTTATTTTAATGGGTTAATTTCATATAATTATGGGAAAATGATAATCGTGTTGGAAACTGCATAATGTACAATTTCCTGCTTCGATGGTGAAAAGTGGGAAAATGCTTTGGTGTATGGATGACGCTGTTGGTATAAAGCACGAAGATGTTACATATTTTACTTCTTAATTAGAGAAGAAAATAGAAAGGGAATGACAGGGGGAAGTTTAGGAAGTATTCCTTACCATTTTGGTCATCTTCCATATAATCAATTGTCAAATTTCAATCTCAAAGTTCACATTGATTATCTATCTTGAATTGAAACACGGCATACTTGTCACTGGATTTGAATTTCACCTCTTTCTTCTTTCATCTTGTTCGTTGCCTGCCTCTTCCTTCATCAGCTTTGTGGTAGCCATCTCATTATTTACATTATACTCTGGGCTTATGTCACAAATGGTTCAACTATTTTTTTTACATGCAGTTGTATCAGATCCAAAAGATGGAGTCTCCTCGCTAAGGTAAGAGTCCATTGGATAGAATTTTATATCTTCCAGGTTAGGGATTTGAACCATGTTAATGATATTCTATTTATAATTGCGGAAAGTTTATATTTGACTTGACCAACTATTGCTCGCATTTAAATTTCCCCTTATACCTCGAATATGCTTAGATGGCTTGTAATCTATTTGCAGTCCTGGCATGTATGCCATTATCTTCACCAGTTGATATTATCTCTATTCCAGATCAACAGAAGCATCTAAAGATTTGAACCAGTTTACAAGGTTTTGGAAAGATATGAAAGTGCTTTTGATGGAGAAAGTTTTTGTAGTCAATGTTCTAGGTATGCTAGCTACACTGCTGTACTATGACATGTCATTCTAGATCATCATTGGAAGGTTATATTGAGAAGTTGTAATAGATTATTTCTCTGTTTTATTAGCTTGCCCTTAGATAACTGTATCTGGATACAACTTTCAGAGTATGGATGTTGCAATAGGCAGTGGTCACTACAATAATTACTTATCTAGAGTTTGGATGTTGCACTAACACAAATTTTGGTCATTTGCTTTCTTTGTATCTGAGCTTGTCTGAACATCTATTTGCAGGTTACATAGCATACAATTTTGTAATAGGTGCCTACTCCTACTGGGGACCAAAAGCTGGTTATAATATATATCACATGGTAAGTTGTCAAATCAGCACATGGCTAATAGATATAACTATCGGAAAAAACTTCAATTCGGTTGGGCCATCTAATCCCAATCTCGAATTTGGTCTTCTGTAGAGCAATGCGGATATGATATTTGGAGGCATCACAATTGTGTGTGGAGTGCTAGGAACATTAGCAGGAGGTTTTGTACTGGATCTCATGACATCAACACTGTCCAATGCTTTTAAGGTAGACATACTTGAAAATCATTGTTGTACATTGGTCAATGGTCATAATAGACGATGCCAATACCCCCTACTCCCTCTGCGTGTGTGCGGCCTAGAAAGAAAAGAAAAGAGTAGGAGATGAAAATAGAGTTAATAGAATCTCTGTTTAAGAAACTTAAAAAGTGTCCAGATATACTTTATTTTCTTCTCTTTATCTACAGAGGATGATAGTCTTGTGCACAATATACAGCTGATGTGAAAGGGTTCTCCAACTGCTTGGGATCTGCTACATTTGACTTAGTCATTTCTTATAGAGAATTTAGATGAAAAACTGGAAATACATAAAAAGAAAGGATGATGAAACATCTAAACATAACTGAATGAGATTGAAATCGTGTCCAGCAGCTATATGCTTTGATCCTTTCATGGGGAATGTCAAGTTATTATGCAATAAGAAAATATCACATGCATAAGCATGAATAAGTGCACTTCAACACTCTCATTAGATCTTAATCGTGAAATTACTTTGTTAGGATAATATCGTAATTTGTGTTACCACAAACTTTTCCTCGATATATTTTACAATTGCTGTATCTGGTAATATGTTCTCTTATCAACATGGCTAACCAGATTTCCATACTCTAGTTCCTGATGAACTTTATACATATTGGCTATTATATCCATCTTTGGCCAGTCATTCTTGCCTTCTGTTTAATGATGTCTGGTATACCTTGAATTGGTGAAGTGTCAACATCATTTCCCTGATGACTAATGTGTATACAGTAGATGCTTGAACTGAGAAGAGTATAGGATTGTGTTGCAAAGAGGCTAACTTCAACATAAATGAAGAAATGAACTGAAGTCTTCAAAATCTCATAATTTGCTTCCTGCTATGTGGTGACAATGACTCTATTGATGGATAATGAGATACAGGAAATGATAAAAGTGAATTCCTTTGGAGTTGTGATTCTTGGCGTGATTGCTATCTAGTTGCCTAAGGACTATAACCTGAAAAGCATGCTTAGCTTCTTTGCTTTATGTGATATTTACTCGCATTACTTCTACCGGTAGACGTTAATTTTAATTTTATGCTGTGTTCAGCTTCTTTCAGTGGCAACTTTCTTTGGGGCAATATGTTGCTTTATTGCCTTTTGTTTCAAAAGCTTGTATGCTTTTGTAGCGCTTTTCGCAATCGGAGAACTACTAGTCTTTGCCACACAGGTAAAATATTGTACCCAGTAAATTAATACTGATGTTAGCATTATCTTATTAAATAATGTTCTTTCAAATTATTAAGCTTTCTCGTGTGCAAAGGGTGCTTACATTCACCAAAACAAGGTGCATTCTACATTACAGTAGGCTTCAAATTGCCTACAGTTGACTGAAGATTTTATGATACTATTAAGTGTTCTGCCCCTGTTGATATTGATAGGAAATGGTTCCAGTAATGTTAAGCCCCTTTTAAGTGTTTTCTTGTGCTGGATAAGCCTGTCCTGCAACCTTAAAATTTTGAATTGTTTCAATGCCACTCTCAAACTATTTTTGATCAATTTGCTTAGCTAATATATATCTTTCTAAGCCACAGATTCTGTATATACTTTCCTTTGTTTAAAATGTTCTTTGTGTTGCACTGCAGGGTCCTGTAAATTACGTATGCCTACATTGTGTGAAGCCCAGTCTGAGACCTTTATCTATGGCTATCTCTACTGTCTCAATTCACATCTTTGGAGATGTGCCTTCCTCTCCTCTTGTTGGAGTTCTCCAGGTTTATAATCTTCATTTCCATCGTATATCACTGCAGAGACATAATTATTATTAATTTGATAATTAGATTTTCTCGTATTCTGTAAAATATGGTACTATATATCGGTAAAAGTATATAGATTCTTTACAATTGGGAGTAATGCCTTCTGCTGTCTTTTCATTAAGCATTTGAATTTAAAGCTGGTCTCTGCAAGTTTCTATGTTATATTGTTCTCTGCAAGAAACACATCTTCATCGAATGTAGGACCATCCATAGCCATTCATATGCATTCAACAATTGTCGAGAAAATAAACCTCCTTAAAATTCATTATGAAATAAATATGAAAGTGCAGAGGATTAAAGCAAGAAAACTGAACTCATGCATAAGCAGGTGAATCGCTTGTGGGTTGCTTTGTTGGTGGAACCAGCGCTGGAATTATATAGTCATGATTGGGAGTAAAGATTTGTTTAGCAACTCCAGCTCTGGTAATATAGTAATTATTTTATTATCCTCTATGGCTGAGTAATTACAAGCCAACTCTCAGACTAGACCCATTACAACATGCCTTGGAGCCGTTAGCATTGTTTCCTTATTGTCTCATCTTTGATATATCTGATGGTTGGATAATATTTTATACATATTTAACATGGTGATGTAGGTTGCCTAGATGAGCCATGGAGGTTGTCAGGTTACAGTAACTGATTCTTGATAGCTGACTGTAGAATCAATTGTTGCTATATTGATCAACAGATTTTCAGGATGACGATTTTTATTTTTTCTGCAAGTTTTGGTTCATGGAGATTATGAGCCTGTTTGGCTCTTCTTATTTTGCAGCTTATAAGCTCCTAAAAAAAAGCACCCCCTCACGTGTTTTTTACTATTTGCAGCTTATAAGCCCCAACTAAGCTTAGCCAAACAGGCTGTGTCTCTGTTCTCTTTCCTAAACCCCTAAATTGCTGATCAGTGGTCACCTCGAATTAGGTTGGATTTATAGCTGATGAAATAGGAGTCTTACATGTCTAACCCCAGCTTTTCTGTTTCCATATTCACTCCAGCAATCAGTCCAAGGGTACTACAACGACAGTTCTTATTTGCTTTTTACCATGATCATTATGAAGAATGTGATCAAACCATTGTATGTTACAGTTAGTTGTATAGGCCAGTTAGGAATCATATTCATTCCTAGATAATAGTTTAGTTTCAGAAGGAGGTTCAGTTACTTGCATATGTACATTGTTTAAGGACAATGTATTCCATAGTGTTGACCTTACTTTTCACTGATAATTGAATTATCTCATAAATACTGACTAAACAATTGTCTTTCTCAATCCAGTTTCTTAAGGTTGCTACATATTATATAGCAAATAGGAAGTTGTAGCAATTTTAAAATCGTTGATTCTAGTTTATATTGTTTCAATCCAGTTGTTTTTTTGGCCAACTCTGATAATATTTAACAAGATCATAGTGATCAAGTATATTTTCTGCAGGATCATATTCACAACTGGAGGACAACTGCTCTAGCCTTAACATCTGTTCTGTTTCTGGCTGCTGCAATATGGTTCATAGGTAGAAGATCTATGACATACAGTTTCAATTGTTACTCTTTTAGTTAACCACACCAATTCTGAGAAGAAAAACACATTCTGGATCTACTTGCTACAAAGACCTATGCATGGAAAATTAATAAGATATAGGCAAATGCAAGACATTTGCAGGCCCGGAGAGGGGGCAGGAGGGAGTTTGGGAAGGCAAATGTGAAGCATTATATCTTGAGAGATTTAGGGAATTGGTTTATGACAATCTTCTTTGGTGAATTTCCACACCCTCTTAAATCAATGGGAAACCTTTAACTTACTCATCTGTTGGCAGGGATCTTTATTCACAGCGTAGACCGATGTAATGAAGATAATGAGCATCCAGTCAGCACAACAGATAAGTCCAATACAACACCGTTGCTTGAGGAGACAACTGCAGAATCAAAGTATACTGCTGAACCATGAAGAGCAGTGAGAAAAACAAGCATTCAATTTTCCAAATTTCAACACGTGCATTGTACATCCTCTGCTTTGAAGTTTCCGAGTGTAAATTGTGATAGGCACAAAACTGTTTCGACCTGTGTCATTTCACTATCGTGTTTGCTGTAGCTTTTGGCTACTTTCTTGAAGCAATTTCTTCAGTAAATTTTTGTTATGTGGTTCATAGTTCTCAGACCCCTTTGCACTAGCAGTGCAGCAGAAGGGCATCGCAACTGCATGATGCAGATAAGTGATAAGATTCAAGATGTGCTTGTGATTTGGGATTGTCGCATAACTGGTGCTTTCGGCTAGGGATGTTGGTCGATAGCTAATACACAAGGTAACATCGAGCTTTCGGCTAGGGATGTTGGTCGATAGCTAATACACAGGGTAATATCGAGGTAATATCGAGCTGCAGTGTAAGTGAACTGATCACCTCACGAGACATTTGACCTTCATATACCTATGGATTTGCAAATGTACAGAGCATGACAAGTCTGGATAAGATTTCTTTCCTTATGTCTTGTAAATGCAGTTTGTGTTAACCATGACAGTTCAATGACAATATTGAAATTTTGTTCTCCTATTCCCTTTTCCATTTATTTATTTATTTGTTCCTTTTTTCCTTTCCTATGTTTTGTGGCAGATGATATTCGACAAAAACTTGGTTAACACCATGTCTCCACATATGGTCTTTATCCATTTGTACCCAAAATAAGACCACTTGCAAATAATTATGTTCATGGCGCATTCTTTTGTCAGCAAACTCAGCAGTCTCCTTTATCACTAGAGCTATCATCCCGCCATCAACATTCCTCATCAATCATAACCACTCCAATTATCTTGGTCTAGACGAGAATTTGCTATTCTGGACTAAGGTAAATATGTTCAAAAGTTGACGTTTTGTATCCCAAATATGGAACAAGAGCCGCCAGAACCATAGCTGAAGAAATACTATATCATGATAAACTAAGTGCACAACCTGCAGCGCATAGTGCTGTTTGTTACACATTCAAAACACAAAGTGCAAAAGTGTAAAAGTCGCTGACAGTTGAATTGCTCAAATAATCCACATCTCAAGCGAAAATTTTCACTTTTCCTCACATCAAAAATAAAAAAAAAGAATCCTACAAGGATTTGTAATGGATAGCCGTTCCTTGATAAGAGAACAGAATGAAGCACCAGCCGTGCAAACTTTCTAAAATGGGATTTACACAAGGGAAAGCTCACCGGAAGGAATAGATCTTTTAACAAGTTTCGACCAGGACTCGTTGGTTTCAGTGATGACCTTAAGAGCATAATCCTGCATTCACATGGTATATAGAATGTTAATTTGAATGTGATCAGGAAGTTTCTGGATAAGGAAAGATACAAGTATGTCCAATCAGATACCTTATTAGCTGGCCCATTGCCAAGACCAAACTTGTTAGCAGGTTTTCCATCAGGAATCTTGTAGTCTCTGAACCAATCCCTGATTGCAGTAAGAGCGCCCTGAAGAAAACCTTCGCTCAGTTTCATATTTAATTTGAGACATAGAAATTGTGAAGTATAATGTTAGACTTGCTCTTCTCTCGTAATAGTAACTTTTCATGGAAACAAGAGGTGCTACGTTGAGAACAAATTGAAGCATGCCCTATATTTTTATTTGTTTCTCTTTTTGTGTTCCTAGAGATACTGGACTAGAAATTTGAAGGACTGTTTCAAAAGCAGCTTCTAGATTTTCTATTAATAGCTAAACCCAAATCCTTTTCTTTCTTTCCCTATCTTGAGAGTGATAATTGCCAAATATGAATTCAACTTTTGCGGTAACACCTGCTTACTAAAAGCTACCAATTGCTTGTGTCACTCCACTTAAGATCATGCCCACTAAACAAATATAGGAAGCTAGTAAATCATGAAAGCAGCTTAAGGTAAACACATTTTTGACAGAAGATTTGAAAGAAAGTAGTGGAATGAATTGAGGGAATTGTCATAGCTTTCTCCCCCCTTCATTGGGTTGTGCTGTGGTTTATAGTAGTGGAATGAACGTTCTATTATTCCTCTTGCTTCTTGGTAACTTACTCCCAGATCACCATGAGAGGCATAATCAAAGAATCTACTAATTTCGAGAAGCATAGTACTATAACCGTGCATGAACAGATGATAATTAATCCAAGAGAAGGCATTTTCATTATAATTGTTAAGAATGGTGAGAGTATCTTGAGGTGCCTATGTAGAGATCCTAGGATAGCCCATCTAGTGCCAACCGGGTTTAGATTGGAATTCAGGTTCTTCATCGTGATATCAGACTATCCACAATTGAACCATCATTAAGATATCGCAGGAGTGTCAAAACACAAGCATAATAGAAGATAAAGCAAGATAATTAGCAAATAGCACTTCATTAAGCATAAACATACTGGGAAATGCTTCTCAACATCATCGATGTCATTAACAAGTGAAGCTCTTGGATCATCCAGCGAAATTGCAACTATTTTCCAGTCTAGTTCACCTTCATCGATCATTGCTAAAGCAGCTAACGGCTTAACCTTCAAAATCTGGCCAATTTTAGCACGGCTTTCCCCTATCTCAACAACATCAACTACAAATGCAAAGAAACGTTAAATAAACCATTGTCCAGTCTCCATTTTGTTAGAAGAACTTAATATTGTTCAATCCGTAGGATCAGAAGATATTAGTACCAGGATCATTATCTCCAAATGCTCCTTCAACTTCTGGGTTTGCAAATGAAGGGTCTTCCCATGTTTGTGGAAGCAACCCGTAATTCCAATTAACGTTGTACCTGAATGAGTTATAAGAAAATGACTCATGGTCGCCAATGGAACTGTAACAAGGGAGAAGTATGAGCAAGAGAAAATGTAGTGGTACAGAGAACAACCTGAGTTAGGTGCACTTATTTCCCGGTACCCCCCCATCCCACACAGAACAAAAAGTTATGGGCCAACTATTTATAAGCAGCCAGCAGTTCCCGAAAACACGTGCCCCCAACCCACCTCCTCACCTCTTGAATTTTCAACACTTGGTAATAAATGCAAATGTCTTCCATGAAATCAGTATGGTATCTGGGGAACAAAACAAAATAGCACAAAAAAAAAAGGCGAAGCAGTAAAATCTTACGGATAGTATCGAAGTTTTCCTTTTTTTGTATCTTGTTTGATTGGAGTGTATATCTCATCAGTAGCCACCTCCATCTTTGCACTTGATTCTTTAGGAATTTCGACAACAAAGTTAAAAACACCATCTCCCAAGTGTAGGGGTATGTCATGCCAAGGGGATATCTGCACATTGAGTAAAAATCATGCTTTCGTAAGGCCAATAAAGTTCTCGAAATTATGAACCACGTGTTTGAAAGCATAATAACCTCTCTTTCATCTTATTCAAAAGTAAATATCACGCTATATGTTCTCACTGACGAAGCCTCCTCAATCTTTCACACCCATGTCTGTTATAACCTATGCCATTTCACTTCATGACACTTACTTCCGTGAATTGGCCATCCTTGCTAAAAACTAATAATAAAAGTTCACAACTATGCATGGCCTGCTGTAATCATCGAAAGGGAGCTGTCCGAAGGTTATTAAAAGAAATCAGCAATACAATGCTCAGGCTTGAAAATGTGAAAACAGTTAAAACAGAATCTGAGTTATTGGACTAGAGGGAGAGTTAACTTATACGTCAGCTTTCCACTTTTTAATTCCATAGTCAGATGGAAAGTTTCAAACTTTTTACCCCATATCTACTCTTTCAAGACACTGCAGCACTTATCAGCATAAAAACAACTAAAATTTTCAATAAATTTCACAAAAGAAATTTTCATATTCAAACATTACCTAGACATTAGTCCCCCTTTTGCACCATTGTACTTCCTAAAAAAAGCATCTTCAAACAAATCCTAATTACCAGAAAACCAAGGAAATCCAAATTCCACTTAAAGTAAGCACATTGCACGTCGTATATAGATTTAAGGCAGAATCAATAAACGAAAAGGGATAACACGATTCCCGCATTACTTAGAGACGTGATTTAACATTGGTTTAAAGCTAGTGTTCTCGAATTAAATAATAACTCGGGTTAACTAATTAAGGCAGCTGATAGCTGACTCAAAAACCATTATACAAGGGTCTAAGAGCAATTTTTTCAGGACTACGATTCTGTCTCGAATGTTGTTCCGAGGACAATAAGATTAGACCTTTTTGCCGGAATTGTCGACGAAGAAGACGCGGTAATCAAGGGTCTCGGGCTGGCCTTCTTCTTTGATCTGGACCCGGGGATTGTAAATGGCACTGCAAGTAAAGAGCCTCCTCTTTTGCGTCACGCGTTTGGCGTTGGTGAGGCAGAAAGTGAGGCTACTGGGCCGCCGCAACGGGCACTTGCAGAGCAATGAGGTGGTGATGCCGGCAGATGACGCTATCACTCTGGTGGCCGCTGTTGCCATTTTTGCTTTGTCAGG
The DNA here is from genome assembly GCA_028554755.1 of Cordia subcordata. Classification (NCBI taxonomy): domain Eukaryota; kingdom Viridiplantae; phylum Streptophyta; class Magnoliopsida; order Boraginales; family Cordiaceae; genus Cordia; species Cordia subcordata. The sequence goes on along the minus strand of JAPTOF010000013.1, from coordinate 2,390,682 downwards.
TCAAGAACGACGAGGGTGGAGAGCAGTCGCTACTTACAGTGGTGTTTGTGAATTTTGGTTTAATTATAACCACAACCCAACATGGTCAGCCCATTTGGCTGTTGCCTGTTATCGAGTTAATTGGGTTGATGGTGAAAATTTCTTTTATAACGGGCAACTTTTGATAGACCTAATCTTTGTGGGTCCAATTTCTGTCATTTATTTATTTTTGCTTTTTTAAAAAAAAACTGTATTATTAATTATAAGATTTAGATTCTTTTTTTTTTATTTTTTTTATTTTTGTGATCTTTATTTGGTTTTTTAACATATATGTTAAAAGAAAAATATGAGATTTAAATTATTGAATCTTGTAAATTAGTTCAACCCTCCAAAAGAATAAAAGAAGAAGAAACTAAAAGAAATATTTCTTTACCATAAATATGGTGTCAATCAATTTGATATGATTTAGGAATCAGGGAGTAATTCAAGTGGTTAAATTTACTTTTTCTAAGAGAGAAATTACTTGAATTTAAAATAAATGATTTATTTAATAATCATATTTAAAGTTTAGTATAAAGTTTGATTTGAAAATTAAAATAATTTATTTTCATAAAGGGGATTTGGAAAAAAACAAACACAACGACAAATCAACAATAATATTAGTTTATATAATATATAGATATCATCACGCTCTGTCAAAAAATTTGCCTTCTAAATATATCTTTTACATGTTATTTGCTATCCTTGGACATAAAAATTGTATTGGATGGTAACGAACAGAGTAACGACGTCCAAAATCTTAACAACTAAGTATCATAATTGATATATACTCTCCTTCTGTTTGTGAAGAATTCAAGAAGTTGCAGAAGTTTGTCGAGAATAATGGGATTCAGTATCTACATGCTTCAATCGTTTGATTGATTGGTCTGAGGTTTTCGACAAAAAAAGTTTGTTTAAACCACTTTGATTCCTTTTATTGATATATACTCTCCTTCTATTTATGGAGAATTCAAGAAGTTGCAGAAGTTTGTCAATAATGATGGGGATTCAGTATCTACACACTTCAATCGTTTGATTGATTTGTCTGAGGTTTTCGACAAAAAAGTTTGTCTAAACCATTTTGATTCCTTTTGTCCAAGTCACTTTGGGCCTCACTCAATAATTTTGCCTATTCAATATATTATTGATATCATTATATAATAAAATAATACACCTATTAATTTTGATATTTTTTTTGTTTGTAATTCAATTTTGCTTGAACTTTGGATGAATTTTTACTGGTGTTGAAGCACAAAGGTAACGTAAATGTTAGGGATAACACCGGCAGATAATGTTGGATTGGGCAATAGTGAGAGGATCGATTGGGACAATTGATGTGTTGTCTTTTCATTTTTCAGTTAATTCAAAATTTATAGGCATGATGCACAGATAATTTTTCTTTAAATTTATAAAAAAAAGTGTATGAAAGGGTAGAAAACTTTAAAAAAATAAAAAATGTAAATGTTAAAATAAAATTATATTTATAACTAGGTATAAAAAAATGCATCTTAAAAATAAATAATTAATAAAATTTAATTAGCCATCATATTGTTGAACAAATTAATTAAGTAATTTAAAATTAGACAAATTCTCAATTACAGTGTTTTATATATAGATCATAGAACAAAAAGATTGATGAAATTCATCCAAATGTAAAGAATTCAGAGATTTAAGTGCATTATGCCATAATAAAACGTTAATTATTTATTGCTTTTGAATATAATAGTTAAAAGTATTATAATACATGTTCAATAATATAAAATAAATAAGAAAGTTTATAAAATGTGTTTATATAAATAAGAAAGTTTATATGCCTATTTCTAAAAAGAAACTTTAAATTTTTTATCTTCTAAACTAAAGATATATATATATATATATATATATATATATATTTATATTACAAATGCAGAACCTATCACTCTAATTATTAATGAAATAATGACCAAAATTTCTTTGTAACAAACACAAGTAAAAATTTTGAATATAATTTATCTAATTGCTACATTATTTGCAATTTCAAATCTAAAAGTTGATTATTTTATAATATCTAAAAACAAATATTTTTATATCTATTATTGGTACAATTTATATTGCGGATCGTATAGTTAATGTGGGTGTGTTGCTTGACAAGAAACACTCAACAATAAAATTAACGTTTATTTTCAAAAGACAAAAATAACAAAAAGTTAAAAAGGAATTACCAATGCCTGTCATTTTTTCAACTCTTATCATTTTCATATATAATTTTTTTACTAATAAAAATAGATAAATAATATAAAAATACAAATAAAAATATATAATATCCATCATATTGCAATGGATTATATAAATATTTAGACAACGCAAAATTTAAAATTGAGAAAAATAATGTCCCTAGTATTGCATGAGTCCACACGGTAGCTAACCGGGAAAAAAAAAAGTCCATGTTGGTTTATTAGCTGACCAAAATTAACGTCGTCGTATCCCTCGAGCTGATAACAACCACCCCAAACCCTCGTCCTCGTCTGGTCCACCGGGCAAATAACGATAAAAACTCATTTCACACTGCACTAAAATTCCATACCAAAATACACCTCAAGCTTGCGTATCTCTTAAAAAATATCACCCTCCTCTTTCAGTAAATTCGCCTCCTAAATATATCAAATATTGATCAACAATATCATTAAACCCTAAACCCTGATAATTATCATTGTTGTAGTCATTTAATTCCTAATTCTTTTATATCTTATGAGATGGCTGAGATAGAAATTGTACCGGATGGTAATGATCAGAGTAAAGGCGTCCAAAATCCTAACAACGAAGTACCCATAGTTGATATATACTCTGCTTCTGTTTATGGAGAATTGGAGAAGCTGCGGAGGTTTGTTGAGAACGATGGCGTTTTGGTATCTGAACCTGACGGTAATGGATACTACGCGCTTCAGTGGGCCGCGCTCAACAATTTCACTGACATTGTTCAGTATATTGTCGATGTATATAAGTATTCGCTTATGAATTTTTGTTTTCTTTTTGTTTTGTAATTCGATTTTTGCTGAACTTTTGGTTGAATTTTGCTTGCTGGTGTTGAAGCATGGAGGAGATGTGAATGCTGTGGACAACGCGGGGCAGACGGCGTTACATTGGGCGGCAGTGAGGGGATCGATTGCAGCAGCTGATGTGTTGTTGCCGAACGGGGCACGCGTTGAGGCTAGTGATGTTAATGGTTACCGGGTAATACCAAGAAGCTGGGTTCATGACCCGCTTTTGTCAGCTATCATGTCAAAATGTTTTAATTACATTTGCTTATAAACAGAAGCACACATCATAATGCGTGTTACGAACACTTGTGGACAATTTTGGAGTTGGCAGAATCATCTAGAAGTCATAGAGTGAGTTTCATGATGTTTGCAGGAGCTGTTGGTTGTGGTTTAGTTCCTAATTGGTGCTGCCTTGTTAGTAAAAATGAAAACTCGAACCTAAACTATGACATTAGGACCGAGTAACAAGTTATGTTTGTTTGTGGTTGGCCACCTCAATGTGGCCTTTTTCTAAAATTTTGACCTAGGACTTCGGAAATTTATATTTATGGTCAATTTCACTTATTACAGTTGCCACAAGGGACGCTACTTTCATGACAAAATTTGGTCGCAGGAATACTAGTGTTGACATTTGGCATTTTGTATTACATTCTTTGATTGTATTTTGTGATTGCAGCAAGTCTTAAAATGTCACGAGTTCAGTGGCTTCAACTTACAGTCATGGATTTTTTTTTCGGTTTCCTATCTTTCATTTTGAGGAGATAGCTGCTTTTGTGTGCGGGCAAATGTTTCGCTTTCTTTTGCTTTGATGCATCAAATTACTTATGTTTCAAAAGTGAGTATTTTGACTGCAGGCAGTTCATGTTGCAGCTCAATATGGACAAACAGCATTTCTAAACCACATTGTTGTAAGATATCATGCTGATTTTGATGTTCCAGATAATGATGGAAGGACTCCTCTTCATTGGTATGTCAACACATTATAGCTTTATTTCTTTATGCATGCTTTCTCCCTTCATCGGTTCATCAAGAGTTTAATGTATCAGATTCTTCCTATTATCTTTGTCTTGCAATGTTTGCCACAGTGTATGATAATTAAAACTTATTTTTGCCTAAGTGATATGCAGTGCTGTTAACTGGACATATTGGTTTATACCATAAGTACTGATAGATTAACTCAATTCTTTTCTGGCTTGAAGGGCTGCATACAAGGGATGTGCAGATACAATTAGATTACTTCTATTTAGAGATGCCTACCAAGGGAGACAAGATAAAGAAGGTACCTAGACCCAGGATGTGCTATCTTTTGCAATGGTTACCTAACTGATTTGGATAGAATTTTTGTTATTTTTGTTGTTCCTTTTGTATTTGGTGTTAGGTTGTACCCCTTTGCACTGGGCTGCTTTAAAAGGAAATGTGGAGGCATGCACTGTGCTCGTACATGCTGGGACAAAACAGGAATTATTGGTGAAAGATAATGCTGGATTCACACCGGTTCAGCTTGCATCTGATAGAGGTCATCAGCAAGTTGCTGTTTTCCTTGTATGTAACTTCTGTTATATGAACTTTGACATTGGACAGAAAGATAAACATGTTTTACCATAATTTTGTGATAGAAGCATGTGGAGTTTTTGAGAGCTACGAATAGAAGAGACTATGCAAGACATATTTGACATGATGTGCCATGATTAAGAAGATTCCTTACACTCATTTCCCTAATTCCTGTAAATTTTCTACCTTGGGTTAGTGAGTTATTATGATGCTACTTTTCATGAATTGTACTTTCTCTTTTGATAGTTAAAAGTTATGTTTTGCTATAGTGAAAGTATACTGAAAGACAAGAACCATGATGTCCCTACCTCAGCCAAAAATAAAAAAGAAAATGAAAAAAAAGAGAAAGTGAGAGTTAAACATCTGGCATAGGGTAATTACTTAAGTGGATACTTAGATTCTCTTTTCCAGTGCCTTCATCTGCTTGTTGGCAGGTCTTCACCTGACCAAACTTACCAATAGATGGGAAAATGTATATGCAGTAATTCTGCTCTCTTTGGGACTTTTCTTTTTGAGGAAAGAAATGTGTTCTGGAATTAGCAAGAAACAAAGATTAGGTGTTTTGTGTTTTGTCCTTGGTCAGTTGCAGTCCTAGACTGTTTGGACTTCTGTTTTTGAGGGAGTTAGTAGGTCGAACTCCTTGACTGCTTGCATCTTTGTTTTTCATGAAGTTATTATTTTTCAGAATTCTGTCCCTTTTCTATTTAGATATAATATAAGTGCTTCTCCATTGGGATGAGTGATTGGGGTTTGTCCTTGGGTATTGTTCTTTGGAGGAGTTTTCTATTCATTCAAGATCTCTGACTGTTATGACCATAACATAGAACAATTTGATCTTTCACAGTCAAATGCACAACGTGCAGAGAGAAAACGCTGGTTAGACAAATTGTGCATCGGAAAAGGAGGGGAAGTTGGTGCCCCCCTCCTGTTCTTTATGGTAGTCATTTGTATCATTCTCTTCATCAATTCAGTCCTTCTCGGTGAGATGCTATGGTCAATCATTTTTCTTCCACTTGGAAATGACTGTAATGCTTATTGTTTCAACTTCTGCTTGTTCTAGCTCCCAATCTTGCAAAGGTTACAGCAGTTATGGGTCTTTGGGCATGGACTGGTGTTTCCCTAGGAGTTGGTTCACTAATAATGTTCATCCGTTGTAGCAGGTAAGGTCTTGCTTTGAGTATTTCAGTGCTAAATCAATTAGATGATGTAAGCCCAATAAATTTTATCTCTGTCTCTCGTTTCAGTGCTAAATCAATTGGATGATGTAAGCCCAATAAATTATATCTCTGTCTCTCTCTCTCTCAACATTAAAGGAAAAGGATCAAGCTGCTTCCTAGTGATTTTGGCTTAGCTGGTTTATCTTAGATTCAAAAAAAAACTTTACTTTTGGTTTGATGAGATGTCAGAATTCCTATATGAAACTTTAGCATGATTAGGCTTGTAAATGGAAGTTTAAAAAATATAGGTTGATACCTGATTTCAGATGCTGAATTTATTACGGAACATTTCTTGATGATATGCAACTTTCTAATTCATTTAAAAGATCAGAGAAATCACATTATAAATTAGGTGACACTTAAAGTTGAGGTTTAAAAGTGTAACCCAGTTGAGATGGATTATTTTATTTAAATCATCCAAACTCAAAGCCATAAAGCTTGTTGGGCTCATTCAACTTATGTTTTTAGCTCATTGCAGTGAAACAAGAGCATACATGTATTTACTTATAATTTATAAATGCTAATATTAGTAGGAAATAGAATTTGAAGCATTTTGGGGTAGTACTGAAGAATTCTAAAACTACTATTAATTTATCAATTTTTCGGGCAACATTAGCCCTTCAATGTATTGTGGAAGACTATGCATCAAGGCTGGCCATTCTAGCTTATGTTACTTTGTTTAGTGCCTACTGTTTTGCTTATCTTTCTATGACTAGAAAAGTTGTGACAACAATATTACTTGTTCTTTGTCAATTATAAGAAATACAGAGTAATCCCTTGGTCCAGTTACCAGTGGGTTAGAATTTGTTTTCCATGGAGAAATAGAATCTATGCAAGCTAACAATTTCACTTGTCCAATTTGCAAGATATATCTGGGTAAATTGGATTCTCTGCCAACTTAATTTTGCTTGGAGAAAAGTATCTAAGATTTGTTTGTTTGGTCAAGTTAAAGCTGTTGAGTTTATATCTAAGGGTTTCTGGTCATTCGAGGCTTCGAGCTCAATTGATTTTCTCAGTTGATGATCTATGGTCTATATCATTATTGGTTTTGAATTGGATAACATGATTGCCAAAGGGGATACAGACATGCTGAATGTTAGTGATTGCTATGGGTGGTCCAAATACTTTAGAAGGTCATTTGGGCTGCAAGAAGAACACTTTATTGGTATACTTAAAAAATTATTATGCTCTACTTTAGATGGAGTTCATGTGTTTGCTGTTCAAATCCTGTAGTCCGTATATGTTAGTAGGTTGTCAACTTTAATTTTGGAAGATTTGATTTATTGGGTTAATGTTGTCTGCTTGTTGATTGCTACACTGATTGAGATTTGAGATGATACAGTGATACTTTGTCTTAAATTTTGAAATATTTTATTGTTTTTGTGCTCTCATGTCAGGCATTCATGTATGATTTTTCTTTGAAGTTACTGAGGATCATAAAATGTTTCATTGCAGTAAAGATCCAGGTTATATTAAGACAGGGATCGGGAGACATTCTGACGAAGAGGTATTTGATCTTTTTTGTATAATTTCTTCTTTGATTTCTTTGTCTGTATCTAAGTTACTAAACATATGATTACTTTATGAGGTGTTTCTAAATTTCTTGCAGGATCCTTTGATGAGTATTGATTTGAACAACAGCTCTATATGGACAGGAAATTGGTCTCAACTTTGCCCTACCTGCAAGGTATCTTGGAAACTGCATTTTCCTTATTATAAATACTATGTTTCTGATAAGATAATGTATTGTTGATGTTTTGCGGATGCAAAAAGTTCTCGAGATACTGGATCTTAAAACTTATTTCTTTTTCCTTTCATAATTCCAGATAATAAGACCTGTTCGTTCTAAGCACTGTCCTACATGCAAACGCTGTGTGGAACAGTTTGACCATCATTGTCCCTGGATTGCAAACTGTGTGGGGAAGGTATGAAGACATGTACTTACTCATGGATAGAGATTAGGTTGATAACTGTGCTGCATTAGTCTGCCACAAATGGCTCGTGACTTCCACTTTATACCTTAAGGTGATTGACTTGGATGTATTTACTTCTCCATACTCGTGTTGTGGTCAATCCCCTGATCTAGTCTCCTAAGAACAAATTATTTGCACTTCTGATGCTCCATTCTAAACCATAAGATTGTTCATAAATGTATATCTGCATAACCTGTTGAAAGAGACTGTGCCACTTCTCGTTATCTATTTGATCATGGTATATTTTTCTCAAGTATTCTCTCATTGTCTATTACCCTAGTCTGATATTCTACAAAATAGCATCCTCAAGCTTTCATCTAGACACTTACACTATCATGTTACGTTGTGATCCTTGGTAGATAGATGGAGTAGATGGAGAAATAGAACTTGATTGGAAAAATAGAATATATGCAAGCCAATTAACTTATATTCAGCTTGAGTAACAAGTGTCAAATGTACGATGCAAACTGATAATATAGGGAAACCTATTTGGAGTTGCACGTGAGTTGTATATTGCTCCTTATGAAAAAAGTTTCGTAATTTTTGTTTCTCCTCCTATTATTTGCCGTTTTTCATGTGGTAATTAAGTTTCCTTGTCCTTACAGTTAGCAGAGTATAAGAATATGCTTGTGCTTATTTTTGTTGTCACTTTGACATTTTGCAGAGGAACAGGCGAGACTTTTTTATATTTCTCTGTATGGGCACTTTGACATCTTCGATTGGTGCTGTTGTTGCGGTTCAGAGTATGTGAACAAATTAGAGTAAAAATAGTTAGTTTGGATTTATGGACATAAACATAGTTCTAGCTCAATCAATATGACAGGAATCCGAACATCAATGCCAGTCCTGCGACCAGGCGAAACATGGATTAATCACATGGCTTTTGAACATCCTGGTATTGTTGCATTTCTACTAATGGACGCATTTATTCTGCTTGCTGCTACAACTTTGTTGATAGTTCAAGCGTCCCAGGTGATGGCTTGCTTCCTGCTTCTTTTTGTTATCCTTTCAACCTCCTTCGTGTCCGTATTTTCTTACTTATTCAAGCATGAAGTTATTTAGTCACATTAGTAGGGCTTGAAGATTCAAATTCAAAAGCAATAGTATGGCAAATCATCAAGGACTATTTTACCATATTCTGTGTATAATTCTGATAGGCCTACTTGCATATCAGTATGGCAAACAGGTTTGGGAACTATTCTCCCTCGTAGTGAGAATGCTATTGTACTTGAACTATAGATGAGGCTTCTGGTATATTTTGGGCTACAAAACGTGCAGCAGTGATTACCATCCAGAAGTGGCCCTCCCCAGCCATAAACTTCTTTCCCATGTATCTAGAAGGCAATTGCATTTTACTTTGTCTTTTGTATGAGGATATACATGTTACCATAAAGCCAGAAGTCAGGATGGATGATTTCGAAGATTGCACATAATTTTTAATGGTTATTTGATTTATGCGTGCTTCTATGCAGATTGCTCGGAATATTACGACAAATGAGTTGGCAAATGCTCTGCGGTATGGGTATCTCCATGGTCCTGATGGGCGGTTCCGCAATCCCTATAACCATGGATGGCGAAAGAACTGCTCGGATTTCCTCATACATGGATACACGGATGATGATGAGATTGCTTGGCCTCCTTTACAGCAGGTTGCTAGGTAGTAGTACAGGCTAAAATTGCTATACATTTGAGCTATTAAGATCACTTTTTCTCAGTAGTATAGCTTTGTCAAGAACGCAGATTTCAACACTCGGCTCCATCAGATTCATGTGGTGTATAAGAAATTTTATATCGACTGTGAGCAAAATGGTCAAGCAATGTATCAATATTGCAGGAAGCTCTTCTTCCCACTTTGTGTATAATTTAATTCAAGGAAATTGGACGGAAATTAGAAAATTTATTCAGGTTGGTTGTATACAGAGTTACTTGTTATTGAAAAAAGCCAGCAGTTTCTTTGATCCTTTTTAAATTCTTTATTCGTGATTATATCTTCATATGCCTCGAGATCATATACCTATCCGTCGTACAAAGGATTATTGAAGTTTTACTCACGTAGTTTACACAATTGTTTTGTCATTTATGTCGTTCATTGGCTAGATATCGAGGTCTAGTAGCTCGAATTTTCATGTGAGGAAATTTTCGTTAAATCGACTGTGTTACTATTAGTGATAGTGATATGTGTTAATGCTGTTACTATTAGTGATAGTGATATGTGTCAATACGTATCGGCATAATTATGATCTCATCACCACCATTAGCTGTTACTACTAGTAATAGTGGTACGTGTCCATGCTTGTACACATAATTATCACCATCTCTAGCGTGCGAATGTGAAAATATTACTAATGATGCACCCTTTCCTATTCCTGGGATCAAGCATCTAACAACCCATCTACTCTTTTGGTCATTAATGCCAACCTTGCTTCCTTCACTGCCTCAATACCTCCAGGTGGCATACATTCGAAGCTCGTGTGTTGGTCACCATTTTCATCATTTGAAACAACTCCCAAGAGGAAAAGGACCAGTTTAAAAAAAAATATTGAAAAAAAAAAAAGGCTCCAGGACCTTAAGGTGTGCAATAAGTCAACTCATATCCATACACTGAATAGGTGGAGAATAGTTGGAGTTATTACCCCTTGCTTACTTAACAAAAAAAAATATTCGGGTCACGGCTGACTTAGATGAAATTAATTGGTTCCAGTATCAATTAATTTTGTAAATATAAGTCTAAAACTAGCTTAGATTATAAGCAGAAACGGGAAAAAGGCTATACGTACGGTATCGCTAAAAGTCTTCACTTTGGATTTTCAGCATCTAACTATGGAGACACTCAAAGCCAAGGATTGAAAATCAACTAAGGGGCAGCATATTATTTCATTAACCATGATTAAGAAGCTGCATTAACATTTAACTAAGCTGTTTACTAACTGGATCTGACTCTGGAAGAATGTGCAAAATGCCGCTTCACTAAGCACTAATCACTATGCTTTGTCTGTATATCACAATAATTAGTTGACTATACCACAATCTCCCATTTCTTAGCAGATTCCAACAGTAACTTTTCCGCACGAGATTGTTATGCCATTCCCGAAAAGTTAAGAATTGTCATTCTTGTTACTGTGTCGAGTTAAAAATTTTTAGTGTGTAAACATTCGTTAAATTCAAAATAATTAAATTGAATTATTACTTAAACTCGTAACCACTAATTTATACCCACTGCCTTCCTAACTTTGAAAAAATGGTCGAAGGAATGTTGTATTTCTACGTGGATATTCCCATCGTACAAATACCGTCCAAAGTTTTGGCACAATTGAAGTTGATGTATACGGATGTGAGAGCCTTCCGATCACTTTCGTGTGCTATAAAATATGTAATGAACAATATTCTCTGTAATCATGCAAACCCATAAACATATCCATTAAATAATTTATCATGTTTCTTGGTAAATTAAATTTGCAGCTTTATCAATTCTTAATATGTCAAATTTACACATGTATATCCATAATAAACCATGCCCTTCATATTTTAATCGTATATGTAGGTATAGGTTAAAATATGTAGATTTACATATATAATATTGTTATATATATAGATTTAATAACCATTAAGGTCATATTAGACCAGCTTAATTTAAAGTAACAGATTTTATCTTAAAATGGCATTCCTCAACCATGGTTTATGTTCTGTGTGGAATAAGCTTATAATAAGACACATCTTGTTTGATGTTTTATATAGGGAAGTATATATGGTTAATTTGTTTTGACTTTTAATAATATGGTTGTGAACTTATAATAAGACGTCTTGTCTATAATTGTAAAAAATAAAATATTGACAAATTGCTTATATATCTTATAAGATAAAAATTGACATGTGAGGATCGTTTTGAAAGTTTAACCAGGCTTATATCTTAGCTAATAAGATATGCATCTTATAATAAACTTATTCCAAACACAGCATTATAATCAAGCGTCGGATAATACTTGTAGTGAGAAAGTATATGTTGAAATTTAAAATCTTTGATCACAACAGATTGCTATTCGACCCGTCCACCCAACTCTTTGAACGTGTTTTCACATTTGTGGAGAAAAATAATAAAAGGCAAAATATATTCAATATATTATATTTATTGCGCACACATGTGCTGAATTGGCTAAGTTTCGAGCTTAGCTAGCCGAAAATCGCTATCAAATTCCGTAAAGCATGGAGGTCAACATTTTGTGATGCTGACGCTGCTGCTGTGGAGACATTATTGTGGGTGGTGGTTATGGGAAATAATAAGAAACATTTTGCGACAGTGCAGAGGTTTTCCATTTGGGACGTTTGAAATTCAACGGCTTCGAGAAGATCAATATTTATAACACGACAAAAAGAAAGAGATAAGCCAAAAATGATATTTAGCCTTAAAAGCCTACGCACTAAGCTTTAGATATTAATTCTAGTGCCGTAAAATCAATGAATCGATTATAATAAGTCCACTGCCAGTTCACATCACCAACCTTTAAAGAAATACGTAGAGAAGACAAAATTTCATTAAGCTATAAAAAGCTTGCCTAAACTGCAGGAAGAATATATCAGCTTTCGTGTCAACTTATTGGAAGTGATTATTGAATCTTTTAGCTCCACCAGTCTTGATCTTTCAAGCTTTTTCAGGGTTTAACTTTTTCACTTGGCATATTATTAGCTATGGAGATGATATCCAACTACAGAAGCTTAGCTGACATGGTATGACGATTCTGCAGATTTAGATCTCTTACTGTTTGATGTATCATCTATATTTCCTG